>OW804099.1:23126139-24437639 GCA_942159475.1 Sthenelais limicola | reverse complement strand
ATATATAACACACACAAATATGTACGTCGCAGCAGAATCGCAGGCACTAGTTTGCTCCCTTAGGATGTGAGTATTAAAGCTGGTCAGATCCATTGTCCTCGGCCTTTTGCAGATCCAAGCTATAAACTATGATACAATCGGCCTAGCGTTATGGGAGGAAAGACTTCCCTGTAACAATGAAGGCACCACCTTCTATAGATTTGCTAAAATATAATTTATCCCACCCATGAGAGGAATGGGACCAAGACCTGCTATCTAAATTAAGACACGAAAAATTGAATTTCGAAGACATCTCCGCTAGCTCCTGTGAAAAAGATTTTCTTGACAAATCCCCCCTAATTCTGTTTACCAGCTCGGTTGCGGAAAAGTTGCCATCCAGTCCAGTTAGTTTATGATATCAATCCGTCCTGTTGCGTCTGTTTATTTTATCATCATAATATGTTCAAGGGCATGTCATACATTCATGTATGGCAATATAGGGAGATAATAAGAGCCTTTCCGTCCGACTAATGCACAGATTTAATGATAAAAACTAATCACTCCAATAAAACCACAGCAAAATATTAGCAAGATATTGCTTCCTTATCAAAAAGAAAGCAAACATGGAAAAACTGGGTAGGCAATAATTCAGCTGAATGACGGATGCAACTTGCACCATATTATGGTGCAAGTTGCATCCGTCATTCAGCTGGGCTATAGAGTCGAATGACATACCTACAGATGGATGTATATGACAAAATCTGAGACCAAATCTTAGAAAGGGCTCCGAAAGCTGTGCTTTCTCCGCCCATAATAATAGCAAGCCACAGTGATGGCATAGAGGGAGACTAAAAACACTGGCAGCTCAGGGTAAAAATAATCACAGTAGCTAAACCGGGAGTAAAAAGAGAAGGGGGTGGGGGTGTTTGATGGCATAATGGATTCTGGTGATAGTCGAGGGAATCTAGAGTGAAAGGGTGAAGGGTGAAGGGTAAGGCAGGAAGGGGTAGGACGCAGGCTGACCTACCAGGTTATTGATGATGGTCTCCTTGTTGAGGTAGTGGCGAGCGGTGTCCAGCAGGATTCCCCGGTGTGGGAAGCGTGGGAAATCGTTTATCAACGTCCGGTTGATGAGGTACTGTAAGCAGAGAGTATGAACCATGTAAAACACAGGCTACCTATTGGCGATCGATGAACTATATATAACATATAATGGCCTGTGGTATGTATACACCAGGTCTAATAAAGTCAAGCCTGGTGGGATTATAATTAGGGACAAAAGAAACTTGGTGGGAAAATTCAATGCGATGATCTAGAAATTCATAAACGTCCAAACGATGAAATTAATAGGCATAATGGAACTCGGGGTTAGTAATTTAGGTTCCATAAATATTCAATTACTAGCACCAAGAACTTTCTCTATGAACCAAGTTCCATACAGTAGTTCATAACATTATTTATTGTACGCGTTACGTCCCTCATATTGCATGGGCATGTGGTAATAAGACCAGTATTTCAGGGCATATATATATATATATATTCATGAGATAAGACACATGGACCATATACATTGAGGGATATACAGGAGTATGCAAAATAAAATCAAACATAGTCGCCTCATGCGAAAACATCGAATCAGGAAATTCAATGTGATAATTTAGAAATTTGTAAACATCCGAATGATGAAATAATAAATATTTCCATATGAATGTTCTCCGGGCTTAAATTTAAACACGCCGGGAGCAAAAATAAATGTTGTCGTAAGCAAATGTAGATATAAAATAATTAGAGTTTGCTGTCATTCAGAATGGGGTTGTGGTAGCCCACACATTCCGCGGGGTGGCGCCTTGAGCGCGCCTGCCGGAAGAAGCACACTGGGAACCATTGCTTGCATATACGCTCTACGTACTTTTTCATGATTATTTCGACTTAAAACGTCTCTCAATCGTACAGTTTGTTACACCACGTTGTAGCATACTTATTTAACTTAATATTTCTTTCATTAGCTATAACGAATATAGGTTTTGATATATTTCCATATACAGTAGGCCTATGTTCTTTGTCTATAATTATCGTGGCGAAGGTAAACATGTTACTACTGTACATGGAATACATTCCTTTGTTCGAGAGTCAAAATGGTGGAAATATTAAAGGTTCATTTAAACATTATGAAGGCTGTAGGAACTCTAGGATTAACAGCGATGATTCCAAGTATTTTCTTGTTAATATATATATTATTTCTATTGCCGTGCATCAACCAACGAAGCCTGTAGCCGGGGCTTGGTCAAAGCGTCCTACTGTCAGCGTCCTGTCCCCGGGGTCCTGTCCCTAGTCAAAGTGTCCTAAGTGATGTAGTTTATATGGTATTATATTATTTAATTGTGTAAGGCATATGAATATAGGCAAGAGATAGCCAAACGTATGTACTAAATATTATAGGCTATTTAATTAAAGGCTAATTAATCAAACCGCTACACTACAGTCCTGCCCACCCTCAAGGGGGTACCCCTACCGATTCCCCTCAAGGGGAGGCGGCAGGGGTAACCCTACCGGTATGGATAAGGGGGAGGAAGGGAGTAAAATATTTAAGCGTTCTTCAATATGTTCAGGTCATTTTCCTGGAATATTACCATCCACAGAAAAACATTTCACCTTCATTTTCGGCCTGACTACAAGTATTTTTTCTTCTTTATTTCTTCTATTGCTGTTATGGTCGTTTCCACCTGTTCTATTGCTCTTATCAAATCACAGAAATTAAATTAAATAAATCGTCAACGTCATTTATAAAAAGGTGTCGTTAATAATGGTCTTTGAGCTTATAATAGTTTACTTTACTTGATACAACAAATAACATACCGGTACTGCAAGCATGTGTTTCACTTCATTTCACTTGGTTTTAGCTTATTATCTTACATACTGGGGTCGGACAATCGATGACCAAATGAGCAATTTTTGCCTAAATTCTTGTGATATTTAGCATTCAAATAATCATACCAAATATGGGCGATTCTCATGAAATGTCGACAAGTGCTCTATTGACATGTAAAAACAGAATCTCAAAGTCTAAGCGTCATATCTCTTCTAATAGATAGAATAGTTGTACAACCATACAACTTTAGGAAAGTCAAATAGACATGTCGGGATATCTGATGGTTTTGAAATTTTGTAAAAATCTTGAACAGTCACTGAGGTATAAGCATACATATTGACTGCATTCAGGTGCAATAATATTATTTCGCCAGAAGGTGGATTATTACAGCCTTGTCAAGTATAAATTGCAATAGTGTATTAGCAACGATTAAGAAAATCAGTAGAAATAATATTCGTTATTCTATTATATTATTTGTAGGTTGATACGATCATAATTGACAAAGCTATGGCATAAACAAAAATCGTGAAAATCATCAAAATTGCAATTACATTTCTGGAATCGCCCCCATACAATATGTACATAGGTTTGGTTTTGGGGGATGCGCAATTGGCCAAAATAATAATGTCCTTATTACGTCGTTCGCTGTGTGAAGAGAAATCATGCAATTGCTTTAATTTTTATATCATTACGAAGAAAACAAATTCCTCTTTCAGGAAATGTATACTTATTTAAACTTATCTCGCTTATTTGTGGCGCCAGTGTGCGTTAAAAGTACGCACAAGTGTACGCAGCGTGACGCGATATATACCATTCACTATGCTCTAGCTTGCTCTGGTAGCTCAGCTGTTTCGCGCTTCCGGCAGGCCCGCCTGTAGCGCCACCGCACGGAGATTTTGCTACCATAACCCCATTGGTTTTTGCAAAATGTTACATTTGAGATTAACATAGGGGAAACCACCTTTCAGGAACTGTTTTCAGAAAATGTTTATTTCATTGCATTAATTGTTTTAAACAAGAAAACTTTACTTTTATATGGGTTTTTGAGATTAGGAGGCTTTTTTAGCAAAGAACCAAACTAATATTTAGACCGAGTCGAAACAACTTTGGGTGGGGTAAGCTTTTTCTAGGTGATGGGGGTGGGAGTGGGGGTAAACCGGAAACACACCTAAATAAATGTTGGTCTAAGGAAATTGTTAGGTCAGGAGGGACACTTTCGCTCGTAACAAATTATTTCGTGTAAAAGGCAAAATGGATTATACATGTTAAATAGCATCTGATAATTGATGAGGATTTTTTCCTTCTCTAACCATTAATTATTATATATGAGCAAATGGGATGTAGCTTCTTGATGGCAATATTCTTCAACTGAGCCTGTACAGGTACTGTACTGCCATTGTTCACGTAACTCCACCCATATATCTACATATTAAGTTGATCTTTTGTACCTGTAGACATAGTCAAGATGTTCCTACAGGTCAAATCGCCAAGTACAGATTGCATGACAAACATGTTGAAGGGAAGAACTTTCATGACTCAGGAAAACAGTTTCAGGTTGCATGCCATGACAAGTCAGGAAATAGTACAATGTAAACTACCTGTAGTGCGTAATGAGGAGTGGGTTTTAGTTAGTCGAGGGATGTGAATACAGCCCATCCGACCCTGTCACGAATATTTAGTAAATTCCAGAACAAAAGAGTATGAATGTACCAGGATATATGTAATTCGGCATTGTGTGACAGTAATATATGTTGCTAATAAGTGGAACATATCGCGAGGACAATGGCCAACCCAGTCTATTTACAAATATACAATAGGACTGGTACGTCCGACGTTCAATAATCTGCATGATAACGTATGTACATAGGTCTGTCGACAGCTGCCAATATCAGTAAGAATCAATACATTCACCGGCAATATTCCGTTTCTGGACAACGGTAATATCCAAAGACACCAGGTGCACAGTCCACTACCAAACAACACGGTCTATGGTCAAAGCAGTTCGTGTAAACATGCATTCACTGAAACTATTATAACTTGGCCACTGTTGCTTTTTGATCAATACATGTGGAACCATGGATCCAGCCAAGTCAAAGGGATAGTTTTCATCAATAAACTCTTCCATTTAAAACGCCAATGGGGATGGCACTTGGGTTTATGTAGACACTCATTATATAGACTGGCAAACATATGCAAGGCATTGAGAGGCGAAGGCAACTTTACCAGATGTGGCCGCTCCAATGCTGCTTGCAAGGTTATGTATTAAGTTCATGGTTATAGAAAGACAAACCCTGAAATATGGTCTTGAGCCAAAAGGTCCTTTTAGGAGCATATTTCAGGAGGTAGGCTACGACCAGTAGCTAACAAATAAGGGAAGGCTTGTGGTCTCCGCAGACCCTTCAGTCTATATAACTCCTATTAGGCAATACTCGAGGAGAGACAGAGTCATTATTTCCTAGAAAGAATCTTCCGCCTCCCCTAGATTATGACAAATGGAGCCAGAGACCTGAGTTGGGCTGTGGCTTGTCAGACCTTGCGGACAGTTCATTACCTTCATGTAAAGTCCCTCTAAAACAATAGGCAGTCCGCAAAAAAAATCTATATCGAGTACTCTTCAACTATAATTGTAACCCAATGGGGGAGTCCCATTTAGACCTTTGCTAGTTTTAAATTCTTAAGAGTAATGATCTGTGGAGACGGTCTAAAAAGCCCAGAGTCAGAGAAGAAAGTCTCAATGGTAATTACCGTAGAAAATGTAACTCAGTTAAAAGTTTTTGAGGCCAGACTTTCCGAATAGAAGAATACATTAATAAAAGAATTAATTGTGTCAATGAAAGTGTAATTTCTTTTAATTGCCAAGAAACATCTTTTGATCTTTTAAAAACTAGAATGGGTGAAGAATACGCAGTTACCTGGCATTAGTACTATGTTGACTGAATACATACACCAATTAAAAGTTAATGAATTATAGTTCCTAAAAGAGGCACCATACATACACCTGAATCAGCAGCTACTGCAACTATTGTTTTATTATCTATCCATATTCTCTATATTCAATTCTTCAGAACTTACCCTTCCTTCATCGTCCTGATAGATCAATTGACTGAAGGTTTCCAAGGCACGGACAGCTCCCCATATCTCCCTCGCAATAATAGATGCTCCCGATCTTTTGATCTCCAGGTCATCTGGAAAAAAGAGGAAGGAATGAAAAACTATGTGTCTTTTAATCCCATCATTATAGGAAGGAGCTTAATAGAAATCAATCAGTCTAATAAAATATTTACCGGCCAGATGTTGTGTAACACATATGCAGGGGCCTGGTGTATTGGAACATGTGAGATGCATGCTCACGTATAGATCTGTTCGTGAGGGAATTACCTGTTAGTGTTACTGGCCCATATAAAAACTCACTGGTCCCTCGGAGGATGAAAGGCAGGACCGAAGAAAATGCACATTGCTTTCCTTTGCTGTTCTCGTTCTCATGGGTATTTGCAGTATAGGCAGGGAACAAAAGGGGAATCATCATCATTTACTGGGAGTGTACGGTGAACAATGAGCCCAAGCCCAAATAATAGGGAACTAACTATTGAATGGCATCATCTTTCATCACCATGTCACAAAGGGAATCCTTGGATGGTTTTAATTAAAGAACTTAGTCTAGGGAGTCGTGACAGATGATCACGTTTTAGAAGATGACCTTTGATCTTTCAGCAGATTTAGACGCTGATCGCTCTCTTATCGCGGAGAGGATCAGAAGATCCAAGGGGTTAACTTGGCCTTTAGAGCCAGAAGCTTAATCAAATTCAGCTTCTTTTAAATCTCGCGACAGAAGAGCCATCAAGTATTCATTGGCTCATGAATTTAAAAGAGTCGCCTTTATTTCCCTTAAAGAAAGGCTTATAGAAGAACCTGTCGAGGACGAGAGACGAGGTCTGCAGTATAAACACAACAATACTAAAGAGTCCCAGCAATAAAGCCAGGACGTATTTATAATAGTTATGAGAATTACATTTAAGGAAGCCTTCTGTCCAGGATCGAAATGACATTCCAATTTGTTTGTGTTATTGTAATTCTTCTAAGACTTGGAATGGCTGACTCATAAAGGAGGGACATGAGATATTAAGCACTATCATATATGCACATGCATTACGGACAATTATCCATTTTTTGTATTATATGTGATAGCAATATATACTGGGAATAGAATGCCAGTCCATCTGGAGAGGTTTGTCAATACACAGAGCGAGTCTAGAGATAGGGGCGATACATTAATTTCCAGGCAATAAATTCATCACTGTGGCTTATCAAACAGAAAGGTCTTTATATGTCTTAAAGCACTGGGTGAAGAATATTGGATGTTGTATGAAGCGAGTGCCTCTTATCGCGACTGCTCCCCTCTATATATCGTGGCACACAATTGGCAGCTATACCAATGCCTGAGTCCAACTCAAGCAGACGTGTTCATGCAGAATCCTTAAGACGAGAGATGCAGATGGAGGGAACTTTCTCTATGAATTACCCAACAAGTGTCTGCAAACTGAGTTTGTACACTAGCGATAACAGTGGGTGATGGGTCTGGATTGACTTGATGTGACATAGCTCCAAAGCAATATCTAGATACAGGCGGGCACCTTGCAGGATGCATGAAGAGGCAAGCCCGATGCAAATTGAATTTTGGCCTTAGCATGGCCAATTACAGAAGCAGCTTCTATGGGGGAGATACCGCCAAGTTTGCACGAGTAGATAGAGCAGAGCATAACATAATTGGTAATAAATGGTGGCACATATGTGGTTCATGTTAAAGCTGCATTCTCAGCGATTACGGCAAAAAGAATCTTATCAAATTTACTTATATTATGACTTATAGGACTGTATTGACCAATATTCTGCTGCTGTTATATGTACATCCGGAGAGGGAAACGGGCGCCGATTAGCGATAATAAATTAAACGACCATCCACAGAATAGGATTTCAATGGGACTCTGAAGTATACATGTTGACCTGCACCAAAAACAACCGGACACAATCCATTTTGTTCAAATTACTTATAAATATGTTGGGGGAAAAACGGAACAAAAAACAGAAAACTTTTAATTTTTGACAGATGGTAACTGAGAGGGCAGCTTTAAGAATAGAGGGAAAAGCTGACATAGTTTCTAGATATTAGAAGTTCTCGTATTACGCAGACGTCCTTTACAACAAAAACAAATCCAGGGTTCGAAACGAACAAGGGGATATTGGACCAACATGTTTTCATCCCATTTCATCTCGTCGAAAATCTTCATTTTGAAAGGTTTATTGATTTTGTGTGCATTTTCTGGAAAACCATCCATATCGAATCATATAATGACGAATAGATGAACGCTTCCGCCTAGGACAATTCGCCTAATAGGGAGGGTGTTTTCATGCAGTCGTGCTTTGTGATGGTTAACCGCTTTTACTCTTTGCAACGCCCATGCATGCTAGATTTACCAGTTGTCTTAAACTGAATCAAACAAAGGGACCCTTGGGAAAGAGAATGAAGTAGAGACATCCAATGAAACCTCTCATTCCTGCGGATCTGATTTAATGCAGGCTATAGCTATATATCTACGCCGATTCAAGATCGAGATCTTTACGAAGATATAATCAGTATCCGACACAGGAGAATCTAGATTTCCCATTTACATAAAATACCCCCGGGATAACCAGAGTACGTGATGGTCAGAAACAGTCAATCATATGAAAGCGATCCGATAGCGATACAGTTAAAATATAAGAGGGGACATTGCAAGCGAGAAGCAAATCTATAGGATCAGGTTTCATCCGAGAATATATATTATGCATGGAGACATCCACTTAACAGTAGATACGACTTTTGAGCACCTATGAAGATAAGTGATGAATAAATGTGGACGGAGGAATACTCAATGGATTTAATTTAATACAGATGTATCCTGTTGTCAATTGACAACCACAATTGTTCGTCTTCTTTGAATATGGTACACGTACTATAGCCATTGAGACGACCCAGTCATTAAATAGGGTATGTTACTGTTCAACAGCAATTACATATACTTATATTATATATACTTAGATAGATAGATAGATAGATAGATAGATAGATTGATTGATTGATTGATTGATAGTAAGAGGAGGGAAAAGTGGGGGATTTTTTACTTTTATTTTTGACAAGGACATAGAGACAATGTAGTAACGGCTACATCATTATCGTCATTCAATCAAGATGGTAATCTAAAACGATACTCTTTGACTTGTAAGGTTATAATGAATGAGATTCAATAGGATTTCTATTGCACCTATTCTATACAACCTCAGCAGTTCCTTAAGCCATAGACTAACAATGAGTCAAAATTGTTAATTGATGCAATAACGAAGTGAAAGAGAGACTATGAGGGAAATACAGCATTCTATAGTATACGAAACATTAAGCAAATGAAAAGATGAATAATGACTTGTATGACGCCTCTCGTCTAGCTTTTTTTATAATCTTCATTAGAGCCTTTATTCTGGATAGCGATGTTTTTATGCTGCAATCGCAAGTCTGTGTACACAATGGCTGGACAGATATCAAGATATCCACGATCCATAATACACAACTATACGACTGATGGTCGGATCGCCGTCCTATTCTTCGCAGTCAGAATCTGATTATACCATCAAATGTCACTTTATGTTCCCCATGCGCACATTGATTGTATTGAAGTTGTAGCATAGCAATTTGCTCCTGATATTATTATCCCTAAAATATAACAAGTCAGCCAATAAAGATAGTCAGGCACGATGTCAAAGCCGACTAAATTAGCTCAAATAAGTCACCTTCATATAGTTCTTACTATAATCATATCTCGGGTTAATGAAAGCAGAATGTGTAATTATTTTGCTCTGTCCCTTCCACTGATCTGGCTAGGAGAATTTGGTATATGACAGTAGAACAAGGCCTACAGCAACAGGCAGTTAGGCTGAAGAAAAGCACACATTGGCATGGTGGTATTGGCAATGGTCTTGTATAGGCGGACGTATCAGATATCACCAGAGAGAGGAAGCGATGCATCTATTAAGCTGCGTTCCTTCGGGTAGCCTTCTTCCAATTGGATCACGGGTGGTGAAGGCTGATAATGAGCGAGACAATCCACGGGGCCAAAAATACCTCCCTGCATGGACGTCACAATCTATCAGCTATTGGAAACACACGTGATCAACTTCTTCCCGTCCGCTGTGAGTCTGTATTTAAGAGGTCTCTTTCTTTCCATACTTTCTCGCTGCCACCACCGCTAACTTGACTTTCTGTGAACGAGGCATTGAGGCGAGGCGTTTGTAATTTGGACCCCTGAGACTTTGTCTCAGAAACTACTTCTATATAGGGATTAAAGTTTGTATAAAACTTCTCTTCCGCCCATGACACTTAATTAGCCAAGTTTCGCCAGTGAGCAAGTGCTTGCATTTCAGCTCGGCTCCGTGAGGTATTATTATTGCCCGATTCCTTACACAGCTTGAGTTTTAAAAAGAATGTAAAGATAAGTGGATAGATGGATGGACTGCCGAGGGATTCCAGACTTTCCTGCTAACATCACATTCTTCCAGTATCAAAATAAGTGATAATTAGAAGAGTGGAGAAATAGATCATCTTACTACTTCATCATATTGTGTTTAAATTATTAATTATGCATTTTTCACCTGGGGCTCTGTAGGTCTTATAAACGGGCTCGCACATTGCTCCTATTAGCAGTCTCGGCGCCCGCGGTCATCACACACTCATAATGTTTACATAATTAACTCTAGAGCAATGATACCGGCGTAGAGAAGAGTGGAGTATGATGAAGGAAGAGAGGAGCTTCCTCTGCCTTTCCATATTCATCATCCAAGATGCCTTATTAGTCATTATGATGGGGCATGCGACGAGGAGGCGCCTATTGTGAGGAGAGCGCCTAGAGCTTAATACAATTGACAAAGATTGACATTATCACATCGCAGGTGTCCGAGAACGGCCTCCGGAGGCCCTGCAAATAGCGGTAAGGAAGATACCGAGTCAGCTTTGACATTTGCTTTCTGCCCCCTGCAAGATATTGGACGCGTGGAAGCATATAAAGAGCTTCCCCCTGTTCAATACATATGAATAGTGGGAATTGTATGGAATGATCCCATCTCCCATTTGGTTGCATTTTTTTGTATTCACTTACAGGCCAAAGACATTTAACAACGAGATTTCATATGTAAAAACGTAGTGTCCGCCATGGACGTGCTTCATACGGTGCCTTGACTAATTATATAGATATACGGACCTCGTAAGGAGATCATCATACAATAGGAATAAAATTTATACTATCATTGCACTCCGTAGCCAGGTACAACATTCTAAGTTATTACTATAACATAAAAAAACACATGATAGAACACTCGACTTCATACTAGAATTATTAAGATTCTAATAGACTAACAAGACTTCTCATCGTTAAATTCATTTAACGACAGATGCTTCTTTAAACATGAAAGTTCCGCAGAAGCATGACCACAAAAGCCACTTAGTAGGAGACAAATATTAAAGAGGGAATTCTGGCCTCATTGGGCAGGTCCAAGTACATTTAATCTGCCTAGTTGGAAAAAAAAGACATGACCGATCCCAAAGCCGGTGGGAAACGAAATAATTAGCCCTGGAGGGAATTTAGGGCTTCAAACCCATTCTCTCTCAATTAATTTCGATCCATGCTGATAATTGAAAAGGTCTCAGCAGACTACTTCCGTTTTAGCGTGTTTCACTGCTATCGTTGGATTTTATCGGGACAAACAAACTCGAAAATACCCCCTCTCCCTCCCTGCAGGCAGAGAGCCCTCGTGGCATCTGATTTTCCCAGAGAAACGGAAAACTGAAGTTGATCACGAACTTTCAGGGCCAGTTGAAGATTGCTTTTCCTTCCAGGCAATTGGAAGAACATATGGCCGTTTGAACTAATAACTTAAACTCTCCCGACAGCCTATTAATCAAGGAACATCATAAAAGCAAAACAACTTTGTGGGGTAAAACGTTACCAAGTACCTTTATCGGTTTAAGGAGTCAGAAGGGGCCTCGGGCGTGAATGGAGATTATGGATAGAACGTCGTTGCACAAGCTTTTTTTTCATATACAAAAACTTTGTGATTTATTCTTTACACACGCGATAAATTTATCAATAATGACAAACCGCATATAATATATTATTAAGAGCGATGTTGCAAAGTAAGCTAATATCAGTATGGTAAATCTTTCTCGTAAGTGATGTATGCGGAAGGACGAATATGATCAATTATAAATCTACCTTTTTCTACTTGAGAGACAGGGAAAATGGATGAGTAAAGCGATGTCTTTTTACAACAGACAAAGATAAAACTAAGGGACTGTTTTGTATTCATACCGCTCATTGTGAATAACTGCAAGCCACAAGAGGAGAGAAAAAAATGCTCGGTGATAAATTGTGATATGAACATTGCCTTCCGGGAAGGCGAAGGACATAATTTATAGCTCAGTTTATAATCCAGTATAAAGAGTTCATCGTCTACTTACATGATTCATCAATGTTGAGTTTTGGGTACTTGGGGCATTCCTTGAGCACGGTGACATTTATGTAGCGAATCTCCTTGTAGAGCTTGTCCCCTGAATCCATCATGTAGTTCGGATCGCTCTCCTCTTTTTCCCAGTCATCTCCGAATGTGTTCCGGCGAATGCGCTCGAACTGGAAGTCCAAGATGTCACACATTTCCCCGATGGCGTGGAATTGAAAGGTTTCTGGAGTCAGCATGAAGACTGCTTCCTCCGGATAATAGTGCTGAGGAAGCGGCCAGGGGGAGCCCTGCGCGGGGATGGGCGCGTGCCGGATGAGGAGGCGCGTGTCGGGCGACGCGCGAAACGCGAACGTCCGACTGCCCTCAAACCAGGACACGTGCTTCTTCATGTCGAGGCTAGGTTTGGCGGGCGGCGCCGTCACCCCTGGCTTCTTGACTTTGCGCAGACGCTTGCTTTTCAACCTCTCTCGCGCCAAACGACCATTGTTTAAGTGGGCGTTCTGACGGGCTAACTCCATCTCCCGGGCAATTTGCTCACTTTGACTGGGGGCACCAGCACCTGCTCCTGTATTTCCATTCTTTAAATGACTCGCATTGAAGAAGGTATATGCGACAGTCGGATGGAAAGGTTTCCCTACAAGCAAAAGTGCATCGTATTAAACAAAGGCCGAAATAATGTATACAATAATCAGTCATGTAACTGAAACATTACGCAAAAGGCAGATCATCCCATAAATATATATGTGACAATTCAATGTGGAATAGATAGACCTAGGATGTAACATAATTTAATATTGAAGTTGGGATTGCTTACGCTTTTGTAAAATGCAACAATAATGATACAAACATTCTCCTGCGTTAATTTGCATAAAAAAGGGAGATTAAAGCAAATGACGTCACAACTTATTTTGTTTATCAGGTACAAAGGTTAATCGGGGAAATACATCTTATAATTACATGCAAATCATTCTCTACATTTTCCAAAGCTGGTCGTGTTATACACAGCCATGTTATGAAGAATGTTAATAGGAACGCGCAGACACAATCCGGGCGTGTTAATATCAACCAAATCCAATATTCTTAAATAAGAACACAAAGTGTTTGTGAGTGAATCATAGTTAGAGCGCAGTGATGCCGAAAAAAGATATCAGTATTTCACGCACATAGCAGAACTGAGAAGCATGTTAAATTGGCAACCACTGGAGCCCAACGTTTTCAGACAGGAGACACGTGTAAAATGCAATGATTGTAAATTGACTGACAGACATATATAAGCATCTAAACGGAGATATATATATATACGTTTCAAAAAGAAAACCATTTGGGCAGTACAAGTATAATATTTCTAATTGAATAATGATACACATATAAGCACTCTTGGAAGGATCCATGTAAAAGAACCGAGCATCTTTGTTACGGACAGGCATACAACAATTCTAATCGTCATATGTTACACTCTTGTAGGTAGGGTACAGAGGCTAAATGTTAAAAGACTCAAGAAGGACTAAGATATTGGAGCTAAAGAATATCAAGTATCATTCAATACATAAAGGAACCAAGAAGTTTCACAAAATCTAGAAAATAAAGTAGATCGAGGTCTTGAAAATGTCCCAATTGCCATTAATACCAAGGCAACGTGTCTCCAGTCTCGGTCCAGTTATGAAATATAACTTGCTGTCCAGAAGCAATCATCGATTACTTTCGTCATCCCAATCGTGGCAATTATTTAAAAGTCTGTTACAAGCAAAGTCAGTGTCACAAGCAAAGACAGTCAGTATTAGCTAAGGCGTACTAGCTGTGAGACTTTCTATAGGCCCCGGAGTACCGTACACAACTATTGTTACATACAAATACACCATAAAGGTTTTAACCGGTTCATTGAAATGTCACAAGTGCATTATAGGAATAGAAGAAGATCTTGTGAGATTTCTAATGTTTCGATTCACTACCAAAGGTCGAGAACTCCCCCGAAATTTGACAAATGCATTCCAAGGCAAGTGCTTTCTGTACATCTCTAATTGGCAAGCTATATGAGAGAATTGTTCCTTTCAAGAGGGTAGAAAATGTAGTTTTAGTCCCGTCAGTCGAATAATCTATTCACCGGTAAAAGAAGTGAATCTTTGGCGGAAACGCCATGGAGAATTCGTGGTGTACGACCTCGTGCCTGGCTCTCTTTTAATTTCTGTAAAGGCCAAATAATACGACTTGGGGTAGCATTAGACACATACGGTTCAACACATTGGACAAGACAAAAAAATGCAAAATAAAATGGTCCAAAAGGGCAACCTAAGTGAAACTGTGTTTTAAAGTTAGAGCTGACGAGGTTTTGTTTACCAGATGCCCCATTTAATATCAAGAATCCTCAAGGCAAATTTGCCACGAGGCATAACTCATTTCTGGCCATGACATTAGTATAATAATACTGTATTCCTCTTTCATAAATCACAGGACCGCGATACATATTAAGGACAGGAGGATATTGTGTTCCGCAAGATTAATCATACGAGGGCCTGGGATATTCGAATATTCGAAATAATTCTAATCATATAGGATTCAATATTTCATCTGGGAGTATATGTTTCACGTTGCTGAATGCGATGTCAAAATTACAGTTCTAATATTTATGTTTTACTGACTTTAGGTCAACATCTGTATATACATAGATTTGACTGACGTCAAGGGCATCGCCATTATCCAGGGCCACCCTCAGTGAACGTTAGATGTCTTTGTGTGCTCCGAGACTCGAAAATGCCATTTTCCGTCCGTTTTAACATTTACCAGTGTAAGATAAAGTAAATATAACCCTTATTGTTAGGTTAAGTATTTTTTCTTTATGCTGTATTACTCAAGTATCCACCATTGTGGGATTATCAGCTTTGTTTTGATAATACGCTATAGGCGCAAGGGAAGTGCTAGCCGGGAAGATGGCAGCCAGTGGGCTTCCCCAGCCAGCCGTGTGACGTCATGCGAAATCTATGTATAGCTTTGATATTACCTATATAGTTGGAAAAATAAAATCTGAAACATTGGATCAAAACCAAACCAAAATATGTATATAAAATCAGTTCACGTCAGCTAGAACCTACTCCTATTCGATATGTCTGGCATGCTGTATAATATCATTTCCAACAGAGTTTTTACCTGTAAGTCAGAACATATTCAACTCCCCAATCTTTCACTTGAAGTAGGACACAATGCATGACGTTTGAATGGACTAGAATTTACCTTCATTTCTTCTTAATGACCTTCATTTCTTCTTAATGATATTCTTGTATCTGTAATATTTGTATATTTTCTGGGGAAAACACTGGGGAATAGAGCTGTCTTGAATCTCAAGTGAATGCAATTCAATTTGGAGATGAACAAAAGATACACAATCGCAAACGGACTTAAAGAATTAGTGAATTCAGTTAAAATAGTGAAGTGGGAAAATATCTGGTTATGAAAGGCCTTGTACGACAGTCCAAGGAAAGAAAGAAATTTGTATACACATATACATAGGTACTTCTACCGTGTAACTATCGCTACACGAGCGCTAAAAATGAAACATGAACCAGGAAGTATGCAACAAATGTCTGTACTGGTCAGCAAAAACCAATGGTTCCTGATCGTTAATTGAGGCTCATGATTATGGATCCTTATAAATTGATGACGTTTTCGTTAGCAAAAACAAACGTCTCAACACTTCTCCAACTTTAAGTTGCAGTCAAAATAATACCCATATTATACGCGCTGGGTAGCCCCCATCAGCTAATTAGGTGGGAAGGGGACGCCACATTGAACTTCACACTCTATAATTCTGGGTCCAAGAAGGGTTCTGCAATGATGCATCGATATCTTAACACAAATGGTAGACGAAACATTTACATTTTAGTTGTGCTTTTAATATTATTCCAAGTACTGTTAGTTTCTGGTAACTTAATTAAGACTAATCAGTCCACCAAGCCCGAGATGCTAGAAAGGGGAGAAATGCAAACGGACAGACTGACTGACAGAACATGCAAGAAGTTAACTTCTTCATGTCATGAAACCTGCGGTGCATGCCATGTTCTAGGAAGATGAAACCATTCTCTTCCCACTAGCTAAAAGCTTTAGGCTCTATGTATACTATTTTTGTAGAAATGAGAGTTCAGATGTTTACGGCAATAATGAAAAAAGGCTTAATATCAAACTAAACAAACAGCAAATAGTCAGCAACTCAGCCGAAGCATATATCGCCAGAATATCGTTTGGTGTTTAGCAACATTGTCCTGTGCTTATCAACGAATGACGAAATGCATGATATATCAATACTGACAATGGTTGGTGGTCAATGCTGAGAAGACTAGCTATGTACCGATATATCGTTTAGAAAGAAAAACTGCATAGTTATATATACTGAGATTGTGATTGTTGGACTTGAGAGGAGTGAGTAAAGATAACACACATAAAACACACTTATTTGGTAACTAGACCGTGAGAGAAAGGAATAATATTATCATAATTTGGTATATCACAAAAATGGTAGAGGAATTAGAAGAGACCCAACGCCAGTTATTGGTATCCTACCAGCATATTGCCATTGAGCAGCTGGGAAAGCGTCGTCGTTATGGTGAGGTCCGCCCATGGGTCTTTCATGAACTCCTTTACTCCCAGTAGCCTCAGAGCCCCCAATCTCACCATGCCAGGACGACGACCGCAGGGGTACCTGAAAATGGGGTATGTCTTTCTTGCTGGCAGGTAAAATATTGAAGTTATCCTGAAATGCTGGGTATCTTTTTGGTGAACCCAAGTGCGTTTGTACTTTGGTTTCTGAAAACTGCTTGGGTGCGGGACCAGCTTGCTGCTCCAAGTTCCATACGCCCCGTCGACCTTTGCCCGGCAGACCAGGTACGTTTGCTTTCTTCTTGTGTTTTGTTTTCTTCCTTCTTTGCCCATGCTGCCCTGCCTTGGGTCTTCTGTGGTCTATAAAGTAGCAATCAGTCTTACTTCGGGTTCATTGCTCATGTATTCCTGAATTCTAATGGCATCCAATGATTCATACACCTTCAAATTGCATATATACATGTGTTACTTGACTAATTCAGCAGAGAATTATATGTCAATACATTTCGTTTCAGCTTGTGTATTTTATAGAGATTAATATTCTCACTGATTTACCCTGGGATTGACATGAAAAAAAATTGACCCAGAGAAAAATCATTCGATAAAGCGAGATTCATGCAAACAGATTAATACAGGTAAGATATGTTGTTAGTCTTGTCCAGACGGGACACATTCCTCAGCGTTCCAGTTCACCGCCTACAATGATAAGCTTAACCACAGGTCCCTCCTGCTCCTTGTAGGGCTCACTACCCCAGCCAGGATGCAGACAAACAAAATGTATTTTTAGCTAATTTGTAAAGATTGAACCATGTTTTTCATTTGAAAATATAAAGGTTAGCATCATATCTTTTCTTACTGTATCAAGAAGTCGGAATCATAAACCATTTTGAAAATGAAAATTGCTAAAAACATTAATGTTGCCTTCACAACCCATCCATAGAGAGCCTCACTGGAGGCAGATCGCCGTCCAGAAGGGGCGACCACCACTTAATGAGAAACACCTGGACCCTAAGTTTCAGATACTGGTTTGTCCCTTCTGGACTATGTCTATTCTATTGTGTATTTCCATCGACACACAATCGAACATTTCAAGACAGTATAGCACATGAACCTCAATGCATCTAAGCTGTATAACCAAAGCTGTGATAATAATGGAAGTTCATGGCAACTATTTCTTCGTTGCGGATGGACACAATTTCCAATGTACAATTATACTCTCTCGCTTTGACACAACACAATAATGAATATATAAAACATTTCACTTTTTGGAAGGACAGGCCAGTCCTGCCTACTACCACTGGCGCCCTCATCCCAGCACGGTTGGCTGTTAAAGAGTTTAATAATTAAAACTTCAAAAGCTTGTAGGGCCAATATCAACTATGCTAGGTGAATGGGAACCGCAGGGACAGTGAGTTTCCCAAATGTTGTCTAGAATTCAGTTAATTAATTATTGACCAAAGTACTAATATTACTAATATTTTAATGATACCATATGTTTTGAATCACTAAAGCAATATATGAATTATTCATTTAAGCAATGACACAGCTCTGTTAAAAATACTAGAAAATCATACTAGAAACTCATTTGTAAACATATATAATGAACTCAAACATGTGATGGTGCAGAACCATTGATGATCGTATCTAAAAGGCGTTTTGTTAAATTGCAGTAATCTTTTCTGTTGCACTATCTCTTTCTAGCTTAGAAATAGCAATATTCACCTATAGTGATTGCTAAATATGTTTAAAACATAAATTATTCAAAGATTTCTGTAAAAGAGTTTGCATCCTCCGAAACTTCGCTTCCTCCTCGAGTCCGCGCCGCTGCCTATCCAGCCCTGAATCTCAATAAATAAAAGCCTCCAGCTTTAAAAAAAAATCAAATTGCTAAGTCAAGATCCATTAGCGTAGATGGCAAACAGGGCTGACAATGGAGAGCGCTTGGAGGGATAGTATGATAATAACAAACGTCCCGTTCACTCAGGCGAGAATTTGCACTTTTCCTGCTAGCAAACGACAAGAAAATTGTCCTTTAACGATTACATGTAGCACTAATTATCATCTTTCCCGTGGTGTAAGCCCTCTGAATACCATGTAATTAGATATGGGGAGAGAAAGCAGGGAGTCTTTGTGATTTAAGTGAAGGCAACGCACGAGCTGGTGGACTTGGTGGGCTAGCAAGACATCACAACACCAATCATGGGGGAAATTGATAGGGATATCCGATGTAGACGCCTCATTATCTGATTTTATCGAAAGGTTTTTCTTGTCTCGGATCCTAGCTGTCCTCCTGCATAGCCCCAACCTATCAATATGGAGGGGGAGGGGGAGGGGGATGGAGGAGGGATAGAGAGGAGAGATCTTTATTCTTGGACCGCTTTGAAGCTTACGCAATGGCACGACTCGTGCTTCCCAGACTAACGATTTTCCCTATCCAGAGCCAGACGCCAGAACCTCACGTACAGAGCCCTGAGAAAGCCTCACAGCCAATTCATCAAGCACCCCTCTCTATCGCTACATGGCGTAAAAAGATAACCACTTTATGTAGAGAAGCTCTTTTATGGTAGCCATCCCAAGCTTTGATCCTATGAGAGCTAATAAATTTGGACACGATTGCCTAATCCAGGCATTGGAATAATAATGTATTGGATTCAATGCAAGGCGCCATCCTTACGCATGCTTTAACACCGAAAAGCCGTACCGTTCAATGTTATCTATGGCCGCAAAGGTAGCTTTTTCTTACATGCGCTTTTTACATTATCTTATATATGTGTTCTCTTTTTGTGCATAGGCGAGATCAAGTCATCAGTGTAAAGCATAAACAGGCGCCGGGTCGATATAGGAATACAGGCAATAAGAAAAAGCCTTGCCAGTCCTAATGGCAGATATTTACGCCCCTGACCAGAGCTACATAGATGGGCACGACCAGCAAGCGGTGGCATCTGACAGTTACCCCTCCTAGATAGGTGTGCCTCGCTGACACTTTACAGAGCTCAGGCTATATACTCGATATATAAAAAAGATAAATAAAGAATAGAACAGAAGCTTTTGATTATAATTTTAACCGAACAAAAACATGATTTAACAAACCGCATTAATGAGAAATAGTTTTTAAAGGGAGGTGGAATGGTTCTTTGGCTTTAAGAGGTCGATGAGGCAGAGCTCTCTCCGGCTGCCACTAGTTTGGCATGAATTATCACCTCCAAGACTTAACATTCAACCCCATGCCCCCGCCAATATGGTATGCAATAGCGGCATTGGGCAGGGCGTCCAAGGACAACAAGCAAGCCATCAATGCGGACGGCGCGCCTCTAAAAAGGCCATGTCTAAAAGCCCGCCACTAAATTTAAACAAACAAGTTCATGGCTGAAACTGTTATAAAACCAGCCAGTCACCATTTCACCTTACACCCATAATGATAAAAAGAGTATCTCGGAAAGAGGATGGCAGAGAGCGTGTGCCCCTATTTTTATTGCAACTCATTTGCTCATGTCAAATAATTGTTTTACCACCAACATGAGATGGGCATTAAAGAAGGGCGCAATTTTTCTTCCTCTGAAGCCAACTATCGTAACACTGGGTAAGAGGAAATACCTCGTTTTGACTATTCCAAAACCGAGGTGTGGAGTTATGTGATTTACTCTTGCCGCGGTGAAACAAACCAGATTGGCAGCAAACGCTGGACTTGACACTAACAGCTCGTCGAATGGAACAATCCAATCCCAAAGAAGGCCAGCCAATCGTTTCCCGTTTAATATTCAGGAGAACACGGGGACACGAGTCTGTGCCCCTTTGTGGCTAAAGCTCTTTATGGTTATTTTCATGGACAAACAAACACTAAAAATCTGCCACGCCAAGTATTCATATTCCTCGGCCCAGACCAACCTAAGGTCCCTCCCAGTAAAAACATATTCCAGTAAACACGTACTGGAGACATTACTCTTACATTGAGAATTCCATTTAAGTGTACTTTCATGGGAAGTTGTTCAATAAAAGGAGCACCGGATTAATCGGATGAGCTGTATTTCAGACTTAAAATACTCTATTTCAGGCTCCAACGAATCTTCGTACATTTTTCACAGCGTGCTCGAGAAAACATTAGGGTTTGCTAATGTAGTTTCAGCGTTCAAAGAGGCTATAATCTCCTAGGATTCAATCCGGTACCCTGTCTTTATGGGGACTAAGCATCATGAGCTTTCTCCCTGGAACCATTTTTCTTACCTTCGTAAACATTTTTCTTTCCCTCGTTCAAGATTACCACAAGCTCATCTTCGTTCCTTTTTCAATACTAATTACCTAAAGACTAGGCCGTTAAAATTTTGTCAATTAGCTGCTAGCCCAAGCCATGGGATTGAACTTGACGTAAAGGCAGTTTTCTCTACATTTGTATGCATAAGCAAGAAACCTCCATAACCCAATTACAAGCACTTACACACGAGGGCTTGGGCCTCGCCACTCTGATATCAGGATGCCATACATAAACCGACCATCATTGCGTGATTTACATTCCAATGATCACCAAGATAAAACTCAAGCCCTAAAGCTGAGTGCAGAACGGCATTCAGGCATCCATGCTTGCTTTGAAAGTGTGAAATGTTGTTGTTGTTTGGTGGTGGTGGTGGGGGGCGGTCAGGAAAGACCTATCAAATAAAAGGTGATGTTTGGGGGTATTTAGGTTTAAACCATTAGTTAAATTATACTTCATAATAAATATTACCGACATATGCATAGTCAGAAAACTCGTCATTTCCATGTGTTGCCTATTGAAGCGCGTGCACAGTGCACTTCATTTTATACTGGTTGCACAGTGGTACCAGAATAGGGAATGCCCCAAAGGAGCGAGAGGAACATTCATAGAATGCGTAACATTGTCTAAGAGACTTCACATATGGAAAGCAGTGCCTAGAACAAAAGTGGTGGTAATGACCCGAACTCACGGCGATGACTTTTTCTCTATACACATTTGCGAATTTAGATGCAAATTCACGTGAGATCATGCAAATTCACGTGAGATTGTGGCTCTGGAATTGCAGGGGATGTACGATTTAGATCACATCAAATTATAAAGAAATGGAGCGAGAGAAGACCAAAAATATTTTGGTATAGTGTACTTGCGACGATTGCCAACGGATTGGGGAGAAAACGTAGAAAAGAATGAATGTATGTATTGTATAATCGTAACATTCTAACATGTCCGGGCTTGTCATGTGAAAAAATCTGTTTGATTCATCAATAATTAGTGAAGATACACATATTCAAACATACAGGTCTGCCGTCACCTGCGAATTTCAGCTTCTTTTTTTTTTATCTTCGCATGACCTCCTGCGATTAGTCTTGGACAGTAACAGAAGTCTGCGGACTATTGTGGCTAGCCCTACACATACACAAATGGTTGCAGGAATATGTGCGATTCCAGTTGAAATAGCACACACTTGGATGTGTTCACCTGCGATCTGTTACATATATCTAATAGCCCGATAGAGGTTTCAAATCAGTCGAGACGGAGGGTCAAATCGCACGACACCCAGTAGGGGTGGAGTGCGATTTGACCTGACGTCGAGACCGATTTGAAACCGAATAGAGACAAGAGAAGACGATTTTAATGACATTTTAAGACGATTTTAATGACATTTTACCTTGATTTCCATCGATTCTTGTGGACATACCGATGACAGAACCGCCATGACAGTCCGAATCACATACGTATGTGATACGAGATTTCTAATGGCACCCCCGAATGGCACCTCTGTAATCACACACGTATGTAATAAAGCATGAAATCGCACATGAGTTCGCAAGTGTGTGGGGCAATTTTGGGATCTACAATTCGTCGTAGGATTCTGCAAGTTGTCTCCTACACATATACAATTTATTTTCAATTTGTCTGCGAATTGCTTGCAAACTTGCACACCTCGCAAGGTTCAATTTGCATGTCAATTCGCGACTGTGTAGTCACGGCATAAGGCCGAGATTAACTTGCCATTAGTGTGTTGCGGGGAGAGACCGACGTTTACATTATTATCAACCAAGAGATATGTATGCATAGAGAGCCCACTTTAAATATGTGTGGCTCCTGGACCAAGCTCTAGTGGCGATGGATTGGATGGTTAGGGCCACTCACTCTCCCCCTGATAGATAAGAGCAGCTCGCTATGATGCATACAGACTTAGACCCTATCTCCACTGAACCGATTATCGGAGGGGGACAGCTGAAGGAGAAACATACAAAAGGCAGTCAGGTTAGTGAAGTGACGATGCATGAAAGGTGAAGGTAGCAGCTGACTGTGAGGCGTCAGCCGAGTGCCTCCCTCCGAAATTGGGTGAATTCAATCGTCAGGCTGTTTTCCCCAAATCAGCCGACTGGCCCCATTGGGAAAATCGGTTCAGTGGATATGGGGTTTAAGGCACTGATTCCATCGCAATGTCAGCCAGGTATTGGTCTATACAAGAGCACAAAATCTGATAGACTGCGGTCCCTAGTAATTGTCAGGGAGGGCCCGACAGCCAGTAGTGAGGCCAGACAGCACAAACTTCTCATTTCGTATGAGTTCGTCTGTAGCACAAATTATATGAACCACCCAATGTCAAAACCTTAATCCAAAATCCAATATGATAAAAGTGGGAGACGGTGCAATCCATGGCACATTAGGGCAGCGAGCTGGTAGGATTTGATATACAGAAGATAAGTCTACATGAGATATTACCTCATAATGAATGTGATGTAATGAGAGTAAGTAAGAACAAGTGGCACCCACCACTGTCTACCACAGGTGTACACTTGTCATGTTTGAATAATTAGTTCATGTCCAAATGTTTAACAAATTATTTCCTAAAACAACACCATTTCCATTAAATAACAAAGACAATAAACTGAATTCATCACTAAACAAATCCTGCCAATTTCTGACATACACAAACCTCCTATTGTAACTTCTGACGTTGACAACTGCTGTTACAAATCCCACATTTAAATTCCAACATCTAACATCAACTGATTATAATACGGGGCCGGTGCGCTATAAAATAATGCAGCCAAAATGGCGCTGCTTAATTTCATGCATAGAAAGCACGAAATCATGCAGCCCATATATGCTGCTTAAGTTCACGGCTGCAATATTTCATGCTTTTATACGCATGAAATTATTCAGCCCGGGAGATTATGCAGTACATCGTTACCAATGATTGTAAACAAAAGCTGCTTAATTTCACGGCTGCTATATTCCATGGGTTCTAGCATGAAATTATGCAGCACATGATATCATGCAGCACATCCGTACTAATAGATATAAGCCTATATGTCTATACAAGCTGCTTAATTTCACGGCTGCAATATCTCATACGTTTTAGCATGAAATTATGCAGCACATGATATTATGCAGCACAGTCCTACTAATAGTTGTATACACAAGGTAGTGATTTCTTAGATCACCTGCGCTTATTGCAATAGATACAAATTCGGAAATACATTTTTAATAATAATAGTGTCTTATGTATTCTCATGAGATTCAACCTCCTCATATATATATACACAGAATGATATTGGCAACAGCTCACTGGAACTTGTCATTTAGTGGATGTGTAATATTACCACAATCATATGCGCTCTTTACATGTCTTTAGCATCTATGATATCAATTCTGTGAGAGAAAAGTGTAATTCTCTGCATCTCCTCTGAAACTGCTTGAGGGATTGCCAGGAATTTCGTGGTGGATTTGCTTTGGCATAGTGGGAACCCGTTCCACTATGTTTTATAAGCGAACTCCTATCTTTTTATCTCAAATACCGTCTCCCTCCGTCTTTTAACTAATTCAGGATGGGAACTGCTGAATTCCGGAGGAATGCCTAGGGGCATTCAATTAGGACAGTGCCCTGAGGCGATCATTGGAATTTGTATTAAACAAAACATTTAATTATATTTATTTTTAACTTTTAGCCATTATGGTGAAACAATGATGAGAGATAATCTAGATATGTTAAATGATGCAATATTTCGCATATTTCCTATGTATATTCATAAGGTGTTTTCTAAATCATAAAACCTCAAGTTTATTACCTGTCCTGAAAAGCTGTCCTGTATGAATGCTAATACGAGTACTAAGTTACAGAGAGAAGTTAAAAGAGAAATATGGTGGGAGAGGGAACAAGGAGCTATGAACACATGGGCCTGAATGTCCCACTAGCAAATCCCGTGCGTAGCACAGGTATTTGCTAGTTTAAATAAATACTCCTCCTCCATCAGATCTCCTGGTGAAGGTATTACTAAATACCGAAACGTTGAGATCATGAAATAAAGCAAACTCACCGCGAGCTGGATGTTGGTATTTTACTATCAATTCAAATTAATGGCCATTTATTCAGGTGTTATTCAGGTAATCATAATAATAATCCCAATCATAATCATTGCGATTTTCCCCGGCCCTTATTCATGTGTTTCATAAGTAAATGACCGGGCGTTTTTTCGGTGAAATGCGGTATCATCGTAGTGTCAAATAGGTTGGCTTCTGGCCTGTATACCAAACCTGCGATGGGATGGGAAACTGGTGCCATGTATACATGTATGTGTTCGACTCATATTAAATTCTTTCTCAACAACGTCAACGAGATTTAATCGGGGGTGAAATTAAACGTCCTGTATGATGTTATCAATTTGAAAAGGCACTGTTGCCCGTTGCTCTAGATAAAACGTGAGGAAAAAGTTAATCAGAAAAAAGGGGCACAAAATTCGAGAAATGAAAAATTAGTCAATTGGTTGGTTTCCGCTTCAATCGGATTACCAATGAATGATAAATTACGCAGGGGCTGGTGGAAAGAGAATTATTCTGGAAAAAAGAAGTGACTTTAAATGACATTGTCGTGTCGTCAAGGGACATGCCGGGCTACAATCAACTACACACTCAATTGGAACATTACATGCATGCCGACTACAACTATAGGGTAATCTAATCATATAAAATCAGAATTAATTCATATCTAATCGCATAAATCTAATATGCAATATCCATTCACAAAATCATCATAAATATACAGTAAGTATGCAAGCCACGTGGTAGGAATGAATTCCCCAATTGGTGAATCACAAAACAGACATGATTGATATGTTAATACCAGGTGGGAAATAAGAAAACCATTTTGCTCGCTTACCATCGAGTGTCTGTAAATCTCCTTCCTGAGGGGGTCCTGCTACTTTACCCACTCCTCCCAGCGGTGGAGGTCCCAGGCCGATATTCTGTTTCTCCGGGTCGTTAAATTGCCGTCGGGCCACCCCACCTGCCCCACCTCCAGCAGCAATTCTCTCACCAGGCCTGACTCCAGTGCGGCCCTCATTGGCGCCATTGAATAGCGCACCAGCCCCCTGGAGCTGGGCTGAGTTCACCGGCACCTGGCCATCGCCTTTTTGTTTGGCCTGAAACGGTTTTAATTGCTGTTGTGGATCCTCAAACACCGCAGCGTCTTTTTTGTTGTAGCTATCTCCAAGACCATGCTGCTGTTCTAACGGTTGAACTACTCTGTTATTCCTGTTGTTATCATTGTGTTCGTTGAAAGTGTTTAATTGGTTGGCACCGAAGTTGCTTAAGATTTTGTTTTTGTTGCTATTATTTATGTCTGGGTGATCCTGATTGTTTCCTACGGGATTCACCACAAAAGCATTGGTAGGTAGCGGTCCAGAGTTAGGGAGGACAAGTGTTAAGCCAATGGCCACAACCAGTGTCCGGAGGCTAACGCACGACAACATGATGAAGGCCCGCCGAAGCATCCTCGTACCAGAAGCAATTACGATCTGAAAAGAGGAACAAACAAGTTGTAATCTATCTTCACCGAGGAAATTCCCCAGGGGTTTGTCAAATCCACTCAAGCGGCATTATACATAAGACATTTTAAAGAGACTGAGCGTTTGAAATGTGTCTCCACCTTACACTAAGAACGAGGCATTATTATGCAAATAGATCCTATGGATCTAAAATAGAATGACATATAATTTAGATACACATGCATGAATGTACAAATGTATTAGATTTTAACAGAAACCCCTTGAATACATCACAGAATCAGCATAGTCTGATATTCGGAAACAGATCTCCTACATCAACGAAACACCGAGGGAGACATATTTCTACAGATCTCCTACGAAGCAATACAGAACTGAGGGAGGTCCCCAAACCTCCTGCTGAGTATAGGAAAATATGGCCGGTGCCCTCTTGGATCTATTCGGTCTTTGAAGACCTGATAAACTAACAAATAGTTAGTAGAACGATTAAATGTTCTCGCAGGCAAGTTTAAAATAAGTATAAACGCGCGCACCAGTACCCCAGTCTTCCCTCTTCTAAGAATATCTCACATCAAAGAGATCCCATTAGGGAATCAATCAGAGATATAGCCATATGTTTAGATAAAATATTATGCAACTCTATTCGCTAAGCAGATTACTATAACTGTTTACATGGCAGTTGGAACTGTAATGGTCATTGACTGGACACACCCATTACCGCATAAGCACTCAGGGTGATATGCGAGCACTACTACTACTCCCTCCCACAGATTGTTGTATACACATCTGACAGATAGCGTACACATGTCTGGTCCGCATCACCCCTGCATAGTTACAAGTAGTATAGGGACATGTTCCACTGCACCAGGTAACACCACAACCCATCCTCAACCCTATACATCACTTTGCCATGTGAAAATACCGAGGATACATTGAGGCCTTTAATAACTAAGGACATTAGCGGAGAGGGCAAGATCTTTTCAATTCTGACAAGGTTACCTTTGCTGGACTAGTTCAAAGCCTTTTTTATCAAAGTCCTTGGAATACAATTTGCCAAATAGACCTCTAAGAGAAGGACATGATCCTCAGGGCACATAAAGTTTTAAAGTCATGCTCACTTTCTTTGTGTATACCTCAGTCTTGCGATGCAAGAGAATGGACTCATTCTGGGACGCAAATACGACTTGTTCTAAGTGAAAGTTTTTGCTTAGTGGAACAAAATCATAGGCACCTTTAAATCTCACTTACAGTATGCAGAGGTATGACGACTATAAGAAAGTACACTATACGGCTCATCACCAGATAGATATGACTCCTTGATTCAATGTGACCGAGAAAGAATATAATGCTATGCAGCAAGGGCACTTGCGTAAGCATGCACCTTATTCCAGGGAAGGTCACAAGGGCGCTGTACTATCAGGGCAGGAGAGGGAAAATACTAATGGGATGCGATACCCTATTTTCGATTATTAGCAATAGTTCTTTTACATGCATAGAAGGCCATAAGCAATGGAAGAGCGGTGTACCTCACCAGCTACAATACATTGATAGCTTCATTTGATACCAAGATATACTACCGATACCTTGTTCGTGATGGGAATACATATTAGGATCCGCACCCACAGCTCTCGCAATCATTTTGTATTGACTGGTATTGGCATCACTCTAGCGGAGACAGGCCTACGAGTGAGGGAAGGAAGATGCTTTGTGTTCTTTCTCGGGCTTGGTAGAGCAGTCGCTGGTCGATAGCATATCCTTGTGGGATCCTCAAAGACTGTTATGAAATTATCACCAATCAGACCCTTTCTCTAGAGATTTTTTCGAGCGGATAATACGCCTCGGTTTGCTTTCTCACCGGCCTCAGCACCTTTAATCAGGAACATATATATACCAAGACGCCCGCGCGGGCAGCAGTGGAAGGATTCTTAATTACCTCTTCGGTTACTGAACTTTAGGCACCTGTACTCATGCATCGTCACTGCACTGCACTGACCTATAGCAAATACCCGTGCGTAGCACGGGATGATCTAGTCGGTCCACATCTTCATCCCACATCGTCATCCACATCTTCATCTCTCCTTGTTCCCTCTCCCGCCAACTTTCCCTTTCAAATTCTCTCTGAAACTTAGTACCTGTATTTACCATTCGTACCTCAAATATAACCCTTTTAAATGTTTTTTTGGGGTCACTGATGTGAAACAGAGATTCAGAGGCGATGTGAGATAAGATACAAAGTGCTGGAGACATAGGCAAAGTAACAGAGAGATTAATATTAGTCTATGTAATGAAATGATGGAATTGTGCAATAGTATAATGTGTGAAAAATAGTAAAACATACAAGTTTGTCATGAAGAGTTCGAAATCAAATTCTGAAGACACAACTGTTAACAGTAAATCACTATAGCCATTAACAGTAATTAATCTGGAAGACTGTTATCGGTAACATTCACTGATACTTGCTATATAATCACTTAAACTCCATGTTAAGATTCTCGATTATAGTGACGTATGATTATATATGAGGAATGCTTTTTACACTACCGACAACCATGCATCTATTGCTGAGAACGCTAACGGGTACTATACTCTAAGCTTCTCGAATGTCGACAATGGAATTAACGTTCATAATACCACAGACAGCTATACACACCGCCGATCTTTGGTAACCCAGTCAGCAAGCGCTGGGGTGGAGGGAAAAGTTGCCCAACTTCGGAGATTGAACTTACAACCCTCTCATACGTCTGGGTCGAAAGCCCGCATTTTGCCCACTATACCACGGCTCGCCACTGTATAGCATTATGTTTCAATTTGTATATGCGGGTAAAGCAAATATAAGCTGTTTATTTAGCAGCTTTTGACATATACATAAAAAACGGATTCACATAAAGTGTGACGTTGAAAACTAGACAGAAATATCCAGTTCTATCAGACGCGCTCCATTTCCCCAGAGCGTTCTCCTTTCTCCATTATTCGATCAGCAAACTTCATTGCTATGTCTGAGAACTATCATTTCCTCTCTGTCCAAGTAGACTTCCCCTGATGCGAGTGCCATCCGTGGTAGATTTGGAAAGTAGGGTATCAACTCCTCGCCGTCTCACAAACTCACCGATGGGAAAATCAAACGTACATTAAGCTATCAAAGTGCAGTGAGATTCAATCTACGCCAAGAAGTAGTCAATATACTGTATAGAAAGAGGCAAGTCTCTTTTGAATGTTTCAGGTGTAGTAACTAAACACCAATTCAGGTTCTTGATCCTTGTCAGCAATCATCATGTATTAAGTACAGCTCGGGAGGCCAGTTGTAAAAGTTGTTTGAATTATGGAAATATATTGGAACTTTCTACTGAAAGAGCCTCCTGCACCAGACTCAGTTGCATCTACAGACAGGAACAAAGATACTATTCGCAGGAAATGGATGCAAGTCTGTTCTAAACAAGGTTAATCATAAAGGACCTTATGGCATATCCAAAACCAACGATCAAGTTAAGATTCAAGTAAAAAAGGGCAGGAAAGGGAATTGGATGAAAGAATGCTTTGATATAAATTAGAATACTGGCGTTATATATAATACTGATCAAAATATTCGTCAAAAAAGCCAATAAAGATACTTGCTCGGGTTATTATACTGAGTACTTTTTTCAAGGTTGTCATTGCTTTTTTGTAATTATCACTGAAAGCGCGGTATCCACCCAGAGCGACTACGCTCAGTTTTTAGGAGAAACTTTCCCCAACTTATGATGAGGCATAGCCATTGGCTCCCATTACGAAAGCTACAAAAAGTAATGACTATAGAATGGCCTGGACAAAAATGATATTTTTTCTTCTGCCATGAAGCTGCTATGCATGGTGCATTACAATGAAACATGTATCGTAAACATCACAGCAGCATGCTATGCTTTGTGCTTTAACGAAGGAAATAAAATGTCCGTAGTTAGTCAGTGGCTTGTTTTTGTGAGATGCACGCCACCGAGAATATTATTACAATTCAGAAATAACCAATAACGCATGTGTAATGAAGGCTTTGAAGTGGAGGAGGCACGCTCATTAGCGATAGATCAAAAGTTATGGGTTGTAATTCTCTCACTGAGGGCATCTGTCATGGTGAATACCAATGCTGACCCACATTCTCCTGTGTAATCCATCAATGCATCACAACTCTAGAAATAGCCATGACAATGGTATAATATAAACGCATTCCTATCTCCTACTATCTCATCCCTCTTCTCACCTTGGCACGTGGCTGAAAGAGCAATATCCACACCGGGAAGATAAGTGAACGCTGAAGAGGGATCTGCGTCTGGAATATATCATCCATTTTGATACCTACACATATATATATTATAATATACCAATGTGACAGCCAAACAGGGCTTTCCTATTTTATGAGTTCGACTGTCATCTAACAGAAACCAGCTTCACCTAAAATAAATTTATGAACGAGCTCTGAGGAATAAAAGGAAATAAATCATTCAATTGGAAACTAATATGATTTAAATTCTCTCAAAACGATTCACGTGATGAACATAAAATCGTATTGTCGCCGTGACTTCACTTTTTAATTGGTTTCCTTTCAGAGGCTCGTCTGGCGGTGGTATATTGATATATCAGAGCTGAAAATCCAGTGACAAGCCAAGGCAGTCCCCTGGTATTTTATATGTTTGTGGGTGCCTGACTTCCATCGTCAAATGGCGCAGGGGAAATCATGCTCTGAACCGCGTAGGCGATGGAGTCCGGAAGCATGTCCTCGACCCCTTTACCAAATGGCTACACAGTAATCCATCAGCCTTTTGCATCGCATGCCCGGCGAAAAAGGAAAACTGCTATGAATATGAGAGGGAAGTAAAAACTACAGATCTATCTCAGTAGACGGCTCCTATAACTGCTTACAACCTCAGTCAAACACGGGCGAATAGATAAAAATGCATATAGATGGACCATAGTCATAATAATATTGATAATAAAAGTGGTGTATGGGGGGAGAGAGTGGGTGATATTAACCACCATAAAAATGTCATGATGTAATCGTGTTGTCGCATCAATATCGCACTAGCAGGGGGAGGCTCAGGGGGTGTCTGTGTGAATTATTTACACCAGATACTCCTGACCCATGCTCTTGCTATAGAGTGGTAGTAGTTGTGTTTGTTGTCAAAGCCAGGGCGTAGGTTAGAGGGCGAAATGCACTGTCAGAACTAGTGATCCATTTCCCTGACGCCCAGCCTCCTCATACTCATCGCCATCCTCCTCCCTTGGTACTCTTGCATTGTGTACAAGATGATGTTAGAAGATCAATACATCTCGGCATAACGCACATTGGAGACTGGCAGCTTGCTGTAACAGGCGTGTTGTGGTGTGCCAATTCACTTGCTCAAACACTACTGACAGTGTCATTCCCCATTGACCATGCTTCTTTATCCAATCTGTTCCCCACTCGCAGCCCCTCACATGCCTTACGCTGGGTGTTCAATATACAGATTAGAGCAGATACCAGGAGCAATATGCCTCAGATATATGGTAACAGGAGTATAATATATGTGTATCTCTGATGAGCATCTCTCCTAGAGAGACACAAGCAAAGGTTCTATGACTGAGAATTGGGCAGGGATGCTACTACTAGCACTACAGACGCTTTGTAGTAAACAGAAAAATCACATCACACTAACCAATACACACAGCTAGTCCGGGATCAGTGCAGCAGTAGTGAGTTGGCGATTTGTTTGAAGCCTTCATGCCACAAGATATTCTCCTCTCCAGTCTCTCTAACAGGGCTGCAGTGTCCGTCCATACTGGGAGCAAGGCCGGCTTCTCCTCTCGTGCTATTGTTGTTGGTTGTGGGTGTGATGAAGACAGCAGGCTGCCTATAGCTTGTACTCCATGGTACGTCTTGGGGTAGACAGAGGGTCTGCTAGGTTCTATACATAAGGAACCTCTGTGGTGTCCCCCTCCTGCTTCCGCTAGCCTCAATGGGTGTGGATGCCTTCCGTCTAAAATAGTGTGCGAACAGCTGGTCCACAAGCATGCCGCTCCTGCTTGCCCGTGAATGACAGGCGAAGGCAATGGAAGGCTGGTGATAGTGGCTTCCCCACAGTCCACTGACAGCAGCGGCGGCAATGGAAAGCTCACTGGCGAAGCCTTCTAGCCAGCAGCTGGCGAGCAGATGCTCCACCAACAGTGCCATTGACAGGAGCTGGTGGATGTGGCAGCAGATGGCGAGAGAATTGAAAGCTAGAAAAGCGAGAAGGCCAGAAGTAATATCAGCCCAAACCCGGCAGCGCTTCAGTCCTCCCTCAAGATGAAAACTGCTGGCCAAGGCCAAGTCGCCCTGACTTTTTTCTCAGTTATTTAAGAATTAAGAGCAGATCCTTGAGTTGATGAGTCAGTGAATGGCTTCCTCCTCTTCTCCAATGGCAGAATATTTTCATAGGAAAAACGACAATTAATACAGAAGAACTTCAAACCTTTCTCACGGGGCCCAAGCTGTTAATTATAAAAAGGAATAATCTTTTTTTCCATAAAAATGTCTTGCTACTCAAGTCTTTATCTTTAAGTATTTCTACAAAGTTCACGACGGAAATCGCCCCCGCGGAACATCGAGCTGCCAACTAAAATTCGTCCACGATGTTTTTGTATGACCAAGTTCCACCATCATACATGTAATCCACCATATTAATGGTACAAATAGTAACTTTTTTAAAGACGAGACTGCCCATAAAATCAATTCTAAGGGACAGAACCTGCACTTGTCTCCCTTTTTACAACCATTTCAGTGCTTTAACGGCCCGTTCACATGGCTGAAATCTTTTAGCTAGAGCCGAGTAAGTATAATTTATCCGCTCGTTTGGCCCGCATTTTCAGTTAAAATATGGATTTGCCTGGAACCTCTTTGATATATTATTCCTTGATGACATTCTCGTAGAGGCTAGTAAAGTGCCAATCCGGGCGTTAGAACAACCACCGTGTCAGCCTGCTCCATTATCGCCCGGATCATTAGGCCTACGTGATAGATGGTCCTTGCTAAATCGACCTGTTCCCACTCAACTGTATAAGCCTGGTCACTCCTCCCCCCAAATTCCACCACACCACCACACCACCACACCACCACAGTATAGCCCACCCGTCAAAAGCTATACGAAAAATCATTGATATTCGCATCCCAATTGAGATGGAAATGTGACCGTGAAGTCGTAACTCAAAATGACTGATTTAAAAAGGATTGAGCTGGCATAATGCAGCGGCCTATTCGATGTGCCATAATTTATATAAGATCAATTAATGAGGCTCAGATTTAGTGACACCGACTGTAGCCAGCAAGGTATGGGCCTAATTTAGCAGCAATTGCTTCATGAACGATCATGCTTGGTCATGGCAAACTCGCATGATCTCCTTCATCCACCATGTTCTTATGTGTCCCCTAATACATCAGGTGCGGGCTCCCTGTTTTTACATCGTGTTACAGATTGAAAGAGTGGGTTATCTTCAATCTGTCCATCTCAATTTACCAAACAAACTATCCAATCCACGCGGGTGGTGGTTGGTGGCAGCGGTATATTAACTGAACAATTCATTAGTAGAATATAAGAAGCCATGGACCAAAGGTGAACCATCAAATATTCATCTAGTAAGCTAGCTCCTTTACATAGGTTGACACCATAATAGCTCAAGGGCAGATCTAGTGGAGATATTGTTTTCATACAGGTTAAATGAGGTCAAATAACATTTATTATTCGCATTGCATGAAAACGACCAGGTAACGACCAGGTAAAATAACATTTATTATTCGCATTGCATGAAAACGACCAGGGGATATACGTTTCACATCTCCTAAGCTCTGAATGTAATGCTTGGGATCTCTATCCAGGATATGTATTCCATGGCCTCACATTCCGAGCACGTGGCCATATAAAAGAGCAGCGCATTAACCCCTCGCAGAATACATTCGCCGGTGGCTCCACAAATTGCACCCTTGATTAAACCAAAACTGTTTCATTCAGGAAAATTATCCGGCGCCGCCAGGGCCGCCGTGATGTATAGTAGCAGAGACACGCTCATATGTCAAGGTGGAGTGGTAAGTATTTTGCCTGCGTTTTTTATTGAATAAAATATACATTTCCCAGGCGCTGGGAGGACTGGCGTGGAATGCTGTGTCTGCACTTAATGCATGAGTAACCATAGAAATCCTCCGGGAGACGATAAAAGGAACTTGTTTCCTTAAGTCTCAACACCCGACGACAAGTCCATCAGCTCTCTCTCTATATATGCAACACGATATGCAATTGCCTTCCTGCGACGGATGAACACAGAAGAAAGCCCAGCAGCGAAGAATAAGGCGAATGTGTTAATACCATGCGAGATTGCAATGTAGCTGGTAGAAAACGTATACACCTTGGTGATATAAGTCTCTAGTTGCTGCTATTTTCTTGGAGGACTTTTTTACATTTTTTTTGTTCAGCCAAGTATACGTTAGACGAAGAATTGCATTATGTTCACTTGCCTGGACACCATACAGTCTTCCAAACTGATATGCAATTATAGCTCCTTTACTTCCGATCGCCCTTCTTACTTGCCAGATTATCACGCCGTGAATGAAAAGTAGCTCTCCGATGTACACACCCAGCCGTCGACGCCCAGTCTCATGCCCCTTCCCCTCGTAAATAACTTCTGACTGCAGGAATAGTCCCACTTTTGGCTAGAGAGGAACTCGTCAATGTCTCCCCGACCTGCCCTCTCTGGCATACTAAATTGATAGCTGCGAGGGTTTCACCCCTTCCCATCTCCTTCGATGTAATACCACAACGGCTCATTTGCCTAGAAGGATATAAAAAGTGATGGCAGTCGCAGGAGAGTCGTCACTTGGGCTTCAGGTGGTTAATCGGCCCATTAATGAACTACAGACTTAACTTAATTGATACATATATATCCGTCGGTAATCTAGAAACGAATGGTGGCAAAAACAATTAATGATTTTCTCTCATTTCCCCTGCCCATTGCCGCGGCTAATTAAGCCAGACTGAACTTTCCAGAAATATTACTTTCTAGAACTATCTACTATTCTTGGCAAATATTCACGTGGGGGCCGGGTCGCTCAAAATGTATAATGAATCTCCCCATACTTTTGTAATGGATCGGAAGGAGAGCTCTTTGCAAGCAATGTTTAGCTTTCAGTAATTACCAGAGGTTACCTTTGAAATATTTCTTGGGGAAGAAACCAATGCATAAAAGATTAAAGAAGTGACCATTTAAAAAGAAAACAGGGTGGAATGGTTTCCTTAATAATTAAAGAGGTCGGGTGTCCAAACTGGCGAAGTATTTTAAAAGGCCTCAAATGGCAAAGTTAAACGGATTGCTAGCTAGGAGTGATACACACTGTGGCAAATGGCCAGGCTAGAGTTGATCGGTTGACCCTGTTCTTGCACACCTTGTTCAGGGCGTGGTGCACAATTTATGGTGGCAGGGGGAGCCCTCGTTCTGTCCTAAACACACGTAACGTATGGACCACAGGTGACATACAATACACTAGATTTCAGGGCTTTCAGGCAGCGGCACTCACTATCCAGCAAGTTCAAACTCCACGAGGCTATTTGCTCCCATTTCCCATCCAATCTGTGTTAACACTTCCATGCATACTGGGACCTTTCGTGTGTGCCATTTGGTATCAAGACAGCAGCAATAACCAAAAGGCACGTGTCCATAGAACTGGACAAGCAGTTACATTTAGGATGCCATGGGGAACCTCAACGCCCCGAGGCTATAGTCTTCACTCCTTCGCTCTCTACTTAGCTCGAGGCAGACGCTTATACATGCAAAACGTTTACATACATAGGCATTAGAAGGAGACAAATCATGACACACTAAATTGGAACAGTCCATGGGGGCATGAGGATGTGGGGCTACAGGGAATTCTCTAGAAACAGAAACCAGGCCCGTTCAAGTAACTGAGCAACGCCTTGTAAACCTGGAGACGAAGTCGACCAACTCTTGCATGTCAAAAGCTGTGGTCAGCTAAGAGACTCAGGCTAAGTTAAGGGATGTGTTTGTGAGACGGAGAAGACAGGAGCACACAAGAAAGAGAATTGTTGAGGCCAAGAGGTGGCAATAGAAGTGGCGAGGTCGAGAGGAGGCACTGGGAATGTGTTTCACGGAAGATTTTATCGTAAAGCATAACATTTATATTACTTATCCTGGAACTTGTAACATGTCCTGGCAAAGTGTGGTGGCGGCCATTGTACGTGATAAGTGGCGTACGGCAGACGGCAGACACACTTAAAGCCCACTAAAAGCATGGAGCCATAAGAAGTAATCGGGAAGTAATATATTGGCAGACGGAGCCAATTACTTCCAACTCATACTATGCGTCAGGCCCTATTCTTCTCCCTAGAAGTACATCTTGGCTTTTGCATTTACCCGGTCCATACAAACCACCGAGAATTCCTGTTTACACAATGCCAATCCTATGGCGATTGCTAGTTCATATCAACCTCCAATTGCCCCCTAATCCAACCAAGGAAAATTGCTTCAGAGAAAATCCCATTAGAAAATTGCTTCTGCTACCCTTTCCCCTTATTCCATCCATTGCAGTCCTACCAACAATCAACTAACAATTCCCGATCGGCTCCGCAATTGCAATCAAATGCTGGATCTCCAAATTCCAAACCTCTTACTCACACCAGGCCAAGAATCCCATTTTCAATCAGAGGAACAATCACTCTCAGCTCCAGAGACCCTGTCCTAGTGGCAACCTCCAGTATGTACCCATCCCCGCCCCGCGGTCCCCTTATATGTGGAGGCACAGTTGTCTCTGAGCATCCAGTAGCCAGAGCAAAACTCCGACGTACTGGTTTGTTTTCAGATTAGCCTAGTTACCTATTGATCAGGCCAAACTCTGGACAAGGCTCAGCAGCAATGTCTGCAGCAGTGGGGGGCTTTTGTTCACCAGAGCAATGGTATAGAGCCGGCTAGAATGACACTATACAGAATTAACTATCTGGCAAGCCAACAAACAAGTAAAAAGAAATAGATAAAGCACCGCCAACATGGGCTCGCACAGCATAACGTTCCGCCACTGAATACACAACAACCTGGTAAACGTTTTTATTCATCAATCGTTAAAAAAACCCTAATCCCATCGCATAATTCAACCGGGTTATTTTTCTGCTTGATAACCACCCGGACGCGAGGAAAGAGAGCTTTTTTGTGCAAATCAAATCAGTTATAGACGTGATGGAATGAATCAATTAATCATGAGCAAGGTAAAATATCAGCTTTGTTGTCTCCCATACTTGTCAGCTCTGCCTTTGAAGAATTTCGCTCGTCACTTCCACAGAGTTCCTCCTTTCTTTTTCTCCGTACTTTCTTTTCCCTATTCCCTGAATAACCTCCTCTCCACTTCTACGACTCATTTTCCCTCCTCATACTGAAGCAAGTGCATTTTTCACATCATTTCACAACCACGCCTTTTTCGACCCTAGCTGTCCCTCACTCTTTCCCTCATTCCCATTCCGATATCTCTATGGTTATGGCAATTTGGTGGCCTTTCAAATATTGGGCTTCGACCGAGGTACATGAGCATTTCGAGATGTATATCGTATTAACATGCCCTCCCATAGGCCGCCTACATTCACCCGACAGTAACACCCTTCTTTGTCCATCAATCATTTTTAAATCTGAAATGAAACTCTCATTCGGTGGATTTCCTGCCCGTTTTAACACAAAGTACTTAATGGGGAATAGCTTTAATGTGTCGACTAACTACATTTCCAGCTGATGCGTAACATTATTAAGATAATGGAATTTCCAATTTCGGGATGCATTTCTCAAAATATTTTGGCTCAGATCAATGTTGTGGTGGCTGTGGGCACAAGGCGTGAATGCCTTTGATAGTTGAACGCCTCGCCGCGACGTCTACATTCTCCCCCTTCGACAGATCAATACCACTGAAGGCATAAAGTCGGAGCGCCAGTTGACACACAAATATCGTTATAGTTCCCTGAAGGAGCGTTCAAAGAACCGCTCAACAGCAGCATCTGAATTTCAAACGAAGCCTCCCCATGCCAACGTGGTTTTCATACACAGACAACTCATCTTACAAAAGCTTTAGAAAGTAACTTCGCTTACTGCAGGAATATAGAAGAAGTGGCGAGTATAAGGGGTTATTTTTAAATGAGCAGTAATCGGAAGAGGTAATCAATTGGTCATTTAAGATTTTGCAAGGACATAAGGGCATTAACCGCTCAATCACACACCACACACACCCGCACACACCTATAAAAATGGACGCTCAACGCAAATGAGTGAGTGAGTGAGATTGGTTGCTTTACGCCCTTATCAACATATTTTAGATGGTTATATCAAGGGCGGGAGAGCTGAGAGGAAGGCAACGCATATGATACCCTCCGCTTATTGTCAAAACGGGCAGGATAACACTAAAAATAATAACTATGTACGCGGACACATGGAAATAACAAGAACGAATGATATACTTTTAACCTTTGATGAAACCAATTTGTTATATATGCATTGCACTTCACAGATCTGAGAATCACAAAAAGTCTTATTTCAAAGATAAAAGGGCATGGATGTAATATCACTGCCTCATTATGCAGAGTTAGGCGAAGCTTCAGGGAAATGTTTCTTTACAGATAACTTTGGGTGTACATAGTGTGATTGCTATAATTCGTGACATCTTACAATGATCTGTCATTCTCTTTGCGAGTAGGTAGGGAAGTTGCCTAGGAGACTGGGCAAATGGAGACCTAGGAAATCCCTGAAGCACTGTATTGTGGAGTGGAGGTCTAGGGGACGCAGTCCTCGGCACGCAAGCCTTCCATTCACTTACACATGGGTACCAAGGACGTATACAACTGGCGGCCATTGGCAGCTATAGATATACACACTAATTCCTAATGTTCACAGATCCCTTCACGAAACAAACTCTTTTTCGCAGAACATAGCTTTCCTCTAATGTGAAAACGAACGCTAATATTCCATAGAAGCCGTCCTGAGATATATATGGCCCACACGCAATGACGTATGGGAGGCATTCGAGGGGAAACGAGTTTCACTTAAAACATTAGAGCTGATGCCTTTTCACACACGACCAGACATCAGATTTCACTAGTTTTCGATTTTTCATAAACACTGAAGAAATGAAACCCTTTTCAAGACGAGGAACTGATATTTGAAAGATAGTAGATGAAAGTTTTCAAATGCAAAACTCAGTATATAGGATGTTCTATCATATGGTTAGTAATATTTTATTTTGTTATATTATTATTGCTGAATATACATCATATGCGAGGGACACATCAGGAGAACATTCGTGTGTATGGCGTACAATCCTGGAAGATAAAGATCTCCTGGATAGACCTCCCTATAGTAAAACTAATAAGAAGAAAATAAGCAAGAATACGTTCCAGGTAGAAAAAAGCGCCATTATACTCAGTGCCTTCATAAGAAAAGAACCCAGTTATTTGTGTTCTGCAGATCTAAGAGCTTAATGGTAGATATGCCAGATCAAAGGTATTGCAGTTATGGTGTGCCTCGGTTTATATTTGTCCTACTGATCCCATTCAATCAACAACATTATCAAATTACAAGGACATAGAATACCACTGCCCCTTTACTAACATGTCCTTTCTGTCTATAGGCTTAATCCTTATATGATAGCATTCTGAGCAGGCTGCTACCAAAGGGTTGGGGCCTAACAAACCACACGTACTGTCCCACAGACTCCACTTCAAAAGAGTCTAAAGACGGCGAACAAAGGCTTCTGAATGCCTTGTCTGTTCTTGGGTACGCATGGGTATGTACATTAAACGCAGGCAAAATGTTACCAATGACCACCTATAAGCTATTGCTTATGTTATTGGCATAGATACAAAAAGTGCCCCTCTGTCATTTCAGTCCTCATTCCGAGGCCCCGAGAAACCATACCCTTTATTGCGGTCGGGATACTGGCCAGGAAAATTATACATATGGGTAAAGAGTAATTGCTCTGCCCCAATGAACAAAATTGTACTCCCAGTGGGCACAGTGTACTTGCGAGCCAAGACTGTGCTCTGTGTGTATTATTCCCCCGCCCTACAATAAAAAACGTGGTTTTTTTTATCTAAACTCAGCGTCACCTAATTAGATTTTAAAGTACGGTAAGTAAAATATCCATTCCTCGGTCTCATAATTTAATGCACTAATAGTACGCACTGAGAGCTTAATGACACTTCTGACAATATCTAGCGGGGATATTCGTACCTGATTTGCTTTTGCACCGATTTAAACGCTAGTGCTGTTTTCCAGTAGAGTAGGTCCACTTGGACGCGAACCAAGATAATTTATTCCTCGACCATCGATATGTGAGTGGCACTAACGGCAGACGAAACCCATTCCGAATGATCGGACATCGTCGTGCGTATAGAGCACAGACATTTTCCCAAGGAGAAAGACCGGTTTTTAGCTTAGTACCTTCTGTGGAAATGATGTACATAATACTTTTGCCTCAGAAGCGAGTACAATCCATTTTCTGATCCCTGCCAGATCAAAAGGTACCCTTTTTTTACAGATAAAGATGTATCGTTCTCTTTGGGATTGTCTCAGGCCGAGTAATTTCGCCATCAATTCAAAAGTCGTGATTCATATGAAGGATATTTGATAATAGCCATAAGGAGTAGCGCGTTGGAATCAATCTAGATCGTATCTTTTGCCTTTCAGTGAAGTGTACCGCGAATTAAATGCTATCAGAAGGGTGCCAGGTCTGTCATGCTTCTTTGCCATGATAAGAACATATTGAAAATTAGATCTGCAATTGAAAGACATGGAAATGATTGCCGAGCGCATTTATACTTGGATACAATAAAGGGAATGCTATCTTAGAAGACAGGCGCCGCCATTTCATTTCCATGCCTTTATTCATCCATCTCAGTCGGGCCGTATAGATTCCTGTCACTGGAGGATAAAGTAAGTGAATGTATAACTAACGTACACGCCGCCTTATCTCTCTACCAAGACAGTGATGGCTGTGAATTATTAACACTCTGAGCATCGGGACAAAACCGAAATATCTACCATTGATTAAACCTGGCATTAAATAATTCACCAGCGCTGTCAAAGACCATTAGCTTCTTTAACACCAATTGTGGAACCAACCAATATTTGATATTTCCTTGGCGCTGCTCACAATTGTTTTGATCATAGCGCTTCAGAATCGATTGAAGTTAGTTGGGTGCTGTTAAGGAATCCTTCCCAGGAATAAACGCACTAAGCATTGGATATTCATACAACTATTTTTATTTTATATAACACTTTTTGCCGAGTCGATAACTCGTTTGATACAGTATCTCTCCAGGTACGATTCGATGCCTGTGGGCTATCATTTGGCTCCCACAACTCTCGCCATATCACTTATCTCTGCAATCTGGCCTACGGCTATCGCCAGTCTTTTTACATTATCGGATCCAGTGGGAGGAAGAAAAATAAGACTGCCTCACGATACAGAACTCGAGATAAGCACTTATAAGTACCTTTGACACATCAAAGTGCAAGATACATATTAATTTCCTTATTGATTTTCGGGGAAACTATTGTGCAGCATGCTATATACACTTTGAATAAATACCTAGAGTTTAGAACGCCCTCCACGCGTTGTTAAGTACGGTAGTATGGCCAAGTCACTAGTGTCTGCCCATCCTCTTTTTCAATGAGCACTATCCCGGAGGGCAGGGCGGTAACAATATAATAAAACCGAGCCAGGCAATTGATAAAGCACATTACCCATTCCTATCTTTCCCCACCCTTAAAGGTCACATATATGGAAGCGGTCTTTAAAAAGATGAAGACACTAGATCCTGCACTTCTAGGGAACCATTGAATGAGGCATCCAAGCAGCCTTGGTGAATGTATGTGTGGGGCGTGTGTGTGTGTGGGGGGGGGGGGCTAGTCTCATTTAAAGACCAAGCAATACCTGAGGCCTAGTCGGTTTATATGCCTGAGGGCTTAGCAGTTGGAGCCACAAAGAGTATGTGCTCGGTGGAGGCGCTTTATAGAAGGTCGTCAGACCGAGCCAGTCATATAAAGCTCCCCAGTACCAGAGCAGCTCATTTCTGGCTCTGGGATCACTACTAAGGGAACCCACGGGCGGAACACATTGATCTCGGACGAGCAAATATAGAGATAACATCTATGGCGTCACTGGGAGGGCTATTGTGGTGATGTAGTCCCCATGGCATCTGTATCTGCTGAATGCTGACCCAGACCGATCACCCATCTTCTGCAAATACTGCTATATGTGACAGTGGTAAGAATCTATATCCCCCATGTTAATAAATAGACAAAATAAGACTTTATGGACACGTACGAGGTATGCAAAAGGGAAAGTAAATATGGTTAGCTTTAGCGGAGGGAAAGGGGCTGGGAATAATTGAGTGGTAGAGATGGTTCGCAGGCTAATGGAGATGTTCACTTTTATCGCTTGGACCCATTCACTGTTCCTGCGGGGAAAAGAAGAATGCAAGGGGAAGATTCCCCCGAACATGGCCTGATTGTGTCAGTGTTAATCAATCCTGATTCACAGCTTAATTGATTTGAAAATCTTTAAAAACGCTTAGAAGGTCGGTGAATTGACAGCAAACAGACATCCTTTGAGGAAGGAGGGGCGGGTATTGAACTGCAACGGCAGAAGTTTGTCAGATGTAGACTTGTAGGAATGGAATGCATGTAAATTTACAAGTTCTGTGCCCTATTGATAGGCTACACACATAAAGCCGAACATTGAGCTCATCCAGACAGCTGCCTCAGTGATTGCAATGACTCTAAGAGGAAATAAATGAAAGGGAAAGCAAGAGGAGAAGGATAACAAGGGAGGAAAATAGAAGAGAGATTGCCTTGTTCGTGGTATGAATTTACCCAAACTGTGCCAGCAACCTATGCATACCAGAGTGAGTGCTCAGCATATATGAATAACATGGCACCTTTGTTTTTCTTATAATCTACCATCGTTACAAATATTTTTGACAGGAAGATAAATATTATAGGATAATTTCTTTGTTGTGTTGTACGTATACATAGCAAATCACTCCAGCGGTGTATGGAGAAATACTGACTGTAGGTGGACGTGAAGGGTAGACCCACAAATGAATGGCAGTCCGAACACCAGTGTGTTTTCCATTGGAGTCTAATGTGTGTGTAAAGGACGGGGAAGCCAATGCACAGGAAGCCACAACGCACAGGCAAAGGCAAGAGACTTGTGGGTGAAGGCAAACTCTAATGTACACGGCGGCACAACTTCCGACATATCTCCACTTGCAGATTCTAGTCAGGCTCCCATACTAGCCGCTGTGCCGTCCTCGGTGGAATTGAAATGCAGTTTTGTTTGGTCAGAGCTTAGATTTGTGTTTTCTGCATCGCTTGGTTCTGGGATTAAAGTAGCGAGTACTGGCTGGGAGATGTGGGGGAACTCTGGGTCTGCTGAGAGGACCTGGTGGGAAGCCAGGGCATGATTTGTGGCTTCAATATGCCTGTTGCCCTGTCGCCTTTCCATTCCAATCTGTTCCCCTGCCGTCCTCTCTCCCACATCCTTCTCTCTCTTGCTTCTCCCTCAATCGCCTCTTTTCATTGGATTTCTCCCTCTCTCACATGCAGACGATTGTACCAGACATTCAGCCCTCACTTTGTGGCCTTAAAACTAATGTTGGTTTCGGATAACCTGGTTGGATGCTGTTCTATACCTCTCGCCATGCCACATTATTATGTTAACCAACCTTCCGGCAACTCGTTCCCTGTCCACGCTGCACCAGGACGGATTAAATTTGAGATCTTCCTCGAGGGCCCAGGGGAGGGGGAGGAAAGCGAGCAGCCAGACTAGAGTTTCACTCAGGGACTAATGCGATTTCTCCATAAGTTAAAGCAATGATACGTTAGGAATGAGCAGAAACCTGAGAAAGAACTATACATGTACCTGTGCTAATTAAAACTTTAGCAAAGGGAATTGTAGATTTAGCATAGCATAGCCGGCCTGAAACTCTTAGCCTGCTGTAACAATATTAAGATCATTCCATTTATCATCGCAGATGGAAGAAGTATCGTGCGGTCGTTGTGGAGAAGATAAATACCTCAGCCCTGCGCCAGCATCCTGTGATCTCTCTCACACCATGTCCAAAGAAGACAAGAGTGTTGTTGGTCTCAACACATTAGAGAAACCTCATTTCATATTGTAGAGCCGTTCAGCCTCCACTTAATGTTTGACTGCTTGTCGCTGACAAATACTGCATCAGCATCACGCAACCCACCTCCTCCAGCACTTTTTAAAAGCTCCGTTCTCCTCTCCTCACTCTGTCTCCGCGCCTTTTGCCCAACATCATCCAGCATTTACCCCACAGCCCGTGTTAATCAATTCCCAACCAAGTCCCAATGTGGTGTTAACTGTTATAAAAGCCTCGGGGTCCACAGTGTCAGTCATCTTTCCTACAATCTAATCAATCCTATAGCAGCCTCTTGAGATATATTAAGCGTAAACAATGAATACATACGGTAGCTATGGGTTATATATTGAAGTTCCCCAACGCATGAGAATCATTAAAACTTCATCGTACGCCTGCAAACATATCACAGGCTACATATATTCTACAGCTTTTAACGCTGCTGTATACCACTGGCCCTTTTCTGCTCACATTTAAAAGTGTAAAATGCCCTACATGTAGAACAGCCATATGTATTCGTGAAAGGCAGTATGACAATGTGCCTTTGAGTCTGGCAGGAGAAAAACAAGTGAGAGGGTCACTCTCGCTGGGTTCTAATGGGCGGAGCACATCAACGTTAAGAGCTCCTCGTAGTTAAGTGTCATCGGCCCTTGGGTATACAAAGGATGAGCTGGGGGAAAGAAGCAAAAAAGCCAGGGGAACCTTCAGTTAGTACGTCTACGGGTGCAACATCCCATGACTCCAAAGGGTGGCAGGATCATCTTCTTCCTCTTCCTTCAGGGCGAGGTGTGAAACTGTCGCCTGAAACTGGTGCCGTACTTTCTATACTACTTATGGCAACACAGGGTCAGAAGTCCTGACCGCGCGATAGGCGTGAGCGCTGAAGCCATTTAAGATGGACAGGAGGAGACATGGGTTTACTCTTAGCCAACAAGAGCAGGTCCGAGTAAATCAGCTCGGGCGTGAGCACACCACTTGTGGTCAGCTGGAGGACCAAAGGAGAGCAGCCCCCAAGCCTTAAGTATGGAGAGGTGGAGGGTAGGATGGGTGAGTGGATGAGTGGCGCCAGGCTCAACGACACACATGTAATGATAGGGTCAGCAATTCTTGTGTAGAAATAATATACATTATATCTTTTTAAAAAAACAATCACAGTTCATATAGATCCAGGACTCATCATATTAAATCTAAATTGCCTCTTATCAGAAAATTGAGAAAGTCTCGAAGACTTTTCCAAAAAGGAATTGATCCCCATCAGCTCTGACTTGCAATTAACGAGAATTAAAAGGGATAATCATTCGTTGATCGTTTTCCTCAATCTTTATCCAAATGAAATTCAGTTCTGGGAATAACTTCAAGCACCTGGGGACGAACAGTGTAGTATTTACCGTAGCCATAGATTAGTTAAAATGACAAATCTCAGAGAAAGGTACCTTGGAGAAACCTGGAAAATGGGTGGGTGTGGAGGCTGCTTTGTGGAAATTGGGGAGAGAAGGTGGGTGCGGAGGTATCAACAGGAAGGGCCAAAGAGCGCGAGGATTCATTAAGGAAGCAGTTAGGTTCGGGGGAGAGAAGGGATAGGGATTGAGTGGAGAGAAACTACTTCCAAGTAATGAGACGAGGATTTCAGGAGTAAAAACAGGCCAAAGAGTTTATACTGAACACTTTTTTGTCAAGATTCACTCAACAGGACACACCGAATGAATAAAATTGAAATTCCTACGGACGCCGAAAGGTCTCGCAAGTGCTTATCACCGAGTCTTGATGAATGATTTAAGGAAAAGATGAACAAAGGAGAGATTTGATGTTAGGCAACGTATAGAATGGGGAGCATTGTGGTGAAAATACATACACTTCCACCTGACACAAAACAACAAACAAACAAAATTCAAAACTTTCAAGCTAGATATTTATTAAGTTAAGTTAAGTTATGCATCATCACGACAAATGCACTTGCTATATAGTCTAGGCTAAATAGTTGCCACAATCCTTTTTGAAAGGCTTTATTCAATATATCCTGCTGTCGGGGCTTTTACTCTTGTTGTCACATTTTTACATTCTAATCCAATAGACATGGTCTATTTCCCACTCGTCATGTTAGAATAGTTGTACGGAGAAAAAGTACACATATGGTGGTGTACACATATGGTGGTGTAAAACTTTGGTGTTTAGTTGCAATATTGACACCTGCACGCATATCAAGCTGTGTAGCGTGTGAGATGATTTCCATTGTTATCAGTTCCTCTATGGTCGATGAATACATGGATAATGCAGGAAATGTGCATCAAAGCGTATACAGGGCGCGGACATTTATTCATATTGATGACCACTTTTTCCTGCCTATTGGTGGCGAAGGGCTGGGGAACACATGAGGCAAAGTAAGAATTTACACATCTTGATGTCGAGTTCTTAACTAAAGCACCTGCTGCCTCAACTAACAGCCTCTGTGGGTTCGCCACAATATCAAGGTGCCATTCCAACCAGTATATTAAGCAAGCTTACATAGAGAAAATTAATATAGTTCTCCGCTTGCCATATTCCTTATTCATCCCTCTGTCCTTTAACCTTGTATGTTTTTATATTTTATGGTGGTCTCATGAGTGACACAGAAAATAACAGATTCCTTCAGGGTTCCTCGATCGGAAATGGAACATTGTCCCCAAGTGATTCTAAAATACTGCCTGTCACAGCACAAGCACAACATTTGGTGAGCGCTTCACAAACTTGTAGTCACTTTTTTAATTCATTTGTATAGCTTGCGTCTTCTCTTGCCTTGCCTCTTTCTACACACTGAGTTCTCTCTCAACAGCTAGACAAACACTGCATCCATTACTGGTGTTAACTAAGGGATAAGGATTCAGGCGGGGCCTTATTAACATGAAGCGGTAATACCGGCCAGCAAAAACTCGCATGGATAATCTAGTTGCAAAGCAAGGGCTCGGGGAAGAAGGGCTTAAAACAGACAGCAAATGAGCCGGCGCTTGCATAGCCGTACTTAAGCCATGCTCAATGCAGCAGATCGCGGGCGGCAGAGACGTTACGTACGCTTTTACTGACACCAGCCTAGAATCAGGAAATCCCTCACATACACACATTTCTCTAATAAAGGCATAATTGCTGAAAGTGTCAACTTGCACCAGCCTTTAAGCATAGATGGAATAGGAACACTGGTGGACCCCATGCATCCAACACCTTCCAACACAAGTCAGGTGGCTGCCAATTAGGCTTCTTTCTCTGCAGAAGGACATACTAAAATCCAATTACGAGATCGACTACGTCCCTGGTAAGGATTGGGGAAATTCTGAGCGCACCGCCCACAGCAACCGACTTGGTTGAACGATGACTTAAAGCTAATGTTTCCACAAGTTTCCAGACGGCCAGTGCCTCCAATTTTAATTGGAGATTATCCCTTTTGTCGGCCGATAATGAAGCTAATCTGACTAAACGCCAATTGACTTGACCAAGTGAATTGCCGCCTACGTTCCGTATCAAGGTATGATTGATGAGAATTATTAATGAGGGCTCTAACATTTCCAGCTCTCTGAGATCTACCTGTGATGATGGCCTTTGAAATGTTAAAGAGGGACATTTAGCGAGGCATTGTTCTATTTCCAGAGACTGTGGACCCAAATATAGACACTTCTTATTTGTTTGTGTGGGAACATCCGACATCGATGAGGGAATATGTTACATTCTCCCTACTTAAAACACTGGGCTTGCTCGCGGTTAGAGCAGAATTATCGATTCATAAGTGGTATCCAGGCATGGGCTAAGATAAAAGAAGTGTTGGTAACATAGAGTATTGTGTCTACAAATCGATTAGTGCCTCACAAAGTGCCAAAGTGTTTCTCCAGACTGAAGTGTCCGGGGTCAAAGGCCAAGACCCGACATACAGGGGGTAAAGCGCCAAATTATTGGCACTGTTCCAAGATAAACATAAAACCTAGACATTGGGAAATGATATATTACCGTTAGAAATGATATATGATATATTAGTCTATATATATATATATATGTATACGAAAATATACGGTCATTAGCATAAAGCATTACAGAAGGTATGACAAATCCATCACACTCGCCATGCCAGAAGAGCTATTCATAAACTCCATCTACAACTATTGTATAGTTTCACAATACAACTAACCACTGGTAGAACTATGGTAGAGTATGTAGGACTAAATACAAAAATGTAAGTTGGATATCCATCTTCATTGTATGACATGGTTTGAGGGGAGATAACTTGGAGGAAGCTGTAATGCAAACAATCTTCCCTTCCCCAGTTCTCAGTTGGCCCAACAATCTAACACACATGTCCGTGTTTTCTCCAAGCGGAGAGAGTGATAATCCAATACAAAGCCAGTGCATGATACCAAACAAAGTGCCACAACGATGGGCGAGGGGGGGGGGGGGGTATTTATGCTGTTAGCTCACGGCCATCTCATAAGTCTATGCGGGGCGGGATCCGACGGTATTGATCCATTGGCGGGATTGACTTCCCTATAGCCCAATTAGGCTTCATTTGTTCCCGATTGGTGCGTTTATGTTGCCCCTGCCCTAGGCCGCCCATATAAGATGGCTAAACCTGTGGTTTGTGGTGGTTGGTGCTCTTTTCTGTACGAGAGAACACGTCATGACCCACATCTCACACTGTGGGCCAAAAGTCAAAGCTATAGAAAAAATTCTCACGGCGAATTCAATGTTTACTCGTAAACCATGTAACACAACTATTGTTATTCAATACAAACACAATTTGAATGCCAAACTATGCCATTACTCGAATCGGAATTTCTATCAGGCATTCTTATAAATAAATTATGTGGCACAACAGGAATGAAAGCAAATATCAAAATACTATTTGTCAAATCACAATAAGCGATACGGGTTACATTAACATTGCAATAGTTTTTAAAATCTTGATGACAACAAAACTATCATTACAGTACTTGTTCGACAGGTTTGTGGGCTTGTTGGGGGGAGTCGGTTGTAGGGATACAATATTGCCAGTCAAAAAAGGGGTTGCTCTCTCGTGAAAGCTGCGTATTTTACAGGGAGATTATCTAAACGTTACCGGAGCAAATAGTTGGTGACATGCCTTTGGGCTGAACTTCATAATCTACAGCGTTCCTAAGTTCACTTAAATATCTCAGCTTACCATAAATATGGAGTCAACCTGTCCCCAGGAGCAAGTCAGTTATCAGTAGAACGTAGGCAAGTGCCTTTCTCGGTTGTCAACTCCTGATCTATCTCTCAATGTCTTCAACCAGCTGGGATAGTAAAAAGTTGGCACTCGCTATTTTACTCTCACTTCTCTCTTTCCTCCGCACAGGGTGAGCTCAGTTCGATACTGGGTCAGCTGTATACACATACTAGTTCGTGCATTGGCATGTGTGTATTGGCTGCCACTCCAAGCCCTAATACAGAGAAGACTGACTTATGTAGTATATGGATACAGAGCCAACTGGACGACCTACCTTTGGGTAGAAATAACGTCCCTTTTCTTCAAAAAAGCTTTATTGTAAAGCGGGTTGTCAAGTTAGATAGCAGGCATAAAAATACTATATATATACAGGTCATATATAATATGTATGCCTTCCTGCATATATGCATGTATGCGCAATGATTATATATCCAAGTGAGGAAACGTATTCTCTGTCAATCCATATATGATAAAGTATATCAGGTGGAGGAGGGGGAGGAGAAGAGAGAATATATTGATCAAAGTTGGGTGGGGAAAAGCTGATCAACGATGATTGATGGCCCTGAATCAGAGCCTGTATCTGTGTCTTGGTATAGAGTTTCCTATCGACCCGGAGGATGTTGTGATATAGATATCTCGAGTCATGCAGTTGGAGTCAAATTCGTCATCATTCAGCCAGCTGACAATGTATACGGTATACATGGAGACGGTACAGTTGGGAAAACTCACTGTGGAACATTGGGATAGTAGATGTTGATGCTGAAGAAACCTACCAAGTTGAGAGTAGATCATCCGGGCATTGAAGCTGTCCCATACCGCCAGTTTCCCCCATGTTTACAGAGCCAGTACATCATCCTCTGCTTCAATGCATTAGAATGGCAACACAAACGTTAGTTTTCATAGAGCCGCAACTTCAGCAACCAACTGAACACCTCCTATGCCCTCTCCCGCACCTCCTCCATCCTGAATCCATTCACTCCAGTACCCAGCTCCGATGGCAGACCCGATCAGTCATGCAGTACCAATTTCACCGAACAGTTATAATAATACCACTATGTATAAACTGGTGGGAATATGACGTCTGGCCTCCCCATGAAGATATGAAGAGTAGATGAGAAAACTACTCCATATTCCCAAATCCGACCTCATAAGCCTACCGAAGCTGAGGGAAATACGTTGAGCCTGGAATCTCTCCAAGAGAGTGTTAGCGTTGGGTGGGGCAGGGGGCAGGGTGGGGTAGACGAGGGGTAGGGTGGAGTAGTGGGAGGAGGAGCAGTAGAAGTACAAGACCATGATGCAGTCCCATCCCACACTCAAGACGATAAAAGACTTGCCTAAGTCTAAGCCGTCCCTAATCCTTCCAATTTTCTATGGAGCCGCAGATAAAGTTTTATTATTATTGAAGCTGATTGATGAAGAGAGGCCCCCGTGGGGGAAAGATCCCGCAGCTCGTGCAAGCATGATCAAACGGAACGATCACGTGCTCGAACAATTGGGTCAGTGGGCAATTAGACACGAAATTAATTAATTTTCTGAACAGCTTTAAATGGCATGTGATTTTGGTGTAATAAGTGCACACCCAGGCGTCCTAAGATTCATGTCCAGCTTTATATAGTATATGGGTAAGGAACAAACAGTGAGATTCACCGTTTGACCTGACCTTCCATCCATCAAAAGTCTGATCAACTTAGTAAACATAAGCGACAATACGAGGGGAAAAGGCAAATCTGGTCCAAACGCTTATTGGCAAAGTGCTATAGTTTGGACGTGAGTGACCATTGTCCAGTACCAAACGCAGCCCAAAAAGTGGTATAGCGGCCAGATTAGAAATTGTATCAATGGGTCACACTGGCGCCAGACCAAAACTCACAAATACAGTTTGAGTATGGCTGTTCTATAAAACAATGACTCAAGGGTGCCATCAGGTTCTGCTGGTTTTTGACAATCAATGCAACGTCAAGCTCAGGCTGACACAATCCTGCGCATTGCCAAAGATCAATATTTTTATGATATTTCATTTACATATTGATTATCAAGTGGAATGTTTGAAAACAAATGAATTCATGCTTTTAAAGTAGTAATTGAACATATACAAAAATACACACATACAAAATTAAGATGAAGCTCTTAAAGCTGCAAGACTCCCAGTGATATTAAAACACCTTAGTGGCATTTAGTTACCTCCTCCTGGGTACACCGTGGAGGAGGACGTAGAGGGGCCATGGTCCAGTACCTGGAGGTGGTATGGTACCGACCCACCTCCAGCTCAACACAAACTAACTAGGAACACCTCCTCTAGATTCTTACCATCATTACTTATTATCAAGGATAGCAATTTAGGTACCAAATAGGTACTTTCAACACTTGGTACACATGAACATATTTATATCATCTTTTCTCTCATACTTATTAATTCTCATCTCATCTCATATCATTCCACACCTAATAATTACTTCCTTTTTTCTTATTATTATTATTAATAAAATTTTTCACTTCTTTTTAGTATTGTTATATTTTTTTTTAAATATTTAGGTAATCCCGGATGGTAAGCTTAAAACTCTGAATATAACCCTGCGCATGTTACAATGCCAGGGCCGGGGTGGAAATCGAACAATAAGATCGATCCCCAAATTTGAAAGGGCAGGCACATGCCTAACCCTGCTGTTATCACCTGGATAAATAAAGTATTAAAAAAAAATAGATCCATGGGTCTTACTATAGTCACTATATCAAATGATTACTTTTTTCCATTTGGGTAGATACTAAACACGAAAACTGTACATTGCCTGCTGATTCTAGGGAGTGATTTCCTCTTTTCAGGTTGCCTGAGTTACATACCTCTAGTCTTCCCCCTTTGGTAAGATTCTTCCCCCTTTGGTGAGATATTTTCTGAAAAACGTTCTTTTAATCAAACGTTTCAACCTCAGGCAATGGTAAATTTAAACCAATTTGTCAACATATTTAACAATTACAAAATATAGGTTGCAGTACAGGTTGGGGTGGATAAGCCGAAATACTGTGTTTGCGACATATCGCACGCCATGAATCATTGAATGTTGGGGATTGACAAACATTGCATCAATGAAAGAGATGTCTCGATCCATGAATTCATAGACAAACCGCTCGATATAATGACAAAGCTTTGCCAATACCCTTGCATGGGGGAATTTCCATGTTCATGGCGGCCCATTCTATTGTTCCTAGGTATATGAGGTGTGGGCATTGCTACAGATAGGAATGGGAAGAGCGGAGAGCAATATTAATTCCAAGGCTTTGCCTAACCTCAATCAGAAAGCGTGAACACTCCATGCAGAATATGCCATCTGAGAGAAGTTAATAACGAAAACCTGTACTACTGGTACAGTCCTTACCCGGCCGCCATGAACGAGCAATCTGGCAAATAGGCCACTCGCTATGACAAAATTAATGATGTTTGTAAAGGTGTCTTTTCTGTATCATACAGTGCGGTTTGTTATACATACAGGAGATGATCATGTCAGCCAGATCTTCACTTCACATACTCACAGTACTTTGAACATCAGAGCACAACTACAGAATCCCCTCCTATGACCTGATTAAGGTATATTAGTTATTACTGTATATCATTCGACGTCTGGCTCATTTCCCGGGCATATATAACCTTATGCCCGCAAATTGTATAAACGGCCTTATTTCTTAAGACTGAAAATAATACTACTCCCACCCACCCACCCACCCACCCACTCCTTACACCCTTCAGGATCTATTTGAAACACAACTAATAAATGTGGTTGTGTAGTAGTGCCTAAAGAAGAAAGATGTTTGGAGAAGAATATATACGATTCAGTATTTACAAAATAAAACAGAAAAGGTTGTCAGGTGTCCTTTAACATAGAACAAGAGCCACCCATAAAATTCTTTCAGCACTGATTTTACTTATTCAAGACGTTTTCCTAACATAAAGTGGAGAATGCCAAGGACAAGGCTATTTAGCTCGAGTCATTCATGAGCTTGTGAGCTACTCTCGAATCGGCACCTCAGGGCATGAGTGATGGACTCCCCCCCCCCCCCCCACCGCCTCTCCCAATTTTGCCCCCTCTACACCCCATTTCATATCTGTGACCGTGAACCCCTGCCCCTAAGCTATCATAAATACAAATGGGCATTCCATAGAAAAAGTACAAAAGTAGGGTTAATGTTTGTGAAACGTAGAATGAGCCTAGAAGGGGACAGGCTTTCTCATAACGGTAGGAGCGGAGTGGTGGGGGGTGGGGGGGTGGGGGGTGGCTTGGGTCTGCCGCAGGGCTGAATGTTTACGTACAATGAATGTTAGAACTTTAACATATGCCAAAGGACCAATTGCAAACCAACCATCTCCGCCTATCTCACCAGAATAGATCTGGTCAGGCACATAATGGATTGGTTACAAATGCTCCCGATCCAACCACAACCCTTTCTCTGGTCCTGCATAATTTCATAATGTAATATATGTGTGGTGGGAAAGTTAAGAGGACAGTCATAAGACCTCATAATTTTGAAACACTAATAAGAACTTTTCATTGATGGGTAGGTTTCCCACTGAACATCAATTACTATCTACTCAGCAGGTGCGCCTGTGACCATAGCGATGAAATATTTAATTAAACCGAAACAGGAAAAAAATCCCACAATACATCGACAGCGGTATTAGATATCAAAATGCGGTATCAGCTTGATGAAACTGTAAGCAGCAGCACTGGATAGAGATATTTTATTTCAAGTAAAAAGCGCTGTGACGCATGCTTGCAATTTACACCTAGCATTATGTACTTTGCCTAGCATCTTAGGCTTTGGTTTCATGAGGAGATGTCACAAAATATCCCCAGGAAATAACAGTGAGTTCCACCTTCTTGCAATACCGGCAATAGAGGAAACGCCTCCCAGGGTAATGTCACATCCTTACCTCTGCTTTGGACTACTTTCTAGGAAGCTCCGTAATCAATTTGACACGCATGCGTGTACATCTTCACGTACCATGTACACTTACGACCAGACTTACGGTTTCCCTCATAACAAGAAAGGCAAGTAACTGCCTTAACGGAAGAGTGATTGGATGGACAACAGCTTCCAATCATAATGCACTGCAATCATGCATACAGGAGATAGCAATGTTTGGTTAATAAATAATGACATTATTGTCAGCGTCCTGGTTTGCCATACAATGAAGGGACGCTTATTAAAACAAGGTTGGATAAACAGGGCCCCATAAGACCATATCCAATAAAGTAAATCGACGTACCCTTTATTCCTCTTTTCCCTCCATCCTCAAGCTACATGAAAAGATGGATAGTTATATACAAAAGGAATAGCGGGACCGATAGGTACCATTCATTGTTCAATCATATAACTTTACTTATATTCGTATAACAGTAGCTCGAAATATAATACTTGCCAAAATAAAACTACAGAAGGGGAAAAGGAAGCGAGGATGACGGTTGTATGATAAATAGAAGGCGCAGGTGTGTTAATGCTTTGTCAGCGTAAGGTTTTCGTCCTGATTAAAGAGTAATATAGTAAGGAAGTTTCTTTTGTATTGTATCTTAGAACTTTCATAACGATAGCTGGCAGGTATTCGGTCCCCGCAGTGCAAAGGGAATGTGGCGTAGTGCCAATTGTGTAGTTTCTCCATAGGCAAATAGAATCGATACTTCCAATATTCAAAGATTCACTGACAAAAAGAAACTCCCGTAGGGACGAGAGTTCCTCTTTCCCTCAACAACAAGAAAGGATGTGGATACATCCACACAAGCAATGTATGCGACATCAGAAACATACATTCATCCAGAGACAGATCAAACCGCTTGTTTTCATATGACAATGTGAGTGTGTGACCCTTTGTACTCAGGGTAGGCTTGTTAATAGACTAGCAAAATCCGAGAGGTTATTAGACACATTCGTCGTATTTTTTGTTTAATTTACCCTTATTTTTATGGGTTACATTCCCCCCCCCCTCCCCCCCTTTACATTACAGTTGTAACATGTTTTATATAACATTACAGCCGCCTTTTCAGTTAGGTACTTTCTTAAAATCCTCATATATTTCAGTTTATGGTATAGCTTTGAGATAACCTGATTCGCATTAGCTTGCATGTTTAAATTATCATCCAATGTTGTACCTAAATAACAGAATGTGTTTACTACTCTCAGATTCATTTCACCAGTGTCAATTTTTTTAGGGGTTATTGAGACTGGGCACGTTATGTACATGATTTCGGTTTTCTTCTCATTAATTTTCATAAGATTACTTTTTGACCACAGTTGTAGTTTATTCAGGTCAGTGATCATATCCGGAAAGATGAAATGTATTAATTTATTGTTGCAGAATGATATTCTCTCCGAACGGTCAGAAACTGGGAAATTTAAATTTCCGCTAGAATAAACGGACTATGCTTCCCCCCGCCCCCACCCAAAATAAATACACATAAATATCAATTCCGTCATTTATATTTTACCAGGTTATAATTCAGCTCCTATAACTGGCTTCCACTTATTCGTGGGGTAGTATACTAGCTTGTACTACTTGTAATGTTATCATCTATTTCTATTACAATCTAAGCAATCAAGCCGTGCTATTGGGATAGCGCTACATGGCAGCCCAGTATACATGATACAAAAACTCCGAATATGATTATTATCCCTCCTAGGTTGAATACTGAAACTGTACACCTAAAACGTATACTCACTAATATGAGATACTTATATGTAGGAATGTTTGATGTCTTTATAACGCCCAATAGCTTAAAACACATGTTTCATCGATGTCATAGTTAGTGATACAATGTTGATTGTATGTCTCCTTTCCTATTCTCTTTCTTACTTCTATATTATAAAACACAGATTTGGAGAACGTAGTTGATGAGTGTTTGTACTTAAAGTTTAGATACACGGGTGAGATGTGAATGTCTGTCCCCCAAATAAAAGTACAAACCCCCATGATAGGTTATCTTGTATTAGACGCCATTTGATCAGATTTCTGGAATGCTATAATAACCCTACAGCACTCGCAGAATTGCGTGTCCAAAAACAACAAGAAGCTAAAAGTTTGCGGAAACTTCTGGTGCGTGCTTTCTCGTGTTAACCTTACTCTTTCTTCCTCGCATCTCCCCAACTTCAAACAAATTGCTCACGCCCGTTCAGCGTGACCTAACTGTCTCCGTCAGATACACATAATGTTAATTCGTGTCCCCAGACCTCATATCTCTTATCTCTAAAGACAAGATAAACAATGGGACGGTATTTATTGTTCGCGTAGTAGGTCTTCTATCATCAAATGTAAAAGGTTTCTTTATTAACATATCAATGTACTGTTATGGCAAAAATGAGAAAAGAAAGAAATTCTCCCAAGCATGAAATTATCTTGTTTAACGCTACTGTGAACCACCATGCAAATACCAAGCAAAAAAAACATGTCATTGTTACTGTTTAAATTGTATGTTATTTAGATTGTAGAAGCCAAGAAGGCAGGAACAGAAAATAAAGAATTTGCAACAAAAAAAACATATCAATGTAAAATTCTATTGTGTTACGTTCAGGGCAATGAGTACAAAAAGCATCATCCTTGGAGATATCGTTTAAAATTACCAGCCCTTCCATCCATACAGGAATATGGAATAACGATGGACACTATCCTATGTAAATAAAGATATAATATATAGCTCAACTGGGCAAGCTGAAAATCATGAGCGGAGAAAATGGTAAATGAATTATCACGAACCCATGTGCCACATGTTGAGTTTCTGACAGATAAGGAGCAGGATGGAGAGAATTCGGACTTGATTATAACACTGTGTAAAAACGCTGTGTTTGTTGTCCAGCTGCTATGAGTGATGGCTTTTTCACTCGAGGTCATGTAACATCTGGTTATCAAACCGTCACTTCCAGGTCACCCCTTCTTTCATAGTTTCTTTCTACATCCCAAACATAATATTTAGCAAAAGAAAAACAAAGCATATGGGAAAGCACATCGGTACTATAACGACAATGTTTGCCCCTTGCTTCTTAAAATCTTTAGTCATAATCCCAGCAAATATGGAAGCAACAATAATATTTAAGCTTAGCTTATGCTAGTTGATAAGACTTCCTTCCTCAGCTGTAAAAGTAATACTTTGGTGACGATAAAGTCTAATCATGAAGCACAAATGGCTAGAAATAGAAGAGGACTAAAACCGTCAGTCATTGCCCCCTCCCACACGAGAGCACCCGTGGCGTGGGTATCACCGGGTCGAAGATAATTAATTTACTATAATATGACCGCCTCAAAAGAACCACTTCTTTACAATACAATACAATACAAGCTCAAACCTAATATAATGGCCCATGTAATAAGGGCAGTATTCTCTCCAAAACATAGCCAAAGGCCAATATATAAACTAGTGGCCCTACAGAAGACACTGTCCATAAGGATACATGAACTCGTAATAATTAAAAAGGCATATATATAATATGGGGTGCCTCGCCCTTGCGTCTCGGGCTAAGTCTCAGGACAACGCTTCCTGGTAAACCCATCAATAATTTAAATTGCATGCGATCCCCATCGCTTCATGTCATGTATTAACACCGTCTATAAAAGAGAAGGGTCCCTCTTTGGGCGCAGAAAACTTGGGAACCTTACGTCTCTCACTATATAATTAATCATAGGGTCCACCACTGAGCGAAATTGCCAGGGATGGTCAAATATTTGCAGCAGCAACATACATGCAAAGGATCCTGTTTAGTGCTCAGATATAAAGCTAGAGTATATATTTCCAAACATATATTCTCCTATCTTTCCATATATAGAATATGCCCGAATGCAGCCAAACACGCTACAAGAAATGTTGCAAATAAAAAGTAGCAAATTCGAATCCTATTTTGGTTTATCCTCCCTTCCTCATCATATATTATACGTTTTCCTGATTTTCCTTACACTTTTTTGTATACAAAACACCAGAAAGGAAATTCGATGAACAAGCACATGTAATATTAATAAAGTATCGTAATTACACTACATTTAAAGGAAAACAGACAAAGTTGAGTGGCATATTTGATTAACTCGATTCTCAATCCAGCTTTGAATGAATGTATTCCATTGGGGCTCTACAGAAACTAAAAGAAAACAGTCAAAAAGATCATAAACATATCAAACCACAAACATAACACAGGTACTAGTTAACATAATAAGTCAGTCAAAGTATGTGTGTTATGATCCGCTAAAATATTTACTTTTTTCGTGACCTCGTCTGTGGCCTGGGACAGTGAGAGGAGGATTTGGTGCATGTCTGTATTCTCCACTTGTTCCCCCAGCCCCAACCTCTGGCCTCGCAGATATCAATAAGCAGGGTGCGGTGGGTGGGGGTGGGGGGGGGCAGATGGGCGGGGAGGAAAGGACGAACTGGAGATAGGTAGAGCAATACACCATCAAGGGAACTATAGTGTCTGATTAAAATATATTGTTTGAACGCATTACAATGCGAACTATGAACCTACATGTATCTCCCATGACAATCCCATACTGGGATATTTGCTATATTAAGGATCATTCAATATCACTAGAAGAATTAACTCATAACGCAAAATGTCATGTTTGTCAAGTTTATTTCTTATACTGGATCATTGCTTTAAAACCTCTAATTTTGTTTCTTTGCATACATGAAATATATCGCGTCAGCAAAATTTACTTGCAAATAAACATGTTTTGTTTTTTTAGATAATGTTTTAGCATGAGTGGGAACATAGGGACATCCTATTTGCAGCCGCTCCTACAGGCAAAGGCAATGCGAGAAATATACAATTCTAATCGCCGAAGAAAAAACAATCCAAAATGTATATTACAAAAAAGCTGTTTGCGTAATTGGCTTCCTCCCCACCATGAAGCTTATTCCCATATTACAGAAGATGGCATTACCTTACTAGTACCACAAATGTTTGATATAATATGATTTCAAAAAGCGTTCACCATTTCTCTTAAATCTATGACAAATAGCACGAATAGCGTCATTTTTGAGCTTGACAATCAAGTAATATATTTGAGAGAATACTGCAAGGTCATCCAGACCTTCTGACGAATGAGCTCGCAAATTTATTTCAGGGTAACCAGAGAAAGACAGGTAAACCAAGGGCCCACTATATTATATATTATATATATATATATTGGGCCCTTGGTCTTTTCCTGAAATATATAAATATATATGCAATCTCTGATACAATCCAGCGACACTCGAGGGTCGATAATTCATCTCTGAACGTCATTCACTACTGCACACAAGCGGTAAAATGTCTGCATGCAGGATACACCATTATCTGTGATGTATCCAGGATATTACCATTGATCCAGAAAAGCTTATGATAATATCATAATAGCATCGACACAGAAGCATAGGGGCGGACATCATTACAACACTGAATGATACAAAAATCAGTGCCGTAAGGGCATAAATATGTGCATTATTTACCATTGATTTTTACATCTCAATTGCATAATATTAAAAAAAAAAATTTGAGAAACAATCGAATAATGAAAAAATAACTTCATCAAAACCAATCGGTTATTTTACATCCATGTATGAAAAATAATTGGCACGAAGCCTACTGAAATCTACAATATTTAAGTACAAATTGTTATATGGACACGGGTAGCCGGAAACTTAAAAGATGGATTTATTGAAGGTTTAATAACCTACATTGAGGGGCTGCTGGTGTACTATTTGGTTATAATCCTGAGGTGAAGTGGAGCGATTATGCAAAACAGTGCACCAGCAGGATCGCAATGGAGGTTATTAATCCTTTTAGTCTCAGCATCAGTTTGTTATACCCCCTGTACCGTTCAAATCACTCAGTGACTAAAAACAAATTATGTATCAACGAAGGTATACTATAGTGTAGGAATCTTTACAAGGAGAAATATTGCACCAACGTCAGGATTACGCACTTTGCTATGATTAAAGGAAAAAATTATACCATCATAGCACAATGCCGGAGCAACGTGCATATGTCACGCCAGAGACGGGTTATCAATAATGTCCGAGGATATCTGATAAATGTGATCCGATTCACCACGGGAACTTTGCAGAACTTTCCAGAGAATGAATCCCTAAACCATAATATTGTCCCCTTGTTGCCCAACCCTCTTAATAAAACAACACCAGAACATAGTATTTTAATGAGTGTGGAATATAAATTTAAATATATTAAATATTATACCTATGGACAATTTAATACGCTGAGACAAACCAAGACCACACAGAAATTCCTCTATAGTTTAAATGAAATGGAGGCTTCCCAATGGATAATTAGCGCTGCGCCAAGCAAAAGTGACAGGCTGCTACTTTTTTATATTCCACTGTCGCCCCAAAACGATGAGCGACTTTACAAAATTCTACCTATTGTTTAATATCTTTTTATTTGAGCGACAAGCATTAATATGGAGTGACTTTGCACATAAATGAAGGATTCAAGATGAGCAACATGATGCAAGTCGCCCAAACAATTCCAACTACTAGGAGATTGAGCGACTTCACAACTTTCCAGGCTTGTGATTGGCTGAAACACATCAAGTCGCTGGAAGGTATGCATGTCTCTGACTGGAATCCACACACAATATGCAGCATATCAAACCCACTTGGGTGACCTCCCGACAGGCTACTTGGTGTTTATGACCCCGGTGTCGCTCACTGTTTGAGCGACTGGAATGAAAATGATTAATCTAGTCGCTCATGTTGTGTCGCCTGTGCAAGTCGCCGAGGTAATTAGTGGTGTCGCCAGAAGATGTTCTTAGTTTGGGAATCCACACAGCAGCCAACATGAGCGACACAAAGGGCGACAGAGAGCGACTGAAAACTTGAGCGACTTGGGCAAACTGATGGGCGACTTGGCTATGAAGTCGCTGTGTGGATTCCCGGCTTAAAGGCCTAAATCCATTGTCGCCTCAAAATGATGAGCAACTATACACAATTCTAGAAATCTTTTAATATCTTTTTAATTGAGCGACATGCATTAATGTACGGCGACTTGGTACATTATTGAATGATTCAGGATGAGCAACATGATGCAAGTCGCTTGACCATATTGGAATCCACTAGTGATTTATATATGGCTACATTGTGATGTCACCAGGTGTTAATCACAGTTGAAATAAAAATATTTCAGGCGCACAAACAATTCCAGCTACTTGGAGATTGAGTGACTTCACAGCTTTCCAGGCTTGTGATTGGCTGCAACACCCAAAGTTGCTAGGTGGTGTTTCTCTATCTGGAATCCACACACAATATACAGCATATCAAACCTGCTTGAACAACCTCCTGACAGGAGACTTGGTGTTTATTACTCTCGTATCACTCACGTTTTAAGCGACTGGAATGAAAATGTTTAATCTAATCGCTCAAGTTGTGTCGCCTGTGCAAGTCGCCGAGGTAATTAGTGATGTAGCTAGAGCAAGTTCTTAATTTAGGAATCCACACAGCAGCCAAAGCGGGTGACACGACAGGCAACAGAGAGCGGCTGAAAACTTGGGCGACTGATGGGCGACTTGGCCCTGAAATCGCTGTGTGGATTCCCGGCTTTGAGGCCTCAATCCACTGTTGCCCAAAAACGATGAGCAATTCTACAAAATTCTACCAGTTGTTTAATATCTTTTTAATTGAGCGACAAGCATTAATATGCGGCGACTTTGCACATTAATGAAGCATTCAAGATGAGTGACTACATGCAAGTCACCTGCCCAAATTGGTGCCCACTAGCGATTTATGGAGGGCTACTTTGTAGTGTCGCCCAATCTTTCCCAACTTAACTAAAAATATTCTTGTCGCCCAAACAATTCCAACTACTTGGAGATTGAGCTACTTCCCAACTTTCCAGGCTTGTGATTGGCTGAAACACACCAAGACGCTGGAAGGTATTTCTCTGACAAGAATCCACACACAGTATGCAGCATATCAAACCCATTTGGGCGACCTCCTGACAGGTGACTTCAGGTTAATGACCCCCATCAACGATCCTGTAGCTATAGGATCGTTGCCCCCATGTCGCTCACGTTTTGAGCGACTGGAATGAAAATGTTTAATCTAGTCACTCAAGTTGTGTCGCCCGTGCAAGTCGCCAGGGCAATCAGAGCTGTTGCTAGAAGACTTTCTTATTTGGGGAATCCACACAGCAACCAAAATGGGCGACACGACAGGCGACAGAGAGCGACGGGAAACTTGGGCAACTTGGGTTGAAAACATGGGCGACTGATGGATGACTTGGCCCTGAAGTCACTGTGTGGATTCCCGACTTAATGTGTGGTGCGTGAAAATCAAAAGTAAAAAAATGAACAGGGTTGAACACATGTACCATATATACCCCGGCTTATATTAATTTCAAATGGAGAATTGACCTGGCTCATATTTGGAGTGGGCTTATATTCGGGGCCCGACTTATATTACAATAATTGAAAACTAGCAGATATAATGAACTCATGTTTATTATTATCGTCATTCATTACTCTGGTATTTGTGTTTTAAACTCCAATTTAACAAAAAAAAACTCTACCAGAATTGTTGTGAATTCACAATCAACCAATGACAATTGAGTTCTATATTCAAATTATCATTCATGATCCACTAAAAGCTCGTTCTGGCCGATCTCTTCAGCATCTTACACCAATTAGCACTATTATAGGTCTATGGTTGTACAACACCTGGCTTATAAACAGGGCCTGGCATATATTAATGTTAGGACATGCTGAACCCCGGCTTATAAACGGGGTGGGCTAATACACGGGGTGCAGCTTATACATAGAGAGAATGGGACGAGCCGGCAATAATAAAAAATTTATAGGATGAGATTTGTCCACATAAGCATGATGCCATAGGCAGAGTGCTTATGTGGAAGAATCAAGTCCTATAAATTTTCGATTATTGCTGGCGAGTTCCATTCTATATTTATTATATGTGCATAAAACTTGATCAAATATCATCAGAAAAAAAAACATCAACATTTTATCCTCAATTATTTCTGGAGATTCCTCTGGTAATAATCCATACAAATGAACAATGAAAACATCTACAGAAAGGGGAGATTCAGATCTACAAATGCATTGAGTTAAATCAATGTGGATATGAATGTTCCCGCATATTCACTCAATTGTTTACATGCTAATTTTTCCGGCCTACTCGACCGCAGTCCTAGCCTACAGAGCTACTAGGAGGGCAATGCCTGTGTTGATTGTTGTTTCCCTTGAAAGCATTAAAACACATGAACAATGAAAATCTCTAAGAAGAGACATATAAGACATATACTAATAAACTTATGGTTACAGATAGTCCAAGCACCTCCGACTCTGTCTAGTTGCCTGTGGCATTTGTTTACATACTTCGCGGAGAGCCTTGGCTCTCTGCGAAGACGGCGGAAGTGCGGGGGTAACGTCAGAGCTATTTTTAGACAACTACATTTTTATAGGACGCGTCCTATATGAATATTTTTATAGCACTCCACTTATAGCACCTCTCATATAGCATGCGCGTATAATAAACAGGTATATACGGTATGAGTATTGCGTGATGTGTTGTGCGCACTGCGTGTTCCGATCGCTCCATGAGGCGATTGAATACACATTATGTCGCGTGAACCCAATACAGGCACATGGGTAGCTATGGGATTCCAGCTTAAATCTAAGAAATCTTTACAAAACAGTACTGAGCTTAGAGCTTTTTAGTGAGCATCTCATACGCACCGGGGTGGCCACACACTGGGCGGGCCCCAGTTGACCAGCTGGTTGACCCCTTGACCTCAACCTATATAAAGATAGGTGGCGCAGCGCACGTTCCATTTGAAATGTTTCTGTATTTCAACTTTTACAGTAAAACAGTTTAATGTGTGACAATCTGAAGCAGCTACAATCGCCACTTAGTTCTCTACACACCTACTGCGAATGCAGAACCCGGAATCTGTTGGCATACAGGACATATTCACATAGAGAACAATACTTCTGATGCAGGGTTTTCAATAACTTGGCAAACATCAACCACCGAACGTGACAACCATACTGACCCATCTCTTCCACCATTCTACAACTATTTTAATTCACAGCACACCTATTAAACATCTCTAGCAACTTTAATAATATCAAGCCCTTCCATACAACCCCACACATGTAATGCAACGAGAGCATGAATTCGATCATGAAATATGCCCTCTAAATTTCCAAAGTCCAATTAACAAATGAAAGTAAACGGCAACAATTAAAATGTGCGTTGAGATTATGTCATTTGCACGTCACTTATTCAAACCTATCTCCTGCCTACAAGGATTGTGTATCCGTTGTTCCTATCTATAGCTGTTGGGCATGCCTAACTCCCACATTCTACATCTCATAGCGTAATTACCTGCCACATTTTGTTAATGTTTAAATACAGGTTAACTAACGAGTTGGTTGAACGAGGGGAATATTGCACGAGTTGCGTAGCAACGTGTGCAATATTCTAAGCAACTGAAACCAACGAGTTAGTAAACAGATTTATTATACATGCTTTCAATCATGAAAATAGAAAAAAATCAAGACATAAATTAGAATTTTACCGGTAATCTTAGTAAAAATACAGATTGGCTGCCATGACAACCCCGCGTAAATCACTAGTGAAATACGCACTATGCGTAAATCACTCTAGATACGTTGTTTTCAGAGCAATGCGTGTATAATAACACTAAATAAACACATTATATTCAATATGATGGACGAATGGTACGATTTCCATTGACGAGCACTGTCCAGATATGGATAGCAAAAGTTATCCTCTACCCAAACGTTTTTCCTATTTACAAAACCCCGAGCGGGTTTCTCTTGTGAGTTCTTATGCTCTTCTGGATCCCTCTTTTATTGTATCACAAGAGTAATTTCTCATTTGGGATGACATCTCATTTAGGATGGCATCTTCTTGGCAGGCACTATCCACACGCAACAAATACCCACTCGAGGAAACAACATTGGTTGTATTTCACGAGGGGGACCTTTATGATGGTAAACCTCGTCAACCATGATAAGGGATTTTGATGTCAGAGAACGAATAATTAATGACTCATTATATGTGCTAAATTAAGCTGACAGTGCCTGGTGTCCAAATGCTTTAATCACACACCCATAGTTGATTAGCATCTATTTATGTTATACACTCTAGGTCCAAATCCTCAGATCAGATAAGAATGGTATCTCAGCATTGAAACTGAATTCTTCTATACAAAAATTCGGTTTCAATGTACGACTACGTGCTACTTTACGTTTCCTCAATAGGATAGTCGCATACACTTTACTGTGCGAAAATGTCAAACTTTCTTGTTTTCAAACATGAAACGGTAATCCAAATATGCAAATGTATAATATTCTATTCTACGTCTACATACATCTAATGTGGCTGATGGAATTAAGAACTAATTCAAGTGTGTCTATTATTATATTAACCATGATGTTCCAGTCCTGAAGTATGCTGGGTCCATTGAAAAAAAACCATGAGGAGATATTGTACACCCAGCGAAAATCCTTAGAAATATTTTAATTTCTTTCATTACTACTTATCAACAGTGAAAGTGATTTGTTTTACTCTTGGATTACAAACATTTCATTCTGAGCGGGTAATCCAGTTGGACTGCTACACATCAAACACCACCTGGTGCAGTTTGGTTCCACTTCAATTCCAATTGCATTCACATGGAAACTATATCACCCCCATAAATATGGGATATTATGCAAGCTTGCAGATTTATAGGCATCTAAGCTTTATTATAATATGTATACTACATACATACATACATACATACATAGATACATGAATTTGAAATGTATCAATACATGTTGTGCACATCTATGTATGTATACTTTTAATACACACATACACAATCTATTAGTGTGTATGGCAATCTAAATATACACCTGTGAGTACGGTTTGACTGGCTGTACGTCTTGCAGATCCTGTTGATAACCAGCCAAAACAGCTCAGGTCCCCAATTTGTAAAAGGCGCTTAAGCCGTCTTTATTAACACTTCCCCTGGCCTTCATAAATCTCAGCAAAGCGGGTCAGTGTTTACTCGGCGAGCTTTGAGGTTTTGGAGACTTGGGGGAAGATTTCCAGTCGTGGAATAAGGTCCGTGATGGGATATACAAATGTTTATGCACGGAGGCGTGGTGCACAGGTCACAAGGCTAGTCACTTTTTAGACAGCACCCACATGGACTGTTCCTGAAAAGTGCTTAGGTTTTGTGCATAGAAATGTATCCATCTTTCCAATGGTAGCTGTTCTTTCTACTACCCTTAACTTTAGATGGAACCATGACTTGCTATAAGGAACAGAAATACAAACGCCTATATCGAATGTGCATATGATGAGCATAAGACTTGGTTATGCCTATGGTCATAAATGAGTCTATTCTACAATTATATTCATATGATATATAATATGCATGGCCTAACCCCCTATAAGTCCTTCTCACATGGGCATAATTCCCAATATTAAAGTAGGCCTACACAATACCGTACAATCATCACAACAGACTCAATTAGAGATGTATTGTGTACATGATAAATCAAACATAATAATAAAAGAAAATCCTCTTTAATGATACATGGGCTCCATTGTGTGAGCGTGCAATAAGAGACCTAATATAGACCTATATTTAAGCATGGGAAGTAACTCTAAGTCTAACAACCCACCCACCCACCCACCCACCCACCCACTCTACCATTGGATCCTTGTAATTGGGAATTTCTATTCATTTAAGCTTAAATTACAACCGTCAAACAATCAACCCCATCAACAGTATCATGGTATGAGACTACAAGAGCAGTATGAATAATGCACGACCTAAGAAAAAATAGCATTATCAACATGTTATACACAGGCTCTAAATTACCACTAATACTCTAATAGTAAAACTGCGTACACTCGATCACATTCCTGGTGCGTGCAGCCTATGGGAGGACATACAACATTATATTGTTCTCAGTCATATGTAGGCATATTGCAACAATAGCCAACGCCATATAGAGAGCCAAGCAGGTGCGTCATATTCAACTGCACAGAAACGGTGACAGAGAATAACTATATATAGGCCTATTACAGATAGATAGGTAAAGCCTAATATTGATATCTATTCTATTCTGTGAATGCATAGATTTACTATTTATTCATGGATATTAAATTAATAATTTGAGATCGTATATTGGAAAATTGGTGTGACACCGGGGGTAGGCCAACATGTATGCCTACCCATTATGACCAACATCTAACTAAGTGATGGACTGAGTGACAGGGGTAGGCCTACATGCCTACATGCAACAAAGGCTGGTTTTGTACTAATATACCAGAATGGTCACGATGATACCAATAACCAATTCATTATAGCCATTACTCTACAATACTGTACATAAGATTGTAAACTAGAAATTCAACCACATTCTAATAGTAACAGAAATGTTCTGGTTATTTATAATAATATGTAGGGTCCACGGTAGGCTATGTAGCCTTGTAGGCCCCCTAGTATGTATTCTGACGGTCCTTAGTTAGAGTTAGAACTTAGACCAGACTACACTTTAGTCCTAATAAGCCAAGGCTAAGCGATTCAGACGCTTGAACTCCTGCATGGAGTTTCAAGCACAAGCTATAGTTACACCCTACGTCTACGTGTTAAAAAGAACAGTGGAAATAAAAGCGCCTAACCCTCATTAAATCTAAAAATGGAACATCAATGGGGTACAACGGGCCCTCGACCCATTTATCGCTCACTAGACCACTAGACTAGTGCCCCCCCTACCCCCCCCCCCCCCCCCCCCCCCGGGGCGAACCACAACAAACTTCCTCACAACTTCGAAGTATCGCGAACCAGATCAAAAACACAACCTGGGGGAATCATCTATGGTTTAAAGGAGGAAAGCAATCCTACCTGGTTCTCCTGACCAAAGCGTAAATTCCCACAACACAGAGGATTGCTGTCTCTCCACAATACACGATCACGTTTTGAGACCCATATTCAAGAAGCAGCGGGTGTTGAAATGGCGTCTGAGTGTGTAGTACGGCGAGTGAGCGCTGATCTTGAAGGTACACAGCTCGAGGGAGTGTGGTACTAGAGTGTATAAGGCCTACCAGAACTTGGGTCTCACTTGCTTGTTCGGCCTTTACTCCGTGCGTTCCATGCCCATGGTGGCCTGCGCGCTATACACTCCATCCCTGCCCATCCCACACTGTTCACTCAGTGCGATACTACTGCCATCTCACGGACAGGTAATGAATGACAGAGGCAGCACTAGTCCTCGAGGGTATTGTGTTTTAGAAGATTTCACTTTGGACCAATTGGTGGAAATGAGTAGAAGTAAACTTGAAAAATAAAATAAGAATAGGCAAACAAAGTGAGTCTTTTCTTTTGGTGCCATGATGCGACATCCAAATTTTGACAATTTCTGTCACCTAGCCTATCTGACTGTATCTGCGGTTGATGTTAGGCCTATATAGGCCTATTATATATATAATATATTATCAATACTAGCCTATTTAGACCTTTAGCTACCTTTGAGGGTGTCGTTTTGCCCCGGGCGTTTTGCTTTTAGAAATAGCTAGCTAGGCCTACGTACATTTCCGTCAATCTCCGTCGACGCATCTTCGGCATTGTTTGCCATCCGTCATCGCGCAATACACATGAATGCATGCATTGGGAAACCGCTCACTGGTCTATGACGTCACGTCATCTCCCCTTGAAGGATCTGCCTCCATCCCTCCTCTCCCATTCTCTCTCTTCCCTATTTTCCTCTCTCCCTCATGCCACCTCTCTCCCTTCTCATCCTGTATCCTCTCTCTCTATCTCCCTCTCCTTCTCTTCCTCCCTCTTTTCTTATTTGCTAAAGTAATAAATAGTATTTTAAAATAGTATCAAATCCTCATTATTTCCGATTTCAAATAGGCTATATGTCCAGTGTTAAATTGTGCAAGTCTGGCATTATTAAATAATGAAGATATCGTTCCATTTTTTCTCAGGATATACCCAATATAATTGCATACTATACTGTGCATATGCGAAGATCAATCATTGCTTTTCGGATTGTGGGCTCAAGTGCCGGAGGCGCTTGTTAGGAGGCTAATATTGCTTGGATGTTATCAGGAGACTGTTGAAGACTCCTTTTGGAATTAGGGCGAGTGGGGGAAATATCAAGAGAGGTATATATGCCTACACATGGCTATACTTGTTGAGACTGATATTCAGTGGAATCAGGGAATAATATGTAGCAACATAGAAGAAGATGAAATGTCGAACCGTTTAACGTCAAATAAATAATAATACATTGACATGCTTGTAGTTTAGAACCTTATATCATGTTATATGGAATACTAAATTTATAATGAAGCAACCTCTCGCCTCAATACCCATGCAGGCCCATTTCTTCTAATTAGGAAGTTGGACGCTCATTACCCGCCATCGATTTCCCTAGCCCGTGACCCAATAGATGACCCTGAACGGTAAATTATCTCAGACTTCATGATTCTCTCAATCATTCAGCACTATATCCTCATAATTAGGCTAACTATAACCAATTAAACAACTAACATCGACGATTCACTGTAATCAATGGTATAGCCGCCGGTCTTGGGCACACATCAAAACCTGACATAGATGTATATAGGAACATGCATTTGAAACATGCGAACTCGACAATTTTGCATTGAAATTGAATGAGAAGGAAAAGGCGGGGATGGGGAGGTGGGGGCGGAGATGAAGAGTAATTTATCATAGATCTAGATTAGGTCGTGTTAGCAGGGATACCAGCGATACATAAACACTGGATTGTTTACCAACACAGATGGTTGCCACTCCGTGATGCCTCCACAACATGGAGCTTGCCATTGATTGACCTGACCTTGGCCTTTCACACTTTAGGCTGCAACGCAGACATGGATAATTATGAATTGACGTTGAACAGCAGAGATATTATTGAGTATTATGTTCTGATTGTGTGGAACGGGCCACAATCAGTTTATTGGTTGTTGTCAATATAAATATATATATATGAGTATCGATGTAATAAATTGCATGGACAATAGCGAACAACCAATTGAATTTTAGCCAGTTTAGCTGGAAGCATACTATATGAAAGACGCAACCCATCCAGACCACAAAGGAGTGGGCGAGAATGACTAAGAGATATTACATTGCATGTCTATTTATTGGTGCACGTCACACGAAGTGTTATATATATGGACACGAATAATACGTATATATATTTCACCTATTCTTTCGTGGAGCGTAAAGGAAATATGTGGAAAATAGATTATGGTTTCTATACGGTCCACTATATCTGTCCACCGGAGACAATATTATGATGAATGAGGAAGCAACGGCGAGCATAATTGTAGTTTTATGGACCTTTTAATAGCAGTATTAGCACACTTTCTTTGTAGTTGCAGATTATGTATATCCAATGTATGGAAGTCTTCACAATGCGTGAATGACTGCATGAAATCAATTTTCTATTAATTTTTAGTGAAGAGTTACTTGGACAAATCAGATCAGAGTGCCATCGCCGCGTTCCAGTTCAGTGGACCATCGTTTTCAAGACAGTCAGTGTGGTGATCTAGCTTTAGCTTAATGGTTTCTTGTTTTATTCACCTAGACCACATTTTCTAGGAACCAATACTTGTATGGCGCTTTAAGTTTAAAACCGTGGGTTACCCCCCCCCCCCCCCCGTCAGCAACCATCCCCTAACAGATTCACAACAGCAGGTGTTTGTATACATACAAACTCCTCGTTACTATAGTAGAACCAGGCAAGTTCTTTAGACTATTCCTCCCTGGTCTTTACCAATGCTATATGAACAAAATCAAACTGTGAGCAGAAGCAGACAGTCGAGGGAAGGCTAGCTTGGAGTATTAAGGATTTTTGAAGCGTCGTTATCCCAGGAAAGATTTGTTTTAATACAAGGTTGGTACTTATTTTCATTTTTAACTCTCTGGCTATATTCATCATTATCTAAGATATCCCTTATGTGAAATCCAAATTTGATTTTTCTATTATTTTTTTTTAAATTTTGCACCATCGATTTTATTCCTTTTACATGTATACAGGTTTTCAGTGATTTTACATCTAGGATAAAATTCAGATTTATGTATTCACCCGACACCCATGAAAGGGGGGGGGAGGTCGTATTATATAGAAGAAAACTTCGGCTAGCATTTATTTTCTGCGTTTCACTTGTTTTGTTGTTTTGTTGTTTTTCATCTTTTTAGTTTTCTTATACAATCTGCAATGTCTTCCACCACATTCGACCACATTATTCTCTCTTCTTTTTTCCTTTCACTATAGTACCCATGTTAATTTTTACCAGCATGCTTAACTATCTTAGATTGTACATTATCGACAGTACATCCATATTACCCTCGTTAACAAGCTTCTGCCTGTGTATAAACGCTTTAACTTGTAGGATAAACCAGTTGATTACTCTGGACTGCACGTTACACACTTCAATACCGAATATTCTAATTTGCATTTATATTAGTTTAAGGGTACAACTGAAAGAACTGCCGATGTACAAGTTGCTAAATCACCCTGTTGGGATACAAATGCCTTTATGCAATAATTATAATATTTCGTAAGAATGCAACATGAATGGTATTATGCTCATTGTACATCGAAACCATGATGTTTTCGATTGAAATGTATCCACCATAGCAAATATTGGATATTGAAGGTGTGATAAAAATGAGAGCAAAATGGACCCGGATGGTTTCGGAAGGAACTACAGAAACAGCAGCATCATATGGTGGAGAATTTATTGATCAATGCTGGCTGAAGATTTCTTGGTATGAGTTATTAATGGGTTAGAATCAAAAGAGGTTTGACCCTAGGAACCGGCCAAATATATTTCCACATCGATCAATTCCATAACAATGATTTATCAGTGGGACTAGGAACATGTATTATCAGTAGTATTTTTTTCCCAATGGGGAGTTGTTTTAACTTTGCATACTCATTTAATCAACGGGTATACACGTATTGTTATTTTGACATTTGTCAAAGAGACTTTTGAACAAAATCTAAGCTGATAGGATGTCACTAAAACTTGCTACGTCTATACTATTGCTCGTGGGGTGGCGTATGTTTGTACATGCATGTTTGCTTAGATATTTTATTCTATCTGAACATATTGTGCCCGGAAGGGCACTATTCTCAGTAGGATAGTGCATCTAGATAAAATTTACATAATTACCCGAATTCCATACATCAGTGAACTTGCTATGGGGTAATATAAACTCAATAGCTGGTAATGTAATTAAGTAGATCGATTTTTATCAGTATATTAATGACGCGTGAATTTTAAAATTCCATTCCAACGCGTGAAAGCATTAGTAAAAATATATAAGAAAATTGTCCTCCGTTCAATGCTCGGGTTGTGTTCTTCATCAATAGTTAACAAAAACTTTTTTTTTCGATATTTGTGTTATATCATCCTAATTTACGGTATGTCATGTATCTTTACTATCATTCTCTTTCACAGGATATTTGCAGTTCACTTTCTGAAGAGAAAGAACGGGGGCCCATTAGAACATCTATACAGACGGCATAATTGGTATAGGACCAATGGCCAAAGGACAAGGACAAGGAGAAGGGGGTGGACGAGGAGGACTGTGTCCTGGAATCCTATGGGGAATCCTTTGGTTCCTAGGAATAATCTTTGTTGCCTGGCCTGTCGCCGGTTTCCTAGCCGGCTGGTATATCTTCCTTTTGCCGTTTGCGGCATGTATAGGGCCGGTGAAAAGTGCCTGTGACTTTTTACTGAAAGGAGTTCAGCTTCCGTTTACTTTTGCGGAAAACATGGTTGCCATGAAGGGCTGTTGCTCATGAGCATAGACCTATTATATAATATTGAAGAAATGTCAAGTTCACGCTTGTTCCTTGTATATAAACTAAAACTTTTCCCACTCGCAAATGTCTTTCTTTTTTCTTTTCTTTTACCATGGGGAATTTGTTGCGGAAATTCTCTGGATTTCAGTTTTAAAATATTTCAATTGTATTCTTTGGGATGAATTCCAAACTTCTAATCATGAAAACACATCTGTGTATGGATCCAAGTATAACTTCAAAATCCGTATAACCAATTTTCCACTGAATGACGAATTGTTCACCTTTACTACCAAATCAGTGCATGTAGATATCCTTCGATCAAAGCAAATATTCATGTTAACGTACGTGAGGGATTCTAGCTGTAACCTATCGCCAAATTTTGTTGAAACGCAAGCGCTACAGTGCGTAAGTATTGTGTACTGGAAAGGTCGATTTATTAATATAATATAACATATATCATATGTTCTAAAAGAACTAAATAAATAAGATGCATGGTGAAGACTGAATGATGCACGTATGTGTGCAGTTCGCAGAGACTTGAATTCTTAACAATGAACCAAATGAATTCTTAACAATGAACCAAAATGCCTCTATTCTTGTAACTCAGGTAACGGGCAAACACTTTCCATTGACAAAATAACTTTTGAATAGATATTATCCTGTGAATGGTACATCATCTGCGTATACCATAATATCCATAATGTGCTTACATAAACCCATCCAGACTTGTCTATGCTACAATTATTCGCTTTTTCTCAATGTGCAGTATTGATGTGATCAATGACAATATTATTTAAAAAGTACTAAGTGCTAATTGAGGTTGAGGTTGAGGTTGTTTAGCATACATCGACCGATGTGTTGTACACCGGTTAAAGAACCCTTGATTTTTGTTTGTCTAATGCAGTGAAGAAGCATGTATGTTCATCGGGAATAAGAATTTCCATTATATTGAACCAAATAAACACAATTGGGAACATGGTTGATTTAATTGAGTGTTTTTTTCTTTCTGCATAGGCCCTACAGCTCCTTCAATGGAACGAGCGGTATATTGTGTTGTGAGAAGATATAAAATCAAAGCGCATAAACTTACATATAGTTATGCTATAAACACAGAACAAAATCCACACATCTGACAGAATTAACTTTAGCATATTTGAAGGGTTGCACACATCTGACAGAATTAACTTTAGCATATTTGAAGGGTTGTAATGGCGCGTGTACCATGATATCTGTTGCCCAAAAAATATGGGGAAAAATATACTCGAAGAACTATATATTCTGGAATCTCAGACAAATCATTTTGATTAAAAGTATATATATATGTTTGTGCATCATTGATTTAATAGTTGATGTATTTATTCTACATTAATTAATACATAATTACATTGTTTTGGCCTTGGTTTCAATGTACCGCCTCCAACCCCACACACCTTCGCCCCAGTTTGAAAATCACAGAAACATTTTAATTGAGAATTAATGATCTAGTAATTTCCTCTCATTACATTTGTGAAATATCACATAAAAGGATTCCTAGGAGTCCTAGGGTCTGTCTGTCTCGAGTGGGACCGTGGGACATTGAAGTCACAAGCTGTTCTAGATTCTATGGTCATCTGTGTTATGGGTCATGTGCTACTGATGTCCATACACCTTACGAATGGTTGTGGAGATGTTTAGGAAACATAAAGAGGACCTGGGGTTCAAAAGTACACTTACACCCCAAATACCTTCACAAACCCCATATGAAATTGGGTAGATAATGTGTTAACGGAACTGTACGAAGCAGAAAAACGGTTGGAAACATCACAAGATTCCAAGAACATCCGTGACAACAAATCGGCGATTGCCTTTTATATAATAGATATAGATATAGTATAAAGTGTGGTTCATGCCTGGGGCCACATACCTGCTCCAAGTTTTCACATAGTTGCCTGTGGTGGGAGAGCGTTAAGTCTGACAATCGCCGGCTAACTACCAGCAGGGCCAGGGTCACATAGCTACAAGGGATGAAATCATGTTTGATTCTTCGCCACGTGAACCAACATGTATATTATATCTATGGCAATCAGGATGAAGCGAATTTGAGGCGATTTTTTCGATAGTTGTAGGTTTATTTCGCTTCAAGGTGTTTTATATTTTGTTGCAGTATAAGGTCATAATGGAGAACGTATGTAGGATAGAATCGATAAATGTGGGCCATATTATGATCATCTATTACACAAAACGATGTTCTCGGAATCTGGAATACCAACCCCACTTCTTTATAACGACTGTTACAACCATCCCAGATATGTATATCCGAAGACAAATAAGAAATGGAAGAAATAACTGTTTTTAAAACGTTTATTTACAACTGTACAATGTTTGGCTATGAATGCAATAGGGGACTTGTAGCGTAGATGTGGTGGGAAGAGAGGAAATAAACATATACAACCAAGGTGAATGTACCAAGCCCTCAATGAACACAGTCAAACAAAAGTACACTTCTTCCTTGTTTATATCCACACAAATATTTGATGCCGTGTATAGCAGGCTATTACAAATTAAGGGAATCTTTTCTACGGGCTTCTATCCAAGAAATTATTTTCTTGGAATTAATTCATGTTTAAAGAATGTGCGTCAGTGTGGCACCTACATAGTTTACAGATTCTCTTCCAGTGACGATTTGCATTAAAATTTCTCGCACATTGACATTTTTCAAGCAAAGGCTACACCGTAGTAATCATGTCCGTCCTTATTGAAGCATCTGTACGAGCACAGCAAAGCACGCACTGGCACCACTCCGGTCGCGTTCGCCGTTTTCAGAATCTGCAAAACAACCGATAATGACGAATGTCACTAATAAAGTCACTTTTGGAAAGGGGAATGATATCCTTCGCTCTTATATTGGAGGTCTACGGCATGAACAAAGTATCGCTCATGTACGAACATAGTGTGTGATCTATCATCATTTAAGCATCCACAAGCGACTACCAAGGAGACTTTTGGGGGAAGGTCAGGTCGAACTACAACTAAAAGGAAAAACATCTACTCTTGTCCATCGATCAGAATTGATGGATGACTAATAGGTGCTAGGGGGACAAAATTTACTCCCAGGTGTTCCATACTATATAAGCCTTAGATATAGGAGTAACCTCTGCCTGGCGAGTTCAATATTACACATTCTGACAGGCAAAAGTGAGAATTTTGAAGAATATAGAAGCTGTAGGCGAGCGAAAAGAATCACATACATGTACTAATAGTATCTAAGTTTGAAACATATTAGCCCAAGTAAGCTTCTGAACTAGGGATATAGTGCAGAAATTGTCTTATGAATTTCAATTAAATAATTTGAGGTTTAATGAGTGGTTTATACAGTGGAAGATATGAGATATCAGCAGAACTACTAATTAAAGTTTCACAAATCTCCGCGCCTGGGTCTTTGGTGCTGAAGCAGGCTTACCTGACTGGATGAGGGGCCGAGCTAGAAAGATGTCCACTGTTCATTATTTAAATGTTATCGCTATAGTTATGTAACATTATATGACTTTGTAATAATGTTCAAGTGAAGGCCCATCCACATAATATAGACACGGGTGTATGCGCCCCCGACAACAAACATGTATAGCAGCCTTTTAAATTATTCAGCTCAACAAGGTCAAGGAGACTGAAGATAAGTACCTGTATGTATACGCAACTAAACATTTATAGGCGTTTAGATTATTAAACTCAACAAGGAGTCTGAATATAAGCAAAGATGGTCCAACTTAGACTGTCTTTGATATAAGTCAGCTCATGGGTCGGCAAAATGAAATCGCGCCGTGAAAACCCATGCTCTCTATAATGCAGCTATCGACACTACTTGGTCCATATTTATCTTCTATCGATCGATCCTCCTGCATTTATATGGTCTTCACTGGGAATAATTCATGTTCATTGGTACGATGACGAAGGACGAAATAAACTATTTTCAAAATTATAGATCTGCTTTCAAGAAATCTCTAAAATTAAACTAATTAACAAAATCTTACCTTGTGAGCATCCACGAAACGGACGCATTCCAGCCATGTATTCAAAAAGGATTCTTGACAAACTGAACATTTACTAGATTGTGACAACATCTCTCTAATGTTGGGGTAGTGTTTGATTGATTGCCGCAAATATGACCACCTGAAGAAAGTAACAAATATTTTCGGTATAGTAGAAAAAGTAAACGAATGAAAAGTTTATTTGAATCTAGAAAGAAGCCATTTCCTACAGAACCAGTCCACACACTATGAAAAATAGTGAGCATTTTGTAAACCGACTGTACAATAGCTGTTCAATTTAATATTTCAATCAAGTCTATAACATAACAAAAAAACGAGCTGAAGAGATCACTTTATACCTTGATATAAATGACGCCTATGGAATTTCAATTAAAAAGTAAAAACTCGGCGTTAAGCCAAAAACAAACCAACAGAAGTAATCAATATCCAGAAGGTCGTCACATTTATGAAAGGTACGCAAGCTATAAAGAGATTGATTGAACCCCGGATGATATAAAATAATACATCAACAATGAGCTCATGAAATATACATACCTATCCTTTAGTTCCTTCATTATAAACCTAGCTGTGATTTCCTGTAATAAAGAGAGACAACTCGGAAATAAAATAAAAGTACCAGGAAGTAGAAATGCTTCTTTATATTAAATTTCCCAGTACTTGAATCATTGCCGCTAACATTTTACTAGAGCATGCGTATAATGGTAAAATCTCGGCGTACAAAAGAATCCATGCGATACGACTATTGTCATTGTGTCAAATGAGTACTTCTTGTGTATATTGAGAGTTCTTGAAATGCTGCGTCGCATTCATTATTACTATCAGTGTATTATTATTATCATTAGTAGTAGAAGTAGTAGTAGTAGTAGTAGTAATAGTAATAGTATCAGTGTAAATAAGCTTGACGTGGAAATTGAGGGGTACTGACCTTTAGGGCGAGAACTTCCTCTTCTTGCACAGAATGAACAGGTATATGCTGTAGCAGTGGGTTTTCTTCACAGTAGAGTTCTTTCAGTGGAAGACCGGCAAACTGCAGTTAACATTGATATCATTAGAAATATTCTTTTTAATTTACCCCGATATTGCTATATTCTAATAGCTCAGCCACAAATATTGTTTGATATGTATTCCGCTTTGTACTTTATAGTTTATAGTAAATTCCTGCCGGTACTGCCCTCTAATCAACACAAGCGGGTCCATACGATCACGTAACCTAGACAGAGATATTTCATGTCACAGACATGTAAACTGTCAAAGCAACAACCTGATCTACCTGATCACCTGCAAAACTTGCCAAATCCAGTATGTTGGACAGACTATGAACTCCATCATATCCAGATTCGGCAATCACTTCTTCGACATTGACAAGAATAACGACACTACGGTGGCTCGGCACCTTAACAATTCTCATCCCAATGTCGATGTAAAATGGGCAAACATCTCAATTTCTATCCTTTCTCTCATCAAAACTGAAGCAACTATAGCTACACAGCCAGAGAGAGAAGGAACTCAGAAGAAAAGAGATGGATAGCCAGACTTAAAACGATGGTACCCAACGGACTTAACATTTTGGACTGATCTCCTTTCAAACATTTTCAACCCCACATTCACAAAATGACGTTTTTCGAAGATGCCACCCAAAGGCTACGGCTGGAGCTCTTTCCAGTCCGAACCACGGTCCTACCACTGATCTAACCTACCTTCAAACCTCCCTTAGTCAACTATATTGACCAGAGGAGCCAGTCAACTCTTGGTTGACCAAAGGACTGTCACCTTTAAAGTCACAGTAACTCACACATAACCTACTCAAGAATTTAAGATTCACTTTTAGGTATCCAGTATATCATTAGACCTGTCAATCTAATTTTCTCTTAATTATAACTTACTGGGAGTTAAACCTTACTCCACTGGGCCCAGAGTTAAGCTTCATCTTAACCAACGTGGCCAAACTAGCGCCTGATGAGACCTAATAAGGTCGAAACCACATCACACCCATTATACCGCTGTCATGTAATACCAGTAGCGACATGCTCGGCGCTGTGGCGAACTACGGGTAGCCTACGGGTGGCGGCCATCGGGGGACGTGGGGAGCATATCATGGATTTGGCTCCCGTTTTTTTGCGTTTTTTAACGTTCAGTTTTGAAATATGTTCACAATTGTTTGTACCAATACTCACATCGCCATTCCCAAAGTAATCAGATTAAAAGCAGGTGCTATCAACCCCCAAAAGTTTTAAAAACATAAGTTACACAGCCGAGTTGTGCGCCAAAACCCCTATTTTCGCCCAGACCGCGCTATGTATGACTATGGGCTTGCAGGCGCGGCGGAACCGTGGGGGACAAGGCCCAAGGAACACTTGCCCCCCCCCCCATAATTATATTGATGGGGGTCCTGGCTCCCCCAATAATTTTGCTACAATGTGATAATTTTATTTGCCAAAAAAATAACTCACAGACACATGTGCAACGTGTACGTACAGTGATAAGTTATCATGAATAACACCAGTCCAGAAAGTTTTCTCTCCCTCTCGCCCTCCTCCCTTTTCCATGATATATATCTTTCTCTCTTCTCACTGTCATTACCGCCCCCCTTAGAGTAAAACTAAAAGGTTAACTTGGGGAAAAGCTAATAAGTGTACATGGTATCAATACAATTTAAAGTTAGTTAATTAATTAACCAATTAACGGCTTCTTTTATACATAAAACTGTGAGTGTATTCTGTCAGCATGACTGTACAGTATGCTGTGGTAGTCAGACGATACAGTGTAATCACTGACATCATAATAGTAATACAATCTGTCCCATATGATTTATCATTTTTAAATCGTGATATAGGGCTGCTATAAGACAGAATAAGATAAAGTAAAATTTCTTTTTGCTGAATGGCTTCTGGTTCGTAAATAAAGGTCTAGATTTGAATTTGTTTGAGCTTGGTAAAATGCACTTTCTAGGTATTAGCGTTGACATATTTACAAACCCCTTGAAATCATAAAAAGGGGTCTTTTTTAGCATCAGATTTTCCGCGTTTTGCCACAAAAAGGGGGTTAAAGTACCTTGAAAATTCGCGGAAATGGGGTACTTTTCAAAGGCTGGAACAAAAAAGCGTACACTTTTTACCCCTGAGTGTGTGTGTGTGTGTGGGGGGGGGAGTAATATAACATTTAACAATTTATCAATATTTATCACCATTCATCTAGAACATTTTTTTTAAATGTTTAAAAACTGCACAAAAGAAGATGACGGATGCTAGTCACCAGATTTGGTTTATAGTATTCTTCTAGACGGGCCCCAGACCCCACGGCGAATGGGCTGGGATAGGCTGGCTTATAGCATACCACATTAAAATTTTAAGATTCATTCAATAGCATGTTAGTATATATAGGCATATTAAGTATGCCCCCGTCTCCTGATGACAAATTATTGGGTGTGTGTAATATATTACGATTCTATTATAGTAGTGCATGGTAATGCAAATTCATCCTCTATGCCACACCCCCTCTCCCCTCCCCTCCCCTCCCCCCAAAAATATGCCCCCCCCCCAATATTTTATCTGTTCCGCCGCCCCTGTAAATATCATCAATGTTCATATATATTTTACTTTCATATTTTTAGGGCCACTATATGGCGAGCCTGAAGTCATGAAAGTGGCAAAATCTTTGTGAAAAGGCTTTTTAATAATGTAGCCTGTAGTGAGAAATCCGTAGAAACGCTTTTGTACCACTTTCGTGGGGAATTGACCTTATATACATGTAGGCCTATATGAAAGAAGAGAAAGATGAGGGAATAATGCAAACAGAGGGCGGGGGGCAAGGCCTGGATGTAGACCAATACCTACAGAGGAGAGGGTGAGGGAGAAGGAGGGCAGAAGGAAGGGGGAGAGAGATGAAAATTAAGTGTGTTGTAAGTGTCCAATTGTCTGGGGAAGAAGGTTACACCCTTGCCGAACCCCTAAGCAGGATGACAACCTTAGGTTGCACCAGTTAAAACCAATATAAGAACGATAACATTTAATAACAAACGGCCGCCGCCACCTTTAGCTATGCGTTGCCATTGTGTATTCGCGTAGAGACGTCCCCCGTTAGCGGTAGCCTCGTTTTCATAGCCAATATGGCGGCGCCCTACCCAAAACACATTACACGCGTATATGTCTTGATTTTATTTATCCTCCTAAATAAACATCATCAATTCATCATTTCATCTATGACTACTCTCATGTCCAGTCATTAAAGCCCTCACAGCTTACCTATGACGTCACCTCAGTTGCAACAACTGAGGTGATGTCACAATCGGGTGTTACCAAGCTCATACGGCAACGACAAACGTTGCCCAGGTGAGTCAAGATAGATCGTTCTATCTGAGGCGTGAGCCTCAGTTGTGGTAGCGCTTTCAGGACACTCACACGTCCCTACTACTTTATAGTTTAGAGTGTGGATATTTGAAGAATTTAAAGATTTGTGATTGAAAGTTACTCGCAGTCGAAAACATGACTTTTGCTATCTACACTAACTTCTTATAATTCCATTCGATCAGAGCTACTATGATAACTATATCATGTAAAGTTATCAGATATTGTTTGTAATTTACAATGACTTATAAGTAGCCTGCCTAAGTCGGGTGGTATAAAATAATTCAAACTAGATGCCCCCCTCGTTTAAAACGGTATGGACCCCTCCTGCCCCCCCCCCCCTGCCCCCTCAATCTCCCGCCCCCTCCCTGTCTTGAATGTCGTACACGACAAATAATTAGTGTGGATGGGTTCCTTACAAGAAAGGTAGGTTCACCTAATAATTTGATTATCTTAGCAGCTCTTGTTCCGCGTAATAATAAACAGAAAAAAATAGATCCCACTAACCTCTGTTGGAAATATGCGCAGTTCATTAGCAGCTATGTCAAGAACTCTCAATTTGTAGCATTTTCCGAGACTCTGAAAGAAGAGAATTCATTCTGATCTCGATCCATTTTTCATAAATTAGTTCTATTTAAGATACTTTGGTGAATTGATTCTATATAAAAAAAATGTGCAATATTTAAATCGGTAATATGCCTAAACACACTCTACTGTTCTTTCATTTTGTTTTAGACTAGAAAAAGAAGTACAAGTGACATGATTGAAAGTGTCACATGAAAGCACAACAAAACAATAATCTCGTGAATACCTCTGGTAATTCTTTGATGTGGTTCTTCTGTATATGAAGCTTTTCTAAATTAGTGAGATAACCGAATTCTAATGGCAGACTGACTAATTTATTATTTGCGACGTGCAATTCTGTCAAAGTTGTGACTGCACATAACTCAAACGGTAGTTCTTCCAAGTTATTGTCATCTAGACTGAGAAACTGAAGACTCGTGCATCTGGAAAACGAAAGCGTGAATTGTGAAGAAGCATATACATAAATCATATAAATTTGTTTAAGGCAAGCGATCCGGCGGAGCAAAATATTTCTCAGATGAAGTTTCTAACAGGTGATAATAAGTCAATTCATGTACGGTACCTGATAAAAACTTAATCAGAGAGAAGTGACACGTAAAGGGAAAACCCTGTATTTATAAGGACATTACGAAGCACACAAATATATAATTTCTTTTAAAAAGAAATATATAAATTTATGTCTGAAATTCTGGCTCTGGAGCTATCACTGACCTGCATATTTCTGGAGGAATACCTGTAAGTTGGTTGTTGTTCAGATTCAAGAATTGCAGCGTTCTGAAGCTTGCTGAAATCGATCAAATAAATTGACAGGCTAATTTCTTTTGAATGAATGAATAAAAATCATGTACAGATTTTAATGGAATTGTTCTCCCCAAAGAAGCAGGCCTTTCAGTAATTATGGTAATTATTTGTGAAAATAACTATTGTTAATCGCATTAAAGTACTTACCCAGAACATGTGGTGTGAGTGTTATTAATTGATTTCCAAATAGATGCAGTTTTATAAGGTTCATGCAATCCATCAATGCTTCAGGCAATTCTTCCAGACAGTTGTTTCCAAGATTCAGAGTTTCAAGCTGGAATATATGAAACATAGATATTTAAAAAACATTATTTACACAAATTTGTCTTCGAGCAGATGAAAGGTGTTGCATTTAGGATTTTAGAAGGCCACATTATGATGGATATTTGTCGACTAGCCTTATAGACAGCAGAGAGCAGACACGCCCATTGATCCCACCTTGATCTCACCTGGCAGCGTGATTGGGCGGGAGATTTAAAGCGAGAACTGACAGAGGGACATAGGCAGCAAGCGATGGTAGGAAAAAGACTGAAGCTAGAATCGAATTGGTTGGGGTTTTTTTCCCTGTTTCATTTGTTTGGCAAACAAAAAACAGCTACATACTATGGTATCTTATTGATATCAATCGGGTATGGCTGCTACAGCTATAGTTTTAATTAACTATCGCTTGACTATTGAACCTTTTAATCTAAAATTGAATATCTTATATTCAAAGAAACATCCGTTGATACCATCAATTTGCGTCCAATACAGGTTGTAGCATTGTAGGGTAGAAGATGAAATGCCCTGTATAGCAATTCTAAGTGGTCATGTGTAATTGGAGGACCTAACCATTCACTGGTGCTCAGTTACATAACTTATCTGATGATCTCCTTCGATCTCACCCTTCTTTAGATCTACTGATATGTCACAGTATGAGCACAATGCATTACAACATCTGCATCTGCTACAAGTTTTCTAGACCAACGGCGTCTAAACCGCCTTTTGTTTACAAAAGCCCAGCTTAATCTAAAACCTTACAAACAATGCCCCATAAAATTGGTTTTTCGCCAACACTAGTCTGCTCACCCAGTATTTTTGTCTTTCATGGCGTTTTTTCCCTATGTTTCTCTGCTGTAACAACTGTCAATTGCCAATAATTTTTCTGTTATCAATGTTTTGACCATTCTGACTTAATTTAAAAGCGTATTCCAATAGTTGAGCCTCTCTCTTTTTATGAAGTAGTGGTATTTTGAGTTCTTTGTGTAAATTTTCAACAATTGTCCTTTTATCTAGCCCCTCAGATATCCTCAGTGCTGTGTTTTGGAGTACTTGCAGTTGGTCTAAGATTTTCTTTGGAGTAACATTATACAGAGTGTCCCCATACTTTAGTATGGGGCTTATTGTGACGTTATAAAGCATTCTTATAGTATTTGGCGAAGCTATTCTTTTTAATTTTGACAGATAGTAAATTTTGTTTCTTGCTTTTGTTATTTTTTCTTTCAAGTGTTCCCTGAATGTCAACTCTTGATCAATATTCATGTCTAAATATGTGTAATTTTAACCCCCCCTAGTCTTTATTACCCCAGCCTGCGGTGCGTAAAAAATTATGCTATATATCACTGAAATATAAAGCGGGATCAATCTTATTTTACCCTGACATAGGTTTCGGCCATATGTGTACTGAAATAAGGTGTTTTTTCATGAGAATTTGCAGGTACTATTACAATTTTTTTTGTAGGTAAAAAATGGCCTGCGTCAGTGACAAATGAAATGGCCGGCGTGGGGCTTGTCCACGTCGGCCACATTGGCCGGCGTCACTAAAAAGTTTTCGGGAACACTTCCTGATATATTAAACCAATATGAATTATATGAATTTATATCAATTTACTTATATTAATGAAGAGAGGGCAACATAACCTGTCATGTATTCATGACATAACATACGACAATATTAAAGTGAAACCAATGTAAACAAACATGATGTACCTGCAAAAGATCCCCAAACTCAGGTGGAAGTGAGTATATGCTATTATTTTTCAATGACATTTGAAGAACATTTGTCAGTTTTCCGATTATTTTAGGAACTTTGATGAGCTTTTTGTTGCTGAGGTTCAAACTCTTTGGCTGAGCCTTCAGAGATCGGAGAAGTAGCGTGTCCGCCATGATTGTTGTTGCTAGTTTGGAAGTGGTAGAAGTGCGTGTACCCAATTACTACCATTTCATGGAAGAAACACGACAATTTTATCACATATATCAGGTAAATTAGGATTAATTTACACTAGCTGATGAAAAAAAACAATAGTTGGACCACATAATAGAAACATTTTAAACTATTTGCCATCGCAATTTCAAAAGTCGAAATAAGTCGAATCGCGCATATTGGTAACTTATGATAAGTTTAGTATTAAAGAAATTCAACAAATATGTGTATCACCTCATTTTTTCAAAAGATATTAGATTCCTAAATATTTTACACAATCCACAGTGCATATATATATAGTTTGCAAATACCCTAAAAGATTAGATTTTCCTCTGTCTTACGAAACCTTATATTGAAATCGCGTTCAACCAACATGGCCGACAAATAAAGCATGAGCGATACTTACTGGGATATCTATTTTGAAATTGTAAGTTTTTTTTTTATTCATTTCATTTTATGTTTTAAGAGAAACTAGGGAACGCAATCAACATTAATAGTCTATTCTATTTCACGTCCTCATTATTGAAGGCAATCAAATATAGCCGTTATGTTAACCCGGCTGTTTTACACCAACGTTGAACGTGCGACGACCGTATTAAGTTAAATCCCTGAGACTGTAGGAGTATGGGTGCTACATTTACGGTTTGTTATTCTTACATATTGCACCAATTTATTTTAATCCAACATGCTAGGTCGCCGCCACATTGTACTTGTAGTTGATAGCACGTCTCAGTCCAGACCTAGGGGATTTTTAAAATAATGACTTATGTTATTATTATTAATGAATTCCTATTTATTGCCGGCTATATTGGCTACGCCTACGGTATTGTATTGGCACTATTGCCAGTATTGACCATCTGTTCAGTGTTGGTTGTGTAACATATATTCTGCTGGTGTAAATATAGATGTAAATATGGATAAAAGGCAAAGAAGAAAATATACCAAATACAGAAATTAACAGTTAATTGGTAGGAACGTGATATTTTTTATTTTTCATATTTCTGTCACGCCCATGCCCTCATTATGGGCTTGTTCCACTGGTCAGAATGACCTGTCTGTACCATCGGTTTTACAAAGAAACCGAACACCTAGGTTTTCATAGGTTTCTCACGCAAATATGCTATTATGACCGATCCGAGCCTAGACACAAATTGGTCTGTTCAAATGCTTGGCTTGGAAAAAAACAAAATATACATCGGAACCATTCCTATCATTTCAATGTCCCTTACAACTGCCTGGAACGTCTACTCGGCTCCATCGGTGGTTCATGAAAAACCGAAAGATCAGAAACAGATCAAAATCAAACATAACAAATCCTGACCGATTATATTCCGTACCAATGGTACCGGTGCCGGGACCCAAGCGCCCCAGGATCGTAGCGCCCAGACCCTAGCGTCTAGTGCCCAGACTGAAGCTCCCTAGCCTTGGATCGAAGCACCCATGGCCTGGATCGAAGCGCCCAGACTGTTTACTATTTAATTAATTACTTTCATTAGTCTATTTTTACTCGGGACAGTTCACCACCCCCTTTACTGACTTAGGACCACCAATTTAAGGTTAGGTTTAGGGTTAGTTTTGGTATTGTTTAGTGTTAACAGTCTGGGCGCTTCGATCCAGGCCGTGGGCGCTTCGATCCAAGGCCGGGGCACTTCGATCCAAGGCCGGGGCGCTAGGGTCCAGGCCTGGGCGCTAGGATCTCAGGACGCTACAGTCCCAGGGCGCTACAGTCATGCAATCATGATACCGAAGGCTCAAACCAACTGGTCGGAATATTGCTAGGTTTTTCGCCCCCCCAAAATCTGACAGGTGACATTTCATTCTGATGAAGCCGAGGGCTCTGTACAAATTGGTCGGAATTATTGCTTGGTTTCTTGGTAAAACCGATGGAGCCAAAGGCTTATTACGACCAGTGGAACACCCCCATAATAGTTGTTTCTTTTATAAATATGGGTTCTTTTTCTCATCTTCAATGACACTGTCCTCCACCGGTGCCGGGACCCAAGCACCCCAGGATTGTAGCGCCCAGACCCTAGCGTCTAGTGCCCAAACTCAAGCGCCCTGGCTTGGATCAAAGCGCCTACGGCTTGGATAGAAGCGCCCAGACCGTTCACAAGTCAATTAATTACTTTTATTGGTCTATTTTTAATCGGCTCAGACTCGAGACATTTCACTACCCACTTTACTGACTTAGGACCACCAATTAATGGTTAGGTTTAGGATTATTTTCGGTAATGTTTAGTGTTAACAGTCTGGGCGCTTCGATCCAGGCTGTGGGCACTTCGATCCAACGCCGGGGAGCTAGCGTCGAGGCCAGGGCATTAGGATCTCAGGACGCTTCAGTCCCCGGGCGCTACAGTCGTACAATCCGTCCACCCACCCTGCTCTCCCTCCCTCCTACCTTAATATCCATTTGTTTAAGGTAGGTCTATGCACTGGCGTTAGCAGGAGAAACCATCTGATCTGGAGGTGGCACTATGGTGGTGATGACTGGAACTATAGCATGCATATAGGGTACTGACTAACGGTCCTGTTTAAATAAGTTTGTAGAGGTTCTTAAGTCTGAAGTATATGATCAGTTACCCGGTGGGAAACTGGCTCAAACCTAACTTGATTTATTATGCCGATGATATCAACCTAGCCACTCATCACTTTTATCAGTAGTATTTTCGAACACCTTTGCACAATATTTAAAATAAATTCAATTTCTGGAAAATGGACATTTTGGTCAAAAGAACCTGGAAAATTATTATGGGCCTGGAATCCTATTTAAATTTCCGAAGATTCTCTGTTTCTTCCTGTACACTTTCCCGCGACGCCCTCACTGAAGGGGTTAACCAAGTAAAAGTTGAAAAACGGTGACTGATCAGGGCTTGATATATCTTGGATATCTTTTCAATGTAGTAAACAGTTAATATCTATGATGATTTTGCGAGTTCGGAACTAAGATTGGGAACGTAGGTGGAGGTGACATGCGGCAATATAGATATAAAATATATAGACTGTGTTGTGTAATTAAAGGTGAAACGTAACTTCGCATCTTAATTAATTATAAATCAGACTCCTTTGAAGTTGGTGGTTGAATATATTTTCAGTAATGTCTTCATTGATTTTGAGAGTTCAGAGCTGTCATTGTAACATTACTACTCTGCTTTTATTTCAAATTCATAGCCAAAAACCAACTAATTTCAAAGGGCATGCTGTACCTTCATGCTGCCACTATATCCACATACCAACTTCCCTAATACAAACAAAGTGCAGGCTGTACTTCTATGCTGCCACAAAATACCCCAATCGTACACAAACTAAGAGCATGCTGTACCTTCACGCTGCCACTAGATTTACCAAAATAATAATTTCTAAATTTATGACTATTTCAACTCTATGATCGACTATTTCAACTTTCACAAGTCACACAGATTCACCACAGCTGATACACTAAAATCCGACCCAATGGGGACGAAAGTCCCTGAAAAGTCTGTTTGACTTTGAACCACTGTCTTGTATTGTTTCACTAGTACTACTAATATGACTTATCCTCTTTCTGTTCGAATTTCAGACTGGGAACAGACTTCCGCATAGCAAACCTTTTTCCTGTTGAAATAAAATATCATGGAGCATGTTGGCCTTGATGACACATCTGTCCATCGCTTGGCAGGATCAAGTGGACAGGAAAAAGGAGGACTTGTTCTAATGAAAAAGAAAGGGCCATCTGATGATGACAGTGCACACACCTTCAAAAAACCCTCCCTACTAGGACTCGACAAACTCGCTGCTGCCAAACGTAAGAAAGATGAAGAAGAAAGTAAAGAACTAAAAAAATCAAGACTCCTCTCATATAAAGAGGATGAAGACGAGATTGAAGATAACTTTGATTCAAGAGATGATCGATCCAAGAAAGACAGGTACAAATTTCTATCATTAAAGCAACAGTGGCTAAAACATGAGATATTGGGGAAGACATTCAAAAACTGTGCTCTGCTCTTCATGGGACTGTGTTTGACAGGGGAAAGCTCCCGCTGGCCCCACCCACCCCTTTTATACCAAAGGTGCCCCTTTAAACAGAAAAAAATAAATTTCTACAACCTCTCAGTGTCTATGCTAGTGTCTTTTTCAATTTTGGCGCGCCTTCCCGGTCAGCAGTCATGTGATCCAAGCAGTTCATGTGATCGTCGTAGAAACGTCGTAAAAGGGGTGGAAAGATATAATTAATGATAAAGTACCCTTCACCATACATAGTCTTGTAGTTCGAGAATAGAGGTATAATATAGCGAATACATAACACTCAGAGCGAATGTAAACTTGATCTTTTCCTCTTTTTTTTCTTTTATTCCTTGCCATATTCAACCCACTCTTACTTGCTCGTTTAACATGTTCATTTTCCCTATTGTTGTTTAGACACTACCGGAAGTCTAGAGTAGAAACACCCTCGCACCCTGGAGGAGTGAGCGATTTCTTCAAAGAAAAGCAGCGGCACCGCGAGGAGCGTGAGCGCGAGAGGGGAGTGTATGCCTCATCTCAGGACAAGAAGAAGCACCATAAAAGTAGGGACAGAGATCGTGATAGACACAGAGGTAAAGTTGAGGAGACACTTGCCGCTTGCTAAGCTCATTTCATGGTTGTCGGTCCAAATCTAGTGTAGCAAACATATCTCATTTACTTACAGCTTATACTGCATCAGGGCGTACACATTTATTTTCAACAAATGTGGGCACAAATCTTGACCGTGCGCTGGGCTGGAAGACCCTCCTAGATATGTTGGTTTGAGGCAAACCACTCTTCTCATCCATTGTGCTGACATCACGCTACTGGATAGAAATGGGGTATATATATGTGGCTATGGGCGTCAGGCAAACGTCTATCTAGGCAAACGTCTATCTAGGCAAACGCGGCAGTTGACCTTGACGGACGTTTGCCATGACGGCACTTCGCCTGATGGCTATTCACATGGCGTTACTCCACCAGGTGGCACGTGACCTGGCGGCTATACGCCTCGTGTGACTCCTGACCCTCTCCCACTACCCAACCCTCCATGGTCTGCGAGCAGCACTATTGTAAAAGTCAGCTTCTTCTCTCAGATCCAGTGATGTTTTTGTCGCAGTTTTATTTTCACAGTATTTGAGTAGATGAATGAACACTTGTAGGTGACTATAATCTCTCATTGACAACAGGATTTTAAAAAAAATAAAAAGCACGGCTTAAGATGTAATATGCATACAAATGTATTTGGACTTGAGATGCAATTTTATGCATCTTAGTTTGACTTTTGACTAAAAATCATCATTTTCGGAAAAATTAAAGATTTTTCCAGCAAAATTCTTCCTTGGGTCATTCGTGGAAGTTATTTGAAAACTTAAAATTGGGGACAATTTTCCAGTAAGTGCCAAAACATGGTATGATAGAACCTCATGAGAAGGTTTCTCTTGAAGCCATAGAAGGTTTCAAGGCCTTATCAAGAAAAATCGTTTTCGAAACGATGCGAGTGTGTTTAGAAGACAAGATTTGTCAAGCGGTGGTTATACATTTGAGATCTCCAGACATAGTAGGACTTGAGACTTAGGATGTAAAATGCGTGGGTTACAAATAATTATGATAATAGATTTTTATTTCCATATCGCAATGGAATGTAAATTGTACAATTATGGAAAGAGGAACACTCTCTGTGTACATATGAAGTACATCTAGCCAATCTTGATACTAATACTAAGTTTACCCGATTACGTCCTACATCTCTCTTTTTATGAAACAGGACCAGATCTCTTCTAGACCTTAAATAGATTTTAATTATTATACCTCTCTAATTACAGATCGGCATCGGGATCGCGGGCGCAGGGACGATGATAGATCGGTGCGGTCACATCGCTCAGATCGGTCAGATAGAAGCTCTCGTAGCTCACGTGGGTGGGATGAAACGCCACGGTTCAGAGACGAGCCAGATACTCCAAAAATGAAAGTAAAAGGTATAACCTATGAATGAAGCCTCTAAAGAATCTTAGCTGGTGCTAGTTAGTCTTTATATCCCTAAAGTTATCACGCAGGTCTGAAAACTCTTTACCAATGTCAGAAAGGGATACAGGATATAGACACTTCGTAAATAATAATAAAGTATGCTTTAAGACTTGCCTATCTTGCCAGTAACCAGTATGATTGCCCTAGACATTTTTCTGGCATTAATAACTTATTTACAAAAAAAAACCCCACCTTATTTACAGAAGATTAGACCCAAGCTGATGACATGAAATCGGTAAAATGCATCGGTAAAATAATAAACCAAAAGACGGGCGTGAAGGCGTCTCATGAAGTATTCTCTTGTATTTCTAGATAGTCCCTCTCGGTCTGGATGGGAGGATGACGATGATGTCACACCCGTGAAAAAGTCAGCGTGGGATCTTCCGACTCCGCGCTCCGCCAGGGGAGAGCGCGAATATGACAGAAGTGAGCGCAGTAGCCGAGATAGAAGCGAGAGGAGTTCACGGTCTTCAAGAGCAGACTACTACAACAAGAAATCTAAAGACAGGAAGCACAGTGACGACACGCCAATGCCCACCCCTTCTTATAAGTACAACGAATGGATGGGAAAAGGCAGGAAGAACATCAAATACACTCCACGGGAAGGCAAGACTGGTGAAGGTAAATATCAGATTGAATTATCGGCTAATTCCACCAGAAAAAAGTTTATTCCATAAATATTTCTCGAGATTGAAACATCGGCTGTATTGGCATTTGATTTCAATTTAATTCTTGTCCATGTCCATTCTAGACTTGGAATTCGATTCGGAGGAAGACAGATTGGCGTGGGAGGAAGAGCAGAAACAAATTGACCGTCAGTGGTACAGCACAGACGAAGGTTATGACGAGGCACACAATCCTTTCTCAAGTACCTCTGATGAATACACGCGGAAGAAAGAGAAGGAGTTTGAAGAAAAAAAGAAGAAGAGGATGTCTGAAAAGCAGAGACAAACGAACAAGGTGAGTGATTGTGTGAAATGTGGTTTGTAGAATACACATGCACTGCCTTCAGTATTTTACTGAAGACGTTTTTGAAAACTTCGTTCCCTAGGTTGCGAACGGGAGCGAACCTCATTGCGAGTGCCCATGCGACTAAAACCCGGCTCCATTGTGAACACAATTGCTAATAGATTGGCATTAGTGGAGGAGGTGGTAGCGAACTGGTACCCCGTTCCCCGTTCCCGTACTGGTTCTACCCAATTCGCAACCTGCTTACGTTAGCAACCAAAATCAAAAAGGTTTGATTTTACGTTGCCAACAAGCCTGATGTTTGCTAGCGTTCGCTTCCTCTTGCACAAGTGGAGAAGGCAGAGGTGAATGAAATCTTCCCTCACAAGGCAGTTCTCATGTGTTCTCACGTCCCACATTCGCTAGGGCGTTTGCCATGACGATCGTTTTGTTTGCGACCGAGTGGACGACCTACAAACATAATGATGTGGTTTCTTTCGGAAATATTCATTATTTTTGGAGCTGACTTGCATCCAACTAATATATTGTTTCATGATTTAACTACTTCGGATTAGGAATACGAGTAAAATATCTGCTTATGATGTGATTTCATAATACACGTAACTTCTACTTTTATGGCTTCAAGAGAAACTGATCTTTCCGTGAGCGTTACTTAATTCACTTCTGTACTTGGATTCTTTTTGCAGGACAATGACATGTGGGAAATAAACAGAATGTTGAGGAGTGGAGCCGTGCAGAAAATAGATTACGACGAAGACTTTGAGGAGGAAAATGAAGCCCGAGTCCATCTACTTGTTCACAACATAGTTCCACCTTTCCTTGATGGCAGAATCGTCTTCACTAAACAGCCCGAACCAGTTGTACCTGTTAAGGTATTGCATTGATTTCATGATATTCATATTATATTGTTGAGGCGGAAGATTAAAACTTTATACCGGGAGGCCTCTATCGTTGCAACGCCTCTTCTACTGACCACAATATCTCATACCGGCATGGAAAGTGCCAACTCATTATCCGCCGGATTTATGAGTATGTCAGTAGATGTCGCTGAGGAGGAATCTGTGTAGTGTAATTATCCCTGTTCATGGGAGGTGGCATCTGACCGCTTTGATGTCTCTGCGCCGCCTCCGTCCTTGACTACTCAGCTCGACTCAGTCCTGAGAAGGAGGGAGGTCGACTTTTATATGATTAAGCTGAAAAGTTTCAAGAAATTTCAGGGCACTGTGAACTTTGTAAAAAAATCCAAAGTGTTTTTTAATTAGTTCTTCCTCAGGGTTGATGGGCGGGTGCTGTGTAATAATGTTCAAATTCATTTCCAGATATTTATCTTGCAGAACTAATTAAATAATTTGCTTTCAGGATCCTACATCCGATATGGCCATTCTTGCCAGGAAGGGAAGTTTGGTTGTCCGTAAATATCGAGAAACGAAAGAAAGTCGGAAGGCACAACATAAAAATTGGGAAGTTGCAGGAACGCGAATTGGTGACATTATGGGCGTCAAAAAAGAAGACGAAAAGGTAAACTCTCATTGAACGTTGAAACATTGAAAAAATGTGCTAAATATCCACATTGTTTCAAAGCTGTGTCTTTGCTAATGCTACCAAAATGTTCTTCCTCAATTATTGTGCGTCGCCACCGAAAAATGGACCGCTACAGACAAGTTACATAGCGATATATAACCACAAAAATAGGGTATCCCGAAGAATAAAAAGAAGGGGATATCCCGCGGGGGTGGGGGGTGGGGGTGGGTGGGGGGGGGGGGGGGGGGGCTCCTTCAACCAGAATGCCAGGGACTGCGCATACATGCATACGGTCTAAACACGCCATTTCGCTTAGTATGTGAACACGAAAAGAAGAAGCGTTAAAGTGTCACAAAACCCCAAAATATTATGAGAATATCAACTTCTTTCCTATCATTCAAATGTAATCTCCCAAGTTTTTACTTAATGAAACCCAATACTTAGTGAGTTTTACTCATTTAAAGGAGGGAAAAAGTGGTTCCACAGTTTAACACTCCATTCAAGGCACCACCGTTTTTTTTTATTCACTTACAGGCCAGACATTTAACAAATATAATTCATGTGTAAAGACGTAATGGGGGTAAAATATTGAGACTTGGGCGTTGTATTTATGAACCCATGAAGTTTTTTTGTCCTAAAAGTGACCTTGAACCCATTTAATGACACTTTAATCGAATTTTTCTTTTGTGTTCTAATTAAGGATGAGAGGTTGAAAGCTGATGGGGAAGTCGATTACAAGAGTGATCATAAATTTGCGGAACACATGGGCGACAAAACCCAGGCTGTGAGTGACTTCGCTAAAAAAAAGACCCTACATCAACAGCGACAGTATCTACCCGTCTTCGCCGTCCGACAAGAACTACTGAATGTCATACGAGAAAACAGTGTTGTAATCGTAGTGGGAGAGACAGGTTCCGGCAAGACTACACAACTCACACAGGTATTGTGACCAAAACTCATCACCTCTCCTCCCTCCTTGATTTCTCTCCTAGAAGTGAAGATCATATTGACAACAATCATAATTTGATGTTTTTAAATAGGAATATTTTACTTAGCCCGTTAACTTTTTTGTCCCTATGCCTTGACTGTTTTAAGCAATCATTAATTTGTGTGGTCTTTCTGAGGGGGAAATCATACGATGATTTGATTGGACAAATTTGTTGCCGATGGAAGCTCACCTTATTACCCACTATATGCGTTAAGCACTTGTGAGTAATTTTGTGAGTACCGTATCTATAACGTAATTCTCGTAGTTTCGTCTACAGGGATTTTTGTTCAACTTGTACATTTCTATACTAACCTTCGCTTTGTATATTTTGTACGACTATTATGGGGATTCTACTGTAAAACAGCAGTGTCCACTGATCTATCCTGTATATAATATATTGTCCAACTTCAGTATTTACACGAGGATGGGTACACAAAGTATGGAATGGTGGGGTGCACACAACCTCGCCGTGTGGCCGCCATGTCAGTAGCTAAACGTGTCTCTGAGGAAATGGATTGTGAACTGGGTGATGAAGTTGGATATGCCATTCGATTTGAGGACTGCACTTCAGAGGTAAGTTTTAGCATGCTGGTGTTTAGTTAGACAAGGTAGCCCTGGCCGCTCAGATTGTAGAGCACCAGCCATAATAATAGGGAGGTTGCGGGTTCGGTTCACACCTAGGGCTGACCAATGGTTTCTACCAGGGTACAGTTCTACAGCTGTGACCAAGCGTTCACATGAGACTATAGGGGAGACCTGTGCCAGAGGTGGTGGCGCCATCAGCGATAGAGCGTACTACATAGGGGGATAAGCAGTCAATGCACATCAGCGTTATAGCATTGCGGGAATGTGGCTCTAAGAGATACTTATGATGTCTTCTATACAGGGGATCTCAGGAATAAGAGGGTTCCTTAGAATGAGATGTAGATAGTCACAGCCCTGAGCCCATATCTCGATAGGCCTATGTTAATGTCATCAATTGATTCAAAGTTTCATTGTACACTGTGTACTGCTTGTTTGTACCTCAACTGTCAATTACGGAGGATTTGCCATATACAAAAAATATTGACTACTTTGTGATTTAACGATGCGAATTGTCCGTCTTGTATTATGAAATGGGTTAACGTAAAACAAATGTCAGCATTTTTTAGAAGAAAGGGGTGTTTTTAATTTGTTGATGTAAGTATTTATCTATAAACTTAACTTGTTCCATGTCTGCATGGTGTATGTTCGACGAGTAATTTAGAAATGAATATTAAAAATTATGTACGGAATTCGTTTGAGTACTCATCTTGTGTTAATTGTTTTTTTGCAATAACTTTCTTTTCACAGAACACAATGATCAAATATATGACAGACGGTATTCTCCTTCGTGAGTGTTTACGGGAATCTGACTTGGACAACTACAGTGCTATCATTATGGACGAAGCTCACGAACGTTCCCTTAGCACAGATGTCTTATTTGGTTTGCTTCGCGAGGTGTGTTGGTAAAACTTCTAAATTCTTTGACCCATGAATTTTATCATATTCCTTTTACCAATTATGCTAATACCTTTGCAAGCATGGCTAACCTATTATTGGCAGTAAGCTAATGAATGTTCTTTTTAAATTTAATATAAATTCCGATATATCGGCACATACTATGTGAGGAGCATCATCCCACACCCACCAACATATAACCTGAGATATCACGTTTCCATTGTTTTCAGGTCGTCAGTCGAAGGCGTGACTTAAAGTTAATCGTTACTTCAGCTACAATGGACTCAGACAAGTTTTCGCACTTCTTTGGGGACATTCCCATTTTCAAGATTCCGGGACGAACGTTCCCAGTAGAACTCTTCTTCAGTAAAAACCCTCCCGAGGATTACGTTGACAGCGCTGTCAAACAGGCTCTTCAGGTCCATCTTGGTGGTGTAGAAGGTACACGTAGTAATATCTTTACTGGAGTCTTCTCCAATGATGTATTCTGAATATTATAGATAACATTTCCTTCAACCAAATATTCTAAATGGTTCTACAAACTGCCATTTCACCTTCGATCGCACCCATGTTAATGACGTATCCCTACTATGATGTCAATAATAGGTTAAACTACTGAGATCATTCCTCTCTACTGCCATGTATTTGTATACTATGTACCATGGACGATTAGGCCTCGGGATCATTGGGCCCCCAAGTCACGCTGGATGTTTGGGCCCCGGTCCACCCCCTGTTTCTGCATCGATTGTCAGACCTATAGGCCCCTGGACTCATAGACCCCTGGTCACGAGGGGACAACTCTGGACGTACAGGCCCCAAGTTGCGTTCGCGTTGGACTTATAGGCCCCTGGATGTATAGGCCCAGACATATAGGCCTCTTTGACAAGGAAGCACAAGTTTCGGTGTTTGTAGGAAGTATTTCTTGGTGGGGTGAATTCATATATATGCCAATTGTGTCCCCAATACTTACAAATTCACAATGTATGAAAGTTTGTAATCGCCATTTTACTACCGACTGTGGTCCCTATAGCAAATCAACGGGAGGATCGGCATTCAAAAAAATCTGTCAACAAGTGTTTACATTTACAACAGTATATTATATAATACCAGCAAAAGACATTTGAAAGATCCCCATATGCGATCTGATTCATTTTGTGAAGAATGTAGGCGATTATAGTAGTTTTAACACGATTTTGAATCATGGGCCTATAGGGCCACAACACCTCTGTAACGGCCTTGGCCTATAAGTCCAGAGTCGGGCCTTGGCGTCCAATAACGTGGGCCTGTAAGTCCAGGGGACTATAGGTCTGGAGCCACCCTAACCCTAAATTGGTGGTCCTAAGTCAGTGAGGTGAGCAGTGGCTAGACTGACTGGGGAGAAGATTGGATGGAAGGATTGTTAAGTTGATGTTGAATAGACTCGTTAATATAAACAAATTCCGAGGGCAAACCAGGGGTTTTAAAAGGCCATTTGACTGGTGTTCACGGTCGGTGCACAAACGTCCAAACGTATGGGGCCTAAACATCCAATGCCTTGGGACCAACCGTCCAGCCGGGCCCAATGGTCCGTAGCCCTCAAGAGCTGATGCTTACATACCCCACTAATATAGACTTGGAGCTACGAGCAGCCAGGATAATGATGTCAATACTAATTTTATCTTTACCCATGGGTGAAATAATGCCTCGATTTTGCATCATGAGATAAAAATATTTTAAATGGTTGGTTTAAATAACTCTTTTGTTCCAGGTGATGTGCTTGTGTTCATGCCTGGTCAAGAAGATATTGAAGTCACTTGTGACCTTTTGACAGGTACGTACCGATGTTTCCTGCTCGACCATACGATTCCAGTTGTTTCGTTTAGAATGTGTAACTTTTTCAGAGTTTGATTTGATTTGATATTGCTTTATTCAGCTTAAATTTCTAACTATTGTTTGTATTTAATGTATTGGCCTGAAAATGAAATAATAAAAAAAAAAAGATGAAAAAAAAAAAATCGATTCAATCGTGGGATGTTTCCCCCTAAGGGGCGTTTACAAACACACACGATTTATTTTCATATTACAGTCAGTACTCTAAAGGAACAACTAAATACTTAATATACGGTAAATAGAATTTAAATATTACAATTATATTATACAGTATTCCATTGATGACAAAATATGCTCCTATTCCATGTTACTTCCAGAGATATATTATCATATATTTTTCATTTTCTCATTGTTTTAAAGAGCGATTAGCTGAATTGGACGAAGCTCCGCCATTGGCAATCCTCCCTATTTATTCACAGCTACCCAGTGATCTACAGGCAAAAATATTTCAGAAAGCTCCTGGAGGTGTTCGGAAATGTGTCGTTGCCACAAATATTGCTGAAACTTCACTCACAGGTTGGGTTATGACTTTATTAGCATAGTTATTAACTGTCACTTGTGTGAGAAATTATATATACCACTACTTGGACCCCCCCCCCCCCCCCCCTCCCCTCCAGCCCACCTCTCTGGTCCATGGTCCAGAAACAAGTCTATTAACTTATGACACCATCCATACCATTACCTACCTATATATTGTTATAAGAAATCCCCTAGGCAGTCAGAGCCTGGGCAGTCAGAGCCTAGGCAGTCAGAGCCTGGGCAGTCAGAGCCTAGGCAGTCAGAGCCTAGGCAGTCAGAGCCTGGGCAGTCAGAGCCTAGGCAGTCAGAGCCTGGGCAGTCAGAGCCTAGGCAGTCAGAGCCTGGGCAGTCAGAGCCTAGGCAGTCAGAGCCTGGGTAGTCAGAGCCTAGGCAGTCAGAGCCTGGGCAGTCAGAGCCTGGGCAGTCAGAGCCTGGGCAGTCAGAGCCTGGGCAGTCAGAGCCTGGGCAGTCAGAGCCTGGGCAGTCAGAGCCTGGGCAGTCAGAGCCTGGGCAGTCAGAGCCTGGGCAGTCAGAGCCTGGGCAGTCAGAGCCTGGGCAGTCAGAGCCTGGGCAGTCAGAGCCTGGGCAGTCAGAGCCTAGGCAGTCAGAGCCTAGGTAGTCAGAGCCTAGACAGTCAGAGCCTGGGTAGTCAGAGCCTGGGTAGTCAGAGCCTAGGTAGTCAGAGCCTAGGCAGTCAGAGCCTAGGCAGTCAGAGCCTGGGCAGTCAGAGCCAGAAAGTAACTTAGTGAATATCGTTTCTTTATAATATTTTAACAATGCCAAATATAATAGGTACATTTTAAGAATCACAAGAATGAATACATTGTTCACACTGCTCGAATCCATAGAGAAGTATCATATAAGCCCTCCGCCTATTGCCAAAACATTAAAGCTATTCTATACATGTGGTTAATTATCTGTCCAATGTCCCCTTGTTATTTCGACTTCTTTGTGTTCTAGGGGTGCAACTATTCAGTATTGCACTGAAATCAGGATTTTGGAAAAAAAATCAAGAAGTGTTAAATAATCCTCCAGCATTTATAACCAAATTTAATCTGATTGGCCAAATCTAGTGAAAATTTCCAGATAAAAATAAAATTGTCTGTAATCTGCGTGAGTAGTTTGGGCCCTAAATAATAAGAATTCACTCACTTGCATTCCTGGTATTCGTATCTCTCTGCCTTTATATTTGTTTATTGGAACGAAGCAAAAAAAAACACTTTTATCATATTTGTGTTAGATTTCATACCTCGTTTTTCTTATTTACAGTCGATGGTATCCAGGTGGTAGTCGACGCAGGTTTCTGCAAGCTCAAAGTTTACAACCCAAAGATCGGTATGGACGCCCTACAGATATTCCCTATCAGTCAAGTGAGTCTTAAAGTCAATTTTAATGATATCTTTTTTGAATTAAAAGACATTATTCCAATCATATCACATTTTATAACAGGCCCGATTAGATCCCCCTCCCACAGTGCCAAAGCAACACGAAAAAAATGCGTACTGGTTTGATAGAAGTCGCAATTTTGTATTCATATAAGATAAATAAAAAATTCATATAAAAATAAATTATTAAGTAATAAATTAAGAATAGCCTGTCGATGTATCTGTTATTCCTTGATCTTTTCTCCTGTTTTCTCATTGGTCCGAGGACAGTGGTTCCTTGGTACACTTACATGCGTTGTCAGGTCCCACTTTATGGGAAGCCAAGTGTGTGCTTGTGTAGGGCTATTAACCTGAGGTTGGCTAGTGGGATAAGCTTTGAATTTAGCTGGGATAAGAATAATTTGATAATTTATAGATATATTCTATTATATTCTATATCTATTCTATTCTATCATTTTGTTGTGTTTATACAACAGGAGAAGAAGAAATACTTAGATAGAACTGTACGCAAGGTTAGAACTACACATGTGATTCAATGGCTTGAGTTAAAACTTTATTTTGTATCCAACAAGCGGCCGCAGGTCGTGCGTTGGATGCAAAATTAAAGTTTAAACGAGAGCCATTGAATTACACAAGTAGTTCCTAACCTCGAGTACAGTTCTTTCTTTATACTATGACTTGGAAATAATAGAAAATCGTCATTTTTACGCTGATTCAAGTGTATTAGGCTGAAGCTACAGTTTGTTCTGAATGTGCTGTGTCCCGAGTCACAGCTATAAGAATCCTTGTCTGTGATTGGTGGTATATTGCCGCCATTGACCAATTGATGACGTCAACGCTTCCATATTACATGCGTACAGAAATGAACAAACTATTAAATGGGCGTATTCTTCCCACTCAAAGTGAATAACCCATTCGGTCATAGTATAAATTCAATATAACTCAGTCCCAAACAAAAGAATTTGAATCATTATAAATTAAGACTAGCAACGTACCCGTCTGCGACGGTTGTCAGTCCAAAAGGTACCCGTCAAGCACATAATGTGGATAGTCATCTTTAAATACTGTAAACGTATTAATGTTTGCGCAGTATTTATTTTCGCTAATTTAGCGCACCCGCCTTTGTGTGCGAAAATAAATCCTGCACAAAAGGTATATTTTTGCATAAACAAAGTGTGAGACTTCCTTGCTGCGCGAATTTAAATCCGCCTGAATAGGTATCAAATTACATAGTGCGCGAAAATAAATATGTTTACAGTATCTGTATTCCAGGGTATACCCTCCCTCCTTTCTCACCCTCCTTCCACCACTCCCTCTCCCACAGCTACTCTTTCAATTTCTTCCTCCATACTACTTGTCTAGCTTCCTCTCGCCCTCCTCCCTAGCCTCCCCTCCCCTGATATATATCTCTTGATCATTCCTCTCTCTCTCTCCTTTGCTTCCTCTCTATTTTCATCTCTCTCAGTCTTCCCTTGTCTCTATATAAAAAATGTAAATTAAAGAATAACAACCAACAAACAAATATTTTGGAGTTTGTTGAAATTCTGAGGTACCGTATATATCTCATCTTTGTTTTCAGGCCAATGCAAACCAGCGGTCAGGTCGTGCTGGTAGGACAGGGCCGGGCTGCTGTTTCAGATTGTACACAAACAGGCAGTATAAAGAAGAGTTGCTGCCTACTTCAGTTCCTGAAATACAACGGACGAATCTGGCCAACGTGGTGCTCTTACTCAAGTCTCTCGGTGTACAAAATCTACTGCAGTTCCATTTCATGGATCCACCACCACAGGTAGGTTTTCTTTCTGTTGTTGAGCCTGTCAGACTTCATTTATTCTCTATCATGTAACAAAAAAATGTCTTCATGAGTGAGAGGAAAGAAGTCATTATTAAACGAGATGGACGGAAAGCTGCCAGCTAGTCACTCACGGCCGGTGGTTATGGAAATATCCAAAGCGGCAAAGCTGTTGTGTAGAATGTCGACTTTAACAAGGAGCCTATCCCAACTCTTCAGGGACATCTGAGGCAGGAGGCGCGCTTTTATATCAGAATCAGGCTGAGGAATAGTGGATAATCTTTAAAGCAGAGTACATCAGAGTTACGTCATATGTAAAGTCATCATTATTGTGTAGTATATGTTTAGTATTGGTTCTAGTTACGGGCAGAGAAAGCGATTTCGGGACCCGTTTCTGGATTTGGTCTAAGATTTTGTCCTATACATCCACCTGAAAGTACGGCCTTTGGTTTCGCTTTTTTGGTCTGTAGCTCAGCTGCATGACGGTCAATTGGGATGGAAGTTTCACCATATTGTAGATAATGGAAAATGTGACCATCTCTGAAATTTTGGATTGTCCTAAATTATTATAATATCTTGTATATTAATTATGGTTATTATTTAAAGTTAAGTTTATGATCTTTCTTGCAGGACAACATCCTTAACTCTATGTACCAATTGTGGGTGCTTGGTGCTCTAGACAACACAGGGTCTTTAACACCATTAGGACGAAATATGGTGGAGTTCCCCTTGGATCCAGCACTTTCCAAAATGTTAATTGTCTCAACCCAAATGGGATGTAGTTCCGAAATTCTTGTGAGTATTCTTTTTGATAGCATAGACATTTTAAAATGTAGATTGTAGTTGTGAGGGAATATCGCTGTATACCGACTAGGCCCATGTTTTTCTTCAATGTGTTCAGATATATGTAGAAATTATTAAATCTGTGTTTTAGTTATTGATTTTATTATAAACGAGGTATTTTGAGCTGTCTTGCTCTTCATCACGTTAGTGATACATTATAACGCCTTTAGTCTGATTTGATGTACTTTACATGGGATGCAAGTTCTCAGATTATTGTGTCAATTAAGATAGTTTGGATTAATGGAAAAATTACAAAATATCCCCCAAAACACCATTTTACACCAATATTTTACATATCTATTCTCTTGCAGGTGATTGTGTCTATGTTGTCTGTGCCAGCTATCTTTTATCGACCGAAGGGGAGGGAAGAAGATGCAGATTCAGCTAAAGAAAAGTTTCAAGTCCCCGAAAGCGACCATCTGACATTGTTAAATGTATATCAACAGTGGAAACGCAATAAGTATGTGTTCGGTTCTAGCCTGATTTGGGCATATCCAAAATCAGCGCCGGAAGTCTTCTTTAAGTCAAGAAATTATTATATCTGAGTGATTTATATGTGTAGCATTGGTAAAAGTATGTGTGTCATGCTCTTTTTTATATTTGCTGGGTTGGTCGTCCACCGGGAGTGGACCGGAACGAGCCGTCATATCAGTTGTCATCAAGTTACACATACGACTGGCAACTGTTCCTCCCAGGCTCTTGTAAATTGACTTTGCACTATATTTTCTTTCAGTTATTCGTCTACGTGGGGTAATGAGCATTTCCTCCATGTTAAGGCTATGCGAAAAGTAAGTCACTCGTTCATTCAAGCTCACTAATATTTCCTCTCATCAGATATACGATTCCCACCAGTCTTCCTTTTGCTTTGCTTATTAATATCAATATTGCAGTGTTTTAGCAGTGCTGGCCAATTTGTGGCACTTTGGTCGGGAGGATTCTGGGTTTTACGCCCACAAATCGTCAATTGCATAGACTACTAACATGTTGGCCTCTATTGGTTATAATTGTGTCCCATCTATAAATGAATGAATTTATCCGTCTATAATTGATTGAATGTCCTCCTGGGCCTCCTTCTCCTCCCCCTTCACATCTTCCATCTCCTCCTCATCCTCCTCCATAAGCCCTAATGGCTTTCCCGGCACTGGAAAATGTTTTTACTTCTCTTTCTTCCTCCTCCTTCACATCCTCCATCTCATTCATCTCATAGACTTCATACAAGGTCAAGGGTTCGAGTCCCGGTCTGCCTTGTAGTTTTATCCGCCAGGCGGCATCATAATATCATAAGACTGTGAAGGATCAAATATGTTTTTCTCTGTCTGTCTCTTTACATTCTTTACATCACCGAAAACGTCATTTATTGCGTTAATTTCTACTTATTAGATTATACTTATACCCAAAAAAGATATTTTAATATTCGAAGCACCGTATTTTGTGTTAAACTATATATGTGTGTGTGTGAATCGTTTGCCGAGAACTAGTCAGCACATATACATAGGCTGGGGCCGGTGTCACTTTTCCTTTCAGATGGAGTGTTTTAGTGGTTTCAGGTGAAAGGATGTAGTAGAAATTGTGATGGAATTTTTCTAGGAGTATGAAGTTAGATATTTGGAATTGGCCGTATGGAACACGTTTGCATGAGGTATAGTGTTGGGCCGGGCGACCCCTGTAGCCTAACAGCTAACTTGGGATGGGTTTGGAGTTAAGCAGGTTATACATGTATGTTTGGGGTTTTTGTCGTCAGTAATCCCCTTCTTTATTCCTTCTTATTCATGATTCCCTATTTTTTGTGAGATTATACATGTATCTAGTGATATTTTTTTTTTAAAATTTGAGTGATCTTTTTTTATATATCATGAGTTCCTGTTAATCAGTTAACACCCTCATAAAAAAAACATCTGGGCCATGGGGTCGGCTCGCCTCCCTCGATCCAATTTGGGGGAAAGTTCCCCCTGTTTTAGCTTCAATCCTCGGTATTTCTTTTACCACATACAATTAAGAGATCGGGTAGCCGACGTTGAATGACTTTCCCTCCCTTCCCTCTTCCCCCTTCCCCCTTTCCTGTTAAGGAATCGGGCGCCAAACTATGTCATAATATATTCATGGTCACCAATGAACTAAGCTTTTGTCCTGATAGCATGTATGCACTAGCTCGCCGACCTCACATGTGGTCTAAGCTCAAATGCTCATATAGACTACACGCATTTTCAGGTTCGTGAAGTGCGGCAGCAGCTGAAAGAAATTGTGGAACAACAGAAAATGGATCTGGTATCGTGCGGAAGCTCATGGGACATCATCAGAAAGTGTATTTGTTCTGCATACTTCCAACAAGCAGCCAGATTAAAGGTGAGGCAGCTTTATCTCAAATCATTAGAAACTATTCTAGGCGTGTGTTATATGTGCAAAGTTATAACATGTAAGAGACATTTCAAATCTTATAAAATCTTGGAGCAATTTTAAAAGCTTAGGCATATGTGCCCCGTGTATTTCATCTCACTTTTGAATATTGGACTTCAAAACAATATTTCAGAGTGGTATGGCTCAGTAAAAGATATAAAAGAACTTTTTACTTCACCAAGGGACGTTTGGTTTCGATGTTTTTGTTGGCTTTAACTCTTATGTGGGTTATTTTCTGCAGGGTCTAGGAGAGTATGTAAACTGCAGGACGGGAATGCCCTGTCATCTCCATCCTACCAGTGCCTTGTTCGGCATGGGTTTTACTCCCGACTACATCGTCTACCATGAACTGATTATGACATCTAAGGTAGGAATCTCAATCTCAATCCAGCTGTAACAGAGCAATGCTATAGTGATACGCACCCAATGTGTTGCTACTGCGAGTTTAAAAATGTTCCTCAGCCGCACCAATATGATAATTATTTAGGGATTTTGGACTCTACTCAAGCCTGAAGGTGTGATTTAGAGGGGACCCGGTCATCTGTGGGTACATATTTGACCCGTTAGCCAAGCATTATTTCCCTGCAATCTCGCCAAAACAATTCTAACACAAGCTTCTAACTGCCAAATGTGCTACAATCATGAGGGTGTTTTGGGGTTAGTGTGGGGCTAGGAGGGAGTCTAATCACCGACAATCTTGACAAAACAATTCCAAGGAGACATCAGCTTATTTGTATTAGCAGGATTTTGCCCATCCTCCCAAGGCAGGGCGAGATTCTCCAAATCTAGCCCTGCCACATTATTACACCCTTTCTCCGGTCAGATACTGCGTACATCTGACCCCTTAATATGATGGAACTATGGGGATCAGAGGAGGGGTCTGACTCTAGACAAGACACTAGACCTAAAAAGAGATGTGCCAAGAGTTTGTGACACTGGCTGTCTGGTTGGAAGAGAGTCCTGATTAATTATTCACGAATCCCCAAGTATCTTCACGATGTTGCAGGGCGTTTGACCGAGAAGGTGAAAGGAGAGACGCTCTGCTGTTGGAGGATGGGTTTTTGCCATTCCTCTGTACAATTCAGGGTAGAGCGTTCGCTCTCTGTTCTCGCTGTCCCAGATCTACAATTACTAAATACGTCAAATATATCAAATGTGTTTGTGTAAGCGACGTACAAACCCGCTCTCTACCACCAATATCTTAAGATTCAGTTAGACTTGTTTAGGCTTGTTCTAGTCTACGAGACAAGATGTATATCTTCGTTGGCTTAGAATCTGCTGCAGCCCCTATATTTTAAACAATATTCAGATTACCAGTTATTATAAGCAAGTTATTTTTCTTCCGCTTTCTATTCATAGCATGATATTATATCATTATTTGTTTGTCCTACTTTAAGGCAAGAGCACTAGAACCTAGTTATAATTATTGTTATAATTAGGAGGGTAGCCTCTGTGTTTTTCTGTTTTAAGTTGTATTTCGATTGAATGGGCGCAGCCTCCTTTTAGTATCACTATAGGAAAGGTATACTTATACAGGAGCCTCTGTCGCACCCCTGGCTAAGTCTAAATTGGAGGGGTGGCCTGTCAGTGGCCACATGGGTCTGTTTTGACTGTGTTGGCTGGTGCTGTTAAGTAGAGGAGTGTATTGGCTTGGCCTGTTTGCTGTGAGTGACAGGGAGGACAGGGAGGGAGGTGTACAGACTGGCTGTGATTGACAGGGGGTTGGGTACTAGGCAGGGGGTTGGCTACTAGGATGGTGCTTGAGGATAAGTGAACAACCCTGAAAGCTTGTGAATAGTTACTAGGCAGGGGGTTGGCTACTAGGCATTCCTACTAGGCCAGGCCTACAAGTGTGATCTGACAAGCTACATCCTGTAAGATCTTTATCTTTGGATCTGTAGACTGTCATCTGTACATCTGTGTAAACTGATTTCAGTGAGAGGAAATATCTGAGGAGATCATCAGATAAGTTATGTAACTGAAGTGTAACATCACTGTGAAATGCCTCCTGCTGATTGTGGCCCAGAGTGGAGGAGGCCAGGTTTGGAAGTGAGTGATGGTTGCCTATGCAATCAAATGAAAAAAAGAAATGCAAAAAAAGAACTATATACTAAAAATTAGAAGCAAAAGAAAATAGCAGTTAGGCAAATCAGCTGGGCTACCCTCCTAGTATCGAAAGATACTATAGCAATTGGGCAGTAGTATGTTGTCTTGTTATTATTTGTGATAGAAATTCCTTTGATATCTGATTGAACATCAGATATCAAAGGAATTTCTATCACAAATCGTTAATAATGAGGCCCAACAGTTTAGACATGTTTTCCGCACGGTTATAGCACTATTAGAATGAGAATAATCCATTTCTATCGAAATGTTCTCATCGAATTGCAGGAGTACATGCAATGTGTGACGGCTGTGGATGGTAACTGGCTGGCAGAACTTGGACCCATGTTCTACAGTGTAAAGGATGCATCCAAATCTCGTGGAGAACGACGAAAAGAGGCCGAGGAACATATGACCAACATGGAGGAGGAGATGAAAAATGCTGAGGCTGAACTGAAGGCACGAAAAGAAGAGGCCGACAAAGCGTCTGTCCTTGGCAAGAAGTAAGAAGCTAATTGTTCTTGTATAATAAGCTTTTATGCAAAGGGATTCTATTCAGAATGCCATTGAAACACATGAAGGATTGTTTTCCTTCTCTAAAAGCCTTCAAATTTAGGCAGCAAACATTTAAGAAAAATATCAGAAAGTGTTATGAGTAATTAATCAAATTGTGTCTTTGTCTTGGGATTTCCGTCCGCCAATATGTGAATCAATAATGGAACACCATCATTTCATTCTTATGTAAACTGCATGATTGTCATGGCTCTCTGCGGCCCTAGTATGTATGATATAGATACATGTATTTTAGGGAATCGCACCCATTAGTGTTTTCCTCTTAGCAATATACGGTAGTATACTACCCTAAGTATTAGCTGAAGACCAGTTTTAAGAGCTGAATTAAATAGTCTTGTTAACATTATCCATACTCTTTTCAATGAGACTGCGTTGACTTAACTTATACTATTTTTTAACTCTTTAATTAAAGTGTCACAAAACCCCAAAATATTATGAGAAAATCAACTTCTTTCCTATTATTCTTTCCATTATTATTCTAACGACGGAATGTTTTTTTAGGACTGTAATCGCCACTCCAGGAAGAGCTGAACCAGGGACCCCGATTTCAAGAAGAAGCAAATTTGGTCTCTAGGAAAGAAGTAGGCGTGGATGTATGGCAGACAATATAAAAAGACAAAATAAATTAATGAAATTAGGAACCTCTGTTCAAGGTTATCTAGCAAAGTATTTTCGTTAGTAAAATGCTATGTTTTATCCGTATCGAAAAGTGAATATGTGTATATATGTATGCTGTGAGTGAATATCGTAGAATAAATGGACAAGCAGAAATGTAGATGAGAATGAATGTATTTTATATCATGAATTTATATAATGAATAAATTCCGCATTTATTTTGCATCATTGTACGAGTTAAGGTAAAATTGTGAACCTAAGTGTACTAATAAAACTACTGGAGAGAATAGTTTATATCTGACTTCCCGCCTCCTTTCTCAGATGTTGCATTTCGAACTTCAGGTCTGTCCCTGTTTATTTCCATCCAACAGATTACATACAAGAAAAGAAAAGAAAGATTACAGGTACTATATATAACATAATCATAGGTAATTTTACTTCCTCTATTAAAGCAAACAAAATTTTGCCAAATGTACTTATATTATGACATGAATTTATCGATATTCTGCTGCTCATATATAATACATTTATGTTTATAGAAGAATTTGAAGTCGAATTCGAGTCAAATCGGTAGGTCCCCGAAGTATAAATGTGGAATTAAATAAGCCCTGTGGCAAAAACAACTAAACACTGGAAGATCTACAACGTAGCCCTGTTCTGTATAATTATCGCAGAATAAAATTTGTGTTGAACCACTTTTTACCAGGTAAAATCCTCCAACTTTTAGATGGGTTGGAAAAAACGGAATAAAAAGTGGAAAATCTTTAGTACCGGTATGTGACTCAAAGCTGCATTCTCAGCTATTACGACAAAGCAAATCTTATAAATTATTATGACTTTATGACTGGATTTATCAATATTCTACTGTTGTTATATGTTTATATAAGAATTTGAAATCTTATCATCATGAGAAAATATGGAATCAGCCCTACTACTAATGGCACTAGTTATGGGCTCTGCGAGAGGCGTAGAACTTGCATGCAAAGCACAGGGATATTCATTAATAAGCATATATATATATAATAGGGACAGAGGAAGGGAGGGGAGAGGACCATGACAACAGTATAGACCGTTTTCACTATCTACATGTAAATACAGATTTCCTCCTAAGCCAGCAGCACCCCTCTTGTGCCATACTTCTGGACTTTGCAGTCTCACAAACAGCCACCAGAGACTGAATAAGATTGAGGAAGATTGTGGCCAGTCCTTCATACAAACACAGGTTACAGCAATGATGTTGCAGGGCATAACGTGCCTATACCACCATAGAAATCATGGTGAGGCTATCAGGACACAAGGCCAATATATAAGGTGTGGAAACAAATAAACAAATATTCATAAAATCAGTGCTAGTGTAGTAACCGTGGTTAACACGAGAGGGCAGTAGGGTGGGTAGTAGGATAGGACATGTTTCTTTTACTGAGGCATGCGCTAAGGGAAGGGGAGGGGCTAGAGGGAGGGAAAGGTATCATAGGATAAAGGGTCCACCAATACGGATACCCGACACTCACCCCCCCGGGGTATATATACGGGGAATACTGGGATATACAGATACATAGAACGGGAGAGACTTGGGACATTCATATAGACTGGGATATAGAGAGATATGCGGTAGATACCACGACGTACTAGACGCACTATGTGCGCTAGAACCAATATATTATACCACACTGATCTCGGATTGTCATGCAGTAACAACCGTAAGAATACAGGGAAGGAGTCTCATAAGATCTCATATGATTCAATGTCTATACTAACATCAACCTAGCATCTATGTACAGGATAAGATACAATACACAAGTAGTGGCGTACTAAAACTCATCGTGTTGTGTTGTTCATACCGGAAACCTACAGCTACTATATATCACCATGACTCTCTATTCAATATCGCCTATCGTCTCCTACAATATCACGTTCTATATTAAACATCATGAGAGGCAATACCCCGAAGTCCGAGTATATTCGAATGCATATGAACACTAGCTAGATATATTCACCCTGGCCCGATGCACCGCCCAATAGCATAAAGATCCGAAGCTACGCGCGCAACACTGGTTGGAGAACCACGGGATTGGAGATTGTGTGCAGAGGGGAGGGTGAGTATTTGGATAAATGTCGAAACAGGGGTCATCAGTGGCGGACTTGGTGAAGGAAATACAGGAGAACAATGCTCGAATTACACAAAGTGCAAAGAACTTTGCTGAAACAACAGAACGAATCGGCAAAGTGGAGAGGGAGAAGGTGTCCATAATCAAAGATGGAATAAAAAATCTTGCTAAATTAATGGAGAAGAGATTGGCAAGAATGAAGGCGTCCGCAAGACCTAGTGTGGGGGTTCATGTGAATAGGGAGATAAAGACGGAAAGAGAGAGTACAGAAGATTCATCTCCGGACTCTTCTGTCCAGGGACCACCGAGTTACGCTAACTTGAGCGCGGAGAGTACAGCAGTGGGAGGTGCTAGGCCCAAGAGAAACAATCCATTCGCAGCAGATTTTTGTGATGACCCTAGTGTGCCATTAATACCTGAAGTAACGTGGGACGCTGGTAAGCCGCCATATTACACAGAGCCATTAGTGCCACTCCCTTATAATCCAGACTTTGACTACTTAAGCCCGCAAGGGGCCAAAGAGGAGCTGCTCAGGCAAAGCGTGGATATTGTCAGCAAAGAGTTGCAGAGAACTCAAGCCGCTCTTAAGGCAGCGGAGGAAGATACCCTGAGGACAGTCCAGGATATGGGAAATGATTGGGAACGAACGAATGAAAAAATGTTAAAAGATGCCGAAGATAGGCACGAAGCTAGGATAAACGTACTAAAACTAGCATGGGAGGAGGGCGCGCGACGAAGGGTGAAAACTGCAGAAGACGGAAATAGGGATATAATTGTAACGCTGCAGAATGACTGGAAAAATACACAACAGAAAATGGAAAAAACAGAACAACAGAGAAACGAATATATGACGAATGAAAAAGAAAGCCATAACAAGGAGTTGGAGGAGCTGAAAAGGGAGCTGGAGGAGGAAAGACGGGCCAGAGCTAGAGCCAATAGGAAGGAAGAAAGCGATCGGGAGGAGTGGGAGAGGGCAGAAATAGCAAGACACGAAATGGAGGAGGTGAGAGAGGCCAGAAATAGAGAGTGGTGTGAGGAAATGGAAAAGGAAAACCAAATAAGGGAAGCAAGGGCAAACTGGCTAGCAGAAGAGATGGATAAGCTGAAAATAGAACATGAAAAGGAGAGTGCCCTATTTAGAGATGCGTCTGTGCGTTACAAACAGGACAGGAAAAACCTTACAGACATGGTCAGAAATCTCACGAACGCTGGAGGGGTAGAGCAGCCTAAAAATAGCGTACTGCGGACACCCCAGAGAGCAAACCAGCAAGCAACGAAAATAGGTGTTAGTAGCACAATTTGCTCAGAAGATTCCGGGGATATAACCGAGATGTATAGGCTACCTAATGTGCTCCCAGCGTTTACCCCTGCACAAACAGGAAGATGGTCAGATAAGTCTAACGAAGGGGGAGGGGCGGCAATGAGACACTTCATTAGGGGGCCTGAAAATTTTCGGCATTCAACGGCGACCAGAAATGTGTCTGAATTCCTGACAGAGTATGAGGACTATGCAAGTGCCTTGGGTATACCTGAGATGTACTGGCTGCAGGGGCTGGGCGGTAGATTGGAGGGATCAGCTAAAGCATATTACCAACAAGTCGCATCAGTTGCAGCCAGAAAACGGGGTACACTGTCGTACTCAGATATCAAAAGTAAATTCTTGACCAAGTTTCAGGAAATGCCGTATAGTGAGGTGAAGGATGACTATTCCCGGCGACGACAGGAGACAGGTGAGAGTGTGGAGACATATGCAGACGCCATGCTGGTATTGCTGGCAAGGACATCACTGCACGAGGATGAGAAACTGAAGGCTTTTATAGCAGGTTTAAAGGATGGATTAGCAGAGAGAGTCCTGACAGAGGCTCCTCGCACTTGTGAAGAGGCTAGAAGAGCGGCCAGAAAACATGAGTTGTCGGACGAGCAAAATGAAAAAGCACTGAGACTTCACCTAGTGGGTTCTACTCAATCAATGATAGCTTCTCTGGCAATGAAGGGTTATGACGTTACTCCCAGTGATGTCAGATCAAACCCCGGTCCTGCTAGAAGCCTACCAGTAGAGGAGAAAGGAGAATGGACTCCTAGAAGAGGTGAGGAAGAGAGACGCCAGGAAAGAGAATGGACTCCTAGAAGAGGTGAGGGAGAGAGACGCCAGGAGAGAGATAAGAATAAGAGATTGAGCATTCAGTCACCAAAAACAACTGGGGTGGTGAAAAACGGAGTGTATCGGCAGAATTTTCAGTAGATATGCCGGTTGGAATGTTGCCAGCCATACCGGCAGAAAGGGAGGATCAATCTGAGGAAGATGGAGAGGATGAAAGCGGAAGTTCAGTTTCAATAGATGACAGTGACATAAGTATGAGTCAAGAGAAAGGAACTCAGGAGGTGCAGGAGATGGCCTTTCGAGAAAAGGAGGTGAAAAAAGCAATGAGAAAGAGGTGGAACCAGAAGAGGAGAAGATGGAAATTACAGGAGAAGAAAAAAGAACAGCGTGAAAATAATAGAGCGGTGCAGGAATTGAAACTTCAGAAGAAAAAGGACAATGGGTTGATGTCCTTAAGTAAACATAAAGAGGTGACACAAAACAGTATAATTAATAGTAAGGAGGGCGATGATCGTTCCTCACGCCTGGTGTTACAGGACAGTGACGCGGGGAAAGTGACAGTCCAACTGGAAGACTGCAGAACAATTTGCACAGTTGGCTCAGCGAAAATTAGCTGCCTGGTGGACACGGGAGCTAGTATCAGTTGTATTTCGACGGATACGTTAAACCAAGTAGTGCAGGAAAAAGGGGCGCTGCTCCGCCGTGTACAGACATATTTGGTTATTTACACAGCCGATGGGGGGCGCCACAAGTCGAATGAAAGGGTGTTGTTGTCTATTAACATTGGAAAAGTTCGCACTAACGCATGGTTTTATGTTGTGAAGGGTTTATCCCTTCAGTGTATCATAGGAGTCGATTTCTTGAAAGCAAGAAAGGCCAAGATTGACTTCCAAATCCAAGACCCTGACCATTACACCGTTAGAATAACTAAGCCTAAATTAATACCTCCGAAATCAGAATTTACTTGCATGGCAGTGGTTTCGGCGCATCAAAATTTAAATCATGCAGTAGGAGTAGTTGACAATTTGAAAAGATGTGTGCAGGTCCCATTTGCGGTCAAGAGAGCCCTCGTGAGGCCACAGCGGGGGGGAAACAATATACCGGTTACCGTATTTAACGCTGCTAACACGCCAATAAAATTGGGAAAGGGTTCGGTTTTGGCAGCATTTTCAGTGGTCAATGAAGATGATTATGTAAAAGCTGGGGTTCCCGGTCAGTCTGTGCGACCGATCGAGGAGGTAGGTAGCACAAAATGCAGTGAGACTAGGGTTGATTACACCCTAGGCGAGAATCTGTCGGCGGAGCAGAAACTAAGTATGGCGAGTTTGCTACAGCATTACCGCGCGGTCTTCGCCACAAAAGATTCGCCGATATCGACAACTGACATTTTTGCACATAAAATAGAGTTGAAAGAAGATTACGTGGCCCCTATTCGAAGTCCATACCGTACAAACCCTCATATGACAAGGGTACTGGAAACAATGCTGGAAGAGCAGATGCGTTTGGGCATTATTGAACGAACGAATGGCGAGTCTGAATTTGCTGCGCCATGCTTTCTAGTGGAGAAAGGGAAAGCAGCTGCAAGACAGGACAAAAAATATAGAATTGTCATAGATTACAGAAAAATTAATAAATGTATAAAGAACGAATGTAGGGTCTTCCCTTCAGCAGACGAGACGTTGGAAAACGTCGGGGGACTGGGGGGAAGATTTTTCTCAAAATTGGATTGCCATTCGGGATTTTTTCAAGTGCCTCTAAGGCCAGAAGACAAGCCCAAAACTAGTTTTGTCACACCCAGAGGGGTGTTCCAGTACAAGGTCATGCCTATGGGGCTCAAAACTTCGCCAAAAGCGTTTCATTCGGTGATTGAGAGCGTTTTAAAATATGTGCCAAATGCACTGCCCTACATGGATGATGTAATTATAGCATCACAAACATGGGAGGAGCATCTGCAGCACGTGGAAGAGGTATTGCAAGCATTCCAAGTGGCGAAGCTTAAGTTCAGGGCGGAGAAATGTGCGTTTGGGTATGAAATAATGCAATTTCTAGGGTTTGTAGTAACGAAAGATGGGTTGCAGCCGGACCCAGAGAAGGTTCGTATAATTCGTTCATATCCAATACCAAAAACTGTCAGGGAAATGAGGGCCTTTAACGGTCTGGCAAATTACTATAGGACATTCATTCCAGGGTTTGCAGATAAAATGGTCCCCTTGTACCAGCTGACGAAGAAGCTTGGTAGAAGAGAGCGTTTTCAGTGGAATACAGAGGCAGATAGAGCGTTTAAGGCAGTAAAGCGGTCAATGTGCGAAGATGTCGTTCTAAGATACCCTGATTATTCTAAAGGGTTCACTATCTGGTGTGATGCTTCTCGAATTGGGATTGGCATCGTGTTGACTCAGCTTCATGATAATTGCTTCCATAGGCCGGTTGCGTTTGCAGGAAGAAGCCTGTCTTCTGCTGAACAAAATTTCTCGGCGACAGAAAAAGAATTGGTGGCGGTCCGGTATGGCTTGGAAAAGTTTAAGCATTACGTTCTGGGCAGTCACTTTGAGGTATACACTGATCATGCGGCATTATTAGCCTTAAACGCTAAACAGGATCTTACAGGAAGGATGGCTCGTTGGATCGACTGGTTCAGTAATTTTGATTTCACCTTGCGGCACATCAAAGGAAAATGCAACATCACAGCCGATATTTTATCAAGAATGCCATATTTTGGGGATGGCATTACAGCGAAAGAAGAGCAGGGACCGCAGCAGAGGCAGGTAAGGTTCAAGGCGGTGAATCACATCCGATTCTTTGATAAGGAGGAGGTACTGGGAGCATCGCCCATCAGAAAGTATAGGAGACCGTCAATCTTAAAAAATGGACGTCTCAGAAATAAGAGGCGAGATGAGAAGGATGACACGCCAATTATCCAGGTAAGTGCACCAGAACCAGAGCAAGACACAGCACCTATCAAGGATGATAGTAGGGACTTCCCAAGAGTCGATGGCACGGTGGTGACACGCCTGGGCACGCCAGGGGAGCAAATAATGATGGTTACTAGAAAAAACCCGCGTGTGACAGAAAGGATGGCGCTATATATCGAGGAAAGAGACAAGGCAGGGAAATTAGGGGAGGAAGACTCAGAAGAGGGGGATAGTCAGTCTGATACTGGCAACCATGACACACCAGCACGAGAGGAGGAGACAGAGGCTGAGGAAGAGACACCAGAGGGGACAGACCTAATCCACAGAGGAGTGTCAAGACGGAGGAAGGCTTTGGGAGTCCCGTCATTGGTTGGTAAGTATCAAAGAGAGAAAAGACGAAAGGGAGTAAGGGCTAGAGAAGTGCAAATCACAGATACGGCGTTCTATGAAAGGCTCATCACTGAGTATGGGACTTTAGGTACGAGAGAGGTGTTCGAGAAGGAGCAAATAACTGACGAGTTTTGCAGCGATATGACAAATTACATTGAGAGGGAAAAGCTCCCGAAGGATAACACGAGAGCAAGGGGAGTTTTGCTGCAACACGACTGTTTCTTGCTATCAGGCGGCATCCTGTACAGGGTACCACCAAGGACGAGAAAGGCACAGATAGAAGAGAGAGCGCAATTAGTGGTCCCACAATCTATGGTAGAAAAATTATTGAATCAAATACATGACGTCGGTTTGGGCGCACATATGGGTATAAAAAAAATGCTTAGCATTGCTTCACCGCGGTACTACTGGCCATCAATGGCTAGAGACATAGGTGAGTATATTGGGTCTTGTCAGAAATGTCTGGAGGTGAAACCAAATCCTAATCCTATCAAGGTACCTATGACCGTTAAGGAGCTGTCACAGGTACCATGGGACGCTATCGAGATTGATACCATAGGTCCACTGCCTGAATCGAGCAGAGGCTATAAATATGTGCACACGGTCTGTGATGTAGCCACAAGGTTCTGTGTAGCTTGGCCAACAAAAGACATAAAATCTGAAACCTTAATACCCGAATTCTTTGAGCACGTAGTGTCTGTCTTGGGAGTGCCATGCACTCTTTTCAGCGATAACGGTTCTTCATTTACTAGCAAATTGTTCAGAAATTTCTGCACAGTAATGGGGATTAGGCAGGTCCTGGGATCGAGCTACTATCCTCAGAGTCAGGGTCAAATCGAGAGATTTAATCGTAGCCTGAAGACGGCCCTGAGGGCATACGTAAATAAAGATCAGAAAAATTGGTGTCAATTTGTGGCCCCGATTGTATTTGCGATGAATGCGTCGGATTCAAGCGCGACAAACTACCCAGCATACCTGCTAATGTATGGAAGATTCCCACGACTTCCTCACGAAAATGTTTTAAAGGAATACGAGGGAGAAATGAGGCCCCTTCTGGAGCAGCTAGGCAAGATCGTCGAAAAACAAGAGATCTATGGGGACCTAGCTCGGGAAGCATTACTGACGTCACAGGCGAAAATGAAGGAATATTATGATAGGCAGGCGAATGCACACAGGTTGAGGTCAGGATCGTTGGTATATATGAAGGTGAATCGCCTACTACAACCTGGAACTGCATATAAGTTGCAGAAGAATTTCTGTGGCCCCTTTGTCATCTGTGCAAGACCCACAGGGTGCACAGCCAGACTAAGGAGGATGGATACTGGAGCAACACTGCCTAAACCAGTGCATGTATCTCATTTGAAACCGGTTAGTGTATCCAAAACCAGTCACTTTATGGAAAGACTGCTCTCACCAGATTTACTACCTTTGCACGAGTATGAAGAGAAGGGCCCGCTGGATGAGAAGGGATGGCAGGACATAGCCTGCACAGAAGAAATAGGCTGCAATTGGCCTGAAGAGGAGGGAGAGAAGGATAAGAATGAGATAGAGGATACACAGTAGATTCTCCAGATCCTGTAGAACGTTGATAGAATGGATGAAATAAGTGTAGTACGTAGTACCTTGGCAAGGGCGCATTAACAATATATATATGGCATGGGAGCTTGAGCGAGACGCGGTGTTTACATTCTCGAACAGCTGTGGTGGTTATAGGGTTGTAACCACGAAGCGAGAGCTGCAAGCCAGCAACAGTGGTTTTTATGTGAAAGTAATACGAGGAAGTGAATGGGAGTGAGCCGCGCCTGGTGTGAGGAGTTATCCCAGCGAAATGGGGTTTAATCACGAGTGAATAAAAAAGGGAGGTTGGGTTGGAATTGAGGGTAGAAAAAGAAAGACACAAAAAAGAAAACAAAAAACAAACTAAACAGCTCCTGTGCGGGTTCAGATGGAAGGAGGGAGAGAATCTAGTGCCGTGACTACAGTCTGACATGGGAGAATACCCTAGTATATGCCATAATAATTTCCTAAGTGAGTTAATATTATATAAAGGTCTAGGAAAGCTTTGCTTATCCGAGAAAAAGGGTAAGCAAAGTTAATTGTCACTGACAGTTCTCATTGGGTAAATAAAGGACTTATACAATGAATAGTAAGTGGGGAAGGGAGATGCGGGTGAAATAAGGTAGAATAAAGTCGCTTGTCGACTAACTATGGGTGACATTCTTGTGACAACAATGCTCGGCTAATATGACAAGCCCCAGGCGTAGCAGATACGTAAAACAGGAGAAATAATGTATCACGAAGTTGAAAGGGTATGGCCAGAATACGCATAAGGCAGGGTGAGTAAGATATGAGAGACAAATGGTAACAGCAAGGTAAGCTGCTCCAATAAGTCAAGCTTGGAGATGACTTATGGGATAGTGCCAGAGTGTCAGCTGCCCCGGAAGAAGGTAGGGGTTGAGCAATTAAAAATAAGATGGGAAATAAGGGCTGCCCAGTGGCACTAAAGTGGAGAGGAAGGAGCGCTCATCGCCGTTGATGTCGAAAGATGAACAAGTTGCCTGGTACAGCATTAGGGGTACAGGATATGTACGACATAGAACGTCTGATTATAAGATTGATAAGAATATTTACCATACATCCAGCTCACAGGTACGGAGGATGTCCCGAGAAAAGGTTGACAAACGAGTGGTACCTGTGGCACATGTATGCTGATCTGAGATTGCCAGACAACGAGGTGAGAAGCATCACAGATGTGTTCCCATTGGCAAGGACAAAATACCAGCAGCATAAATATATTGCCCACGTATTAATACGTCGGGTAATATGCAATATTTTATCGCTAGAAGCAGAGCAGAAACGATTGGCATACGAACAATGTGATAGAGTGGTTCTTTATCAATATATAAGTGGTCTAACCTTCATCCCAGCAGATAAAATTAACGCAGTTTTCACGGAAGAGGTGGACCTGCTAAACATTAAGGAGTTGTGTCCAAGCGCATGGGCGAAAGTCAAGGAAAGTGTATTCACTTATAGGCAGTGAGAAGGTATTTTTAAAATGGGTGGGGACACAGTATACAGTTTTATAGGCCTGTGAGCATTGAATACTGACTATCGAGGAGAATGTGTAGACCTATAACCAGGGGAGAGAAGGCAGAGGTAATACAGGTGATTCGATTGGCTCGTCTGTATATGCAGAAACCACACCTGAGATTCAGAGGGGCTAACGCTAGGAGGCGAATTGAAATGGAAACACACTTAAAAAATATCTGGTGGGGAGCCTCTCGTTTCTTGATTAGAGAAATGCCAGATAGGAGGGAGAGAATAGCCGTCAATCACATGAGCTGGGAGGATCGATCACGAAAGCAGCAGTATATATACCTGTCGATGTTAAAAAGTTATTTCGTCGGGACGATGTTAAAAATAGAATCTTGCAACTACCCAAGAGATATTATAATTAAGTTGTTGGCATGTAACACTGGGATGACAGTTAGTGACTTGGAAAAACTGTCGCGTGAACGATGGAGCTGGATTGAGAAAACATTGGAAAAATGGATTCCGGTGTCTGAGGGTAGGTAATATATCTGACTCGATCATGTTATGTATAACTAGAGATACGGGGTCTTTGAGATGTTACAGTGAGCAGTTATTTCCAGTGGAGCAGTTTATAAGACAAGGACAGGTTTATAAGCAGGGAAAAATAAATCAGAATGAAATAAAAAGGTATATAAGGCGACTTACCAGTGCGAGGTGTGGGGAAGGTTGGTTGTGGTGCAGAAGCGGAAGGAGTGCAAGGAGGGGTAGGGAGAAAGAGAGTAGAATATGAGTGTTTCTTGAGTATGATAATATATGATGAATAATATGGGTTATTATAAAAGAATAAGAAAAACTAAAAACAAACTACGTAACTACTATAACTAAAATCTACTGGGATATACAAAAAATGTGCTACTCGTTAGCCCAGCGGCGGTATGCCCTGAAAACAAGAGCACACGCCCGCCCATAAAACCACCGAGCTGCCTTCAAAGACAGGCCATAGACGAGGAGCCGAGCTAAATCGCTCAGGCTCCATACGTCTCTGGTTTCGACAATGACAATGTCATTGTCGATAGCCAGGTAAAGTTCTCGGCCTGCCATGGTTTCCAAAAGGTTTGAAGATCGGGAAAATATATATAGGAGATAGGAAGCTGGTGTAGGGGGTCGGCGGAGATTGGGTGCTGCTGCGAGAAGTTAAGCTGAAAATGATGTCTACAGGATGCCAAATGGGGAATTTGCCTAATCAAAGAAACCACTCTGATATCATTGTAGGGACACGCCAATTGGCTAAAAAGATTTGATTGACGTAATAAATGAACAAAGGGGAGGCACCGGGGATCGAGTCATGATCGGGTCATAAGATCATGACACCATGACACTCATAGAGATAAGGAGCGAGGGAATAATGAGAGAACTTTTTTTTAGAATCCATGAATTGAAAACCATATAATTGAATGAAGATTAGAGCGGTGTATAGTTGATGAGTCACTGATAAGACAAAAGCAGATTGGGTGTGAAAGTCAACGAAAAGCAGAAAGTTTCAATCACTGGGTGACAGGTGGGCATAAAAAACGCTGAGAAACGCTGGTCGTAATAAGTTTTACAGATATGGATTTCGTGGGAACGTGGGGGTTCGTTAGGACGAGGTAGTATGTTGTCCGTCGGCTGATTCGAGGATCCGATGTTTACATAAAATAACGTGTTGATAGAAATTGGGGAAACAAAGATGACTATAGTTAGGACAGAGTAAACTGAGTCTCAGAATATTCAGGTAAGGGTTCATGGTATTGTCTAGATTCTTTTTCGGTATATGAGAATAGCAGGAGTGGTCCAGGGGTGGATTAGTATAAAAATAACATGAAGTAAGCATACCAGCGTCTCCGGGGAAACACTATGCCATATAAGACAGGCAGGTGAGGTGACTATGGCAACGCAGGAAATAGACTGATCTATACAGATGAAGGGAGCACGGGCCGGCAGCGACCTAGTAGGCTAGGTTATACTGATGCATAATTTTAATGACAATAATAATATGAGGGAAATAATCCACCTAGACCCTGGGCATGGAATAGACAGATGAGATTATCAGGAGAGGAAGGGCGCTGCCGGATGACAAGCCATTTCTGAAGCTTTGCTCGGCTTTGCAATTTGGAGACAATGTTGGAGCATAGTAAAATAAATATCAGGAACGCGTCGATTTTGTGTATTAAAGTGTATTCGTTTTGGCTTTTAGCCCCCTGGATTAGATATCCTAGGCAGTTGCCTAATTATCGATTGGAAGTAGAATGGTACTTGCTATCTTTATACGAAAAATGTGATAAACTCCTACGGTCCCTGAAAGTTAGGCCAGGAAAATGGTACTCTACCAAGCGTTTGCGGGTAATGAGTGATAAAGACAGAATGGGTGCGATCTTGCATCAGGTCTATAGGATTTTGGATGTACTATTGAAATTATACTCAACGGATTATTTAAGAAAGCGCTGTTGCCAGAGAAAAAATCACAAGGAGGCGGACACCAAGCGGTTCATGGCATTGTCAGGTTTATCTAAAACAAAAGTGCAGGAATTGCTTCAAGGGACGGTCAACGTAAGGTCACCAATCGAATGGATTAATGGAGATTGGTTGCTGCATGCGGTGGGTCAAGTTTTCTTTCTCGGTCTGTAGTGACAATCTTGGGGAAGGAGAAAGTTGATACATTTGAATCAGATAGGGAGAGGGGTGACGTCACGGGCTAGCCGGCAAATATGGAAGTGACATATATCATTTTGTAATTCGAGGATTCGGTTTGAATGGATGGAATGCAGAATGATTGTTCTTGAAATCGTTTAATGAAAGGAGACGCCTAATGATGATTGAGCGAGACAACGTGTGATACAACGAGGCGTTATCTTATATGGTCGTGTAAAGGTGACATGTTGTGATGAATTTGACTCGTGAAGATAACGTTCTGGAAAGCATACATTTCAGATAGAATTAATGAATGTATGGTTTTCTGTTAAAACACGCCGTGGTGGTCGTTTTCGGGTGTATCAGGAAAATCACTTCTTGGGAGGCCCTCGGGCTACAAACTATGAGTAAGACATAATAATAAGTGTATGTCATATATAATTGTCGTTGCAAGAATGGTTGTTTCAGAATAGAAATAAATAAATCATTTTAAGGTATGGAGCGCAATGATTTTATGTTATGAAGGGAGTGAGGGTGAAGGTTACTACAACTGGTCTTTATCTTGAAGACAAAATATATGGGCTATTATTTGGTAATTCGGTGAGTGTCTACAAGGAACTCACTGGGGATTGATAGCCTGGGATTTGGGGGTATGTGTGACTAGATGTTGTGTGAGCTTGGGACGTTTGGATTGGTATCTGTTGATGGTACATAGAGCTTGTGGGATACGAATTTTTGTATACCCAATGAGAAAACAATAATCTCTCCTCAGAATATGATGGGAGTGGGCTTGTGGGGTGATGACACTCGGCGCGTGTGTTTTACTGTAAGATGTTTATGTCATATTTTGTGGCTTGAAAATGAGTGATGGAACATACGCAAAACTGAAAGTATCGTGTCTGGCGGGGCGGGTGGTACAACATAGGTCGCGTGCGCAGGAAGTATGAACTCAAAACATTAATTATGAGTGGGAGTCAGGGGTGGTAAATATGGGTAATAAAGCTTGGCAGAGGAAGTTGGAAGGTAATAAAGGATAATGGGAAGAAGAAAATAACAAATACACGCGGATCTTGAGGGGGGGTCTGAAGTTTAGGGTCTGGAGTTTAGTGTTTGGAGTTTAGTGTCTGCACTGGTGTCCTGATGTGGCGGTAGTCCTCAACTTTGGATACAATGGAGCTGGAACAGAGACAAATGTGTCGTTTGGAAAAAGCTAGATTGGGTGCAGACGAGCTGAAGATCTTGAAAAATCAGAAGAGAAACCTGGGGATATTGCTGGTCAGGGCCACTAGGTACTTTCTTGTGAACCCTGTGAACAGAGGTGGATCCGCACGTATTTCCACGAGAGAGCGATTGGAAAGGGATACGTATATATATATTCTGAAGGAACGTTGCAGAATCTATGTTGAAAGCAGGGGTTTTCGGGCAATAGAACGACTCACGACACGGGGCGGAAGAATGAGAAGTGTCTTCGAAGCCCAGGAGGCAGTAACTGTGTCCGATAAATTAATACATTTGACAAAGGCGGTGGGCGAAATGTTGCTAAACATCTTGGACATCTATTGTGCTGAGGAATTCAGATTAGAGTGTATAGAAGATAAACGACAACACAGATTGATTCCCTATCTGCAGAAGCGCACAGGCCTGGCGAAAAGACTTATAGTCGCTAACTTGGAATCGGATATTGACTTTGCGAACCTGGGTGACGTATTACCAGAAGAGTATTTGCCAGACATAATGACAAGAAAGGTGAGTTATATGAAGTCTCACAAATTAGTGGAAGAAGGGGGCATCCCCGTGTAAGCATATACTGTCTATATTTGTCGTGGTCGATTGGTAAAACATCACCAGTTGCTAGGGAGTGGGAAAAAACAAGACTATAATGGGTAGGTGAAGATGGACCTAGGGTATATAAAGCATGCCGGTGGAGGGGGGGGGGGGGACCAGGGATATATAGTATTGTCACAGGAGATAGACCTGGTATAGTAGGGTTTGCATCACTGTAGTGAAAGATGGATACAAGAAGGGGGAGTGAGATGATTAATGCGGAAATTATTAGGAGGACAGATAAGGCTGCCAGAATGGCAGCCATCTTGAATCAACAGGTCAGGGCCAATTGGTTAATGCTCGAAATCTTGAAATTCTTCATGTTGTCTCCATCTCAGAGATATCCGGAGTTTGAGCCCATTAGAAGGCTGCAAAAGGAGACGCATATCGTTCGCTTGAGAAAAGCGGCATTTGATTTTTTAAGAGGCCTACGTTATGAGCCTATTCGGTCCTTGACGATTGATATCTCGCAGAGACATACTCTCACGCCATTAAGGAGGCTACAGGATACGGTATGCATTATCTCGGATTTAACATATGAAATTTTAAACATGTTTCGTCCAAGGGTGAGGGGGATATTCCCTGAAAATATGGAGCAAGCGGTAAAATTCCTGGACAAGCTAACAGAAATGTCTGAGGCGACTATAAGACATCACCTGTCGTTACCGGTGGATGTATATCAAATCGAGCTAAGATTGCCTCTGTCATGGATGCCCGTGGGCTTGAAGGTGAGTTTTGGACAGTTGAACCCATAGGTACACAATACATATCTGAAATGTGCAGGGTTATGTTATGAGGGTGTATATTAGGCGTTATGATACGTTTGGGGCTCTGTTGGATACATGGTGACAAGGTATACATGTAAGAATAATGGAGGTATAAGATGCCTACGTGCAACTCATTGGGGTGTCGGGGTTGTGTGGAGAAGCAGGTTTGAAATTCATGTAAGTAAATTGAAGCGAATTGGAGGCGCATTTAGTCTTTTGGTCGAGTATAATGTACTGTGCTGGATTAAGGTTGGAGTGCATGGAGCCAGTAACCTAAATGGTGAGATTATTGGTATATTTTGATGGGGGCTGGAACGTCTGAGAAGTGGAGCTTGGGAGGCAAGACAGTTAAAATTAGACACAGCAATTGGGCTCAAGCAGTCGAAACCCATAAGTAGCTTGCAAGCGGTTGGGGGGGGGTTGTTCTATAAATTGCAAGACAGGCCTCATACACGATTTAAGTGGCTAGGTGTCATTATGCAGTATTTCATCTAGCAGAGGAAGGTCATGAGCTGGGACACCCGTACCCTAACTTAATATGGGGATGTGTCGTATGCTTGAGAGGGAGGGGGGAAGGAGCAAGCCCAATAGGTCTTGGACTGGTCTGGTCTCAGATATAAGCTCAGCACAGCCAGAGGGGGAGCATCACTTGACTTTTGTACAGGGATCAGGAACGAACTTGCATATAGAAAGAACGGGGACTAGTAACTTACTACAGGACTAGGATCGCAAGATGTTCGGACTCATAATAGGGTGAGTTTACTAGAACTATATCACTTTTACATAGGCCAGTAAAGGCTAGTGTGGATTTCTCAGCATTGAGCCGTTTATCATTTTGGCTAACTTCTTGTTTTTAGGATCATGATGTGCATGCCAGATAGTTGCATGGCTACAACGGTTCTAAGGCACAACTATGGAGTGGTATTCGCTGACCGTGGTACATTGATAACAGGGGTGGAAACTATGAGTTTAGGCTTCCGTTCTGAGCTGAATATTAGACCTCCACAGCCGATCCGGATAGTTAAGGAAGATTGGCCAAAAGGTTATGAAATGGTGGGGGAGTCTTTAGACAAGTATATCAGGGAGCTACATTCGAGGGCCGCAAGGGAGTATGAGCGTGCAAATCACTTGAGAAATATTTTGCAGCGCCCTAAACGATTAAAAAGAAATTATCTGGCCCCGTTTGGGAAAATTGTGGCTGGGATTCTCGATCTATCAACTAACTCTGATTTAAGAAACGTAGAAAGACACATTATTCATAGGCTTGCACCAGGGATAATAAGAAACCCACACCTGAGGGATGAGGCTCTCATGAAGTTAGTAGCAAATTCCAATATCATATTTAGGTTCCTAAGATCGCATGTAAACGAATCAATAAGCGCCATGGATGAATTGGAAGATAAATGGCTACGCTTTGCGAATAAGACGGCTCAATTATCGGACACAATGCACGAGGAAGTGGACTCACAGGGGAGAATCCAACAGCAGCTCCAAGGCTCCATTTTGGAATGCCTGGCGATAAGAAATTACATTGAAGATATAACGATAGTGGGTGATGTCTTGGAAACATTAAGAGAGGGAAAAATACATGAGTCACTTGCCAAGGTATTTATGGAAAGTCAGTGGGAAGAGAGAGTGAGACAGGTATTAGGAGATAACAGCACTTTGAACATTTTGGGGGATTATATCGACTGGAATACTAACGTTGGGGTACAGATAGGGCCCAACAACACGATCAACATACTGGTACCAATTTCCCTAGCAAACGATTCGGAGCCCCTTCAGTTGTATGAAATGGAGGTGTTTGATACGCCATTGCATGTGCACAAGGAATCTCAGGATGGATGCACACGATTGAGATCGGCCACACAACGCATGTTGGCCCAACGCGGCTCAGGGGAATTAATGGAGGTAGACGCCATTGAATTAATGCAATGTACTAAAAAAGGGAGCTATATATGTCCATTCACCTTCATAGATAATTCAGGAAAGGGTGAGGACTGCATGATCGCTTTATTTAATGACCATAGTGCCAATGTTCTTAGGTATTGCATGTTTGACATGTACTTGAAGAAAAGGGCGCCAGACATTGTTAAAAATGTGGAGGGGTCAACGTACTTGCTTATAAATAAGGGACCCAAGGGGTTACTGACATGCAAAAATAGTACAAGGCAGGTCAATATCGTGGGGATCACTGTGTTCGAGGTGTCCTGCGGATGCACCCTGCAGATTGACCACCATAGATTGGCACCAAAGGAGCTGACGTGTAGAGAATTAAGCGGGGTAGAGGTTTCTGTGGCGCATGGGTTTAATTTGGCGTTTGCAAAAAGTTTTGGTATACCGGTGGGAAACTTTTCGGGAGAAAGCCTCACTAATTTCTTAGTACATTTAAATTTGCCAACAGGTAAGGAACTAGGGAAAATGCTAACAGCAATGTCCCCCCAGCAGTTTGCAAAAGGAATGGAGGTAAATAAGGTTGCGAGAGAAATTAAGAATAACATGGAGCAAGGTGAAGCATGGCAATATAAGGCATGGCGAGATCTAACAGATCTAACTGTAACGCCGCAGGTACCACTGGTATTCTGGCTAATAGAAATGATACATGTATTAATAACCATTTATCTTTGCTATAGAATTTTCAGAATGCTCGCGATCATTGGATCGTTAAAAGGGGCGTTGGCAGGGAAGATCGGCTCAACCCTGGAACTATTTCCAGAGGATAGTTGGGGCAAGATTGATTGGGGAACACAAGGCCCCGCCCTGAACTCAGATTCACTTGAAGCAGGCGAGTCTGGGGAATGGCCATCATATGGTACGATGCTGGCAGGACTAGTAGTAGTATACGTGTTGGGACAACTAATACGATGGATCTGTAATGGGTGTGGATGTAGAAAAGCTCGAGGCCATAACACGGCAGGACACACAATACTTAGCCTCCGTGTACAGGAGGGAGAGAAGCGGTATGCTCTTTTCCTGTGTAAATTGGTATATCCAGTGGAGGTACTCAGATCGGCCACGCCACCTGTCGTCACGGGAATGGTAGCAAAACAGGTTTGCTGCTCGTTCAGGACAGTTGTTCGACTTAGGTGGCTTGGGGGCCTAGAGGTAGAAAATGCTGGTTCAGCAGAAACGGTCGAGTTGCCAGAAGAAATAGTATTCTGGTCACTAAGACCTGCAGAAAAGATCGAGCTTCTTAACTCCACTTCCAACAGCCGACTCCTGGTAGCCACTAATCTCCATGGAAATGAAGCAGCTGTTGGTTCAAAACTATAAAAACGTAAGTAGGTAGGGTGTTGCGCATGCGAGGGGACCTGCAAAACTTCTTCAAGTTGGTATCATACAGATTTTCTTTAATTAAGACAGAAAATACTATAACTATTGGTGGAATATTGAATAATGCATGGCTGCCATAGGCAGAACAAAAGGCCCCTCTAGGGACTAATGAAAAGTAATAATAATGCATGTAAATGTAACATAAAAACCACAAATTAATGGTTGTAACCTCCCCTGATCTTTACCATATGTATGACTGAAGGAGAGTGAATGAAGCATTACTTAATGGGATAATCAGTGTTGGTAATATAAATCTGTGTATGACCTGTATAGGAATATATACGGTGTCTAAATCCTCCCATTTATGACTCATTACAGGAGGAGAACGACCAAGGCCCGTTGGACCACATGGCCGGTAACACTCCAAGCGTGAGTCGGTAAAAAGACATTTTGCATTAACCTTCAAGCAAGCAGACACCACGTGACGATTCCCGGACGAAAAAGAAATGCCATGTTGTCCGTTCGCCCCCACGTGGGCTCTCTCCATCCGGCAAACGGGGCGGTCCGTTTGGATAAAAAGAACTTTCCTTGTGCTTAGTGATGACTCCACAACGCGTTTGGCGCACACACCCGGCTTAACAGACCACGCGCCACTACTTCACCTTGCCTGACGCTACAACCTAGTTTACATATACTACTACGCTCATCCCAACGTGGCGGAACTTTAACCTAATTTATTGATACTTAGTATACATGATGGGATACTCATTAAAAAGTTAGCTAATATGTACTCAATATACTCATTATAGTTAGCCAATTGATATCACTTCGTGCTATATATATTTGTGTGATCAGGATTATCATTGTTGCTATATTATTGTCTCTTTAATTTGCTTGTTATGTTTCTTCTTGTACTATCTTATATTTGGATTTTATTTACTGTTTGAGCGAGCAACTATGCAAATATTTGCAGCATGAAGCTGGTTCCTTATTTTGTAACACCATTTATCCCCAACGTGTCTCCCTATCCTATATATAGACATATAGATAATACCCAGGTATCCAGCCCTACCCGGTCCCCTTTCCAGACACATTCGAATTGGTTGAGTTGTAGTCTTAATTAATTGAGTTTTCTCGCCCACTGCAGGTATCCTTGTGGCAGGGCCAATAGATTGTTCAGGTGATCTGAATAAGGCTGCATAGGGCCACCTGTCAGTTCCAGCCGGGGGTGCTAATATATATACCTCATGCATGGCTATTCATGCTGGGTTGTTTTCCTTTCATTATGGGGGGGGGGGGGAGGGAGGGGGTAGTACATGCTTCACCATTGCGGTGGCAAGTCACAATATTCAGGAGGAGGCTGATGTGTTCTAACACGTCCATGAATGCTGGTGTTGTTTGTTAATCTTTGCTAATCACATACAGTCATGGTATGTATACTCAGGTGGGGAGTGTCAGGTGTATATTCAAGAAAATTCAGTGTTGGTGGTGATTCAGGTATAGGGAGATATCAATAGCTAGACGTTATATTAGCATTGTAGATTGAAGCCAAGCAGTCAGCAATATAGTAGCCATACAGTGTTGTGGAAGTAGCTATATAGAATGAAGTCAACACAAAGAACTTAGTTGTATTTCCAGTACTTGTATTATGCTCCATAGCTGAGTGTACAGGCCCGGAGGCCGCACACCCCGCCACACTCTGTGCATCTAGTATACAATCATGGTATATATGCTCAGGTGGGGAGTGTCAGGTGTATATTCAAGAAAATTCAGTGTCGTAAAAGTATATGTATATAGAGTATAGAGACACGTATATATCTGCCCAAAACGACTAGTCTTTTGCCGTAGGTCTTTAATCTTACGAGATGTGCGGGCTCATCTTAGGATGAAGTCTGCCATCTAGCCGGGATGCGGCTCATCATGTAATCACGCATTCTATCTTCCAGCACTGTTGTTTGTCTGACGGCCCTCATGACGCTCAGACACATTCCTGCATTCGGTCTGATAAAATCATATTGCCACATTGGAATCGGCATTATTTTTGTGCCAAACCTTGGGGAGGGAATATGGGGTAAAGAGATGAAATGCCTAATATATGGGACTTCCCCCTTCTATTGGTATATCGAATATAAAGTCCAATGTAGAGTGAATGCTGGTGCCATCTGTCCCTTTTCCTATTCTAAAGGCCGGAATGGGCTTCGTCAATGTCACAAGAAGTTTCTTGTAAAAGCTTTGATTGTTTTTGAGTGCAGCACAATCACCTTCAAGTGTTTGGCTCGGATCACAGGGGTGGTTCTGATGGGTCCACGTAGGATCTCTTTACACAATCAATAAATGATAAATTACTTCAAAATAATTAATCTGATTCTCCTCCCATCTGGGACAGTGTTTCTCCCATTTAACTGGAACACCCCCGTTGCTCCCCCCACATCCTGCATAATTAGGTGTTTTGCCATGTGCGTTGGTTGACGCGGTTGAATTCGCCATTCGGGAACACACAAAAGAAGAGTAAAAAATAAAAAATATAGTCTCTGCAGGGTCCCAAATTTCCTGTCCTGACTTACATCTTATATTACTATTGCTTATGGCTTGTTGGTACAAAATACGCCCAATTTAACCCATACCCCATAGTTACCCCTATATAATTACCAAGTTTGTGCGTTCAGATTTGTACACGAGCGCGTAGGCGATTTTATTGTTAAGATGACGGGAAAAATGTACTACAAGAGGCAAAAGAATGTATTGTATTTATGAGCTACCATGAATCTTGGATTTTGCGTGCGCGTAAGCGATTCTAATTGTTAAGGGAGGAAGATGTGTACCTCCTAGAATTATTATGTGTATTCATGGCTGTATTTATCGAGTGTCGGGACGAAATGTTTTTTTTAAGGGGGATTTTTCTTGCTTATCGAGTAAAAGGGTAGTGTAGTAACCGTGGTTAACACGAGAGGGCAGTAGGGTGGGTAGTAGGATAGGACATGTTTCTTTTACTGAGGCATGCGCTAAGGGAAGGGGAGGGGCTAGAGGGAGGGAAAGGTATCATAGGATAAAGGGTCCACCAATACGGATACCCGACACTCACCCCCCCGGGGTATATATACGGGGAATACTGGGATATACAGATACATAGAACGGGAGAGACTTGGGACATTCATATAGACTGGGATATAGAGAGATATGCGGTAGATACCACGACGTACTAGACGCACTATGTGCGCTAGAACCAATATATTATACCACACTGATCTCGGATTGTCATGCAGTAACAACCGTAAGAATACAGGGAAGGAGTCTCATAAGATCTCATATGATTCAATGTCTATACTAACATCAACCTAGCATCTATGTACAGGATAAGATACAATACACAAGTAGTGGCGTACTAAAACTCATCGTGTTGTGTTGTTCATACCGGAAACCTACAGCTACTATATATCACCATGACTCTCTATTCAATATCGCCTATCGTCTCCTACAATATCACGTTCTATATTAAACATCATGAGAGGCAATACCCCGAAGTCCGAGTATATTCGAATGCATATGAACACTAGCTAGATATATTCACCCTGGCCCGATGCACCGCCCAATAGCATAAAGATCCGAAGCTACGCGCGCAACACTATCAGGAGGCAATTGCAAATTTCGATGGACCTTTCCTTCACGAAAATCATTAAGCACACAAGACATGAATTTATTGATAGATATTTTATTAAAGCAATAATGGGGAAGTTTTAGTAGGTTGAGGGCCTACCGCCGGGCGTAAGCCAGGGAGGCTAGAGGTTCAATTGGATATTGATAGTCTCTGGATTATGATATTATTTGAGTCCTGTGTAAAATAGAAGCAGTGGGAAGCTTTCGATCGGAGGGGGCGTGGCCACCACCACCCCCCACCAGAGGACGTGAGTTCTTGAAGATGTTTTAAGGGAGGTGGGTGGGTTTTTTCACGCTGTCTGGGGGACGTGTGTCCTCCTCCAGAGCTGAGTTCAAAGTGGTCGAGGCAACTGGAGGAGCCCTGTGATTGGGCAGGGAGACTTCCGGTCAGTAGCTGGTCACTTCCTCCAGTCCGCAGTTATTCATTCTCCGCTCAATGAGAGGACATTGCCATATAACATGGCAATGTCACCCCCATTAAGCACACAAGACATGAATTTATTGATAGATATTTTATTAAAGCAATAATGGGGAAGTTTTAGTAGGTTGAGGGCCTACCGCCGGGCGTAAGCCAGGGAGGCTAGAGGTTCAATTGGATATTGATAGTCTCTGGATTATGATATTATTTGAGTCCTGTGTAAAATAGAAGCAGTGGGAAGCTTTCGATCGGAGGGGGCGTGGCCACCACCACCCCAAACACTAGTATCACAGAGCCTTCAGTGCCCTGTGTACCGAGGTGGTGGCAGCCCGGGACGGGCGGATGTAAGATCTCACAGCATCCGAAGACCACGTCCCATGTGACATGATGTCATTGAGGGACGCCCCCCCTTTATGGTAGGCATAGGAGGCTCCCCCCCTCCTGAGGCTGTGCATGGAGTGCACATCCGGGGAGTAGCCAGCTCTAACCACGATCGAGGCCCACTCCCTTCTCATGTAAGCTATTGTCACTGGGTTGCCATCAGGGAAGGACATGAGAGGGGCCTTGGCGTCCGCCCCTGGGTGGTCTAGGAGCAGTTCAGCCACAGCTCGCCTGGGGCAGATGATGTTCTTGGGTTTCCTAGGGAGGAAGATCTCCACCGGGGTGCGCGAAGACTGCATGGTTTTGCTCCACTTTAGCCTCAGCCTCACACCCCCCGGCAGTAGATCAACATCCCCCACGCACATATGTCTGCTGGAGTCGAAGGTCTTGACAGACTGTGGAAAGAGATTGGATTGGCGCAGGAAGCCCATGTACATGATCAGTATGGCCGCCTTTACCATCGATGGGACGTGGGAGCGAGAGCAGGCAGAGACACAGTCGACGAGCATTTGTTCTGAGACCATCTGTTTGGGGGAAGGAACGTGCCTCACGCTTAGTTGAATGCCTTTTATCGCCATGCTGACGTCAAAAGCATGGAGAGGGTCCCCGTTCAGGCCACGCATCTTAAAAAAGGTGCGGAGGGACGACAGGTGGTTGGTGATTGTGGCCGGGGCCAGGTGGTTTATGGCCAGGTACTCAAGGTACCAGCACACCTGAGATGCATGGGGTCGTTTGTAGTGGATGCCCAGGGCAGAGCAGAAACCTATGTACAGCTTCACTGCCGAGGCCCTGTTGGCATTCGGCCCGGACGATGAGCCTGCCTCTTCCTCTTCTGTGCCAGCTTATTCAAGGAGCGTTGGATGTGCCCTAAAAGAAATTCGAAACATCAAAGTGTTGGTCAGAGCACTCAATGGGAAGCAGGGAAAGTTCAGATATAATTTTGGAGGCTTTAGCCTTAAAGGCAGGAGAGGTGTGTTGGCGGGAGAGAGCATCAGGTAGGTCCATAAGCCTACCCGGGATATGGACGAATTGGAGGGACAATTCCCTCTCAGCAGATGTGAACCAGAGTGCCCTTGCACAGGCCGCGAGGATTGGGTCTTTAGGCCTTCCCCCTCTGAAGGCCTCAACGCTCGCCTGATTGTCACAGCAAATCCTAACCGTCCTGGCTCGGTCGTCGGGGCCAGTGAGGACACGTGTTGCTGCGACGCAGTTGAGGGCCTCCAGATGGTTGATGTGCCTTTGTGATGTTATGCTGCTGCTAAAGGTGTGGCCGTAGTAGTGGTGGCCATCGGTGGCCCCACCCCCACTCAGGCAGGCGTCGGCCCAGATGGTTTTGGACACGACTTCCTCCGGGATAATGGACGTGCCATTATACTCGTCCACGAACGTCCTGAACCACCTAAGATCTGCCTTAATGCTTGGGGACACGATGATTGGGCCCCCTCTCGCGTTCCTAAGTGCACTCAGGAGGCGCTGCATGAAGAGGGTAGCGGGTCTGACAGTCTTGGCAAGATGCGCTATCTTCCCAATCACGCTTTGCATGTTTCTGGTCGAGATCACCCTCTTAGTGGCTGTCATGGCCAAACACTCTTTTATCTCAGCCATTTTTGAGGGTGGGATCGAGAGGGTATTTGTCTTGGTGTTTATGACAATCCCAAGCCACTGTACTGTGGTGCTTGGTGGCTGGGTCTTTTCTGTGGCGATCTGGAGCCCCAGGCTTAGTAGAAGTTCTTGTGCATGGTTGAAGCTCCTGTGCATGTCCTGTTTGTTCTTGGCTAACAGGATGATATCATCTAAGTACATTAGAGATATAGTGCCATTGGAGGCAAGCGCCCTTACGATATATGACGCTGCCATCTGCATCACGAAGGATGACATGCGCGCTCCAAATGGCAGGGCCAGATCGACGTAGATGCCCTGCTCGCTGGCCACGGTGGTGAGGGGCCAGTCAAGGGGGCACAGGCGGAAGTGCCTGTAGGCCCTGGACAAATCAAGTACAGCCATGATGACGTCTCTGCGTCCCAAGTTATTTATCAGCTGGCTGGCCATGGCAACAGTTGGTAAGTTGTGGGCAGCTGGAGTCCCGTTAAAACAGTTTTTTGCCACCCATTTATTCACACCTCCATGAGGAAAAGAGAGGTCCACAATGATCCTCCTCTTCCCCGGCTCGTTCTTAGGCCTAGTCATCATGGGGCTGCAGTGGTGCCAAGGCACGAATGGCGGCGACTTGAAAGGGCCAGCCATTGCATTCAGGCTGCATTCTTTGTCGAGGTATTCTTTAACATGGTTTGGATAAGCAACAGCAGATGGGTGGTTGTTTCCTGGTTTGCTTACTGTTATGGGTCCCCCTGTATATTGTAGGGGAAAGCCATACCTGATACCGTTTAGTATGGACTCATCGTCAGGGTGCCCCGTTGAGTTTTTGGCCCATTGGTGGACTGTGAGTGTTGAGTGCAAGAGTATCTTGGCGCCTTTCCAGTTCGGGAGACCCTTAGCACGAACTGATTCATATGTGTTGGCCATAGCTGTTGGGAGGCATAGGGCTGGGTAGGGCCAGGCCTTATAATTGTCGAAGTTGATGTTTGGTGGTGGATTTTCTTCAGACACAGACGGGTTCACTTGTGCTAGGTTTTGGATGACTGACACCATGTCATGTGGTTCATCAGGGAGCGAGTAGTCGCCATTCCCTTCCGTGTTAATTGACACACCGTCACTATCGCACTCTGCGAAGTCCAGACAGACGGCTGGCTTGCATGGCTTATTCACAACACTATTTTTTCCCTTCTCGTTAGGCGAGTTACTTTCGGTTTGGGGCATATACACACAATTTATTTCACTGTCGTCACTCACTGGTTCATCGTCAGTTTGACGATGTAGTTTGTTGTCTGTTGCCGGGTCTGGTTTGTTTACTTCTGTCTCGGCGGAAGTGGTTGCAGCTCCGGGCCGAATAGCCTTCGGAGATGCAGTTGATCGATGGTGGAGTCGATCGGTGGTGTTGTTGTCGCCTGCATGCCGCGTACGTCGGTTCATGCAAGCTTGATGGTTTAAGTTATTGCTATTTGCAGCACTGTAGGAGTTATTATTGTTTTTATGCGCTGGTGGCCGAGTGAGAGTCGATTTGTTAGCTGCACTCGTATGCTTGGGTGCTTGGGCGGAAGTGTGGCGGCCATGTTTGTTATCTACTTCCTGCCCACTAGCTTCCGGGTTAGGTCTTCCGGTGTCATGGCTACCCGTGGATGGAACTTGATGTAAACAGATGTTAGTACCGTTTTGTTTCACTGATTTTGATGGGTCGAATGATATATTGTCAATAATATTTAACTCACTGTTTTTAGCGTCCCTTTGGATGGAGTGGGGACGGTTTGCTAGTTTTTTGGGGTGGAGGCTGGGCCTCCTGAGCTAGGATCGCGTGGCTTGCCCGGAGTATTCCAGTCGCGCTTCGGCTTGAAACCGCTGGAGTTTTGGTTCGATCCATTGGGGCCTGGGGCGCCATTAGCAGCTTTTCGGTTGTTGCAGGCCTTTGATGTGTGCACAAATTGTTTCTTCTGTGTTTTAAACCAGCAATACCCGCAGCAGTGGAGAAGGTTAACTGCTCCTTCAACGTGAGATTCAATTGCTGAGCATTCCTCCCAGTTGTACATTGGGCATGGCACTGTGACAGAGGTGGTGGTAGTCTTCTTGCGTGTAATGCCTGAAGGCTTATGGTTCCAGCTAAGCCTCGCCCTTTGTTGTTGCAGATAGTTGGAGTCCTTCCATGTAATGGAACCCGCAACTATGTGGTCTATTAGGGTCTGGGACCAAAGCCTTGGTCCTTGCCATTGATGGATAGCCGCATCCTCACCCAGTTCGCCCAGGTGCTGCAGCATGTGATACAGGGTAGATCCCGGGCGGGCACGCCAGGCACACATAATGGCAAATCCGCAGAAGTATTCTGCAATGGTAAGGTCCCTCCTTTCGTCCTTAATTCGTGAGGCCAGGTCAGGGGGAAGGTAAGTTTCAGGAGAGATTTTTAAGTAGTTACCTTTCGGTGTTGTTCTCCCCCTGTACTGCTTCTCCAGGGCCTTCGTGGCTATGCGCTGGTGCGCGTAGACACGTTTGAGGTGGCTTGGCGTGGGCAGGCGGCGTCTGTGACCGCCCTCACTGGAGGACGAGCTTGAAGATCGGTCTCTGAAGGGGTGAGCACGGTGATGGTCATGTTTTCTGTCGAGCCTTTTATGTTTCTTGCCCTTCCTTCTGCCTCTCCTATGCGAAGAATAGGAGCTGGAGCTAGAGCTAGAGCTAGAGGATGTTGAGCTGGACGATTCATCGTCCGTTGTTGACCACGAGGAGGTGGGAGAGCGACGAGGACGCTTGCGGCCTGGTTTCTTGCCGCGGGTGTTCCTTTCAGTCTTGTGTCCAGTCTTGGACTTGGAAACTTTTACGAGGGTGCGGCACAACTTATCCACTACCGTCTGACGTTTCTGTTTGTTTTTCGGGGTCTTTGGGACTTTCTTGTCCTTTGGGGAGCCTCCGTCTTCATCTTCGTTCTGGCTGTCAGAATAGTAGTCCTCCATCAGAACTTGGCCGGGTTTAAGTGTTTCCTCGGTTAGTCCCTTTATCTTCTTTTTAGAGGTTGATTTACCATTCTCCATGGCGTTATAGTCGACTTTAGGGAGGTCCCTAGTAGTTCTGTGTGCCATTGTGGCCACGTGTCCGATGTTCCTCTTTTTTCACGCTGTCTGGGGGACGTGTGTCCTCCTCCAGAGCTGAGTTCAAAGTGGTCGAGGCAACTGGAGGAGCCCTGTGATTGGGCAGGGAGACTTCCGGTCAGTAGCTGGTCACTTCCTCCAGTCCGCAGTTATTCATTCTCCGCTCAATGAGAGGACATTGCCATATAACATGGCAATGTCACCCCCATTGTTTTATAAAAACTGTGTGCGCCAGAAAATGCCCCCCCCCCCCCCCGCCCCGCCCTGAAACTTGTGCACCAAAACTATCTCCCCCTTTTCATTTTCACTCATTGAACCATAGACCGTATAAATATGGACCCGCTACTCCCGCGCCTCTAGCGTTATGCCTATGGAACGATGTCTGTTTTGCAGATGGCGCCACCGTAGCGTGCATACTTTACTTCCGGTTCGGCCCGCGTAAGGCAAAGTCTATGGGCCAATGCCGAGTAGGAGGCATGTTCGATCTGTCTGAATAAGCAGATCAAAGCAATAACATCTTTTTTTTTAATCATATCATTACGGAATAATATATCAGCTTTAGTTTCAGGCTGTAATGCACATGGATGCGAGATTTTATTTGTGTAAAACTGATCTGAATGACCTCCTTATTTTGGCCCGTAGCACCATTCGGAACGTGCATCATTCACTTCCGGTTCGAGCAGACGGATTTCTTTCCAGCACACGCTGCCCGTCACGCAAAGGTTATTATTGTCCTAGGCCCAAGTTCTAAAGTCAGTTTTTGTGAGGATATTTTGCGAAATAGGTTTGCTTGTGAAACCTCCATATAATGACAGTATGCTGGTGAGTTATATGCCATTTTGGAAGTAAAGAAACTGTTTTTACTGATACTTGTCTCAGGTATTGAAGATATAGCTTTGTCCTTTGAATCCCGTTTCCCGTTTTTTATAAGCGCCATTTCCCGAATCCGGCAGGTTTTCAATTTGCATTCAGATTTTTCTATTTTCGATCCCTACCTGGGAAAATTAAATCTGGCTCTGAATCCCGTTCCCGATTCCCGTATACCCTTTTAAATCCCGAATCCCAACTTAAAATACATAAGACCCCAATCCTAGCTAATCCTGCATGATTCCCGAAAAGGTATTCCCTGCCCGGCGCTGCCCTGTACATACACTACAGTAGTACAGTAGGCTACACACGTCTATAGACTAGCCTAGTTATATCATGAGTAATGACGAAGCCCAAGTAATTATGACCGCACATATGAATAAAGACAACAGTAATAGATATTTTATTGTTTATGACGATGAAACCTCCACAACTCTCCTGCCCCACCGATATATATAATACAGTGATTTTCATTAAAAGTAGTCATTTGCACGAAATGCAGTTGAACAAACGTCAAAAATAGAATTGTTCATATATATTGCTGATTTTTCTTGTACATATTAGGCTACCATAATACCTAGCCTATGTGTAGGCCTAGCGAAATTCGGCAACTTCAATATCTAATAATAAGCCTTCAGTGGCCTGGCAAAGATATCCACCTCTATCCAGCCATCATCGTACATCACACTGACTGAATATTTCAATCTTTAAAGTAGCATTTCTAGGTTCATTTTAATAATTTTCTTTTTCTATCTTCAAAAGCCGACCTATTTATTCAGATTACGATGGTAATTTGATACATTGTTATACAAATATTTATTTAACTAATTCTGGGAGGGATTCAGGGATGGAAATCTCCTGATATACAAGAGAAAGGCACTGTTTTGTAGGGAGAGGTTGAGAGAGAGAGAGGTGTAGGAAGAGGAGAAGGAGGAGGAGGCGTAGACTTTATTACACCCCTGTGCTGTAGTTGCCTATACCTTTAGCATTGTATGCCACACTTGGTCAAGGTGGTGCATAACATGTAAATTATGCCACCCTTGGCACATAACATGTAAATTATGCCACCCTTGGCACATACAACAAGTAGGTCCGGCAGCCAAGCCTGATCACTGGAAGCCAAATTGTGTATTAATGCGCCCTAATTTCTCTTGAAATAATAAATATAAAGCTTCAAAATGAAAAGTTTATTATTTTGGTTTATTTATTCATTTTCGGGGTGTAATAAATATAGAATGTACCACGGGTTCAGTCTGTCAAAGGGTTATGCATCTCGGTTGCGGAGGGAGACCTTGGGGCTACGCTGCGCTCCGCCCCTCGGTCTCCCCCTGCAACCTTGATGCATAACCCTTTGACAGACTGAACCCTAGGTACATTCCATATATTTATTACACCCCTGTGCAGTTGCTTCCTATACCTTCAGCATTGTATGCACCACCTAGACAAGCAGGTGCATAACATGTGAGTTATGCACCTGGACGTGCATAACAAAAGTAGGTCCGGCAGCTAAGCCTGATCACCAGAAGTTAAATTGTGTATTAATGGGCCACCGATCGTTCACCCTAATTTCTCTTGAAATAATAAATATAAAGCTTCAAAATGAAAAGTTCTACCATATAATGACATTAAAAAATGTTATTTTGCTAAAGTATATTGATGTAGACCCACCATGAACAAAGATATATTCCTATAGCGAATCGGTAGCGAATCAAACACGCCACTTGTCACTGACAACACCACAAGAGTAGACCCACAATGTTTACATTTTACAGTAACTTCCATCACCAATTTCTTCTCATGAATTATGGTATTGCTCAATGCAGAATGAAATCTAATGGTTCTAGATAGAACAAGAAAGGTTAGATTAACTTCAAATAGGCCTAGAAAGCTGGAAAAACTTTTATTTGATAGGAAATTCTCTGTTCTTCCACGACGCACTAGATGCGTAAGAATGAGCGAAAATAGGAGGCCGTGAGCGAGCGGCGAATCAACCACGGCAATTTAATCTTTTCATACGATTCAATTCCTCAAAATCTATGACAGATGTAAAATAAAATGTTCCTACTAGCTTTGATGGCGGGGAAACACAAGCTTTGATATTTATATAAATGTTTATTGTTCGAAATTTGCACTGACAGTCATGTCCGTGTGGCAGTAGCTGGCAGTCAGTCGAGTGTGGCGTATCCGATTCACTACCCTAATCATTGCTGAAGGCCCGATCGTTTCTCCTAAATACAAAATGGCCAAACACCGTAATTATTTCTTTTCTTTTGATTTATTCATAGTTCTAAAAAGGGGTGTAATAAATATGGAACGAACTTGCTGGGTTGTACGCGAGTATGTATGCACCTCGAGACTACGGCGTATGAATCTCGGGCAAAGCCCTCGATTCATACTGCCGTAGTCTCTCGGTGCATACATACTCGCGTACACCCCAGCAAGTTCATTCCATCTATTTATTATTACACCCCTCTGCTTTAGTTGCCTATACCTTCAGCATTGTATGCACCACCTAGACAAGCAGGTGCATAACATGTAAATTATGCACCTCCAGGTGCATAACGAAAATAGGTCCGGCAGCTAAGCCTGATCACCGGAAGTCAAATTGCGTATTGATGCGCCACCGATCGTTCAACCTGATTTCTCTTGAAATAATAGATATAAAGCTTCAAAATGAAAAGTTCTACCATATAGTAGCATTAAAAAATTTTATTTTGCTAAATTATATCAATGTAGACCCGCCATGAACAAAGATCCTATAGCGAATCGGTAGCGAATCGAACATGCCCCTTGTTGTCACTTGCTATACCGATGTCATGTAATACTGGTAGCGACATGCTCGGCGTTGTGGCGAACTACGGCCGTGTACGGGGCGGCGGCCATTGGGGGACAGATTGAAAATATCATCGATGGGCGCCCGTTTTTTTTGCGTTTTTACCGTTCAGTTTTGAAATATGTTCATAATCGGTTGTACCAATACTCCCATCTCCATTCCCGAGCTAATCAGAATAAAAGCAGGGGCTATCAACCCCCAACAGTTTTTAAAACATCGTTTACACAGCCGAGTTGTGCGCCAAAACCCCTATTTTCGCCCAGATCGCGCTATGTATTATTATGGGCGAGTGCAGGTATAGCCAAGAACAACACTACGATTTCTTTCCATCAAACAGGTTAGAATCATCGATATAGATAGTCAGAGCCGTAGCATGGTTAGGCCAACTCCCTATTGACTAGAGATGCAATCATATTATTTTATATAGGCTAAAACAGTTTTAAACTGGCGATGGGAGGCATTTTAATCAAAAGTATGAGTGAATGAGTCACTTTATTTTATTAACTTTATTTTATTCATATCTTGATTATTCACAGATATTAGTGAATCATATTTGGAAATTGACATAAGCATGCCCTGCTTTTAAATTATGACAAAATAAAGTTCTAGCTTTATTCCAAATCTAGCTTTGGTGGGTATAAACATCTACTTGTCACCGACCGAACCCTAGCTGGGGTCTGGGGGCCCACAGGTACTGAGGCGAGCCTGTGTGTTAACTGAAAAAGATAGAAAATATTTTGTTTCTTTTTTCTTGAGGGGTGGAATGGATCGTTCCCCCTCTGCTCTTACTCCATTTCTGACTCCCTTACTTCGTCTCATTTATAAGCAATATTTCTACTACCATATGTGCATGTCTATTCTCAATAATATTATGTTAATTGCCCGATATATGGTCAATTCTATTTTGTTTGCGTCCATAAGGTTTTTGAATAATATCTTAAGGAATATTGACTTTATACATGATTTTGTGTGGCTAATTAAATCCGCCATTAAAAATGCTACAATCCGAACCCTACTTTTGGAGGTCTAAAATGAATAGGCCTATTAACAATTCCAGCTTTTTAAAAACCTAAAATGGGTCATTTTTAAAATCAGGTACAAAAAAATGGTCATTTACCGTGTAAAAAGAATATAACCAATGTATGTGGCTCAAACTTGTTATAATCCTGTAGCCAAAATACTTTTACATAATATAGGATGTTTTTATCTATTCTATTTTATACATCTGTTTTATAGCTATGTAATAGTCAACCCTATGCATACTATGCGTATGCCTAGACATTGTGTTCTCAATCTAATATTAATCATAAATATTTTTTAGGCAAATATGTATTCATATGATGGGACAACTACTCTAGTTTCAAAGAACACCAGAACGAATTATCAATCTACCACTGTTTTTTGCTTATCAACGAAAACGTAAAGGGAATAACCCTATATAGTCAACTTTTCTGCATACCATGCATACTGGTATACATTGGGCCTTAAAGTGTACCCTTATTTCCGATTTCGCGCTCCACATTTGTGAAATGACCCCTTTGAAAAATGACCCCTTTCTCTGCGAAATTGGGGACAAAAAAGCGTACACTTTTTACCCCTGAGTGGGGGGCCCGGGCATTGAACATGCTTAGTTAAGCTTAGTTATAACTTGCATCTCTGTAACAAACATTGCAACCCCTCCCCTTCGCGCTCCACATTTGCACAGTTATTGTTGTCGGAGTTGTGTGTGTCCAATTGTCTGGAGAAGAACGTTACACCCTTGCCGATCCTCTAAGCAGGATGACAACCAGGTTGCAGCAGTTTAAACCAATATAAGAACGATAACATTTAATAACAAACGGCCGCCGCCACCTTTAGCTATGCATTGCCATTGTGTATTGACACACGGACGTCCCCCGTTAGCGGTAGCCTCGTTTTCGTATCCAATATGGCGGCGCCCTACCCGACACACATTACAAGCGTATACACTGTCATGTAAGAAGGCCCGATCGTTTCTCCTAAATTTGATACTAATTAATGCAGATTGACAACCAATGCTTCTACAGATAGAAGAATAAAGGTTAGATTAACTTCTAATAAGCCTAGAAAGATGGAAAAACTTTTATTTGATAGCAAATTTCCTGTTCTTCGATGACACACTAAATGCGTACAAGTGGGAGCTCTTATTATGATCTTATATGATCTCATATTATGATCTCATATTATTGCCCACTCGATCGTTTTACCGATTTTGGCTGTGGCGTATCCGATTCGCAGCAGAGGGACTTTTTTCTTTTGATTTATTCATATTTCTTATTAATAAAAAATAAAAAGGGATGTTACATGTAATAAATATGGAACGAACTTGCTAGTGCGTACGTTCATTTGTTATACACCTCGAGCCTCCGACGAAAGGATTCTCGGGCTAAAGCCCTCGAATATTTCGTCGGAGGCTCTCGGTGCATAACAAATGAACGTACGCACTAGCGAGTTCATTCCATCTATGTATTGTTCCCTCCCTCTCCCACTTCCCCGTTCTCTCCCGCTCCCCCCTGAAATATCCGATAATATCCCCACACTCTCTCTCCTTCCCCCTGTCTGTCTATAATGTCTGTCTGTCTGTCTCTCCGCACGCTGAGGCCCCTCCATCAGGAAAACAGATCACATTAAAAAAAGGATCCGAAGAAGAGAAATCATTGAATGGATTGGATTCATTAAAAGCTCCAATTAATTACATGTAGCAGTGTTCCCGAAAACTTTTTTATGACGCAGGCCAATATGGCCGGCGTCAACAAGCCTCACGTCGGCCATTTTTCACAGACGTAGGCCATTTGTACCTATAATTGATAACTTCTTAAATGGTACCCCCAAAAAACGATCAAATACAACTAGAAAGAAGGTGGATATAGTTTGTAACAGGCTGTTTATTACACATCAAAAGCTGATGCTGTACATTTTCAATTATCTTTTATTCTATTATTAAGATTTTAGAGATAATTATAAAGAATATTAAAATGATAGTCCTCTGATCAGGATTCTCCCAAGAATTATTCGACAGCCTAGAGAGTACAAACTATCATCATAGGGGGCCGGGAGTATGCTCCTCTGGGAAATTTTTTAGTGAAATGATCCCTGTTTGGGTGCATTCTACTGATTTTAAGGGTCAAATTTATTCACCATAAACCTTTCATTAGAATGTTTTGATTTCATTCAATTATCGAAGGTCATCCAAATTTAAAATTTGTTTTGCAAAGATTTTCATTATTGACAAGTACATAGAAATGATTACATTATCTAAATATTCGAATATACTAGCTCTTTGGCTTTGGCAACTTTTACATTTCTACAGGGCTCAGATAAAAAGAACCCCAAATCAAAATTAACTAACTTTTTACTGACCACATGAAATAGTAATAGAACATAGTAACTTATATTAATCCTTATCCAATCCAATCCAATATTACATTGGAGGTGACGTTGACGTCGGCCAAAGTGGCCGATGTGGAAGGAGCAGACGTCGGCCAATGAAATTCTACGTCGGCTTTTGCCGACGTGCCGACGTCTTTTCGGGAACACTGTGTAGGGACTATTTTTGAACAATTTTATTATCAAATGGCTTTGACCAGGACTGCATGAGTAGTGGCGGATAGTGGATGCCTTGCCCTTGTAAAATATTTATTTTAATAACTTTAGGCTTATAATTTTAATAAATTAGGCTTATAATTTTATTTTGTTGTCATTGTTTATTCCTCAGACTCACACCCCCCCCCCCCCCAAGCCTGAACTAACCTACCGTCAGAAGAACAAAGATGAAAGGGCAGTGTTTTTTGACTCAATAAAAATGGTATTATTATGAAGATAAATTGCTTATTTATCAAATGTAGGGACGGAAATTTTCCTGTTTAGACTAGTTTATTGATCACAGTAATTATGATATTTTCTTTTCAAATTAGTGCTATAAAAACGTCAGAAGCCTGACCAGACAGAGGAAATATATCTATATGCCTATTATATGCAATACCCATGCACCCCCGCCCCCGCCCCCACTATGGGCGTCATAAACAGGCAGGTTCGATGGACTAAGAGAGGAGGGTTTCCTATGAGGAAAGCCTCACATAAAATGTACAATGTAATGTTCTCAATGCTGATCCAACTGAGGCGGGAAAACGTGTGTCTATACGTCATCGATATACATGTTCTTTAATAATTGATACAAACTCTTAGATCTTAGTGCAATTTGATTCCTCTCATCTTGCTCGTTCATTCCAAATATACTTATCTTTTTTAAAAAAAAAACAACTTTTATCCACATTGTCGTCCTCTGACTTTCATCTTGAAGCCGCTCAGGCCCAAAAAATATTGATACATCCAATTCAAATAAGGGAATTTCATATATATATGTCCCACCCACCCCAGGCCCGATTAGGCCAGGAACAAAAATACACAACTACTAAACAACCTTCTGTTGATATTGATAGAATAAAAACAATGTATGAAATTTCATATTGGAATATTATGTACATTGACACTTGAGGGCTGATGAGCCTCCCCAGAGGCGAAACCATGTAGTGTTTTTTGACTCAATAAACCACCCAAAGGGGCTAAGCTCCCCTTCTGCCAAGAGACTCTTGAATTTCCTACACATTTTTTATAAAATGGATTCAAGACAACAAATGAATACAAAAAAAGTGTCTCTGGGCAAGTACAATTTAATGCTAGATTGGGAGAGTGAAAATCCTAAAAAGTTCCAATATTGAGTTGATATGAAACAGATGGAAGAAATGAAAGGGGAAAAAGGACGAGATAACGTTCTGGGCTCGAAAAAACCTATGTTTAGTTGCTCAGGGCTCTGGGCAACTAAAATATAATGTTTAAAGTGGAAATCTCTACGGCGCCGATTTCAAACCCCTGTTGTAATGTCTACTTATTAGCAAACCGTCCTCTGGATGGTCTCCCTCTCTCCCCACACTTCCCCCTCCCCTTCTTTTCTGTCTCTCATACCTGTTCTTTTCTCCCAATCCCATCTCCGATTCCCGCCTCTCCCTCCCCTCTTCCTCATGCTCCCACTCCCCCCCTCTTCTTACCATCCTCCTCCCCCTCTCCAATACCCCGACTCTCTCCCTCCCCTCTTTGTCACTCTCCCACATACTCTTCTGCTTGAGTCGGGTTCCCCTGGAAGTGACATAATGTAAGCGAGCGTTTTTCCCTCTTTGTCCCCTATATTTTTATGTAATTACTGACCCTTCATAGAGTGCGTAAGTGTCATGGCGGCGGAGCGCGAATTAATGAAAATTAGTCGCGTAGTTGTACCGATCACCCTATACATCGCCCCAGTAACGGTTTGACGATTAGGAAGGCTATAGTTCAAATCGTTTGCCTCTAAAGATGGATATATGTAAGTTAGAACTCATAAAACTATATGATCATTGAAAGAACAGAGATTTAATATCGCGGTAACGTTGGGGCTATGGGACTTTCGCGCGACATGTCCACATGATGTCATGAAACTGCTACAGTAGCGCGACTCAAAAAATCGCTGCCGTGGCCTACTTACACGCCCTATTATCTCTCTAAATTAGGTCCCTTCTTCATTAATTGCCACTTCCCTCTTATTTTACCCCTTTTTCCCTTTGTTCTTAACTCGTTAGCCTGGCTTGGGGTGAAGTATGGCACCCATGACACGCACCTAGATATGACCCTGGTATTCTCTCTCAGTAGTGTGGCCCGACACGGGCCATGTCATGGTGTGGCACGGGCCATGCAACTAAAATGTGACCTTGATGCTTTTCCCCTAGTAGGATGGCCTGACATAGGTCAGACCCCTTGCATAATAATCACCTCCCGTCGTCCCCCGAGTATATAAGACAGTGTCTTCCCCATTTTAAGAGAGCTTTTACATGGGAGTTAGAGTTGGGACTTGGAGTTTAGCAGTGAGTCTAGGATTAAGGCTGCACGTAGGCTGTAGTTAGTAGGAAACGTAGTAACTAGTCAGAAGTTAGGGAGGAGAGGCAGCTTGGATAGACTCTTCCTCCAGTGGACCTTTTTATCTCTGCCAAGCCTTAGGACTTCTTATACATGTACTATGCATGCTTGGATTGATGTAATTACTTGGTATGAAAGCCTGGATTATTTGTACCCTGTATATTGCTGTGTGTGTGAAGGATCTTTTGTAACTGCCGATTACTTCTGATAAGGTGAGAATAAACAGACACCTTGATACTGTACTTATTGGAATTGACTCTACTTCATTCTATGTCCTCGTTGCGCTTCCACCCCGCTACCACAAATTAGGATTAAGCATCAGGAGTAGTAGAAGCCCGGAGTTGATCTAATCTAAGTTAAGGAACACCTATATCTCGAAACCCCATCACTGAACGATCGCAACAATAACAACCACATCATCTCTTCTCCTCATCTCTCTTCTCGCAACCCTTATTACCCATCGCTCATCACCTCTCCCCCCACTAGAAGCCATATATCACCACTATGGCCAGTAATAGCCCAGCCCCCTTCCAAGATGTCCCGACCTCGCCCCTGGTAGACCGATTCGCCGCTTATCTCCCCCCTCCCCCTCCTCTAGCGGAAATCAACCAGAACAATAACAGACCCCGGCGCTCGCATCCCTATCACCTAAGGACCATGCCAGCCGACTCACCCACCCCTCCTACTCCCATACTACACCATCTCACCACTCTCAACCCCCTCCCCCTCCCCCTCTCTCTCCTCCCCCTCCTCATACCGTAGGTAATAGTAGCGACAGATTAGCCCTTCCAGAGTTGGAGCGCTCGGCACGAGCACGAGCAGCACCAGTGACCGGCGGCAGGCTGGGGCGCGAGGCTGGCACGCGACCGCCTGTCCTTGACCTTGACCGTGGCCCTCTGAGGGTGGACACTGGAGTGAGCGAGTAGTGGTGGACTGGCCACAAACTCATCTCTAAGAGCTAACAATATTATAGTATCTTGCAGGGGCTTTCCCAGGCTATAAATACAGTGTGTAGATCCCAATTTTCAAAAATGGCTTCAAAATCACATTTTCACCCCAGATACCTTCACAAACCACATATAATATCCTCCATACAGGGTCAACAGACCTCTACAGACCAAAAAGACAAGATGAGGAGATCACAGATTCCAACAACAAGCGTGACAAAAACAAGTTATAAGTTTTTTAAGTTAATCAATCATTTAATGAACTATTTTTCTGTTTAACTTTATAATCAGTTTAAGTTAATGTATATATTGTGCGTTTCCCAAGGAAACGAATTCTACGGACAACCATTTGTGCGCAATGGCAAGTCATAGTTAGCAGTTTAGTTTTTGCTCGACTGAAAATGCTTAATATTTAATTAAAAATGCTTATGCTTAATTATATGTGTAAATTTTGTGATAATAATATTGGATAAAGAACATAACACTCTTTTGAAACCCAGAAATCGCAAAGGGTGTAGTAGGTGTATAGATCACTCAGATTCAGTCATGGGTGGTCCTCTCTACAGTTGTCAATCAAACCAAGATAGCTAATAGAATACAAGACATGTAAACCAATAGGATGTCACACTGGCCTTCAGGGATTTACTGCAGCGATGGTAGAAGGTTGTCAATCAAGCAGTCTTTGCATAAGTGCCAAGTTAGTAGTGTTGGTGTGAATTACATCACACGGAGATGGGCATCCAGATATCCTCCCAGATAAGTGTCCACACTCCTCACACCAACCCTCAACCAACACCTCAAAATGTATCACATGAACTGGCTACTCAGGATGATTGACAGAATGGTACGCAATTCACTAACATTCACGAATTTTTAATTCCGTAGAATGTAAAAACCCTTCTAGAGCTTTATATATTAGATTATTGTGCCTAGGACGTTCTAGTTGACAAAAATGGACTCTGATTTTTACTAATGGTTCACATATATTGCTAAGCTGACGTTGACCTATGTAAAACCTCTAGTGAGCTCTCCCATTGGTTAATATAGAAATAATATACCCAAACTCCTTCCCCTGGAGAGAGGCTTAGGTGAGGCAGGAGCATCAAGAAATTCTTGTAAATCCCTGAACCCCTGGGGCACATTTATCGGTGGACATTTTTTTAGTCACAGAAATTATCGTAAATACAAAAATCAATATAAACCCTAGGTTTAAATGCATGGTAGCTATTGTATATAATGTTACGGTTTCCTTTTCCATGAGAATTAGTCGAATATGCCATAATAAAGGTTCACAAGGAATGGAGTTAAAGAGATCTTTACAGCTCGGGTCTCAGGTTTATTGTGAATGAATCGTCATGCCAAGGTTTATATAGTACAAGAATAAGCGAATCGTTTATCGTCATTCACCTTTCGCCATCATTATATTAGTTTTTAAAAAACATGATTTGTCAGCATGAGCGATTCGCCAGGCAATTTACCATTTTTACTATAAAGAGCAATAGATAGCAGGGAAAACGTACCCCTGTAGTCAATAGCATAACAATGAATATTTTCATTCTGCCAAACATTATGTGGTTACACATTTATCTCAGGTGTAGCTATGGGAAAAGATTAGATCAATTTACAGCTCCTCTTTATAAACCCACATATATACTCCTTAATAATTGTATCACACAGGATCTTAAAACTATAGAACCAGGAGCATATTATTTTGCCCCCCCCCCCCCCCCCCCGATTCCATTCACTGTTCTGGTATGAGATTCCATTCACTGTTCTGGTACGGTAACTAATTATTAAACTAGTCTTTAAACTAGTCATATTTCAATTATAACTTGACTAACATTTGCTCTCAAAAAATAATTTTCCGTCCAGACTGAATAAAACCATGAAGGTTGGATGATTTTGAAATATAACATTTGCTCTCAACCAATAAAACTTCACTAACACAATGTCTAAATATGCCACCACATCGACCATATAAACAGAAAATTCATGTATCCACACTCCTGATGAAGACCACATTCTGGTTGAAATGCGTAGGACAATGCCTACCTTAAGAAAATAAACTTATTTAGCATAAGACCTCAATAAGGGAGATACTACAGCATTAATTTATCTAAAAATTGCCATTTCTGGAAATATTCCCATCCTGAATTTTCCCCTACCGCTATCTGGTCTGGTTAGATCTAGATTACCACATGCATTTTTTTCAATTTGAACCCTTTTTTAGAATTATATTAAATCATAATCATCCCGAAAGAAGCACACATGAATTCAATGGATACCATGTTAGCATACCTTCTAAACTGTCCCCAATGAACCTCATACCAAAAACAAGAGTAATTTTGCTCCCTGTACTGGGAGGTTGACAGACGGTAATGTTCTTGGTATTTACATAATTCACATCAATATATAAAAAGTCCCTTGTACTAGGAGGAAACAATGCTCATATTTTTGTTTCCCTTCCTATACTGGGAGGTGAATGGACGGAAATGTTCTCGGTAATTGCATAGCAAAATAAATCCCTGTACGGGGAGAGAATAATGCTCATAACAAATAGACAATAAGCCTGATGTCAATCACTCAGGTCCCCCACGTTTTTTATTGAATAAGGTCGTCCATAATAAGGCGTTCATCTATAACAGCCATCAATATCTGGCATGCAAGTTTGGTGTCGCCAAGGTGGTAATTCAATGGCCATTTCAGCGCTCATCTGGCGTTCAAGGACACTCGCAAGTTCCCCTAACCTATGGAAGAATAAAAGTGGAACATTTTGTTTTAAATGGTGCATATCTTTTATTTAGCAGAATATTCTTATTTCATCCACTAGGTTTTTTGGGGTGGGCAGCCTCAAGTGTATGAAATGATCAAAACCCAGAGAAATCTTACAATATATCTGTAGATTTAAGCGAAAACAAAGGCATCTTGAACAAGTTAAACATAATGAGAAATATATTTAACATTAAAATGTATTCAGTACATTAATCATGAAATTATGTATGCTACAATGTTGTGTGACAATCTACAATAAACAGCCAAAACAGCAACCACCGCTATATTTCATACATCAAGACTTGTCAATGTCTATTACATTATTATATCAAAACAAACATTATACATGTACAAACCTCTGTTAGAGTAGTTCCCTGCTCTTGAAAATATGCATAGCTGTCTTTTGGCTTTACTGCTGCTCTCTAGATAAAAAATAAGATTAAAATGACATTATTGAAAATTTAGTTGTTGTGGAACAAACATTTGAAATCATTTTTCAACTTTAGACTATTTTTTCTTTAACACATCACAATGTCATGTCATATTGTGAGACAGATTGTGTTAGAGATAGAGAGACAGCGGCGAGCTAGGGGAAGAGACAGAGGGAGACAGAGTGTCAGAGACAAAGAGGGATGGAGGGAGACAGAGAAAGGTAGGGAGGGCAACAGAGTGTGCCAAAGCAGGCGTCATAGTTAGCCTTGGGACAGCACTTGTATTGTGGATGAGTGGACTATAATGGAGGTACTCGTCCACAACCACTTAGCACTCGTCCACAACCTATCCACGATTGATAAAATTGACTGAATTGTAGAAGGGAAAATAAGAGCCTTAGTGTTTACAAACATAAACCTTTATTGTTACATCTCACGAAGAGAACATTATGTATTTGCAAACAAAAACTTATTTCTCCTTCTCATGTCATGTACTCTTTGAGCAGTTCAACAACCTTGCCCTCCTCTAACTCATTGTCATCATCTATCTTTTCTCAGGGATGCCAAATCCCTCAGAAAGATGGTTAAGCGATGGGAATTTCAAAGTGGTTCACAGCAACACAATATGGTTGCCAAGGACCTTCTTTGGTTAAAATGTAGAGACAAATCAATTAAATACAAATTAATTTGAAATAAAAGAAATGTAGTGATGTTACAATGGCAGCTCCAAACTCACAAAAATCAATGAAGACCCATCCATGCCAAAACCTCGCCAGCCAAAACCCTGTCAAAACCTAGCGAATTGCGTGTGCTTGGGGGTTTTATACTCAGATTCTTAGAAAACAGGTTTAACTTTAACATGGAACCATATTATTTGCGGGATGAATCTGACAGATTTTCCTAGAAGAGGATAGCGAATCCAACCGTATCGATGGCCCTTCTTACATTAATCCTGCAGGGTTGGTGTTCATTACCTATGCATAACGTGACATAGTGACCTCTTTAGATATGTATAGGTTAGCGGTGCACTCAACGAGACATGCACAGTGTGAAATTAACTTTTTTCTCCACCCGCTAACTTGGCGGGTAAATATATACATTTACCCGTCAAGTTAGCGTAAATAAATTTACCCGCCCACAAATTACACTTTAATTACAGAAGTCAGAGGTGATTTCAATCACACAAGTAAATAATTTAATACCGTTCTTTCTTTGTACCAAAATAATATAGTAAAAGATTTTTGGAAGAAATTTAGCAATGACTTTGAGACATTTCCCTTTTTTATATGAAGAGCTGTAACGATGTCCAACACCTTGGGACCAGATGCCATATGGAAAAGGTTGAATCTATTTATTTCTCTTCTAATCCACAACTCAATGAACCTACACTAATTGATTTGGGCTGTGATGAGCCAGAATTACATTTATTTAGATCATGACTATATTTAGTACATGGTATATAATATGATATCTAACTCATAAAAAGTGGGGAAGGGCGTAGGCCTGAGTAGCACAGCATGTAGAGACCAGGAGCTAGGTCACAGGGTGGAAAAGGCAGGGAGAGGACCACAGTCAGATTTTTGGATTCTAGCGGCAGATATTTTATACTCATGATGACCTATCAATTCACATGTCACTGTGACATTGCACCTAGTCTGTGACATTCATGTGTAGCATCATTCACCTGCCAAGGAGGGCAGGTAACTCAGCGGTTTTAGCCGCCCGCACAAATTTTTATTTGCATTTGGTGGCGGGCAGGTGTTTATTTTGCACTCTAACATGACTAGCCGACACTCTACTTCCTCAGCACCAATTACGTCATACCCGATACATCGAAGAACGCAATAGGAAGAGAAATGCCATTTATTGCCCATTTTTCAACATGACTGTATAGGAATCAATTTCAATTTCATCAGGAATCGATGCATCATTACTGCATGTATACTAACAACACTAGACTCAAGTTTAGCCCCCAGAAAGATGCACAAAATGTTTGAATGTTGAGCCATTCCCGCTCCATAGTATACATAGGCAACGCCACTGCTGCAAGATCACTGGCATAGAGTGTCCCGTCAGGCTTGTTGACAACATGTGTGCAACTACCACTGCTATATATAGCGCTCTAACAAAGTATTAAATATAATTGTCTGGGGTCGTTGGTGTCTGGACTCCATGAGACCCTGCAGCCAAGTACACTGTACCCACCCTGTAACTGTACCCATCCTGTAACACTCTACCCATCCTGTAACATTATACCCATCCTGTAACACTTTACCCAGCCTGTAACACTCTACCCATCTGTAACACTCTACCCATTCTGTAACACTCTACCCATCCTGTAACACACTACGCTTATGTAACACTGTACCCAAACCATAACACTGTGCCCATCCTGTAACATTGTACCCATCCTGTAACACTGTACCCATCCTGTAACATTATACCCATCATGTAACACTTTACCCATCATGTAACACTGTAACCAGTCTGTAATACTGTACCCATTCTGTAACACTGTACCCAGCCTGTAACACTGTACCAAAACCGTAATACTGTACCCATCCTGTAACACTGCATGTTCCCAAACTGTAACACTACCCATTCTGTAACACTGTACCCACCCTGTAACAATTACGCTAAACCTGTAACTGTACCCATCATGTAACACTGTACCCACCCTGTAACATTACACCTAACCTGTAACTGTACCTAGTCTGTGACATTGCACCAAACCTGTAACTGTACAGGGCCTGTAACACTGCACCCAGCCTGTAACTTTACCTAACTTCTAACACTGTACCTACCCTGTGACACTGTACCCAGCCTGTAACACTGTGTCCAGCCTGTCACACTGTACCTAACCTATAACTATACCAATGAATAACACTGTACCCATCCTGTAACACTGTACCCTAGCTGAAACATTGCCTGTAACATTGTACCTATCCTGTTACATTACCCACCCTGTAACTATCCCTATCCTGTAACTGTACCCACCCTGTAACACTGTACCCCTCCTATAACTGTACCCACCCTGTAACAATGTACCCACCCTATAACTACAGAAAGAAAAGTGAAAAGCCAAAACCCCTAAGTTGAACGAATCATTTCTGGTCAATAATCCACAGAACGAGAGTTCCTTTTGGGTGATTTTAAGGTTAATTAGTACGGTACTTTCGTCATGGTCGATTTTAGGGCTGAAATAAGTAAGAAGCACTCTGTACATTTAAAGCATTGCAGAACAAAAGCTGAACAATTAATTCGAATATAATATACACTTTGAAAGCGCGCCCCCACCTTTTGAAAATCCTGGATTCGCCCCTGGCTCCACCTGTATATCTCTCCCTCTCTGTCTCCCTCTGCTCTGTATTTTCTCACTTACACGTATCTTGTTCCCTCTCTCTCTTCCCCCCCCCCCCCCCCCCCCCCCCCCTCTCTCTCTCTTCATATCCCCACTCGCTGCCTCTCTCTCCCTCTTTATCATCTTGGGTTGTTATACTCCGTCTTTCTATCTGGCTCTCTTTCTCTCCTCCCCCCCCCCCCCCCTCCCTCTCTCTTTTTCCCTTGAATGTGAATTTATCCCTCCACATAGTGGGGAGAGAGGAGAGAAAGCGTGGAGAGAGGGAGGCGGGGGGGATAGGAGAGAGGGAGAGGAGAAGGGGCAGTGGCGAGAGAGGGAGAGCAGAGAGAGGGAGAGCAGGGAGAGAGATATGGAGGGAGGGAACGAGAGCGGGGCGATAGAGGGGAGAGAGGTTGTTGGACAAAAAAAAGAAGGAAGAGCGGGGGGAGAGAGAGAAAGTGAGAGGGGCAGAGAGGGGAGAGACATAGACGGAGAGAGACAGCTGAGAGAGCATATCAAGTGAAGAGGCAGATAGCAGGCCTACTGAGCTCTACCGAGTCACAGTTACATCAAATATATTCTCGGTAATCAATTTCGGTAATTCGGTAATCAAATTGAACAAACATTGTTTTGTGTTCGATGTACACCATTAATAATAGTATGTAGGCTTATGTTGTGCCTACGCCACGGCGACTGAATGACAGTGACATTGTCAAGTGACGTCGTGGCCATAACTGCATATTATGAAGCAAATACAAACTGGCTGAAAATGATTAATTTTGTCTGATGGTATCCCTAATCGGTATTGGCATAGTGTATGATAGTTCTAAAATCGGTATTAAGTTACAAACATGTCCAGTGTCTTTTCAATCAACCATTTGTACATCGTTACTTACCGTCACTGTGGACGTTTCGTCTGCTTGCTTTCTGCTTGGCGCGTGCCGGGCCGGAAATAAACAATGCACGTTGCGCAAAAAGCTGCGCAGAACAACATAAACGTCGCCAGCACCGAGTAGCGGGTCCATTCTTAAAACGTCTATGATTGAACCATGTTTATTTATTTTTTTGTGTTTATGAATCTAAATTAATTCATCCTCGGACATTGCTACACCATTAGGCCTAACGTTACACTTTTACATTTTTCTGTCTATGTTTTATTGATGGAAAAAAGCATTCCAATAATATTCTGCACGGCCAGCAGGACATGGTAAAAGCATGGAACTCCACTCATAAGCTATGAGTGGATAGAATTCCTAAAGGGTACCTTGTTCTCTGACCTGGCGCGACACCTAGTGTAGAGAGTCCTTACAAGCGGAAGTAAAACCCAGAAAATGAGACCAAGAGCACGTACTGAAGGTGGGCTCGCACATTCGTGCAGACAGAAGATGGATTACTCCCTCAATACCAAGTTTTGAAGGATTTACTCAGACTCCCCAGATGTCAGAGGCAGTAACATGCCTCCGTGGCCCCTTGCTCTCTCTCACACCTCGACGGCATTGCATTGTCTATGATTTGTAGTAAGGGGACGCACTGGTTTGATACATGGCTGTGCCTCCGAGTCATAAAGCATCACTGAGACCGAGTTATAACCACGATATTCTACAATGTTTGTCCACGTTTTAGGACTGGAACAACATGGCTGCATAAGTGGAATACTCTAGGAGTCACCTGCAACAGCATCTTTGTTTGCACGTCTCATCTTTGAGTGTGTTAGAGTTGACTAAAACTTGAGAATGCGACGAACAATTTTGTGTTGTGCCCTTGCCCTCACCTGGCTTGGGACCCCGACTGTCTGTGAAAGGTTGACCGCCTCCCGTCCTCTGCAGTCGGACAAGCACGACACAGATCGGGGGAGTCTGGTTGTGGACTCAGCCTTGAATGCCAGGACCCGATCAGCTGTTCAATGGCATCTTCCACTTCCTCTCAAGTCTAGTGATCAGGGTTATGATCATCAGCAATCAACAACTGTGATAAATGATTGCATGGATTCTGTGAGATCCCTGCTGTTTCACCAAGGCAAGAATTCTACAAGGACTATGTGTAAGTTTGAATCCGAAATTAGAAGAAATCACCCTCCCTCCGTCCCCAATAATCTAACTCCTCATTAGATCATTTTTCTTTAATTTTTAATTCTAACACCATTATTCATTATTGCTTTCAGCCCATTCCTGAGTTATACAGAAAATAAATTTTGTAAAATCAATCACCATAGGCTACTCCATAGCAAAATCCACCTCATAGGGTCACGCCATAGGGTCATGTATGGTACCGTACAAAATAACTTATCTCAAATATTACAAATATAGTAACCAACGTTAACGGCTGGTTACGTCACATTTCTCTGGTTACGGTATGGTAGTCAGGTGAAAAGCTGCATCCATGAATATATGCGAAAACAATGCTACCGTAGGCCTACAATAATAGGCTAGATATAGGCCTAGGTATACAAGTTAACGTTGGTTTTAGGGCGACCTTTTTTTACTACTAAGGCCAGTAAGGGGCGACTAAGCTAATAGGGCTACATAAGGATAATAATCCATTTCACTTATCTCTAATCTAATCTTTAAAACGTCTCCAGGATACCTACTAGGCCTACTTAGTACTAGTAGCTAGTAAGGCCTCAGAATAGCATATGATATATTGCTAAATCATTCCTTTAACTCCCCCCCCCCCCCCCCCCACGTTAAAGTCCATGACTATGATTGATAGCCTATATTCAATTCACTTCATTTTAATAGTACCGTACCGTACGGTAGATATTGATGATTATAACGAAGTTTCATACAAGAAAGATGCAACATTTGCCAGAAATATGAGATGGGTTAAGTGTTGTCCTGGATGATAGATAGGCCTAGCGGTACACTACACACCATTGTTGCTACCGGTAGCCTCCCTTTGATTAATTTGTAAGCTGAACCAGGAGATGATGAAATACCTCTGGGTGATGGAATATAATGGACTACATGTATTAAATAGGCTATTCACCAACCAATCAAAGGTAGCCATAACTTTTACACTTCCTTGGCTTCAAGCCACCTGTAGAAATTATAGAAAATAGGTCTGGTGAATCGGAGCATATCTGTGACCATGATAACAGGGGCGAATTTGTCGAAAAAAATGTAAAATACGCCTTCACCCACGCCTTCACCCATCCTATGATCCTTTTAAAACCAGATTGAAGACAAAAACTGCATGTTTCTAGTCCTGCTTGACGCCAGGTCGTCTTCCAATTACCAGTGTCATTTTACCTTTATTAAAACTATTGGGGGAAATTGCAAAAGCGGGACTCGTTCATGATGCATCACGAAGCTCCATGATCAATAATATTGATATCGATTTACGATGATGCCATAGTTAGGCTATTCCTCCGACGAGTCTCGATCAAATGAGGTTGCGCCTACACAAAAAGCGATATTTCCGTCCTGAGAGATTTCACCCTCTATATAATGTATTTCTCCGATCTCGTTAATACTCGAATGACTTTCTAAATATTATTCCGTATTAACTACGTGGTGAACACACTTAACTGAATATTTTATGATTATGTAAATCGGGTTAGTAAATTTATGCTCATGCATTAACACCAGGTCTGTATTATATGTAAGTACGGTACCGGTACTATTTATTTTGATTTGTTTGTTGAATTAACGATCAACCACCTGTGATCCCCATCCATTCTGATTCATTATTAAGAAATTAAAGTAGCGTAGGGTATGAGGCCAGCCATGGATTATTGCCAAAGTTTGGTCATTGATTTCGTACTCTGCTCGCAGCTAAAGGCAAGCGTTTTTGGTGCATGTAGAACTGATTTATTTCAATAAATAGGCTTATTTTGTTTTGGTTTCGATGACATATCATACATAGTGATTGATAAACGTTTTACAAGATGACCTATATTGGAGTAAATCCTGCATACAGGGCAGGGTTTTCATTAACTCCCAGTTACAGATGGTTTGTAATTAATAACCTTTATTTACCTTATTTTACATGTCAATATCTTTTTTCATATCACGAATTTCCTCTTATAATAGCGCCTGAGTGAGTAAAGCATAACTTGTGTTAACATAATGTTATTATGATTTATTACCGCTGTAAATCTGAGTTAGTCTTTTGGTTATTGTGACAGACTGGGACGCCACTGGTAAGCCAGCTGTAGGTGAAGCTGATGGCACACTTATGTGGCTGGGCAATTACGACATGTGTCAAGCTTTGCCCAGGGGTTACTATTGTCTAGCTGACTTCAACGTAGACCCCACACCTGTCTTCCCTTATCCTATCTTCAACCAGGTATGTATTGTATTATTACTAATGACTCTTCTTAACGTATCTATATCGTGAAAGCAATGTTGCCAATTTCGAGGCGTCCATGCGAGCTGATGCAGTCAAGCATTATTTATTAAAAGCATGGCAGTATTCCGTCAGGCCCTATGAGTTTATGTGAGGTCATGTGTAATAGTATCTATGTATTTTTATGAGAGGTTACATGTACTATTTTGAATCACAGTACTTTCATTCTTGGGTTATGTAATTCTATATTTATAAAGATATTGATCATTGATGAAACTCAGCTACTGGTGACGGGTTATTTCGTTATTTCGCGGTTCGGAAAAAATACCGGCGTACGATATTTTGGAAAAAAGACAATTATTTGAGCCTAGTAGAACAGATGATTCATTCTGGATGATATTTATTACGGTATAATTGATATATGCCTATATTCCTGCTTTCAGAGCACTACGCGTGTGCGATGGGGAATATGTGCCGTAGATGTCTGTAACAACACTGTGGTAGCTGACAATATTCTTGAAATAATTAAAGGTATGAAAGTGACCTATTTCAGCTAGTGTGGATTTCACCTGCATGATATCCTTGACTCCTGGGGAGATAATGTCATGTCCTCTATGCGCTAGTTGAATAGCAACAACCGGCAGAAGAAAATTATCTCTAATTTTGTGTCTAGTTTGTGAAGCGAGCTTGTCAGGACGACTGTTGCCCTGACTGATGTTGTGGTTATTATGTCTAAAAAGGGGTCACCACATAAAATATGGGGCGGAATTTAATCATACTATCATGAGATGCATGTATACATACTTCTATCATAACCCTGCTATGAATTACATGTTCTAAGTTCTTTACGAAAAATCATTTATTATTAATTCTCAGTTAATTAATATTGTGGGTTTATTTTGTAATTGTAATCGCTCTCTAAAGATTCCATCCCTTAGCACTTTCTTCGTGTTACTTTTTAGAGGTTAGCGAAGATTTAAGTTTAAAAAGTGTTTATCCAGCCATATCATGACTTTTCGTTTTACGATGGTGCTCTAGAGGATACCGTATTGTTTTTATATTTAACTCTATAGGTTACTAAGGTATAATATATCCGTTTCTCTGCTTAAACTTAATCCGGGTTTCTCGTCTTCTTAGGGTCACTTAATCTTGACGGTGGCGTGTCTCTTTCCAATGTTGAAGTAAACTGTGTTAAGAAGCAACAAATATCATATGGATTCAAGTCGACGATGTAAGTATTTTTTTCTTTTTGTTTGGACCCAAAGATCAATATCAGTGTCATGAAGTTACGATAAATGGTCACTTCTACCATTGGGGAGATTTTTACATAGTAAGCAATATCTTCTGACACAATTCTTATACAACATCTTAACCATAAAAAAATGGTATCTGTTGCTGCAATAAGTAATGGGTACCCCCATTATATGCATGTTAGAAAATTATGGCCCCCAAACAAATTTTTTAAGACAATATTTCTTTTAAAAAACTGAGTGTTTGAAACGAAGGTCCAGATTTACCCTACTCTAATTTAATGTTATTTCGCCTTTGGTGGAAGAATCAAGAGAGAATAGAAGAGCCGCCAGTAATTGAAAATCTATTGGACGAGATTCGTCCGTGTAAGCACGATGCCGTAGGCGAAGTGCTTACGCGGACAAATCAAGTCCAATAAATTTTCAATTACAACGGCAAGTTTCATCCTATATCTATTACATGTGAATAAAATTTGATTAAATATCATGTGTAAATCATCAGATAACACCGAAACATTAGCCGACTCTGTCTCAGAGACAGTGCGATCACCCCCAAACTCAGTAGCCCTCTGTCTATGTCTATGGATTTGTTGACGTGCTTCGCAGAGATTCGAAAGCACTTGTCTAAGTTGTTGATTTCATTGTTAGCCTACATAGAACTATGAAATTAACAACACCTTCGGATCTCCTCAACGCACATCAACAAACTGCTGAGGTAACGTTGGAGCTATTTCTAGACTACATTTTTATTGTACAGGTACAATAAAAATATTTTTATTGCTCAACCTCCTCATTACCAAAATGTGTATATATTTTTTTCCCATGTCTTTCAAATTACCTATAAAAACCTTTAAAAAGGTTAATCATTAATGGACTGACTGAATAGCATGTCCATTTACCCCAAAGTAGACCCAAACCTTGCATTGGAATATACGGGAGAGCTATGTACCAGTGGCGGCCTGCATCACTCCCTTGTCAGCCAAGGTTCCACTAGCAACTCAGTGGAGTGATACCACCGAGTTGCTAGCGGAATTCCTATATAGGAGGGAAGCATGTATGATGCTACTAGGGCACTCAACATAAGATGGTGGTTTTATAATAAGAGGTCCTTTTTGTCCTTTATGTCCTTTTGGATACCTCTTATCATACATGAATGATTTTCCAAGCAACGGTACTTTGGCCCTTATTTGACCCCATCCACATGCTTCTGCCATAATGCCAACTGTTGTCCTCTTCTCTTGCCAGAGCCGTGTTTAGCTGTCTATTCGCTCTAGTCATCCTGGGCACTGCTGTAGATCTGGCACACAAGTACAAGGTGTCACACCACCCCAAGTTAGTATATAGGATCGATAATGCGGGCAGCCATCTGGTGTGTTCAGATGGCTCCCTGGATGAGGATTCCCCATTACTGGCGAGTGCAGGAGGACCTCACCCATCTGGCAGTATACAGAATACCGGCACGGAGGAGCTCAACCGCCCGCCTGATGGCAGCATCCTTAGGGGTGCTCTCAAACAGAATCCAGGTACGTTGTGATGTGTGAACCTTATAGTGTTCTCTCTCATGATACCCTTATATAACATTGGTGGAGAACCCGGACATTTTGTTGTATAGGCTATTGCCTACTCCTTCTGCCTGATAGGCTGATACCCTTATGGTGTCATATCACTACGTTAAGGAGGCTGGCCACAATTCCATGCTGGGGGATAGTGTGCTATTTGTTGATAGGCACCCCTTATGGTGTCATATCACTATGTTAAGGAGGCTGGCCACAATTCCATGCTGGGGGATAGTGCGCTATTTGTTCGTCGGAATTTGCTGATATACGATCTTGCACTACTTTGTTTACAATTCGCTGACGGCCTAGTGTTCTAGGGTAAAACATTGAAATTTCTGTTGAAATCAATATGTAAAAGACATACTGTAAAGGTTATAGAATCGATCAGAAAAGTATTATTTAGGTCTAGTTGATCTAACTTAGAGTTGACAATAGCAAACAAAGATGTAAACAGTAAAATTTACAGGAAACTCTACCTCCGACTCAACCTTGACCTGACAATTGCAACGTTGCATGTTTACCCACAAATCTAATGTGGGGGGACCCCCAATATATTTGACTGTTTTGTAATCTAAACTGTTATGGGGATATGATATGGGAATTTGAAGGAAATCTGATGACTTTTTCCTGATGAAATATGCAAAAGTATGTAGAATTATAACATTTTCTCATAGCTGCCTATAGTAAAGATTCCTGCGAGAGATCGACCCCACAGTGGAGAAATGAATATGGAAAGGCCATTAATAAATGGCATTTTCGAATTCAGGATACTTGAAACTACAAATGGAGCGATTTTGGGGAAAATCTGATGACTTTTCGAAATTGTGGCCAGCCTCCTTAAGCATGTATTCTAGGGACAATTCCTTGGTTGAACCAGTCATTTGTCCCAAGTGGGGGTCAAACCAACTGTGGGATGAACTGCCGGGTGGCCTAGCAGTCTAAAGTACTCGGTTGGCTCACTTGCATAAAGGGATTTGTATTGTGGTGTCTCTAAGAGCCTTATCTGTTTATCTATAGCCTGTTAATTCTGGTGGGTTGGTAGACCAAATCAACCTTCAGTTACATAACTGATCTGATAGATACTCTTTAGATCTCCCCACTAGTTAGATCTATTACATTACCATTTCCCCTAACTACTCTGCCTTACTCCCTGGATAGATACTTTCATTCAAAGGAGGAAATAAAACTACAACTGGCCATAGCCTCCTGATATCTAGTTGCATGTAAACAATTTTGTGAAAAATTCTCGGTAATTTTCGTGAAATTTTGAAAAGTACGAAATTTTGAAAAAATCGAATTTGACAATTCTGAATTCAACAAATATGTATTCCATTCTAAAATAGGGGAAAAATCATTTCCTTCCAAATTCCCATATGTATGTATACATAAAGTTTTAAACTTTTGATATAAAAATCATTGGGGAAAAATCTAACATTGTTCTCAGTCTATTTTTGATTGATTTTTTAGATTAGATTACTCGATTTTGTCACCTCCATCTAGAATATTTTAATACATAGCACCTTCATTCTATATCTCGCAAAGAATAATCTAGCAGCACAAATGTTTGACTTTTATGTGTAAAACCCTTAGGTCGCTTGGTGAAGTTGCTTCAGTGCTTCTCCCTGGTGACCAACCTTCAAGAAGTCTTTCGCATTGATGTCATCCCGCCTACAATCAAGTGCCTACACGCTGTGCGTGTGCTTAGCAGTATGTGGGTGGTGCTCGGCCACTCCATGCTGGCCCTCTATACTACAGGTCTAGTAGGTAAGCCTCTTTACTCATATTCAGCATTTCTCTTTCTCTTTAATCTGGTGAACTATGATAGAAGGTGAACTACAGCGAAGGTTCCCGGCTTTTGAGATGAGAACCTACACGTGATAGCAAGGACTATCATCTGAGATATTATCTCAGATGAGGAAGTTCATGCTAATGCATCACGCGGTGATCTCACAACTGTGGTCAGAAGAAAGTTTAAATGGTATGGACATGGGTAATGTTCCCATAGTTGACAATAGCAAACAAAGATTCAAATTCAGATTCAAAGTTCAAATTTGAACTCGGATTTTATAATTTACAGTACTGAGTCCATAATTGTATTGTGGTTTCTCCCAAAGCCTTATCTTTTGATCTATAGCCTGCTAATTCTAAGTTGAACATAATCTTGATGGACTCGCAGAACAATCGCAGAGTCAGATATACATAATGTATCCTGTGTTTGAAATAAAACTGATGTTTTTTTCAATTTCAGACAATCTTGGGGTATTTAGAAAATATACCGAACGCTTCAGTTGGCAAGTAATTCCAAGTACCTTTCTAGCAGGAGATACATTCTTTTTCCTCAGGTAAGAATTAAATGTCTTTTTCCCCTTTCCCCCCAAAATAATATCTAGTTGCATTTACAACATATTTACAATTAATATAAGTTTTAAAAAGTTGACATTTTCAAAGGAAAAGTTAAAAATACAACTACAACTACAACTGCCACTAGCCTCCTGATATCCACTTTCCACTGTTGTCTTGTATTGTTGTAATAAAATATGAACTCAATAAAACTAATAATGTTTACATGTTCTCTTTTCAGTGGATTGCTCGTTGCCTATGTGACACTCCAACTGATGGAGAAAAAGAATGGAAAGCTGTCCTTGATACGGTTCTATTGCCGTAGATATATAAGGTAAAGTTTATTAGATACATTTGGAGCATGTTTTTTGTTTGTTTTTAAAATACATTTGGAGTATGTTAAGGGAATAGTTCCTGAGCGACTGGGTCCCCTCAGACGTGTTATATATATATGCCCGACACCAAGAAGTTACCATTTTGTTTTCTTATCACATACATAAAGCCTTTATACTGGGCCATCGATCAATTTGTCAGATTTTCCTCAATATCTTTAATGGACCTAGCTTGCACATGTCTACATGTGCATATATGTACGCATATATATAGATGTGTATATTAGAGACACCACAGGCCATCTATTACACGTCTGAAGGGTGTACAATGTTTGGGGCTAACCTCATCCCAGTGGCCCATAGTTTGCCGCCTATATCAGTCAGGCGTACGGAGCGAAAGTCTATTTGGTCAATCAACTTAGGAAATGATAAGAATTGAAAATAAGAAAGGAAATATTGTAAGAATAGTGTTGAATTACCTGAAGGATAGGAATCAACGTACGAAATTAAATAATCATGTGTCTAAAGATGACCCCAAGAATAGATGGGTACCACAGGGTAGTTTAATTGGCCCAATCATCTTCATCATTTTTGTCAATGATTTCCCAAGTGCTATTAATAGGTCAAGAAGCAACTTGTGTAATAGAGTTTCTGTATACACAGATGATACAGCTGTCACGGTTACGGGGGGCCAATTTAAATGCTTGTATGATACAAGCACAATTAGCCTGCAATACTATTGTGGAGTGGATGAGTGCTAATGACCTCAGGTTGAATGCAAAGACATGTCATCTGCAATTATTAGTTCTCTTTGATCCTCCACCCCAACCCTGAGGGCCGTGCCGCGCACGTGGTAATACATAAACCCCACCCTACCTCGCTCCTCCGCCAATAGGCACCAATCCCGAGCTGTCAATCAAAATCAATTTATAGTCACAGGCTCCGCTCGCTGCTAACGTAATGCCGTGTACGCGGCCGCTAGTTTGACTGACGTCAACGCTACCCACTGAATAGGGGAATTTGCATAGCCACCAGGAATTAAAAAGAAAAATCGATCCATGTTCAGGGTGAAAACAAAGATTATTCCTCGAATGTACATGGCCATTTGGCATGATAACAAATTGTAAAATCATGCTGCTTTTACGTCGGTTATTTTACCATTATTATATCATGATTTTAGTAATATGTATTTTTTTTAGTAATATGCAGGCCACATTAGCCAGTGTCTAACTTTTGTCTATAACAGGTTTTCGGGAACACTGATATATGTAAAATATCAATTCAGAGAGAGGAAAGAGAGAGACATATACACACACACAGATAGTATTAGGGGGGGAGGGGGTTCAAACTACCTCAACATGAAAGGTATAAATTTAGTAGTAATTGTCAGGCGTCAGAGGCATGGAAGGACCATGTCACCTTGGCAGGCATGTTCATATACTACTTTATCTTTTGAAATAATGGTAGGATTTAAACATTTTACAGTACAGGACTCTCCGTCTCTGTCTTTGTCTCTGTGTATCTGTGTGTCTCTCTGTCTATGTATACATGTAGACCTATCCATACATATAGCTGTATGTATACATGTAGGCCTATCCATACATATAGCCGTATGTGTACATGCAGGCCTATCCATACATATAGCCGTATGTGTACATGCAGGCCTATCCATACATATAGCCGTATGTGTACATGTAGGCCTATCCATACATATAGCCGTATGTGTACATGTAGGCCTATCCATACATATAGCCGTATGTATACATGTAGGCCTATCTATACATATAGCCGTATGTATACATGTAGGCCTATCCATACATATAGCCGTATGTATACATGTAGGCCTATCCATACATATAGCCGTATGTGTACATGTAGGCCTATCCATACATATAGCCGTATGTGTACATGTAGGCCTATCCATACATATAGCCGTATGTATACATGTAGGCCTATCCATACATATAGCCGTATGTATACATGTAGGCCTATCCATACATATAGCCGTATGTATACATGTAGGCCTATCCATACATATAGCCATATGTGTACATGTAGGCCTATCCATACATATAGCCGTATGTGTACATGTAGGCCTATCCATATATATAGCCGTATGTGTACATGTAGGCCTATGTGTACATGCAAGCCTATGAGGGGGTCAACACATTTATTTTAGTCGTTATTGGTTTAATCCTAATTTTCCGTCTAATTGTCTTATTCAGTCAAAAAGACTGAAGGTTCAAGACGATTAACGCACAAAAACGTGCTGAACCTTCTATCATTTTAGCGATAAACTGTTCTTGTATTAGTTGTTAATACATGTCTGATGTATTTGATCGACCAATATTGAGTTGCTGGATGTGTATGCCGATATTGTTTGGTCGTGATTATGCAACCGAATGGAGGCCTTCATTAAATGTGTGTAGTATAATGTGCGCGGTTATGAATCCATGTCTAGGATTGGGAGACGTGCTCAGTCACTCACTGCACGACCCCAACTCAACTGAAGCCCTAACGGGTATCAAGAAAATGAATAAATGTCTGTTATGAGCCTCTCAGATCTATAAATGTTTTTCTTACATATTTTTAGATTAACTCCGCTGATGGCTGGTGTCCTCTTCCTGTGGTGGTATGTCATTCCTCACCTGGGCTCAGGACCCGTCTGGTATAACATGCAGTCAGAAACCTCTTGTCTAAGTCACTGGTGGAAGAACTTCCTCTATGTTCAGAACTTCTACCCTGTCCACTTCAATGATATTGTAAGTTATATTGCTTGATTGAATTCTTTAGTTCTCAATGAGAATATCGGTGTCTTATTAAGGAGGCTTGTGGTTTGTTATGTTTTTTTGTTTTAATGTTTTGAGACTCCTTTCTGACATCACTTTTGGGAGTACAGGAAAGTGATCGGCCCCCCTATGACCAAAACAATAACACTAACAGCAGAGCACATGGTCACTTGATAAAAGACCGGGGTAATGTCATTTCCAGATCAAGACATTATTCAGGAAAAAAGAGGTTTATGTGGATAGTAAAGACAAGGTTAAATCATTAAGGGGAGAGGTGTGTGTGTGTGTGGGGGGGGGGGGGGGGGGGTTGCTTTTTAAGACATTTCTTCCAAGGTCAGAACGCATGAGAAAGAGTGCTTTTATATTCCCTATGGAATACTCTTCCAGAATATCGGAGAAATTGTGAAGATATAGGGAGTTTTTCAAGAATGTTGAAAGAATGCATCAAATAATGTGAAACTACTACATTAATGGAATAGTAATTTTCAGTTGTCCCTCTTTTATGTAACAACCCGCATAAGGGCTAGGCCATTGTGTAGAAGACAAACTAGAGAGACCGTTTCTTTTGATGATATTGATTTTTCAAAACATGGTGGACACGCGTTTTTCTATAATGAATTCTAATTTACGGATGATTATGTAATAAGAAACACAAAAAAACAACACAGATTTATTCCATCCACGTTTTTTTCAGTGTATGCCATGGACATGGTACCTGGCTTTAGATGCCCAGTTCAATTTATTTAGTCCAATCTTGCTACATATCCTATACAGGTACGTACTATTCAATTATTTCACGCCATTTCATACTTTTACGGCTAATTATCATATTTCCCTTTATTGACAACTACACGGGCATTTTATGTTTGATTTTTTCCCCAATAATAAAGGCAGCACGTTAGCATTCAAAGCCATCGAATCGAGTAGCCTCGCATATTATGATTTTATGTTTGAATCATATGAACTTTAATTTTAATGTGGAGTAATAGTTAGGAATAGTTCTAGGCATTGTCAGGTTATTTTCTCTCATTTAATCTTTTTTGTCAGTAATCCTGTCCCGAAAAATGGATACTGCAAAGCCTGTGTTCTCACCAAATCCTCTGTTTTCATCCGATCGATTTCAATCTGAATTTGGAAAATCTGCCCCAATCCGATGACGTCCCTAAAGCCATTATTAGAGCATGTTTACTTATGTGAAATTAATATTGCGATTTTACTTCTAGGATTAGTGGGGTTCGTGAATGTGGTTTATGGTTTGCTTTTTGATTAGTGTATAATGAGTGTAAGCCTGGGCGTGGGGGTGGTCACACTTGTCTAGCACCACAGTTTTCCTTTGGATACAGCTAATTTCTCAGAAGGGATTATAATTGCTGTTAACGCAAGAAACTAGGAGATGCTATTACAGGATTAGTGCTATTTCAAGGATATAGTAGGCCCGGGTTAGTTCTAGGACAACCTCTCTATTTATCACTAGCAAAGTACCCGTCACTTCCACCCACACTTCCCCCTCTCCCTCGTTTCCCTCCGCCTCTTCTCTGTCTTTCATACCTGTTTTTCTCTCCCAACCCCATCTCCGATTCCCCCCCCCCCCCGTCTCCCTCCCCTCTTCCTCATGCTCCCCCTCCCCTCTCTCCCTTCCCCTACATCCTCTCCCTCGCCTCTTTTCCCCCTCTTCTTGGATGGTCCCCCTCTCTCCCCACACTTCCCCCTCTCCCTGTTTTCCCTCCGCCTCTTCTCTGTCTTTCATACCTATTTTCCTCTCCCAAACCCATCTCCAATTCCCCCCCGTCTCCCTCCCCTCTTCCTCATGCTCCCTGTCCCCTCTCTCCCTTCCCCTACATCCTCTCCCTCGCCTCTTTTCCCCTGTTCTTTTCCTCCCCCTCGATCCCCCTCACCTATTCCCCCCTCCCTTTTCTTAACTCTCCCCCTCCTACACCCTCTCCATCTCCTCCCTCTCTCCAATACCCCCACCCTCTCCCTCCTCTCTTCTTCACTCTCCCACTCCTCTGCATGTAGTTAGGTCCCTCTGAAAGGTTGTGGGAAATGACGTAGTGTCACAGAGGCTTTCCCAGGCTATAAATAGAGTGTAGAGATCCCAATTTAAAAAAAGGCTTCAAAATCACATTTTCACCCCAGATACCTTCACAAACCACATGTAATCACCTCCAGACAGGGTCGCCGGACTCAGATTCCGGGAACATGTGACACAAAGAAACCCCTCTTTTCTACCTCCTTTCGTAGAAAATCGTAGTGCGGATTTACGCGTTGCGGATGTCGTACCAAGTCATGTTGTGATATAAAATTTCAATTACTTTCAACTTGATTCTATTTGGGTAACAATCAACCAAACCAACGACGGGTCTGTTGGTAATGATTCCCACATCTCAATAAAACGATACGTTTTCCTTCTCTTGCCAGTAGGAGCTGTAAGAAAGGCATAATTGCAGCAGCTATCATGATCTTCATGATTCTAGCCACAACCGCCTCACTCATCGGTTACTTCAACATTAACCTCAATGTATCTGCTAATGTACTTGCCCAGGATGATACGTATGTACATCAATAGTTTGCTCTTAGTTTTGTTTGATATATTATATTCAGGTTCAATTGTATTTAACATATTGCTTATAGAAATTTTTAGAAACTCCGTATATTTGAATGGACGAATATTTTCATGTGTAACCTGTTTCCTCTCACATAATATCTTATAACTATTTCTTCGAATAAAACGTTTTTATCATGTATGTCCATTTTAAACATCTTCATTTATAACAGTAAAATTATAGTTGACCATTTGTTGTTGCCTACACCCCAATCTAAGAACAGAGAAATGTCATAAATCTAAAATAATACATGTTAACCGATAATGATATATGAACCCTATTCATTCAACTCGATTTAACACACTAGTTGATTTATTAGCTTTCAACATTGATACCTAATACTAACAAAATAAAACAATGATTTTGTATGTTGCAGTGCGTTAGACAATTATATGTCTATTGTGTTCGACAAGCCCTATGTCCGAGTGCCTCCATATATCGTTGGTATGATCACTGGCTATCTACTTCAGAAGAACTCACAGAACCCCAGGTTAACTCAACGTGCGAAGGTACGTACCCAGCATTCACAACCATTCCTTTATGTTTCTTGTCTTGTATGGTGAACGATTTTTGATTCTAATGAAACACTAAGAGTACCACCAGCCGCTGTCTCCTTCAATAAACACACATCTACATCACCGAACAGAGTGAGATTAGTAGATTCTACTGATTCAATTAAACTAACCCAAGCTCTTGTTCCATACAGTTGAAGGTGATAGCTGCGTGGATAGCTGCAGTAGCGGTGAGCTTCTTCCTGGTGTATGGCCTCTACCCAACCTCCCACGGGTACCCGCTGGGGCTGGTGGGTAGTGTGGTGTATGGTACCCTCAGTCACACATGCTGGGCGCTGGCGCTCGCCTGGATTGTCACCGCCTCCCATAGAGAGTGTGGAGGTATGATCTATCTATCTATCTATCTATCTATCTATCTATCTATCTCTTGATGGTGACGTCTGTTTCTAATCCCTTATTCTATCGTGTTGATCCGTTCGTTGCAATAATTTAGATAATTAAAACTAATTATGATTTAGTATAGCTAACGGATACGAAGGCCTTAATAATGATATCCTTTTTTCCCAGTTTCATTGAATTTGTAATAAATCCAGACTTACATTTGATATTTCAGGTGTGATAGGAGCGTTTCTCTCTTGGCATGGCTGGGTGCCATTGTCCCGCGTTACCTTTGCTGTCTACCTTGTCCATCCACTTGTGATAAATATATACAACTATAGCTGTAAGACTCCCATCCACATATCGGATTATTATATTGTGAGTATTACTTCCCCCAAATCTAATAATCCGGGGATTCTTTTGTGGCGATCTTAAACTTTGCCCTGGCATTTCTACTTGGTATTCCTATATAATCATCACCTTCTTAGGTCCATTGTTCTTTTACGGATATGAATTCGACATCGACGGGAAAGTAGTTATTAAATATCTTTCCATATCGATCAGCTTCTCAAGAATATTATCTAATGAGACATTTTACGAAGTCCTTATAAGTTTGATGAGACACCAACGCTAGAGACAAAGCGATTTTAGTGAAGTTGTTTTTATTTCTTTTTTGTATGTATATCTCAGGACTCCATGTACTGAATATTAGAGCTTCTAAGTTTTTCTATGATTTAGATGTTTCTATGTCTATACATCTATATTCAAGGTCCTCATTAGTTACTAAACCTTTAATAATGTGATAATGTGTGCTTGTTGCAGGGATTATATTATTGCGGCCTCTTATTGTCCTGTTACGCGGCCGGCCTCTTCTTGACCCTCGTGGTAGAACAACCCCTCATCAGCATGGGCCACTGCCTGCGACCCAAACAACGCACTGCCCCCGCCGAGACAAACTGACGGACCTCGGTGTTACCGGACAACAACCACTTTGTATTTATTGTTCTCTTTCTACTTAATGCAGACTCTACAATGAAAACATTGTAAAAAAGTTCACCTTTATTTTCTATATTATACTCTTGTTTATTTTTTGCTCAACCTGCATTGCCTTGTCCTTCAGAAGCATTTTAGACTGTTCAGATACATGTATATTTGTTTTGTGAACGAGCCATTTTTGTATCTCTGAAATGCACGGTTTGCAAGGTGTTCCATGATCTATTGTACAGGTTTCCCCTAGGGAAATCTTTAAGGAAAACGATCTGCTTTTACTCGTATTATGTATTACATGAAGTATAGATTTACTGTTCTATTTCTCTGTATCAGGATTTCACAATACTTGCTATCGACTATTCTGTTCATATCGATAATACTTCCTGTCTTAATACGCAAGTTCTGTATCATCTAAAGTCTGATTAAGTATGTTAGTTATAACCAATTTTGTTCTCTGGCTGAAAAAGACAGTTATTTCTTCTATAAGAGAATAAATGGTGATTGAGTATGTGCATGTAGATAACTATGCTCACGTTTTATCTGTTGTGATAATTATTGCAAGTAATCGTCCGAAAGTCCATGAGATACTTAGGTCTGTCGTACCCCAACCTTGAACAAACTTCAAAATATGACGTCGGTGATTCGCTAAATTCACAAACGTCAGATGACCCATTAATTCCCCATATTAGAATTCGTCCGTAAACAATCATGTTCAGTTTGAGCCTTACTATTCTATCAGAAGGCAGAATCTCTGCTAATGTTGTACTCTGAATCTTTAGTACTCTGAAAGATTAAGTCTTGGGAAAATAAACTGGTGCGGAATGGTTTACTATTATATTTTTCTAGTCGACCTTGTTTATAAATGTATGTGTGCGTTGTCGACTAATCCTGCTTAGAAAGTGTATTATTTATGAAAACACCATATTACCCTATTCTTCCCTGAAGGATTATCTACTTAAAGGCTAATTTGTGTCATAGAGTATTATATCATGAAATGTTACCGTCTTGTTTGTTTTATCGGGGTATTTATAAAATAAGAATTACTGAAAGCAGTTGATGATGATATATATTCGTCTCTGCCTTCTCCTCGATCGAAATAACCTGATTCTCCTCCAATGCGAGTTCAGGTCGTACAGCTGTTTTCCACTAATGTCCTTGGATTTGAGTATATTTAAGCGACCATGGTTATTGTGTATTTCAAAGAGAATATGGCGCAAGGCCAGAGGTATGTGAGTGTTTGTGGTTCCCACAGTGGGCACCATGTCTCCTCCACCCCAGTACTTGCTGACTGGTTTATCAATGCCTGTGGCATTATGCACTTTAAACATACATTGCTGATATATTGGAGAAGAGTATAGTATAGCACCCGTTAGCTTGGTTCTTGTCAGTAATAGATGGTAGTATACTACCACAGGAGTTGGTGGAAGACCAGCTGAACTAAACAGCCTGGTAGAACATTTAGCTTCCATTTTATGTACAAGTAATTATGCATTTCAATCAGAGTATATAGAAAAGAAACTGTCCTTCTATACCCACTTCAAATATGATATTTAACATATTCGGTCACTTACATATTTAAAATATGTTGTCACCCTTGCTAACCGGTGAGCAATTGTAATGCTATTTCCCGATTCTTGCATATAATTCGAGTTTTACTTTGCCACTGCTTCCTTATCGTTTTTGTAATACTCAACTCTTCCTTGCAGTCAAAGGTATTCAATGCTATGGTTATATTAGGGTGGTTATATTGTTCTAATATTAACGAATATTGTGACCAATATTGCGAATACCTTAATTTCTTAGATCATTTTTATGTTAGTAAATGAATAAATCTTTATTTTAAACATACCATCTTTGATTATCAGCTTTTATTATTTGAACAAAAGGGTCCTTTGTCACAATACACAGTTAGTCTTTATATGACAAGTTGTAGAGGCTAGACTTTATTCAAAGTATTTCTTTCTGTCTAGATCATATCTAGGAGAAAAACAAAATGCTTCCCTGTTAATACAATGCTTCCCTAGATATTGAGAATGTAAATCGTAAATCATATATATCACTATATAATGTTCCAACTAAAATGGAATGAAAAATTATCTGCGTGTATGAGGACACCAAAACTATCCACAATTTCACAGTAACAAGTATGGTTATTACTCAGTAGATTCTCACAGAAAAGATAAAACACTAATCGTGCGCATTTCCTTAGAAAAATCAGAGCTATACACACAATGTAGCGTATGTATAGCTCTGGTAATACAATGTATATATTATACACACTATAGCTCTGGAAAAATTAAAATCTATTCTTTTTACTCCTCCACATCCTGTGATCAGTTCTATGATTCCATTACTTTTTTGTTATTAAAATTTGTCATCGACCCCACATTCTTTTCAACCACTGAAGCCATTTTTATGGTTAAAATATTGTTCAAGAATGGTGTCAAAAGATATTACTCATTGTGAAAGGAACAAAATTGAACTATTGATTGGGGTAGGCCTTCCAAAAGGCAATGTGCACTATTAATCTTCTAAAGCAAGAAGAGGATAAGACTTGAAATACAGATATTAATAGTAATCAATGTTGCTGGGTCCACCTGGATGCACCTTCAGACGCTTGACATATTGTCTGCCAATTTTACCACCTTCAGATGTTAGAGCCTACCCCACATCAGACTTTAGGGCCCACCCAACTTCAGACAGTAGGGCCTTCAGCTGTGGGCCCTAACGTCTGAAGGTATGTGCACCCTAGTGTGTTTGCGCCCTAGCGTCCAAGGTTTCTGGGCCCTAGTGTCTGGGCTCAAGTGTCGTTGGGACCTAACATCCGGTGCCCAGTGCAGGAGATTGGGCATAGCAACAGGGTACAGCAAGTAGTGCAGGAGATGGGGCATAGCAACAGGGTACAGCAAGTAGTGCAGGATATGGGGCATAGCAACAGGCTACAGCAAGTAGTGCAGGAGATGGGGCATAGCAACAGGCTACAGCAAGTAGTGCAGGAGATGGGACATAGCAACAGGCTACAGCAAGTAGTGCAGGAGATGGGGCATAGCAACAGGCTACAGCAAGTAGTGCAGGAGATGGGACATAGCAACAGGCTACAGCAAGTAGTGCAGGAGATGGGACATAGCAACAGGCTACAGCAAGTAGTGCAGGAGATGGGACATAGCAACAGGCTACAGCAAGTAGTGCAGGAGATGGGACATAGCAACAGGCTACAGCAAGTAGTGCAGGATATGGGGCATAGCAACAGGGTACAGCAAGTAGTGCAGGAGATGGGGCATAGCAACAGGCTACAGCAAGTAGTGCAGGAGATGGGACATAGCAACAGGCTACAGCAAGTAGTGCAGGAGATGGGACATAGCAACAGGGTACAGCAAGTAGTGCAGGAGATGGGACATAGCAACAGGCTACAGCAAGTAGTGCAGGATATGGGGCATAGCAACAGGCTACAGCAAGTAGTGCAGGAGATGGGACATAGCAACAGGCTACAGCAAGTAGTGCAGGATATGGGGCATGGCAACAGGCTACAGCAAGTAGTGCAGGAGATGGGGCATGGCAACAGGGTACAGCAAGTAGTGCAGGAGATGGGACATAGCAACAGGCTACAGCAAGTAGTGCAGGAGATGGGACATAGCAACAGGCTACAGCAAGTAGTGCAGGATATGGGGCATAGCAACAGGGTACAGCAAGTAGTGCAGGACATGGGACATAGCAACAGGCTACAGCAAGTAGTGCAGGAGATGGGGCATAGCAACAGGGTACAGCAAGTAGTGCAGGATATGGGGCATAGCAACAGGCTACAGCAAGTAGTGCAGGAGATGGGGGATAGCAACAGGCTACAGCAAGTAGTGTAGGAGATGGGGCATAGCAACAGGCTACGGCAAATAGTGCTGGGGTTTACAGACATTAGGGCCCAATGATGCTAGGGCCTTACACCGCTAGGGCCCACTTTCGCTTATTTTCAGACATTAGGGCCCATGCACCTTCAGGCGCTTGATATATTGTCTGCCAATTTTACCACCTTCAGATGTTAGAGCCTACCCCACATCAGACGTTAAGGCCCACCCAACTTCAGACAGTAGGGCCTTCAGCTGTGGGCCCTAACGTCTGAAGGTATGTGCGCGCTAGTGTGTTTGTGCCCTAGCGTCCAAGGTTTCTGGGCCCTAGCGTCTGGGCTCAAGCGTCGTTGGGACCTAACATCCGGTGCCCAGTGCAGGAGATGGGGCCTGGCAACAGGCTACATAAAGTAGTGCAGGATATGAGAAAGAAATTTTGTGGATGGAAAAGAGAGGGAGGGAGAGAGAGAGTGATAAGAGGGAGATATGTGAACCTTTTCCACTTGTAGACAAAACTGGAGTAACGGTTATTATGTGGAAATAAAGTTAATTAATAATAATAATTCATTGATTATATTTCCTGAAAATGGTTTTTCTCTACCATATCCTAAATAATGAGCACTCAGGAACAAATATGTACTGAAATGTCATAGAAAATAGAATATTAAGTGGAAAAGGTCATGTAGAATCATAGGTCATTTTTATACATGTGGGCAAATGATAATATTGATCTACCATTATGTAACATTGCTCAACCTAATTATATGTATACTAATTATCACCCATTTATCATTATCATATTTCCAACCTAATTTAACATATGAATCTGAATGCAGAGAGGAAAAGCTAGAGAGAGGAGAAGGAGTGAGAAAGAGCTAGAAAGGGGAGAGAGCAGCAGACAGGAGTGTGATTGCAATTGAGAGAAAATAAGAAAGAGATAGACGAGAAAGGAGAGGATGATCAGAGAAAAAATATTTTAATTCGCCAGTGTTAAATTAATATTGTATATTTCAAGTCCTCTATCACCTTTTTAAAAAATGATTATGTTTATAATAGCAATAATCAGAATTAATTCAGATCTCTAGGATGTGTTCCTATACGAATGTATGTAATAATTGCATTCGTGACCAACCCAATTAATTATAATATTATAATTTAAAATGAATAAATATAATAAATTGAAAGAGGAAATAAGGAGGCGAAGCTGGGCGACAACATTGATTTTATTTTGAATGAATTAAAGTTATATAAAATGTGAAAGTAATATATAAATTGATTTGAGAATAAAATAATTTATAGATGTGCCCTAAGGCACATCTATAAATTATTTTATAGAAAATTTGTAGTAAAAAATTTGTAGTAAAAAATTTGTAGTAAAATTAAGAATTTATGATTTTTTAAGCTGCTGACGTTGAATGTTATTTGTAGGGTGGGTGGGAGGAAATTAATTTACCGAATTGTTTGGTGTTGAAGGTTTGGTTGGAAGGTGAAGAAGAAGGAAGTAGGGGTTATGGGTAGTGAGAAGCGTCAGCTGCTAGGGGGCGCCACCAATGCCTCAGAATCCATGATTCTATTAATATTCCTTTATAAACATTTACATTGAAGCGGAATAGGATAAGACACCTTCTGTAGTAATTTACAGTCCTTCTATGCTACCCCTCTATTAAGATCTTTCTGACAATTTGGTGAATAATTTTTATTAAAACCATGAGTTCCCATTGTTCCAACATAAAGAGATCTCTCTATTACATGGTAGGCTACGTGATAATTTCAGGAAGGTAATTTTCAATGGGCCGGGAAGAGCCCAACCACTGGTCGGATTTTGTTGGAATAAAGTTATGATTTGACAGAGAAAAGATGATTTCTGTTTAACTTTGTTTTGACCAATATGCAAACTGGAAGAATTTGAAAACAGCACACTTGAAAAAACTGACCCATAGTCAGAAAGTTATTTGAAATTTACAAACAATTCTCCTAGGGTCTCATTCGGTGATATCCTAAAAATTTAGAATTTCCTTGGATCCTTGCCAGACAAATTTGAAATTTGGTATTTATGCCCTCTATAGATGAAACCTCCACGATGGATATACCAAAGGTAATTCTACGACCTAGGGCTATGGGCAAACCTTGTGAACATGTTTTTTTTACGGAACACTCATTACTCTGTACTATACAGGGAGGAGTTCATAGAACTTATAGTCAAATATCCTGGTATCCATTCAAAGGTTGGCACCTAAACTCTGTAATTGGGTCTCTCGTAAGATGACCTGGATTTTTTTTACAACAGACAAGTTGAACATTTAATGCAATTTAGATATTGTAAATGTTTTATATAGTCATTGAATAATGAACATAAATATTAAGACATTTGTAATGTATGGCGTGCACTCTTCTAGGCGTTCCTTGTAACGCATGTATAGCAGCAATACGTCACACATCTGATCCTGCTTGCAAAGCCTGTCTTGTAGGACTCTTCAGTACCAGTAGTTGCTGCTAGTCCGTGCCACTGGGTCCTCCAGGGGGCCGTCCTAGCTGGGACGGATCCGGAGGGGGACGCTGGGCTCACTACACATTCCTTTGCCTAAGGAATTCAGCACAATAGCGTGGTTACAACGGTTGAACAAAAACCCCGGGAGGCATATTAGTTGTATAATCACGCAATTTTAGGGGAGTAAAGTAGACAGGTTGGGATATTGAATACTTCTTGAATTTTGTAAACGTGTTAGATAGTCGTCGAGAAATAACCATAATCACATATATTAGAGGCGATGTGTGACCTAACCCTTGTACGGCCGCTTACGAGCTTAAGATTTGCAAAAGCCTAGTAAAGTATCTGTTATTCCTTGGTCTTGTTCCCGACCAAAAGTTGATTATGGAGGTGAATTAAATCGTATTCTTTTTATATAAGCACACAAGACAATATTTATAGCGAACTGCTCTTTATTTCTCATGATAGATTTAAAAGGTCCTGAAATAAAAATTGTCATGACTGAAGCATTAGTTATGCCGTTCGTGAATATTCATCGTACATGCTAACACAGCTTAAGTAAATATCATATATCTGTATTCCAACCGTACAATATAAGTGCAATTATTCGTAGAAAAAACATGATCGATACTATGGGATTGGACAAACTTGCTTCAACAGGACACGGACGTTCTTAGCGTAAATTCTTTGTAAATAGTTGCTGACTATGATTTAGGACAGACAGATCTGTCTCCCCAGTTTTAACAATGTTCCAATTTATTTTTGTATCTCAAGATTTGTATTCAGGTAAGACATTGTGGCAATAAATTATTCTCAGTCGAAGCTGTCGATTAGATTACAGTCATACTATTTGTTTAACATGAATTCAACCTGTTCTATTTATTAATCTGGCCGATGAGCTTCCTTAGAAACGAAGGTGGAAGGGGCATCTATACATATATTGGATTATCAAAATACTTTATTTCCAGTCCTTAAAGGGTGCTAACATCAAACCTTGGTTATATCTGTGCACCTCTCTATGATGTCAGACAAAGTGAAGTTGTGGGTTCGATCACTATGGGAACATGCTAATCCTCATTACATGGCAACAGTTTAATGGGAGACGTGTGTTTCGCCTCGTATTAATAAATAATCACATTAGTTACACCAGAAACGATGCCGTTAGTAATTGCTCACATACAATCATTAATTAAATTAAGGTAATTAAAGTCAGGATTGTTAAGACCAGATCCAATTCTACATAAGAATCCGCAGCCATTTTTGTTTTAGCTCCATCAATTCTCACCCATTAATATCGTAAACATGACACAGATACAACTTCACTATACACGTACATATTAAAACTATATTTGCTCATTATTATCTTATTTTTAATTGTCTCAAATACTGCATGGACGGATATGACTTTTAGAACATGCATAACATACAATCTATCACAGATGAAACGCTTGATCAAAGTTGTAGTGAACAGGATCCGTGTGTAAAATAGAAATTCTAAAGGCCCGTGTCCACGGAGCCGATTATTACGACGGCCGTCAGTCAGAGGAGAAACCGAGGGCAGTGAGACCCGTGGAGATGCATGGAAGATAAAGGTAGCTGACTGTCAGCCGTAAGCTGAGTGCCTCCCGTCAAGATTGGAATAGTCAGGACGTTTTTTCATCTGTCAGCCAACTAATAAAAAAAATAGGCTCAGTGGACGCGGAGCTTACTTCCAGCAGTCAGGCTTCGGAATGACAAGCCGATCGGGAATGATTTGAAGGGCGTATCGTCGTATCAAGTCTGTGGTGTCAAAACTCAAGCAGCGGGGTCAGGCTTGTGAAAAGGGGAAGAGCTCAAGTTTTCAATAGGAAAAATACGTGATTCTACAAATTCAGGTAATAACCCACATAATTCGTGTAGTTATACAATATAGTTTTCTAATATTACTCGAGACAGGTCTTTTACCTACCATCGGTGGGTACATAGTATATACATTCAGGTTTCAAATGAAGAGCATGCAAGATGTGTGGCACAGTAATGGGATGCTGTACATACATTATCTATGCACAGTAACTTTATATACACAGAGTGAGGTGTGGGTGGGACCAATACACTGGTTGAGGTAAAGGCAAATGTATGGTTAAGTTAAGGGACACATCGAAAACACACTCTATCATATTTTGCATGATTTTCATTAAATATACTTAAGGCAGATTGAAGTTGTGGCGGTCCTCCTGGGGTATAACCTCAACACCGGTTCATTTTGGTTACGTTTAGAGCGGCGCGCACTAACCACACTCTATCATACATCACATGATATGGTTTGCCTTAACTATTCTGACATCGCTAGCAACCATTGAGACCAGAAAGATATTCACGATAGTCGTGGGTAAAAAACTGCCCATGTACTATACAGAATTCGGTTAACATAAGAAGTGGACGTTTTCTACATTAATGACCATTCACTATCGTGACTAATATAAATAAAACAAATATATATTCTTCTTCTAATTAACCAAATTCACAAAATAGTGATCCATAGCTTAATTCTATACAGGCATATCACAAGGGGTTGATACTAGCGTATTAATCGCTGTTATCCCTGTGGCAAAAGTTTAATTATGATATTTACTAGATTAAACACAATTGACCGATCCTCTCTCCAACGACTAAAATATTTCTTCTGGTATCTCGTCCTCCGCCAGCTTTGCTTGCTCCTCCAAGAAAAGTAGTTGGTCGACCATGAAACAGTCATTGGCATTGGGAACAATTTGACCAAGATCACGCATTATACGGCCTTCGTCCACTTGATTAGTGTCCTTGTCTTCACCGAAACGCGCTTCTTTTAAGTATTTGTAAGCAGCCTCGAACTCCTCTTTTCCTAATTTCTTCTCGCATTCACTGGTCACTAGCTAAGGAACTTTTTGGAATACGTATAGTAAATATTGGTTAACAATATTTTCTTGAATATAACTCATAGTTACTATATGATAGGAACATAATATACTTCCTGAAATGGTTCTCAAAATGTATAATATAATATGAAATATAATTTGACTGAATGAAAATTGTTAAATGAAAATTGACCGTAGAAAACCTTGATGATCGAATATAGAAATATAAGCATTTCAACTTTACCGTGTTGGTATCAATTTTATCCAGATGGTATATTTTCAACAATCACTATGATCTAAAACTAGCATTGTACGATTCGGATTATAAATTGATGCGTATTTTCCACTACATACTCATTTCTTGAAAATAAATCGTAAATAGAGGAATATATAAATGACATTGTAAAAGGATACAGTCGGAGGCTGCGAATCTTGATTTCCCTTGCACCAGGGCCAAATGCACCAATAAGCGTGTCATCATTCACTGTCTGGCTCTTGACTAATAGAGGTGAAATAGAAAAAAATAAATGACTATTTTAATTTCAACACTTGAGCTTTCAGTATCACATGAAATATTTCTAATGTTATCAACATTTTCAATAAGTTTTTATAAAGTATAAATGGAAATCAGAATGGCTTGCCGCTTAAATGAGTCGGTTTTACTACGACACATAACATATGTAAATGAATATAGTACAAAGCTGACTTACTGGTATCTGATCTGTCTAGAGCATTTTGCATGCAGTTGATGAGGTCTCCCACTTCATTTTCCTCCTCGCCTCTACGTACTACAGTTTCTAGCAATGTACCTTCGGCGTCATCTGATTCCTCCCCGGACGAATCTTCTTCAAACTCGGCATCGAACTGTGAGTAGTAGGCCTCGGCCACATCTCCCTCATCCGGTACACCTACACGTAGGGAAGTCAAGTCTTAATTTAGTCTTTTCTTTATTCCCTACAATATTGTTATTGTGTTGTTTTACCAGGCTGTTTAGTTTAGCACCTATAGCTGGTCTTCCTCTTAACTCCTGGGGTAATATACCTGTATCACAGTGTCAATGTGAATAATTCAATTTCTGACCAAAGGCCCCAGGGCACAGGTCTTGACAGCTACCCTTCCTTATTTATATCAATGATTTAAAAACTTATTAAAAAAGCAGATGTACTACACTTAGCCGACGACACAATCCTATTTACCTCTGACAAATCTAGATCAAAAGCAAACGAAGACCTACAGGAAGATTTATGTAAAGTCAGTCAATGGTCTCGAAAAAAAAAAATTTCTATCAATATAACTAAAAATAACATTATGGAAATACTTCCCACAAGAAATGAAGAAAAAGAGAATAAATGTTATGTTCAAACTAGGAAACGAGAATATGGAATACACAAATAACGATTCATATTTAGGTCTAGGAGTTCAATAACGCTGTGCCCACACCTACTTATACATGATGAGGTAAAGTGGTATTCAGATGCTTCAGTTCATAACTGTTTGCTAGGTTTTAACACCTTTTTTTTTTTATTCATATGGGCTGCTTATTTATATGTTGTTAGTCCCCGTTTGTAGGGATGGGGGTGTTGTAGGCACACAGACCAAGCCCAGTTATAGGCGTACAGGCAGAGCCTACTAGTGTTTGACGTCCGATTTCCATTGGTTCATCTTGCCTCGAAATCATTTATAATTTGTTGTTAATGACAGTAACATCCCAACAAATGGGGACTAAAGCCATTAGATTCAGTTGTGTTGTTCGGCTGGGTCTACGCGTCCATGGGACAAGTCCTCGGCTTCGCCTCAGTCTTGTTCCATGGACACATAGACCCGGCTGAAGCAGCACAACCTCATGCTCTAACAGCTCAGTGGAGGCATACAGCATCAAGGGATAATGTAATAACTTGAACTTAGGCATATGGGATCGTAGAAAGTGAGGAGATATTTGATTATTTAGGGAAGATGACCGTAACCCGATTGTGTGGTACAGAAATCATTGAGTCGCTTTACACTCATCTTCATGACATTAATTATGAAATCCTTATAATCTAATATTGCTTATGATCTCTGGTGATTATTTTCATACATGTCAGAGGTATATAAATACTGAACACCCATGCCCCCCTTAATTACATTCGCCATATGTGATGAGGTAAAGCGGTTTCCTGATTGGTGTTGCTACAGTGAATAAGGGATTTTCACCTTTGTAATTCTCCCTTTACATTAGTTTCTTTGGATTAGCTTGCAAAAACATTGAAATGTAATCCAAACCAACAAAGTTAATATAGACATACACAAGGAATCAGAAACAGATATGAACATGTGAGGTTAACAAGTTTTAGTAAACATTAGTTAAAGTATTGCTTTAAATTTGTTAATCTAAATCAAACAATCAAAAATAATAGAGGACAATTAAGAATGATTACCATCTGCAAAATCGAGTGTGGAGTTTGCTAGATCGTACACCATTGTGTTACGCATGGGCGTTATGGGCCGGTCGTCGTTAGATATTGTGATATAGTGTCGCGGTTGAGGTGGAAGAAGTCCAGTGTCTGTGTCGCGGCCGTAGCCGTGTTGGAAATCTCTAGGTACTGTATGCAAGACCTCTTCACTATCTACATCCCCATCAACGTCCTCCTCCTCCTCCTCCTCCTCCTCATCATCTTCACCTATCACTTGTATTCGCGGTTTAACTGGGGGAATATGTATAGAGATTCTAATTATTACTATTATTATAATGATAATATATCGTTTATTTGTACTTAGATTACAAAAGAGAGATGCCCATCTGGAGTTTTCTCCAGGTCTTCAATGACACTTCGAGGACCAAAAGAAATTAGAATGGTAGTTAGATGGTTAGATACTATGTTAGGGGTAACCGAGCTTTTAAACCAGGTATACTTGTGTTTTAACCGAATGCTATTTCTCTATTTCAAAGAGTACGAGACATTTTGTTTACTCTGAGGTATAAGACAAAGGTAGAAATTATAAGCAGTTTAACAATAGCGCTCAATCTTCAATCAACTTTATGTAAATCAATCATTCTTGCTACCGATTTTTATCGGGCATAAAACATCAATTGTGATTAGTGTAGACACTGCATAATGTTTAACTAAATATAAACTAACAGAGTTCCACTGTGAACGAGCTTGCGCGGGGGGGGGAGGGGGGGTATATGGCATTCATCAGCTATATATTATCTTGTTTGTATAATTTGAGTGAATACACATCCAATATTGTGCGTTTGTTACTTTTGTTTTGAAGGTTTGACAAGTCATGAACGGAAACTTGATAGGAGCGTTCCAAAATCCAGACACACAGAAGTAAATCAAAGTGTGAGTGTTAAACACTTTTTAGAACTCTTATCAGATAAAGGAACAGGATTATGAACAAACGTTAGTTACATTTAGTAAATAAAAACCGGGGAAGCAAATGGAGTTCTATTTACCTGGTGATGTGAAAGGTTTTCGACCAAGATTCGTAGGTTCTGGTTCGTTTTTCTCCAGCTAGAAGCACAATAATAAAAATGCATGAATTTGACAAGTAAACGTTTCTAAATAAATAACTTTACGGTGAAACACACACACTGTATGCCTCCTAAATATGGTGATGTTATGAAACCAATTTCGATGCTTGTAAACTACATTAGTCATCGAGTGGGACGATTTCTGGTCTGTAACAAAGTTAAAACTGACTGGTAAAAGTATATCGGAACGTTTTGAGGTTGTTTCCAGGCATTTAGCAACAAGAGCCACAATGGAGAATTTGGGGTTGACTAAACGATATAGACCCCTCCCTCCTCACGGCCCTGAGCTGTTGTTTGATATAATGAGCCCTCCGCCGTCACACTCTAGGTCCAAACCCTCAGATCTGATAAGAATGGTATGTCAGCCTACTTCGCTATCAGTTTCTTGTCCTAGAACTAGGCGTGTTAATGGGAATATGGTGACATTTTGCGGTCTTAATTGAATTATAATGACTATTTGTGGTTTGAGCCGAGTGGCGTTCCCTTCGTTTGAAGGGACTCTCTCATGTTTGGACCTAGACTGGTCAGACATATCATATCACGCAACACGCTTGTTTATATCTTCTCCTCACAGATGACAAATGGATTGCTGATGTTGTTGAGTTTTACTTTACCTGTGATTCGAATGGGTTATTGGCTTGGCGTATTCGCTCGTACTTTTTGGTATTTACAAGAAGTTGTTTCTGCGTGACCGCCCTGAAATGGAAATTTACCACTATTCAGTATGTAAATCCTACATAACAAAAGTAAATCTACTTTAATCATATTAGAAACGTTTATCAAAACATGAGCAACTAATTAAGCTCGAGCCTATGTCTTAAGATTATCCGGCTACGGACTTAATGCGAAATAATTTTAGCATTTCTTACCGCAGTCGTTTGGCTTCTTCATCAGCCTTCTGTTGTTTTCTTAGCCTCATTCGTTCTCTAGGTGACATATTTTTCCATTTGGCCTCTTCAGATTCTCTTCGCAGCTGTTCAATGTTAGAATTTTGTTTCCTAAACGAATATAGGTGGAAACGCCAGTCTTAAGTAACACGAACAAGATAATTCAACTTTTTCAGTGGATGATCAAAACAATCTTTGTTATAGAAATAATGATGCAAATTTTCAGTAGTTTAGAGACACAAACTATTAAATCTAGAGTCTCATAATATGGTATGATGCAAGATTTTCTTATAATATGAAAGCCAACACAACTTACATCGCCATTGCGATCTGTTGTGATTCTCTGTTGATGCTATCTTTTTGGTCTTTGGCATAATGTTTGTCAATCATCGTATTCTTCAAAAGCTGCGAAAAGACAAGAACAGTTTTCTATCAGCCCACATGGAAAACTAATTGAGAAAAACACAAGTGAAAGGAAACGTTTTTAAAGTAATTAAACGGATTAGCATTGCAGTATGAACAAGAAATGATTTAACACTTTCTAGTGAGCACGAAGGCAATTGACCACAATATCTCGGATGTATATCTTTGGCTAGAAATATATATCTTTGGCTAGAAAGCTGCACTATATTGGAGCTGTATCAAATACATCCCCATGAATCGGTGACGTCGGTATTGGCTTTGTGGCACCCGCTATCATGCGCCATCGGAATGTGGCAAGGTTCTTAGTCCTAAAAGGCAATGAATTGCCTTCATTAATACTATTCTAAGTCTAAATCAATACAGCACCAAGAGATAACTTACTTCCATTTGCTTCTCGATGAAAGGTAATTTGAGAAGCTCGGATGCTGATGGTCGCTTGGTCGGGTCTTTTTCAAGGATCCTGAAAAAAAATGTTTGAAGAAATGTGAGTTGGTAAAACAAAAGTTACATGGGTTAGTGTATCCAGACAACTAGAGTCATGGTTATACTCATCTTGAGAAAATTAAACACCTCCAAGCAGCACCTTGTCAAACCAAGAGAACACCCGCGCCCCAATACAGCAAGTGGCAACAACACCTACCTCCATGCCCTCCCACATATATTCCCCATCAGAATCTCTTTCCCTTGAGTAACACGGGTCACTGGTAAACCGAAGGTAAAAATCAACTATTTTGATTGGTATCCCACGTATACCCTTCCCTGCGGAAAAGCCCACCCTGATCTATGATTCACCAGCACCCAAGAAATCGCCGACCCTAAGCTTAGACGAAACCACGATGACAAAAAAACGAAATGCAGGAGAAAGTTCAAACACACCTATCCACTGCCCCAAAAAAATAAATCACTTTCGACCCTTACCCTCCCCCTCCAGTTAATCTTATCCAGATGCCGGACATGCATTATTTTGACGAGGAAGTGGCACCGCGGAAATCCAAACGAAACTCTCGTATTCTCTACCATATGATGATGTCGATAAAAGAAATCGATCGAGAATGCTGTGGCTAACATTTACAAGGATCCTGGAAGACCACCAATACGTCAGCTCAAACACCAGCTAATCAACTAATTTCTCATATTATGTTTTTGAAAAAAAATCCCAGAGTAATTTATATAGAACATATATAATTTGGTTTGACAATGTAATATAGAAAGGTATTTGGTTCGACAATGTAATATATAGAAAAGTATTTGGTTCAACAATGCCATTTTAATCGCTGCGGAATCAACACACAATCCCTGATTAAATAGAATCTTAAAGTTGATCTTATGACGACGTACGTTTTAAAAACATCCTGCAGCTCCTCGGAGAATTCTTCAGGCCACGCTGGAAGACTACCTTCTACAATCTTGTACATCACCCCCATCAAGCTTTGCCCTTCAAAGGCATGTTTGAGGGCCACCATCTCATACAGCATACATCCAATAGACCTAAAAGCAACATATATTGGGGTCCCGAGTTAGAAAATAGATCTAAGAGTTATTCAAACCATCCTATAGTAATACGCAGGATTTCATCTCTACATAGTTTATATTGCAGGGGGTATATATAGATAATGAAAGTAGACAGTAAGAAAGTAAATATACTACTATGGAATACACATATAGAAGGCAACGTAGAATCATCCGAGTTATTAATGTTAGATGATATCAATATTGAGGAGTGCAAAACCATGTGTCTCATTGGCAAATAAACATTTACAATAAATACACTGGCTGCTATAGGCCTTGGACGCAAGGGCAAGCGATTACTTGCGCCGATTCCTTCGTAAGAATATCAAACTTAGTTTACATCACTGCGATACTATCACCACTCGCAACACTTTTACAGTTAGTTGAGACTTACTTGGAAGTGTAAGATTAAATCTGTAATTATGTCAAGGACATAGTGGAGGAGAACTATTATGCATTCCGCAGCTAATTTAGGTCGACTTTAAAATGACTCACCAGACGTCTGACTTGGAGTTGTAGCCCTCGTGTTTGAGTACTTCTGGACTCATGTAGTAGGGGGTACCCGTGAATGTGGAAGCCATGTCCGTCGTCCCCATTAATATTCGTGATATCCCAAAGTCTCCGATTTTTATCATATTGTTTCGCAAGAAAATATTTCTATAAATAAAAAGACTCCAGTTAGAGCCCGAGCCTAGATTAAAAAGCACGATCACAGTTACAGGTTGCAAAGACATTTGACTTATAAATATATATATATTTTATTAATCGATTTAAAAGCAGTTTTACGATATTCTCTCCCAATATAGACATAATTGCGCGACGGCAATCCCGACGTTCCATATTACACGCGGGCGTAGCCATTGCAGTAAGTGTAGCGAACTAACGAAATTGCATAGCCCAAGGGTGATATGGAACTTCGCCCGAGGATAAGTGAGTGAGTGAGATTGGTTGCTTTACGCCCTTATCAACACATTTAAGAAGTGTTATATCAAGGGTGGGAGAGCTGAGAGGGAGGCAGTTTATGATCATACCCAGGAAATAGAGATAGAGAAGAAGGTAGAGAGAGACAGAGAAAGAGACAGAAAGGCACTTTAAGGTCATACCCAGGACCATCGCCCGAGGATAATTTTGTATTAAATTTTATTATACTTTTCCCGAGGATAATTTTGTATTAAATTTTATTATACTTTTCCCGATATGTATGGCGAAACAATAGTTAACATTCGATGGAAATGAATGGCGAGTGTAGTGGTTAATGTCATGGCAACCAATGTGGGGTTTTTAACTAAGTTTACGCATAAATTCACCTTCATGATTAAATTTTGTTTCTATTTATATTATTAAAAGCATATATAATAAAACAGTTAACTAACTCGTTGGTTCCAGTTACTTAGAATATTGCACGAGTTGCGTAGTAATATTCACGCTCCTTCAACCAACTCGTTAGGTACCCTGTATTTAGTCCCTCCGATATAATTGCAAATAGTAAACCATCCTCCTTATTGCGCCCCCACCCACCCACCACCACACACCTCAGATAGCTTACATGTTAAAACCTTAATAATATTATAGACCATAGAAACATGTTTCGCGTCGGGAAAAAAACAACATACCTGGATTTTAAATCTCTGTGTAACACTTTGCTGGAAAATAAAGAGAGGCAGAGTTCAGGTAATTGCGAAAGATGAACGAATCTCCATGGGAAACACTGAATCTCATATGTTAATCACCCCCATGTTGATATCGTTTCACAAAAATCAATACATCGCGGGATAGACTCAATCACTATTGATCAAATATAGGCCCTTCATTATCTATTCGAGTGGCTGATTGGATCCCAATCAATGATACCAAAGCAGAGGAAATGATTCATCATTTGAACAGTTGAGTAATATACCAATAGCAATTATCCTACATATCTCATTGGTACGCATCAACTGTTCAAATTATGAATCATTATTTCATCAATAGTGATTGAGATGGTGGGAAAATAATGACTTTTTTATGACTTATTATATTTGAATCACCAAACTCCGTCAAAATACCAGCGGAATTATCATAATTTAAATGGATTAAGCAGTGCATCATATGGTCACTGTGGCTATATAGGGAAATTACACTGTGCAGGTACGGCCAAATCATAGAATATTGACTAAGAAGCCTCATTATAAAGGGCCTTAAAACACGTTTTCATTTTAGTGTTTTTGAATGACTTTTAAGACGCGTATGGAACCTGCGTCCATGACATGTTAAGTAAAGGTAAGAATACATACCGACTGTGCATGTACTGTACTGCCAACATTAGCTGAATGAGCCACTCTATGACAAGGGCCTCCGGCAATGATGTATTTTCCTTCTTACATTTCTGTATCCTATCACCAAGATCGCCGCCCTGTACGCAAAGTCAGATGAGAATTAAATTCAAATGGAAAAAGATGGGTCATGTACATATATCTATAGGACAGGATTAGAAATGACTAGACTAGAAATATGAATTAAAAGTCTTGAAGTGTACGAGAGAATGCCATAGCAATGGTGTGTCATAATGTAACGCATATGACTATAATTTATATTTGTCACCAGACTTGATGATTATTAGTAAACGCGTATTTGAATTTTAAAAATACTTAAGAACGGGCGAGTGAGGGATGGAGTTCAGTTTATGTCAATGATGTGAAGTTCCATCCACATCTATATCACTTTAAGCCACCACCAAACCCGTGTTTTGAATCTGGTGGTCATCAGATCATATTAAACATGTTGAATATGATCAGGTTGTGATAGGATTCTTATCCGATGAGTTTGCTGACATAAGACACGATGCACTGCAGCCTATTCATGGTGTTACATGCATTGTCCTACCAAAACCAATTCATCTGGTGGGCCAAAATAGGGCGGATAAGGACATGGGTTGGAAGAATGATTCGAGCAGAATTTCGCATGTTAATAATGAAAGATTAAGTTGCCTGAATATGAAGCATCTCACAGGTTGTAAAGATTCAAGAAAAGTTGCTAAAAGTTATCATTTTGGCTGAGACAGACCATCATTTAGATTTTGAATCCTTCTCGTTGCTGGCAGTTTGGCAGAAAGTAGAGAGATACATCGATAAAGAAATTTAACATGCGTATGGGCATATTTAGATGTTTACAAAGAATACCAATACATTAAAAGGATAGACCTCTAACCAGGCTTCTTACAAGAGAAACTTGACGGCATAAGGAAAGCAAGCCACCTTATAGGGGGCATGCTATTTTTTAATTATTTGTTATCACTATCAGGCGATTTTTTAAAAGAAAAGAAGGTAAAATGAGTGCTGTTTGCGTATTCTACTGATTTTACAGGGCTCAGAATGAAAAATACTGACATTTTACATATGCACATACAAAATTACTGACTGTTAACGTCCTTAAAACTGAATTATGGAAAATTAAATAGCAAAAATAATGTATGTACCTCACAAAATTCTGTTACAATACAGAAAAATTCCCCCTCGATGAAGCTGTCATGGAAGCGGACAATTCCGGGGTGGTCGAGATTACGTAATAAGTTTGCTTCACGGACAGCATCTAATGTTTCGTCTGGTTGGAGATCTCCGAGGGCAATTTCTTTTAATACTTTCCTAAATAAATAAGAAAAGGTAATTTTTAGACCCAAAAATATAATTGTCAGGGAAGCTTTGACAATAACTAAAGGTTTTAGAGGTGGGGAGCGCTGCATGTATATCAGTGGGACAGTAAAAACAAATCTTATTGACTTAGGTATTTCATCAATAGTATGAATAACAATGTTGTTTCTTGTTTTTTGTTTTATTTCAGAGGCTTTAGGGCTATCTGGCCATTCCTCAGGGCCATTCCTCATTATACTCATATTTCAATATACAGCAAACAACAGCATAAATGTATCCAGCATTACTTTGATGCTAAATGCAATGGATACTTATTATATGCCATAGTAACTAAGTTACTTTTGACATTAATAAAGTGTGTTTCTTTAGATTTTAATTCAGCTTCGTAGTAGAGGCCAAGAGCTCTTATCGGGGAATATTGAATCGACTTTTATTTGCCGTGAATAAAAGAGGAAATATATGTTTATATCTGATCTGGATATACATCCAGGTCTCCCTATGTATGACTAAATATGGATCTCACAAGAAACTAACAGTACAACCAATCAATAAGACAGTTTTCTAGGAAATATTATTTACAACTTACAAGTCTTCTTTAGGGTCCTTGCTTTTTAAATCAGTAACCAACCAGGCAGTACCGAAGTTTCCACTTCCTAAGCGTTTTTCAACACGGTATCTATTTGCCAAGACTCGTTTGTCAGAGTCCTTTGCTTGGCGTGATGACCGAGACTGTGGTATCTTTTTTGGCAGAGGCATTCTGATGACTAGATGAATGCCCTCATGAAAAGCGTTCACACATTCTGACCTACAAATTGAAATAATGTATTGTATATATATAGTGAATGATAAGAAATTAGATTGGACAGACTGGGTACCAGAAATAGCAAGGCCATGTTTTCATAAAGCGGTGTCGATGAGGAAAACCGAAGGTACCATAATTTAAAAAAACAAAACAAGAACGAATATTTAAAACTGTATGCGGTATCATATCATGCATGAATCAGCTGTTATTGATACCTAAATTATTAACATTGATGTATGTAAGCTCATACTACCTGAATAAAAATGAATTGAAAAATATATCTCCCCCCCCCCCCCCCCTGGACCCTGGAGACAATAAGTATAAAAAAATACTGACATGAATGAGAAACAAGTGTCACTACATATATATGCAAGCTTTATTTATACCTCCTGGAGTCACTGTTAAATTGTTAAATATATAGCATAACTGCATTTAATAGTGAGATCCATGGTGGACATTTACGTTTTTACATATGAACTACTGTTGTTAAATGTCTTTGGCCTGTAAGTGAATAAAAAATCAAAAAAAAATCTCAATTCTGTCAATATTTACATCCTTATGTCATGAATGCATGGTTTGGTGGGTCTCACGTACGGTATTGTTGTTAATCATTGGTATGATAGACATTATATTTAACTATTAAATAGACAATCATAAATGAAGGCATACATAACATTAGAGCTATTTATACATAACTCTGACAATTATATTATATATTAAATATATAATAATATCACGCAAACAAACATAGCGTACCGGCTATGGCCTATGCCTATGGATTGGTATGTCATATTCCCTCCCGGTATTCCCTTATTATATTATATAGACGTTTATTTCTCGGCCAGGAACTACTTCCACTCGATGATACAAGGGACGCCCAATACAAACAAATCGATAGAATCGCATTAATAAGTAATGCCTAATAATGTCAAGGCCGGGATCTTTGAGTTCGAGAAGGCCACATTTAAATTAAGCCTTTATTATTATACTTTAGTTAACGCACGTACACAACAATCGATTAATTTAAGGACAAAACAAATGCATTGAAGACTATCGTGACATGTGGATGATGCGGCAGTTCGTGGAAGATTAGATTGAAATGATTTCCATATCTGCATTATAAACATAACGTACGTCAGATACAATCAGAAGCACACGTATAAATGGAAGAACAAGTAACCGCCTGCACTGAGTGAATGCTGTTGGTCAGCCATTTTCCCACTGACGCCTGGCAAACTTACCTCCCTTCGATACGATTCTCCCCTTAGGAATTCCAATGCACGTTAATTTAATCACGAACAGGAGGACATACAATCAATGCATATTCCTATCAATGTTCAGTAATGTTTACAAAACTTAATCCAACCATAGACTAAATAATGGGATATATATTTCCAGTGGCGGTAGCCCAACACGATGGTTTACGGTCACCTTAGGCACGGCTGATGCATTGTGGTATAGCGCGCACCTGCCGTTCACGAATTTTTATCATCTCAGTTGGTGGTATTTTTGTGTATAACCCATTCACCCAATCACATATTATTATACAATTTCTCTGTAACTATTTTCTTAATGTTTTTCATGTCAATAGTATTAAACAGCTCATACCGTACATAACAGTTTAAATCTTAATTGCGTACGAATGATGAACGGATGCATGATACTGGATAACAAGGCTTTACGGTGTTGATAGAGAGAAGAAAATAAATAATAGAAGAACGAGTAAAACAAGTCATTGAAGCGATGACGCCTATATGTGTGCCGGGGATTCACCACAAGTAGATATATTGAATCATTACAACAAACACACACTTTTTAATATTTGGATGTATCGATCACTCTAGGTTGGGCTGTTCGGCTGTTGGGCATTGATCAATCAATTTTGCGGTACATACATGTATACAAGCGCCTTCGGCACTTGGGCCCAAAATCCCGAAAGCACAGTGCAGATAGCACAATAAATTAATGACATAGTCAGGTAGATTGGTGCAAAAAAATGCAAGAATTGTTCAAATTGGTATTAAAGCATGAAATTTGGTACAGTGATAGATTTTGGTATGCCGATTACAAAATTTGGGATATTGACCCATTCGGAAAAATTGTTTTCTTGGGTTCTGTTGCCAAGGTAACATTTTTTCAGTGAAATTTTGGCCATTCCCTGGAAATAATGAATTAAATTGAACAAATAATTTGATGTGGTATATGCACGCAAAGTAGTCTATGGGATAGTTCTCTAATAATTTTTCTAACTATTTTGGCGAATTATATGGTTGCTAGGCTATGTATGATTGCTAAGCAACTGATAATATACTGAAATTTCTCCAAAATGGCTCATTTTATGTATATTTTATGGGGATAGGCAATTATTTATGTTCTAGAATGTAACATTTATTTAATGATAACGTTTTCAGTGATATGCTTCATATCACTGAGCTGTATTCAAATCAAGTGCCTCTATAAATCAGTAATTTGCAATCCCCCTGTTCACACCTAGAACACCCATATTATTATCTTATTAAGGTAACCAAAGTGTTGGAAAAAGGAGCTGGATCTAATATTGTCCATGTGGGTCAGCACTTGTTTTGGGAGGCAATTTATGTTCACTGGCTAATAAGGCTTACAACACCAGGTATTTTTAGCTGAGGATGAGTGGTGTAGTGGTCTCAGTGTTTGCTTCACAAGCCAGAGGCCTGGGTTCAATTCCGAGCAGGAATTCTTGATTTTTTTTTCAGAACACCAGTTCTCCCAATCAAAGAACTGACATACATGCACTTATCTCTGTTGCATGGATATTTATTATATGATTTTAATTGACATTGTTATTCTGGTGTAACTGTAGGCACTGCAATAAACAGTTTGTACATAAAAAGAGTTCATTTTCCAGCATGCACAAAAAGCTGATTACAAAAGTACAGATTGAGGAAGCTTCAATCCTATAGTACAGATGGCAGCACCAAGGGTAGTAGTATACTGAATCATAGTTGTAGCCCTGGCTAATGTACTGATTGATACTTTATTGCACTGTGATGGGGGTTCAGGACAATTGTTTTCATTTTTTTTTCATTGCTTTGAGTGACAAATAGTCCCAACAAGATGTTTCAGCAAAAAATAATGACTTTTCAGAACCTTGATAAAAAAGCAGAAATACAAAAAAAATCCCATTTTCCTCTACAATATTAGAAAGTTGAAAGTGGGTCTTCATAGGCAATCCTATCGACCACCCACATACCAAATTTGGGGTCGTTTTGAGAACCTTTATATAACTTCAGGAAAATTAAGTAAGGTAATTACTGCACTGTGATTTTGGGCTTGAAAAAAAATTTCCTCAAATTCTCACGAAAAGTTGTTCAGGTGATCTTTACATTTATGCCATTACATTGACACACAGAAATTGGCAAATTTACATTTTTCACTTCAATTTTAGGGGGGTTAAAACATTCAAAGTCATGTAATTACTATGTAAGGAGTCATAGCCAACCCATTATTTGGGCACAGGTTAGGCATTTAATAGCAACATATATTACAAGTAAATCACATGTTGAATATATTATAAAACACCCAGGAAAAGTGAATTTTGTAGGCCTATATGAATCTCTAATATGTAGTGTCTGTAATAGAAGCTAGATGGGGCAAGTAAATAACAGCCATGCTGCCATCTAGGCTGACTGAAGACAACTACAAGCTACAAGCTCTGATTGCCTCTATAAATCAGTAATTTGCAATCCCCCTGTTCACACCTAGAACACCCATATTATTATCTTATTAAGGTAGTTGACCCCATTGAAGTGACTAATATAAAGTGCAAAAACTTCTTGAATATAATAGAAGAACCAAAGTGTTGGAAAAAGGAGCTGGATCTAATATTGTCCATGTGGGTCAGCACTTGTTTTGGGAGGCAATTTATGTTCACTGGCTAATAAGGCTTACAACACCAGGTATTTTTAGCTGAGGATGAGTGGTGTAGTGGTCTCAGTGTTTGCTTCACAAGCCAGAGGCCCGGGTTCAATTCCCAGCAGGAATTCTTGTTTTTTTTTTCAGAACACCAGTTCTCCCAATCAAAGAACTGACATACATGCACTTATCTCTGTTGCATGGATATTTATTATATGATTTTAATTGACATTGTTATTCTGGTGTAACTGTAGGCACTGCAATAAACAGTTTGTACATAAAAAGAGTTCATTTTCCAGCATGCACAAAAAGCTGATTACAAAAGTACAGATTGAGGAAGCTTCAATCCTATAGTACAGATGGCAGCACCAAGGGTAGTAGTATACTGAATCATAGTTGTAGCCCTGGCTAATGTACTGATTGATACTTTATTGCACTGTGATGGGGGTTCAGGACAATTGTTTTCATTTTTTTTTCATTGCTTTGAGTGACAAATAGTCCCAACAAGATGTTTCAGCAAAAAATAATGACTTTTCAGAACCTTGATAAAAAAGCAGAAATACAAAAAAAATCCCATTTTCCTCTACAATATTAGAAAGTTGAAAGTGGGTCTTCATAGGCAATCCTATCGACCACCCACATACCAAATTTGGGGTCGTTTTGAGAACCTTTATATAACTTCAGGAAAATTAAGTAAGGTAATTACTGCACTGTGATTTTGGGCTTGAAAAAAAATTTCCTCAAATTCTCACGAAAAGTTGTTCAGGTGATCTTTACATTTATGCCATTACATTGACACACAGAAATTGGCAAATTTACATTTTTCACTTCAATTTTAGGGGGGTTAAAACATTCAAAGTCATGTAATTACTATGTAAGGAGTCATAGCCAACCCATTATTTGGGCACAGGTTAGGCATTTAATAGCAACATATATTACAAGTAAATCACATGTTGAATATATTATAAAACACCCAGGAAAAGTGAATTTTGTAGGCCTATATGAATCTCTAATATGTAGTGTCTGTAATAGAAGCTAGATGGGGCAAGTAAATAACAGCCATGCTGCCATCTAGGCTGACTGAAGACAACTACAAGCTACAAGCTCTGATTGCCTCTATAAATCAGTAATTTGCAATCCCCCTGTTCACACCTAGAACACCCATATTATTATCTTATTAAGGTAGTTGACCCCATTGAAGTGACTAATATAAAGTGCAAAAACTTCTTGAATATAATAGAAGAACCAAAGTGTTGGAAAAAGGAGCTGGATCTAATATTGTCCATGTGGGTCAGCACTTGTTTTGGGAGGCAATTTATGTTCACTGGCTAATAAGGCTTACAACACCAGGTATTTTTAGCTGAGGATGAGTGGTGTAGTGGTCTCAGTGTTTGCTTCACAAGCCAGAGGTCCGGGTTCAATTCCCAGCAGGAATTCTTGTTTTTTTTTTCAGAACACCAGTTCTCCCAATCAAAGAACTGACATACATGCACTTATCTCTGTTGCATGGATATTTATTATATGATTTTAATTGACATTGTTATTCTGGTGTAACTGTAGGCACTGCAATAAACAGTTTGTACATAAAAAGAGTTCATTTTCCAGCATGCACAAAAAGCTGATTACAAAAGTACAGATTGAGGAAGCTTCAATCCTATAGTACAGATGGCAGCACCAAGGGTAGTAGTATACTGAATCATAGTTGTAGCCCTGGCTAATGTACTGATTGATACTTTATTGCACTGTGATGGGGGTTCAGGACAATTGTTTTCATTTTTTTTTCATTGCTTTGAGTGACAAATAGTCCCAACAAGATGTTTCAGCAAAAAATAATGACTTTTCAGAACCTTGATAAAAAAGCAGAAATACAAAAAAAATCCCATTTTCCTCTACAATATTAGAAAGTTGAAAGTGGGTCTTCATAGGCAATCCTATCGACCACCCACATACCAAATTTGGGGTCGTTTTGAGAACCTTTATATAACTTCAGGAAAATTAAGTAAGGTAATTACTGCACTGTGATTTTGGGCTTGAAAAAAAATTTCCTCAAATTCTCACGAAAAGTTGTTCAGGTGATCTTTACATTTATGCCATTACATTGACACACAGAAATTGGCAAATTTACATTTTTCACTTCAATTTTAGGGGGGTTAAAACATTCAAAGTCATGTAATTACTATGTAAGGAGTCATAGCCAACCCATTATTTGGGCACAGGTTAGGCATTTAATAGCAACATATATTACAAGTAAATCACATGTTGAATATATTATAAAACACCCAGGAAAAGTGAATTTTGTAGGCCTATATGAATCTCTAATATGTAGTGTCTGTAATAGAAGCTAGATGGTGCAAGTAAATAACAGCCATGCTGCCATCTAGGTTGACTGAAGACAACTACAAGTCAGAGAGCTCTGATTGCCTCTATAAATCAGTAAGTTGCAATCCCCCTGTTCACACCTAGAACACCCATATTATTATCTTATTAAGGTAGTTGACTCCATTGAAGTGACTAATATAAAGTGCAAAAACTTTTTGAATATAATAGAAGAACCAAAGTGTTGGAAAAAGGAGCTGGATCTAATATTGTCCATGTGGGTCAGCACTTGTTTTGGGAGGCAATTTATGTTCACTGGCTAATAAGGCTTACAACACCAGGTATTTTTAGCTGAGGATGAGTGGTGTAGTGGTCTCAGTGTTTGCTTCACAAGCCAGAGGCCCGGGTTCAATTCCCAGCAGGAATTCTTGTTTTTTTTTTCAGAACACCAGTTCTCCCAATCAAAGAACTGACATACATGCACTTATCTCTGTTGCATGGATATTTATTATATGATTTTAATTGACATTGTTATTCTGGTGTAACTGTAGGCACTGCAATAAACAGTTTGTACATAAAAAGAGTTCATTTTCCAGCATGCACAAAAAGCTGATTACAAAAGTACAGATTGAGGAAGCTTCAATCCTATAGTACAGATGGCAGCACCAAGGGTAGTAGTATACTGAATCATAGTTGTAGCCCTGGCTAATGTACTGATTGATACTTTATTGCACTGTGATGGGGGTTCAGGACAATTGTTTTCATTTTTTTTTCATTGCTTTGAGTGACAAATAGTCCCAACAAGATGTTTCAGCAAAAAATAATGACTTTTCAGAACCTTGATAAAAAAGCAGAAATACAAAAAAAATCCCATTTTCCTCTACAATATTAGAAAGTTGAAAGTGGGTCTTCATAGGCAATCCTATCGACCACCCACATACCAAATTTGGGGTCGTTTTGAGAACCTTTATATAACTTCAGGAAAATTAAGTAAGGTAATTACTGCACTGTGATTTTGGGCTTGAAAAAAAATTTCCTCAAATTCTCATGAAAAGTTGTTCAGGTGTTCTTTACATTTATGATATTACATTGACACACAGAAATTGGCAAATTTACATTTTTCACTTCAATTTTAGGGGGGTTAAAACATTCAAAGTCATGTAATTACTATGTAAGGAGTCATAGCCAACCCATTATTTGGGCACAGGTTAGGCATTTAATAGCAACATATATTACAAGTAAATCACATGTTGAATATATTATAAAACACCCAGGAAAAGTGAATTTTGTAGGCCTATATGAATCTCTAATATGTAGTGTCTGTAATAGAAGCTAGATGGGGCAAGTAAATAACAGCCATGCTGCCATCTAGGCTGACTGAAGACAACTACAAGCTACAAGCTCTGATTGCCTCTATAAATCAGTAATTTGCAATCCCCCTGTTCACACCTAGAACACCCATATTATTATCTTATTAAGGTAGTTGACCCCATTGAAGTGACTAATATAAAGTGCAAAAACTTCTTGAATATAATAGAAGAACCAAAGTGTTGGAAAAAGGAGCTGGATCTAATATTGTCCATGTGGGTCAGCACTTGTTTTGGGAGGCAATTTATGTTCACTGGCTAATAAGGCTTACAACACCAGGTATTTTTAGCTGAGGATGAGTGGTGTAGTGGTCTCAGTGTTTGCTTCACAAGCCAGAGGCCCGGGTTCAATTCCGAGCAGGAATTCTTGATTTTTTTTTCAGAACACCAGTTCTCCCAATCAAAGAACTGACATACATGCACTTATCTCTGTTGCATGGATATTTATTATATGATTTTAATTGACATTGTTATTCTGGTGTAACTGTAGGCACTGCAATAAACAGTTTGTACATAAAAAGAGTTCATTTTCCAGCATGCACAAAAAGCTGATCACAAAAGTACAGATTGAGGAAGCTTCAATCCTATTAGTCCGGCAGACGAGGGGCTATTTTTGGCTGTACCTTAAAATTGAGTTCTAACGAGATTTTATTGGTGATTCTTGGAAATTAAGGTATGCTGAATCTGAATCTGGCCATATTTGACCTGGCAAAATTGAGGATTTTTTTTAAAAAGGGGTCAAAGTCAAGGTCACCCAAAATACTGAAATATAGAAAAAAATAGGCATTGTTGGCTGGTATTTTTTCAAAATAATGGCTAGAATGTTCTAATGTGGCAGGTTGGTCAGTCTTTCATTGCCCCATCAGGGAATAAAATGTTGGTGACCTTGGTCAAGGTCAAAGTCATTTGTTTCAAGGTCAAATGTTGAAAAATTGCCTTTTTAGCCTACTGGTATAAGATTATAGGTATTCTTTGGGGCATATTTGACACAAATTGCATATGTATGACCTATCCTAGTGTAGAGGAACACAGTACTTCATTTTAGCTGAGCAAATTTTGACAGGATACCCCAGAATACCTTACATCGTGTGAAGAAGGTCAAAGGTCACAGATCATACCAGAAGTAGGAAAATCCTATAAAAATGACACATTTTTGTTTTGCAATTGGTGGGTATTTATTCAGATAGTTGAGATTTGGCAGGTAGATTTTATTAATGATTCTTAGAGATAAAAGGTATGCCGAATCTGAATCTGGCCTTTTTGACCTGGCAAAACTGACGATTTTTTTACGAGGGGTCAAAGGTCAAGGTCACCAAAAATGTAGAAAATTAAAAAAAAAATATACATTATTGCATCCTATTTTGTCAAAATAATGGCTAGAATGTTCTAATTTGGCAGGTTGGTCAGTCTTCCATAGCCCATTCAGTAAATAACAAATTTGTGACCTTGTGACATTTTTATCACCTATCGACAGCCCGACATCTACTCCACAGTTGACCCACACCCCTCAGGCCCTACTTTTGTTGACAATTTGGATCATTTATAAAGATCCACACCCACACTGATTAGGGACACCTGCTAATCAGAGCATCCAAACACTGCTTATACTCTGTATAACAGTCACTCAAATTATGCAGAGACATCTCTCTACATACAAAATTAATCAAAATATGAGATTAATTATGTCACTAATTCTTCTTGAATTAACATGGGATTAATCCCATAAAGATCCCTGATCTGCCTGATGAGCCCATCAAAGGGGCAAAACCATATAGTGCCAAACACCATCAGTGATGGTGGAGGGGCCCTCCCAACTTTGTTGATACCAATAGCAATGTATCCAAGCTAATAACGCCAAGAATAAATAAGACCATTTTTATTTTTGTCTCATCAATTATATATAGTTGTGGAATATGGGGCCTACATCATTTATTATTATAAAAAATAAATTGGATGTAATATCCAGGTGTGTCTCTGACATCACACCTGGATACGTGTGCACCTGTCTATGACATCATAGACCGTAGCGAGGCTGAGTAGACCGTTGCCAAGTGAGGGTTCCAACCCTCATTACATGGTAGCAGTATTGAAGGGAGAGGAGGTTGTTCTAGACTCGTATCATAAATTTGTGACCTTGGTCAAGGTCAAGGTCATCTATTTCAAGGTCAAATGCTGAAAAATGGCCTTTTTGTGCTACTGGTGTTCAAAATAGGATTAAATTCAGAATAAATTGTGCATACAATGGAGGAAGTTATATCGTAGATAACCTTTTGTTACCAAAAAGCTATTTGATAGGAGAAATATGGGATAATTAGGCAAATTCCTGGTTAAGCAATTTTTTTGGTGGACATTTTGAAGTCAAAATGGGTGCCAGGTGTGTAACAAAGCAGTTTATCCAAAGCTATCATCTTGGGACAACTTCCTTAGCAACAAAGAACATGGCCATCTGCTTATTTGAGGTAGTTTTTTTTATTACTTTAAGGCATGTAAATACATGCCTTAAAGTCACCACTGTTGATCATAAACAGCGTGGTGACCATGAAGTGTTCAAGAGTTTGTGGAACACTAGAACACAGACATTCAAGGTTATATTTGGCTTCAGTATTGAGGTTTTGTTCATGAATATGCCCTCTGATTACGTGAAAATAATTATGTTGGGAGGGGTGCTGCCAACCGATTGAGTTTCAAGTAGATGAGTTTTGTTACTTGGTTGAAATGAGAGGGCTGTTGGGTTGAATATTTCACTTTTTATTTGGACCTTAACTGGTCGACGTTTCGGACTTCAGTCCTTCTTCAGGGCCAGTCCAGTGTTGACTGAGCCAGACAGATCTGGGCCCCTATTTATACTCATGCTAAGCATTCTGGGATATGGTAACTAGGTAAAGTTAGCCTGACAATGGACTGAGTTAGTTGTGGTACTTTCTTACAATTTTTGTTTCATGATTTAGTTTGGTATTTTGGGTTACTTTATACAATTTCTGGCCTTTTATGGGATTTAGAAATTATAATAATATTGTTTTCTTATTTTTGCCTATTCTTTGTGTTAATTTCTTAAACTCTAGAAATTATGAAAAAATATGATCAATAACTGTTTACACCTATTAAACGATATACATATGACACATATTATTTGAAGAAAATATTCTTAAAGTGTTTTTAAACCCTGAACCTCATGTTAAACACCCGTCCTGAAGCCCAAAAAGGGGGAAAAGGGCCCCCGTCAGCCAGGCAAAATATGTGTAAACTGCCCCCGTCCTCAATGGGTTAACATTGTAGTCAACGTTCTGTTATATCTCTTGATCTGCCCATTTGCAATGGGATGATATGCACACCACTTTGAATAAATTTGACTCAAAGTTTCTCCCTTGGTCTGAGTGCCACATGAGCGGGACGCCATATCTGCACACTACCTCAGCCACCAAAATATCTGCCACCGTCTTGGCAATAAAGTCAGGTATTCCAAAGCACTCTGTCCATTTTGTGAACAGATCTCCAATCACAAGGACGTATCGATTAACAGCATCAGACTTGGGAAATGGCCCTGTGATGTCCATTGCAATCTCTTCCCACGCTCCTTTAAGTGGTCTCTCTCCCAGGTGGGTCCTTTTCTGCCAAAGAGGGGGTCCTTTGTCTGCTGATGAACAACACACATGGAGATGAAAGTAGTTGCATCTTTGGTCATTGTCAGCCAATAACATGATCGTTTGAGTTTACTGATAGTCTTGTCCCTCCCCAAATGACCACCCATCGGTCCAGCATGTATCATCTTGAGATGTTCCTTCCTGGCTAATTGGGGTACATACACTCTCCAATCTCTGCCACAAGCTGGCATCCACCTCCATATCCCAGCAAATTATGCTCAATAGCTAGAGATCCAAAATCATTTTGAAAGCCACAGTCGCTGACTGGTACTCGCTCATTGGCTCCAGGTGCCTCACCATCTTGCAGGGCCTTCTTAAATAGCACACACAGAGGGGCATTCTCCTGACTCTCTTTCACCGCTACCGGACCCCCATCCCAGGTAATTGTTCTAATGGAAGCGGGCTCGATCTCACCTTCCTCCTCTGGGTCAATCCTATGATACTGACCACAAGGGATGTGCGAAATACCATCGGCATTCTGATTTTTTTCCTGCTCGGTGTTCTACCTTGAAGGTGTATGTGGCCAGCTCTTCCACCCAGCGAGCAAGTTGACCATCCGGTTCCTTGATGTCCAGCAGCCACTTTAAAGCACTATGGTCAATTCTAACCATAAAATTTCCGCCAATGAGGTAGGAGCAATACTTCCTCACTCCATAAAAGATTGGGAGCAACTCCTTCCGAGTTACACAATAATTTCTCTCCGCTTTATTCAGCGTGCGTCCCGCATATCCTAGTACCCTTTCACATCTATCTATCACCTGTGAGAGGACACAGCCAATTCCCAGGCCACTGGCATCCGTATCAAGGACCATCTGGGCTGTTGGATCCTGAAAAACCAAGCACAGGGGCCTGTGCACAGTAGATTCCAGATTGCATCCATCAACTGGGTACAGCCTCATCCCACACATAGGGTACATCCTTCTTTGTCAGCTTGAACATAGGAGCGGCTACGATAGGAGCGGCTATCAAAGAGAAATCTTTGAGAAAAGCTCTGTAGTATGAGCAGAAGCCCAAGAAGCTTCTGAGTTGCTCTTTACTGGACGGGTAAGGCCATGTTCTATTTCAATCTTGGCCAGGTCAGTGGCTACACCCTCCCCTGACACAATGTGCCCAAGGAAAGCCACAGAGGCCTGAAAAAGCTGACACTTGGTAGGCTTGACCAGCCACTCTCATCCTTTCAAACATCCTTGCTAGTCTATCAGCACATTCCTCCATGGTCCGGCCGTGCACTATTACGTCATCCAGGTAGACAAGACACTGCTCCTCGACCAAGCCTACCAGAACTGTCTCCATCAATCCTTCAAAGGTGGAAGGAGCGTTTACTAAGCCAAAAGGCATAATGTTGCACTGGTACAGGCCCCAGTGTGTGCAAAAGGCCGTTTTCTCTATACTACTCACATCCATCTCCACTTGCCAATACCCCCTCACCAGATGAAGTGGGCAAAACACGCTGGCCCCTCTCAGAAGGTTGAGAGTATCATCCTAGGCAGGGGATAAGCATCCTTCTTTGTGACTTAATCACAGTAATCTCCGCAAAATCTCCAGCCCCCATCCTTCTTTTTTACCAACACAACAGGGCTGGCCCAGGGACCGCTTCCACGTTCAATCACTCCTCCTTTCATTTTGCACAATTCTTCTTCCACAATCTGTCACCTGTGAATAGGCACACATCTTGGCCGACTCTTAATTGGGTGGCTAGTACCAGTATCGATGTGGTGTTTAGCCATCCCAGTTCTACCTAGAGGCTCTCCGTTTCTATGGAACAAACTCTGGAACTCTGTAAGTAATTCTGTATCTTGTCCTCATGACCTTGAGTCATACATCTATCGGTCTCGCCCAGTCATACATCTATCGGTCTCGCCCCACAGGTCGCTGATCATGGCCTTTCTCATGTCCTGCTCATCCTGTAGGGTGTTGCAAGTGGGGAGGGGGGAAGAATTAACTTCTGCCCCACTCCATGCCACCACTTTCACACCTTGGAGTATGCAAGCATCTAGCAGACCTCGGTTGAGAATTTTTGCTATACCCTCTCTCCCAGTGGGCCAATGTACTGACCTTGTTATTCTAACTTCTGGCACAAGTCCTTCATCTTCCATAATGAGGTTCCGAGCTCCTTCCTCAGTCAGAGTATCTTGTGGTTCCACTCCACCAACAGCATGGGAAGGGTTCCATGTGATATTCATCTTGTGATACTACCGGCCATTATCATCGTCTGAGAAGCAGCATAAGCATACCCACATGGTAACGTCGGCCAGTTCCACTCTCCATCACCCTCAGATTTTTTCAGATGAAACTTGACTGCCTATCTCCTCCAGGAACTGCTGTCCCTGCCCTCCCACCACTGGATATCCTTCCAGGGGTGTTTCTCCTGTCCCCTCTAGGAACTCCTGAATATCAGTTCCTTCTGCATACGCCAAGGTGTGGTATCGTTCACCTGTTTCCTCCAGTAGCCCTTGACCGCTACTACCTGTTTCTCCAAAACATGGTTCATCCACCTCCTCCTCCAGGGGTCCTCGATCACACACATTCCAACCAGAATGTTGCTCATCCACCTCCTCCAGGGGTCCTCGATCAGACATGTCCTGCCCATCACCTCCATTATCCCAGGTGACGCTCATCCACGCCTGACTTCCATTTTTCACTGCTCCATGTTGTGTGGTGCAGACATCACCAAGACGTCGCCCAGGTATGACTACCTCTGGCCTATACATCCACACTGTTCCAGTATCTGTGTCTACCAGAGACCTTCTAGCTCTGATGATATCCATTCCTAGAATACCCCCTTCTTCTAATTTTGCTACTACTACTTTCATTCTAATTAAGATCAGTCCGAAGTCTGCTTCTGTATCAGTTTCACCCAGCATGTCCACCGGTGTTCCCCCAGCACCTGTGATTCTTATTCATGAGCGCCTTAATGGAGGGGGATCATCCATCCGTTCCCAGGTCCACTTGCTCAATATCGTTGTACAAGCACCTGTATCTATTAGCAACTAAATGACCGCCCCATTACTCTTTCCATCAACCACCACTCCTGCTGTAGAAGGATCCCATCTGCCATATATGGCCATCCATCCTTCCCCATTACCGGTGACTTGCTGGACAGTATCCCGGTGGCTTACTGCCCACTGTTTTTTCCCTGTCCTCTCTGTGTGTGATCATTGGGATGGTTTGGACACTCTTGTCTGAAATGTCCATAATCACCACATAGGAAACATCCTCACTGTCTAGGTGTGTAAGAGTTGCTTGTCTGATCACTGCTACGAGGACTGGTCTCAAGCTTATCTAACCTAGACAATATTTTCCCCAGGATCTGCTTCAATTGGGACTCAATAACAGGTGGGGATTCTTCCACTGCTGTCAGCCTAAGATGACCTTGGGCACTTGAGGGGCCAGGTCGGTTGCACACTGCATGATGGAACGCTTCTCCATGTAATGCAGCCCCTCTAGCCTCTGCAAATGATCTAGGCCCAGCCTGGACAATCCATTGTCTCAACTTCTCATCCCTCAGGGCTCCAATCAATGCATCTCGGCTGAGATCATCCCTTACTTCCCAATCAACCCTAGTCTCATCATTCTCTCAAGGTCATCCACCAGGTCGTTGACTCCTTCATCTTTACCTTGCTTTCTCAATCAAAGTTGCATCCTATACAGAGATAGCTGATCTGCAGGCTGGTAGCACTTCTCCAGCTCTTGAACAAGTTGGAGAAAGCTATCCCCGTCATCGATATTGACTCCAGTATAGCCAGCACAGACCCATCTATACTAGCCCCCAGGTACAGCGCGCATTCCCTGTTCGACCAGTCATTGAGGTCTGCTACAACTCTGAAGTGATTTAAAGAATTGTTCAGTGATGTTGATCCATCATGACCTTGGTGCTGTCTTGACCCTCCTTCCCTGCCATTGCATTCTTGGATAGCCCCCAGGGTTGGCTTGTTTGCGACCCATGTCCAGCTATGGCTGATCATCTTCTTCCTCAACTCCCAAGTTCACTCTTTCCCTATGTGCCCTGTCTTGTCTGGCGCCTCTCCAGCCTCCGAGGGGCCTTGCTTCCACATCCGCACCTCATACCACTTCCTTCAATACGATCCCCACAGCTGCCACCAATGTTGGAGTGGGAATTAATGTTATTAGTTATTTGACCGCTAGGAGGAAGAGGGGGAGATGATAGAGTTAGGCTCAATTACATAGTCCATTCCAATGGTCAGCTATCAGGTGTTGCGCGGCAGCTAGCACAGAAGAGGGACTTAGCGATATAAGTATATATAACTTAAGTAGGAAAGGTACTCGTGACCTTGGGGTTCAGACGTCTCGGCCTGCGCTCAATCTAGTCAGACATCAGAGGAGAGGAATATGGTTTGCAGCAAGGCTATATTCTCCACACACAGGCTCACATCATCATCCAAGGAATAGTCAACAGGGAGTGACAATTTTACCGGGCCCACACTGGGCGTTATATACAGCATTAGCAATAAAATAGACATGAAGTGGGAAAGGGTGTTGACAGGTTAAGTTATCCCACCCGTCCCAAGCATCATCAGACGAGAGGTGTGGATAGATTTCTGTACAGGGACGTGTGGACTGAGTGATTTCTAAGAACCCAGGTCACAGAGGTCATTCTAACAAGGGAGACTCGTCTGCTCCTGTGACAATATTTATGTATAATTCTCTGTAAGTATTTTCCTATTTCATATGAGAAATGGGATTTCATCTTGTCTCATGTAAACAAGAGACCCTGACCTTTTACTTTTTGTAGTTGAATTACTAAGTGTGTTTGACCAGGTTTATCATTTTTTTCAATAGAATAAGGCAACTAAATGTGTATTCTAGGACCTCAGTCCATGATTGTCCCAGCTAAAATACCGAGATGAGATAAACTCCCCACTAATTGCGAAAATACAACAACATGTCAATGTTCATTATTGTCCCATGGGGTGGTATTACATTTGACCATTGCCCTTCATATAATATAAGTTATTCTGGAATTTCCTCTCATGATTTGCTCAGTTAAAATGAAGTTATATTTTCCTGATATGCTAGGAAAGGTCAAATATATGCATTTTATTTCAAAAATACCCCAAACAGGAGCTGTAACCAGACACTAGTGCACTAAAAAGGCAAAATTCTCATCATTTGACCTTGAAATAAATGTTCTAGACCTTGATCAAAGTCACTAAACTATCAATAATATATGTATTCATATAGGTTTACCTACCTACCAGATCTAAACTGCATGAGTAAAATCCCCAGCAATTACGACACAAAAATATGTGATTTTTAATTATTTTTCCACAGGTGGTATGATATTTCACCTTGGACCTCCTTCACAAAATATAGGGTATTGTGGTATATCCTGCCATAATTTAATTGACTAAAATGAAGTGATATGTTCCCTTTCATTTGGAATTTAATTTAGGAAATGTAATTTATTTAGGAAATATCCCATACATGATGTATAACCAGTGGAGTCTGGTGTGAACTGCAGGTACTAAGACTTCTAGCTATAGTTCCAGCCCTTGTCATTGGGTGTCAGGTCAGAGCCATTGCCTTGTATGCTCTGGAAATTATATCCCACAGAACCAGTCTTAACCCATTAAATACTAATAATGCCTTCAGGCATTCCCTGGGAAAAAACGGATAATGCCTTCAGGCATTACCTGCAATACATGGGAAAAAACGGATAATGCCTTCAGGCATTACCTGCAATACATGGGAAAAAACGGATAATGCCTCCAGGCATTATGAGCATGTTATATTCTAAAAACAGTTATATTTTTTTTACTATTTTACATATTCAAAATCTGCTTTCAGGATTATCTGCTATGTTGACTACATTTTTCATAAAAGATATTGTTTTAAAATAATACCATTGCCATGGCAACACAAAATAGCATGTATTCATTAGATTACACATGGTGGGAAAACATTACGTCACAATGCAGACGACTTCAGTTCATAATGGTAACCCATTCAGGTCTCATAATTAAAGATATTGCGTTGATATTCACAAAATAAGCTGTCAAAGTTAGATATCCAATGCCTCTTAGTATCCTGTGATATCACATCAATGTAATCATTGTATTTTAAATTGAATAAATAGGATTTTCCTTCTGATACCCATGTGCCTGCTGTCACCCATTTATGACGACGTCTGATATTGTTTCCCTGCAGCGAGATGCAGCAAGATTTGCCATTTATTTCTGGCTATATATAATCGTTTGAAATGATTTTTCCAGTGCCTGCCTTCAGTCCTATATGTCCTCTAAGCAAGCCTGTAGTTTGAACACTATATACGCATTAATAAATCCAGGAGATGAGAAACAAAAATTAATGTTATTTTTATGTGAGGCCTATGTCACCACCTCCCGTTTTTATAGGACGTGACGTCGTCCTATGACGTCGTCCTATGACGTCAATCATAGCGATGCAATAACGTTTTTTAGACACACACACTTTGTGACGTTCAGCTGTGAATGGGTTAAGAATATTTTCTTGCTCAAATCGATCTCAGCCTCTCTAATTCATTCAAAAAATAAAAGGAAATAAACATGATGAGCTGAATCTGTTAGTTTTAAAGGAAACTGAGCCACAGATGTGGAAACATTAGGCAAAAAGAAATAAGAAAGGACCACACAACTAGGCAATGTAAAAAAGCCTCCTGCTGTGGGAATGGAACCATCAACCTACTGTGTGGGAGTCAGAGGCCTTACCGCTAGACCAAAGGATCCTGGTTGAATGGACATACATGTCAATGCTAGTGAGTCTGTGGTTCACCATAGCAGCCTGAAAGCTCATGAGGGGAGCTAGGCACTGGAGTTGTGGTGGAGTCTGGTGTGAACTGCAGGTGCTATAGTTCCAGCCCTTGTCATTGGGTGTCAGGTCAGAGCCATTGCCTTGTATGCTCTGGAAATTATATCCCACAGAACCAGTCTTAAGACAATTTTCTTGCTCAAATCGATCTCAGCCTCTCTAATTCATTCAAAAAATAAAAGGAAATAAACATGATGAGCTGAATCTGTTAGTTTTAAAGGAAAACTGAGCCACAGATGTGGAAACATTAGGCAAAAAGAAATAAGAAAGGACCACACAACTGGGCAATGTAAAAAAGCCTCCTGCTGTGGGAATGGAACCATCAACCTACTGTGTGGGAGTCAGAGGCCTTACCGCTAGACCAAAGGATCCTGGTTGAATGGACATACATGTCAATGCTAGTGAGTCTGTGGTTCACCATAGCAGCCTGAAAGCTCATGAGGGGAGCTAGGCACTGGAGTTGTGGTGGAGTCTGGTGTGAACTGCAGGTACTAAGACTTCTAGCTATAGTTCCAGCCCTTGTCATTGGGTGTCAGGTCAGAGCCATTGCCTTGTATGCTCTGGAAATTATATCCCACAGAACCAGTCTTAAGACTATTTTCTTGCTCAAATCGATCTCAGCCTCTCTAATTCATTCAAAAAATAAAAGGAAATAAACATGATGAGCTGAATCTGTTAGTTTTAAAGGAAAACTGAGCCACAGATTTGGAAACATTAGGCAAAAAGAAATAAGAAAGGACCACACAACTAGGCAATGTAAAAAAGCCTCCTGCTGTGGGAATGGAACCATCAACCTACTGTGTGGGAGTCAGAGGCCTTACCGCTAGACCAAAGGATCCTGGTTGAATGGACATACATGTCAATGCTAGTGAGTCTGTGGTTCACCATAGCAGCCTGAAAGCTCATGAGGGGAGCTATAGGCACTGGAGTTGTGGTGGAGTCTGGTGTGAACTGCAGGTGCTATAGTTCCAGCCCTTGTCATTGGGTGTCAGGTCAGAGCCATTGCCTTGTATGCTCTGGAAATTATATCCCACAGAACCAGTCTTAAGACAATTTTCTTGCTCAAATCGATCTCAGCCTCTCTAATTCATTCAAAAAATAAAAGGAAATAAACATGATGAGCTGAATCTGTTAGTTTTAAAGGAAAACTGAGCCACAGATTTGGAAACATTAGGCAAAAAGAAATAAGAAAGGACCACACAACTAGGCAATGTAAAAAAGCCTCCTGCTGTGGGAATGGAACCATCAACCTACTGTGTGGGAGTCAGAGGCTTTACCGCTAGACCAAAGGATCCTGGTTGAATGGACATACATGTCAATGCTAGTGAGTCTGTGATTCACCATAGCAGCCTGAAAGCTCATGAGGGGAGCTAGGCACTGGAGTTGTGGTGGAGTCTGGTGTGAACTGCAGGTGCTATAGTTCTATTTCTATAGTATATGCCATGTTCTATTTCAATCTTGGCCAGGTCAGTGGCTACACCCTCCCCTGACACAATGTGCCCAAGGAAAGCCACAGAGGCCTGAAAAAGCTGACACTTGGTAGGCTTGACCAGCCACTCTCATCCTTTCAAACATCCTTGCTAGTCTATCAGCACATTCCTCCATGGTCCGGCCGTGCACTATTACGTCATCCAGGTAGACAAGACACTGCTCCTCGACCAAGCCTACCAGAACTGTCTCCATCAATCCTTCAAAGGTGGAAGGAGCGTTTACTAAGCCAAAAGGCATAATGTTGCACTGGTACAGGCCCCAGTGTGTGCAAAAGGCCGTTTTCTCTATACTACTCACATCCATCTCCACTTGCCAATACCCCCTCACCAGATGAAGTGGGCAAAACACGCTGGCCCCTCTCAGAAGGTTGAGAGTATCATCCTAGGCAGGGGATAAGCATCCTTCTTTGTGACTTAATCACAGTAATCTCCGCAAAATCTCCAGCCCCCATCCTTCTTTTTTACCAACACAACAGGGCTGGCCCAGGGACCGCTTCCACGTTCAATCACTCCTCCTTTCATTTTGCACAATTCTTCTTCCACAATCTGTCACCTGTGAATAGGCACACATCTTGGCCGACTCTTAATTGGGTGGCTAGTACCAGTATCGATGTGGTGTTTAGCCATCCCAGTTCTACCTAGAGGCTCTCCGTTTCTATGGAACAAACTCTGGAACTCTGTAAGTAATTCTGTATCTTGTCCTCATGACCTTGAGTCATACATCTATCGGTCTCGCCCAGTCATACATCTATCGGTCTCGCCCCACAGGTCGCTGATCATGGCCTTTCTCATGTCCTGCTCATCCTGTAGGGTGTTGCAAGTGGGGAGGGGGGAAGAATTAACTTCTGCCCCACTCCATGCCACCACTTTCACACCTTGGAGTATGCAAGCATCTAGCAGACCTCGGTTGAGAATTTTTGCTATACCCTCTCTCCCAGTGGGCCAATGTACTGACCTTGTTATTCTAACTTCTGGCACAAGTCCTTCATCTTCCATAATGAGGTTCCGAGCTCCTTCCTCAGTCAGAGTATCTTGTGGTTCCACTCCACCAACAGCATGGGAAGGGTTCCATGTGATATTCATCTTGTGATACTACCGGCCATTATCATCGTCTGAGAAGCAGCATAAGCATACCCACATGGTAACGTCGGCCAGTTCCACTCTCCATCACCCTCAGATTTTTTCAGATGAAACTTGACTGCCTATCTCCTCCAGGAACTGCTGTCCCTGCCCTCCCACCACTGGATATCCTTCCAGGGGTGTTTCTCCTGTCCCCTCTAGGAACTCCTGAATATCAGTTCCTTCTGCATACGCCAAGGTGTGGTATCGTTCACCTGTTTCCTCCAGTAGCCCTTGACCGCTACTACCTGTTTCTCCAAAACATGGTTCATCCACCTCCTCCTCCAGGGGTCCTCGATCACACACATTCCAACCAGAATGTTGCTCATCCACCTCCTCCAGGGGTCCTCGATCAGACATGTCCTGCCCATCACCTCCATTATCCCAGGTGACGCTCATCCACGCCTGACTTCCATTTTTCACTGCTCCATGTTGTGTGGTGCAGACATCACCAAGACGTCGCCCAGGTATGACTACCTCTGGCCTATACATCCACACTGTTCCAGTATCTGTGTCTACCAGAGACCTTCTAGCTCTGATGATATCCATTCCTAGAATACCCCCTTCTTCTAATTTTGCTACTACTACTTTCATTCTAATTAAGATCAGTCCGAAGTCTGCTTCTGTATCAGTTTCACCCAGCATGTCCACCGGTGTTCCCCCAGCACCTGTGATTCTTATTCATGAGCGCCTTAATGGAGGGGGATCATCCATCCGTTCCCAGGTCCACTTGCTCAATATCGTTGTACAAGCACCTGTATCTATTAGCAACTAAATGACCGCCCCATTACTCTTTCCATCAACCACCACTCCTGCTGTAGAAGGATCCCATCTGCCATATATGGCCATCCATCCTTCCCCATTACCGGTGACTTGCTGGACAGTATCCCGGTGGCTTACTGCCCACTGTTTTTTCCCTGTCCTCTCTGTGTGTGATCATTGGGATGGTTTGGACACTCTTGTCTGAAATGTCCATAATCACCACATAGGAAACATCCTCACTGTCTAGGTGTGTAAGAGTTGCTTGTCTGATCACTGCTACGAGGACTGGTCTCAAGCTTATCTAACCTAGACAATATTTTCCCCAGGATCTGCTTCAATTGGGACTCAATAACAGGTGGGGATTCTTCCACTGCTGTCAGCCTAAGATGACCTTGGGCACTTGAGGGGCCAGGTCGGTTGCACACTGCATGATGGAACGCTTCTCCATGTAATGCAGCCCCTCTAGCCTCTGCAAATGATCTAGGCCCAGCCTGGACAATCCATTGTCTCAACTTCTCATCCCTCAGGGCTCCAATCAATGCATCTCGGCTGAGATCATCCCTTACTTCCCAATCAACCCTAGTCTCATCATTCTCTCAAGGTCATCCACCAGGTCGTTGACTCCTTCATCTTTACCTTGCTTTCTCAATCAAAGTTGCATCCTATACAGAGATAGCTGATCTGCAGGCTGGTAGCACTTCTCCAGCTCTTGAACAAGTTGGAGAAAGCTATCCCCGTCATCGATATTGACTCCAGTATAGCCAGCACAGACCCATCTATACTAGCCCCCAGGTACAGCGCGCATTCCCTGTTCGACCAGTCATTGAGGTCTGCTACAACTCTGAAGTGATTTAAAGAATTGTTCAGTGATGTTGATCCATCATGACCTTGGTGCTGTCTTGACCCTCCTTCCCTGCCATTGCATTCTTGGATAGCCCCCAGGGTTGGCTTGTTTGCGACCCATGTCCAGCTATGGCTGATCATCTTCTTCCTCAACTCCCAAGTTCACTCTTTCCCTATGTGCCCTGTCTTGTCTGGCGCCTCTCCAGCCTCCGAGGGGCCTTGCTTCCACATCCGCACCTCATACCACTTCCTTCAATACGATCCCCACAGCTGCCACCAATGTTGGAGTGGGAATTAATGTTATTAGTTATTTGACCGCTAGGAGGAAGAGGGGGAGATGATAGAGTTAGGCTCAATTACATAGTCCATTCCAATGGTCAGCTATCAGGTGTTGCGCGGCAGCTAGCACAGAAGAGGGACTTAGCGATATAAGTATATATAACTTAAGTAGGAAAGGTACTCGTGACCTTGGGGTTCAGACGTCTCGGCCTGCGCTCAATCTAGTCAGACATCAGAGGAGAGGAATATGGTTTGCAGCAAGGCTATATTCTCCACACACAGGCTCACATCATCATCCAAGGAATAGTCAACAGGGAGTGACAATTTTACCGGGCCCACACTGGGCGTTATATACAGCATTAGCAATAAAATAGACATGAAGTGGGAAAGGGTGTTGACAGGTTAAGTTATCCCACCCGTCCCAAGCATCATCAGACGAGAGGTGTGGATAGATTTCTGTACAGGGACGTGTGGACTGAGTGATTTCTAAGAACCCAGGTCACAGAGGTCATTCTAACAAGGGAGACTCGTCTGCTCCTGTGACAATATTTATGTATAATTCTCTGTAAGTATTTTCCTATTTCATATGAGAAATGGGATTTCATCTTGTCTCATGTAAACAAGAGACCCTGACCTTTTACTTTTTGTAGTTGAATTACTAAGTGTGTTTGACCAGGTTTATCATTTTTTTCAATAGAATAAGGCAACTAAATGTGTATTCTAGGACCTCAGTCCATGATTGTCCCAGCTAAAATACCGAGATGAGATAAACTCCCCACTAATTGCGAAAATACAACAACATGTCAATGTTCATTATTGTCCCATGGGGTGGTATTACATTTGACCATTGCCCTTCATATAATATAAGTTATTCTGGAATTTCCTCTCATGATTTGCTCAGTTAAAATGAAGTTATATTTTCCTGATATGCTAGGAAAGGTCAAATATATGCATTTTATTTCAAAAATACCCCAAACAGGAGCTGTAACCAGACACTAGTGCACTAAAAAGGCAAAATTCTCATCATTTGACCTTGAAATAAATGTTCTAGACCTTGATCAAAGTCACTAAACTATCAATAATATATGTATTCATATAGGTTTACCTACCTACCAGATCTAAACTGCATGAGTAAAATCCCCAGCAATTACGACACAAAAATATGTGATTTTTAATTATTTTTCCACAGGTGGTATGATATTTCACCTTGGACCTCCTTCACAAAATATAGGGTATTGTGGTATATCCTGCCATAATTTAATTGACTAAAATGAAGTGATATGTTCCCTTTCATTTGGAATTTAATTTAGGAAATGTAATTTATTTAGGAAATATCCCATACATGATGTATAACCAGTGGAGTCTGGTGTGAACTGCAGGTACTAAGACTTCTAGCTATAGTTCCAGCCCTTGTCATTGGGTGTCAGGTCAGAGCCATTGCCTTGTATGCTCTGGAAATTATATCCCACAGAACCAGTCTTAACCCATTAAATACTAATAATGCCTTCAGGCATTCCCTGGGAAAAAACGGATAATGCCTTCAGGCATTACCTGCAATACATGGGAAAAAACGGATAATGCCTTCAGGCATTACCTGCAATACATGGGAAAAAACGGATAATGCCTCCAGGCATTATGAGCATGTTATATTCTAAAAACAGTTATATTTTTTTTACTATTTTACATATTCAAAATCTGCTTTCAGGATTATCTGCTATGTTGACTACATTTTTCATAAAAGATATTGTTTTAAAATAATACCATTGCCATGGCAACACAAAATAGCATGTATTCATTAGATTACACATGGTGGGAAAACATTACGTCACAATGCAGACGACTTCAGTTCATAATGGTAACCCATTCAGGTCTCATAATTAAAGATATTGCGTTGATATTCACAAAATAAGCTGTCAAAGTTAGATATCCAATGCCTCTTAGTATCCTGTGATATCACATCAATGTAATCATTGTATTTTAAATTGAATAAATAGGATTTTCCTTCTGATACCCATGTGCCTGCTGTCACCCATTTATGACGACGTCTGATATTGTTTCCCTGCAGCGAGATGCAGCAAGATTTGCCATTTATTTCTGGCTATATATAATCGTTTGAAATGATTTTTCCAGTGCCTGCCTTCAGTCCTATATGTCCTCTAAGCAAGCCTGTAGTTTGAACACTATATACGCATTAATAAATCCAGGAGATGAGAAACAAAAATTAATGTTATTTTTATGTGAGGCCTATGTCACCACCTCCCGTTTTTATAGGACGTGACGTCGTCCTATGACGTCGTCCTATGACGTCAATCATAGCGATGCAATAACGTTTTTTAGACACACACACTTTGTGACGTTCAGCTGTGAATGGGTTAAGACTATTTTCTTGCTCAAATCGATCTCAGCCTCTCTAATTCATTCAAAAAATAAAAGGAAATAAACATGATGAGCTGAATCTGTTAGTTTTAAAGGAAACTGAGCCACAGATGTGGAAACATTAGGCAAAAAGAAATAAGAAAGGACCACACAACTAGGCAATGTAAAAAAGCCTCCTGCTGTGGGAATGGAACCATCAACCTACTGTGTGGGAGTCAGAGGCCTTACCGCTAGACCAAAGGATCCTGGTTGAATGGACATACATGTCAATGCTAGTGAGTCTGTGGTTCACCATAGCAGCCTGAAAGCTCATGAGGGGAGCTAGGCACTGGAGTTGTGGTGGAGTCTGGTGTGAACTGCAGGTGCTATAGTTCCAGCCCTTGTCATTGGGTGTCAGGTCAGAGCCATTGCCTTGTATGCTCTGGAAATTATATCCCACAGAACCAGTCTTAAGACAATTTTCTTGCTCAAATCGATCTCAGCCTCTCTAATTCATTCAAAAAATAAAAGGAAATAAACATGATGAGCTGAATCTGTTAGTTTTAAAGGAAAACTGAGCCACAGATGTGGAAACATTAGGCAAAAAGAAATAAGAAAGGACCACACAACTGGGCAATGTAAAAAAGCCTCCTGCTGTGGGAATGGAACCATCAACCTACTGTGTGGGAGTCAGAGGCCTTACCGCTAGACCAAAGGATCCTGGTTGAATGGACATACATGTCAATGCTAGTGAGTCTGTGGTTCACCATAGCAGCCTGAAAGCTCATGAGGGGAGCTAGGCACTGGAGTTGTGGTGGAGTCTGGTGTGAACTGCAGGTACTAAGACTTCTAGCTATAGTTCCAGCCCTTGTCATTGGGTGTCAGGTCAGAGCCATTGCCTTGTATGCTCTGGAAATTATATCCCACAGAACCAGTCTTAAGACTATTTTCTTGCTCAAATCGATCTCAGCCTCTCTAATTCATTCAAAAAATAAAAGGAAATAAACATGATGAGCTGAATCTGTTAGTTTTAAAGGAAAACTGAGCCACAGATTTGGAAACATTAGGCAAAAAGAAATAAGAAAGGACCACACAACTAGGCAATGTAAAAAAGCCTCCTGCTGTGGGAATGGAACCATCAACCTACTGTGTGGGAGTCAGAGGCCTTACCGCTAGACCAAAGGATCCTGGTTGAATGGACATACATGTCAATGCTAGTGAGTCTGTGGTTCACCATAGCAGCCTGAAAGCTCATGAGGGGAGCTATAGGCACTGGAGTTGTGGTGGAGTCTGGTGTGAACTGCAGGTGCTATAGTTCCAGCCCTTGTCATTGGGTGTCAGGTCAGAGCCATTGCCTTGTATGCTCTGGAAATTATATCCCACAGAACCAGTCTTAAGACAATTTTCTTGCTCAAATCGATCTCAGCCTCTCTAATTCATTCAAAAAATAAAAGGAAATAAACATGATGAGCTGAATCTGTTAGTTTTAAAGGAAAACTGAGCCACAGATTTGGAAACATTAGGCAAAAAGAAATAAGAAAGGACCACACAACTAGGCAATGTAAAAAAGCCTCCTGCTGTGGGAATGGAACCATCAACCTACTGTGTGGGAGTCAGAGGCTTTACCGCTAGACCAAAGGATCCTGGTTGAATGGACATACATGTCAATGCTAGTGAGTCTGTGATTCACCATAGCAGCCTGAAAGCTCATGAGGGGAGCTAGGCACTGGAGTTGTGGTGGAGTCTGGTGTGAACTGCAGGTGCTATAGTTCCAGCCCTTGTCATTGGGTGTCAGGTCAGAGCCATTGCCTTGTATGCTCTGGAAATTATATCCCACAGAACCAGTCTTAAGACAATTTTCTTGCTCAAATCGATCTCAGCCTCTCTAATTCATTCAAAAAATAAAAGGAAATAAACATGATGAGCTGAATCTGTTAGTTTTAAAGGAAAACTGAGCCACAGATTTGGAAACATTAGGCAAAAAGAAATAAGAAAGGACCACACAACTAGGCAATGTAAAAAAGCCTCCTGCTGTGGGAATGGAACCATCAACCTACTGTGTGGGAGTCAGAGGCTTTACCGCTAGACCAAAGGATTCTGGTTGAATGGACATACATGTCAATGCTAGTGAGTCTGTGATTCACCATAGCAGCCTGAAAGCTCATGAGGGGAGCTAGGCACTGGAGTTGTGGTGGAGTCTGGTGTGAACTGCAGGTGCTATAGTTCCAGCCCTTGTCATTGGGTGTCAGGTCAGAGCCATTGCCTTGTATGCTCTGGAAATTATATCCCACAGAACCAGTCTTAAGACAATTTTCTTGCTCAAATCGATCTCAGCCTCTCTAATTCATTCAAAAAATAAAAGGAAATAAACATGATGAGCTGAATCTGTTAGTTTTAAAGGAAAACTGAGCCACAGATTTGGAAACATTAGGCAAAAAGAAATAAGAAAGGACCACACAACTAGGCAATGTAAAAAAGCCTCCTGCTGTGGGAATGGAACCATCAACCTACTGTGTGGGAGTCAGAGGCTTTACCGCTAGACCAAAGGATCCTGGTTGAACGGACATACATGTCAATGCTAGTGAGTCTGTGATTCACCATAGCAGCCTGAAAGCTCATGAGGGGAGCTAGGCACTGGAGTTGTGGTGGAGTCTGGTGTGAACTGCAGGTGCTATAGTTCCAGCCCTTGTCATTGGGTGTCAGGTCAGAGCCATTGCCTTGTATGCTCTGGAAATTATATCCCACAGAACCAGTCTTAAGACAATTTTCTTGCTCAAATCGATCTCAGCCTCTCTAATTCATTCAAAAAATTAAAGGAAATAAACATGATGAGCTGAATCTGTTAGTTTTAAAGGAAAACTGAGCCACAGATTTGGAAACATTAGGCAAAAAGAAATAAGAAAGGACCACACAACTAGGCAATGTAAAAAAGCCTCCTGCTGTGGGAATGGAACCATCAACCTACTGTGTGGGAGTCAGAGGCTTTACCGCTAGACCAAAGGATCCTGGTTGAACGGACATACATGTCAATGCTAGTGAGTCTGTGATTCACCATAGCAGCCTGAAAGCTCATGAGGGGAGCTAGGCACTGGAGTTGTGGTGGAGTCTGGTGTGAACTGCAGGTGCTATAGTTCCAGCCCTTGTCATTGGGTGTCAGGTCAGAGCCATTGCCTTGTATGCTCTGGAAATTATATCCCACAGAACCAGTCTTAAGACAATTTTCTTGCTCAAATCGATCTCAGCCTCTCTAATTCATTCAAAAAATAAAAGGAAATAAACATGATGAGCTGAATCTGTTAGTTTTAAAGGAAAACTGAGCCACAGATTTGGAAACATTAGGCAAAAAGAAATAAGAAAGGACCACACAACTAGGCAATGTAAAAAAGCCTCCTGCTGTGGGAATGGAACCATCAACCTACTGTGTGGGAGTCAGAGGCTTTACCGCTAGACCAAAGGATCCTGGTTGAATGGACATACATGTCAATGCTAGTGAGTCTGTGATTCACCATAGCAGCCTGAAAGCTCATGAGGGGAGCTAGGCACTGGAGTTGTGGTGGAGTCTGGTGTGAACTGCAGGTGCTATAGTTCCAGCCCTTGTCATTGGGTGTCAGGTCAGAGCCATTGCCTTGTATGCTCTGGAAATTATATCCCACAGAACCAGTCTTAAGACAATTTTCTTGCTCAAATCGATCTCAGCCTCTCTAATTCATTCAAAAAATAAAAGGAAATAAACATGATGAGCTGAATCTGTTAGTTTTAAAGGAAAACTGAGCCACAGATTTGGAAACATTAGGCAAAAAGAAATAAGAAAGGACCACACAACTAGGCAATGTAAAAAAGCCTCCTGCTGTGGGAATGGAACCATCAACCTACTGTGTGGGAGTCAGAGGCTTTACCGCTAGACCAAAGGATTCTGGTTGAATGGACATACATGTCAATGCTAGTGAGTCTGTGATTCACCATAGCAGCCTGAAAGCTCATGAGGGGAGCTAGGCACTGGAGTTGTGGTGGAGTCTGGTGTGAACTGCAGGTGCTATAGTTCCAGCCCTTGTCATTGGGTGTCAGGTCAGAGCCATTGCCTTGTATGCTCTGGAAATTATATCCCACAGAACCAGTCTTAAGACAATTTTCTTGCTCAAATCGATCTCAGCCTCTCTAATTCATTCAAAAAATAAAAGGAAATAAACATGATGAGCTGAATCTGTTAGTTTTAAAGGAAAACTGAGCCACAGATTTGGAAACATTAGGCAAAAAGAAATAAGAAAGGACCACACAACTAGGCAATGTAAAAAAGCCTCCTGCTGTGGGAATGGAACCATCAACCTACTGTGTGGGAGTCAGAGGCTTTACCGCTAGACCAAAGGATCCTGGTTGAACGGACATACATGTCAATGCTAGTGAGTCTGTGATTCACCATAGCAGCCTGAAAGCTCATGAGGGGAGCTAGGCACTGGAGTTGTGGTGGAGTCTGGTGTGAACTGCAGGTGCTATAGTTCCAGCCCTTGTCATTGGGTGTCAGGTCAGAGCCATTGCCTTGTATGCTCTGGAAATTATATCCCACAGAACCAGTCTTAAGACAATTTTCTTGCTCAAATCGATCTCAGCCTCTCTAATTCATTCAAAAAATTAAAGGAAATAAACATGATGAGCTGAATCTGTTAGTTTTAAAGGAAAACTGAGCCACAGATTTGGAAACATTAGGCAAAAAGAAATAAGAAAGGACCACACAACTAGGCAATGTAAAAAAGCCTCCTGCTGTGGGAATGGAACCATCAACCTACTGTGTGGGAGTCAGAGGCTTTACCTCTAGACCAAAGGATCCTGGTTGAACGGACATACATGTCAATGCTAGTGAGTCTGTGATTCACCATAGCAGCCTGAAAGCTCATGAGGGGAGCTAGGCACTGGAGTTGTGGTGGAGTCTGGTGTGAACTGCAGGTGCTATAGTTCCAGCCCTTGTCATTGGGTGTCAGGTCAGAGCCATTGCCTTGTATGCTCTGGAAATTATATCCCACAGAACCAGTCTTAAGACAATTTTCTTGCTCAAATCGATCTCAGCCTCTCTAATTCATTCAAAAAATAAAAGGAAATAAACATGATGAGCTGAATCTGTTAGTTTTAAAGGAAAACTGAGCCACAGATTTGGAAACATTAGGCAAAAAGAAATAAGAAAGGACCACACAACTAGGCAATGTAAAAAAGCCTCCTGCTGTGGGAATGGAACCATCAACCTACTGTGTGGGAGTCAGAGGCTTTACCGCTAGACCAAAGGATCCTGGTTGAATGGACATACATGTCAATGCTAGTGAGTCTGTGATTCACCATAGCAGCCTGAAAGCTCATGAGGGGAGCTAGGCACTGGAGTTGTGGTGGAGTCTGGTGTGAACTGCAGGTACTATAGTTCCAGCCCTTGTCATTGGGTGTCAGGTCAGAGCCATTGCCTTGTATGCTCTGGAAATTATATCCCACAGAACCAGTCTTAAGACTATTTTCTTGCTCAAATCGATCTCAGCCTCTCTAATTCATTCAAAAAATAAAAGGAAATAAACATGATGAGCTGAATCTGTTAGTTTTAAAGGAAAACTGAGCCACAGATGTGGAAACATTAGGCAAAAAGAAATAAGAAAGGACCACACAACTAGGCAATGTAAAAAAGCCTCCTGCTGTGGGAATGGAACCATCAACCTACTGTGTGGGAGTCAGAGGCCTTACCGCTAGACCAAAGGATCCTGGTTGAATGGACATACATGTCAATGCTAGTGAGTCTGTGGTTCACCATAGCAGCCTGAAAGCTCATGAGGGGAGCTAGGCACTGGAGTTGTGGTGGAGTCTGGTGTGAACTGCAGGTACTAAGACTTCTAGCTATAGTTCCAGCCCTTGTCATTGGGTGTCAGGTCAGAGCCATTGCCTTGTATGCTCTGGAAATTATATCCCACAGAACCAGTCTTAATAACACCCTTTGGGGAGTATTCAAGGATTGCCTTGAAAATGACCCCAACAACTAAAACAAAGCTCCATGTTCAATCATGATTTTGTTTTACTTTTAGCTCTCCTATTTGCTTTGAAAATAGGACCTTTTGTAACTGATGTTACTTATGAATCTAGTCCAGAACAGGGAAAAGAGTCACTTCAATGGTCAGAATGTGTTTAATTACATACTATCATGTAGTATGAACATGCTCATGTCTAGGAAATGGGCAAAAATGGTCTTTCGATGAGCCATTTTGGATCTTAGAACCATTTGGCCGCCATCTTGGAAATTCTAAATGTTGATGCATATCATGGAAATTGCGATTATTAAAGAAATATTAAAGAAATATTACATTTTAGTACATAAAAAATAGATTTTTGCAAAACTGCTAGAGGCACGGGTACTGTCTGTCTTTGGACATGACAACCAAAGAAAGAGACCTTGGACTGCCCAAGTCTGAAGGAAAGTAGTGAGTGAGGTCAAGCCTCCAAGAAAAGTCCAAGAAGATGTCTAGCTGACCTTCTGTAGACAAGTAGAACTTGGATTAACAAGTCCAAGAAATAGTGAGTGAGGTCAAGCCTCCAAGAAAAAGTCCAAGAAGATGTCTAGCTGACCTTCTGTAGACAAGTAGAACTTGGACTAACAAGTCCAAGAAGTAGTGAGCGAAGGATTCCAAAGATCCGAGCCACTATGACGTCTGCCATTTCGGGGATGCCCATGATGTGCCAGGATGTCCATGATGTCAGGAGTCGATGCAGTAGTGAGGAGGAATCCCATGCCCATGCCTATCCAGTCGCTTCCACTTTGGATCACCAGGACCTGATGACCTGATGCCAACTACACAGACTGATGGACTCCGACTATGTCATGATGCTGATACAATGATAATGGACTGCCCACAGACTTGAGAAAATTTTTCTCCTACAAATGTGTTCCAGAATAGTGTTGAGTAGACGTTATTTACCTATTACTTACTCTTGTGATATATGTTGTGGTTGGCAGAAGGCTAATTCTCATACTTTGAACTGTTTCTCCAAGAGTTGGATCACATTTTGTCTCCACTTTCAACCTATTTCATTAGAGATGTTGCAACCTGAAATTGTTTTGTATGTAGAGAGGACACAGAAATGCTCCTACTTGTCTACTTATATTTATTATTCAAACTGAGCCAGGTTTGCGCTGCTAATTCTCTTTTTATTCAGGAAAGTGTTGAATTTTATTCTAAGTATTGCTACTTACTGTTTGTGTGTTATCCCTTAAATGATTTTTCAATTTGGATGTAAAATCTTTAAAAAAGAGGGGGAGTATTGTAGTGATATTCAATACTCTAGGTGTCATTGTATCTTATATTTGGTGCTGTTGGTGTTAGTTCCACTGAATAACACTAGAGGTCACTACTATTTGTAGTACTACTAAAGCCATTACTCTTATATCTCATCAATCTACATGATCAATGTAATTATTACCTATCAAGAATTAGGTATGGAGTTCAATACTATTTACCATAATGTCTCAATATGTGTATAAGTGTCTGTGATTTATGCTTCATCCCTCTATGTCATTGTGTATTTTTTTTTTTTAAACGTTTTTATTTCCATTACACATTGAGAAATATGGCAGAAAAAAATCATATTGCCAACATTTAGGCGTTCTTCGAAGCTATCTGCTCCTGTCATTGGTATTTACAAATGTAATTACAATCTTGTCAAAACGGTGATATCAACATTGGGTATGGAAGTTAATTAATTACCTATTCAGAAGTGAAGTTTATAAAGATAGTATACATACTAAAAGTCACATATTTAGAACAAGATGATATAGAGAAATAATGAAAAATGAAAATTCCTTACAATATCTGACATAATTACAGAGGAGGTGAGAGAGTGGCAAGAGGAAGCCGAGTGAGTTTAGATTACATTTTTATGTAAAAAGAATTTTTTAATTTGAGTTTTGAACATTTCTTTATCTTGTATATTACGTAACCTAGCCGACAGGCCGTTCCAAGTTACTGCTGTATGTATGCTGTATGTTTCCATTAAACACCATGAACTCTTAGGGAGCTAAACTACCTAGGAGCCCTCTGAGCCTAGTTTCAGGCAAGAGGCCGGCGGAGGGTTGTGTGAATAAACCAAGAATGAAGTTAAGCTTGTGTTCTGGTTGTTCTTTGCTAAGTCCGAACCTGGGTTGTGTTGGAAGAACACTACAATACCATGGCAACAGAAGCCAAGAGAATAATTCTTTTCAGAATGGGTCAATATAAAAAATTAATCATCATATCAAAATGTACCTCTTTACCAAATTTCAGGTTCTCAGATCTATTCTAATGTTCAGAATTGGTTAAAGTACATACTGATATGAACAATGAATGAGCTTGCAAACTAACGTCAAGACAACTAGGAAGTGGGCCCGAAGGGTCATTGATCAGCCATTTGGGATCTTAGAACCATTTGGCAGCCATCTTGGATATTCTAAAAGCTGAAGCATATCACTGAAAATGTTATCATTAAATAAATGTTACATTCTAGAACATAAATAATTGCCTTACCCCATAAAATATACATAAAATGAGCCATTTTGGAGAAATTTCAGTATATTATCAGTTGCTTAGCAACCACACATAGCCTAGCAACCATATAATTCGCTGAAATAGTTAGAAAAATTAGAGAACTATTCCATAGACTACTTTGTGTGCATATACCATATCAAATTATTTGAAAAAAAATAAAAGTGTAGCAAATCTAAACTAATTTGGACTGGACTTTTTATTATTCCATAAACATATAAAAAAACCCCACATTTCTCATAAGTTCCCATAGTAAAACACCGTTTTTTTTTCAAGTGACTCTACCAAAAAATCCCCACGGAGTAACATAACTTTTTTTTTCATTCATTTATTTCTTCTGTAGTAAGGAACAATCCCTGAAAGTTTTATGGCAATTGGATTGGGTTTTTTTCCATTGAACTGTCCTGTATACCTTTAAGACCTCATAAACTATATATATATATACAGGTTAACGAGTTGGATAAAGGAGTGTGAATATTGCACGAGTTGCATAGCAACGTGTGCAATATTCTAAGTGACTGAAACCAACGAGTTTATTATAGGCCTACATGTTTTCAATCATGAAAATAGAAAAAAGTCGAGTCATAAATTTGAATTTTACTGGTAATCTTAGTAAAAAAAACCCATATTTTCAGAGCAATGCGGGTATAATAAATATACATTTATTATAACTAGGCCCTACATTAGTTGTATTCGGAAAGAAATATATCATATAAATTACACTCTCAACCAATATCACAACATAAAGCTAATCAAATCACAACATAAAGCTAAAACCTATATGTGATCCGTTTTTGGAAAATGAGTCATAAATCGCAAAATATGGATTTTGAGATATCAGCGTATTTGAAAAGAGGAGACCAAGCTGATTCCAATGATATTAAACATGAAGGACATTTAAGACGTATTTTTATATTTGATATTTTTACGTTTGATATTTTTATTTTTGGAAAAAAAGTTTGCAATGTTTCTGGATGGGTAATTATGAGTAAAGTAACTAGATATAATCCATACAAAGGCCTTCAAAACGCAAGGATATATTTAATACAATGTCTCGAAATTTGTTACATGGATTAAGATATGGCTATAAGTGCTAAACCCTTGAAATATCGGAAGATTCCAATAAAAGGATCTTGTGAAAAAAAACACTTTGAAAAATATCAATTTTGCGATTTATGACACATTTTCCTAAAACGGATCACATATTTGCTAGAATATTAATGGAGAGAGAGTGGACCCATCGTTTCTCTTGTGGGTCAGGGAGCACAAACGAATGATCAGGGTAGTTTACTAGTCCACTTCTGGACGAGTAGAGATGTAATAGAAATACGCTTTAATCACCGATATTTAATCTTACCCATGGAAGTATATATGTTGACAAATGTGCAAAGCAAAAGATAATATCTAATGGCCGATTAGTTTTACTTAAATGAGAATCAATTGCCGCCACCATGCGTAAAACAGTGGGGAATGTTATAAAATCTCACAAATCATTTCGATGCTTTATTTATGATGGGAGTAAGTAGAGATCCAAGTATTTAGCTCGAAAATGGTGCAGCCTACACGTATTCAGTGGGGGCTTGTATTTTATAATAGAAAAGATATAGGCCCTGCTCTCAAACTCTAGGAGTGACAAAACAAACTCTCGAGCGAGATAGTCTGCGCCTTTCGAGCTAGTGTGAAGTATGAAAAATAAATTGACAGAATGATAAATCATAACTTTATATCGTAAAATTTTAGGGAAATCATAATATATGTGTTTCCCTTTACTCAGGTGGAACACAGTGGGTGAGTGTGATTTACCATTGTGGATGCACTGGTCCATATATTCTCCAGTAGGCTACCTATATATATTGTCACGATCCATAATGCCATTATATAACGTTACGTAATATCACCTAATGATATGTTATATATATTACCAAATATTTTTATATTAGGGTACTTTGAATTATGAATATTATATTAATTATGTAAGGTGACTAGGGCAAGTCTAGTCTACCTCAGGTAGTTCTTAGAACACTCCATAGGGGGTCATCCTGACCCTCCTACGGTTCAACCTAACTCTAGAGTACCTGATTGGGCAGCCACTGATTATATCTCATTGGCTAATTAACTTAAGAAGGCTGACCCAAATAATAATCTCCTTTCTCCTATTGGTTTATACAAGTGACCCCCTGTGGTCGAATACTTGATAAATGTTTACTATTGGTTATGCAAATGTAATGCATAGGATTGGATAATAATTACGCATGCGCACGCATGCGCACTGACATGTAATATGATATATAAACCCATGTTTTCCAATAAAATGTTATGTCTAAACAGGACAAACCGCTGCTCTTCTTATTACATCATCTTAGGCTATACTTAGTCTAACCTCTTATTAATTATACACATTCTCAGGGACTCTAGCTAGCTCTACCATCTACACATATCCCTTGGAGAATAGTAGTTGTATCAATATGATATATATATGATGACAAATGTGTTGGCCACCTTTTAAATGCCTACATGAAAAGGAAGGGTTTTTCCATAGGGAGTCAAATCCAGAAAAGTGTACCGCCTTGAATTGTATTGTTTTAATAGTTTGGTTATATTTCTGAAGGTCTGAACGCTTAATATTGTTTTTATATATACAAATGAAGCATCGTCGCGAAAACGGCCCTCGCAAACCAGCCGGGAATCCCGATTACTAAACTATTTCTAGCTGCTTACGGCATGGCTTCGACCGTTCTCGCCTCCAGACGTTTTGCTTTGAGTTTGTCTGCTCAGGTTGTATGGGTTCACCAACCCAACGACGAGCAGACACTACGATTTTAGCAGAAGAATCTATATTTCGTTACCTATTTAATGGAATAAATGATAATCCCGGATTTTCTACCTGCAAAAGGCTATGTCAGCTTTGTTTCTCTGATCGGAGGGCTTCCCCGACCTGCCGCTATATATGACGTCATTGCGCACTTGGTCATGTGACCGAATCGGATGATATGATTGGCTTAGAGTTGTAGTCGCTTCTTTCCATCTACTTCAGTTTTGTTATGGCGGCCATTGCTGAGAGCTCTCGATTCGAATCTGCAGTTAGCGATAACTTTTTAATTATTCAGTAAGTAACACATGTTCCCATTTGAACTTGGCTACCCTTGACTGACTCTAGCTTCTGGGATCGGTTAGAAAGTTCCATAAAAAAATAACGCACTGAAACCGGCCTTCGGAAGACAGTCTCGGTATATATACGTTTATCCTCTCGGGGGGTCAACCGGTCATGTGATTCAATATCATAGCAAAGCTATTCCGCCTATAGCGGTTGGTTGTGCTCTTCAAGCCTCAAACTGGTGCCCCTGTAGTTATATGGTGATATTGATAAAGGCATTGAGAACAACGAGCATATATGAATAGGAGGAAATTTCAAGGTAATATCAACTGTTGAGAAAGTATTTGTATGCATTATCAGTTTAAAGCATTTCATATTAAGTCTAATACAGAAACACCTCCCACGACTGGTCTGGTGGGGAAAGTACCAGCAAGTGACCCGGATCCAGGTGTGACCGTAGTCACTGATTTTAGTCCCTCTAGGTGGCTGTTCAAGTAACATGCATAATCACATTCTCCCAGGTGGGGTAATATGGACATATTTACCAACAATTTTCTTTTTATTGTTTATTTTATTTATTTATTTTTACCTGTTACATAAGTCAACTTATCGTTACGTTTTCTGAAGCCTCTAGCCTACTCCCATTTTATTCATTTGAACATCATACAGAATTTGATATCTCATGTAAATAGAGTATCTTTCAGTGCGAAAGACCTGCTGTCAGCTCTAAAGCTACCATGCGAGTGGCATCACGCCTACTGTGACGTCACGATTGGCTTCCATCCCAATCAGTTCTCACCCAGGTAACAACAATTGTTACCTGGGAGGTGCGCTGGTTGTAGCAACAAGTTGCTAGGTGTTATGTCATAGGCAACAAGGTTGCCTTAGGCATGACACTGTTAAACACTACCCCACAAATGGGTTAGATCTGTAATGTTAACACTTCCACACTCTAGCTGAGTGTGTTTGGCACCACATGGTTTCGGGGTTAGGACCCTCATCAGGCATTAGCTGTATTCACTGATCTAAGTGAGTTTTATTCATTTATTGATTTGTCCAAAATTGAACAAATAAAAATGAAAAATGCATATTCCTGTACTCGATCTAGGTAGATCTAAGTACTATCATATGGGTGTACCTAATAGGCAGCTTAGTCTATTGTAACAGTGTACAATGAGGTTGGCTGATTATTGTAGGCTATAGGTGATGTTCAATGGGAACATGGTGGAAAGTGTCCACCTGGTCCCATGACATCTAACATTACTGTAGTATGCACTGTGTATATATCTCTGTCTCTTGGCTGTATGCCTCCAATCCAATTCCTATCTCAGCAGGTGTCACCCAGGTAATAAATGAAATTTTTTTACGTGGCTAGTGGGTGACTACTACTGAGAAGGGCATGAATGGAGTGTTACAGTTTAGAGAAAAGTGTCCATGACGTTCATTCCCATAGGGGAGCATGTCTTTAGACGATGGATCCATTTGTTCTCGACGTTATCTCTCAAGGTTTTGCAAGAGGGATCGTCGACATGGCATCTGATGAATTCGACTATATGCACCTTCACATCCCCCCAGCCGTTGTGGCCTGGGAGGTTGAAGTGTAAGGCAGTACTGGTCTTGCGGGCGTCGCCTCGGTTGAGGTCGTCCATAAGGTACTTATGTTGATAGATACGTTTCATCAGTGTGTTTTTGGTTTGTCCAACGTACTGTTGTCCACAAGTGTCACAGGTAATACAATAGATGAGGTTGTTGTTCTTACAGGTGACGTTCTGCATTGCCACATATGACCTTGCGGTGGTGTGTGACGTTATGCGACCACTGATGTCAAGCTTGGGACAGTAGGGGCAGCCCTTTCTTTTGCAGATAGTGGTACTACTGCGTTCTGGAGGGTTGGCGTTGGGCATCTGAGGTGCCGATTGGGATAATAGATAGAGGTTAGAAATCATAGTAGGCCTATACATGATCTTTCACATATAATCTAACAAGCCTTGATCTTAGTAGGCCTACAATCAAACTGATATTACACCAATATATATTAGAACAATGTTGGAACAGCAAGCTGAACATAAACTGAACCAATTGTTCGTATCTTTTTCTTCCATTTTGTTTCATTGATTTGAAGGCAAAGTTTTATTTGATATTATACTGTTACAATTTTCTGGTTTTTCATTTATTTGACGTTATATGGCCGTATAGTTCACTGTTATGTCACACCTTAGAGTAATAGGGGTTTGTTATTACTTTAATTAAGGTCGCCCACTGCATGTGCCTAGTCCCGGGCCTAGTCTGCTTTGTGCTGCGCTTGACTTGGCCCCCATGGCAATTTAAGTGGATGAATAGTTGTCTTATCAAGGCCTAGATATTTACCTACCAGCCTTGTAGAGAATTATTTTAATATTCGAATTGATTGACCAATTCTCGTTCATTTTTTATGTTTTAACTGTAATGATATGACATGGATACATGTGCGTGAAGGTGTTTACAGTTAACTGAGACTTACCTGGAAGTTGAAGTTTAAATCTATAATTATGTTGAGGACAGTGGCACAGTGGCACTGACTTTTCAGCTGCGGTGGGGCGCAGATAATGATTTACACATTTTGTACCAATACATCTGAATACTGGGATATAAAAATGTAATTTCCCCCCTTTGCACATTTTAAAATTCTATTATACATTGATTAATGGTTAATGGACACAATAGAAACAAAAGTAGTTTTATTGACATAAAGACCTTATTACTGGTATTAATATGAATAACGTACAATGTTAAGATAAAATAAGCCATAATGAAAAGTTATATCAAATCATATTATTATCATTTTTGTCCATTTTTGTCCATTTTTTCTCCTTCACCTGGAGTGCCCTTCATGCATTTTTCTCTCCACCTGCTTGCCCTATCATAATTACTGTCTTATGTTACATTTGACATATACTATGCAAAATATTATTTCATTTGATCCGCACATTTTAATTAAGTAAGAATCAGTTATCAAGGGATTTGTTTAATGTTTAGATAGATCAATACATTCTTTTACTCTGTGCAGTCTGTTTATGCTCAACCCTCATTTTACAGGAGATTGGCTGTATAAAAATTCTAAAAAGAAAAAAAAATAGAATTCTGATAATGATTGTGTTATGAACTACCTGTTGTAAACACCATTGTATTGTAGTGTAGAATGTAGTATAATTGACTGCTGTTAAACACCCTCTTCATTAATAATCAGGTTGTAGACAGTGTTTGTTTGTTTGTTTGTTTAGTTATATGAATATAAAAGGTTTTTGCGTATGGTAGTAAAGGTTAGATACATGTTACATTAATTACATTTGGCAACGCATGAAAGATATATCACATAAGTGGTTATGCGTATTTTGTAAATTTATTAAATGATGTGGCCAATAAAAACATTTAAAAAAAAAAAAAAAAATAGTCGAGGAAAGTGGATCTGATGCACCCCATAGAGGAAAGCAGGTCTTTACAAAACCCCAGTGTAACAGAGACGGGGCTACCACACCATGACATGTATAGGGTTACAACTCTGGGTATGGACCGTGAGAGACAAGTTGAATGCCAGTCTTCAACTCCGGGTCGTTTAGATACCTCGTTGGGCAATCTGTCCTTGGGGTGGCGGCTGGCTGTGATCCAATTTAACACCTTCAGCGCAGATACAACCGAGGAGTCATTCTCATAGGACCATGATGCCTAATAATTAATGGAGTCCAACGTCGTATATGATGCAGCCCGCCCCACAGCTGTGTCATGCCAAAGCCTAAATCCTTGCAGCCTTACCGTAGGGGTGAAGATTGGGAGGAGTATCTTAGGGGGAAATACATTACGCCAAATTATATATTTGGATGGGATGAAGACACCCTATTGTGGGAACTTATCATGGCCACTTCTCGCCATGTAAGTCAGTTAACAAAAGCCACAAAAGCTGCAGTCGAAGCAGTCTTTAATTACTGACGTGGTTACATGGACACACACACACATATATGTAATATTACATTGCATTTGACAATTGAGTATGTTCTTGTCGAAATCATTCGTATACGAGTAATATTTCAAAATTTATTAATTATAATGTCTATTTTAATAGTACGAAAGTTCTTTTTTTCTATTTCAACTTATATCATTTTTAAAAGTAATAATATACCTTCTTGACAAGGTACCGTGGTACTACTACCTATTTTTCATTTCATTATATTTCTAATTATATCATATTTTTCATCGATAAACTGTCTTGAAAAATGGCAGTCCATTTTTAAAAACAGCACCAGGCGATATTAAATGTATGTACCCAGTTTAGATAAAATCTTAACAGCAATCTAAGACTGAAACGAATGGAGCACGAATTTATTATTCTATCGGAAATCAGCTGTAACAAGAAAATGCTCTTGGCATGTAGAAGTGCCTCTATTATAGGAGTCTCAGAAAGTGGGTGTGATGCTGTCTGTAAACACTCTGATCTCTACAAAACCGTTGGTTGAGGCAGTGTACACTTCTTCTATAGTGAACCTGATTGAGGATGTCACTATCTCCTTTATCTCAAAGTCATCCAAGAATCCATTTCTCTTATCTGTGAAACTTCCTGATGTCCGTTGTGCTAGAGTGACCTGAAAAGTCAAAATGTCCCTTTTGTGTAAAACATAAAGAGGATGATTCATAATATTTGAATATCCAAAATAAATCTGATTCTTGAATCCAAAATGAATCTGTTTCTTCTGACCTTCTGGAATATGATTTAAACTATTACACCAATCTGTAACACAACAGGGAAATAGACACCAAACAAAAAATGGACACAATTTATAACCAGCTGATACTAAGGAGAAAGGTGTCTCGATGCAAGTGGCAGAATAAGTTTAAGTGATGAAGATTTTGATTTAGTTGATTGGAAAGAGGCCTTCATCTGTGTGTATAAAATCCCATCAGAGTCCAGTTTACATGTCCTACAATACAGGATCTTGCACAGGACCATCTCAAGCAACGACTATTTAAAAAATATCAAAGTACAAACATCGAGTAAGTGTGATTATTGCCCGGAAAACGATAGAATTGACCACTTTTTGACCACTTGGAATGGATTCGCGATTTAGGCTATCTCAATGAAGGTATAGGAGGGCAGAGGATAGTACACACGTGAATAACAAAGTTGTAATTAAACTAGCTATCGACATAATAATCGGTTTCAAAGGTGTTGACACAAAAATTGTCAATTGGATTGTCTTACAGAAAAAAGCTTTTATCTACCGCCAGAAACTACTTGGACCCGGCTTGGTCGATATTTTAAATGCAATGATTGAATTAAAAATGAGATTACAGTGGTTTGCCACACTCACAAAATCTAACCAACAAAAAGGTTAGAGAGCCAATTGTGGAGGAGGCTTGAGGAGGATATTTAAGAATATGTTAATTTAATGTTTTAAAACATGATTAGTCCCTGTCTACCTTCAAGCGCTCTAATGTTCCGTAAATGTAACTGTTGAAGACGTTTTGAAAAACAAATTTGGACACAAATCCATCGAAACACTAACTTTGTTATTGACGTTTAATTATATTCTCCAATATATGTTTATAACATTTATTTGATTGGAAAACGAATTTGTTTAGATTGTGATTCCAACTGTTTTTAATCATATTGGGAATCCTAATGCACACTATATGATCTATATCTGTAGTGGTAGTGTCGTAACTAGATTATTTGTAATAGAATTATTTAAAAATTGACCCAAAATAAAGATTTTGATGAATGACTCTAGAGACATTCATGTAAAGTATGCAACAAAATGTTAATAATGAATAACTTTATGCAATATATAGCTACATTTGATAGCATATAGCAATATAGTAAGCATTTCATGAGCATTGCATCTTAAAAGAATGGTGGTTCTATTTCATGAGATAATAAATAGGCCTACATATAATGTGTACATGGATGATAATTCTAAGGGCTATGAGTAAAGTGTGATAAAAAATGCCTTATTCGCTCCCTTGACACTCGTCTGCTTACCTGTACATATAATTTAGAATAAGTAACTAAACTTACAGTTTGCGAAGGGATAGTATCACCGAATGAGAGCTTCACAACTTTGGTCTGTCCCTGGTATCCATACCTCTGGATTATGCTTATGTACTTGATGCTGTATTCCTTGTCGAATTCCATCTGAGAGTAGCAGGAATATCAACATTAACTTCTTAGTTGATTGATCATTGAATGTCCATGAAAGCAGTATGATATAAAAGCTCTGATTGAAGCTATGTTGAGAATAATTTAACTACCATCCAAATTTAATTATCATTTTTGATGGAGCATTTGCGCGGTACTTTTATTGAGCTTAATATTTTCTCATGCTCATAAACAATCACAATACATGTTCAATGATTTCATAATGTCAGCATTAGAAGGGTGTGGGCTAGTACAGTCCCACCCCTCGTATTTGGGACTGTCCCACAGTACTGAGGAATGCGTCGGTGTTCCCACCAGTACTATCCCAACTATTAAATGGGTAGGGTCTATATTACGGTGTCCGGTGTTTTCCCCGCCAACATTCTCCCCGCCGACAATCTCCCCGCCATACATTTTCCCCACCCAACATTCTCCCCGCCAAACGACCTCCCCGCCGACATTTTCCCCGCCTATTTTAACTAATAAAGAAATAAATTTGTAGGTATTTTGGACCAAATAAGAAAGAATTTCGAACTCATTTGTTGATGGGTTACTGAATTTTTTTTAGTAGAATTTTTCAATTCATTCACTTTGCTGCATTTCACATGAGGATTTTTATGGACGATTCCCACTCAACCGGTACAAATGAATTCAATGGTGAAGTTATTCGTGTATGTATGAGAATTTCAGCAAATTTTCACCATTATTTGGCATCTAGATAAATTCAAATTTTAATGACTTATTGGCGGGGAAAATGTCGGCGGGGAGAATGTATGGCGGGGAGATTTTGGTGGGGGATTTGCATCGGGAAGATTGTCGGCGGGGAGATTGTTGGCGGGGGAATGACCTAGAACCCTATATTACACCTTCAAAGAGAAAATGGGCACTATCAACCTTCTAAAGCTAGAAGCCTTGAAATACAGATATTAGTAGTAATCAATGTTGCTGGGCCTGTGAGAAAATGTCACAAGGAGGTAGGGGGAGCAGACAGAGGAAAGAAAAGCTTCAAACCTTTAATTGTCAATCCTTTCTTGAATATGCAGAGAACCTTGAAGGCAGAGCCTACTAACTAATGGCTCAGACCTGACACCTGATGATTCTTGGTAGAACTAGAGTTAGCACTGTTAATACCTGCAGTCCTCACCAAGAGTGGGAAGTTCCCCCCCCCCCCCCCCACACACACCCATCCGGCCAACTTTTACCAGACCAGACCAGACACTCAAGTGCTTCACCACATGGGCTTTCAAGGTGAAAGACAGGTGGAGAGAGAAAGGTGGGGTATGAGGAGATATTGAGATAGGAAATAGAGAAAGGTGAGAAAGGAAAGGTGAATTAAGGAGGGAGACAGAGAAACATGAACAGAGATTAGATTGGCTTTTGGAGAATTACAGGGAGATAGCTTGTGATACATCTTGTGAGTGGGAGATGAAGCACAGACAGAGATGGATTTAAGAGTCAGAAGGAATTGTCTGGTTAACAAGATAAATTTGCCTTTGGTGAATGTTACCTTGGTCTCTGTTAGGGGTGAGTCTGGGAAGAAGGCGGGATATGTATCTGTCAACACTGGTTTTGTGATCGGGGTGATCGGTGAGGAGGGGGAGGGAGAAATGGGTGAGCAGATCGGCATATAAATGGGTTTTAGCTTAGCTATAGTTGAGGTTTATTTCTATTGTGGATCGTTGTTTAGTTCCTCCTATCAGAGATTTTACTTTATACGGTTGGTTTTCAATGCGCTGGTTTCGGGGATAATTGGCCAGATAAGTCCAAGATTGCCTGGAGGTGTCCTGCCTTTGAGAGCTAAGCAGTCATCAATCATGACTTTCAGCATAACCACCTGATCTGATTTCTGAATCAACTCTGTCTCCGCTAATTTTAAAGCATCCTCTAATTTCTGTACATAATCTGGATTCCATTTGTCTAGAGGGACAGGCATCTTCAGATCTATGCAATAAAGCTCTGTGCTGAGATTAAAAATGACCAGGAAAGTGTGGGCCTGCTAGATAGATGTTGATGCAGAGGAAGTCGTTGGCTATTTACTATTATATGTATGGATTCTTTTTCTCATTTTCAATGACTAACCCCCCCCCCCCCCCCGCCCTGCTATTGATATGATTCGATATGCATTTGTTTTGATGGCCCTGTCTCCTCCCACACATTTGCTGCAATGGAGGAAGACGGTCTCAATGGCCGAATCGTACATGCCAAGATTAAAATTAGCCGATGAATTTATAGACACTATTTATCGGGTGAGAACAGTTTGCTAAATCCGCCTGAGCAAAAGTGTACAGAAATGGTACATAGGACTATTGTAGGTAATTAGAATTTTTTCACCTGGAAAAATGCTGAGAAAAGGTTGAGAATACTTGGTGCTATAGAGTTAAAAAGCGAAAGACACAGATTAGCGTTGCAACGGTTTTGATGGCGAATAGAAAAATGACTTTTTTCCTGGGGAAAAAGAGGAAGGTTGCCGATGGTCCAGAGTATAACCCCTGCAAGATATTACGATTTGTAGGGTTTGCTATGGTTAGTGTTAGGTTATATGAATAAAGAAAAACAGTTGCCGATGCACTCCCCGCCACCCAGCCATCCCATTCTCCACCCCACCATCAATGCTGTTCGCGCTACTAAGATCGCTATAATATGCAGTGGCGCTTGTGGTGGTATTGGGAGACACCATTTCAACGCTTGTTGATATATTTTGCGGCAATGGCTGTTGATTCGAATCTTCTCAGGATGATGTATCCAGGAAGAGTGGCAATATGCTAGCGCTGGCCTGAATGCCTATTTTTTCCTTTAGTAGAATCGATAGCCCTTTGATTATCGATGGGTAATTATGTGTAAAACATTATATGGATATGTACTTTCTCCTGCCTTTCCCATTAGCACTAAACCACGCCAACCCACCCACCTTCCCTTTTGCCACAGAACTCGAGGGTCTCTCGAGTTCTGTGGAATAAGATAGCATCTACACGACCCCAAAATAAAAAATATAGTAGCTGCACTGGCCAAGGCTCGAGCTTGCAATCCTCAGCTCTCTGTGCGAGTGACTTACCACTAGGCTATGAACCTTGAGTGGAGGAGCGAGGGTGAATGTTGCTAGTGTAGTGCTAGTGGTATGAGAAGGGCCAACGCATGGCAAGGAAGGAAAACGTCCATTACTCCTTTATTCATGCTACGATGACTGTGTAACTTTGATACATTAATCTAGAGGTGTTTAGGGGGCGTTCTGTGGCAACAGAAATGAGTAGATGTATCAGATCAGTGTAAAAAGGTGATCGTGTGCCGTTTTGAGCAAGTATCGTTTCTCCGAGGTAGAGACTGAGGGTGACACCTATGGGAATTGATATGTACCTTGTCGGCACCGTACGGTGGCCACAAACTGAGTCACCGTGGCGTCGAGCTATACCTGAACCTACCATCGTTTATATACAGTAATGACGTATCTATTCCGGCTAAAATTGCGAGGAAAACAGTTGCCGACGCACTCCCCTCCACCTAGCTGTCCCATTCTCCACCCCACCCCCACCCTCAGCGCCCTCAGGATTGTCATTATTGTAGCTAGAATACGCAGATGTGCAAGATCGTGTTCACAAAGATGGCAATAATTCTCGTTTCTCCTTCTATAGCACCCGACCATAATAATCGGTAAGACATTTTTCTGTTGGCCGATGGCTGATCGAAGAAATGACCACCGGCGCGGGAATGAGAAAATACTGGTGAAAGGTAATAACCAAAGCCCAGTGGCCATTATAGTAATGCACTTGTCAATTGCATCCCCCACCCCCACCCCGGGGGCATGGGGAATGTCCTGGGTATTTGGTGAAATGTGGTGAAATCCCTGATCCCCAGGACAAGAAATATTTGTAAATCCCCGACTATTTTTGTAAATAAAAATATAAACCCTGACGGACATTCCCCCACCCTGCGTCACCTCTTGATACTTTGGTAAACTAAGGGAAATCCCCGCCTGTGTGGGAGTATATTTTCTCTGACATCCCCCTACCATTCCCCCATACCCCGGGGAGGGGTTGCAATTGACAAGTGCACAACAGTAATTAACCCTTTCTTACCTCCACCCAGGCCCCTTTCTCTGCACCCACTGGGGCGAACCACTCACTGTTGACGTCATCATCCATGACTGCATCACAGAGGGCGCTGTTAGCAGACGCCGTACACTTGGTGCTTCGGTGCAGGGCCAGGTTATTCAGAGCAAGGGGCTCCCTCGCTGTAACACATAATAATCATAATAATAATGATAATAACAGTGATAAATTCTTCATTCAACCATTCGATAGTTGGTACAATTCTTTTTCACAAAGTCAGTCGCTTGTCACACATTGAGAAAATAAGCTAGTATAATGATTTCCACTTCATGTACTCTCACTAACCCAGGTCTTTAGTTTATCTTTTCCCAACTCGGATCCTTCACAATTTCAAATGTTTCAGAATCTGACCCAAGGAAAGATTTTCAGGAAAACAACCAAATGTCATTTTTCCCCCGAAAATGACCCCAAGAATCTTTCTAAAATAACCTTTAACTTAAAATTATTTTTTTAATAACGACCCAGTAAGATCTGAAACATTACCATTTTTACCCAAAATTGACCCAATGTCAGTTTTTTTGCCGAAAATGACCGCAAGAATTTTTGAAACATGACCCAAGGAAGAATTCTTCTGAATCAAAAACCTCAAGACAAAAGTAACAAAAAATTAGGTAGTCACCTGGTTCAACCACTGCCTCCATAGCGTACAGCCTGCACGAGTAGAAACTAGAAGTACCAATCTCTACTTTGTCGCCAATCATGGGGAAAGAATAGCCAGACTTCCTCTCATGGAAAGTCATCGTCACGGACTCACCGGAGGGGCAGGGCTGCCAGTGCAAGCCCCCACCTCCCTCTATTTGCTGGATACCAATAAGCTGGCCCGCCTTAGCATGAATCTGGGCGTGTGGTGGTACCTGGGTGTAGGTGGCCCTGTAGGCTTGTGTCTGTATGGTGTTAGCTCCTATTAGGGTGAACTCGTTCGTGTCTGGCGTCTGCTCCCATACCTGTGCGACAACCAAAGCAAGCTTGAGTGATGGATTCAAGACTTTCCAATATGACACAAGGTGTATCAATGATGACTGGAAGTTTATGAAATTACCAGAAGTTATTTGAATTATAGTTGAAACAGTATGAATTATAATAGAAGATTTATTAACTGTAACTTAAACTTCATTAACCAGAATAGACAATTTACTAATTACAATCTTTTGGAGTGTTCATTATTAAAACGTCTTTTCTCAGGTTTTCACTGCATTCTGTATATCCCTTTATTTAACATTAACTGCTATGTTAAATTAATGCTAACTGTCCCTTTTTGCACTAACCTCGGCAGTCATCATACTTTATCAACCTACTTTTGCGAGTGTGTTACCACAAAAAAATAAAATAATGAAGCATACAATCCCAAATGAACATGATATGGCAGTATCAAGTAGGTCTATGTATTTATGTGTAACTTCTCGCTTTTGAAGGTTATGATCCAGAATCAAGATGCTTATTAAATTGCTGATCTCCTTATCACGTATTGTTGTGGATAGTGATTAATAATCAGACTCATTCCTATATACTCTTACGTACACATCTTATTGTAAGTGATAGCTCAAACCATGAGATTTAATCACCCTCATCATCATCTCCATTATCTTTTCACATCATTTTCGGCAGGATCTAAGGCTTATGAATTGTGGTCTTGTGAGACGGGATGTCCTGTAGCTCGAATGACAAGCATAAAAACCCAAAAGAACCATGTATAGTGAAATCAAGAAAACTATAGCCAGAGGATTCAGCGTGGTTCATTGCAATGTTAGAAGCTTAAAAGCTAATTGGTCTAACTTTAAGAATACTTTTAGCAAATTAACACCTGAAGTACTAACGTGCTCAGAAACTTTTTTACACGAACAAGACAGGGATATAGACTTTGAATTACAAGGCTATAATAATACAGTCAGAAATGACAGAGAAGTTCTAGATGTAGTTACTGGTAAGAGAAAAGGGGTTGGTGGTGTATGTTGCTACGTGAAAAATGGTCTTACATATGTTGTCAATCAAGATCTCTCATTTTCCAATTAAATGAAAACATTGAAATTTTAATGTTAAAAATTATATTCGCACATCAAAAAGATTTACATATCGGTGTAATCTACAGGCCTCCTCAGGGTGACAAAGCTTTATTCATTGAATCGATAAATAATATTCTAGGAGACCATTCAATTAAAAACAATGATAACATACAATTATTGGGTGACTTCAATATGAATATGCTAGACAAAAATAATGTCCAAAACAATGATCTTATAACTGTCTGCCATTCTTTTGGTTTAGAACAACAAATCAGTGAAACTACTAGATTTGATATCAGAACAGACAGAGACGTGATTCAAGAGACTTGCATCGATCTAATATTTAGTCGTTGTAACCTCAATACTGAGTCAGGTGTAGCTGATCTATGGATAGCTGATCACCTAATGATTTACTGCGTAATAAAAAAACTAAAAGTACCATCAGGCAAAAAACGCTTTATAACTTATAGGTCTTACAAGAATTATAACAAAGCTAACTTTACACAAAATCTTCAAAATAGGGACTGGTCAATAGTGACAGAGACAATGTGCCCAAGTACGGCTTGGGAACATTTACTATCTGGTATTACGACCGAACTAGATAAACAATGTCCGATATTAAGAAGAAGAATTAGTCTACCTAAAGAAAAATGGATGACTCCTGAGCTATTGCGATTAATCGATCAAAAAGATAAAGCCCTGCAGAAAGCAAAAAAATCAAAGAACAAAGATGACTTAATTAACGCCAGAAGTCTTAGAAATAGGTCAACAAAATTATGTAGAAGAGCCAAAAAAGCATACTACACAGACATGACACTGCGTAACTTCAATGATAATAAATTGTTCTGGCAACAAGTGCAAGAATTATTGCCGAAAAAATCTAGTAACACTGGTAATGAGATAAACATAATTAACAACACCACTGCCCACCCGATCGATAAAGACAGAACAGCTGACTACTTTAACACCTATTTTTCGACCATAGGAGAAAAATTGGCATCCACTTTGAATGACGCCTGGCAATTCTACGGAAATCAGCCAGGTTCATCTATTGGGGAAATTGCCACAAATACAGAGGAGGTGCTAAAATTTGTTAAACTGATTGATTGTAATAAAAGCAGTAACCTGAAAGACATCAAAACCTCTGTAATCAAGGATGCTTTTCTAGTGCTACCTGAGCTTTTATCCCATATTCTAAATTCCATATTTCAAAACAGTAAGATTCCTGACAACTGGAAGATTGGTAGTGTTACACCTCTTTTTAAAGGAGGTGACCCCTCACAAATTACCAATTATAGACCAATCACACAGTTACCAATTCAAGCTAAATTACTGGAGAAAGTTATCCACAATAGACTAATAAACTATTTTGAGAACAACAACCTTCTGTCTCAAAATCAAAATGGCTACAGAACAAATAGATCCACCATGGACACTATATCTGATCTTACAGATGATATTCGAATTAGTAAAAATTGTGGCTTTTCAACAGCCTCAGTATTTTTTTATTTAAAAAAAGCCTTCGATACGGTCAATCATAAGATTATAATAGACAAACTGAATATATATGGAGTAAATGGCTCCCTCCTCTCTTTATTGGAAAATTATCTAACAAACAGGAAACAAATTAGCATTTGCAATGATGTTGTCTCAGCATCACATGATATAAACTGCGGAGTACCACAAGGGTCTATACTGGGCCCATTACTCTTTCTGATATATGTCAATGACATGACAGCCTGCCTTGAACATTGTAAGGTCAAACTTTTTGCAGATGATACTGTTATTTACGTGTCGGGTAAAAGTACAGACACCATAAATGAACAGTTACAGCAGGATTGTACAAATTTTCTTTCTTGGTGCACCAAAAACAAACTGTCCCTCAATGTAGGAAAAACTAAAACAATGTTATTCCACGGTAAAGATACGGAAATGAGAATATCTTTAAATAATCAAAACATTGAAAATGTTCAAAATTATAAATACCTAGGCATTATACTTGATAGAAATCTTACTTTCAAAGACCAAACTTTGTATACTATAAAGAATACCTCACACAAATTATATCTTTTAAGAAGAATTTCAAAATTCCTTCCATCCCCTGTCCTACAGAGGGTGTTCAAGGTCTATGTTTTGCCGGTTTTTGATTATGGTGACCTACTGTACGACACTTGTACTGTGAAGAATTTAGATAGACTGCAAGTTATCCAAAACAAATGTATCAAGGCAGCGCTGAAGGTTCATATGAGAACCCCAACAATGTTAATTCATAGACTCATAAATGTACCATTATTATGTGATAGAAGAAAGGCGCACTTAGCGCAATTTGCATACAGAAGAAGTAGAAAAGAAATATACGTAGACCAAAGAGGGGGCAGAACGAGACAATGGAATGCTCCTGTATTAAAAATCGAAAAACCAAAATTAACATCCTATAAAAACAGCATACAATTTAGATCAGCCTCTCTATGGAACAATACCGCTGCTGATGTTAGAAATATTGAAACTTATCAGGCATACAAAAAAATCACCAAACAGGAATCCCTTATTCCAATCTACAATTCATGACAACTTTTATTAACTTCAATATCCACCAAATCGATTGATACCCTACCAGGGTAATCCTGCCTTCCATCTCTCATTTCTCATCCTCATCTCTTTCATAATCAATCACTAGTATTATTCATTGTTCTTGTAATTTGATGTTTCAACGTTTTATCCTACATTATATGTACGCACTCTGCTTATGTCTAATTATTAAATAGAACTTGAAAGGCATTTTGTCAGTAGACCAGCAAAAGGCTTGCCCTTGAGCTGAGGCATCATGCCTCTTGTGAGAAGTCAAATATTTTTGTGTACTATTTTTCCATATTGTCAAAGATCTTCCTCCAAGCAACGAGGGATCTATCAGTCAAATATCAATTGTATACTCATAATAAACCTTTATAAAAAAAAAAGAAAAAAGAGAATTCATACAGCGATGGTTTTTGGTGTTAGTTTGAAAGAAGATTCTTAATTTCATAGTGTAGTTGTAACATACTTTTTTTTTATTCACTTACAGGCCAAAGACATTATACTAATGTCCTAGCTGTAGACAGTGTAGTTGTAAAATGATCTATTTTTCTCTGATATTAGCTGCGAGAATGTGCCATTAAATGACCTGTGAATGTTACTGACCAGCATGACCATGGTGCTGTTCTTTACTGCATAGACCACCCAGCCTACCACCGTGCCGTCCTCCTTAAAGTAGTTCTCTTCCCGGTTAGCTATAGACAGACGCCGGTGTCCATCTGCCTTTCTCCTGGGTTTGGCCTCGGTACCCACCCTGGTAGCTGGGGTGAACGCAGGGGCTGGATTGAGACAAGGTGATTTAAGTGGAATGTAATTCTGTGTTACTTAAACATGTACACAGGTATACTTAGATTTGAATATAGTAGAACAAATTCCTGTATATATGGAGGTTAGTCTAAAAAGCACCGAACATACATGGAAGCATTTCCGATCATAGTGTTTATGAATATGGTTATAGCGAATGTAAACTGCGTCGGTATTCATTGAAAAAAATGCGCATAATTTCAATAATGTATAAGAAACAATAACAACGTATGTGGCAGTATGCTGATGGCCTTGGGGAATCCATGTTTATAAGCGAAATAACAAAACACAGCATGGACATATAATACATTATATAAAATGTCATATAATATAATATATCATATAATATATAATATTGTTATTTATTATACACGCATTGCTCTGAAAACAACGTATCTAGAGTAATTTTCGCATAGTGCGAATTTCACTAGTGATTCACGTGGGGTTGTCATGGCAGCCAATCTGGGTTTTTTTAGTAATATTATCGGTAAAATTCAAATTTAAGACTCAATTTTTTCTATTTTCATGATTGAAAGCAAATATAATAAATCTGTTAACTAACTCATTGGTTTCAGTCGCTTAGAATATAGCCACTGCGCTGGCTGGTCACCAGGGCCTTCCCAGACAGGAAATACTCCTAGACACATCTCATCTCACTATTCATGCTCCTTCAACCAACTTGTTAGTTAACCTGTATATATATATATATATATATATAATATATATATATAATACATATATATGACTTGTGTTCTTACCTTTTCTTGGTGCCTTTCTGCAGATGGAGCGCTTGGGGTAGACGTCACATCCCTGGTTCTTCAAGAAGGGAGGTACGCGCATGGCCACACATTTCTTGTCAGGGTCTGTCCAAGGCCTGCCTGGATTCCAGCGGATGAAGGCATCTGCGATACCATCCACAGATTCATATGTGCCTTGTTCTGTACGGTAGTAGCCCAAGAACACCCACCTAGTGGTGAAAGCAGTAAACAAGGTTTGTTCTATAACTGACCATACTTACTTGAAGAAGGAACAACCATATCTCAATTAATAGCTGACACAGTGACAGCAAATTAGCTCAAATTCCCAGCATTCGCTTGGCTCTCTGTAGGAAAAGATCCTACCCACATCATCTTCACAGCCGTCAACCCATTCCACAACAGGTATCCAGTTTGGAGGTTTACGAATCCCATGGTCATCGAAAGAGACCTTTTGTGAGTGTATATATATTACGTATACAGTATATATAAATATGTATTTTTCTGTTTTTGTTTTTTTTTGTTTCCCAATACACATGTGTATTCCATGTATGTTTTGGGGGTTTATTTTTACTATGGGCTATGCCTCTTTTATGTAATTTGGCCCATGTGTAGATGGGTGGGCTAGTACCTCATTTAAATACATGTTGCCGTACGGCTCTTTTGTGGGACCGGGTAGAATTATGTAAGGTCTTGACCTTACAGATAGCAGGAGTTGGCATGGTTAGATACCGACCGCTGTTTGTACCGTAGGCCTACTCCGAACACACCGCCGCCACTACACAAAACTAGGTCACCAAAAATATGATGGCTGCCGTGGTTGGTGCAATACATATCTGACTCTACACACCGCTGTAATCGTCCCAGAATGACCTCCGGCACGACTCCGGAACCAGTCAGTCTGGGGCTTCCACCACACCGAGTAACAACCGTAACAACCGGGCAACAACTGAAGCAACAACCAAAAACAGCTTCCAATGCAAACCTTGGGCTTCGCCACTTTATGCATGGCCTCATCTAACCTCTATGATCTATCTCGCTGCAAAACTCCACCACACACAGTCACACCCTTACCACACGCCCACATCAAACATTTCACAAACCACACACTTCTCGTCTCCCGTGTCTGTCCTCCGTGACGTCTCCGGATCCAGTCAGACAGCTAGGGGTCTTCTCCTCGGCGGCGGCGGCGGTGGTGGCGGTAGTTTGGTGAGGGGTGGCTGATGTCCGTCCTCATATGGGTCACCGCCTTCCCAGGCAGGAGCTTCTCCTAGGCACATCTCATCAGTACTAAGTCATCTATCTCCACCAGGGTCTAACGTCCAACAGTCAGAAAGGCACCCGCGCCCATGCCAGACAGACCCTGCCACTCCTTCACCCTCACACAATTGCACACACACACGGTATGGCGTAAAGTACTAATTACTCACTCACTCATCGTCCTGTGCATATATTATAGCTATCGATATTGATTAGATAATATAATCTTATATTTTATAATAGATTCTAAAGACATTAATGCGTCACAAACATTTTAAATGCGAGGTAAACATCAACCTTTCCTCCCTGGTACAAGCAATTAAAGTCTTTTGCCCCTGATTTGATTTTGATTTGAAAACGTTCATATAATTATTTCATATTAGCATATATATATATATTCAAATAATCTTCTGATTATACGATGATTTCGTCAGTATCCTTAGACATTAAAATATATCCCTTAATTGTTTTTAGTAAGCTGACATAACAAATTGCCTTAAGGCTTTTTCATTAACCAGTAATGCCATTTCAGTATTTTCTCATTATTGTCTCTCAACTATAGATGATTGTACATTTCTACAGGCGACCAACAGGGTGTAAAAGCTGAACTCAACAGCCTGACCAAAAATGATAACTAAGATACTACTATTACTAATAATAATAATTACTAATAACTACTAATAATAGATTTTTATTTCCATATCATAATTACAAATCATGTGATACAGTGAAAGGTTAAAGTAAAGAACATGCATTGGAGAAAACGTGAATCAGAACCTACCCAGTGTATTTAGTCAGCTCAAACAGGAATTCCATTTCATCCTCATCCCTGGCACTAGACAAATGGCTGCCCCACGTGACACACTGCGCCTCCGCACCGTCCCAGGTTAGTCGTTCATAATTCATCTTGAAGCAAGAACCTCGGGAAAACCTCCAGCCCCCGTCGCACCCTGAATAGAGATGTATTACTGTAAAGTACTGGACAATAACTTAATCCAGCAGAATTAATATCATGCTAATCATACAGGATAAGTATGCCAGAACGAAAAGATTACATTTATTATTTCGTGTTAAGAACGATATGGATGCAGCATCAATTCACATTTCAAATCACATGCTAGAATTAATGCACACACACCACCTTAGCCTCAGCCAAGTGGTCAAACAAGTAACTAATTTTAATATAAAACCGTCACCTACACGTACTCTCAAATGATTTCACCTCAAATTAAATTATTAGATGCAATGACCTAGTGTTAGATCGATTATCCCAGGTGTTAACTAACCATCCCTCTTGGCCATCAATTTGAAGCTGCCAGTCTATTATCTTTTAGGCTAATGCAATCAAATATCTTTATAACAACTGATCTTAATACCACAAGACCTATACATATGAAATAAACCTTAGGCTAGGCGCAGAGTTGAGAAACTCCCTCCAAAATGAGGGAAAGCCCTCGCTTCAAACCGCAAAGTGCCATTATATTCCCATTAAGACGCCAAGCTACGCTTACTCTAGGGCCAGGAAACCCATTATTGCAGTAGGTATCCAATCACTGACATAACATTCGTATCTGATCTGAAAGACTGTGAGTCTAGACTGAGCATAGTCTGATATGGCTCGGGTATAAAAACAGACAAAACAGGCACTGGTCGCCAGTATACCTTATTGTATGTAACATTTTTGAAGTGCAAATTTATTCATGAGTAAATTCATGAGGTTACTGTAACTTACCATGAGTAAATACCTTCATTTCTACTATACCAAATTCCCCTGTAGTAGGCATATTGGTGACGGAGAGCTTAATGTAGCTGGTGGCTATATCATCTAGCGCTATGGTGTCCATCACCTGTGCTCTGTAGTCATCCGGGCTGGTACCCACTCGATCCGCCAGTGTCACCTGTAGGAATACTTTTAACAATTAAACCGGCATTCTCAGCTATTATCATTATCATTAACTATTATTAAATAAATGTTACCAAATATACTCATAATATAACGTATATATGACTGAATTTTTCAATGTTCTGCTGCTGTTATACGTTTATACAGGATCGGCCAAGAGAAAACGGCCGCCCGTGGCCCGTGGCGTCGTGACAGCTTTTGCGGACACATACTGTTAGTCCCTAAAGTTCTAATATATAATGTGTCGTGAACTGCAGATTTGTGGTGGGACTGTTGCCGACTCTGCTTTTCAATCAAAAATAGTGATTAGTCGTCCCATGATCGATCGACTGAGCTTTGCTGGGAATGCCAGTGAAATAACCATGACATTTCATCTTCTAGTAATTTCCCTGTCTGTGTGAAGCAAGCTAAGCTAAAAAAAGAATAGCAAAAAACCAGGACCCCTTTATTTTCCAGGACACTCTGCCACTCATATATATATGCTGGCATACTCCCAGATCATGAGAGTGAAGCTCAAGTAGTCATCAGATCGTGCTCTATCGATTTCACCTGTTTGGAGTAGATGGTACATTCACGTGTTGCCCCTCCCCCACCCACAGGAGATCATTGACTTTGGCTGATCCTCAGCCTTTATAATAAACGTTACATCACTGGTTTTAGTCTATTTCATTAACTCCTTCTTCCTGCGGGCCATCCTTTGCCTCTGGCAGGAATGAGGCAGTGTGCTGTACTTTTTCTTGAGTGGATCATAATATAGACTCCCATTTCCACCTAAGGTTAAGGAGACGATACCCGCTCGTAGCTCCTTCTTCTTCTTCTTCTTCTTCTTCTTCTGAGTCACGCAGCATCCGATCATAATCCTCTCCTGCTTGGAGGATAATTCGCCGTCCATCGATCTCCTCCTTCTGTTTCTTGGCTTTCTCCTGAGCCGCCAGCTTCCTCTTTCAACCCATGTCAACAGCTATTGTCTTTAAAGTCTTGCTCCGCTGCGCGCTGTTGCTAGAATGATGCGCGCATGGATCTGGTCTTGACAATGGTTCTTTCTTACCCCGTGCCCACTTCCACTGCTTGTGCACAGACCCATCACCTTTGATATGAACCTTGTTACCGTGGTAACTCTCCTTAAAGTCTAGAATGTATTAGACAACTTGGTGTTCCTGAGGCTGAGGAACTCATTCACATATTTGATAAACATTTCACAGGTCAAACTATTGCCAATTGGTGCAGCTATACTTCCGGAAAAATTAATTGAAATTTACCTCTTGTGAGATTCCACCATAGAACTCTAACTTGATCACCTTGGCTCTATCTTGTGAGTAATACCTTTGTTGAATCCCGAGTCCTTGAATTGTGTAGTCTCCGTCCAGGTCAATCTTAATCCATGCCCCTAATTGGAAGCAATATTATATATCTTGATCATTATCTAAACTTAACCGTTTCTATCGAAATATTTTACACAGATCAATGAAACATCAATGTTGGGCGATTCGGTAGACAATGAAACTTTATAATTGAAAGATTCTATAATTATACATACCTTAACCAGTCTAGATCGATATGGATTTGATTTGATATTTTAGTATAAGATTTAAAAAAGGTAATATCAAACAACCCTTTGCTCTTCATTTATTTGACTACATTGACATAACTGTTTAAACACAGGCTGTATCCTAATGAAAGAGAAATACGGAAAAATATCATCGGAAGTGAGAAGCATATGTGGTGTCTGGGGTCAGTAATGCTGGCTGGCCTTGGTATATTCCACTGGGGTTTTGCAGGACAGTGCTGTATATATAGACCACTAGAGGTCATTCTTATGCACTGCAGTCCTGTATGTGTGATTACTACTGTAGTGTCATATGTTATGTGTACTCTGTGTTCTCTGTGTAACACGTATATTGTGATGGGACACCCTATGTGTGGTGTATGTGTTTCATAGACTAGTCCCTTTGAGGCTATGCTCGTGGAATAAAGATGGAAAGCTGGCAAGGACCAAGGACCTGAGTTGAGTGACATTATTGCTATGAATACGATCACGCATAATAGCAGACACTACACATAGAATATAATAAGGTAACTTTACTCGCATATAATTTATGCTTTAGAATTTATAAATAAACAATAAGACCCAAATTTTTTAGCTTTAAGCTATAGTGATCTATGGTATAATGTGTTTCTAGTGGGTGATAAACATAATGCACTGCGTTGTGGACGGATGAAAAGTGTTATAAAAGTACAGACCTCATTACAGGGTTTTGGCAAACATAGCAATTTCTATGGGACGATTTTCCCTAAAATATAGGTCTTTATAGAAAGTTACTAGAAATTTACGAAACAATTAAATCTGTACATTGTTTCTGGGAAATATTGGAATAGGTCAGCTGAGAACATCATCTGTATAATTATGATAAAACGCGACTGAATAAACAAATACAACAATACCCCCACCAAACCCCATCAGCCACACCACTCATCTCACCCCTCCACCACATCCCTTCCTCATACAAATTATATGAATTCACATACTTATGTATGCCCCTATATTATTAGCATAGTACTAGCAGTAGCATTAGGAAATAACTATAGACACAACAGTGGGCAGAAAACCAGGGCAATTCGTATCTAAATTAAACCCGTGAGTCTGCGTCATAATTATGTTCACGGTACGGATGCATGTATCTCATACTTGATTATTATCATTTGACATGATGTAGGCCTATACGTGATGTAGGCCTATACGTGATATAGGCCTATACATGATGCATGCCAATATCTACCTTAGATTTATGTGAGTTTTTTTGCGTCGCTATTAAAATCAATACAGAAAGTGTCCATCTAATAAAACAATGCACTTAGCCTATTACACACCACGGTTGCTAATTCCTAAGTACTCCTCCAACCAGCGAGAGTTATTCTTCAAAAAATGATTCAAGACTTCCCCATGATCATAATTTTGCCGTTATGAGGCCTGAAAGGGAAAGAGCTGCACAACTCACCTATGTTCTGCTTGGAGATCCAGGCCATGCTGTATGGCAAGTAGCCCCCGTCCCTGATAAACCAACTGGTGTCTGTACCTGTGGATGCTATACAGGTGGAGCTGTAGGCGGCATTCCATAACTCTGCTGCAGGCTCTGAATAGTAAGCCAAGTAATTAGTAACTGAATCCAATTATTAGTCGTTAGAATATGTTTTAGCCTTTATTGTCCCAGAGAAAACGGTTGTTAACAGCTTCGGTAGACATGGGAAGGAATATTACCACCCTATAGAAACCCCGCTGAGAGTATTGGGTTTATCAATGAATTTACTAAAGACAAAAGGTCCAGCAGTCTTTATTCAGAAAGTAGCGCTGCCTGTGAGGGCGTAGCCACGCCCCCCATGCCTCCCTGAGAGCCAAGCAACTCACTGGTGTAACAAGATCTTGACTTCTCTGTTCACCGACCGAGGCCGTAAATGCTCTCCGGTCACCGCAAACGTCAAAGTCTAACCTATATATATTGCGATAAATATTTTTTTTTCAAATGGTGTCGATGTCTGCCAGCTGTATCGGATTGGACGTATACGTCCAATACATTATGGAGCTATTTTAAACTTGTGTGGTCCTTTCTCTTATCATCGCCCAATGTATGGTTTAATGTAAATATAGGTGCATTATGGGGAATCAGAAGCGATAACAAATATTCGGGTTTCAATCATTTTTGCTAAAGCCTAAAGGCATTGTTTACCAGTTACTTTCTATATGACGCATACATATTGGCCCGTGGATTTTTGTTTTCGAAGCTATTTATAGCTGAGAAAACAAATGAGTCACTATGAAATGTGCCAATCACTGATACTGGATCTACATCTGATAATATTCTTTAGCTGTCTGTGAGGTGTTTAGGGATGCCTTATCTAATCCTTTTGATTAGGTCCTATTTATCCCACCCAGTTATAGATTTCACACCTAGACGTTATTGAAGGCTGATTGACAGCCTTTCTAGGTTTAGCCAAGGGAGTTGATTGGCTGTTAGTTAGATGCTTCTCCAACCATGATAGGTCTGCAGAAGGCCCTCCCACCTCCCACACCATCCCTCTGCCCCCCCCCCCTCACCTGCCTCAGGTGCTCAAATGGACACTGCTGCCCAACACATTTTCTAAATTTTAAAAGTAAGTTACCAACTATTTAGCCTAGCCTAGCTTACTACTTTTTTATACAACCAACTTTTTTTTTTACGACCAACTTTTTCTTTTTACGATTAACTTTTGTTTTCCGACCCAACTTTTTTTTCCGATTAACTTTTGTTTTCCGACCCAACTTTTTTTAACAATTTTTTTTCCGACCAACTATTTTTTAACGACAATTTTTTTAACGACCAACTATTTTTTAACAACAATTTTTTTTCGACCAACTTTTTTTAACGACAATTTTTTTTTCCCGACCAACTATTTTTGAACGACCAACTATTTTTGAACGACAACTTGTTTTTAACAACCAACTTTTTTTTAATGACCAACTTTTTTTCAACCAACTTTTTTTCAACCAACTTTTTACAACCAACTTATTCACGACCGACTTTTTTGAACGGCTCTTTTTTTTCAACCAACTTTTTTTCAACCAACTTTTTACGACCAACTTTTATTTTACGACCAACTTTTTTTAATGACAATTTTTTTTTCCCGACAAATTTTTTTTCCTGACAATTTTTTTTCCCGACCAACTATTTTTTAACGACAGTTTTTTTTCAACCAACTTTTTTTACAGCCCTGGCTATTGCGTTGCACACTGTTTCCCTCTTCAAGAATCAAACTACTGTATAACTATAAGTTGACATCAAGCACAAATGATTGTGGCTGAGAAAATCGTTTCCAGTGGAAACGCCAAGTATATGAATTAAGTTGACACTGATTACAAAGTTAAATATGTTAACAGTTGATTAAATCGGTGCATAACTTGATAATTAGTTAACTTAGTACTTGTTTCCCATAAACTAATTTGGCTCAAGTTGGTATTGGCGGCTTCACACCTTCCCAAACAGAGGGACATCCTCACAAATATCAAATGCTATAACCTACCGTAATCGAGGATGAATCCTACAGAGTATCTCCGATACTGATAGAAGGTGTTGAGTGATGTTTTCAGTATGGTTCCAGTCTCCCAGATGGACTCTTCCTTACCTTTGTACCTTCTGCCCTTCATTATCCTTGGCAGATACCCGTTGCTGTATAGAGCATCATACCTATACAGGACAAATATATGGAGCTGATAATACATGGAGTTTATATATCTTTATTGTTTTTATGATATCAGTGCAGACACAGATGTATGGGTAAGGGGCCAGGAGGGAGAGGAGTGGGGTGTATACGGGGGTATATACGAAATTAACATGCCTACCAAGTTTAAATGTATTATTAGCCAATCACTGAATAAACCACTGATTTACGTCCAGAAATGAGGCCACTAGGTAGGCCTAGAGGATATTTTGTTGTTGTTTTTGTTCTTATCGTTGTCCTTTTTCTCCCTTTCAATGACACTGCCCACCACCCGCTCTCCCTCCCTCCTCCCTGTGTAGCCTTGCCTCAACAACTACGCACTAGTAGCCTAGTGGCAGGCAGCGGGAGGCGGCGGGGGGTGAACGTGTAGAGTGCGTGAACCTAAACAATGGCGCACAATGGCGCACATTTATGGATAGTTACCCAGCACTACCCCCCATCGGAAATTCAAACACTCTGTGTTATTTTACCAGGACTGTATATATTCCTTGAACCAAACCAACTTGAAACTGTTGTAACATTCCATATTGGCTGATTATATGTGTGAAAATATAGTAGTAAATCAGCAAAACTCATCGATACATACAGGCTGGTATATATGGGCTCAAAAAAAGGCATGAGCCTTCCCATAAGAATAGAGAACGTTGCCCCGCTCATTAGGGCAGAGCCCATATATATACGGATTTGATACTATTGACCCTGTTCTAAGCATTTTCTCCTATGACCCATTCCTTAAATTAGTGGCAATGGACAGCCCTTTACAAAATAAGCAGAAAATCTAGAGAGTATGATGGCACCAGTAGAGGCCTATCGTCACAGTTTGAGGGGAAGTCTTGGGCTATTTACAGTCATAAATATAGATTGTTTTTGTAGGCTGACATTGCCCACCATCCCGCCCACCATTCTCCTTACTGTCCCGCCCACCCTTCTCCAAAATCGTTTAATTTTAATGTTAAGTCAACGTGAAAAACTATCGCCGATGCGGTGATGTTTTACACATCATACGGTGGCGCTACCTGGTGGGAGGGTCAGAAACCATTCTCGGAGTATTCCCGAACGTATGCCAAGCGTGAGAGACGGATCGAGCATGGAGCAATGGCATCGGAACTAGAGCCCTAGAGGCGTCAACGCGAGAGGTCTGTTACGCAGTAATTATACCAGTAAGAGTTAAAATTTCTTGGTCAAATCTCTGCGTAAGGGTCTGACTTAGGCACTCAGATAAGTTAAGGGTGTTTGTGAATGGGAAATATAGGTTTTTTTTCAGATCCTGTCCAATGCTGGGTAATAGTTGTAGCCCCGATGGACGGGAGGCGAATTCTCTAGCTTTTGTGTTATGCAGTGCATAATTTTTTAATTATGCCGTTTCGCCAGCTAGTCTAGAGGTATGTGGTACCAGATCGGTATCATCACTTTCATAAATATGGAATGTTTTTGTAGGTTGACATTGCCGACCATCCCGCCCACCATTCTCCTTGCTGTCCCGCCCTCCTCCCGTGGCTAGTGGCATTAAAATGGTTTCGTTTTTGTGTTAAATTCATGTGCGAACCATCGCCGATGTAAGCGATGGTTCGGCACATATATAAGCTTTGTTTATAGCTGTGTGGTGGAATCCCCGCTGCTATGACGTCATTACGAGCGTGTTACCAAAGTTACCCGAAGTTTACACAAGTACGGCAGAGTGCGAGAGGGATGGTTATGCGAGAGCATGGCTTGGTTCTTTAGATAGATATGGCATTGGAAAGTAAGGGTATGTGCATTTATAGTTCAGTAAAGATGCTATTGACCCAGATGTTTTGGCTATGAATCATGTTAAGGTTGACAAATCTGTAGTTCTTTTCTCCCGTAATTGGTAATTGGATGATCGAGATGGATTTTCTAGACTAATAAATAGCCGCCTGGTGTCGGTGGCGGGCCTAACTTCAATGTTGGAAATGCAGGCATTGCTTTGCTCTGCCACTCTGCCAACTCTGACAATAAGGGAAAAGAAAACCCCCATAGTCTATATTCTAAAATATATTTCTCCATTATAGTACAGGCATTTTAGCATGGAACCCGGAATAAAATAATGTAAAGCTGATTTTTAGATTATGATGCGGGACACATGGGGGAACATTCCCTGAAAAGTCCCCACCTAGGGACTGTATGCTTTTTGAGATTTTGATGTTTTTGCGTCATTTTCCACAAAAAATCATTGGTCTCTATATATATGGGAAAAAGCACCTGGCTCAGGCCATTATTGCCAACATTAAGAATATTTAGCATTGTTATTTGCAGGGAATATAACATATATAAAATATACTGTACAGGTTTTGGTACCATAGTAAACAAGTATGTATGGAGATTCCAAAAATATGTTTCAACAAAAAATCTTTATTTTTTAATTTTGTTGCCATGGCAACGGTCAGATTTTGGTGAAAAAAGCATTTTTTCAGATCAGGTCATAATATTTGGGGACCTAATTGTCTACATTGTACACGTTGTGACACATTTTTTAAATTTGGCATGGTGTTAAATAAGGCCTGAAATTTTCAAAAAGCACCAGCTACAAGCTGGTAGATACATCCTGGTGGCTAGTAGCTGCAAAATTCAAGATGGCCACCAAAAACAGTAAATATGGCATATCTTGGCTTCTATTGGGTAGATCTTCAACTATAATACCACTTTATTTATGTTTTTAAGTATGAGGAATTCATTTCTGAAGGTCATTTTATGTTCCAAGGTCATTTTCAAGGTCAAAATTCAATATGGCCACCACTGAGTAACAAGAATGTTATCTCAGCACTCGTTGTATATGCATTCAATGGGTGTACATATTGATGAATAAGAACAATTATTTTAGGATCAAGGGTGTGAGGAATTCATTTTTCATGTCACTTTTTGACAACTAACTTTTGAAGATATGGAATGTACAGTCAAATGCGATGTGTTTCAGGAAAATGAGTCACAAGTTGCAAAATTGTTATTTTTCCAGGTGTATTATTCGCAAGGTCTCTTTGTGGGAATGTTTTCATCTTTGGGGTCCTTAACACTGGTAGTAGCATTAACACATTTCCACAGTTTCAAGACTTTGTTCTAGATATATCCATGCATTGTTAAGTTCATCCTACCGAGGATATTAAGCTACATTATTTGTAAATATTCAGCCAGAAATATTTTCTTTCAAAAATAAAAATATTTTATATATATAGGCAACTACTATACAAGCTTCATAGCGATTTAACCTGTCCAGCCAGAAACAAAAGTAGATTTCCATTTTTGTTTCATTTTTCCTGGTCCAAAACGTCCTTGTTGTACAAGCTCAGGCCTATGCCCCAACCTGTTTGGGAAGAGGATGCCTTACCAATGGTTTGGTTGCCGGTGGCGACTAGGTATGCAGCTATGGAGCCGTTGTATTTGACTTTCCTCTTCAAACTTCTAAGTAGAGTCTCCTCCAGATTGTCCTCCCATTGGTTCCAAACTGTGTCTGAGACGAAAGCATCTAGGGCGATTTTACATCTCACTGGGTCTTCTAGGTTCATAATAACGTCAGCTTTTTGCAGGTCATTGGGGAAGGCCAAAAACTGTTTGATACAATTGAACCATTTCTTGTCAACTTTGAATCTTGTCATGAAGTGATTCAATAGCAGGCATTCCCATGTAAAGAAGACAAAAGATGAGTTGTTTTCCCTCTTGGCTAAATATCCCAGTGTGAACTGCTTAGGCAGCATCTCTGGTTATTCTTCTATGAGTAGCTTCAGGTAAATCTTTTCTTAACCAGTACAATCTTTTACCTTGCTCGTTGACTTGCTGTTCTAAATTGGCTCTTTTCTCCCATACCGATTTTCATGTTTTGCAGGTTGTCAAACGTAATAAGGATGGGGGCAGCTTTACCTCTTCCCATAAGGCTAACTTCATAATGGACAGCTTTGGATACACCCATGAAATTCTCTAAGACATAAGCAGCTTTATCCCTCAAGATTAGATCATCCTCTCGATCCTCCTTTTTAATACCCTCTTTATTTACCAGATTTATTCATCCTCTCCATCCTCTTTTTTAGTACCGTCTAGCACCAGGTTTATTTGTTTTCTTAACTGAGCCTCTTCATCACCGATTGAGGCCATTTCTACGGCTACAATTCTTGGATCATTCTTTTTGACCATGTTAATCCTGATTAACTCCATCTCCTCACTTTGTTTAGCCATAGTTTCTTCTATATCGTCTACTCTTTTGTCTCTGACAAAATTCTCCCCTCTATCCTTTCGATAGCTTCCTTATTCTCACCATTACCTTGACATTCGCAGTAGCCGAGTCTGATATCTGTTTCACAAAGGAGCGACGATGTGTGCGTAACCGCTGCAGTGTTCAAAGTGGCTTAGAAGGAGGCGGGGCAAAGGTGGGCGGTGCAATATGGGCGTTGTCATGTCCAACTGTAGGTTTTCATCTCATCGTTCGAGATTCCAGCCATTTCACCAGCGCAATGTTGGTTATACCTTCACTTTCCTTTTTCCTTTTTGTGGAATTGGTTGCCACTTTGAGATTCATTAATATCTCCAAAACTTATACTGTCAAGATTCAGAAACAGCAAAAATGGTCGGATGGTTCTAAATGGTTCCTACTGACCGGCGCAGTGAGGGTTGCATGTACATTAGGTTGTCCTGACCTTCTTCTTACTTCTGCCCACTCACTCATATCCTTTGGTAAACCTGAGCAAAACTTGTAAATGTCCATCAAAGTCCACAATCGTAAAATAAATCCACTACAATGTTACATTTGCTCACTGTTGCCTTCTCATGCACTATCAAGTTGTCACCCTGAACACTTTTGTCTGCTCCTCGTGCGAGCCATAGATTAGCTATCACTGTGCATGCCTGGCAGCAAACATAAATCTTCGATTTTAAATAGCGCATTAAATAAGATTAGAAACATAATCCGTCATAATCGTTCACAAGTCCTATGGCCTTGATTCTTAACGCTCCTTCTTCTGTCATGATTTAACTTATCAGTCCATTAGGAGGTCTGCAGAGACGATCTTCATATCATGCCCTGGAGAAGCCCTGGAGGCAATATGGCAGCTTATTAATCTAGCAAGATCTTGTGTGTCCAATACAAAATCGTCAATCCTTCTCACAAATTGTCAAAAGTTATTACAACTTTTGACAGTCATATTCCAGGTGCTTGACTTTATGGTAAAAAGAATCCACTTTTTGTACACCTTGAGTTTAGCTTTAGTTTAGCTTAAAAAAGGGATAACAAGACCTTAGTCTTAACGGGCACCTTCTTTGCTCCCAAGCTAAACCGGAAGTCCTCCATATATACAATACTTCATTCCAACGATGCTCAAGTTTAGCAGCTTTTTTAAATTAAAAAAAAACTATTTTGGAAAAGTCTCTTTAAGTCTATAATAGTTGGCAAACAAAGCCTCAAAGATTTTTCAAAGGATATCAATTGCTGAATAGATAACGGCAGAAATAAATACTCACTGAAGATTAGGGGAGAAACCAGGCAGGTAATACCAGCCAATATAATCTCCCTTCTCCACATTTATCCTCTCAAACTCTGGTACTGTTATAATGTCAACCTTGCCAGCTGGGGTGGTGATTATGTTTATGCCCTGCAGCTTAAAGTTAGTATCAGAGACAGGTCTCAGTACCAGCATAGCAATATCTTGTGCCACATCTGTGTACATTCTCCAGCCTTTGATAGTACCAGATCTTGGGATGTATTTCTCGGTGCCTTCTTCTATGAAGAAGTAATCTGAAGACCCATCTGTCTTACTTCTTGGTTCTGATGTGCTGCCTAGTCTTGCGAATTCCACCCCTGTAGGACCTGCATTGTATCAATGGATTCTTGTTACTTTGTAAAAATTAATGCATTCATAGAATAAAAATTAAATGATAAGGGAATGGAGTGCACCTCCTCTCATCAAGTGCATGATAGGGAAATTTGTCCAAGCGAAAATTTAAAACAAAGCTTAGGAAGACATGCTGTGTTGCGAATGGAATGCCCATTGGATTAACACCGGCAATTCATTCTCTATGTATCAGTGAGTTTGGTGATCCATTCTCACATCCTCAATGAGGACGGTTATGTGAATACCACAACCCTTGGTTCAATACAAAGTAGTTCCCAACCGGAAGCATTCAAAATTTACATCTTAATAATATTATATCATATCAATGGTAGGAAACATTCAAAATATAATACATCTGGTTGGCAGAAGTGAAAAAAATCACGAATTAAACTTGTTTCCGGCAGTTCGCCTGTTCTCCACTCTGCAATCCACTTGGCTGTGCCTCGTGGATTACTACGCCTTCCAATGTGTCAAGAACTGGCTTCCCACCTCCAACTTGTTTTCATTCTATCTATAATATTATATTATGAAAAGCCATTTATATGCAGAATGGGACTGTTATTTCCTGATTGGCTGCAGGATAGCACCCAGCATGCAATCTTTCTATTCTTTAATCCCATACATTTGAGGAGATTAGTATTCTTCTATTTTCATGTTTCCTGATTGGCCATGACAAATTCCTCACTAGCAAGATGGTTATGTTTGATGTGCTTTGCTAACTAAACTTTTCTCCAATAAAATACTGCATACACACCCCACACTAGAGGGCAGTGGTTTCAACCTAAAGCTATTATCAGGTGCAACTTTTATCTCTTTGGTTGATCTCTGATATCAAAACAGCACCATACAGAAATTAAAATAAGGCTTACTTTCCAAGGGTTTCTTGCATATCCAGGCACTCTCGGTGCGGCAGCGTACCTTCTTCCAAGCCTTGCCTGCAGAGAGCTGGATACAGATATCATAACCAGTAATGCCATCTAGGCGACTCAACTCTACCTTGGATAGGTCAGGAACAGAGCCAATCTCAGCCTTCCAGGTCGTCCCGTTCATTGTGTAGATTCCTAGGTACACATCACTGAAATAGAAAATAAAATTGAGTGATTACTCCTACTTCACCTCATATATCACCAATTATACAATTGAATGTATACATACTTGTATATATATGATATTAGTTATTAATACTGAGGAGCAAATAAACAAATGACTCATTCTTTTGGATACCTGGAGTAATCTGTTTAATCCCTAGAATTCCTCCCCCAGTCATGGCAACATGTGAAAAACATCCATGCTGGATATCGCCTATTTTTCCTTTTGATGTAACTTAATTATTATCTTCTGCCTTAAATGAATAAACAAAAAAAGTCACCCCTTTGTCTGACTGTGGCACCGCCTAGTGGATTTTCCCCTGTACATAGCAACATAACGATCTTATCACATGAATAATGAAATATGGAGTGACTACACCTAAAATGCAAGTCTTAAAGAAACAGTTCAGCCTGGGGTAAAATAGCTATACATGAACTCCTAACCATGTTGATAATGATGTATTTAGGGTAAATCGTTCCCTAGTATCCAACTAATTCCAGTATTACAGACAGAAAAGGGAACTATTTTGCCTCGTAGAGGCTGCCATGTTATCTCCTTCAGTGACATATTTCAGGCCCATTCCCTCTGAGCTCAAAATGCACATGAATCTGCTATATATACTAGCACCAAGGAAGGCCTGTGATTGGCTGGCTCCTAGCAGGCGGTAAATTCTCAAGGAAATAACCCAAAACAACAACACATTCTAGAATCTATTCATTTACAGCTATAGAATTGTTGACACAATAATTTGGTCCACTGTCCTCAGCAATGGCCAGGAGAACGATGGCCGAAGCCCCACACACTGGTAGTGAGTGAGATTTAGGATTAGCATCCGCGATATTCAGCTATAGATTTGAGTCCTTAGATCGTAATTTTAATTATCAGATTTATCAAAGTGCTGATGATTCTGATTTGAGGGCTCCTGGGGAGAGAAAGGGAATGGGACCATGGAACATTTGCCACACCCTCTCACTCAGGCAATGGAGATGAGATGGTGCTTGGAGATGGAAAGCATCATGAGCGGGATCAGGAGGAATACTGTGAAACCAGATAAGAATCCCATTTTATAGTTAGCAATAATAAAGGCAAGAAGGCATTGTTGTTTCACAATGCCATGATTGATGAGACAAATAGCAGAGTTCTAGGTATGAGTGTCCACCTCAAATCAACGATGCTATAGCTGTGAAGCCAGGATAGGATTGATGATCAGATGTAAACACTAGTACTCTGCTTTGAGCCCAATCCCAAATGGTGGCTATTGCTATAATTTGGACACTTTTACATTGTTTTGTGGGGTTATTTGGATACCATCGAATGATTTATGAAGGCAATCCTAAAATAAGAGGTAAGACGTTTATGTATATAATGTATTCTATCCCAGGCTGAACTGTTTCTTTAATCTAGAGAGAAAATGTGTGGTGACTATACTTTCATACAGGGGAAAGCACCAGGGGTATGGTTGTAGAATACTAATTCATATAAGGGAATGGTCAAGTATCCAATGTACTATGGGTAAAGGGGGATAAGCCAATTACACACTCCACTATTAAACCTATATGAACTGATAGTACAAGTACAAGTGATGCAAGAGTTGCCTCCTTACTGCTTGCTTCAATAATGCTACTCCACCAACAACGAGTCACTCCTATATATGCATATGAGTACTATAGTGTTATAGCTATAAAAATCAAGATACTTCTACTATACTGAAACTATACCTGAAACACCCCCAATCATAAAATCTATAAAAGCTGTTCGTAACAAATTATCTGATTTGCTACGGTCTGCTACGGTCCTAGAAACAGAAATATGTTAAATCCATTTGGTTGTTTAAATCGAAAACATCTTGGTAAGGCGTACCTTTAAAATCTAATTGGCATTAACATAATTAAGCCTACCCACCTTCCTCCAGCAAGTTGAAGCAGGAAGTCCTCTTCCTCGAGCTCACTACTCTCATAAACGGCAATGTGTCCCTCCTGTGTCATACAGTATTCCTCAGCGCTAAAGTAGTCCCTAGTGGTATTGCCTGAGAACTCATAACAGTAGCTCTTATGTCTCTTAAACCTGGCGGAGCAACCTGAAATTGTATTTTGCTAACAATGGAATAGGGGGGTCGTATAATACAAGAAACAAATCCACAGTTAACCCATCTATAACATTCCTTTTGTTTAATTTTGTTTAAAGAACATTGGCTTTCCGATTTTCTAAAGGTGGAAGGGTATTAAAAATGATTAAGCAATATATTAACACTACCAAAAGTGCCCAAGAGAGTTTGGGCTGTGTAGAACGTGTAATTGGTTCAGATTGGTGCTTTACTTAAACGATAAAGATCACATTACATTAATTGGACAGCATGGATATGGGTCAGATTTTCAGAAAATGTACAATTGGCAGCTCTACACATTTAGGAAATTCTGCTAAATTACGCTGAAAAATGATGAATACCAGGTATATCTGAATATATTTGGTATCGCATTGATTTAAAGTATCAGTTCTGTTATGTTAAACTGCATTTTGAAGCTCATTTTTGTCTTAAATGTAGGTTATTTGAGAGGATTGGTGAAGGCGAATTGTACATTTTCTGAAAATCTGACCCATATGGTTGTCTTCTAAAGTAATTCTTACCATGAGTATAGAATTCTATCTCAAGTATCCCTACTTTGCCTTCGACGTAGGTGGAGGATATCTGACACTTGATGGTGTCTGAGCTGACTGTTTTGTCCAACTCAAATATATCCCAAAAGTGACCTCGGAAATTGGTGTCAAACCGCTGTTTTAGTGTGACAGTCTAGAAAAAAAGAGTTGAATTAGTTTGTTGATTAAATAAATGATTAAATAAATTATCAAATCAACACATGAAAATAACCAGTTTTCTGGTTATGCAGTTTTCGGTAATATTTTTTGTGATGTATAATGTCACATAATTTAAGTCTATAATTATCAAAAAGCCTTTTTAATAACATGTTAGGGTCTCTGCTGCTAACCAATCGGTTTTAATATAGTGTGTATTGTCTCCTGACAATACAGCTATAATTAATGTAGTACGTGGTACCTGAATACTCGGTGGCGGCGGTTGCTAGGCAGCCACCTGTGTTGTGTTTACTTACTCTGCAAACGGCCATGAGACAGAATGGACCGAAAGATAGTCACACAAAAAACTTTAATAAAGACGGCTTCATGGTCGCACCTTCTAGCCGCACCCATGAGTTCTTTTATTATTATATCACTTCAAGGGAAACGCATTAATACTATAAAATAAAACGAATTATTAAACAGGTGTGTTTCTGAGGAAAATATTGACCCAGTTATTGTAGGGGAACCATACCTGAGTATGTCCTCCGTAGATAATGTCTAACTGCTCTATCTGGGCTAAGTCTCTGAATATCTGAGCTACTCGCCCCCCTACAAATGAGTACTCCTTGTTAAGCTTTATGGTCATCCACTGGTCCTGTCCAGTAGAGTCCACTACCCAGGCATGGTCCCAGCTGTTCAGTACAGAGTCGTCCAGGGCCAGGCAGCATGTGTGTGGGCTTACTGAGGCTTCTGAGCAGGTGGCACCAAATGTTTCCTTAGCCACATTCATTACCGACACATGATCTGAAGAGAGACAGGTCTATAAATTAGGCTTTTGTTCATTTGTAACAGCCCTGAGTGACATTGGGTTGGTGTGACACAGGCAAGAGGACAAGGTAGTCACCAAGGTGTAGATTCCCAGAAATGCAATGCCAATAGTTGTTGGTTTAATTCCTGCCTTGAGCATGTTCTTTCTACCAAGTATATAAATGGTCAATCCTCACGAAATGGGGGCAGGGGGTGGTTTCAGAAGTCATTTTGTCAACCTTCTATAAATTCAGGAAATCTTTGTGCGTTGATAAATAGTGTAGTTGGGGAATATCTTACCTGAAAATTGCTACTGGATTGGATGAATATTTCTCTCTCAGCATCAATTTGAAGTTTAACCTTAATTTTACCTACTGATGTAGAGTAATTGTAAACGTAACACTAAACACAAACACAAACACCGCCACAATCTATATGGCAACTAAGTGGTCACCTTTATTAAAGAAATAAAAGTATAATCAAAGAAAAATGTCAAGTCAGTCCATGCAGTATGCAATGCAGTATGGTAGGCAAGTGTTAGCTGAAGGCGGAGGTTGGGCAACTCTCACCTTTCCCACTAGGTGTCACCCAGATAATCTGGTAACAGGGTGGGTGGCAGTAATACCATAACAATACAGATATGAATAGTTGTATATAAAAAGTAGATCAGCACATTGATGTAGAGTAATTGTAACACTAACACAAAACTAGACACAAACGCAAACAGGGGTGGCCATGCAATCTTCAAGGCAACCGGGTGGTTGCCAACACCCAATATTTCACATACTATCGAGGTAAACTGTGACTTTGGCAGCATTTGAGCACATCCTGTTGAAGGGGGTCATCAGGTAAACAAGGATGACCAAGATTTCCAGTCCCCAACCACCTTTGTGTCCACTTAAGGGGTGCTGAAAGAATGTAAGAAAGCAGCACCACTCCTCTTCAATGAGTAGGTGTGGTGGAGGTAGGCCAATTAGGTTGACTGCAAATTTTAAAAAAGTGTAACCTAATTAGTCTGTAACTGAGTCTGGCAAGAGCTTCTTGAACGATAATAGCTGAACCACATTCAGAGGGAGTTTCTGGGCAGGAGCAGAACCCAAATGCTTCTTGAGGCCTCTCATCAAAAGGTCTATCACATAAAACTCTCAGAAGTTAATGCCTGCACCATAAAACTTGTGGAGGACATTTATTGCTGACAAGTAATTATCACAAGTTACATACTTCACTGACAAGGACTTGTAAGCCAAGAACCGACAGACGGTCTTTGGGGATGACAGAATGATCACTTCACCGTTCGAATGGCAGAAATCAATGTATTGGCTCCACTGATAATTTCTTGTCTTCAAGGTTGCCATTTAAGAAGGAGGCGTAGGATAACCACCAGAATAAATCTAAATGAAAGTCCTTATAAAAAAAGCAACCAAATAGTTACATACTAGCTGCTCCAGTTTATCACTGCGTAGACATCCACCCTCCCCTCTTCACATCACACATTCCACCCCATAAGTTAATTATAAACTAAGAAATTTGAATAAATAATGCCTTCAGCTGGCAAACTATATAAGGCATGTTGCAATTTAAACGGGTAAAAGTTCAAACAGGTAGATCTATTTAAAATGTAGTTTCCATCCCCTTCCCTCCCCTCCCTTTTCCTAGGCTCTTCCCCTCCAATCCTCCCTTTTCCCCACCCGGCCCTCCTTCAACTTACTTGCCTCACCCATTATCCTCCCTCCCATCTCCCCTGTTCTCCTCCTTTCCCCGTTTCCATCCCACCCGTCACCCCATGATTATTTATAATCTACATAAAGTAACAAGTTCGAATAAATAGGCCTAATACCTATAGCTAGACAGAGTATCTACCTCTACCTCCTACCGATTCTGTCCCAGGTATGGAAGGAAGGGCTGGGTATTTTTGGCTACCTATAGCGACCAGGAAAAGCAGCCATGATTTAAGTTGTGTCGCAAATAACAATGTTGTATTGCCAAATAATAAAATGTAAGTCAGTCAAAGCAGAGGGAGTGGGTGGATTACGGTAATTTAAATAGATTCACTTCTACCTCTTTTGAAAAAACTACTGTAAACGTATTTATTTTCACGCAGATAAATTTTAGCACACTTTCGCACAAGTTCTTTGATTCCTTTTCGTGCGGACTTAAATTTGTGCAGCAAGGAAGTGTCACACCTTGTTTATGCAATAATTATACCTTTTGCGCAGGATTTTTTTCATTAATACGTTTACAGTAATCAGGAAAAATGAAGGCAGTGGTAACCTCACTTGAAGCCAAAGTAAGCGGCATGGAAAGTTTGGGAATTTTACATGCCTCAGGAAAGTTTTTATACTTTGTTGTCATAACAGTGTGATTAATTAGGTGGATGCTTGTAACCCTGCATCCATAGAGACACCTTACCACAAAGTTGCCTAACTGGTAAAAAATTATCCGGGCGGACCACTACCAACCTATAAGCAGCCTCAAGGTCAACAGTACACATATAACAGGGCCTATCAATTTTACAGCAGTGTCTACTGTGTTGAAGTGGAAATGTAATTATTAATGGACAGGTTTGAAGGCCTACTACAGTCCGCTATGGGCCTTAAAGAGCCGTCCGAATCTTGACAGCTCCAATTGCATGGATACATCTTGGAGGAGTATCACTTATGATGATTTTCTCCTGCAAAATATTCCTTGGAGTACACAGAGGACAGGCTAGACTTAGCCACAGGGTCATTCGTTGAGTCATAATTAATACAGTCATAAGGAGATAAAAGGTCTATGTCATCGATGATCATAAAGCCAAGTGAGATACCATCCTTTATGTACAAGCGCAGATGCTTGTCAAATTCGTACTCTAGTTCCACGATCCGGTCAGAAGCATTAAGTTGTGATCTGACACCACCAATACAATAGGGAACATGTACAATCTTGGGGAAGGTCTCAAGATTAAGTAAGTCAAAAGCTGTGGCTACAGCAGGAAGCATGTAAACAAGCTCAGGTTCACAAATGAGATCTCGGGCGAAAATACATGGCACCGTCCAACTATGGGTGGAGGAGGAGCAACTTTCAGATTGAAATAAGTCAGTAAATGCAAGAGAAAGGTCATCCTTATCCAAAACAGATTCACAGTAATAATGATTAGCCAGCAGAGGCAAATTATCCACGCACAAAAGTCCCAAATGTTTATTTACTTTCTATCTTTACTTCTACTTTCCGCCATGATGCTTCTTGCCTAACCTTGCGTCTTATGTGAGCTGAAGTTGCCATGTCTTCCTGTTAAGACAAGATGGTGACTTGTGATTTTGTTTACAAGTGCGACAGATATGCTAGCAAGTACACCCATCACACAAACGATAATTATAATTGTAACGGATGTCAGTTAGGAAGTCAGCTGTCTTGTTGCCTATCTGTTGCGATTTGGGAGCTTTACTGGGAACAGAATGAGCAGTCTTTGGTTTCTTGTTTGTGCTCCTGAAAGCAGATGAGCACGTTTTCTGGACACCGGGCACAAGCACAGAAGTATCCCCATTCACATTAGCCATCTCAGACAACCTCGTCTATTAGCATTGTATAATACGAGGTTGTCAATTGGACTCGCTAGAATCAGGGTAGTAGAAAGTTCTCTAGTTTGCCCAGACAAAATACTCAAGCAACGCCTGTCATATATATGTGGCCTTAATCAGTAACGTGTTGTGGTGCTTACAGTGGATTCTTGGGAGATGATGTGCAAAATACACAGAGAACTGCTAGGTTTATTATCTGCATATCTGTTCCAGAACCTTATCGATATTGGAACATGGCGCTCCGACATGTTTAGGTCTGAGTGCGCATGCCCAAAAGTATGTAAATGAGCAAAAAAACGGAGGTCACGATTTAGGTCACGGTTACAACGGTAGGGGCAGGGGAAAACGATGGGCCCGTCTCAGTTGTTGTTTTTTGCCATTTCATTTAGTGGAAACAGAATGGCTCACTCGCCGTTTTTTGGGGGATGAGCAGATGAAAACTCTGCCCGCAGTTTATTAATTCTTCACATCAAGCATTGAAAGGTAACAAGTAGGGAGATAAGACATTAAACATTGATTTTATTGTTCGAGTGAGGGGTTAGAAACTTCTACAACTCTACACAAACTACAGCAAATCCACCTTCCCCATTGCAAGCGCTTCCTTCCCGTAACCCTGATCGTGAAGGGTTATGATCGTAGCTACATTCACATAAGCATTAGCAATCTGCGTGTCCAGAAAAGGACCGCACAAGGATAGAAGAGCGTTTTGCTTGGTTACTTTAGTAAGATTAAGTTTGTTATCACCCCTCCCGACTCCCCCTCCCACCCACCCCCCCCGTTAGTGTCCCCGTACACACCACCGCACTGGCATGGTGCGTACGGGGAGCTGTATGCCTATGGCTGTGTGTAGTGTGGGGTGGTTGAAGCTATGTAAACATGGTGGGAGTGAGTGACCACAGGTAGGGGGTGCATGCATGTTTTCAAAACAACATTGGTAGACCATGAATGCAGTAGTTTTTCCAGACAAAAGGGTAGCTAACTAAGTGAAGTTTCTCTCAGGCTAATTACAGGTCGCAACTTACAGGGAAAACGTTAAAAAGAAGGCCATAAGTATGGGTCGTGTCTATATGGGGAGTGGACGCTGATGGGTTGGGTGACGTCACAAATTGTTGATGTAGGCTTATCCGCCCACAGAGGGCGGGTCGGTCACATCTCGTCTAGCTCTAAGAACACAGAATCCTTTATTCATTATAGTACCTACATACTTGGCAATAAACAACATGTGGTGTAATTATGTCTCCTCATCCTTGCCGGCCCTGAGAAGATGCCTGGCCACATCACCGGGAATCAGTGTGGCTGGGGCGGTGTTGTTTACAAACATTGAAGCTAGGACTACCGCACCAGCAGGTCCAACTTGAGAAGCCTGGAAGTCTGAAAGCCCTGACTCAGCTGTGGAACATTCATGTAGTCCGGTGTTAAGTCCTGAACATGAAGCTGGTAAACACCAGTTATGGACTGTCTTCCAGTCGCAGTTGAAGAGGTAGTAGACACAGAAGAAACAGTACTAGAGACCTGGGAAGGATTAGAACCCAGCCCTTGAGTCACAGGCGTGGCAGTCACACCCAACAAACCAGTTTCCAACCTTGCTGAGAAACAAGGGTATAGCACAAATGAGTACTAATATGAGTACTCATAACTGGCCCACTAGACTGGTGGCTCCCCCTCCCGGGACATGGGACATGGGACATGGTTACATATCAATTTTGAATGTATAACATTTTGATAATCAAATAATAATCAATTTTGAATGTATAACATTTACCTTTGGTGAGGAGGAAGCCTACAGAATACCTCCTGCAGGGCCTCCATCCTTCCACCACAGTCGGGAAAGGCTCCCCCTCAACCTCCAGTGGTCTGTCCAGTGGTATGGTGTACTTTAGAATCTTCTCATCAGGGTTGGGAGTGCAGGTGTCATACCTGAATCAGGGAAACAGTTTTATTTAACTCATATATCTTAACCTGCAACCTGGAAATATCAATAAATGTGACTGAAACGTTGTTTTGAGAGATTCGCTGTCATCCCATAGTTATCACAATGGTTATAAATATAAATCTTGTATAAACTTGTAATAATGTGTTATTTTTATCTCAAATGGAATTTCTCTTTCCCATTCTCATAGATGGTAGTGTATACTAGCACTTATTACTGTCAGGAAATATTCATTTCTATTAGATTAATGGTTTCAGAGAGATTTGAGAGCAAAGTAGTTTGAAAAATAAAGGTGTGCCATACCGAAATCGATGGTCAAGAGTGACAGTTGGTCCAGCTGTACCAGCTGACATTCTCCCATCTAGGCGATCTCCCCACTGCTCATATCCCTATCCCTCATTGACATTCCCCGCCACCAATTTACCATCCAGCATTCTTCCATCCAGCATTACCCCCACTGTACCCATAATTGAATTAGTTCATTACATATATGTGAGGCCATGCCAAATTAATAATCTTAAGAAATAAGCGCAGGTCCCTCCTTTGTCAGTTATTAGTGTCCAAGTCTGATCTCGCTTCATGGCATGTAGCACGCACAATTTATTGTTTATTGTTTTTCTGCTGTTTTTTACGGCCATATTAATTTGTCATACTAGTGTAGTCGCTGCATTTAACCATCTATTAACTACTACTATACCTGTTTAATAACGTGACCCCATTTATGGAAGGGGGCCCTCAGGAAGACCTATGGTTTCATAGAGGAGAGGCACCCCTTTTTCAGTGTAAAAAATTGAAATTGTTAAAAAATTGTTATTGAAAGTCCGGAAATAAAGCATTATACATACATACATTAATAGTCAAATTATTTATAATATGAATACAATGTTTAGAGTTCCATATCACATCGTTCCTGTTTTAAATACTTTTGGTTACCGACAGAAAGTCTTTATGTGATGATTGTGAAAAGTTTTGTCTTCTAATACGTCGAAAAACGATATTTAATTGGCAAAAATGAAGGTATCTGAAGTATGGGTGTAGGAATCGAAAATTGGCCATAGCCTTCCCATAATTTGTATGCATTAGGATGATACTCTCTGCTATATATTGTATAGTGTAGCGATTCAACAAATTTGAAGGAGCAGGGACAATGATCGGCTGGGAGATTGATCTGCGGTGATAATAATGGATGGCAAATTGGCAGTGGGGAGATTAATGGAGGGGAGATCACCTAGATGGGAGAATGTTGGCGGGGAGAAAGTTGGAGGGGAGAATACGGGAGGGAGAATGGTCGCGGGGAGAATGTTCATAGGGGATGACCTAGAACCCTTGATGGGAGGCACTTGACTGACTGAAGGCAGACAGTCAGCTGCCTTCATCTAGCTCCACTGGCCTAACTGCCCTTAGTTTCTCCTTGATTGCCCCTGTTGAGATGATGGGCAAAATTATCACTTACATTAAAGCAGGGGAATATCCAGCCAGATATTGAAAGCCCACTATGTCACCCTTGTTGACATTGATCCTTGCGAACTCGGGTACATCATATATTGTGGTCCTCTTTGATCTGGGCTCTATGGCATTCACCCCAATCAGGGTAAAGCTATTGTCTAATACAGGGTCAGGCCTCAATACCACCATATTGATGAGAGATATAGCATTCATAAAGAGCTTCCAGGCTATGATAGACCCATCCTCCTGTACAGTCATGCTCTCTGTCTTGGGTATGAATATAATTCCTATACTTCCATCTCCATTTGTGAGTCTTCGAGGGATTATTTCCTCTCCTGATGTTTTGTATAAGGGTTCTGCAAGGTAAATAAATTCATATAGGCCTACATACGTGAAGAAATAATGATTAGTAATATATCAGATGGTGGACAGAATGGCATAACAGTCTCGAGGGCTCCTCCACTACAGGTCACAATATTGCTTGTGACCTGTAGATTTGATTACAGCAATATACCATTCTTGCAGGGAAAATGCTAGTATTGCTGGGCCTTGTGTACATATATTCATGCTCACCAACTGGGTGCACCCCCCATTATTTGCCCATAACTTGCTAGCTTCTGATCTTAGAGACAAACAAATTGTCTTGATACATCCGTCTTGGCGTGAGGCCTCATGCCATAATACTTGGCACTTAATATTTGAAGGTGATTGTGCCTTAAAACGTCAAAATGGGCGACGTTGTTATCTGAAAACGTCACCATGACGCGAACACGTCACCATGACGTGAAAACATCGCAAAAAGGTGATGTTTTTACGTGAAAAAGAACGCATAGTGACGTCATGCTAGTTTTGATATTAATTAATCGAGAATTATTTTGTTACCTCTCTCCAAAGACTTCTCACAAATATAAGAATGTTGCAAATCACAAGACGTTGTTGAGATTTTCCCATTCTGTAAGTCGAGTGTACGACAGTGGGAAGCACTGTTTTCCTGTTCATCATCTACCCAGAGACTGCGTATTTCTTGAGTACTGCGATATAAGAAGTAATAACTACTATAAGGGGTATATCGAGGATCACAAGAACAGTGGGTTAACCAGAATCTAAAGGGAAAACAGTTTTTAGATCCATACTTTATCATAAAAAATAAACATAGCCTACACTTCCTTAAGTCTGAATCAAAGTCCAGATTATCAGGCTTTAAAGCTCAAAAAGCAAATCAGAAGTGACAAATTAAAGTTCAAGTAATACGAAAAAGGTTTAAGATTATTTGTAATCTCAATTTTGGACTGTGTCGAAAAATATATGAATATATAATCATATAAAAATATAATCGTCATTATACAATTGATTTGTAAAGATTTTCACTTTTCACCTGCGCTCCATGGGAATATCATGTAAGATGAAACTGGTATCAATCAAATTTATTTAAGAGTTTAAAAAAAGATATAAACGAGAACACGTTCTTGGCGTCCTTGCCGATTAGAATGTACTCAAATATTCTTCTTTATTTGACAAAAATTGTGTATTTGAAAGAATTGGACTTTTTTTAAAACATTTTTCGGGAAAAAATAGGCCTACTTGAAATATCTACCCATGAAAAACACAATAAATGAGACTCTGCATGTGCTACTGCATATGGCATTTACACTGCACACTTATAAATTGACTTCAATTTGACATGGAACTCATTGCCTTCTACTGCACATGAAATGAATACCAGAAAGGAACTTAGAAGTTACCTAGAAACCATCAGGGCCCGCGCACATAAAAAACTTTATCTTTAGACAATGTCTAGGCGAAAATATTCAATAAAATCCCCGGCTTCAAGGACAATCTTGAAATTTGATTTTGTTTTTGTCTCCGGTCTCTGAAAATTAGACAATGTAATTGTCTCTAAAAATTTTGTCCTTATTTGCGGTAGTTTTCTGGCGGCTGGCAGTAGTTTTTTGCATAGAGATACAAGCTATTTTGTAAGATTTGCAGCAGGTGCACAGATAATGGAGAGACAATCAAAACGAGACAATTTTAAGTAGTTCTAGACAATATATATCGTGTTCATAAAGCAGTTTGTCTATTGTCTCTGGGACAATTTTGCAGTCTCTGTGACAATTAGAAGGCCGAAAGACCAAAAACTAAGGACAGCTCCAATAGCTGTCCTTAGGTGGTTTTGTCTTGAAATGTTGGAGTTTTGTCACTAAATTCACAATTTGGAGACAATTTTGGTTGTTTTACATTGAATGCAGTTCATCTAGACAATTCTATTGTCTCTTGGACAATTCTATTGTCTCTTGGACAATTCTATTGTCTCTGGGACAATTCTATTTTCTCTGGGACAATTTTGAGGCCAAAAGAAAAAAGAGTTAAGGACAACTCAGATAGCTGTCCTTATTGGTGGTTTTGTCTCGAAATGTTGAAGTTTTGTCACTAAATTCACAATTTGGAGACAATTTTGGTTGCTTTACATTTCAGGCTTACTCAACCGCCAAACCATGCCAAAAACTACTGCCAGCCACCAAAAAACACACAAATTAGGACAAAAACTGAAGAGGCAATATATTGTCTAATTTTCAGAGACAAAGACAAAATCAGGCTTCAAGGACAAGGACAATCTGACTTTATGTGCACACCTTTCGAGATTGTCCTTGAAGCCAGGGATTGTATTGAAGATTTTTGCCTCGACATTGTCTAAAGTCTGGAAAGTTTCAAAAAAACCTTTATTCATCACTGATTACTTACTTGATTGCCCAGGTTAAATTCAAATCTAAGGCAAAAGTGTCTCGAAATTATAAATTTAGAGACAAAACTTCAACATTTCGAGACAAAACTGCCTGAAAATGGCTATAAGGACAACATTTTTTATGAGCGCGGTTTTGTCTAGATTTGCTAAAAATTGTCTCGTTTTAATTGTCTCTTCTTTATGTGCGCGCCTGCAGAAGTAAATAGTAGAATGAAAAATAACCCATAATTATACAATTATTGAAATTATCTTGATTACTGTAATTATCACTATGTAATTATGTCATTATTTGTTATTAATCTTAATTTAACTCTATATGAAATGCATCTAAATTTAGTGTTAACTCTGCCTTGAAAGAGATGGTAACGTCTGGGAGAACTGGATTTGATCTAGAAGTCTGTATACCTGTTTGTCTGTATTTGTCTATTTTTGCCTCTTTATTAGGCCTATGTACAATGTGAGCTGGATGAATAAAGTAGTTTCTTATCTTATCTTATTTTACTTCACATCTGACATAGGCCTACATGTATGGTTGGCCTATTATTATGCTATTTGGTAGGTGGGAGGACATCTCTGGTTTTTGCTTCTACATTTAATAGTGGGAAGAATCAGGATAAAGCAACTAGCTAGTTGCTCTGTCCTGATTCTTCCCACTAATGTATTTGTCCCCGGTCTCCGAACATTAGACAATATTATTGTCTTTTCAAATTTATTATGATTTGTGGTAGTTTGCTGGCGTCTGGCGGTAGTTTTTCCGCACGGTTCGTCTAACGGCCGTGCCCAATATGCAAGTTCCAATGACGCATCGCATTTCGCGACGCATGGGGACACGTCGTCTGATTAGCACTGAAACCGCGGAGGCCATCGTTAACGTTATGACGTCATCATAAACTCAGGTGTAGGCTAAATTGAATCGTCATCAGCAGGCGCGCACATTTATGAATGGGAGAAAATTAAAACAAGACAATATTAAGCAGTTCTATGATGAACTGGGTTATTATAGGGAGAACGAGCGGAGGAAGGGAGAGGAAAAAAAGAAATTGAGAGGGGAGCTAGCGAGCTTGGCAATTGGGAGGAGAAAGTGCGAGAGGAGAATGAGGAAGTGGGGGGGGGGGGGGGGAGAGAGGTGAGAGAGAAATATTAAGGAGAAAGAAAGAAGAGAAAGATCAGAGACAGAGAGGGAACCCAAAATGGCTACTATACTTAAACACATTCAATGCATGCCTGAGCCATCAAAGTTAAATTTATGCCAAAAGTGTCTCCAAATTATCAATTTAGAGACAAAAGTTTAACATTCCGAGATGAAACCACCTACGGACAGCTATCTGAGCTGTCTTTAGATTTTTGTCTTTCGGCCTCAAAACTGTCTAAAACTGCTTAAAATTGTCTCGTTTTGATTGTCTCCCAATTACAACAGTTTTTTCCCTGCTGTACCTATTCCATGATTTGGCCATGAGCTTAGGCCTACAATATAATCGATATAGGCCTACTTGCGGCTCACAAGGTGTACAATATAAACTCCCTGTATTGTAGGCCTACAGTGATGTCACAACCATTTGAGACTATCGGTGAGTTGAATCCACGGACAACACACTATGATATTCTTGCTATAATACAATGTCAATCATGAGCGAGATAAAAATAAAGTATGCTAATGAGTGTATCCATGCTTAGACCTGTATACAGGATTGGCTTTAACATGTGATGTTACCTAACAAGAAATAATGCTACCTAACATACAAGGCATGAAATTACCAGTAGCTGTGATACATCATAATTAGTCATCATTACATCATGTTACATCATATTACATAATCAATTACTGGGAATAAGATCAGTTCTTACACTATACTCACAGGCTCAAGATGTGTTCATGTCATCTGTTACCCATCGTAGACACAACTAATCCATGTCCACACATTTGGGCTAGTAATCGTATCTATATGAATCAATACAAGGGGTACCAATCCCCTATTCCAGTGGCATAGGAAGCTATCCATGATTGTGTGTGTGTGGGGGGGGGGGGGGGGGGCGCAACTCCATGTCATCAAGCAAAGTGTGTATGGGTATGGGGGCTGAGGGCCAGGGGACAGTTACCTTGAATGTTGTACATTCTAATTACATGTCTAAACCGAGAGAGTTGGGAGCCCTGGACATACCAAACAAAAAAGAAAATATAAATAAATATTGTGCATGTCATCTACCTCATCATCTGTGGAAATTGTAAGACCAGCATGCAGGGCCTCAGAGGTTTGGATAGAAAATTCCATGCCAGTATCTATTCTGTATGCTATTTCTTTAAAATTGTTAATGTTCTTTTTGTGATAAGCTGAATTGACATAGGTATTCAGATTATGTTGTCATGGAATGAAACTTGCCAATAATAATCTTTCACTGAAATTATTATACACGCATCCAATACTGAGGCCCCGACAGCCGCACATTACTTGTAAAGTGGGATTGGACTAGTACATTACCAGCTCGTTGTCATGGCGACGCAAGTTTGGTGGCGCAAGATTGCCGACGCAAGGTTGCCGACGCAATCAACTTACTATAAGGCATGTATAATAATCAACTCGACCTGCGGTCTCGTCCTTTATTTACGCGTCGTGCGGCAACGAGTCCTATAAGTGCTAAATAGTTTAGAACAAAACATTTCTTTGAAGAAGAACTTAAAGTTAACAATCCCATGCTGTGAACGTGTTATGAGACATTACGTAACATTGTGTAACCTCATTATGTTTATATTAACTATCACCCATTTATTAATATTATCATATTACTAAAATCGCTACTTATGCTTAACTACCCAGTACTGTGCAAGTCTAATTAGTCAGGCTATTTTCAGGGTATGACATAACAGGGCAACGCCCCCTTCTACCCTCACACATCCTGGTGAGCATCTATACATTGCTATGATCATTAAACAGTTGGTTTATGCTTCCCATGCTATTCAGGATTAGTGCTCCACCAGGTACTAGGGAAGACCTCCGTATAGGTGAATTAGACCTGGTAAGAAATAAATTATCAACCATGCCCCCCTCCCCACCCCCTTTCCTACGCCACCGCGATTCTCTAAATTCTACCTTGCTAAATTTAAGATGAAGTTTAGCGCATCCTCAGACGGGATCCTGGCGAGTTGTGAGTTAGGGAACTCGTCACATTTCTGCTTCGCTTCCGAGTTGGATAAGGCATCTTCGATTACTTTGTAGCTTATACCATTATACATTCGCCATCCATCCGTACAGGCTGTGAATTATATTTAGATGCATTATGATTAGCAATAATACAATATAACTGATTTATTGAAATATTATACGCATTAACTGCATCTCACATATCTGACAACCCTATAGACAGAGAAAGGTCAACAATATTACTTTAACATGTTACATTTTAGACTATTGAAGGCAGATGTACAGATTTACTAACATATATATGCAACATGTAACAGGAAATGCTGTGACCCGGAAAATACTGTTACCACTAACCCTTTGCACATTAAATGATTTATCACAAATTATATTATATAAAATGGATTTCATGATGCTTCTGTATTATCATTCATTTTGAATCGCTTTAAGACTTGCACTGTAGCTCAATCTCTCTGTACATGTGGGTAGAGAGGTCAAGCCTAAGTTACAACCATATTCCTAGATATGCATGGAGTAATGCTCTATATTCTCGTGCTATGGTTAATCCTGACCATCACAAGTACAAGGGGAACTATATATTCGCCGAGGAAAGAATCTTAGTCACTACGTCACTCCTTCAGCCAAATCATGGATTTAAGTTGAGTATTGAATGCTTACAGCCATAGACTTCAATCTCGATGAAGCCGTTGTCATGTGTTGAGTATACGGAGTCTACGGTGATCTTGACACTCTTAGATTTAACCTCTTTGGTAAGGGGGATGGTGTCCCACAAAGTGGCATCGAAGTCTAAAATGTCCACTCCGTCTCTTTTACATAGATTGCACTGGAAATATTAATTGGTCCTTAACAGTTTGTTTAACAATAAACCAAAGAATATAATAGGGTATGTAATTTCCCATCCCAAAATAATTAGAAATGATAATCCTTAAAGAAATGATAATCCTTAAAGAAATGATAATCCTTAAAGAAATGATAATCCTTGCAAAAGGTGTCAACACAAACGCCAAATAGCGGTTATCATGTTCTTCACTTTAAATATTTTGTTATAATCACTAATGTAGAGTTAGAGCGTTAATAATTTAGGTTTTCTAGATCTTTTACTAATAATAATTATAGCATTAGATGACGTTTCCTTACACGCACGACTAGTTCAAGTTAGTGCGTCCAACGAATATATTAATTCTATACAATTGTTATGAGGCACCACCTTTGCTTTCACCTAATGAATAAAAATATCTTTTCATATCATACTTCATGAGTTGATCCATCTTCGAAGCTTAATGTTATGGAATCAATCTGTCCGCCTGCATATGTATTCTGCATGATGCCCAGTCCATGTATGGTAAAAACCTCATCAAACTCCAGTGTTAATGACGCGCCCTCCCCCTCGTTCTCAGAGCACCATGCCCCATCCATTGGCTTAAAGTTGCCATCTATAACCTGGTTACACATGTTCCTGTCAGATGTTGCTGCAGTGCACCTTCCACCCTTGTCCATAGCGGCAACATTTATTGCTGGCGAATATGACGCTGGATCTCCTTGGCAGAAGAACACAAGAATGTATGATTTAGGGAGCATGTCAAAATAGCTTCATGAGCTTTGTTAACCATCTTTCACCATGTTTGATTCTAAGATTTCCCAATACCATTGCATAATTACAATGAATATACAAATTCCAAAATGAAAGGTTTGATAAGAATGTCTGTACGGTCTCCGCAATTTGTTTCGCCCATAGTATTTCATGAACTATTTTCTCAATTAAAAACAACATCTTTAACAAAATTAACCTGAACGATTTAGAAGAGGTACGAAAAGGTTGAAAAAAGACTGAACAAAGTCAATTACTTGGACCAACGGTGAGTGCAATAGAGTAGTTCCTGCAGTAGTCCTTGAAGGGTACTACCAGCTCCAGGCCTACTTGTACTATGTTCATGTCAGTCATATCTGCCTCGTGCACTGTGTTGTTCTGGGTAGTGCAGTGTGTGAACACTAGTCCTGGGTGTGTGACTGGGGTGTACCAGCCTATTACATCCCCCTTCTCTACTGCATACCTACGGTGTAAAGAGTACAGAAATTAATAGTGGTATTATTATATGTTATTGAAATGTGGACCTTTGTTTTCGAATCTGATTCCTCACATATTCTATGTTAAATGTTAAATACCCTATTAACAAATTGGCTCACATATGGGCAATGAGAATACAAACTATCGCGTATCAAGCAACAAGAAATGATTTTCGTGTATTGTTTATCAGTTATATGGTTTTTTTCATTTCTTTATTTTTTAACATCACGTTTCCAGAGTGAAAACGACAGGGACCTCACTAATTCGATATTCGATAGTCAATCTGTTAGGCGGTTAGATCCTGAGGTTATGATCATGAGTTTTGTCTAAGGCTCCTGGGAACCAAGCCGAGGCCAAGCCAAGGCTTGTTTTCGTGAGCCTTAGACAAAATGAAGGACCATAACCGAAGGATCCAATGGCTTTAGTCCCCATTTGTTGGACTGTTACTCTCATTAACAACACTTTATGAATGATTTCGAAACAAAATGAACAATGGAAAGCCATGATCTTGCCGTTTTGAGCAGTAAATATTGTTTTGTATTTTCGTTGATGTAAGCAGTCGGCCGGAAACGGAAGTCCATCACTATAGTACAACTGGTCTGTATGTGTACGACTGTACCGGCCAGCCCAACAAACGGGGACTAAGCATTTCTAACCGATATGAACCATATACTATTTAATTCAATTCAAAATATTATTTATTCCTAGCTAATATAAGGGGGGTAGTACAAATAGGAGCCATACATCAGACACAATTCCTGGTCTCCCAGCAAGCAGTATAAAGACCTGCGTGTTGTCAATGTGATGACAAATAAAGCTAACAAGTGGTGATATATGTGGTAAACCTCATACAGTATGGGCAGGTAACGTCACAGAGAACACACTTACCTCTCGTAAGGCTTGAGGACGTAAGTGTTAACCCTGTTAGCACGGAGGTTGACCCTGGTCTGTCCCACCAGGGTGTACCTAGGCTCATCTCCACCTGAGAGCTTCCTCCACACTTGTGCCACCACAAAGCCTTTAGAACCGCTGTAGATATCCCACTGCACCACCTGGTAATGTGAAGGACAATAAGTATAGTTCATTACGTAACATTACCATTGCCACTTTATAATCTCGAAAGAATATCAAAACGAACCCACCTCGAAGACTGGATATTTTACACATATGAATATGAACTTAAGAGCAAATGTTGATAGGAAACTAGACGAATTCAGATGGAAAAAGGATACTACTTACAGATCATTTCTCTCACGATCTGATTCGGTTTGGAATGAACTATCCAATAACATCAGAGAAACTTTAGACCACTACAGCTTGAAGAATTAATTGTCAGATATGTTTTGGAGTGAATTTGTAGAGAATAGATAATTCTAGGTAAAGGGGATAATATGAACATCTGTCAGCCTGAAACGAACCGTTGCATTATTTCTTATCCATATTCTTAAAGAAGAAAGAACAAAAATACTATATATAAGCATCCACATCCACATCCACATAAGCACTCTGCCTACGGCATCGTGCTTATGTGGATGAATCAAGTCCAATGAATTTTCGATTATTGCCGGCGAGTTCCATTCTATATTTATCATATGTGCATAAAATTTGGTCATATCAATATGTCATCAGATATCACTGAAAAAATATCAAAGAAGTCTTCCCTTGTATGTAATAATTTATTGATAATAACGTCGTTAATCACTGTTACGCAATGATTGCGTAATATTGCGTAATATGATATAACACTTATAACCCTGAGTGATTAGCCTGAAGCCATACCCCACCCCAGATCTATCTGATTCCTGCTTATATCATTGAGTGACTAGCCCAGCGCCCCTCCCTGTAACCAGCCTCCCTGCGTATATAGCATTAAGTAAATGGTTTAATACCCCTCCCTCTAATCTACCTCTGGGCTTTATATAATAATTATATTTATTTTTTTTAAATATTTTTATTGGCCACATTACATTACATTTTTTTATTTCATATTCACCTCAAAATTACGCATAACAAACACAGCTGTTATATTTCGTGCGTTGCGTTGAGAGAGAGGGATTTTTATTTCTGAGTGTATTGCATACATGTACGTATGAATCAGGCATCAATGTCTGCATTCATAGGTCTTCCTTTTGAACCTATCTCTCCTCATCTTGGTTATATTATGTTTAGCACGAGATCAGATTATTGTCTCTGTTTCCGAGACCTGCTGTTGATATTTTAAAATGTTATAAAACATTATACTTCTTGTAATAGTGGTTTACCTACTGCACCGGGAGATAACATCACTCCCTTACAGGGCTTATGTATACATGTATCTGCCAGATTGAAAAACAGTCACTATATATATTTCATGGACGCAAAATACAACACAGTCAAGTAATATCAAGGTTGATATCACAATTTTATAGCGCAGTATTCCAGCTCTTCCGAACTTTGTCCACATGAGTTAGGGTACAATCAAATAGCCCGAAGAAAATCGTGGCAGAACGTGATATTATTATGACTTAATGAATGTCCACCATCCCTCTCATCTATCCCTCTGGTTTAAAATAATATTAATTAGTATGACATACGTTAATTACGGGATATCAATTAGCTAGCATGATCACCATACCTCACCGTAGCGGTCAACAGTGGCATCTTTAGCGTCATAGATGAGGATTTTCTTGGGAGTGGCCAAGTATTCCCCCAATACTAGAGGCATACCGTGTGTTGTCACTAGCAAATCTCTCGCTGTCAATAGAAAATACATGATTAAGGCATTATACATAGGAGAATCATGCACAGCTGTATCCCTATATTTATAACCTGATTTTCTCAGTAGGCGGACAGATGAAAGAATGATCGGACATTTGGATTCATCCAATCTTGACGGGGGTGGAGGGGGGGGGGGGCGGGGGGGGGGGGGGAGCACTCGGCTGACGGCCCAGAGTCAGTTACCTTTATATGGCATGCTTCTCCACTGGCCCGACTTCTCCTCCGACTCACCGCCTCGAGATACTGGGCTCAGTGGACACAGGGCTTTGTCCTGACGTGAAATTTAATTTGAACGTAGTTTATCATTCGCATATAGATATTTAGCCAAGAAACACATGTTACTTATTCTAGTTAAACTGAACCTTTGATTGCGCTTACATTTGCAGACTGGGTGTGAGCCAGTGAGTGTGCCCTTAGCTGTGCACACCCTAGTCTCATCCCCAGACGCTAGACTATAGCCTGTATGACACGTGTAGGTGACCATGCGTCCCACTTGTATCTGCCCATTCGTCTCGTCCACAACCATATCACCATTGGCCACTGCACTCGGTACACTACATGTACTCACTAACATGGAATAAGAAAGAAATTAGAAATAATTGATTAATTATGATGAAATTTGTATTTATTTATAGTGAGTAGTGTCTGTCGTGTCCCGACAATATTAACAAATTGATACGTGATCGACAGATAAGCTTTGTGATAAGCTTTGTGATAGGCATTCAATAACATATAACATTATTGACAAACCTATGAATTGATAGAAAGCGATGCTGATTGAGTAAATCATGATTATAATGGCGATGATGATTTTCAATCAATACTGACTCATTTTCGATTTTGGTGATTTTAGTTTTAGTGATTTTATGAATACATTTTGTATAAACACGGCTCGTTGGGGATTACAATAATAATCTCATCAATTGGAATATTGTACAATAATGTCCTATTTGGACTATATCCATAATTTATAGTTTTTCAGTTATGTCAATTTTATAAAAGGATTACGAAGCCGTTTTCATTGTTCAATGCAGCGCTTTTATTTGTAGATTGGTTTGCGCAAATTGTCTATATTTGGAGATATGACCCAGATGAAGGTATTGTAACATTGTTACCCTAATCTTTTCCAAAAGAAGCGCCATCAACAAGTAACACCATTCTAGAGAGATGCACAAATCCAATATCAAAAGCCTAAATTCACACTCACGTTGGCCGCAGATGCCGCAAGTCTGGCGGCAGAAGACACTGGCAAAGTCAGTCATTTCACACATTCCAGTATTGTTGTTTAGAATGTCAGCACAATTGTCGACCGTATCCTGGCAGTAATAGTTATCTGCTTGGCTGGGATCAGCTGAAAATTGATCAAATGGAATGAAATATCATGTTATTATTACGTATAAAACTGCCAACTACTGGGACTCACTTCCCCACGTAACTATAGGGATATATACCTGAGTACCCATAATTTAAAAATCTAAAACTAAACGAACTAAGACGTGCCAGAAATAATTATCAATTATTAATATTCTAAGTGATTCACTCTGACATTCTAATGTACTGTAAATTAATGATATACGTTTATCTGAATGTAATGGTGAACTGATTTTATGGGCCGACGATGCGGCTCTTGATAAAGACACACTAAATGCTGAAACTAAATGTCAAAAAGAACTAAGATTAAAACTTAAATATATGAGGGCTTCTCCAATCTATTGTAATGGTAGTATGATTCAAAAGAGTTGAGTATATTCAGTACTTGGGATTTACTATCGATCAGTACCTAACATTTGACACACATTTAAAGAGAATATAAATGTCAAGCGAAAATGGCTGACATTGTACGAAGAAAATATATGAATGAACAATTATGTACTCTACTTATCAAGACGTTTTTATTGATGTGATAGGTACATATCGATGTTGCCATCATTTTTCGTTTGTATCCTGGGTTAATCTTAACTAATAATAATTCTTTTCATTACATAGCAAAATATTTTTATAAGTTATTATTTATACAAGATATATTAGCATTAGATATCAACCCACTAATACATATATATATAGCCTATGAAGTGGGTTCAATCATTCAGCCATACAAAATCCTCACAGATATAAAATGGTTATTCAAAACTTGAGTTACCAATTGACATTTAGTTTCAATCATAGCAATGAAAAATGGAATTGTCATTCAATTTCCGATAACTTGCGATGACTTCCATCCTATATGTTACAGCTGTAAACTTCAGTAGTTGCGATAGTAGTATACGCAGAGTGGGGAAAGCTGATGGCGTCAGAATATTGTCAGTAGTATATGGAAAGTTGCTTTTTGTGTTGAGGAGTGGAATCTAATGGAGGGAATGTAAAACAAATTGTGTTTCTTTTTCCCTCCCAAGTTGTGGTTGGAATGTTTTAATAATTTACCCTCATGACTTTCATTGGGGCAGGGAAAGGATGAAATAAAACTAAGCAGTATAGGCCAGAACCGGGATTTTCTGGCCCTGTAGAACCGTTTATGTAATACCATCGGCGAATGGTATTATGTATAACAGGGCATTACAGCACCACGGCCGAGTGCACTGTCACACCTAACCAAAACCATGTGTTTCATCATTGAGCCTCTCTCTCCCTTGTATAAGAATCCACCCACTCACAGTCACATCACAAATACAAAGCTTTAATATCTTTCCTCATAGTCGTCACACATTGATGAAATAAAGATGAGAATAGTTCTTATGGCTTGGAGAATACTTCCAAAAAATATAGTTAGTATATTTCACAATTTAAAAAAAGTTTAAAGATGAGTGGACTGCCTGCTGATTGATACTGACACCACTTGCAGATGGGTATTAATTGATATATATTTATGTTAGGGATTAGAGTCAAGGAACCCTTCGCCGTATAGATATGCCCATCCCGGATGGAGCCAGAACTGTAAGTATTTAATCCAATTAAGCAAACCCACTCACCTGTGCCACAGAACAAATCCTCTCCTGAAAAGTTTCCATCCGTAGTACATGTCCATGTCCGAGAGATGGCAGCAGCGTTCTGCACATTCTCACACTTAACGGTCACTGTATCTCCGAACTTGTAGGTTGATCTTGAATCGTCGATGACGAGTGAGTTTTTGTCCTGCACTGTAGGTGGCGCACATGATGTGGCTGTGTGGGCAAAATTTAGTCTAATGTTTAGGCCTACACAGTCATTATTTTGTATCTGTTTTGTTTACAAGCAATTGTTATATAAGCCTACTCGGGGCCCGATATCTGGTATTATACAACAATCTGCTTTAAATAAAGACTAGCTTGAATAACTATTAAATACCTCAATATAGGCTTTTGACAATAATAGAGAGAATGGGACAAGCCGGCAATAATCGAAAATTTATTGGACTTGATTCGTCCACATAAGCACAATGGCGTGTGGACAAATCTCGTAGATTATTGCCGGCGAGTTCCATTCTATATTTATTATATGTGCATAAAATTTGATCATATGTCATCAGATATCACTGAAAAAATATTAAAGAAGTCTCAGAGAGCCCCGCTGTCCCGCTGACAGCCCTGCTGACAGCCCCACTGACAGCCCCGCTGACAGCCCCGTTAGTAGGCATACAACGGTGCCCACTGTGTGATCATGCAGTATTTAGGCCTACTGATATTGTTGAATTAAAACGTTCATATCGCGGCCATTTCTTAAGCTACATTAATAAAACTTATCTCATTCGATAGAGAATTTAATGCTCTATTTAATGATGTGGTTTTTATCATGTATTTCCATAATCATAGTACCAGAATCACGGGTGGATTACCGATCGGGGATTTGTTTACATGCTTCGCAGAGAGCCAAAGCTCCACGAAGCATATCAACAGAGCTAGTTTTAGACAACTACATTTTTATAGTACGCGTACTATATGAATATTTTTATAGCACCCCCAGTTCTCCATATCAATAGCTACAATTTGGTATCCTATTTATCTATATAATATGTCTATAACACCCTGAAATATTTGAATCAGCCAGTTTGATACAAAATCTATATCCTCTGATTTATGGTCTCTGTGCATCAAATCATAGAAAATAGTGGAAAAAGATTGATTTTCCACATTGATCTGTTAATAATTCAATATCTATTATAGCCACAGGCTTTAAATTCAATACCCTAATGAATTCCTGTGGAAGCTTTAGAAAGGCAATAATGCGATGACCTTGAACATATGTCAAGGTCAATATTCAAGGTCAAGCCCTTAAAAACTTCAGATTTCAACATCATTTAAGTACTGAGGCATAAACTAGACCAGTAAATTCCTCATTTCTTGGAGTATTTGATTCAGTGTAAAGATACCATAATATAGGGTCTTTCTAAACAGTCGCTTGCCCTCCCCTGCGTGACGCAGTACATTATAACCTTGGTATAGAAAAGGGTCATTACCAAGAGTTTCACTTCCAATGCCACAGTAATCACAAGACTTCTGACACGAGTATGTTGCCGACTGGTCTTTCTTACAGTAAGCTGAGTCTAAGCGCTTACAGTCCTCGCAGTCATCGAAGTTGTCATAACAACGCCCTATGAATGTATTAACCAGTAGTTGAGATGCATTATATGAACTGGGAAGCATAAAACTTATGAAAGTAGTTAAAGGAACCGTATATAAAATAAATTCTGTATTTTCTTTAGAAGCTTTTTAAGACTTTTTCTTAATCTTTTCTTGTTCTTAATTCAATCAATTAATTAATTCTTAAATGTTGATAATATTTATATATAATCCTATATATACTATAAGTGTTTAAGGGGTAATTTACCTAAGTCACAGACATCACAGAAGTCCGTGTAACACCCCTTGGAGACATAACACCAAGGTCTCGCCATTTTGTTAGGATTTCTGCAATAGTTGTTTCCCATCAAACCCGCAAACAAGTACCTGTAGGTGGGGTAGAGTATGCGTCATTTGCTGAGTAATGATTCTTTTTTTTAAATGATTTATGATTAATAATCAGGGAATAGGTTATAAGGATATAGGGCATCAGGTGGAATAATGCTGTGGAGTAACTGCTAATGAAGAGAAACCAGAATCCGGAATCTAAGGAAATAAAATTATGCACAAATGCAAAATTTGAGTCTTTTTTTTAAGTGTGCTATTTTGCCCAAATATTGCATTACCGTCGATATCTTCTTTAATTAATAAGTCATGCAAACTCATGATCTTAGTCACTGTGTCATTTGATTCCTTCCCAACCCACTCGTTTATTCCAAATATACTTTCCTATATACTTTTAAGCAATATTTACACCTAAAAAATGGCAAAAACCACTAACCATTAATGTTATTAACTATCAATTGTGTGGTTGTTCCCCATATATAATATTATTACCTATACCTACCAAATACTTACGGTGCGTGGAGAATACCTGAATCATTATCCAAAAAAATATCAAGGGTATTAATATTTTTTGTCTGAATTTTGTTCTGGCGCCAAACTTACCTTTTATCAAAAGGGTTGACGTCACAATGCTGGACCTCGTGCCAGGGCAGACAGGGCCAGTTGTGCTCGCTCACACTGACGTGCCCTCTGTAGGAGCTGCCCAGGTCATCAGCATGGTAGCAAGACTCATCTTTTGCTGAAAACAAGTCGATACAATTCGGTTACTAAAAATTATTTTATTTAGTTAGGCCGGAAGAATGGCTGCAATTCTACCTTTAAATTTAACACTCTTCTTTCCCTTCTAATCTGATCTAAAAGATGAAGGTTGTAAATGGCTTTACCGTGTCTCTTTTGATTCATAACATACATTTTAATGTATGGGGCTTAATGGAAATTTTGATTAAACAGATAGATATTGACTTTTCTCATGTGGTTCATACAAAAGTCATTTTGTTCATAGGCAAGTGATTTCGCTTGTACATAATTAGTTTCGTCTTTTTTGTTTAACAAATAAGGCACTTTACAAATAACAGGGATTGCCAATAGTGACAGCTGGTGGGCGCTACTGGCATGGTCTTAAGTTTGGCATGACTCTAATTGTAATGAGATTAATAACTTACTGACAATACGGATTGTAGCGTTAAAACCTCGCCGGGTATTCACTGTATCCGTCCTGAGAACCAGCAAAATAAACCCAGTGTGGGATATCAGGGAAGTATCAAAATTCTTGCCGCAGAACCTGACAAAACACGTCATGAAATTTAATAACTTTAAAAAAGAAACCTGTGTTAGGGTGATTGAGGTATGTGGACAGATAATTCCTTTGTGGAACTCAGTAGCCGTATTAATATTTACTAGCAAATACCCGTGCTTCGCACAGGATTTGCTAGTGGAACAGTGGGGCCCACATCTTCCCACTCTCCTTGTTCCCTCTCCAACCATCTTTCTCTTTCAAGTTGTCTCTGTAAGTTAGTATCTGTATTAACATTCATACCTCAAATGGAACCCTGTTAAAATGTTTTTTTGTCACTGTTGTATTGTTGTTGCCTCCCATTCCCTCTCCCCCCTCCCCCCCGCCCCCTCCCCCTGTCCCTCTCCCTCCTTCCCCTCCCCCGACCCCCTTTCCCTCCCCTCTCCCCTGCCCCTCTCCCCCTGCCCCTCTCCCCCCGCCCCTCTCCCCCTGCCCCTCCCCCCCCCCCGCCCCTCTCCCCCCACCATGGAACCCTGTTAAGATGTTTTTTTGTCTCCCATTGCCTCTCCCCCTGCCCCCACAATGGACATTTCCTGAGTTCCTTTTGGTGGAAATATGGTGAAATATATCAACTCCCGTCCCGAAGTGAAGCAATGACTTGTCATGGTACCTGTCCATGACGCCATGCTTTGGGTGACCAAGAAACCTGGTGATGGGGCACTGATAGGTTTGTTTTCAGGCAGTGCTGGGGGCCCAATGGGGGTGCTCGATGTAAACCCATTTCTAACCCCTTTCCAACCCTAATTTGTTAATGAAACATAGTGGAATGGTTCGGCACCATTTTTGGCAATGTGCATGTGAAATATAATGGAGATCTGGCCAGCGGTTTCAGAGAAGATAGCCGTTTTAGGCTCCAAACCCTTATTTTATTAATATAGAGATACCTCAAATGGCACCCATGTAAGATTATTCTTTTGGTCACTGTTGTGCAGCAGGTACAGATTCCAATACAGATTCAGAGGCAAGGTGAGATGAATACAGAGTGCTATTGAGGCAAATGCGACAGAAAGATTAATAATAGTGTGGTGCCGGCGGGAGTCCGGCTGGTCTTGACTCTGTCCGGCACCGCTGTTCCGGGCGTCCGGATGCTTTCCTTCCGGCGACCAAGTCAGAGCCGGAGTAGCTTTAGTTCTTGACTTTAACTACAGAGGTCATGATGATTGATGCATCATGTATTTCATCTTATGTTTTATTTATTGACATGTGAGGTCCATATGAACGTGTAAACACCTTTTAAGCTTGTAACACCTTTTAGGCCTACTCTTAATTGCTCAGAATGTAAGGGTTGGCCTCCGCTCATTGAGCTCCAACCATGGCAGGTGTATAGTGATGTAATAAATGATTTGGCTGGCGAGGACCCGTAGAATCTGGTTGTGTTGTTATTTTGATCTAGTCTCATGGCTGCTACGATCTGTGTGAAATAGCTAGACACTAACTACAATAGGCTATTTAATGAAATAATATGATTTAGCAAGAACCTTATGAATATATAGGAAATATGCGAAATATTGCATCATTCAACATATATCTAGATTATCTCTCATTATTATTTCACCATAATGGCTAAAAGTTGTTTAAAAGAAATTCCAATGACCACCTAAAGCCATTCCCCCAGGATTCAGCACTGTCCCAATTGAATGCCTCAAGGCATTCCTCCGGATCGACTACCCAGTCCCCGCCCTGAATGGGTGACAGGGAGGGAAGCAGGGAATGAACTCTGTTGCTATTTATACCTCATTGTGTCATACCAATAATTTTCACTTTTATTCAGCTAGCTCCTTCCCCTATGAAGGCTAGCCAGGTACTGATTTATCCTGCACCCTGATTGGTCGCGGCGCACCTGCCAATTACCGTGAGAGGATTACCTGAAGGTAATCCTTTCAGGTATATAACAGGTGCTTCACGCACACCCAGGTACTTGCCATTACCATTAACATCTGGTATTATCCTATTTACAAGAGAATAAAACAAAGTTCATACTCTACCAAATCTTCACTCCTTTATCAAACTTGATGTTGCATCCATTATCCATTATGACAAAAAGACGCGGCGTTTAACCTATTTGACCCAGGTTTGCAGCTAATGCTTTCTTATGAAAAGTCAAACGTAAATAGGTGGGTGTAAAAGAAGTGGGCGAAACTTTGATTTGAAACCCTTATTAAACCCATATTTTCTCGGAAATTGCTCACAAAACATAGTGAAAGTCGCGGCAATCCCGCCAGCAGTTTGGGAGGACATGCGGAGTATTACACTTTTCTCTTATAGAATTAATATCATAGACAGATGAATAATAACCTGTCTACCAAGATCTACTAGGCCTACATACCTTTGTCCAGGCTGGCCAATGAGGTTACGTCTTACTTCCACAGTGTCTTTACAGTTACCTTTGTCATCAGCCTCCACGTCAAATTCCACAAAGTCCACAATTATTGTGCTGCCTTCTGGGGCCTAAACAGCCAAGATCAAAAGTATGAGTTATGTGTAGTATCCCGCGCTTCTTTATGCCCCATGTCTTTTTAAGGCCCTGTTCCACTAAACGGAATGATACATTGAAATCCATCGGTCATTTCTTTTTAAAAACGATCAGCTTGGAATAAAATACATACTACAAGCTTTACATACTATTAAATTAGTAATAAAAGCTTCTTATTCTTCTATCTACATTAGAATTATAAGTTACACAAGTCTACTCTCCACTACCATGTAAAAATTCATTGACATGGGGTTTTAACATGAGGGTTGACATAGTCATAGATACCGGTATGTCAAGCCTCTGGTAAAACACCCACATTAAACCTAATATAACTTCAATGTTCAATGTTAATCAATCTTGGGGCGAAAGACACCTAAGGCAGAGATTAAATGGATTAACAATCTCCATTATGGGCCTTCTGGGGCACTGTTTGTGCATAATCCCTCTGATTTATCCCAGGATTATACACCAAACAGTGCACCTGTATGTGGCCCCTCAATGTGGGTCATTAATCTTATATTGGAATTTGATATTAGATTGTTCATGTGATTCGATGTGAGGCTTGACGTGAGATTTGACTGAGGTTTGACATGGTTGTGAATAGCTTCTTCCTGTTACTTACCTTAACAAACCATGACCATTTCAGGCCATTTTCGTAGTATTCTGGATAGGACGGACTGTGTATGTTTGTCAGTGGTGTGAAGCATCCAGTTTAATGGTTCCGCCACTTCCTATAGATAAAGTCAAGGGTATACGTAGGCTAGTTATTAAAGCTATATAGCTATAGCTAAATTCTACAGTATAGCTTAGAATTTAGAGTTTAATTCAGTAACTTTTATTGAGCTGCCAGGTTGTCATTTCGCCACAATTCTAACATGTGTGCAGCTTGATTACTGGGTACTCCTTTTGTCCCCAGGTCGGTCTGAAAAGGGGGAGGGTATATAAGCCTGAATAAACTGGAGATAGATATCTTCTTGCCTCAGCAACTGAACTTGTGACCTCCCTCTCTCTACAAACCTATTGGAGCTCTGGTCCCAATCTACCTCTAATCTACACTACATTCCCAAGGCCGATATCCACTTGTAAATAAATGGCTCACGTAAACGAGCCATCTCCCCCCGTTTATGCACAAGTGGATACTGATGCTTCTGTAAACGTTTGCATACAAATTCTTAGCCTGAGGTATTCTCACTGTCTCCACTCTATAGTTTGCTTTAGTTGGTCGCTAGACACTATACTAAGACAGTCAGAGAGCAAGGCAATAATTTTTCTATGGTAGAGTTGAATACCTTAGAACGGTGCCATTTTCGGGCTAAATACCTGGGTCTCTACTTACATCAGTCATTAATAAATCATCAGAATGACTTGTGCGGTACGAGTAGATGTATTCCATCACCTTCCCCACCTTTTATACCGCACACTAGGCCTACGGAATGGAGGCAATTTTCTGCGTGATTGTGGGCGCCACCAGTGATGATATTCACCACTAAAGTAAAACCAGAATATGCCCCAACACTGCTTCTTTTCTTATTATCATTGCTCTGTTTACGTTCGTGAGAAAATAAACTTAATCTGTATTGATTTGCAAAATATGGCCCTGTATACATGGGAAAACCTGAATACATGTACCTGCAAATGCAAATGTAAACCAAGTTTTATTGATATTTAATCATCTATCTCTACCAAATACCCTTTTTTACATGTATACCATCAGTACAAATGTAATTTGGTACTATCGTATTTTTGCATCATTTATGTCACCAACAGTTGAACTTAATGATTAAAAAGAAAATAAGGGGGCCACCACTAAGTCGTTGACTTTTGGGGGATTGTTTTAAGATTCAGTTCCGGTAGGGCATGAAATCCTTCGGAATATGGGAGCTTAGACCCACCGACTTAAATTTGTACCTCTACATAATAAAACTAACAACAACAATATCAACATAATTTTGAGTGAAAGTATAGTGTTGACAAATAGGCAGAGCAAAAATTAATATCTGATGGCCAATCGTTCTCACTAAAACACTAAAAACAGGTGGATAGAGCATTTTTCTACTACATCTCTACTCATCCAGAAGTGGATGAGTAAACACCACTGTTCGTATGGTTCAGCTCCCTGACCCAAATAGAAGCGGCGGATCAGTTGCCCAGACTAAATATGCTTTGACAGGAGAGATTACTATAATATAGGGGGGTACTAAGCTGTACTACGGGAGGGTTACTATACTATAGGGGGTACTAAGCTGTACTACGGGAGGGTTACTATACTATAGGGGGTACTAAGCTGTACTACGGGAGGGTTACTATACTATAGGGGGTACTAAGCTGTACTACGGGAGGGTTACTATACTATAGGGGCTACTAAGCTGTACTACGGGAGGGTTACTATACTATAGGGGGGTACTAAGCTGTACTACGGGAGGGTTACTATACTATAGGGGGTACTAAGCTGTACTACGGGAGGGTTACTATACTATAGGGGGTACTAAGCTGTACTACGGGAGGGTTACTATACTATAGGGGGTACTAAGCTGTACTACGGGAGGGTTACTATACTATAGGGGGTACTAAGCTGTACTACGGGAGGGTTACTATACTATAGGGGGTACTAAGCTGTACTATGGGAGGGTTACTATACTATAGGGGGTACTAAGCTGTACTACAGGAGCGATTATTATACTATAGGGGGTACTAAGCTGTACTACGGGAGGGTTACTATACTATAGGGGGTACTAAGCTGTACTACGGGAGGGTTACTATACTATAGGGGGTACTAAGCTGTACTACGGGAGGGTTACTATACTATAGGGGGTACTAAGCTGTACTACGGGAGGGTTACTATACTATAGGGGGTACTAAGCTGTACTACGGGAGGGTTACTATACTATAGGGGGTACTAAGCTGTACTATGGGAGGGTTACTATACTATAGGGGGTACTAAGCTGTACTACGGGAGGGTTAATTACTATAGACTATTCTTTTATTTCTTATGCCCTTTATTGCATTTTCATCTTGGTGACAAGTTGGTCAAGATATTATTTTTTCTTAAATTCTTTACATTGGTCAATCATTTGCTTTCTGTTTTGAAATAAAAATTATGGCGAACGCCAGGTTCGTATTTCCCGCCAGATTACGTCAGGGAAGGGGGTCATGTGGTAGTCTGTGCATATAGGTATATTGAATTCGCATTCCGTTCTAAGATGCGTACATAATCAGACTGAACCTTCTACATTGTTCCTCTCAGTTATTCATTATTTCGAAATATTTGATAGACCATATCGACCCATGCATCACAAACATGCCAGCCAAATATTGTACAAACAAATACTAATATTTTTTCCTCCATGGGATTTTTAGTGTTAATTTTTACCAGTCCACCATTTTCTTAATAAGAAGAACATCGTTCCCAATATTCAGGATGTAACCAGGGCTACCGTCTTCATATACAATATAAATTAAACTACCTTTAAACAAGTATTAAGTTAAGTAAGTATTAAGTTAAGTAATGATCTAATCAACTATTTATCTATTTAACTTTACAATTAGTGTCAACTTAATGTATATACCTGGCGTTTCCAAAGGAAACAATTTCTCAGGATCAAATACTTGTGTCCGATGTCAAGTTATAATTACTGCAATTTAGTCTGAAAATGCAAAATATTTACCCAAAAATTCGATTCAAGCTCATGCAAAATCTTAGCTAGATTTATTTCTTTTCTTAGGAATTTGTCTACCATGACAAATTGAAGGGGGAACTTCACAAGTTTCTTTTTGGTCTTTCTTTTAATTAAAATTTAAAAATGAATCCAGCACAAATTCGGCGCCTTTTGGCACACTCATTTCTCTATATGAGCTAGCTCGTTCCGTTTAGTGGAAGAAATAGTTACTCACCATATTTGATAGGCGTGTAGTGGCAGTAATAAACGTACATATTACTCTCAGTAGAGCCTAACTCATAGAAGGGCATCATCCCGCTACTCTGGTGTACTGTGTCAATGGCCTCCAATGCATAGTGAATATACACAGCCGTTGTCATCATGTCTGAAACATTTTTAAAAATGAGTTTATAGCTGATTTTCCGTTAAACACAAAAATTGGTCCATTTTCTAAGGTTTCAGAAACATCTGAACGAAACCAAAACATCGTACTTTATTGTAGGATTTGACAAAAACAAAAATATATATACATCATTCTTAATCAAATCTGCTATCTGTAAATAGGATGCATCCCTTTGATATTCTACTCAGTCAACTTTTAGCAACAACTATTCGGCCTATGATGACAACAGATGGTGATAACAGCACTGTTAATCATCAATGTAATTAACAGAAAACTTGCAAACCTCCCTTAGCTGGAGTCATGTTTTCTGACAGAGACAAGTTCGAAAATAAATATATCTTAAGCGGTCCGGCCACTGTTGACAAAATCGTTGGCGATACGTTGGCGATGAACTAGTCAATAAGAATTTTGTAAAATTTATTGCATCATCTAAACATCGACTTGTCATCGCTATGTCTTTGGCAACAGCAAGCGATGACAGGCGATGAGCTGGCAATGTGAAAATTGCATCGGTAAGGATAGTGGCGATGAGAAGTCAATGAGATTCCACATATAAAAGCATGAAAATTAGTTCTATAGTTGCCAAGCTTTTTTCCCTTGTCGATGCCATGAGGATGCCACCACCGATAACCCTCCTCATTGACGTGCATCGCCGGCAATTCCATCATCTTTGCATCGACTTTGCATTGACACCATTTTGTTGACAGTGGCCAGACCGCTTTAATCTCAATCTTAATCTTAGTAACAGCAATGTTTAATAACAAACATGAGCGATAAAACAAAAAGCATGTTAGGAAGGAGTATATAGTAAGAATACTATGGTGTGGCGTAGGCCTGGAAGGTGAACTATAGGCCCTACATGCTGAGTAGATCTGAGTAAGCCCAGAAACAAAGTTGTTGTAGCTTCTTGGCTTACGAGGCGTGTATAAGCATGGTATCCACTTGCACGATTGTTGGTCACTTAGTGGTGACCGACAGTCGGTCACCCCATGTCACCGAGAATCGTGCAAGTGGATACCGGGTCACCTGGTCACGATCATCAGTGGCTTGGCTCCCAACAATCGGTCACCCCCTCCCAACGATATTCAAAATGCTGAATTTTTTTTTTCTATTTTTAAATGGCTGTATCAGTGGAGTGGTGCTCATGATGTGGATGAACCACCTGTTCATTCCTGTTCACTTCTGTGAAGTTTAGAGTATAATATTTGTACATTTTAAATTTTTATCGTTTTAATTGATTTATATACAATTATTGCCATTTTTACTGAATATTTCGATTTGTGCGTGGTTTGTGGGTCCCTGATTTTGGTGAATAGTGTGGAGTAAATTTTTACATTAATTTTTACTATTTCTATTATTCATTATAATTATTTATTGGTATTTTGTTATGATTATTTCGATTATGTTGACTTCAAAAGTCTCCCAATCATACAGTATGTTACACCACGTTGTAGCATACCTATTTAGATTAATATTTCTTTAATTAAACATACCGAATATAGGTTTTAATATATTTCCATACATGTTCTTTGTGCATAATGATTTAACTAAATAATATGGAGACAATTTATGTATTAAATCGAGCTATGTTGTCTGAGAAATAGCATATATACCAACGTTATGACAGCAACAATTTTTATTTTCTCCACGACATCATTTTCAAAACGCCTCCAAGGGAAGGAAATCTTTCTACTCTGTCTAAAAATGTCCACCTTATACCATATTTAGCTCTTATTTCTCGACACGGCACTATTTCTCCATCTGGCTTCAATATATCACTAACTCTTCTAATACCTGCTATCTCCCACCATGCTCTGGCTATGTTTTTTCTATATATTCATTTTTTTTTGGCCAAACATCTGGTCTTTATTCAATCTTTCAACAAATCCTACTTCTCGGGGTTGATAACATTTTAACATCACCTAATATCGATGTTGTTCAGATATTTCTTGGTAGAAATAAGCCTAAAGAGTGTCTGAATGACGATTTCCATATTATTTAATATTGATATTTGCCATTGCCACGATAATATAGACATTATTATTACATAAATAAACTGAGACAATAGCTTGATTGCACCGAGCGGCCAGTTGTACCGGTAGTGGCCACTCTATGCCGGAACGCAACGGTCCCGACTGGCCCTCTGTGGCCGTGTAAACTTCCGATTTGCCTGTGTAGCAGACGAGTACGCCTTAACTATTCGTCTGCCGCTGCCTTACGAAAATGCGACGGTGACAGTTAATTGAGCATGTCCAACATATGGTTTAACGTGTCTGTGTTTAAATAAGATGAAAGAAATGGTACTTAGTCCCCGTTGGTTGGGCTGATGGGGACAGTTACAAAGGCATAGAGTGGCCACTGCACCACCGCTGACCACTCTATACCGGAACACGGCACAGTGCTGGGACTCTATGCCTTGCACTACTGTCTGTCACAGTGTCAGCACAACGTATTTGGTCAACATGATAGGCTACAGGGACTGGCCTAATATGTACAAGTTCATAGGCAAATTTAGAATTTATTTTTGGGGGGAAACTGATACTAACTGACTAAAGTGATAGTAACAGCCCAACCAAGCCATTAGAGCCTTCGTTTAATGTCCTCGCTGGCCCTCTAAGCCTGCCGGAACCACCCTCGGCCTTCGGCCTCGGCTTGGGTTCTCGTCAGGCTTAGAGGGCGGCTCGGACAATAAACTCAGTCTCTAATTGCCCAGGGGAATCGTTGATTCGCCGTGAGCGGACAATATACGCGCCACTCACGGCCTAATCAGGGAATAAAGTAAGCATACTCACTTAGCACAGCCTGGCAGCTAGTGCCATAGCGGAGAAGTACAAAAGCTGTGTTGGTAGGTAGCGTGGCTATAGCAACGGAGGCAGGACCGTCATCGCGGCAGCAGTACTCATAGACTGTATTCTGTAAACAATGTTTAACTTTAATTTAGGGTCAATAGAATTTAATGCAAAAATAGAATTGATGGCAAAACCATAAGCAAACATGTATTGGCCTATAACCCAGCAGCCTTGGAATGATATATTGTCATTGACAAAGGTTGTTCGAATTGAAACCCTTAGACTTATTTATCAATTCTAAATTAATTCAGAGCCAACTACTAGAAATAACTAGTCGGTATGCTTAATTTCACCCGAGCCATAATGGTATCGTCTTTGGTATGTGATGCTTTAAGCAAGTTTCAGGCATAATTAAGCTTAACCTTCTAAGTCCATAATAGAGAGAATGGAACTCGCTGTTTGTAATAGAAAATTTATGAATTTGATAATTTTTTTATTACGAGCAGCTAGTTCCATTCTTTATTTATTCTATTTTTATGTCAATTTGACTAAATACTATGTAAAAATTGTCCAATAATCGAAACAGACTCGGTAAAATAAAGAATTGAGCCCCTCTGAATGTCACTATATACCAAAGGTGAGAACTAATGATATCATGGAAGGAGGGGCTCATTTTTCGATGATACACCAACTGTTTGATAATGCACCAAAGATAATTAGACTGCATGTATGTACATGAGGTTGGCCTATTACAGACTACTATGATACTAATACCAAAGGTATGAAATCGTGATATTATGGACGGAGGGGGTCAATTTTCGACAATATTCTAGTAATACAATATGAGTAACTTAAACCTGGCCGTTAATTGAAATAAAAAAATAATATAAATCTCTGTCGTCCCCTAACTACCATTAAATAACTGATGTAGACCCTTGATATTTATGAATCAATTTGAACAAAACTGGATACATAATACCTACAGGTTTTGTGCAAGTACATGCATTACTTTAGCTGTAAATACATGGTAAATAGTTGCACCTTAAAAGCCTTCATTAGTCATGATTAGAGATGATTGGTGGCCTATAGCGAGTTTACCTGTGTAGAAATGTCACCTTCCATTTTCATATAGTAGCAGGTTTAGCCCCATACCTACCAACAAATTAATGCTCAAAATGTTGTAACATCAGATTTATTTTCATGAAATCATTGAACAGAAATAAGATTACGATAGTGTCAAGTAGTCGGGGGAAAGTATGCACCTTGTAAGCGCAGGAAACAACTTGGCCTATATCGTCATAGCGCATGCGCATCCTAGGCCACCCTGTATTTCATATTATGGTAAAACGCCTAAGTTGATCAGAGCACAATGAGTCTGATTTAATTCATTGTAGCCAACCAACCTGAGTATATTCACCCGCGGGGAGAGTTCCAGATTCACTATTTTCTTCTTTCCCTCTTTCATTGTCATCGTCGTAAAATATCGACCCACTCTGAAATCCTGAAAGAATCATTTTACTTTAGGCTACCTTCAGGTTCTCTACAAATCAAGCTCAGATGAATACCCGTAGGATTTATATCGTGAAACCTGTTAGTAATTAAAAAATAAGTTAAAATGTATTCCTCAGATTCGTCTAGGAACTATGAAGTATCAGAGTTATTCTATAGCAATTTATTTTCCTTTTTTCCTTTATGTTGTAAAAGTAACGTAGGCCTAACCAATTCGCTGAATGTAATGATTCAATAAATGCAATGAATGTTTGTCGTGTAGCCTATATAACTGTTGCAAAGTAACATTTGTTCAGAGAAACGGTTATAACAAAGTACACGAATAAGTAACTATGCACTATCTTCGCTATAGATGATATGCGCACCCAGTAAAGTACTCATAAAGTTCCAATTTCTAATATTCCTTATAGATACAGACCCTCCGGGCAGGTATCCCCATATTTGTTGATACAGTAAGTGCCAGGTGGCCAGGCAGCTGAGGTGGAGGAGGAAGAACTTGCCCTTATACAGAAGTAGTCTGTGGCATAGTTACTGGAGACCGGCTTCAGCAAACCATCTAAAAGGTAGAGTAATAATAATAATGAATTCTTTATTTCGCAAACACTACATGTTACAAAATTGGTGATACACTTCAGTAAATGCTGCAATGCATGAGCGATTGTGACAAAATTTGTTTCAGTGTTTACTCTCTAATACCATAATTCCTTTTTCTGAGTTTACTCACTTATATCATAATTCTTTTAACTCTACTTTATGACAATTCAGAACCAAAAACATGGGATTCTGCATTCTGAAAAAACTCGTGTTATTCCAGTATGCTCTGGATCAGCTTTTGTTCTATTTTTGTATGTATATGCTGTGATGCTTAAGATAATCTATTATATTTGGAACTCATGAAAAATAGTAATATTTTCCCTCTTGAGGTTACGAATATATCATGTATATTATATATTTATAATTCATATATATATATATAATTACCATATAGTACATACATGTATACATGTACATATTCACTGCCCATTTACAATGCCTGATTATTATTGAATAAGTGCCTGTTATTAATAGGAAACGTAAGATACTTTTGGCCATTTATTAATGGTTCAGTTAAGTTTGTCATGGGCAATGATCATAATATACGGTAAAAGTTAAGAGTGTACCTCTGCCGAGTTTAGTACCAGTTTCCATGGCGTGACCACGTGACCCTGTGGTCCAGTTTTCGTCATCCGGGCACCCAGACACGGGTTGAGGGATACCATAACTACCGACGGGCCATGATGCTGCCTGACCTGGGTCAAGTGTATAATGGCAAATTTAAAAAAAGTATTTTTGTTAAGAATATTGATCAGCCATTAATGGTCAAACATTTCTTACCAATTACTTTGATTCTGCCATGTCGGTCTAACGAGGGTCCCAGGTAGGAAAAAACGTTGCTCAACCCTCGATCAACCCTCAATATTATATCAAATGAATAACGTTTAGCAAAAAACGTTAATATACCGTGAATTAACGTTTGTTGAATGATGTTATGCAATAAACGTTGATGTGACATCAAACTAACGGTAGGTTGATCCACGTTGACCGAATGATGTTAATATGACGTCATATGGTTGCTGTTAAATTGACGTTCATGAAATAATGTTAAAATGACGTCATATGGTTGCTGTTATTTGGGTCAGATACAACTGGCTATGCTTATGTCAGCAACTGGCTTGTACCAGGAAACTGGTTCAAGCCAGTTGCTGACATGGGCACATGGCACTCCTAGTGGACATGTTTAAATCAAGGTTTATATAGGCAGGAGAGAGAGAATTTAAAAGCATTTCCCAAATAATGTGAAACAGATGTTATCCCTTAAAACATCAGATTACTTTTATGTGATGTGTCACATGAAAATGAGCCATATGGAATTATTTCAATTATGTGGGTTTGTGACTTTTTTAACGAATTTCTGCACATGGATCCTGGGATGATTCATACACAAACTTTACATTTTCTTCAAGCTGCATGTCTCTAGATGCTGGGGGTCTTTAGTTTGAATAGATTCAAGCAACTGGAAGGAAACCAGAGACCAAAACATGATGCAACCTCCAATGGGGCCAAGAGGAACATGTGGGCTCAGATTTTCAAAAACGGAATGGTCGATTACACCAATTTCCAGGGCAACTAGGGCTTAGATATTCGATGTAATTCGATGCGGGGGGGGGGGGGGGGGGGGGCTGTTATACCCTGGTTCCAAAGGAAATTTCATTCTAAGCATTCCTTCATTTTCAAAACAAAAGAGTTTGAGATCGCCAAGTTGGTAGGAAGAGCTACACTTTTTAGGTACATCTCTATGGCACAAATTCTGAAAAAGTTGATTTTTTTCTGGTGGCCCATAGAAATTTTCTGAGATATTAACCTAGTCCAGTTTTTTCTACTCTTTTCAAATCTGGCCTCCATTTTTTTCTATTGTCATTATTGGCGACGTTATCGGCAATCCGACTGTTATCACCAGGTGGCAGTACCATAGAACCTGGCTTTCACTAGGTGCCCTCACAGTTTACTACATGCTATTTACAATTTCTATTAAAAGAAAAGTCGTACTAGTACACTTATATGAGGCATTAATACCTTATAGATATTACACTTTATAAACTTGGGAATATTGAAAGCAATTAAATCGATAATTTATTTGTATAATTTACCTGCTTGATGTTGAAAAATGTTGCGAAGTAAGCACCCTTATAATTCTAATATTATTACTATGAGTACTACTGAGGTACCAAGATTGCCAAACACCGACTTGAAAAGAATATCTATGCCAGCTACAGGAGAGGATCGTATGAAGGGTAAGTTTAAGTGATGGAAATGGATGAGGAACTCTGAAAAAGTCAAGCAAAGGGATTGCATATAATATGCAGTCTCTCCTTGAATGCTCTTGGGGAAAATGCTTCTGTGGTGAAGCATGCTGCCCTAACACTGAGCACAAATCTGCTGTTAAAGACCAGTAATGCCAAGACTCACCAGGTGGAAGTACAGTAGAACTTGGCTTTCACTAGGTGGCCTCACAGGTTACTACATGGTATTTACAATTTCTATTAGAACAAAAGTCTCAATAGTAATACTTATATGAGATATTTATACCTTATAGATATTATACTTTATAAACTTGGGAATATTGAAAGAAATGAAATCGATAATTTATTTGTATAATTTACCTGCTTGATGTATAAAAAAAGTTGTGAAGAAAGCACCCTTATAATTCTAATATTATTACTATGAGTACTACTGAGGTACCAAGATTGCCAAACACCGACTTGAAAAGAATATCTATGCCAGCTACAGGAGAGGATTGTATGAAGGGTAAGTTTAGGTGATGGAAATGGATGAGGAACTCTGAAAAGGTCAAGCAAAGGGATTGCATATAATATGCAGTCTCTCCTTGAATGCTCCTGGGTAAAATGCTTCTGTGGTGAAGCATGCTGCCCTAACACTGAGCACAAATCTGCTGTTAAAGACCAGTAGTGCCAAGACTCACCAGGTGGAAGTACAGTAGAACTTGGCTTTCACTAGGTGGCCTCACAGATTACTACATGATATTTACACTTTCTATTGGAACAAAAGTCGCACTAGTAATACTTATATGAGGCATTAATACCTTATAGATATTATACTTTATAAACTTGGGAATATTGAAAGCAATGAAATCGATAATTTATTTGTATAATTTACCTGCTTGATGTTGAAAAATGTTGCGAAGTAAGCACCCTTATAATTCTAATATTATTACTATGAGTACTACTGAGGTACCAAGATTGCCAAACACCGACTTGAAAAGAATATCTATGCCAGCTACAGGAGAGGATTGTATGAAGGGTAAGTTTAAGTGATGGAAATGGATGAGGAACTCTGAAAAAGTCAAGCAAAGGAATTGCATATAATATGCAGTCTCTCCTTGAATGCTCTTGGGGAAATGCTTCTGTGGTGAAGCATGCTGCCCTAACACTGAGCACAAATCTGCTGTTAAAGACCAGTAATGCCATAACTCACCAGGTGGAAGTACAGTAGAACTTGGCTTTCACTAGGTGGCCTCACAGGTTACTACATGGTATTTACAATTTCTATTAGAACAAAAGTCTCAATAGTAATACTTATATGAGATATTTATACCTTATAGATATTATACTTTATAAACTTGGGAATATTGAAAGCAATGAAATCGATAATTTATTTGTATAATTTACCTGCTTGATGTTGAAAAATGTTGCGAAGTAAGCACCCTTATAATTCTAATATTATTACTATGAGTACTACTGAGGTACCAAGATTGCCAAACACCGACTTGAAAAGAATATCTATGCCAGCTACAGGAGAGGATTGTATGAAGGGTAAGTTTAAGTGATGGAAATGGATGAGGAACTCTGAAAAAGTCAAGCAAAGGGATTGCATATAATATGCAGTCTCTCCTTGAATGCTCTTGGGGAAATGCTTCTGTGGTGAAGCATGCTGCCCTAACACTGAGCACAAATCTGCTGTTAAAGACCAGTAATGCCATAACTCACCAGGTGGAAGTACAGTAGAACTTGGCTTTCACTAGGTGGCCTCACAGGTTACTACATGGTATTTACAATTTCTATTAGAACAAAAGTCTCAATAGTAATACTTATATGAGATATTTATACCTTATAGATATTATACTTTATAAACTTGGGAATATTGAAAGAAATGAAATCGATAATTTATTTGTATAATTTACCTGCTTGATGTATAAAAAAATTTGTGAAGAAAGCACCCTTATTATTCTAATATTATTACTATGAGTACTACTGAGGTACCAAGATTGCCAAACACCAACTTGAAAAGAATATCTATGCCAGCTACAGGAGAGGATTGTATGAAGGGTAAGTTTAGGTGATGGAAATGGATGAGGAACTCTGAAAAGGTCAAGCAAAGGGATTGCATATAATATGCAGTCTCTCCTTGAATGCTCCTGGGTAAAATGCTTCTGTGGTGAAGCATGCTGCCCTAACACTGAGCACAAATCTGCTGTTAAAGACCAGTAGTGCCAAGACTCACCAGGTGGAAGTACAGTAGAACTTGGCTTTCACTAGGTGGCCTCACAGATTACTACATGATATTTACACTTTCTATTGGAACAAAAGTCGCACTAGTAATACTTATATGAGGCATTAATACCTTATAGATATTATACTTTATAAACTTGGGAATATTGAAAGCAATGAAATCGATAATTTATTTGTATAATTTACCTGCTTGATGTTGAAAAATGTTGCGAAGTAAGCACCCTTATAATTCTAATATTATTACTATGAGTACTACTGAGGTACCAAGATTGCCAAACACCGACTTGAAAAGAATATCTATGCCAGCTACAGGAGAGGATTGTATGAAGGGTAAGTTTAAGTGATGGAAATGGATGAGGAACTCTGAAAAAGTCAAGCAAAGGGATTGCATATAATATGCAGTCTCTCCTTGAATGCTCTTGGGGAAATGCTTCTGTGGTGAAGCATGCTGCCCTAACACTGAGCACAAATCTGCTGTTAAAGACCAGTAATGCCATAACTCACCAGGTGGAAGTACAGTAGAACTTGGCTTTCACTAGGTGGCCTCACAGGTTACTACATGGTATTTACAATTTCTATTAGAACAAAAGTCTCAATAGTAATACTTATATGAGATATTTATACCTTATAGATATTATACTTTATAAACTTGGGAATATTGAAAGCAATGAAATCGATAATTTATTTGTATAATTTACCTGCTTGATGTTGAAAAATGTTGCGAAGTAAGCACCCTTATAATTCTAATATTATTACTATGAGTACTACTGAGGTACCAAGATTGCCAAACACCGACTTGAAAAGAATATCTATGCCAGCTACAGGAGAGGATTGTATGAAGGGTAAGTTTAAGTGATGGAAATGGATGAGGAACTCTGAAAAAGTCAAGCAAAGGGATTGCATATAATATGCAGTCTCTCCTTGAATACTCTTGGGGAAATGCTTCTGTGGTGAAGCATGCTGCCCTAACACTGAGCACAAATCTGCTGTTAAAGACCAGTAATGCCATAACTCACCAGGTGGAAGTACAGTAGAACTTGGCTTTCACTAGGTGGCCTCACAGGTTACTACATGGTATTTACAATTTCTATTAGAACAAAAGTCTCAATAGTAATACTTATATGAGATATTTATACCTTATAGATATTATACTTTATAAACTTGGGAATATTGAAAGCAATGAAATCGATAATTTATTTGTATAATTTACCTGCTTGATGTTGAAAAATGTTGCGAAGTAAGCACCCTTATAATTCTAATATTATTACTATGAGTACTACTGAGGTACCAAGATTGCCAAACACCGACTTGAAAAGAATATCTATGCCAGCTACAGGAGAGGATTGTATGAAGGGTAAGTTTAAGTGATGGAAATGGATGAGGAACTCTGAAAAAGTCAAGCAAAGGGATTGCATATAATATGCAGTCTCTCCTTGAATACTCTTGGGGAAATGCTTCTGTGGTGAAGCATGCTGCCCTAACACTGAGCACAAATCTGCTGTTAAAGACCAGTAATGCCATAACTCACCAGGTGGAAGTACAGTAGAACTTGGCTTTCACTAGGTGGCCTCACAGGTTACTACATGGTATTTACAATTTCTATTAGAACAAAAGTCTCAATAGTAATACTTATATGAGATATTTATACCTTATAGATATTATACTTTATAAACTTGGGAATATTGAAAGCAATGAAATCGATAATTTATTTGTATAATTTACCTGCTTGATGTTGAAAAATGTTGCGAAGTAAGCACCCTTATAATTCTAATATTATTACTATGAGTACTACTGAGGTACCAAGATTGCCAAACACCGACTTGAAAAGAATATCTATGCCAGCTACAGGAGAGGATTGTATGAAGGGTAAGTTTAAGTGATGGAAATGGATGAGGAACTCTGAAAAAGTCAAGCAAAGGGATTGCATATAATATGCAGTCTCTCCTTGAATGCTCTTGGGGAAATGCTTCTGTGGTGAAGCATGCTGCCCTAACACTGAGCACAAATCTGCTGTTAAAGACCAGTAATGCCATAACTCACCAGGTGGAAGTACAGTAGAACTTGGCTTTCACTAGGTGGCCTCACAGGTTACTACATGGTATTTACAATTTCTATTAGAACAAAAGTCTCAATAGTAATACTTATATGAGATATTTATACCTTATAGATATTATACTTTATAAACTTGGGAATATTGAAAGAAATGAAATTGATAATTTATTTGTATAATTTACCTGCTTGATGTATAAAAAAATTTGTGAAGAAAGCACCCTTATTATTCTAATATTATTACTATGAGTACTACTGAGGTACCAAGATTGCCAAACACCAACTTGAAAAGAATACCTATGCCAGCTACAGGAGAGGATTGTATGAAGGGTAAGTTTAAGTGATGGAAATGGATGTGGAACTCTGAAAAGGTCAAGCAAAGGGATTGCATATAATATGCAGTCTCTCCTTGAATGCTCCTGGGCAAACTGCTTCTGTGGAGAAGTATTCTGCCCTAACACTGAGCACAAATCTGCTGTTAAAGACCAGTAGTGCCATAACTCACCAGGTGGAAGTACAGTAGAACTTGGCTTTCACTAGGTGGCCTCACAGGTTACTACATGGTATTTACAATTTCTATTGGAACAAAAGTCTAACTAGTAATACTTATATGATGCATTAATACCTTATAGATATTATGCTTTATAAACTTGGGAATATTGAAAGAAATGAAATTGATAATTTATTTGTATAATTTACCTGCTTTATTGTTGAAAAATGTTGCGAAGTAAGCACCCTTATAATTCTAATATTATTACTATGAGTACTACTGAGGTACCAAGATTGCCAAACACCAACTTGAAAAGAATATCTATGCCAGCTACAGGAGAGGATCGTATGAAGGGTAAGTTTAAGTGATGGAAATGGATGAGGAACTCTGAAAAAGTCAAGGAAAGGGATTGCATATAATATGCAGTCTCTCCTTGAATGCTCTTGGGGAAAATGCTTCTGTGGTGAAGCATGCTGCCCTAACACTGAGCACAAATCTGCTGTTAAAGACCAGTAATGCCATAACTCACCAGGTGGAAGTACAGTAGAACTTGGCTTTCACTAGGTGGCCTCACAGGTTACTACATGGTATTTACAATTTCTATTAGAACAAAAGTCTCAATAGTAATACTTATATGAGATATTTATACCTTATAGATATTATACTTTATAAACTTGGGGATATTGAAAGAAATGAAATTGATAATTTATTTGTATAATTTACCTGCTTGATGTATAAAAAAAAGTTGTGAAGAAAGCACCCTTATAATTCTAATATTATTACTATGAGTACTACTGAGGTACCAAGATTGCCAAACACCAACTTGAAAAGAATATCTATGCCAGCTACAGGAGAGGATTCTATGAAGGGTAAGTTTAAGTGATGGAAATGGATGTGGAACTCTGAAAAGGTCAAGCAAAGGGATTGCATATAATATGCAGTCTCTCCTTGAATGCTCCTGGGCAAAATGCTTCTGTGGAGAAGTATTCTGCCCTAACACTGAGCACAAATCTGCTGTTAAAGACCAGTAGTGCCAAGACTCACCAGGTGGAAGTACAGTAGAACTTGGCTTTCACTAGGTGGCCTCACAGGTTACTACATGGTATTTACAATTTCTATTGGAACAAAAGTCTCACTAGTAATACTTATATGAATGAGATATTTATACCTTATAGATATTATGCTTTATAAACTTGGGAATATTGAAAGCAATGAAATCGATAATTTATTTGTATAATTTACCTGCTTGATGTTGAAAAATGTTGCGAAGTAAGCACCCTTATAATTCTAATATTATTACTATGAGTACTACTGAGGTACCAAGATTGCCAAACACCGACTTGAAAAGAATATCTATGCCAGCTACAGGAGAGGATTGTATGAAGGGTAAGTTTAAGTGATGGAAATGGATGAGGAACTCTGAAAAAGTCAAGCAAAGGGATTGCATATAATATGCAGTCTCTCCTTGAATGCTCTTGGGGAAAATGCTTCTGTGGTGAAGCATGCTGCCCTAACACTGAGCACAAATCTGCTGTTAAAGACCAGTAATGCCATAACTCACCAGGTGGAAGTACAGTAGAACTTGGCTTTCACTAGGTGGCCTCACAGGTTACTACATGGTATTTACAATTTCTATTAGAACAAAAGTCTCAATAGTAATACTTATATGAGATATTTATACCTTATAGATATTATACTTTATAAACTTGGGAATATTGAAAGAAATGAAATTGATAATTTATTTGTATAATTTACCTGCTTGATGTATAAAAAAATTTGTGAAGAAAGCACCCTTATTATTCTAATATTATTACTATGAGTACTACTGAGGTACCAAGATTGCCAAACACCAACTTGAAAAGAATACCTATGCCAGCTACAGGAGAGGATTGTATGAAGGGTAAGTTTAAGTGATGGAAATGGATGTGGAACTCTGAAAAGGTCAAGCAAAGGGATTGCATATAATATGCAGTCTCTCCTTGAATGCTCCTGGGCAAACTGCTTCTGTGGAGAAGTATTCTGCCCTAACACTGAGCACAAATCTGCTGTTAAAGACCAGTAGTGCCATAACTCACCAGGTGGAAGTACAGTAGAACTTGGCTTTCACTAGGTGGCCTCACAGGTTACTACATGGTATTTACAATTTCTATTGGAACAAAAGTCTAACTAGTAATACTTATATGATGCATTAATACCTTATAGATATTATGCTTTATAAACTTGGGAATATTGAAAGAAATGAAATTGATAATTTATTTGTATAATTTACCTGCTTTATTGTTGAAAAATGTTGCGAAGTAAGCACCCTTATAATTCTAATATTATTACTATGAGTACTACTGAGGTACCAAGATTGCCAAACACCAACTTGAAAAGAATATCTATGCCAGCTACAGGAGAGGATCGTATGAAGGGTAAGTTTAAGTGATGGAAATGGATGAGGAACTCTGAAAAAGTCAAGGAAAGGGATTGCATATAATATGCAGTCTCTCCTTGAATGCTCTTGGGGAAAATGCTTCTGTGGTGAAGCATGCTGCCCTAACACTGAGCACAAATCTGCTGTTAAAGACCAGTAATGCCATAACTCACCAGGTGGAAGTACAGTAGAACTTGGCTTTCACTAGGTGGCCTCACAGGTTACTACATGGTATTTACAATTTCTATTAGAACAAAAGTCTCAATAGTAATACTTATATGAGATATTTATACCTTATAGATATTATACTTTATAAACTTGGGGATATTGAAAGAAATGAAATTGATAATTTATTTGTATAATTTACCTGCTTGATGTATAAAAAAAAGTTGTGAAGAAAGCACCCTTATAATTCTAATATTATTACTATGAGTACTACTGAGGTACCAAGATTGCCAAACACCAACTTGAAAAGAATATCTATGCCAGCTACAGGAGAGGATTCTATGAAGGGTAAGTTTAAGTGATGGAAATGGATGTGGAACTCTGAAAAGGTCAAGCAAAGGGATTGCATATAATATGCAGTCTCTCCTTGAATGCTCCTGGGCAAAATGCTTCTGTGGAGAAGTATTCTGCCCTAACACTGAGCACAAATCTGCTGTTAAAGACCAGTAGTGCCAAGACTCACCAGGTGGAAGTACAGTAGAACTTGGCTTTCACTAGGTGGCCTCACAGGTTACTACATGGTATTTACAATTTCTATTGGAACAAAAGTCTCACTAGTAATACTTATATGAATGAGATATTTATACCTTATAGATATTATGCTTTATAAACTTGGGAATATTGAAAGCAATGAAATCGATAATTTATTTGTATAATTTACCTGCTTGATGTTGAAAAATGTTGCGAAGTAAGCACCCTTATAATTCTAATATTATTACTATGAGTACTACTGAGGTACCAAGATTGCCAAACACCGACTTGAAAAGAATATCTATGCCAGCTACAGGAGAGGATTGTATGAAGGGTAAGTTTAAGTGATGGAAATGGATGAGGAACTCTGAAAAAGTCAAGCAAAGGGATTGCATATAATATGCAGTCTCTCCTTGAATGCTCTTGGGGAAAATGCTTCTGTGGTGAAGCATGCTGCCCTAACACTGAGCACAAATCTGCTGTTAAAGACCAGTAATGCCATAACTCACCAGGTGGAAGTACAGTAGAACTTGGCTTTCACTAGGTGGCCTCACAGGTTACTACATGGTATTTACAATTTCTATTAGAACAAAAGTCTCAATAGTAATACTTATATGAGATATTTATACCTTATAGATATTATACTTTATAAACTTGGGAATATTGAAAGAAATGAAATTGATAATTTATTTGTATAATTTACCTGCTTGATGTATAAAAAAATTTGTGAAGAAAGCACCCTTATTATTCTAATATTATTACTATGAGTACTACTGAGGTACCAAGATTGCCAAACACCAACTTGAAAAGAATACCTATGCCAGCTACAGGAGAGGATTGTATGAAGGGTAAGTTTAAGTGATGGAAATGGATGTGGAACTCTGAAAAGGTCAAGCAAAGGGATTGCATATAATATGCAGTCTCTCCTTGAATGCTCCTGGGCAAACTGCTTCTGTGGAGAAGTATTCTGCCCTAACACTGAGCACAAATCTGCTGTTAAAGACCAGTAGTGCCATAACTCACCAGGTGGAAGTACAGTAGAACTTGGCTTTCACTAGGTGGCCTCACAGGTTACTACATGGTATTTACAATTTCTATTGGAACAAAAGTCTAACTAGTAATACTTATATGATGCATTAATACCTTATAGATATTATGCTTTATAAACTTGGGAATATTGAAAGAAATGAAATTGATAATTTATTTGTATAATTTACCTGCTTTATTGTTGAAAAATGTTGCGAAGTAAGCACCCTTATAATTCTAATATTATTACTATGAGTACTACTGAGGTACCAAGATTGCCAAACACCAACTTGAAAAGAATATCTATGCCAGCTACAGGAGAGGATCGTATGAAGGGTAAGTTTAAGTGATGGAAATGGATGAGGAACTCTGAAAAAGTCAAGGAAAGGGATTGCATATAATATGCAGTCTCTCCTTGAATGCTCTTGGGGAAAATGCTTCTGTGGTGAAGCATGCTGCCCTAACACTGAGCACAAATCTGCTGTTAAAGACCAGTAATGCCATAACTCACCAGGTGGAAGTACAGTAGAACTTGGCTTTCACTAGGTGGCCTCACAGGTTACTACATGGTATTTACAATTTCTATTAGAACAAAAGTCTCAATAGTAATACTTATATGAGATATTTATACCTTATAGATATTATACTTTATAAACTTGGGGATATTGAAAGAAATGAAATTGATAATTTATTTGTATAATTTACCTGCTTGATGTATAAAAAAAAGTTGTGAAGAAAGCACCCTTATAATTCTAATATTATTACTATGAGTACTACTGAGGTACCAAGATTGCCAAACACCAACTTGAAAAGAATATCTATGCCAGCTACAGGAGAGGATTCTATGAAGGGTAAGTTTAAGTGATGGAAATGGATGTGGAACTCTGAAAAGGTCAAGCAAAGGGATTGCATATAATATGCAGTCTCTCCTTGAATGCTCCTGGGCAAAATGCTTCTGTGGAGAAGTATTCTGCCCTAACACTGAGCACAAATCTGCTGTTAAAGACCAGTAGTGCCAAGACTCACCAGGTGGAAGTACAGTAGAACTTGGCTTTCACTAGGTGGCCTCACAGGTTACTACATGGTATTTACAATTTCTATTGGAACAAAAGTCTCACTAGTAATACTTATATGAATGAGATATTTATACCTTATAGATATTATGCTTTATAAACTTGGGAATATTGAAAGCAATGAAATCGATAATTTATTTGTATAATTTACCTGCTTGATGTTGAAAAATGTTGCGAAGTAAGCACCCTTATAATTCTAATATTATTACTATGAGTACTACTGAGGTACCAAGATTGCCAAACACCGACTTGAAAAGAATATCTATGCCAGCTACAGGAGAGGATTGTATGAAGGGTAAGTTTAAGTGATGGAAATGGATGAGGAACTCTGAAAAAGTCAAGCAAAGGGATTGCATATAATATGCAGTCTCTCCTTGAATGCTCTTGGGGAAAATGCTTCTGTGGTGAAGCATGCTGCCCTAACACTGAGCACAAATCTGCTGTTAAAGACCAGTAATGCCATAACTCACCAGGTGGAAGTACAGTAGAACTTGGCTTTCACTAGGTGGCCTCACAGGTTACTACATGGTATTTACAATTTCTATTAGAACAAAAGTCTCAATAGTAATACTTATATGAGATATTTATACCTTATAGATATTATACTTTATAAACTTGGGAATATTGAAAGAAATGAAATTGATAATTTATTTGTATAATTTACCTGCTTGATGTATAAAAAAATTTGTGAAGAAAGCACCCTTATTATTCTAATATTATTACTATGAGTACTACTGAGGTACCAAGATTGCCAAACACCAACTTGAAAAGAATACCTATGCCAGCTACAGGAGAGGATTGTATGAACGGTAAGTTTAAGTGATGGAAATGGATGTGGAACTCTGAAAAGGTCAAGCAAAGGGATTGCATATAATATGCAGTCTCTCCTTGAATGCTCCTGGGCAAAATGCTTCTGTGGAGAAGTATTCTGCCCTAACACTGAGCACAAATCTGCTGTTAAAGACCAGTAGTGCCATAACTCACCAGGTGGAAGTACAGTAGAACTTGGCTTTCACTAGGTGGCCTCACAGGTTACTACATGGTATTTACAATTTCTATTGGAACAAAAGTCTAACTAGTAATACTTATATGACGCATTAATACCTTATAGATATTATACTTTATAAACTTGGGAATATTGAAAGAAATGAAATTGATAATTTATTTGTATAATTTACCTGCTTTATTGTTGAAAAATGTTGCAAAGTAAGCACCCTTATAATTCTAATATTATTACTATGAGTACTACTGAGGTATCAAGATTGCCAAACACCGACTTGAAAAGAATATCTATGCCAGCTACAGGAGAGGATCGTATGAAGGGTAAGTTTAAGTGATGGAAATGGATGAGGAACTCTGAAAAAGTCAAGGAAAGGGATTGCATATAATATGCAGTCTCTCCTTGAATGCTCTTGGGGAAAATGCTTCTGTGGTGAAGCATGCTGCCCTAACACTGAGCACAAATCTGCTGTTAAAGACCAGTAATGCCATAACTCACCAGGTGGAAGTACAGTAGAACTTGGCTTTCACTAGGTGGCCTCACAGGTTACTACATGGTATTTACAATTTCTATTAGAACAAAAGTCTCAATAGTAATACTTATATGAGATATTTATACCTTATAGATATTATACTTTATAAACTTGGGAATATTGAAAGAAATGAAATTGATAATTTATTTGTATAATTTACCTGCTTGATGTATAAAAAAAAGTTGTGAAGTAAGCACCCTTATAATTCTAATATTATTACTATGAGTACTACTGAGGTACCAAGATTGCCAAACACCGACTTGAAAAGAATATCTATGCCAGCTACAGGAGAGGATTGTATGAAGGGTAAGTTTAAGTGATGGAAATGGATGAGGAACTCTGAAAAAGTCAAGCAAAGGGATTGCATATAATATGCAGTCTCTCCTTGAATGCTCTTGGGGAAATGCTTCTGTGGTGAAGCATGCTGCCCTAACACTGAGCACAAATCTGCTGTTAAAGACCAGTAATGCCATAACTCACCAGGTGGAAGTACAGTAGAACTTGGCTTTCACTAGGTGGCCTCACAGGTTACTACATGGTATTTACAATTTCTATTAGAACAAAAGTCTCAATAGTAATACTTATATGAGATATTTATACCTTATAGATATTATACTTTATAAACTTGGGAATATTGAAAGCAATGAAATCGATAATTTATTTGTATAATTTACCTGCTTGATGTTGAAAAATGTTGCGAAGAAAGCACCCTTATAATTCTAATATTATTACTATGAGTACTACTGAGGTACCAAGATTGCCAAACACCGACTTGAAAAGAATATCTATGCCAGCTACAGGAGAGGATTGTATGAAGGGTAAGTTTAAGTGATGGAAATGGATGAGGAACTCTGAAAAAGTCAAGCAAAGGGTCTGCATATAATATGCAGTCTCTCCTTGAATGCTGTTGGGCAAAATGCTTCTGTGGAGATACATGCTGCCCTTACACTGAGCACAAATCTGCTGTTAAGGACCAGTGGTGCTGTAACTCCTGATTCAACAGATATAATTCTTTTTTTTTTAATTTCCATTACTACGTCTCAGAATTAACATTCATTTAACCATCAGGGAAAAGGTTATTTCAACGTTCATTTAACAGGTTATTTTGATGTTATTTCCACGTTCATTTAACAGGTTATTTTGATGTTATTTCAACGTTCATTTAACGTTGGTATTAAAACGTTCACCTCAAATAAAAACCGTTAATTATGTTGTTCAGATAACGTGGATCACTTAACGTTAATTTGAGGTTGATTGAGTCCAGGTATATGGCAGTGAAACTAACGTTAGATATTGAGGGTGTTTGCCCCGTTATGGCCGTTATTTTGAGGTTGATTTGACGGGATTTTGTTACCTGGGGTAAGCAATAATAATATAAAAGTGATTTTGGATATGGAAATGTGGCTCTTGATCAATCTCGGAGGCTGGCAATGAACACAACCGGGCACAAACCTCCAAAACCTCAAGTGATGAGTAGAGAAAAAAATGAACAAAGTGTAGAAAAGTCAATGTTTGCTGAGAATGACTGACTGACCAGAATATGTAAAGCTTTTTTGTATTTAAAGTTTTTCTTATTTCAACAAAGACATTATGTGATTAAACTTTTCTCATTCTATTCTATTTCGCAAACACTACATGTTACAAAATTGGTGATACACTTTAATAAATGCTGCAATGCATATGCGATTGTGACAAATTTTGTTTCAGTGTTTACTCTCATTGAAGTCAATATAACAAAATATGAAAATAACAAACACATTAGACCTCACAAGGTAAGATAACGAAGAAATGATCAAATGGACACAGTAAAATACAGCACCACCTGGTGCTCATATATTACATTCTCCCAACAGTCCTATATGGACATGTGTACCTTGTGTAGGTTTGTAGGTCTCCTCACATGTGGGCCCAGAGAAAAGGCTGGGGCACACACAGGTGCAGTCGGCCCCCACATAACCATCGTTCTCACATGCTGGAGGGCTACTGCAGTCCCCAGATATAGCTAGAATACAAGGTGCAAATGGTTTAGTAATATCAACCTCCCAAAGCAGGGCGAGGGCGAGGAAACGTCCCTATTTGTATTACAGTTATTCATCTCACCCATCTCACCACAGTTGTTGTTAGTATTAAGCCCGGGGTATTACGTTCTACATTTCTGTAACAAAACATTTCAAAAGGGGACCAAAATTAAGTCGCAGACACCGGAAGACCTGTAACTTACCGTAACATAACTGTCTGACCAATTGTAAACATGATCTATGCAATAAAGAATCCGTGAATTGAATTGAAACGCAAGGAATACGTTTTGCTGTTGGAGGCTGAGTATAATATGTGCCGCGAAAATAATGTACCGGTAAGAGGAAGAATAAATGAATGAATAATAGGATCGAAATGCGATTGTGTAGGAGGGGCATTTAAGACACACAGACGGCCTCTTTCTAATGATGACCATCGACCAAGAGAGGGCATACAGAAACTTCAGAAGAGATGTGATGGACTGGCCACTCTCCACTATATACATGGATGGTCAATATTACATTGATACTGTGCTCTCCTTCAGAGCCCGCTGCTTATCACTGTACATATGCAGAGGATAGCGAACTTTATAGTGAGAGCAGTTAAAACACTGGGATATACATCACTCATGTTTCTGGACAGCCTATGGGTCCATATACCACATACACAAGACCCAGATACAACCCTCAGTAAGTGTATGTCATTAGTCTGCTCCCTCGGCCTGCCAATCAATTTTGGGAAACTTGTGACCCCATCCCCTAATTGAAGTAGTTGGGCATTATAATTAACAGTCAAAACAATTCTATATCGATCCCAATAAACAAGATATTAGAATTCCTCATTTTGATAAAAGAAACTGAAGGGAAAGCAGCCCTGTCAATAAAACAGACTCAGTCATTGATAGGTCCTATTAACTTCATGTCAGCAGCAGTCCAACCAGCAAGGCTCTTTATGTCCCACATACTAGAAGCTCTGAGGAATGCAGTGAAGCGCGACTTGATCCACTTCAATGGCACCACCATTATACAACACACACAGGTGTCCCACACAATAAAGGCAGACTCGTGCCTCAAGGCAGGAGGGGCATCAAATGGCACCACCTACTATATCTTCAAACACACAGATAAAATGGCCTCATCTCACCATATCACACAGCTAGAGGCCATCAACCTCATGCTAGCGCAAGGACATTTATCACAGCGAAACCGGCTGGCTCTATAGTAGAGCTTGTCTGTGACAATGAGGCAACAATAAATACACTCCTATACCATAGAGCAAAGGATAGGTCCCTCTCAGCTGTAGCTGATATAGGATTAGCACATGCAGGCTCCACACTACACAGTGTGAGACGCTGTGGAGCTAGCTTCTCAGAACAATCAGGCCAGGCATCAATCCAAGACATAAAGAATCATGGCAAGGGGGCATCAAATTCGGTGAAATCATATTTACCAAATGACCCTCAAAACTCAAAAGTATTTCAGGCTTTCTCTAAATTGCTATTCCAGTGATGACCACTATAAAAGCATGATAATACTTGGCATTTTATCTTATTTACTGAAGTTATATTTACTCATGTAACCAACTTGTTAGTTAAACTTATATAACCATGTACTTCTTGATAACTATACTCATGTCAAGAAGTATAAATAAAATCCATTTCTCCAGAAATGTCAACCCTCCCTCCTTAGTGATAATGAAACAAACAATGATTAGCAGACACACACTTAGTTTCATGCTGGCATAGACCTCACCTGAGCAGTCATAGAAGTTGTTGACACCCATGAAATCATAGAAGCTTGCTGTTTCCTCAGAATTTCCTAATAGGAATTTATCATCGGGCGAGACAGTGGTTATTGTCGGTTCTCCATTTCTAGAAAACACCTAATCGGAAAGTTAATAAACATTGAAGTCGGCACCTTGCATGATCAGGGAAATTGTGTATGGTTGAGATACAAAAGAACAGCATATGGGGTCAGCAATAGTTATCACTCCTTAACAGTACTCATGGAACTATATGTATCAGCACCTTAGAAATAATTAATTTAGAAATATTTGGTACCTTCTCCAACACAGAAAAGCACCACGTACAAAATAAGTCCACGAAGAAAATTATAAGCTTATGTATATATATATAAATTCAATTTTCATTGGGACATACCATGGAAGTTACTATTATCACTATTATAATATGTGCAATTGGAATGTACGGACCCCGAATAATTTCAAAATATGTATAGCTTTAGGTTAGCAAGTTAGCATTAATGATGCACTTACATTTGGGCCGTACTGCATTATGGAGGCATAGTCATAGGGGTGGTAAATGTGTGTATTATCATTTGGAGCGGCGGTGAAGACGCTTTTATAATCTGCAAGAACAGTAAATGTTGCACTTAAATTGATTAACACCTGACTTTCCCAAACCTAATCTTATTTTAAGGGTTTAGTATGCTATGCATCCATGCTACACTTGTAGAAACGTGCTGCAGATGCAAAGTTTGAAAACTAATTTCGGGTACAAATCTATTATAGCAAATGAATTGCTTGACAGCAAAACTAAAAAAATCATGGTAATGCATTCTTCCCCCAATCCTTCACCACCACCCTAAACTGTGTATTTACCTGGTATTGCATTTTCAGGGAATCTGATAATGTAGCTCTCCCGGTCTGGCCTTTCATGTTCATGGATAAAACCCAGGGAATGCAGGAGTTCATGCACTGCTACACTATACTGGAAACATTGACACAAGATTAGATGCTCAGTGGATTTGATGGACGCTAAACAACTTTATACAACTAGTCTATATATTGACCAAATATAGTTGTATAAAGCAGTTCTTACAAAAGTGAGCCCATCCCCTTCTTCACGTTTATCACCCTGCAACTCAGTCATTTCTCCGATTAGATACAATCAGAATTATAGACTTGTGTAGTGTACTCAAACACCACCCATGCAGGTTCGAACAGCAAAGAACAATCATAACACAAGTACCAAGCTGTCAGGTTTATTCACTTAACCATCCACTGGCCTCTTGCCTGAAACTAGGCACAGAGGGCTCCTAGGTAGTTTAGCTGCCTTAGAGTTCAAGGTGTTTAATAGAAACATACAGCCTAGATACTCAGAGGTATCAAGAAACAGTACAAGTTGAGGCATTAAGCATGAATCACAGACAGAATTACACATTCTGGTAAATAGTATAGAACTCCATACCTAAGTCTTGATAGGTAATAATTACATTGGTCATGTAGATAGATCTGATATAAAAGCAACTGGCTTAAGCCGTACAGGAAACAGTAGTGCCCTCTGCTGTTATTCAGTGGAACTACTCACCAGCACCAATGGTATAAAATACAATGACATCTAGAGTATTGAATATCACTACACTTGTGCATACCTAGCATCAATATTAAATTTTAAGGAAAAAATGACCCAAAACTGTGTTTGGGGTTCAAAGGTATAATTTTTAAATCCTAGAATAATAAAACAAACCAGGAATAAATCTTTACATAAGTGCCAGCGCTCAATTCCTACATAAGAATCATTTCATATATATTTCAGCTAGATCTATATATTTATTAATGTTTGCACCCATGGTCAAAATCTAGACATGAAGAGAATTCTAATGGCATGGTAAATATCAGGGCACCTAATAATCATTTCAATGTATTTAGTTTGATATCTACCGAGCTAACATGTTCTATACTGTTTCAGGACGTTTTGTTTAGCTGTTTCTGGATGTCACAGAAATCCTTTTAATTTTTATTGAATAAAAAATAATATTTAAGCCCAAAAATGCTTCAAAATGCACCAGAGAGCAAGCAAAAACCTCTAGCTTCTGGGGCTCTATAGACCCAGTCCCTCTCTCACACACACAAGAGTAACCAATTATAATACACGCTATTATAAGATATGAAATACACAAAACAGAGATATATAGGTAGGTAGAAAACATCCATACGTTGTTATGGAAAGTATTAGCTCCGAGGTGCCACATAGTGAAAAGTGGAAGTCGGGAGATCTCCCGATTTGGGTTTGCTCAGAAACTTTTTAAAAACTAGGTCCGAAATGGTGCATTTCAGGGTCATTTTCACCTTATATTCTATACATCTGAAAGCATAAACCAATGCATATTTTGCTAAGAACCTTTTCTATTGCAAAGTTGAAGGATAGTTATTGGGGTAGCAATTTCTTATTTTAGACCTATCACAAAATTATGATATGAATTTGTCAATCTAAACATTACAGTTACATTTTTAGGCAGCCTACAAGCCGGATGCTTCACACATTTCTCGCCATTCTTGTATTCCTAAATCATAATTCAGACACTTGTTTGTAAACAAAAACGTTTATAAATCCTTAGTTTTGCAAAGCATAATACCTTAAACCATTTCAGACTCATTTCCCCCCATATATAATTATAAAGAATCAACAATATCCCCTGAAAACAATTCTAAATATCATGGGGGAGTAATTCTGAACTAGGGCATAATTTGGTTTTCCAGCCTAGGATATCTACAGCCTGTATTTACGACAATCACACATGATTATAAACATTTTAAGCAGTCCGGCCACTGTCGACAAAATCGTTGGCGATGAGGTAGTCGATAAGATTTTTGTGAAATTCATTGCATCGTATTTGCATCGACTTGCCATCGCTAGGCCTTCGACAATAGCCAGCGATGACCGGTGATGAGTGGGCGATGTAAAAATTGCATTGGTAAGGGTAGTGGCAATGAAATGTCGATGAGATTCCACATATGAGATGTCGATGAGATTCCACATATAAAAGCATGAAAATTAGTTCTATAGTTGCCGAGCTTTATTCCCTTGTCGATGTCAAGACGATGCCACCACCAATAACGCTCCTCATCGATGTGCATCACCGGCAATTCCATTGTCTTTGCATCAACTTTGCATTGACACCATTTTGTCGATAGTGGCCAGACTGCCTTATTCTAATTCCTGGGCCAAAATTAGCCTGTGGGAACCCTAATTTCAAAGTTTTTATGCCAAAATCTTCAGCGTTATTATGATAAAAGTGATTTCTCAGGCTCAAAAATCAATCATACTCTATATCATTTGATGAATTGGGTTTAATATTAATATTGAAATCCCCCTCTTGTTTCCCCCCTCTCTCTTGCCGCTCTCCCTCTCTCTCTTGCCACCCTCTCTCTTCCTCCATCTTTCTCTCTGCTCTCTTTCTCTCCCTCTCTCTCCCTATATCTCTCCCTCTCCACTCTCTCTCCTTTTCTCTCCATCCCTCTAGATATAGAATCTACCTCTACGAATCTCCTTGGGTGGGAAACATTGGTCACGTCCCCCTAGCTACCTCTTTTCTCTCTCTCTCTCGTTCTTCTATCTCCTGTGTCTCCTTCTCTCTCCCCCTTTCACTTACACCCTCTCTCCCTCTCCCTCCCTCTATCCCTCTCTACCCCTCACTCTCTCATTCTTCCCCCTCTCTCTCTCTCCATCTCCCCCTCTCTCTTTCCTCTCTATCTTGTCTCTCTCTCTCTGTGTCCCTCCCTCTCTCTCCACTCTTTCCTGTATCTCTTCCCCTCTCCCCTCCCCCCTCTCTCTCTGCCACTCTCTCTCCATCCCTCTAGATAGCATCCTTACATAATCATTTTTAATCAATATTCTCCACTGGATCATTCACCTGCATTCATCTATACTCAATTTCCAAAAGCTCTCACATGCATATTATTATTATTCAAATTACGACCCATAAAGCTGTTCTTTAAACCGCCCATCAATACCTCTTTCTGTCATTCTCCCCATTTCTTCCTACCTCTCTCTTTTCTCACTTCCTAACATAAGGACGTATACCACCTTCATTTAGATAGGGGAGGGGGAGAGGGAAGAGAGAGACAAGGGGGTGAGTGAGAGGGGGAGAAGGGCAGTTGAGAGATGGAGAGAGAGAGAAAAGATAGGGTATGAGGGACAGGGAGAAGACGAGGTGATGGAGAGGGAGAGGAGGGGAGGGAGGGAGTGAAAAAGAAGAGAGTGAGAGAGAATCAGTTTGGTGGACTAGGCCCTTAAGTCATTAATTTTATCATCAACCCCAAATAAAATGCCCTTAATAATTTGTCAGCATGTTGATGGGGTTTATTAACCCCATTCGACTACAGACGGAATCAAGGATAACATCCCAAAACCTGTTTCTGGTGTGCCTTTAGGTGCAAAATTGCTTCCAGCTTCAATGCAATGCATACGACTACACTTTTAGTTTCAGTGAAGCCAGGAACACATCAAACCCAAATGTTCCTCCCCAAACTACTTGTTATCCAGTAATATCCACCACCAGCTAAAGGGGGCAAGCAAAACTCATTTTACAGAGAAGAACGAGTACACCAGGTATTCATAAGGTTTCCTACATTCAGTCCTGGTAACACACACTGGTTTCACTTATATAAAATTACAACTTGGGTTACACAGGGTGTGAGGCTGCACGGGACAGTGTAGGGCCTATTAGACACAAAACAATAATATATTTCAAGGTCAGAGGGAGGGAGAATAGGGTGGGGGTGGGGGTAGGGGGTAGGGGAGCAGTGTCATTGAAAATGAGAAAAATAATCCATATTTATACAGAATAATAGCCTAAGACCACTCCAAGTTGCCATCAAATCTTGCGGTTTTGCTTCTGGACCATTCTATCTAGAAGCAGAAGCACCAATGACCCTAGTTTCCCTAATTGAGAACAAGATGTTGATTTCAGATGTTACTATCCTGTTTTTAAGTGTTATTTAAATTTCTACAGTGTATAGAGTGTAGAGCAAATGAAAGATCTCTCTCAACCGCTCCTCCCCTTGCTCTCTCCCCTTCCCCTGGCTCCCTTACCCTTGCTCCCCTCCCATATCCTCCTTATTCGTCTCCCCCTCTCTCCTCCATTCCCCTTGCTCCCTTATCCCTTCCCCTCCCTCCCTTCCCCTCCCTCCCTTCCACTCCCTCCCTTCCTCACCCCTCCTTATTCATCTCCGCTTTCCCTCCCCTTTCCCTCCCTCCCTTTCACTCCCCTTCCCCTCCCTCCCTTTCCTTCTCCTCCCTTCCCCTCTCCTCCCTCCCCCTCTCCTCCCTATCAATCTCCCCCTCCCTTTCTCCATTTCTTTCCCTTGGTCCCTTGGTCCCTTCCTTTCCCTCCCTTCTCCTCCCTCCCTTCTCCTCCCTCCCTTCTCCTCCCTCCCTTCTCCTCCCTCCCTTCTCCTCCCTCCCTTCTCCTCCCTCCCTTCTCCTCCCTCCCTTCTCCTCCCTCCCTTCTCCTCCCTCCCTTCTCCTCCCTCCCTTCTCCTCCCTCCCTTCTCCTCCCTCAGGATAACATCTATCACTACTAAAAATGAATAAGTGAACATTATGTCCCACACACTTGTGTATCATAACTTTGTACATAGACATTCTTATTGTAGTTTTTTATCATTGTCTAAATCAAGAAGAGTATTCAGCTCAGAATGTATGACTTCATACTTCAGTCTGGTATCATCATCTCTACTAAATATTTCATCTTAAAGTCTTTTGATTAAGAAGCTTTAATTTTTCAAGTGGGTATCTCTGTATAAACATCCATAGTGCATCTAAATATTTGACGTTCCTACTATCACTGCCAACTATTTATTAACGTTTTTCAGTACACAATGAAAACCACTCATTGAGTGAGACTGTTTTGAATTATAATTTTCCTTAATACAGTTCTTTGTAAAAAATAGAAAAAAGCTTGAATAACACAAATGGCACGATTTTGTTGGAGTCGCCCATAGAACAGAAGTACTTACAGATGAACAGGCTGATATGATTTGGCCTTCGCCTTCCTTTGCATAAATTTCACAACCAATGGTGGCATAACAGCTGGAAGAGAAACATTTCCCAAATTAAAATGGCTCTTCATGCTATTTTTACCTCACGAAATTTTCTTTCTCATTCTTATAGATAGTAGTGCACATGTTCTACCACATATTTCTACCAGGAAAATGTCAACTGTTTTAGATCAAAGGTTTCAAGGATATTCGATTGCAAAAAATGCATGCTATGCCGAAATCAGACTAACGTCTGGGTTGATGTAGTCCCAGGTCGCTCTATCTATATCTTGGAAGAGCATGGCACTCTTCTGTCCTCATGATGACTCAACCCTTTTGTGTGTGATTTGAAATGAGAGGTGGTGCTGTACACTTCGGGAAACATTGAATGATAACACAATGCTCTGTGCTTCTAATTAGGCCTACTGTCACACCTATACTTTGGTTCTAGGACAGCCACCCGCCGGTGAAGCCCATAAAACCGTACACAGCTATAGGAGCATCTTAACATCATTTTTACTTACCGACCTGACTTAATAAATTTAAGGAAACTCCTGTGTCCGAGATCATCTATTTGGTTTAGGGTTGTACCATCGGAATTCTGGTACCACTGCTTGAAAGTAATGCATGTATTCTTCTCTATGTATTCCATAGCCCTTCTAATTGCTGCCTGTCCAGAAGCACCTTTATCATAGAAAATTTGGTTAAAGCTATATATATATGTACATTCTCAGGTACCATCAATCAAAGCTAGATATTCTAATTTTGGAGAGTTCTGTCCTTTACCTGCCCATTTGAAAACCATTTGACTAACGTCATTTCGCTGCAGGCCTTCATTAAGTCCAAATTTATATGTTTGCAGTGAGACAATGAGTAAAATTAGTAAGATTTGTTTGTCATTATAACGGAGAATACAGTGTTTACTGAGTCGATTTGTTCACGTGGGACAGTGGGAATACCGATGGAAGACCGGCCAGACGTTAGGATTCATCAAATCCTGACGGGAGATTTTCTGCTGACGGCTGATAGTCAGCTACATACATCTTTTATGGGTGCTGACTGTCCCCGACCCCGCCCCCATCGCATGATAATCGACTCAGTTGACCAATAAGAATCCCCTTGCTAAAGTGTTGCTAAGGTCCTTTGGGTACGTACTCTCGAAATTGTACAAACTGTCAATGTCTGCCTATAGATATGAATAAAATCCAATATAGGAGTTCAAGTGAACACAAATAACAATATTAATGAAAAGGGAATTTGAGGCAATTACATAATTATACCAGAAACTACTAGACGAATATTATAAACAACCTACTTTCCTGCAGTGAGGCATCCACTTCAACAAATGAGTACGGTACGATGCACTTGCTCCATCTGACACTACCTCCCAATGCCTGACGTTTGAACTGACCATGACCAGTAGAATTCTACAAAATATTTGATAATACCTGAACCCAAAAAGGCCTAATAACAACTTTGAAAACGATTTCCTGTACATTCCGTTTTGTACATAGTTATATTCTAAGTGGAGAATTTTTACTATAATACAATAATACTAGTTCTTAAATTAAGCTCATTAAGGTTATCTCGCATTATATGTTTGGATTGATTTGTGATTGTAATAATGTACAGGTTTAACAGTGAACCATGATGATGATTGACTCAAAAAGGAATACATAGCCACCATAAACACCGCATTGGTTTAAAAGGATCTTGAATAAGATGATGTTGATATTGTTTCAGGACAAAATGATCGCATTAGTAGTGCCACAATTTTGGAATTGACCCGAATAATCTAAAAGAATTAGACAATCTCCATTTCTAAAAGGATTGGGGGAATTTATGTGAGCAGAACCCCCAGGCTCTATGCATAGTTTCTTCTGAGACACATTGGTTGATTGATAACCATTTTTATTTTCTTAAACAGGTACATCCTGAGATTTTATAGACAGTATTTCCTGTTAGATGGCATTTCATAGACCAATTATCGACTGGTTGCAACTGTTCAGTTTGTCGATTAATTGCTTGTTCTGTGCTAATTTCTGCCGCATATTTCTGTCAGTACTTTCTCCGGTCTATTTTTCCATTGGTAGAATGCTTTTACTCCCCTATTATCTTGATTGTGAAAGGGTTTCTTTGTGATATAATTGACCCTTCTCCTTGGGGTTTGTTTGCGGTTTCCAGCGCCTTGTTTGCTTGATTATATTCTCTATCTGTATCATCATCTAGTAAACGTTCCGCTCATCCTCTCAGAATCTCCGGTATCTAATTCTTAAATAATACAAAGGATAGTGGTCAGCTAACCCCACTAACAAGACGTTTGTTATCTGATTGGCTATCCACACTAGCATACTAAATTTCAATAGCATACACGTTACCCCTATGGCGGCCCCCAGACAAATGGTCAGGAGCGGGCCTCCCATTGGTCAGCCTGCACCTGTCCAATCACAGGTAGGGCTAATGAGGCTCCACTCATTTAGCCGCTATATTAGGGGCTGCCTATATATAGGCCTTCCCTAGTCAGTTACCTGCCGTATTACAACTAGGTATTGCACCACATTATATGGTCTGTTATTACTCAGGCACACACAACTGTATAGTTGATGTGCAATGCCAGCGCGATAAAACGTCTTAGGCAAAGGGAAAGTCATGGACGTCCTGGCAGTAGAAAAGGGAACCATTCATCCTCGAGTTGTTTGAAATAGTGAATACAGATGTTAACAGCATAATTGTAAATTTCACATACCTGACCCTCTGGTTTCTCATTGCCTTCCTCTATGAGGGCTTTTCCTTCACCTTCTAATGCATTGGTCCTGAAGTCAGCTGGAGACAGATGTCCCTGCAAATATGTTGTAAAATTCTGGCTTAAACTCGCTCAACCGCTGACCCTAACTATTCATCGGAGAATGAACCTGAATTCTTCAATGTCTCGGTTGCTATGTATCATCTGGCATTAGCCTGGTATAGCATCATAGTATCACACGCTTTAGTAGGCGTCCCTTTTTGAGCTACTATAGATACGTCCTTTCTCATAACAATGCTTGAAATTCTTAATTCTTAATTAAATCTCTAATAACCCCGCTAATATTATATTACATGTAATGTTCATATATATATATATGTGCTGCCCTCTGTACAAGTATGCTACAAAACATAGTAAAACCAAACATTAGTATACTAACATCGATGAATTAAACGTCAACTCATGAATTTTAGTCAAATAAAAAAAGATTATAAATAGTTACCACAAAGTATGGGACCATCTGTTTCCGTGATTTGGCATTCCTGCTGGCTGCCTGAACCAGTTTAGCACCTGTGCCATCCTCTTCAAATACGCCTATCTCTGCGTTATCCTGCAATTGGCACACACACGTGGAGGTATATACTATTTAACTGGTTAACAGAATATGTCAACTTTTCTGAATTAATAAAATTATAGAGAGAATGCAGAGCCATACATTAGACATAGTAGGCCTGAGAGAATGATACGAGTATCGACTATACCATATTCTCTATTCTCTTCACTAATTGATTTTGAAGACATTTTGCCATATTTCCGTTCGATATTTCTTTAATTCCTTCGACAAACTGGCAAATTAGTAATTTGATTTATTATTGGTATATAATTAATGAGTATTTATTGCACCCCTGTACCTATTCACTTCAGATTGCAACCATATAAAATAAGATCGATGTTGGTCTACTTTGATTATCTGCTACCTGAGGTGTAGGCCTATACTGTTAGCAGGATGCACTATATACAAGGAAGAACTAATTGAACAAGATTTTGAATATACCATTTATAAAAGAAGTATTACTTTACCGATCGCCAGTAGTCATATATAAAGAGATGATAGAAAATATATGTTGTGCACTTATACCTGAATTCCTTTCTCCACTTCATTTCGGGACTTCCCTTTATATTTGCGCCTATTCTCTTTGTCGTTCCCATTCCCGTGCCCATTCTCTTTGTCGTGCCCATTCCCATGCCCATTCTCTTTGTCGTGCCCATTCCCGTGCCCATTCTCTTTGTCGTTCCCATTCCCGTGCCCATTCTCTTTGTCGTGCCCATTCCCATGCCCATTCTCTTTGTCGTGCCCATTCCCGTGCCCATTCTCTTTGTCGTGCCCATTCTCTGTGTCGTTCTTTCCGCCGACTCCTGCCTGAAATACGAGTCTGTGAATGAGTAACATACAACCTTCAGAGTGGTTTGCACTATAAACTTTCATATTTCAGTAAGTCAAGCTGTAGTAACACTGTACAGAGCTATACATACACAACTATACCTTGTATTATAGCCCCGTATGTATAGCTCTGATTGTAGTATCGTTTTATGTGAATGTTGCGGGGTTTTGGGTTGATATTTAAAACCAGTTGGTGCAGAGTTTGAGTATTGATATGGATGACATGATGTTGTACATGATTCTAATTTATCAACGTTCAGTTTGATTAGCCCGTGGGAGCCATAGTTAGGATTAACATTTGAACGATCATTAAAAATACTTAGGCCGATGTCATCTGGGATCCCATTATTATATATGGAAAGCCGTTTATACATATAACCCAAATGTACAGAATTTTAGTAATACTTTTCCTAATTTACCTAACCATATTCCTGATTAGCCTTTTTCTTTTTGAACTGGCATCCTATTTCGGGAGAATTGGTCCAGCTCGGCGGCCAACCCGGAATGAATTAACCCTAAATCGGGAGAACTAGTAGGCTAACCAGGAAAATGAATGACGAATTAACCATTGGAAATGCATGCAAACTGGGGAAATCTTTTCTGGGTTAGCTGAGAACTGGCAAAAGAGAAATAGTGCTTTTCCAAAGTAGCAGGGTGTCTAGAGAATTAGTCGGAGTGAATTAACAAAAGCTATGCCCCAATCAGGAATTGATGAAGTCTAAGTAGGAATGACGGAAAGGGAAGATTAGCTAAATATTAAAAAGCACAATTTGGGAATTTTAGGAATTTTCCGATTTCGTGCCTAATTCTCGGCTAACCCGGAACAAAATTCCCCAGTTCGCATGCATTTTCAATGGTGAAATCGTCAGTCATTTTCCGGGTTAGCCTACTAGTTCTCCCGATTTGGGGTTAATTTATAACATGTATAAATGGCTTTCCATAATAATACGATTCCAGCCCTCAAACTTGTATTTATTGCACTAAGCAATGTTATCCTGGAGAAAACTATCGATCCTCATTGGTTTCTTGATATGATTTACCTTAGACCATGTATGCTGCGCAAGACGTGCAATATGCAATCAGCCCCCATACCAGCTCCTGAATAACCTGTATTTATTAATAGCTGGAAAAAGAAACGTGCATGTTCATACCTGAATTCCTTCCTCTAATTTCCTCTGGGAACTCCCTTCATGTTTGTGCTTCTTCTCCTTGTCATGTTTGGCGCTGACCTCTGCCAGGAGAAGTACAACCACGAGGGAGAGGGGCTTTAATCCACGCATCCCTAACGCCGGATAGAGACTAAATTGATACCTAGAAAAGCCATGAAGAGGGACTGATCCATGATTTTCAAGTCGGGATGGGGGGTACTCCTTGAGTGCAATGTCAGAAATAATATTTAAAAAATGCGAAAATATATAGCAATAACAACAAAATATCTCGTTTTAAAATATCCAAATTATAGTTTTGTTCTTTATTTTAGATTCTGGTGCATTTTCTTATAACTGTTCCTGATTAATTCTGAGTTTACAGATGGGTGTGTCCCCCACCCTATGCACATCCAGTAATACATGGACATAAATCAATAGTAATCGAATTTATTCTTAAACAAAGAGAATTGTAACATAAGAACAGTGCGGTCAGGCTGCCAACAGTTGACAGCAGTGGGACAATCCAAACATAAAATCAAACATCAGACAAACGGTACATGTGGCTTGTATCTAATGGCAAAACTATACTCGATATATATGCAAATTAGTTATGGTTGTTCAGGAAAACTCCTATAATAAAAAGATTAAAGGTTAAAGCTGTTTTCTCAGCTATTATAACAGTCACAATCTTGCCAAATTTATTCATAAAATTATCAAGATTTATAGAAATATGATAATTTACTAACTGCACCGTATATATAATACTCCTGATATTATTGATAATGGCATTATTCATGATTAATTGGATTAATGTGATATCAATTTGGTTAGATTGAATCATTGTTAGGTAAGGTTCAATGCATGGGTACATTTGCCAAGAATAAAAAGTTTTGTTTATAGTTCCAATACCCTTTGAACATGCATCTCAGCATTTCCCAAATGTGTGATGTGTTATAGGAAAATGAGTCACAAGCCGAAAATTTGTATTTTTCAAAGTGATTTATTCACAAGATCTGTTTGGTGAAATGTTTTCATTTTTGAGTATCTAGCGTTTGAGGTCGCAAGAATACATGCACCAAACTTCAAGACAGTCTATTAAATTATATCCATGCATTTCTAAGATCATCCTATAGAGTATATTTAGCTACTTTACTAGTAATTTTGCACCCAAAAATACTGCTAACTTTTTTTTAAATATTTCTCATAAAACATTCCCTTAGATAAATTATTAAAAGCTCTACAAGAATAACAAGAAGAAGTAGCACTACATTGGACCACATTTACACCAACTGTAAATATATATTGAATTCTGGGACTGTAAACATCAATGCCAGTGATCATCTACCAATATACATGACCAGGAAAAAACACAATGAAAAAGCCCCAAAAGATACCTTCACAACTAGATCCCTAAAGAACTTCAACGCTGAACTATTCAGCCAAAATATAAAAACACACAACTGGGAACCCCTATACCTATCTAGATCAACAAACAAAGCCTGGGAACAACTCTATCAAGTTATAAACTCCAAACTTGATGCAATGTGCCCAATCAAAACCATCAAAAATGTAAAACATAAACCATCATGGATAACATATGATCATATGAGAGAGATAAAACTCCGGGACCATCTATTTAGCCAGGCTAGAAAGTCTAAAGACCCAGACAAATGGGACAAAGCTAAGTAGCAAAGAAAAGCAACTAATAAGATATTAAAAGAAGCAAGAAATAATTATATAATCACCCAACTCCAAACTGAAAAAAATTCACCCAGGAAATTCTGGAATATCATTAGACAACTAGCACTGCCCGAAAAAATCAAAAGCAAGGAAAAAATTAGGATAACCAATGACAAGAATGAATACCTTGATGAAAACCAATTAGCGGATTTTTTAAACCAGTACTTCATTGATATAGGAGAGAAATTAAGTAATAGCATAACCAGCCCACAGGGGAACAACAGTGATGTAGAAAAAGAAACAAAACCTCAGACTAAGATAAATAAACCAGATTTTCATTTCAAGCCCATAATGACAACTCAACTCCTATCTATCATAAACTCTCTCAATGACCATAAAAGCTCTGGATACACAACTATATCAACAAAAATATTTAAAACAGCCTTGAAAAGTCTCCTGCCACAACTGAAATTTATTATTGACTTAGCACTACAAACCAAGGAAATACCCCCAATATGGAAACAATCAGTGGTGACACCTATATTCAAGAACACTGGAAGCAGGACTGATACTTCCAACTATAGACCCATCTCCAATATCAACATTATTGGCAAAATCTTTGAAAAATGTGTTTACCAACAAATGCTGGACTATATTAATGATCATAATATTCTTTCACCAAAGCAATATGGATTCAGAAAAAATAAGTCAACAGAAACAGCACTGGCAAATCTCTTAAAGCACATCTACAATGGAATAAACAGTAATCAAGAAACAATTGCAATATTTATGGACTTCAGTAAAGCGTTTGATACGATTAATCACAATATTCTGCTAAAGAAAATACAGAATTACTACTGGAACTGAGATGACAAAACTTATAAAAAACTACCTAACCAACAGGCAGCAACAGACTGTAGTAAACAGGATAGCATTTCAAATTAAATGTGGTGTCCCACAAGGCACAACTTTAGGCCCTATCGTATTTATCCTTTATATTAATGACATGATAGAAGTAGTGAGACACAGTGAAATCCAACTATTTGCTGATGACACAGTTTTGTACTCCACTAATGACAAAGTAACCCCACAACAGCTGCAACAAGATCTTGCCTCAGTGAGCACCTGGTGCAACAACAACAAAATAGTCATAAACACCAAGAAAACTAAATACACAGTCTACAGCAGTAAAAGGAAAAATACCAACCATAACCCTGGGCTTTTTAAGCTCAATAACCAATTGCTGGAGCAGGTGCAATCATACAAATATCTTGGAATTAACCTTGACAACAAATTAGACTTTCACACACATTTAGGTAACCTGATAAAAAATGTTAAAAAAAGGATCTACACATTAAAAAGGAACAGGAAAATGATGACACAAAAAGCTGGAGAGCTCATCTATAAATCTGCCATTCTCCCAGTAATAGACTATGGGGACTGTTTTTACCAAAGTAGTGGTATAACAAAATTAAACAAACTACAAGTACTGCAAAATCAAGCCATCAGAACTATATTCAACCTGAATAGAAGAACTAATACAACTCAATATGAACAAAACCTAAGACTGACTCCATTAACCAAAAGAAGAGAACACCATTTGTTACAATTATTCAAATCAACTCTCTTCCAAAACCCCGATGATATGAAGCAAAACCTCAATACAAGAACAAGACACAACATAGGGAAAATCACCCTCTCAACGCAAATACCACGAAACCAAAACTACCAACAGAGCTTCCTCCACACCGGCACACTGCTATGGAACTCCTTACCCCGACAAATCCAACTACAAGATGATAAACAAAAGTTCAAGTTAGAAAGTTTAAAATGGGTACTAGGAAAGTAAAAATAAGATAATAAATATATTAATAAGCAAGTAACCCGGAAATAAACGTGGTGTTTTGATTTGAAATGCTGCATCGATCTTCCTGGCCATTGCTAAATAGATCTCAAATAAAAGAATGTGCCAAAAGCTGTCAGATGCCAATATGCAAATAGTAAATAATAAAAACCAAATAAGTCCAACCCATACCGTTACATACCATAAATGATATAATTCTAGAATCAAATGTATAATCTAACATGTTTGTGAATGTGACACTTGTGACACGAGATGTATATTACTGACTATCATTATCATTATCATCATCATCATTTTGTAGCAACTATTCATGACTTATTTTTATCATTGTAAACAAACTCTGTATTTTTTAAGTGATCTAAAATCTATTAGAATAACATAATTCAAGATAAAACATAATGGGATTTCTGATTCATTAATAATGTATAAATCTATATAAATGTACACAAAAACTGAAGAAAATGTACTAGATATTGTATTATAATGTATTAGTAACAAAAAAAAATAAAAATAAAATAAAATTACAAAAAAGGTAGTGTCACAGGTTACTGAGGAAAATATGGAGAAATCCAGGAGATGTACCTGTATGAAAAGTATAAATAAAAACGTATCCAAACCAAACCAATGATGATATCTCAAAATCCATTTTGTACGACTTGTGATTCATTTTCCTGACACAGATCACAACTTTTGATCGATGCAAACTGGTTTAAGTTTAATCAAAGTTAAGGCATTGTGAACACAAGTGAGACCTGAAATGCAGATGCCCTTGACCAATTCCTGTAAGTGTTTCTATAGGAATAAAAAAATATATAGCTATAATGACTAATAATGAAATTCTAACTTGGGACGTGGTGAAGGATTTAATAGATAGCTTCATCTTACCTGGTCCAGACCTGTGTGTCTCAGTGTGAAACATTACTCTGCCGATCTATATAACCTCCCTAGAGGCCGGGGCGGGACTTGAGCAGGGGGAGGGGGGAGGGGGTATGCTGGGGGAGGGGGGGGCAGTTGGGGCCTACATCCAAAAGAATACAATATTTAAAATTAAAAAACACACTTCAAGAATCATATATTCGTACAGAACATAAAATATGTTATTAACGTTTTTGTTAATAACGTTTCATTAATGTTCACGTTTCGGAAGTGGTACTGGGTTGAGTTTTTATTAAGTTTTGTCTTGTAAAAATAAGCCGTATATTTTAATATCCATAAAAATACCGATAGCTTATATCACCCATTCAATGTCATAACGTTGTAAAGGAGGAAATGAATGATTATAACTTATTTGCGGATTTTAACCTAACATCTTGACTTTTGAAGTTCAGGGAAATAATGTCATTGAATGAAGTGTTACCACTAATATTTTATAATATTATTTATTAATGGTAATTTTTAGAGTTCGGAGCGCTCCCTTTGTTTTTTAAAAAGATCTTGTGCCCCCCCCCCCCCCCACCCACCTCCTTTTTTTCCTCTTCCAGCCACTTGATTTTCGAATCGAGCTTTTTGACCCCGAATTTGATGGCATCGGTAAACTTTTAGAGTCGTAGAATTCTGTAGAACACCTGCTGTGGTGACGTCAATAACAGCGTCTTGTTTGTTCATTGGTTGTACTTGATTACTGTCACCATACTAATCCATAATGCCATCCATTACGTCCCCGGCCTGTCATTATAGTATAATCCGTGGGATGAAATCATAACACTGTTCTTCTTCATCATTATTATATCCACACACCTGCACTATTGCTTAAACACTACTGCCCAATCAAATAAAACATTATTATGCTAATTATGTATCAATATTTGTATAAGTTCTAAAGCCGCGTCCCCAGGTAAAACAAAATGACCAGCCGTTAGTATTTTTCTAGTCTAGATTCTTCTATGATTTAATCAAGTACCCATATTTTAATAGAGAAATTATAGACAAAAACTCTCAACTTTCAAATGTGTATTTATTTTTTCAAATAACTTTAGTGAAATATTTTTTTTCTCCCAAGTGGTAGTGGTAATAACAAAACGATTGTCAGCAGAACACTAATGGGATCCTTTTAATACCTTCCAATATATTGATCAATACAAACAATAAGCATGCAGTGCAAACAGTAAGCATTGAAGGTACAGCTATGGAGGGAGGAAGAGTAGCATTTTAAAGATACATTTGGATATATAAAAGATATTAAAAAGGTTAATTTATGAATACAGAATAAGATAACGGAAGAAAGAACCGCTCTCACAACAGGACAATAAATATTTGTATTGATGTTTCTGTAGAATGTTTTTAACGCACATGTTACTTTGATCTATTATAGTAATCGCGACTCATCATCAGTGTTATTACTAATATTATAAATTAATATTTCTAATTCCGGAACTAACTGTATAACAACATCTCCAGACAATCGACTGTACTCGTGAAAGGAGCCTGCTCTAATTATGGCCACTATAATTTCGTTGTTAATTCCTTAACAAACTGATATCATATATTCACTGTATCTAAATCTCTTTGGTTCCTCTTGGGATATTTTATTCTACTTAATCCGATTTTATAGTATACTATCTTGCTGTCAAATAGCGTTTGATTATTAGTCAAGGAGAACACGGCCGAAAATAGTGGTCATGGAGCTTAACAACACTATAAATGCTGCCGTATAGCTTTCATATTGGCTTTAAAGAAACCATTGTGGTCATTCTGGCATTTTGTTTTTTGGTATGGTTTTCATGGCAACGGGTGTGAAAAATGGAAAATCTGAAGTAAAATCACTTCAAGTAATCTAACTCAGAGATGACAGATATTTTGAATTTTGTAATAAATGCAATATTTTACCTTTGATGAAGGTCGGGATCACCTTTATTAAACGCAGAAAGACCCCCGAAAACGCAGAAAGACCTCCGAAAATAACATATTCCCTTAAACGTTTTTCCTTCCCAGTATATGATTTATACATCTATCTGTAAAATGTAATTCTTGAAAAGAATCGTCACATTGAGATTTCCCCCAGGGGTCCCGAAGCCTGAGCCCACTCACACGTGCTAGTGAAATCCTAGTACGTGATAACACACACAAAGTTTATTCAATTCAATCCCGATTCACTGTATAATGGTCGAGATAAAACGTGTATTCTATCTTTTGTTTTAGGTATCAAAACATGTTGATCAACATGTTTGCATATAGATGAACTTGTGTAAATACATGTATATACGGTATGTTTTCATTTCATTAGGAAGTTTTTAAAACGTCCATGCATATTAAAGCTTATCAATCTGAGTGTGTATAGCGAGTGTGTGTATTTAGTTCTTTTGCATTTGTTTAGAGAACCTGTCCATCTACCACATGTTGTCAAGGCCTTTCAGTATTTGCAAAAGGCACCCTTTATTGAACATCTCAGCAGAATAAAGTTTGTTCTATTAATGTACACATTTTCTAGAGTTTGTATTTCCTTCGTTAGGAATTGTTTTCAGATAGATAGTTAATAACTTATTAATAACTTAAGTCTTATATCGATCAAACGTCTTCCCGAATTCTCGCCGACCGGGTATGGATTTGCAAAATTTAAAAGGTGGTTTGGTTTTCTAGCCATCGTGGCATGATTTGAGGATGCGAATATGTGATGCTCCCATGGTGTAATATTACTCATGTAATGTTCAGCAACTAACCGATACCAGCTGGCCAGTAGGATCGGATATGGTTTCAGCTAATACCCTTTTTAAAGGTATACAGGAGAGTTCAATGGGGGAAAAACGCCTAGTCCAATTGCCATAAAACTTTCATGGATTGTTCCTTACTACAGAAGAAACAAATACATGAAAAAAAAGTTATGTTACCCCGTTTGAGTCACTTGAAAAAACGGTGGTTTATTATGGAAGTCTATGACAAAATGTGTTTTCTTTCACCTTTTATGGAATAATAAAAAAAAATGTCTATTCCAAATTAGTTTAGATTTGCTACACTTTTATTTGAGGTCATATCCCACAAACTTACAACCTCTAAAAAAACTCTAAACCATGTAGTCCACTTTTCGTGGCTGGTCTGGCTGATGCCATTCATTTCACATTAATATTCGTCATTGCACAGACTTTTAACTCATTTACATGGAGTGTCATCATCAGCCGAAGGGGTTTTTGCATCATCTATATATTAATAAAATAAGGGTTTGGAGCCTTAAACCCCTATCTTCTCTGAAACCGCTGGCCAGATCTCCATTATATTTCACATGCACATTGCCAAAAATTGTGCCAAACCATTCCACTATGTGTCATTAACAAATTAGGGTTGGAAAGGGGTTAGAAATGGGTTTCCATCGAGCACCCCCATCCAGGGCCCCCAGCACTGCCTGAAAACAAACCTATCAGTGCCCCTACACCAGGTTTCTGGGTCACCCAAAGCATGACGTCATGGACGGGCACATCATTGCTTCACTATGGGATGGGAGTTGATATATTTCCACCGAAAGGAGCATCGTCAGAATTGAATCAGTTCATAAACTATTGTTTGTGATGGTTTTTGAAGTCGAGCGGGAGGAACCCGCCCACTAATTACCTCACAATGAAAGATGGAATGGGAGAGGGAGTGGGAGAGGGATTGGGACAGGGACAGGGACAGGCAACACAATAACAGCACAACACTGAACAGTGACCAAATAAAACCATCTAAACAGGGTTCCATTTGTGGTATGAAGATACTAAGTTATAGAGACAACTTGAAAGAGAAGGATAGTGGGAAAGGGAACAAGGAGAGATGAGGATGTGGGCCCCACTGTCCCACTAGCAAATCCTGTGCGTAGCATGGGTATTTGCTAGTTATGATTGTGATAATACTTCCCACAGTGAAAAATGTTTTCTCATAGCAATAAGAGAACCTATGCGAAAATGATTGAAATGAATTTTGATTCAGACAATAGACACTTGGGGCACCACCACTAATAGATTTATATGGGAATTACCATGGATGTTTTCATTTTTAGTTCAACTAGGAGCCGCATAGGGTCGTATTTTCAGACGCCCCCTATATATACCTTTAAAAACAAGCAGGTTGCAAGCGCTGGCTAGAGAGTTCCATACACTACTGGGTGATGGCTCAACCTCTGTAATGTCTAATAATTTTGATAATTGATAGATGGAATATATACTATAAGCAATGATGGTAATGAATGAGCCTGAGGGCATATCATTGGCATCAAATATGTAATGTGTTGCAGGAAAATGAGTCCCAAGTCCCAAAAAAGGGATATTTTTCAAATGTTTTTCCACAAGAACCCTTGCTCAGAATGTTTTCATTTCATTGGAGAGTAGTTTGGAGTGTTTAGCGCTAATCACATAAATACATGTATCAAATTGCAAGCCTGTATATTGTAATTTAAGCCTGGGTTCCACTGCCACGCTACTTCTCCCACTACTACTCCCTTTCTTTGCTTCCGCTACTTTTTGTTGTTGTTTTTTTAAAACTTTTATTCAGTCTATCAACAAAGAACTCTCCTTTCACGAGGTTGATAACATGACATATACATTGTACCCTCTTTCCTCATCTGTCATGTGGGTCTGGAATATCATGAGAGTATTATACAAACTATGTTTTTCACACAATATGGAGCATGATATTGGGCGTACCCATATTTACAAGTGAGTCCATGCAGAGATGTTCTCGCGCCCCAGCTACTTTAGAAGTAACAGGAAGTAGCCATTTCAAATCAAACATGTTTGAATTGAAGCGGCTACTTCCCGCTACTTGCTCCCACTTTTAAAAGTAGCGGGACCAAAGAAACGGGAGGAGTAGCGGGACAAGTAGTGTGGCAGTGGAACCCAGGCTTTACTAGTGATTGACCATCAAGAAATATCGTTAACCTTTTTTTTCATGCATAACAAATATAGATCTAGTTCGGTACTTGTCAGATGTCCTAATATTTACCATCATTGATCCCATATTTTCTGATATGATGGTATTTCAAAATCCATCTTTTGCGACCTGTGACTCATTTTCCTGTAGCTCATGCATCACATATGGAGGATGCTGGTTGCAGGGAGCAGGTTAGCAGGCGCCACCTACCTCATGGGGACAGAACATCAAACCAGGAATTTGCCGACCGGATTACCAAAGACAGGGCGTGTACACGTATGGCTGTCCATGGTTATACATTGCTAATAATCGAAAAGGACAGGGTATCGCACCCCGTCAGTGTGTTTCCTCTCTTGCTCCGATAGGACCCCCGGGGAATTAAATTTTGACCCACCTGTCATCTCTAAAAATATAACTACATTTGCGTCAGAGAATTCGTACTATTTATCTCGATGATGTGGGTCATTTGATATTTCTTATTCAAATGAATGTCTTATCTATGAATAATTGCTGACTCTATTTGGAATTCTTATTCAAGAAGCAGTTATGAGGGGCGCCCCAAATGCCAAACACTAAATGATTGACCAAATGCCAAACACTAAATGATTGAAGTCGCCTGAAAACGTAGAATCGGCAGCTCTACACATTAAATAAATTCTGCTAAATTAAAACTAAAAAATGATAAAGACTATGTTCTCTTATTTTGGGATGCTTAAGGAAATACACGAAAGGAGGCTCAAAGCATGGCTCTCTTTTCAGAACATGTAAAAGATTGAGGCATTTTTGGGTAGAATTCGTTTTAGATATCGATTAAAATCGCCGCCATCCAGGCATAATTCCTACAGAAATACTTTTTTCTCTAAAATTGCTATTCATCATCCAATATGGCTCTATAATACACAAATACATCCTTTCTTTGAGATCTAGCAGATAAGACATAGTAGGTTGTATCCAGATAATCTGGTAACTATGGCAATCGAAAATACGTCATTTTTGTCTTGATTTCCAATTTCTCAACATTAAACCATGGGTTTCTGATGACAATCACTGTGTTATTTATAACCACCTTATAGTTTTGACGAGCTGATATGGCCTGACTTGGAGGGGAGAAGGTTGAAGCTATGGCAAGAGGAATTGTCCCTCCAAATGGATCAAGGGAGCCGAGCTGAGGCCATGGCCAAGCTGGTTTTTTTTATGAGGATGTTAACAGGGACTAATGGCATTCCTTCTTCCACACATCGACATCAAAGAAAAATCGCCATTCTAAAATTATCCTGCCATAAACTATACTATCAAGTTATAAGTTATAAGTTTAGTTAATCAATGAATTAATCAACTATTTTTCTATTTAACTTTATAATCAGTTTAACTTAATGTTTATACCCTATGTTTCCTTTGGAAACAACTTCTCAGGATCAATTATTTGTGCACGATGTCAAGTCATAGTTACTGAAATTTAGTCTTTCTTAAACTGAAAATGCAGAATATTTACTGTCATATACAGGGTATATACTGTCATATACAGGGTTCCTGAGGTCAGTAAAAGGTCTGTCAAAGTAATTATGATTTTGGGTTTTTCAGGTGCATCTCTCTAAAATTAGTAGAATGCACTAAAACAGCACTCAGAGTGAGAGAGAGAAAGAGAGATGGGGGTAATGGGTGGAAGGCTAGGGAGGGAGGGAGGGAGCTGGAAGGCAAGGGAGGACATGGGCAACCAACCATGACTGGGTATGGGGCAGGCCTGGTGTGTCTTATTATTTATTATACCTCTTGGCGGGATGGTATGGTAAGCCATAGGCTTCAGCATTGGAAAACCGTATTACCCTCTGGGCGGTATTTACATATCATATTGCCCCCTGGCGGAATTTTTGTTGAAAAAATAGGCCCATGTTCGCATCCTTATTTTCTCTACTTAAATAATTATTTTCACGGAAAAAAGACTTGTAACACATCATATGTAATGATATAATAATAATTATAGTGATAAGCAACTGTAAAATTCCGAATTTATTGCGTATTTAAATAAAAAAATAGACCCGAAAATGAGTGAGGTGGACCGGAAGTGAAGCTAAGTAGAGTGTAAACAAAACGAGTGGAGAGGTGAGCTTATTGTCTGACACCGAATCTGACATCGAATTTTCACTATTTTTTTCACACAAAATCATTTGGAGAGGTATAATAAATACAAAATAGACTTCTGGTTGTGTGGGAGGTGGTTATCTCCCTTGGGCTACCCAATTTCGTCAGGTGCTACGCACCCTTACGATATTGGTACGCCCGCGGGAGATAACCACCTCTCACACAACCAGGAGTCAATTTTGTCTATGTAATAACCAGAAGGGGGCAGGGTGGAGTGATGTATGGTGGATGTGAGAAATGGGTGGAGTAGATAAGCCTTCTGCATGCGAACTGATCAGACAGATGATTTCACACTGATTGTTACCTCACACATCCCACAATCAGCTAACGCATTTATGTGGGATTTAAACGATAAAAAGATGATTGACAGAATGGTACTCAATCCACTTACCTTCTCAGTTCCTGAGAAGGTAAAAATGAATTGTATTAGTCAGTTTTTACTAGGGGCACTCCACTACTACCTTGACTGACCTGACCAACCCGGTGGTCTGAGCTGACTAACCCACCTGGTCCAACCTGACACTGCATTGCCTTGCCACTGTTGTTGATTCTGTTGGTGCCAAGGTTGTTGGTTCTGATGGTTGTATGGTTGCTGGTTCTGATGGTTCCATGGTTGTTGGTTGTTGTTCTGTGGACCATCATTCTGTTGCCAACGCTGTCCTTGTATTTGTTCACCTTAATTGGCCCAGGTTTTGATATGGGACTGCCTCAACTGCCGTAGTTTGGTTCTATATTGTGGATTCCAGTCGCGCAATATTTTTCTCCATGTTCTTCTCCATTGATTTTTCCATGGCTTTCTGCACCTTCTTCAGATCCTCTGATATTAGTGATGTCGCTGTCACATCCTTCTCTTTGGAGCAGATGTTCCATCATTTTCGTTTTGATGTATATCGCCTCCTTCTTTGTGAGGTGCTCCTCCTCCTGGTTGTTGTTATTGAGCTTCCCCTTGAGGTATACTGCCCCGTCTCCTTGTTGTTTGGTGTTCAGCGGGGGTAGCCCATCTTCTGCAGGTATGTTATCTCTGTTGGCTCGCGCGGCCTGTTGTCGGGCAAGCTTGGCAGTGTCCTCCTGGGCTTGCTGGGCTCTCCGGTCTTCTTCTTCTTCCTCTGCCTGTATTCTATCAGCGTCCGCCTGATGGGCTATTCGTATTCTATCTTCTTCAAGAGCTTCCCGTCTTCTTTCTTCTGCCTCTTACTCAGTTGCTCTTCTGTCTCTTTCCTGTTGTTGTTCTCTATCTACTTCTCTCTGTCGTTCTTGATCGATTTCTCTCTGTTGTGCTTGATCGATTTCTCTCTGTCGTTCTATCTCTCTCTGTCATTCCTGGTCTATTTCTCTCTGTCGTTCTATCTCTCTCTGTTGTTCCTGGTCTATTTCTTTCTGTCTCTGTTGATCTGTTTGTCTCTGCTGTTCTTGATGTATTTCTCTTTGTCGCTGTGTCTCAGCGTTCTCGCCCTCGATCTCCAGTTTTGCTGGCTGGATCGCTTCGGCCCAGAATCCTTGCTGTGTATCTTCTACTGCCAGGATGAATGTCTCCTGTATGATAGTGTATGATAGTGTCCTGACTATCTAAACTGCCATTGTCACCGATGAGGGTGTTGTCTGTGTCTTCGTCGGACTTGTATTCTTTACCCATTGGTAAAAGATCTTGAAATTCCCCTCGAATTATGTCTTCCTTATCATGCAATTTTTCTGTTGTTCTTTCTGTGTCCGGGAGTTTTTTCGCACCAGCTGGCTTTTCTCCCTGCTTCGATTGTTTGCTCACTTGTGGAGATACTTCTGGAATGCCCAGATCTTTGTCTGTGAAACCTCCTCTCATGGTACAACCAAGTTTGTAGCTTGCTCTTGCTTTAGGTCTCGACTTCTCATAGTCTGCCATTCAGCATTATGAAACGGAACAAGTCAGTATCAAATCTCCAGGCCCGAATTCTTCCACCGTATATAAGTGTCTGTAGAGCTGGGACACTTCATTAACAGATTACTTCTATTAGTCTAAGGAGTTACTCTTATCTCTAGGAGCTCGTCAGGTATATATATAAATATGGATATATTCATATGGAGTGATATCTCAAATGAGAACTAGGCTTGGCTTGTAACTTCAGTAGAGAAGGAGTAAGGCGTGCAGTATGGAATGGCTTCTTTTATTGGTCTCATGACAATATTCAATTTATAAACAAGTCATACAGAACATGGTCAATTTTCGAGGTGGCAGGGCTTCCAGTCAGTCAGTCAGCAGGAGTCTTCAGTGTACAGCAGCTGATTAGTAGAGCTGACTATACAGTAAGTGAGAACCCTTATACTCTAAACATTGCAACAGACTCGATGTACATTCCATCATTCTTTCCAGGCCCCCTGCAATGTACAGTGGACACTGAGTCAGCACTGCCCATTGCATCAGCCCCCGAGCAGCTCCCATCTAATGGAGGAGCAGCTCCCATGCAATGGCCCACGGGGATTTCATCCTCCCGGCCATTGCATCAGCTCGCTCTCTCCAGGGGTCAGACCCCCTCCCCCACCACCTCCAGACTGATTGACCATGATCATAATACAAATAAACAATCAAGTAATATCAATTAAATAAACAGTTCCGATAATGAAACACCTTAAATACAAAGAGGACATTAACACTGGTCCGACCAACTTCACAAGCAGCATTCACAAAGAATCAGTAATTCTATCAAAATCCTCGATTCGACAATAATCAAATGACCCCCGGGGACATATTTAAAGTAAAACTGCTCGAAGAAAAAAAGGAATTTATTCTACAATTTTCCATTAGTTTGAAATCAGCCTCTTAATTCTAGTTGAAATCATGTTGAATTATTGTATTTATATTTAAAGATTTTGATTCAGCAAACACATTATGATAATACACTAATCTCAGTCAGAGCTGTTGATTAATAGATATGATTAGAAAAATGTTAATAAATAATTCTTAGCAAAATGAAGATGAATGCATACAAAAAATGGGAATGGGAAAATACCCATCCAGTAGTAATTGCGAGAAATAATAGGATACACAATAAAATTCCAAAAAGAGTAAATAGGTCTGTGCCATTTAAGTTCAATTAAAAAGAAAAGAGTTGTGATTTCGTCATAACATATAATAGCTGGTTCCATTGAATCGTCATTTCCCACAACACATTCTCTCATGTCAATGATTTTAGTTTCCCGCACATCTCTTCCCCTGCAAACTGCCATAATATTATGTTTTATGAAAATAAGGTACATTCAAACTGATACAATCATTAGGACAAAGCGGGACCACGTGCATGCTGAAAATTTATTTCACAATGGTAACACATACATGAAAGGCTGCCCTGCCATATGGTCACGGGCAAAATATAATTACATGATCCAAGATATGAGATGGTCAGAGAACTGAACAAAGACATGATTGGTTATTTCTATTCCTCAGTTTCACTCCCCCGCTAGAGAACCTGTCATTATGACTATTCCCAAAATCTTGAAGCTCCTGTATTTGTGACATGTGTGAGTCTCTTAATTTGTCCACAAGGCTTAGGAACATGAGGCGACCATCATACAGGCTGACCAATACTACGTTGTCCTTGGAAATGCCAAAGCTGACTGGCTGGCTGTGGGTATAGCATACACCTATTATCTCCCTATCACAAACCCTGCCGACTTTTACTGACATCTCCAAGGGTTCAATCCACACTACATATTTGCCGTTAGCAGAAAGCTTCGGTGACAACTGCAGAATTAATTTTCCCAGGTATTGGGATTGAGAAGTAAGATCATAGAGGATATCACCCTTATATATATCAAAAACTAGGCATTCTGAATCTACTGCTGTTTTACCATCAGCCGATATATTGATGATCAATTTCCTAGGGATATCTCGAGCATGCCTGGCGATAATTTCTCCCGTTGTTACATCAATAATGGCTACAGATCGCATTGTCTCACCTTCCCTTGGAGACATTACTGCAACAACATGACATGAATTAGGAACCTGAGTTATTGAGCTATCAGGGGCCAGTCCTGTCACATCATGTACATGCTGGCCTGAGTTGACACTGTACACATGGAGCACAGTATCTTGGTTATGCTGGGTGAACGGGTGGAGCTGGTGAGTTACTAATAACGAGTCATTCTGCATGAACATAATCTCACTGATACCACCTGAGGTAACATTTACATTCCTTAAAAGACTTCCAGTCTCAAGGTCCCAGATTTTGGTCTGCATTCCTTCAGATGGTGATACTTCCTCATGAGTGGCTAGAAGTCGATTGGTGCCTACGACTGAATGTTTTTTTAGGTAGATGCTGAACTTGGGAAGCACATGCAGCAAATCTCCACCCACTGAATATATTCTCATACTTTGTTCCATCTCATAATTCCTGAGTATTATGTACATTCCATTTTGGGTTATCGCTGGTTCCATGGAATCATCATCGCCCAAAAGGGATCTGCCAACAAGACACTTTCTCATGTCAATAATTTTAGTTTCCCGCACATCTCGTCCCCTGCAAACTGCCATATGTGAGTCAGGTGCAAGAGTCAAATACCGTCCAGCATTTTCTAAACCCACAGGATGATGAATTCTTAAATCTGCCTGTGACACATCCCAAACATCTAAGGTTCGGTAACTGGCAGTGGCCGTCACTAACGCATCTGATAAGATATTTGTTCCTCCACAGGACCCAATTAAAAGATCTGTGATGGGAACGGGACTGGCTTTGATGGTGTTGAGCAATCTTCCAGACAATGAATCCCACACTATGATATGTCCATCATAGGCACACACAACCAAACTACCATTTGTAGTCATGCTTGCTGTGAGTGGTGCCACCTTTTTATCTGATGGGATTAACTTATCTGGTATGAGAAGTTCATGGATGATTTTCGATTTTGAAAATGACCACAAAACCACGCTAAACTTGGTTATAAACAAGACATATTTGTCTTCCACTTTGATATCAATGACGTTGGCCGCTTTCCTCAGTTTCTGGTGGATATTTATTTTCTTGATAAATTTGTCCCCATTGAACCAATCAAGTTCTAGGTCTTCTCCATAAAAGACAATCATGTCCAATTGAGAGGAAACCACAATTTGTTTGGCCTTGGAGGACAAATTTATTCTCTTGACATCAACATTACCCTTTCCCTCAAGACAATATCTCTCAACAACTGGGTCTTTTTTTGAAGGAAGGAATAGAACATTTCGTACAAGGTGCATTGATGTTGGTTGTATTGCTGGAGAAAACAGGAGGTTTCCTTTTCTGTCAAAGATATCACAATCCTTCCCGCTGACACAAATAATTATCCTGTCCTGAAAGACATCAATCTCAAAACAATCAATGAATCCAACTTTAGGATAGCACTTTTGCATTTTGATGACTTGTAGTACCTCAGCCTTTGGGTCATACAAGGCAACGGGATTGACTGAAGCCTGGAAGGCGCATGCGCACACAAACAGAGATTCATTTTCATTCCATTTGAGAATATTGAACTTAGGCTCCTCTTCCTGCCATAGGCAGACTTCCTGTATTAACTCACCATCCTCAACCTGCCACACCAGGAGAGTATTTGTTAGCTTTGTGAGGGCCCCAAGTAATGCAGGCTCACTCGCCATGGCAAGCGACTTTTTCCTAGCTGGCAGGCCAGCATGCTCCAGGCCATGAATGTTTGGTCCACCAGGCACTGAATAGCACAGAACTCTTGGCACAAGTGCATTATTCAACGTTCCCTCATAATAGCAGTCATTTATCAGCTTGTCCAGCTCCGCTGATTGGTATCTATAAGGGAGAAGGCTTCCGATGATTTCCAGAGCTAAAGTCGATGGTTCTTTGTTCAAAGTGGACTTGCTCCTGCGTAGCACAGTGCAAAGGAGACTGTCAGATTCTGTCAGATGTGGCAAAAGTTCAAAATCTAACACTACTGATTGAACATTTGTTGCTTTGATTTTTTCCAGAAGCCAGTGGTAATTATACAAACACTTTTCTCTCAGGATCTCATAATTCTCAGAGCAAGACAAATGATATGGAAGATTATTAAGTTTGCGCAGGTTGTAACGTTTTGTTTCACCAGTTTCTGACTCGTCGCTTTTGAACATCAGAGGCTGGGATACAACTTTCCTGTCAGCACTGCTTTCAGGTGACGAAAGGCCGAGTTTTTTCATTTGGTACTCGTTGTATTTGAAAGGCTTTTTATTGTCATGCCACATGCCAAGATAATACTCTGTCATGATATTGTGCAAATAGAGGCGCCTCTCAGTATTGTCTAAGAAGAAGTCTTTAGCGGCTTCAATAAATTGTCTATGATACCAAAATATTACCCTTGCTCCATCTGACTCCCTGTTGACTAGAAAACTTTTGATATCATTTTTCAACCGAAGCCACAACAGTTGGGGAATCCTTCGTATTGGGGGAACATGATACTGAAAAACATCAGTTAGAACGGCATCGTCCAAAGACAAAGCATCTTCCAATTCTGTCTCGGAGATTCCTGATTTTGACGCAGTAATATAACCCAGGCAATGATTGACAAATAGCTTTCCAAGAGTTTTCTGAAGCTTGGTAAAAAGTTGGAAAATGACTTCCCTTATTGTAGTTTCAAGATGAAGTTCAGATACTTCGTAATACGACTTCCATGAGAGTACCTCGTCAAAGATAAGTTTCACATACAATGCCAAGCTGCATTGTTTGAAAGCACTGTTGACTAATTTCATCTGATCCTGAGTTAATTCTCTCTTGTTAGCCGTCAACCATGAAAATAGAATTTCTTGGCTTGTATCTCCCCCCAAAGATGGGACTTCAACATAGGTTCCATGTTCATATCTTTTGTGTAAGGTATGTAAGAGCCCATGCATTTCAGGAAGGGTCGACAAAATGACGATGACATGTGGAGGTAGTATTCTTGGTAGCCAGTGCAGCCTGTATGCCCCTTCCCGAGGAGACAGCTGATCAAGTGAATCTAGAATAAGATACAGCGGTTTGTCAACTGTAGCTTTTGCCAAAAGTTCATGGAACTTCTCGGTGACTGCACTAATTTCATCTGTTAGTTCCACATCTGTTATATTGTAACATAATGCAATTTGTCTGCATATAGCAATCAACATGTGCAGTATATTGGTACTCAGGGGAGTTGTCCCTATCATTCGTGTAACAATTACAGCTTCTTTTTCAGGCATCCAGGTTCTGATTTGTTCTACACTCTTAGCTATAATAGAAGTCTTGCCACAGCCGGAAGGTCCGTACACGATAATAGGATTGGAAGGACTCTGAATACATGCCATTTCGATTTTCTCCATTACATCGGCTCGGCCATGAAATATCTCACATCTGTTTTTAACCATGTGAAGATGGTGCAAAACTTCACTCTGCATTTGGCCTTGTGCCAGTTCTCTATTGTATATGATATTTCTGTCGATCATCTGAATCACAGCTTTTTCAAAAAGGTTGATGAAGTTTTGCAGGTAATCACTTGGAGAAGTTTCGCTGCCATCTGTGACGTCCTTCCACATGACCTTAAATCTAGAATCAAACATATGTAATTAGAGTCATGCCCATATGTCTATAAGATCTATACTTCTATTTAAAAGAATGACAGTAAGTTTACACCAAATATAGTCGTTAGTTACTGCACCAAAGAGTCTGTGGGAGGTCTCTGTTTACGCCTAAATCTCTAGCGCCCATGAGAGTTTAATAATTCTCGTGAAGATAATGATCACAATGATAAACATTTATAAATATCCATTTTCAGCAATGTATTAAAGGAATATGGAGTGGTGCCCCCCTGCATCACTGGACGTAAGCAGTCGAGGGTCGATTATTTAGTCAACTTAGGAAGTAAAGCTATGGAACACGTTTTACGTGTTCATACACAAACATCGCAATCGTTTACTAAATATAAATGTAATATTCCATTATACCTGTGTAGAGTTTGGACCACATTAACAAGGCGGGTGTCCCGGAGATCGCACAGTTGACTCTGTGCTTCCTCGTCCAGGCGCGATTCAAGCATATCTATGAACCTGGCGGCCTTCTCGTCAGTTAGATGGTCCATTATATCCTCAATTATTCTCACAAAACAAAGCACCCGAGTATTGGGATCATCTTTGGCATTGAAGATTCCCTGATCTATTTCTGTTTCTGTCACTGAAATATCAATAACAAAAACCTCGAAGTATATAGTGAGATAGAAAATAAGTTTAATGCAAAATAATGAAGATAGAATATCTCTGAATTACAGGACATGGTTAACGTACGTAAGCATACGTAGGCCTAGTCTAAGCTTTTAACTACATGTGTGGAGCAGTGGAGATGGTGACACTTGCGCGGTCATGTGTTAACTTAGCTAAAGAAAGAAGCTGGCAGCTGTTGAAAGCTCGTAAGTAATTAAGGCATTCAGTGATTGTGTTAAAAGAAATTCCGTACAATGTCATCAAAAGCTATGAAAAAAAAAAGATATTTATTCTACAATGAGCGGTTTCCTAAAATTCCTATGTCATTTTGGGTTACTGCTTTCATTGCCTGAAGTAACAAGGCTAATACTTAGTGACAAGTTTCACCGAATAGCAATACTTTGAGGTGTTGATGAAGGGATGTGAGAGAGAGAGAGAGAGAGAGAGAGTCCTATTGACCTGACAATACGTAACTAATGAAACTAACCTGATTTGAAATATTTATCGGTCATATCTTTGCTCATTTCTTGAGTATCCCGGCACGACTTGGCAGCTTGACGGAGGAGAATCTGCAGCTTCCTATAGGCCGTATTCCATTCATTTCTGGCACGTTTCTTCTTGCTCTCATCCTAAGATGAAACAGAAAGCGATTACTTACCAATCATGGTCAAGAATGTGATAAACTACAAAGTTCAAACGAACGCTTAAATTCAGTGGAAGAATTGATAAATACATGGGCTGAATTTAAGACCGAATCAAAGAGTACAGTGCCTGAATTAATAAATGCTGCAACAGGAATAAGAAATATATATGGAGACAGAATCATTATATCATACACAGAATTAATAACTCCAAGACCAAATTGAAATGTAGAGACCAAATTATAAGTTCTAAGGCATAAAGGTTACATAAAGGTTCAGAGACCAAATTAAAAATATGCACTCACGAAATTAGAAAAAAAAAACGAATAATGTATGGAATAATAAACTAGAACTAAATTCAGCATCTCAGTCATTTTTCCACATGAAATAATACCCCACGATAACGCTACATTAAATCTTATAATATGATAATTAGTTATATCAACCTTTCATTTCTTCTTACATATATGTATTGGAACGTAACCGTTGTTTCTGCATAACGACCATTTCAGTAAATCAACCGGCCTGTCCAGCGACCAATTTTGTTCAGTCAAAATAAGGAGATACCCAGTAAGGAGACCATGACGCTATATATATGGGACCAAACCGTCCCAAAGCCGGTCGCCTACTATATACTGTAATATGTTATTTGTTGTATAGTTCTAGGACAGAAAAAGGGAAGACTCACTGTGGAAAGGAAGTCAGGTATTTTCGAGGAGATGGGTTGGAGAACGTACACTGGAGGAATCGCGTTTTGGTCCAATGTGAACCAGGTATCAAGTACTGTAGTGTTGACATCCATTCCCACCAGTTTCCCTTTCATCGTATCGTATTCATCTTTTCCAATGGCAGTTGGAAAAGACTGGGAACCGTGTCTCTGGCCAAGAAATGCCTGCGAGAGAATTTTAATCTTAATGATTATTATTGACCATGCAGACATGTGTAGGAAGTTTTCAATTTTTAGTACTACACGTACGGTCTTACATTCTATTATGAATGATTATTATTAAAGACGCAAATTAATTTAAGTGTAGAGATACTAATTCGTTAAAACAGTGGTTCGTGTTACCGTGTATGTTAGAAAATAGGAATTAGTCAATCATTGTTTTCTTAATCATAGAAGAAATATATATGATTATATTTTAGCAGAGTCTCGACATGCCAATGTCTGGGAGTTTATCATGGTTTAGGGGATAGCTTGGCTGGGAAAACTAGTTTGCAATATTGTATGATGTTCTGCTTCTTTTGATAGGTGTATCAGCAGTTATTGAATGTGTATGTAATAACTACAATGATTAAACTTTCCGATCCGCATCTCTAGGATATTGAGGGGATGGCTCAAAGAGTTTATTGATTTCAGTTAGAGATAGGAGTACAATAATTATGTTTTATCCCTCACCACAAAGTTAGGACCTGCAGATAACTTCTGGCAATTTTCTATTTCTTGCAAACAAAGCGCTGCTGTCTGGTGGTCGTCTGTTATATCATCAGTAACTCCCCAGCGCATATCAATCACCTGTTGTGTGCAAATGGCAAATTACATCTTACTAAATTAGCATTCAGTAACTGTAACTTCATTATCAACCATTCAATTTAAATGTTTAATAGAACATAGGCTTTGGCGCTCCTGATACTGATACATACATATTAATGAGCATGGGTAATCCTACACCTCAATGGGTGCTTGGGAAGGGCTACATTATAACACATGTCTATCTTAAAAGGTCAGAAACAAAAACGACTCGAGTGGACGATTTACTAGACGGACGTGATCATCCTTTTTCACTATCAATTATCGCTGACTTCCATAGAAGTCAACTTAATTAGAAATTAATAAATAATTAATAAAAAATAGAAATTAACTTAATTAATGATACCGGTAATGTATGAAAAGAGCTGACTAATAGCTAGCTACCATACGCACCTGAAATTCCAATCCATATTTACTCCGACAATGATGTTGGATTTTGGGGTAAACTCTCTCTATCAATGAATTCCGTTCCTTTGCGGTATCTGGTAAATAGCATATGAAAAATAAAGTCATTTTTATAGTTCCCTATTTTGTGGCGATGCTTTCGTGAGTAATAATTAACCAAACCAGTTGCGGTCATATGTAGGCGCCTGCTTCGTAGATAGGGAATCGCCATCGGGGATATAAAGCGAACTACGTCGCACTGCTATCGGGGGACAAGCGGCCGATGCATCTCAGTGTTGCGGGACTGTGGCTATAAGAGCTATTTATGAAAAAATGTACATGAAATATTTGTGTTACATAGCTGAAACCGCTCTGACTAATAGACCTAGATTTCCACTTTCTAAAACTGTGTTTGTTATGAAGATATAATGATTGGAGTTCGGGTAATGAGCATTTTAAAAAAGTCGGGGTATGTCGGACCTTAGTAGTAAAATACTACTAAGGTCGGACATGCCTGTTTATTTGAGAGAGTGAGGCAACTTGAAACACGCCAGTAGGTATCTCTGTATTTCCTTTCAATATTGACAATGTTTATGATAATAGGAAATAGGCAGCATTTCAGCACATATGTGCAGTTCCTCCAAGAGAGCCTTTACATCAAATAAGTGAATGTTTTAAATATGGTAGCCTACATCAATGTCACTATATGTATAGTCATTAGACTGTTTCTCTTTTATTTCCCTCCATACCAAATTATGTTTTTATTGTATGATATTGTCTTCTTAGTATTTATACATAATCATATATATATATATACATACGGTATACCGGGATGGTGATATGTACCTGGTCAAATCCGGAAATTTTGTAACATTTTTGGTTTGTTTTACAAAAACACTCACAGTTTTTGCAAAATATGTCGGAACCTTGATTTTTTTCTTGCATTGTATACGAAAATATATATTATATGATGTTGGAAAATTTTATCACTGTAGTCCATGTCTTTAGTTATCAATTATAGCCCCTGATTCATGATATAGATAAGTTTTATACTACGAATCCATTTTCATGGCACAAGAATCAGTAAAATTATTTTAATTATAATTTAATTAATATATCTCTGAGATACACATCACATGTCAGAATAAGTGTGGCATAAGATTTGTAATCTGGCTATAATATCTTAGGACTGAGCAGGGAAAGACAAAAAATGCCTAAAAATGGACCAAAAAAGCTTTTATACTACGAATCCACTTCTAAATGAGATATCTAAAGAAATAAAAAAGAATAAGAATCCAGCTTTTCAAATTATCATTATTAGATTCTTGTGATTCTATGGGCAAAGTTTTAAAGATTTAATGTTTGTGCATTTGGTGTGGTGGGAGCCAGTCTGAAAAAAGCCAAATGCCAAATATTTATACTACAAATCCACAATGTCATCTAGTGTTAGTTTGATGAACAGTGCCACCACCTACCATTTTACTGCTTAGCTGACTTATCCAGTGTCAATGACCATTCAAGCTTTGTGCCATTGAAACCAATGTAAGTCTTATTTCTACTGGTTTTCTTGATAGATTGTCTTATAAAGTCGGAAATATTAAAGATCAGGAAGATCAATTCAGCCATAACTTACATTTTAGCCATATTTAAGTCAAATTTTCACTATGAATCCATTGGCCATACGGCCTGAGCAATAATAGGAGCTGTTCACCGCTTATTTGTAACTGGTTCTTTTGGTATTGATGGTTAACATAGGTGGATTTGTAGTATAAATGGATTCGTAGTATAAATGTAATTTATAGTTTAAGCGTTTTTCACTCAAATTCTTGGCATATTTATCATCATTTTGAAGGAAACGAACGTTGCTAGAGGTAATTTAGTCGATTGGATGCCAGTGGACGTATCATATATGCTTTTTTATTTCTATTATTATTATAACTACCATTACGTCTGTCGGATTTAAATGCTTGCTGTGGGAAGAGAAATGCTTCTAGGACAATATGATAAAAAATACCTGAAACCATGCTACAATATCCCTGGTCACCAAGGATGAAGATTAAAATAATTTTAGAACGTACACATTAGATGAAAATCAAGCCATTCAATTTCAATAATTATTTTTATACTACGAATCCACTATGAGAATATTTATACTACGAATCCACTTAATTACATAGGAAATAATATTGTTTAACATCAATTTTTTTGGAGAAATGTTTTACAGATGCTGACAGCTTCCTCTACACACAGTTTCAGGAGTTATACTTGATTGATATTGGAATCAGGAACGATACAACATTTCATATATTTCAAAATTAGAGATTCATTCCAGAAAAATAAATTGCTTTCGCATAGATGGATAAAAAATACATGAAACCATGCTACAATATCCCTGGTCACCAAGGATGAAGATTAAAATAATTTTAGAACTTACATACAGGTCGAAAATCAAGCCATTCAATTTCAATAATTAATTTTATACTACAAATCCACCATGAGAATATTTATACTACGAATCCACGTAATTACATAGGAAATAATATTGTTTAACATCAATTTTTTTTTAGAAATGTTTTACAGATGCTGACAGCTTCCTCTACACACAGTTTCAGGAATTATACTAGATTGATATTGGAATCAGGAACGATACAACATTTCATATATATATTTCAAAATTAGAGATTCATTCCAGAAAAATAAATTGCTTTCGCATAGATGGATAAAAAATACATGAAACCATGCTACAATATTCCTGGTCACCAAGGATGAAGATTAAAATAATTTTAGAACTTACATACAGGATGAAAATCAAGCCATTCAATTTCAATGATTAATTTTATACTACAAATCCACTATGAGAATATTTATACTACGAATCCATGTAATTACATAGGAAATAATATCATTTAACATCAATTTTTTTTAGAAATGTTTTACAGATGCTGACAGCTTCCACTACATACAGTTTCAGGAATTATACTAGATTGATATTGGAATCAGGAACGATACAACATTTCATATATTTCAAAATTAGAGATTCATTGCTTAAAATTTATACTACGAATCCATTTCTTTGGTCTCTCATAGTGAATTTATTGATGATCTCAGCACCATGAAAAGTTTATGATACCATAGATACAACTCTCAGGTTGGACTAGCATGAAATCTTTATTATCTAACTCCTCTGTCCTATTATTTATTGGGTTTGCCACAACCTAATGTCAATTTCGACTGGTTCCAGGAGCTCCTGATTAAAAATGTCATGAGATGAAAAAATATGAAAGAATGAAGTTCATTAACTTTCTCACCTGTTTTTCAGGCCACCAAAACATTCCTTTTACTGGGACTAATCAATAAATAACCAGGATCAATTCATAGAGGGTAAAGAAAAGCATAAAAGCAGCATAAATCAATGGATTCGTAGTATAAAAGTATGAAATTCACTTTGTATTTCAACCATCAACCCTCCTCTTAATATAGAAAAATAAGAAATGATATTTTCAGGGATTAATCTATATATTATCGACATTATATGGACAAAAGATGAAAATGATCAAAGAAAATTTTTTTGAAAAAAAAATGTTACAAAATTTCCGGATTTGACCACAGGTCTATATATTCAAAACACAGTCTAACACACACACAAACGTCTAGCATCTCATTTTCCTTAAGGGATAGATATTGACGGATACAGGTGAGATGAGATATTCACTTCAATTGATCTAAGAGTGTTAAACTAGAAATACTGTATGAGGGTCAGATTTTCAGAAAATGTACAATTGGCAGCTCTGCACATTTAATAAAGTCTGCTAAATTAGGCTGAAAAACGATGAATACCAGATATATCTGAGTATATTTCGTATTGTGTGGTTTTAAAATATCGTATCATATGTTAAACTGTATTTTGAAGCTCCTTTTTGGCTGTAAACTTTGGTTATTGTAAAGAATAGGTGAAGGCGAATTGTAGCCTACATTTCCTGAGAATCTAACCCATGAAGTCATTATATATAACTTCAACTCACAACGCCCTACTGGCTGATGCTTCAAGACGCCAAGACCAGAGAAGCACGTTTCCTTATTACAATTATATACTTTACAAGAAGAAATGCCTAACAAAGGTTGGTAGCCTAATTATAACATCTGAAAAGAAGTATCTTTTTTTTTCTTTTTTTTCAACTAGTTAGCATGGTCACACACGATTAAAGTTGGACGTGGAGAATGAGGGCTTGATGTAATTTGGTGTTATCAGCCCCGATGTTTCGTTTTGTTGACATATTGAATAAATAGCCCAGTTAGGGGGGGGGAGGTATCTTTTTTTTTATTTAAATTAATAGCACTGTTTAATAATTCCTTTGAACTCACTTATTTCTAGAAATGGAAACTTTACATACCGGTGAATGTGGAACTGGTGAATATTCTGATGACCTGGGAATTTAGTGGGGGAAGATTGGAAACGTCTCCGCGCATAACACGCGAAATGCTCGCCTCAAAGCATGCTTCTTCTGCCATTTCTTCCTTCTTGTTGTGCTGAATGCGCAATTAGGCTTAGGCCTATGAACAGAAAAAAATCGAGGAGGTAAAACCGGATTCAAGTACGTGCATATGCTAATCTTACAATTGATGTTCTCTACCCTTAGTATTAGGCCTTAGGCCTACATTTCATGACATTTGAGTGGACGTAGGCCTATCTGAAGTATGGCGGAGAGCTTCATGCAACATAATAGGCCTATAATAATTATGCCTACCGTACCGGTAGATAAGTTTCTAACCAACAGTGTACCGTATTGAGTATTAGTTAGAATGGTAGGATATTGTACGTTGTTGTTCTGACAATATTTTTTTCAATTGCGGTTCTCTGACAATATCAATAGGCCATAATACTGGAACGGTATTTGCTGCATGTTTCTGGTAGGCCTACAGTATAAACAAAATCCAAAGGTGCATGTGTATAAAACGATTATTTCCAAAGTCCAAATTAAGTTTTCCCTGAAGTGAAGTTATTTATGAGACAATTCATACAAATTTGAGTCCTTATAGGCCTACCCAGGTAGGAAAAAACGTTGCTCAACCCTCGATCAACCCTCAATATTATATCAAATGAATAACGTTTAGCAAAAAACGTTAATATACCGTGAATTAACGTTTGTTGAATGATGTTATGCAATAAACGTTGATGTGACATCAAAGTAACGGTAGGTTGATCCACGTTGACCGAATGATGTTAATATGACGTCATATGGTTGCTGTTAAATTGACGTTCATGAAATAATGTTAAAATGACGTCATATGGTTGCTGTTAAATTGACGTTCATGAAATAATGTTAAAATAACGTCATATGGTTGCTGTTAAATTGACGTTCATGAAATAATGTTAAATGACGTCATATGCTTGATGTTAAATTGACGGTTTTGTATTGGCCTCAATTTGACCTCAATTTGACGTGGATTAACGTATAACATATTAACGTTTTTCCATAGACGTTTAATGAATGTACAAAAAACGTTGGTTAAATTTACTATAATGCTTGGAGATTTGGGTCAGATACAACTGGCTATGCTTATGTCAGCAACTGGCTTGTACCAGGAAACTGGTTCAAGCCAGTTGCTGACATAGGCACATGGGCACATGGCACTGCTAGTGGACATGTTTAAATCAAGGTTTATATAGGCAGGAGAGAGAGAATTTAAAAGCATTTCCCAAATAATGTGAAACAGATGTTATCCCTTAAAACATCAGATTACTTTTATGTGATGTGTCACATGAAAATGAGCCATATGGAATTATTTCAATTATGTGGGTTTGTGACTTTTTTAACGAATTTCTGCACATGGATCCTGGGATGATTCATACACAAACTTTACATTTTCTTCAAGCTGCATGTCTCTAGATGCTGGGGGTCTTTAGTTTGAATAGATTCAAGCAACTGGAAGGAAACCAGAGACCAAAACATGATGCAACCTCCAATGGGGCCAAGAGGAACATGTGGGCTCAGATTTTCAAAAACGGAATGGTCGATTACACCAATTTCCAGGGCAACTAGGGCTTAGATATTCGATGTAATTCGATGCGGGGGGGGGGGGGGGGGGCTGTTATACCCTGGTTCCAAAGGAAATTTCATTCTAAGCATTCCTTCATTTTCAAAACAAAAGAGTTTGAGATCGCCAAGTTGGTAGGAAGAGCTACACTTTTTAGGTACATCTCTATGGCACAAATTCTGAAAAAGTTGATTTTTTTCTGGTGGCCCATAGAAATTGTCTGAGATATTAACCTAGACCAGTTTTTTCTACTCTTTTCAAATCTGGTCTCCATTTTTTTCTATTGGCATTATTGGCGACGTTATCGGCAATCCGACTGTTATCACCAGGTGGCAGTACCATAGAACCTGGCTTTCACTAGGTGCCCTCACAGTTTACTACATGCTATTTACAAGAAAAGTCTTACTAGTATACTTATATGAGGCATTTATACCTTATTGATATTACATGTTATAAACTTGGGAATATTGAAAGCAATGAAATAGATACTTTATTTATATAATTTACCTGCTTGATGTTGAAAAATGTTGTGAAGAAAGCACCCCTATAATCTTAATATTATTACTATGAGTACTATATTGAGTTAGCAAGATTGCTAAACACCAACTTGGAAAGGATACCTATGTTAGCTACAGGAGAGGATTGTATGAAGGGTAAGTTCAAGTGATGGAAATGGATGTGGAACTCTGAAAAGGTCAAGCAAAGGGATTGCATATAATATGCAGTCTCTCCTTGAATGCTCCTGGGCAAAATGCTTCTGTGGAGAAGTATTCTGCCCTAACACTGAGCACAAATCTGCTGTTAAAGACCAGTAGTGCCAAAACTCACCAGGTGGAAGTACAGTAGAACTTGGCTTTCACTAGGTGGCCTCACAGGTTACTACATGGTATTTACAATTTCTATTGGAACAAAAGTCTCACTTGTAATACTTATATGAATGAGATATTTATACCTTATAGATATTATACTTTATAAACTTGGGAATATTGAAAGAAATGAAATCGATAATTTATTTGTATAATTTACCTGCTTGATGTTGAAAAATGTTGCGAAGTAAGCACCCTTATAATTCTAATATTATTACTATGAGTACTACTGAGGTACCAAGATTGCCAAACACCAACTTGAAAAGAATATCTATGCCAGCTACAGGAGAGGATCGTATGAAGGGTAAGTTTAAGTGATGGAAATGGATGAGGAACTCTGAAAAAGTCAAGCAAAGGGATTGCATATAATATGCAGTCTCTCCTTGAATGCTCTTGGGGAAAATGCTTCTGTGGTGAAGCATGCTGCCCTAACACTGAGCACAAATCTGCTGTTAAAGACCAGTAATGCCATAACTCACCAGGTGGAAGTACAGTAGAACTTGGCTTTCACTAGGTGGCCTCACAGGTTACTACATGGTATTTACAATTTCTATTAGAACAAAAGTCTCACTAGTAATACTTATATGAGATATTTATACCTTATAGATATTATACTTTATAAACTTGGGAATATTGAAAGAAATGAAATCGATAATTTATTTGTATAATTTACCTGCTTGATGTATAAAAAAAAGTTGTGAAGAAAGCACCCTTATAATTCTAATATTATTACTATGAGTACTACTGAGGTACCAAGATTGCCAAACACCAACTTGAAAAGAATATCTATGCCAGCTACAGGAGAGGATTGTATGAAGGGTAAGTTTAGGTGATGGAAATGGATGAGGAACTCTGAAAAGGTCAAGCAAAGGGATTGCATATAATATGCAGTCTCTCCTTGAATGCTCCTGGGGAAAATGCTTCTGTGGTGAAGCATGCTGCCCTAACACTGAGCACAAATCTGCTGTTAAAGACCAGTAGTGCCATAACTCACCAGGTGGAAGTACAGTAGAACTTGGCTTTCACTAGGTGGCCTCACAGGTTACTACATGGTATTTACAATTTCTATTGGAACAAAAGTCTCACTTGTAATACTTATATGAATGAGATATTTATACCTTATAGATATTATACTTTATAAACTTGGGAATATTGAAAGCAATGAAATCGATAATTTATTTGTATAATTTACCTGCTTGATGTTGAAAAATGTTGCGAAGTAAGCACCCTTATAATTCTAATATTATTACTATGAGTACTACTGAGGTACCAAGATTGCCAAACACCAACTTGAAAAGAATATCTATGCCAGCTACAGGAGAGGATCGTATGAAGGGTAAGTTTAAGTGATGGAAATGGATGAGGAACTCTGAAAAAGTCAAGCAAAGGGATTGCATATAATATGCAGTCTCTCCTTGAATGCTCTTGGGGAAAATGCTTCTGTGGTGAAGCATGCTGCCCTAACACTGAGCACAAATCTGCTGTTAAAGACCAGTAATGCCATAACTCACCAGGTGGAAGTACAGTAGAACTTGGCTTTCACTAGGTGGCCTCACAGGTTACTACATGGTATTTACAATTTCTATTAGAACAAAAGTCTCACTAGTAATACTTATATGAGATATTTATACCTTATAGATATTATACTTTATAAACTTGGGAATATTGAAAGAAATGAAATCGATAATTTATTTGTATAATTTACCTGCTTGATGTATAAAAAAAGTTGTGAAGAAAGCACCCTTATAATTCTAATATTATTACTATGAGTACTACTGAGGTACCAAGATTGCCAAACACCAACTTGAAAAGAATATCTATGCCAGCTACAGGAGAGGATTGTATGAAGGGTAAGTTTAGGTGATGGAAATGGATGAGGAACTCTGAAAAGGTCAAGCAAAGGGATTGCATATAATATGCAGTCTCTCCTTGAATGCTCCTGGGGAAAATGCTTCTGTGGTGAAGCATGCTGCCCTAACACTGAGCACAAATCTGCTGTTAAAGACCAGTAGTGCCATAACTCACCAGGTGGAAGTACAGTAGAACTTGGCTTTCACTAGGTGGCCTCACAGGTTACTACATGGTATTTACAATTTCTATTGGAACAAAAGTCTCACTAGTAATACTTATATGAGATATTTATACCTTATAGATATTATACTTTATAAACTTGGGAATATTGAAAGAAATGAAATCGATAATTTATTTGTATAATTTACCTGCTTGATGTATAAAAAAAATTGTGAGGAAAGCACCCTTATAATTCTAATATTATTACTATGAGTACTACTGAGGTACCAAGATTGCCAAACACCAACTTGAAAAGAATATCTATGCCAGCTACAGGAGAGGATTGTATGAAGGGTAAGTTTAAGTGATGGAAATGGATGAGGAACTCTGAAAAGGTCAAGCAAAGGGACTGCATATAATATGCAGTCTCTCCTTGAATGCTCTTGGGCAAAATGTTTCTGTGGAGATACATGCTGCCCTTACACTGAGCACAAATCTGCTGTTAAGGACCAGTGGTGCTGTAACTCCTGATTCAACAGATAACCCAACAGGCATGCACCTTTTAGTAAACGTTGCCCAATGGCTAATGAAATACTAGCGGTATTGCAGGGCTTACTAGCTGGTCAGCACTTTTTAGTAAACGTTGCCGAATGGCTAGTGAGTGACTTCAGAAGTGCAGTGACTTTTAGCTGGTCAGCGCTTTTTAGTAAACGTTGCCCAATGGCTAGTGAGTGACTTCAGAAATGCAGTGACTTTTAGCTGGTCAGTGCTTTTTAGTAAACGTTTCCCAATGGCTAATGATTGACTTCAGAAATGCAGTGAATCAAGTGCACTCACTTGAATTTTCCACTTGCTAAAATTTAAAATCTCAACCTCCTCCTTTTACCCCCTCATTGTCGTCAACCCCTCACCCTCCCTCCCTCCTCCTAGACCTATACTATCTTCTTTCTCCCCTGTCGTCGTCAGGAAAACTAGCGCACAAATAGCTACAAATCGTTTATTTTGAAGCTATCAAAAGATATATACAATCAATCTTTTGGTGTCAAGTGTCGGTCAAATACATACGGTAATTGCCGTCACATAGCCTCCTAGCTGACGCCAGAAGAATGGATTGGGAGGGTTGTTAATTGGACAGAAATGAACAACGTCACCAGCTGAATTAAGTATTTGCCACCTATTGGACTTATGTGTGTGACTGGCATATACGTTTAACTGAATATTATATGCACCTCCCCCTATGAGTATCCCTGTCGGAAATATTGGTGCCTCTTTGGCTTTTTTATCTCTGAGTGAACTTGACCTTACTTGCGTCGCCAAACTTACGTCGCCAAATTTGCGTCGGCATGACAACGTAAAATAGTTACCTCATGTAAAGGACGACCGTTGGCGCCAAACTTGCGTAAGCATGACAACGTGAAATAGTTACCGCTTCACAAGTAACGGCCGTCGGCACATCGTTAGTGAACATGACTGATATGCCTTCACTTCAGCGTGTGTCTCCGTCCCGGCAACATCGTCCTATTCACTGTCTCCACTACCCTGTAGGCCCGACCCAAGCTCTAACATGGGATCGTGGGGCTGGCTTACAGACTCCACAGTCTACAGCCTCCACAACTAGATCCAGGAAAACTTTAGAAGTAGACACACACTAGATTTCACAGTAGAAAGGACTACAAATCAAGGGTGAGTATCACTTTTATTAACAAAAATTGATTAATTTTCATGTGGCATATATTTTCTATTTATATTGTATTCTACTCATTTTAGGTGTCACTGCTGGCAAATACAGATCCACGAGGGGACAAGTATTACAGGATACACAGGAAAAGCATGTGAGGTACTAGTAGTAGTTGCAGCAACTGCTCAAAAGCTACTAGTAAATGACTAGTAAACACTGCAGAGCAGTGCTTAATAGTCGATTTTTAAAGTACTAGGGTGGTATTACTATTAGTCACTGCATTTGCAGTGCTTACTAGTCACTGCATTTGCTGGTTATTAACAACAATCAATTAATGTGGCATATATTTTCTATTTATATTCTATTTTAGTCTCATTTTAGGTGTCACTGATGGCAGATACAGATCTACGAGGGGACAAGTATAATACACAAAGGAAACTTAGGATTGATGAACAGATTTGACATCACCTGCATTGAAATGCATTAAAATGATGAATAAGAATTTGAAATAAAAAAAGTAATTGTTTAACAAATAAAAGCAACCAATTCCTCCTTCCCCCCCCCCCCCCCCCAAAAAAAAAATCCCCAGCGCTTTTGTAGTGACTACTAGGCGCTGCATATACAGTATATAAGATACTAGTAGTAGTTGCAGCAACTGCTCAAAAGCTACTAGTAAATGACTAGTAAACACTGCAGAGCAGTGCTTAGTAGTCGATTTTTGAAGTACTAGGGTGGTATTACTATTAGTCACTGCATTTGCAGTGCTTACTAGTCACTGCATTTGCAGTGTTTACTAGTCGCTGCATTTGCAGTGCTTACTAGTCGCTGCATTAGCAGGGAATACTAGTAATACCAACCTAGCACTTCAAAAAACGGCTAGTAAGCACTGGACTGCAGTGCTTACTAGTCGTTTACTAGTAGCTTTTGTGCCCGCTGGGAATTCTTTTTTTTCTATTTCCATTACTACTACACAGAATTAACATTCATTTAACCATCAGGGAAAAGGTTATTTCAACGTTCATTTAACAGGTTATTTTGATGTTATTTCAACGTTCAATTTAACAGGTTATTTTGATGTTATTTCAACGTTCATTTAACGTTGGTATTAAAACGTTCACCTCAAATAAAAACCGTTAATTCAACGTTGTTTAGATAACGTGGATCACTTAACGTTAATTTGAGGTTGATTGAGTCCAGGTATATGGCAGTGAAACTAACGTTAGATATTGAGGGTGTTTGCCCCGTTATGGCCGTTATTTTGAGGTTGATTTGACGGGATTTTGTTACCTGGGTAGTGCCTGTATTATATGTGACGGTCAGTTTGAAAAATTCCACACCTCCGTTCTTATCATCACAGACGGAATCATGCGAGCGATGAAGGGTTGTTGTTAATATATCCCCGGGTATCCCAGCCGAGGCCTAGTAGTAGGCCCTACGTGCTACTGGCTGCTGTACTACATGGCATCATCAATTTACTCCCCCAGAGAAGGGTTACATGCAAAAGCTTAAATAGTGTGTCTTGTCAGCCTCTCCAGTACGCGAAATTACTCCAGGATTGTTTTTGCAGTAACGATTATGTATGCCATTATGGCGTCCTAGTCTTTGCTAGTGTTTGTGTTATGGTCATGATAGCGGTCATGACAACACACCGGTAAACACGTGGAGCGATGGCGTGTTTATTTACACGGATCATGTGACCGGTATACGCCCACTGTAGCCTACAGTAACTGGTGAAACACTGAAAAGGAACTTGGATATATCATCAAATAGGCCTACGTATAAAATAATAAATACATGTCCATTCCTCCATTGTGAACGACATCCAATTTATGGGAAATTATAATTTAAGAATACAGAAACACGTCTTTAATTGCAAGACATTTTTTGTGTACAAGACCAAATCCTCTGAAACAACTTGTCAACATTCATCCCTCACAAGTGGCGCCCTCTGCCATTACACGCCGACTAACTATAATAAAACACCCACCGCCGTACCAGTTACAACGCTAAAACTACAGTTCTAAAAGTCAGACTTAAAAAATAATGATACATTATTGTTGTAAATAATGCCCCAAATCGTGACATCTAGAAACTAATCTAAATACCCCAGTTTCGTTTTACGGCGGAATTGTAGGGTTATTTTACATAGCACTTCTAATTGTAAATTTAGTTTAGGCGTAGCCTACTTGGTGAGGCCTGAATTTCTCTGTTGACATCATGCGAGCGAGCCACGAGTGAATCGAACAAGTGAAACTGAAAGGGAAGAAGAAAGTCAACGATGGAGACGGGTATCAAAAGGAAAACTACCTTGGATGGGGACAATTCTGAATCACATGCAAATGGTTCCTCAAAGAAAAGTAGATTAACGACTGAAGGATGGAGAAATTGGGATGTCGGCCAAGTTGGCGATTATTTATCTGAAAATGAAATCGGTTTGGACACGATTTCAACGTTCAGAGGTACGGTAACTTCATTTTGACTTCGTTCTTTTTATTTTCCCAAGCCAGCCTGTAAAATTTATTTTCTCCACGATCTCTGTAATACATGAATTCATGTCAGGCATGGTGGTATGTAGGCCTATACATGTACATATATGATAGGCCACTTTGTTCCCAGACAAAAAGCGCTCAGCAAAAGCTACCAAACGAAAACATTCCAAAAACAAAATTCAAACCAGGGGCTTTAAAATGGCATTTGACTGGTTTACACCGGTTGCACTATAAGCCGCATTTTACACAAAGGCCGCATTTTACACGAAAAACCCGCATTTTATACTTTTTTGTGTGTATTCTATCAATTTTTTCCCCCCATTTTAGGCATACACTTGGGTTGTGTATTCCGTTCTCATTTTAGCAATATTAATCACATACGGTATGTAATACAGTACCATGTACATCCATTCATCAAAATGTCATTTTTTAGGCCCAAATATGTATTGAGACGAAATACATTGATATTTAGGGGGCTGGGTACCCTGTCGCATCACAACAAAGTCGTAAAATGATTCGAAACTAAAGTGAATAATTTTAACACTCCTTCTCACTTGCTTGTGAAGTATCCTACATTTTTAAGATTACATACAGTTCATATTTGCTATATATATGCTTACTCACAATATTAGTAAAAAAAAAAACCTTTCAATTACCCTAGAAATACTCCTGGTATTAGCACCTTATTATTTATCAGATCATTAGTCAGAATTTAAACACAGTAGACAAACTACCTGACTTAGCAATAACATTTGACTTAGGACATGACTTAGAATTATAGTGTCTTTCAGTTATAATGAGAGTTCAGTTCTAGAAAGAAGATTTTGAGAAGAAGTCTCTTCTCAGTATTAGAGTGAAGTAGGTTTGACAAAGACTAATTGTCACTAAGCCTGTTCACTCCGGTCATGGTGCGGAGCTTGTGGAACTGCTCCTTATTCAGGCCTTTGGTTAGGATGTCTGCGACCATGTCCTCACTGGGACAGTACTGTAAGTCTTCAGTACCGTTTTCCACTTGCTCACGGATGAAGTGATACTTAATACCAATATGTTTTGCACGACCATGAAACTGGGGGGTTTTGGCCATGCAAATTGCTGATTGGTTATCCTCATAGATCAGCATTGGTGTGGTTGGTGAGTTTGTTAAGTCACCAACAAGCTGCCTCATCCAGTCCTGAGCAGCACTTGCCAAAGCCATGTACTCGGCCTCAGCGGTGGAGAGAGCTACACAGCTCTGCTTCTTGCTTCTCCAGCTGACGGCGGTTCCACAGATCTGGAAAATGTACCCTGAGGTGGATCTGCGATCATTGATGGCGCCGGCCCAGTCAGAGTCGGAGAACCCAAGGCAGTCGCCTGGATTTCCCTTCTCGAAGCACAGACCATAGTTGATGGTCCCCTTCAGGTAGTGCATGATTCGCTTCACTGCCGTCCAGTGCTCGTTTGATGGTTTCGAGCAGAACTTAGCTACATTACTCACAGCATATGTGATGTCTGGTCTTGTCCATGTAGGTAAGTACAGTAGGCTGCCAACAGCTGATTGATACAGCGACTGGTTGACGGCCTCACTATCTTCATTTGTTTTGGTGAATTTGACGCTAGTGTCCACTGGCGTCGCCACAGATTTGGCCTCGCTCATCTTGAGTTTCTCAAGCACTCTCTCAGTGTATGCTGATTGACCCATCCAGATATTCACAGTATTTGTCTCTTGGTCAACAGCTACACCCAAGAAGTATTTGAGTTTACCCATGTCGGTCACAGTAAACTCATCAGCGATGGCCTTCTTCACCTTCCTCATTTTGTGTTCATCTCCTGCTGCTATGATTATGTCATCAACATAGACAGCAAGAATCACCAATCCTCCTTCTGATGTGTATATACACGGGTCATTAGTAGATTGGCTGAACCCAATCTTGCACAGGTGTTCGTCAAGTGCAGCATTCCAGCAGCGTGGTGATTGTTTAAAGCCATAGATACTCTTCTTTAGCCTACAGACGAGATCTTCTTTGCCTCTAGCCTTAAAACCTTCTGGCTGCTTCATATACACTTCCTCCTTCAGGGTGCCATTTAAGAAGGCTGTTGTCACATCGAGCTGATGCAGATGGAGGTTATCTCTTGCAGCTAGTGCAATCACTGTGCGGACTGACTCTGACCTCACTACTGGGCTGAAGGTCTCATCATAGTCCAGTCCGTACTGTTGTGAAAAACCTTGTGCAACTAGCCTTGCCTTGAACCTCTCGACAGTTCCATCTGCTCCCAACTTCACCTTAAACACCCACTTGCTGCCGACAGTCCTCCTGCCCTTTGGGAGTTGAACCAAGTCCCAGACTTGATTTCCATGGAGTGAGTCCATCTCCATTTTCATGGCATCCTGCCATTTCGTCTTGTTCGGTCCGGACACTGCATCCTGTAGAGAAGTTGGTTGGGGATTAGTGTGAGTCAGTTGCACCCATGCGCCATACATGTTAGGTGCTCTCCTCTCACGGCGTGGCCTTGGAGCTGCTGGCTCCTCTTGCCCTATTGCTGGCTCAACTTCCTCTACTACTGGCACATTTTGGTTTGCCACTGGTGCATCTTCCTCTACCACAGACTCGTTGTCACTGCCGTCAAGGAGTATGGCTTACTTGATAGAGCATCTAGGCTCCTTCTTAACCTCAGGTTCAGGCTCCTTCTCCACAGCAGATTGCTCCTTCTCAACCCCATTCTTTGTCTCATCAAAGATGACATCACAGCTGAGAATCACCTTGGAGCGCTTCACATCATACAGTCTGTATCCCTTGTATTGGTAGTGGTACCATACCCAAGGAAGATGCATCTCCTAGCTTTAGGGTCGAATTTCTTCCTTTCATCCTTAGGTATGTAAGCAAAGGCTAGACAGCCAAACACCGTCAGCATACCTACATGAGGTTTCTCACCAGTCAGAGATTCGTAAGGGGTCATTCCCTCAACTGCAGTGGTTGGGCTCCGGTTCCTCAAGTGCACAGCTGTAGACACAGCTTCTGCCCAAAACTTGCGGGGGAGTGTAGACTCAGCCAGCATACAGCGGGCTGTCTCAACAATGGTGCGGTTCATTCTTTCTGCAACCCCATTTTGCTCCGGTGTTTTTGGTACAGTATGCTCCTGTCTGATCCCTTCCTTCCTGAGATAGGTTTGAAACTCAGTCGACGTATACTCGCCACCATTGTCAGACCGAAGTGCCTTCAATCTCATACCCGTAGAAGTCTCTACTTGGGCTTTCCATTCCAGAAATTGATTGAACACTTGGTCCTTGTGTTTTAGCACATACACCCAGGTGTACCAAGTCTTGTCATCAACAAAGGTTAGGAAGTATTCACAGCCACTGAGTGATTTGGTACTCATCTTCCCACACACATCACTATGTACCAAACCCAACACTGCTTCGCTTCTCTTTGCACCACTGGTAGGAAACTTGGTGCGATGGTGTTTTCCTTGAACACATGGTTCACACACACCTAGATCATCATTCATAGTACAGTCCAGTCCAACAACCATGCTATCTGCATTCAGTTTCCTCATGTTCTGACTGCCGAGATGTCCATATCTCTTGTGCCACAGTTCTTCAGTGGGCTTGTTCCCTTTCTTCGCCACAGCTGCAATGTGGTGGTTATCCTTACAGTTCAGATAGTAAAGATCTCCTACTCTCTCTCCTGTTACCACAATCTCACCATTAGAGTCAATAAATTGGCATCCATGATGAGTAAATACAGTACTCTCTACATAGCGAGTGGCCTGAGAAATACTAAGGAGATTGAAAGAGAGCTTGGGCACATATAAAGCATTTCTCAGTTTAGCAGTCTTCACTTTACCTTCTTACCTTTCCAGTGAGACAGTCCCAGTCCCTACTCCAGGTAGATCATACCCATCTCCCACTGTAACACCTTGTGGTTGATCAAGAGGGGTATAAGTAAGGAACTTAGACCTATCATTGCACATATGACTCATGGCTCCAGAGTCAATGATCCATCCTCCTGGTGCTGCCCCCTTGACTCCAGCCTTCTGCAATGCTTGCCCGTTGGCTTCGCATGCCTCTCGCCACAAGTATGACAAAGGTTGAATTTCCCTTTCGGCGTGGTGAAGGAAAAACCCAGAGACTCGAGGTAAAAAAAATTTTCCCTTCGGTGGACTTGCGATGACCATTGGCGACTGACCAGTTCACGTCAGACGCTCAGTTACGTCACACGCCCGAACGTGGGATTACGTCACAGACAGTCTCCATGTACTTTGGTCGCCTAGATATATATAGCGACTCTCTCCGAGGTCGCTGCCACCATATGGGTAAAGTCACACTAAAGGAGGCCAAAAGCGTTACATGGAGCAAAATTTTCTAAATCCTTTCAGGTCTTCAAATAAGAAGTACTAATATTCCATAGGGTCTCTAGTTCATAACTGCAAAATGCCAACAAATTCCAACCATTAGGATATCCCCAAATCAACATTTTGGTGACCATGTCTTATTGGTAATGTATGTGACAGAACAATCTTGACATGCCTTATTTATGGAAAATACTGAATAATTACCAAATTACACTGAACCTCTACAAGAATATCAGAGAACATTATTATGAAATAAACAACTGGATGTTCTTATGTGGCAGTAAAAAACAAAACTAAGGCATATTGACACATCGTCAATCAGATTCCCAACTGTAAACTTTTTTAGCTCAAAAGAAACCTAATTTAAACCATGATAAACTATCTGTGGGCATAATGTATATGATAGTGAATAATTTTACTTAAAAAAACAAGATAACAATCCATAACAGAGATATTATACACATATTTTATGTGACATAACTTTTGACAAGGTAACATACATCCCATTTGTTACATGACTATTGACTTTTGCAGTTCCTTACTGAATCATTTCACACTAATTATGGTTGCGTAAGTTAATATTAATCTGTTTAATGGAAATAATGCACATAGAATTAACTGTTCAATTTTTCCAAAATCCGATTGCAACATACAACTCTTTGCAAGCCTTGTATCTGTATGAACACTTTAGATGCACAGTTGACAAACTTTATAACTTTCCAAAGGAATTACCACAGTTGGACAGAAACTATGAAAGTCATACTGCATGTTGAGTTGTCCCACCCAATAAAGAACAAAGCTGGAAACTTAAAGAGACATTTATTTCTATGGTCTCAATGTTATTTGTGTAATTTCTTTAGTTTTATTTCTTTTGTCTGAATGCAATTATTGCATTGTTAATGTGGATGGTTAACATGGAACATGATAACACTAAAATGGTCAGCCAGCTCCCTCATCTAAGGCCATCTGCAAAGAAAAAATAATCAATGTACTTTTCGTTTGAAGTCCATTTTCCTACATATGCCAAGAACACATGAACCATGGCTCATTTACAAAGGGCTCTAGGAGTTTCTATTATACATTATACAGAGTTATCATTTACAGTACCAGAATCTGATCCTTTTTACTTGACACAACCAACATAAGATTATTTATGTTATGTATTGTGTCTTTAGATATAAAGATAAACCAGTCAACTATGTACAGTATAACTTTATGCAGTACCTATTTCCAAGTACCGCAGGTCGGCCGTGGTTACCAATGGCAACGCGCGAGGGCCTGTGAAGCTCACGGGTCATAGGGGTTGAACTGACCACTAAGCACTGGAACGCGGTAGAAGCAACGTATACACAGAGTTGATTTTGTCTTATCTTTTTCGGATAATTCGTTCTAATAAAGCCTAGTATTGTGCAGAGAAGGGGACGTTAACATTGTATATTCAGAATGGCTTTTGTGAGCCTACCAAATACAAGTAGGCACAAAACTATTTGATGAGGGAAGTATGTAGGCTACGTCAGGGGATGTCCCGAGTTAGATGAGTGTTGACGGGAGGTACAAGCACTGTAGGCCCGGGTAGCCCACTATGCCATCGGGGTTCAGGGGCAATGACACACTGGGCGAAAAACCTGCTTTCGCCTGTGCGTAAAGCAGGTCCTTATAACACCTTATACCACAAGCTCTTATCCCATCAGTATTGCAGCTGTTACATGGTTCACATGTACTATTTGCTGCCGAATAGCAGCTCCTTCCCTAATTGTTATCAAAACAATTGCTCTTAATCCACTAACAATTCCGGGATGCCAAGCATGCAGACTCTGACTGCTATAAAAACAATGTTAAAGCTACTCCTATCATGAATTGTGCATGTTCTAACTCTGCGTCCCATAAATGTTTTGTATTGAAAAACCATCATTCTTCAGCACACCAATCATTATGTATGTTGGTTATGTAGCCTATTCTATTTTATTAGCTAAGCAGTTCGAATGAAAGTGCCAGTATTCAGTTTGACTCAAATTGAATTTGGGCTGTTTCTACTTGATTATTATCGTATGAATATAGCGTTGAATATTGGAAATGTAAATATTGGAGATCACTATACTTTTCATAAGTTTCTAACAAGGGGAATTAAACGGAACTAAGCTTAATTCTATACAGTGGAATTTATTATAACCCCCTTTACCTAACTTAACACTCACACAACAATGCATAATATTGCTATATGGTATCAAGATATTGAAATGACATTGGGTAGTGTATGAACCATAGAGCTCTAGGGGTGCAACAAATTCTGTCCGGGGTGATAATTTAGTTAAAGATTGACATTGTCTTAGTTCCATTTCTCCACGAAATATAATCATTAAGCCTATGCTCTGAGTGGTTGCTATGGATGAGCTTCCCAGCCTTAGCAGCAAGGTGGCCAACTTCAGCGCCACCATCGGCCATTTCCACGCTACTCGCAAGAGGGTTATTTCATCAGTAAGATGCCTCACCTATAGTAAATCCTATTTGGGCCTAATTGCTCAAGATCTGGAGGGCCAATCTCCCCCGTCTCCTCCATCTCTTTGTTGTCCATTGAGAATTGGGTAGTTTCTAGCCTATACCTTTCTCTCTTAGTTTTTTTATAGTACTGCACCCAATATACTCCCTCCTTGATTCCCACCTGGAATAAAAGAATAATTTGAGACATTTAGTGACAATGTGAATTACATTGTTACATGAATATGTGCAGGAATTCTTAATCAAAGTGATGCTTAGTTTACATCTTTCAACATGGTTTAACATTTGTTTCTTTTCTGTTCAATTTGTCCATTCAATTTTATGATCCTATCACAATTTGATACACCCACCCTCCCCCTATCAATTTTATACAATTGCACATTAACATACAAAATGAAATAATGAGAATAAGTCTTTCACTCCAGAATAACTCCACCATAACATTGAAACCACTGAGGTAAACTGTTTCTAACAATGAATTGACCACCTGTGATTCCGCAGGGTAGTATTTAACTGGAAGGTAACCCTGTAATTAAATTTCTTTAGTCTGAAATTTATACAATGAAACATAAACCTATTGTAGGTAGAACAAAAGTATTTGAGTCAAGATTTACTACCGCTATTTGCTAAACATTTAATCAACATCCTAACAAAATGTAACCTCATAACTGTACAAATGTAACATCATATCAAAATGTAACTCTTTAAATGCAAACATCTTTTGAAATAGTAGGCAGCATTCCTACTCTATTATGATAATATCTGTTTCCATAACTCACGATGACAAAGGGGCCGAAGTCATGGTGCCTCCTGTGTGTTCCAACTGAATACCTTTGTTTACAAGGAATATTATACCAATAATAAATATTTGCCTGTTCGAAGTCATGACTTTATTGTGAGAACCGGACAACCATCTTTAAGTTTCCAGCTTTAATTTTTAAAGCAGATCATACATGCCAAAATATGACACCTTTTTGATATAATGTTGTTGAACAATACAGGGAGTTTATATTGTACACCTTGTGAGCGGCGAATATATTGATTGTATTGTTCACTCACGGCCAAATCATGGAATAAAGTCCCATACGAATCAATGAATAAGAACCAGGGAATGACATTCAAAGAGTTATTTTATTTAAAGTGAGATCTATGCTAATTTTCCCACAGCCTTCCCATCTGTACTTGATATCTTGAAATGTTATTGTAAAAATCCACGTGCAACATTGTTGCACATTGACACGATAAGTTGGCATTGTTTATAAACTGTCCATGTATGCAGTCATATCATTGGAATTGTTTGGTTTGTTGTTGAGTTTTCACTGCTATTCCAGTTTAGCGATCGGTCTGTAGCTATGTTCACCAATGCGGGAAACTATATTCCAGACATTAATTTGCTTCCGTCATATACACATGTATATCCATTCGATGCACTGTATCGTTGAGGTTGAGTCAGGGTCTGTATTAGAATGTAAGTTGCAATCAATTTCTAAAATCCACTATTTTTTGGTTGTTACTAGGTAAATTATATAAAGAGGTAAATTATATAAAAAGATTTTTACAATTCATTTAAGCCTATAAGCAGAAATGTGGTCGCGGGCTGGTATAGCTTTTAAACATGAACATCATGCAAATTATGCAACACTGGCGAAGCTTTAAACGTTTATTGTATCGTCATGAACATATATCAAACATTCCCAGGTTCTTATTCATAGATTAAATAATAATATGCGGTAGTTGATAATCTTAACAAACAACAATAACTATATTTATGCATCGGTTTCTGGTCAAGTGCAGCTGATTAGTGAAACTGAATACTTGTGGGAATTGATGTACATGAAGTATTTGTATTTTCTGTCAATTAGCGGTGTAGGCTTTGAATCCACAAGTGTGAGAGTTGTGGGTTCGAACCCCGCCATGGACAGTTGTACTATTTTCCCTCCACCCCGGTGCTTGCTTGCTCCATTGCTAATATTCGAAAAGAGTCGGGGATAATAGTGCCCGTTAGCATGTTTCCTCTCGTCAATAAGATCTCAGGACTTAGGGAGGACTTATAGACCTGGATATGGCGTTTGCGTGCTAGTTTAGGTTCTGGTTTGGAACCCATCTGAATGCGTTATGCTAATTAACACTTCTGATACTCATCGATTTTCCACTTGATGTTAGCTGTAACGTTTAAATATTGTTGAATATAATATTTCAGATTATTCATTTACAGTTTTTAGTCTTGAATCATATTTAGAGCACATTATTAATTCTTTGAGCTATCAATATTCATATTGTAGTGCTGAACTTAAATCTGTAAGCCGTCAGCTTTTTACCTGGGGAAAAGCTAATGAGTGGCTTTTTCCATCTCTGCTTAACAAGGAGTGGGCATAAGTTGCCTGCTTCTCACCTCGTTCCTGTGCTAGATAGAAATTAGGGTTTATTCAATAATAATGTAGAATTTAGAAATAGCTACCAATAAGGGGGTGGAATGAGAAATGGAGGTCTTGCTCTTGATTGGTGTAGGGTTTTGGCTCCCGTGGAAAGGATGTGCGTCAAAGGTTCCTCCCAAAGTAGCGATGTTCTCGTTTACGACCCTGTTTATGACATTCTATGTGATGAAAAACAAAGATTTGACGACCACGAGACACGATTGAGCTCATGGTGTGTTCCCCCTGCTGGTGGTTGTTATGATGGACGAGGTGTAGGTCCTGCAAGGTTTATGTCCCATAGGACAACACCAAGGGTCTTCTCCTCTAGTTCTCCTCTGAAGAATAATTTGTGATTTATTCCATCATTTTCTTCAGAAAACGGCATCCGTGGTCGAGTTTTGTGTGATATTACCGACGAACTGTTAGAAAAGATGGAAATAGAGTAAGTACCCTTTTCTTACTGTACGTTTAAGAGAAATCCTACAAAAGGATAGAGTTTAAATGAAAAATGTCCTAAAGTTGAAAACATAGTTGAAACTATAATCTAATCTTGCTCTGTGCGCATTGATAGAAATATCCCGCGGCTGTCGAGCAGTAGTTGAGTTGAGTTCATTGAGTTGAATAAACAGGTGTACAACATAACAACTATTATATTTATTGGTAGCCAAGTTTTCTGTGCACGCTTATTCTAAATTATTATCTATTTCACTGACCTTTTTCCATGACGTTTCAAGAATTTCGGGAAAACAGAATTCCTTCAATTGTATAGGGGGCCCGTATGGTTGCTCTGTATGCATTGATGCATATATACTATACCTATACCTGCTATACTAGTTACCATAAAATCTCTTATTTAAAGCCGGACTCTGGATTTCATTTCATTTCAATAATTCTTTATTGCATACATGGAAAATACATTAGGTCGTTCAATCAGTCATGATATTACTATCATTTCTCCCGATGAATGCCTTAATTTCGAATTCAGAATTGACGTTTGCTCAAAATGTTACAAAGTTACAAATTATTAAGAGAAAGAAGAATATGTACAATAAGAACCGTTTTCAGTACATAAGAAGGCAGTGCTGTCAATAAAGGCGGAATTCAACCATTGCATGAAATAGTTACTAATTAAGTATGACGTACAGGGAAGCCAATTCTAATAATACCATTTAGATAATGCTTTGTGCTTTGTATCAACGGTTGCATGAGTATTTAGAGCACACTACTTTACACATTTAACACTGTACCCTTAGTATGCAACATAGTGAATTGGGAAACCAGAGACCGTCGGTCTCTGTCAAATTGTAACAGTGGAGACAGACTGGATTTTACAGAGACCGAAAAAAAAGGGGGGGGGGGGGCATTAATATGGTAAATAACATGCAGAAAATAAGATTGTCGAAGACAGGGCCAGGTAGACCTCTACCTCTACCTCTACCTCTACCTCTACCTCTACCTCTACCTCTACCTCTACTGTTGTATCACAGTTTTGGATGAGAAATTTCAGAGTAAAGAGTGATTAAAAAAATAACCCAGAATAAGAAAAGTTAGAAAAGATTTTATCGCTTGTTCATTTCATTGGAGACAGTCAGACTCAGCCTAATATCAATATCAGAGACCGACACAAATTCAATGGAGACCTCGGCGTCGGTCTCTGGGTTATGTTGCACACTGTTAATAATTGCATCGGCCCAAACCTCTAATAGGCCATCAGTCGAGCTTCAAAATATGGCTAGAAAATGGATTTTCGTTCCGGCATCGGGGGCACTACTTTTTGACAGCAGTTTCCGATTGCTAATACTCTATTCATATGATATTCCAAAAGTTCTTCATGCAGTTTTTGAGAAATTCGGCATTGATTCTTGCAGTGCAAAGCCTATGGAGCCAATAGCCTGGCTTCATTTTTAATAGTAAGTTTAATAATAGTAAATACCATTTATTTGATAAACCTTGAATTTCGCGCATTACCAATGGTTTTTTTAAGGATTCCATATCTCCAGAATCTCCTAATTTTGAATCTGCCAAGTTCTACTCTGTGACCTTTGAGGAATTTTTATTATTGACATTTGGAAAAAAAAAGATTTAATAAATTAACAAATATTTGCTGGATCTAGAATCAAGTGATTGATACCAATCGATAGGAAATAATGTACCCTAAAATTGTTTTGAATTGACCTAAGATGGCAGTGCATTATTTCCCGAGTTATTTGCAAATGACCTTAAAATGACCCTTGACCTTGACCTTTATGAGTTGTTTTGCAAATAACTCGGAAAATAATGAACTTTTGGCATATTATTAAGGAGGGGATGGATTAGACTGCTTTGCTGATGACATGAAATCCTTCCTTTTTGAGAGCATTAGAGCGGGTGGATACACATAATCATGTCACGGCCCTACCTTACGTAACAAAAATAGGAGCAGAGCATTTGGTGGTGATTGTTGGTGTATTGGACTGTGGGAAGACTAGGGGGTGGGGGTCGTCCATGATTGGAAGACTGGGGGGGGGGGGGGTGATTGCAAGGGACGGATACAGAATGAGGGGTGAAGAGGGGGGGGGGTGAAGAGAGGAGGGTGAAAGGGAGAATATTAGATAACCTTGCAACTCCATCCAGCAGATCTTTAAGTAAGATCTTTATCCTTGGATCTGTAGACTGTCATCTGTACATCTTTTAAACTGCTTACCTGTGTTCCCACAACTTGAAGTGGTGGTCCTGAACACTAAAGAAAGAGGTTAAACAAGTTGATTACCAGTTTTGCCACATCATTTTGGCGTGTCAGTAAATAGACAAGAAATACAGATTGAGACTGTTTTGAGTTACGTCTGAACCTTAAGATATTAACTTTTGAATTAAAAGGTTTAATAATGAAGCAATAGTAAATTAACACTACAGCTACAGCTGACTGATATCATAGCACATGACTAAATATATGTTTGCTTGTAATATAAGGTACTAGCAATTGAAATATGCTGACAAAAGTAGTGCCCCGATGATGGAACGAAAATCACCATTTGGGGGTTCATCTGATGGCCTATAATAGAGCTTTGAAAATAAGTTCAATGTATACTTGTTATTGTTTTCAGACCACTTGGACTCAGATTGGAGCTATTGCAGGCCCTCAAGCCCTTCCGTCTCTCCTCTCCAGCACCTCTGCCATTCATTAACATTGCAGACGAGTTCAAGGTAGTCACTTTTGGTTTTAGTTGTGTCATTTATGGAAAGAGTTCGATTTCTTGACAATTTTATTTCACAAATATTTACATTATTATCAGGGATAGATATCACTGATTATATATCTCGTGATCCATATGATATATTTTTTATTCCTCATGTAGTTTTAGATCATTGGCATAGATATAGATCACATTAATCCAATTTAAACATTAGAAACACATAATATTTTATTTCTCAGTTCAGGCCCGGGTGTAAATGTGCTGGGTCAATGCGTCAGAAAATGTACAATTAGCAGCTCTACACATTTAGTTAATTTTGTTAAATTAGGCTGAAGTTGCAAAGTAGCCCCCTAGGAGTACTCTATTTTGAACCTCATTTTTGTTTTGACGCCCTGAACCTCACTGGATCCCTCTGCGGTATTTAATCTGGATTTCCATGATGCAGTTTAGTATAAACCTGTTTGTTTTTTTACCACAGATATTCAATGACCCGATCCACGGCCACATAGAACTTCACCCACTGTGTGTGGCCGTCATGGACACTCCACAGTTCCAGAGACTGCGCTATATCAGGCAGCTCGGCGGCTGTTACTACGTCTTCCCAGGCGCAACTAATAATCGCTTCGAACACTGCATAGGGTAATTAAGTCACAGTAGTAGAGTGTATACACTCTATCGGCACTTGAGTGTACCACTGCGCAGGCCTACGATCAGGCCTATTCTGTGGCATACGATCAGGCCTATTCTGACATAATAATAATTGTAAAATGTATCGGTGTATTTCTGCAACTGATAGACGCTCTAAAGAGGTGGATATTTAATTATTGCACTTGTCCTATGTATTAAACTTCATACTCGTCTACTTTTATTTCTAAAATAGTTTTACATACTTGTTATGCTTGTCAGCTGTTTCTTTTCAATTTTAAAAACAAAAAAAGTGATGAAACTTGTATTTCTCCTGCTGCAGCGTGTGTTACCTGGCTGGGCAACTTGTGCGTGCTCTACGCTCCCGTCAACCTGAACTGGACATCACAGAACAGGACATGATATGTGTGGAGATGGCTGGCCTCTGCCACGATCTTGGTAAATAAGACTTCCCCTTTGTAGCCATTGCTGCTTGTATTCTATACGTCCATGCTGTATGGGAGGTACAATAAAGTGTGTGTGTGTGTGTGGGGGGGGGGGGTTCTTGAGACACAATGAAGCCATAAGGGGGTGCAATAATATTAATATTGATATTGTTGGACATGTACATTCTCCCTTTAACTTCCTAATTCCAACATCTAAATCCTTTAAAGTGTATGATGCCCAACATAAACTGATTGCTTGATTAACGGTAATTCACAGTAGATGCAAGGTTTAAGGGTCATCGGTGTTATCGAGCACAATGCCCAACGACTTCTGCCATATCCTTGTTAGCGCAATTTCTTTTAAACTATTTTATTGGCAGAATTTCACAGCTGTGATATGTCTCATCTACAATCAAATAAGTTTTAGTAATTTGATAATTGGGTGGTAATACTGCAATACTAAATTATATCTTCATCCAGGCCACGGCCCCTTCTCCCATATGTTTGATGGACAGTTCATCCCTGCGGCCCGACCAGGCATCAAGTGGGCGGTAAGTGTGAAATTATCATACATTTGACAACTGGTCAAGTGAACGAGTCTCCCATGTGTGGAGAGATTGTGAACGAGTCTCCCATGTGTGGAGAGATTGTGAACGAGTCTCCCATGTGTGGAGAGATTGTGAACGAGTCTCCCATGTGTGGAGAGACTGTGAACCAGTCTCCATGTGTGGAGAGATTGTGAACGAGTCTCCCATGTGTGGAGAGATTGTGAACGAGTCTCCCATGTGTGGAGAGATTGTGAACCAGTCTCCCATGTGTGGAGAGATTGTGAACGAGTCTCCCATGTGTGGAGAGATTGTGAACCAGTCTCCCATGTGTGGAGAGATTGTGAACGAGTCTCCCATGTGTGGAGAGATTGTGAACCAGTCTCCCATGTGTGGAGAGATTGTGAACCAGTCTCCCATGTGTGGAGAGATTGTGAACCAGTCTCCCATGTGTGGAGAGACTGTGAACGAGTCTCCCATGTGTGGAGAGATTGTGAACGAGTCTCCCATGTGTGGAGAGACTGAACCAGTCTCCCATGTGTGGAGAGATTGTGAACCAGTCTCCCATGTGTGGAGAGATTGTGAACCAGTCTCCCATGTGTGGAGAGATTGTGAACCAGTCTCCCATGTGTGGAGAGACTGTGAACCAGTCTCCATGTGTGGAGAGATTGTGAACGAGTCTCCCATGTGTGGAGAGATTGTGAACGAGTCTCCCATGTGTGGAGAGATTGTGAACCAGTCTCCATGTGTGGAGAGATTGTGAACGAGTCTCCCATGTGTGGAGAGATTGTGAACGAGTCTCCATGTGTGGAGAGATTGTGAACGAGTCTCCCATGTGTGGAGAGATTGTGAACGAGTCTCCCATGTGTGGAGAGATTGTGAACCAGTCTCCATGTGTGGAGAGATTGTGTTGTGAACCAGTCTCCCATGTGCACAGCCTTAGTCAACACCTAACCAAGTATCGCCTTGTTCTGAAGACCACCCTGTCTTATAGAGAATTTTTTAAACAAATCTTACGAATTGTGTAATGAAGTATTTGTATACATGAAATAAATTGGTGTTATTTGTATTTAAATCTTTCATTCCGGGACAATGTTACAATACAGGTGATTGGTCTTGCTAATTCGCCCATCATTTTTATATACGGTTTCTTACCTCTCACCTTTTATCTCTAGCACGAAGATGCGTCGGTTATGATGTTTGATTATATGATGGAGAGCAACCACCTGGTACCCGTGTTTGAGAAGTATGGTCTCGACCACACAGACCTTGTCTTCATTAAGGAGCAGATCCGAGGTCCCCTGCGGGACACCAAGAATGAATGGAAGTATGAAGGTCGCGGGCGCAGCAAGGGTTTTTTATACGAGGTACTCACTTCACGGCTTCTTTACTTTATTATTTCTCTCCTATTACATTTAAAGCTGCATTCTTAGTTATTGCGGGGGGAAATGATCCAACCAAATTTACCTATTGTTTGATCTATAGGAATTCAGTATTTATACTGAAATCCGTATTTTTGAAAACTTATGAAAATTGTCGACTTCCCCCAGATTTCACCATTTTTAACATTGTAAAAAATAATTCTTAAATTTTCAAACATTTCTTTACCAATTTTCATCGAAACTTTCACAAATAAAAATTGACTTAAAAAAATTATCACTTTCAATTCTCCCCTCCCCTCCCTCAATCCCCCATTTTGGTCACTTAGGTTATCAATATTTCATACAAGAATTCGAAGTGAACGAAAACGAGCGCCGGTGAGCAATAATACATGAAACCAGAAAACAAAATGATAAGTGAAACCGCTGCGGCGAATGTTGTCTTTAATGAAGCCCTGCAGCAACCTCCACTATTTTGGTCAAATGACTTTCAGATTGTAGGAAAAGAATGAAACAAAAAGTAGAAAATATTTAATGGACCTTTTAAAGTATTTTCAGATGATTGTAATATGTTATTTGCCGTGCTTAAAATGGCACCGCGCCTTCAAGATGTAAAACATTTACAATCATTGTACTTGCCTTTGCATTTGCTACGATGTCTTTGGGAATACATTAAAACAAGGGAATAAAAATCACGCTGGCACATTCATAGATATATATTGGAAAAAATAACGAAATCTGTTAGTCTTGCTTGACAATGGTTTGTGTGTAATATTCAGATCGTAGCAAACAAAAGGAACGGTATCGATGTTGACAAGTGGGATTACTTTGCCCGTGACTGCCACAATCTGGGCATAAAGAACAATTTTGACCACGTCCGATTTATGAAGTTCGCTCGGGTTATCAACGTAAAGAACGAGAAACAAATATGTAGTCGTGATAAGGTAAGTTAAATCGCTTTATTCAAATCATTAAATCATTATATGAATGATTCGTGTCTTCAGTTATCAAGTCCCTCTAATCAAATGAGTTACAGTAGAATCTTCGATAAAGCTCAATGCATTAATACTGCAATGTATTTATTATGAACAATCAAAGTCAGAGTCAATGTTAAGTTGATGGAAGTTAGAATATATCTGATATGTATAGAATATTGATAAACAGCATTATTAGAGTCATTAAAGATGCATGTGTATCTTGGGTTGTAATTCATGTATGTACACTTATATATATATATAATACGCTGACGTAAACCCTATAATAGTAAGATGTATCTATGGGAAACATTAATAAAGTAAAACACTTGAGTAACTTAATATATTATTGGGGGAAAACCCTACGTATTGAGTGTGTGATGTAAAACCGTTTAATGATGCACTGCTGCCACTGTGAATGTGCAGGAGGTGGGCAACCTATATGATATGTTCCACACACGGTACATGCTGCACCGCCGTGCTTATCAGCACAAGACATGCTGCATAGTTGAGAACATGTAAGTACCACCATCCAGGGTCTATCTAACATGACATCTGCCGGGGGGCAGTTCTCCTCCTATGACATTTTCCAAGCCTTTATAGAGTGCGTAAGTGTCATGGCGGCGGAGCGCGAATTAATGAAAATTAGTCGCGTAGTTGTACCGATGTGTTGACCGGAAGTAAATGATCCCCATAGAGTTAGCATTGGGGCGATACATATTCACTCCCTACATCGCCCCAGTAACGGTTTGACGGTTATGAAGGCTATAGGTGAAATCGCTTGCCTCTAAAGATGGATATATGTAATTTAGAACTCATAAAACTATATGATCGTTGAAAGAACAGGGATTTAATATCGCGGTAACGTTGGGGCTATGGGACGCAAGGAGGGAGAACTTGCGAGGTAGCACCGGCTGACTGAGAGTGGCTTCTGTGACTTCGCATCTCTGATTGGCTGTTGTAGCCGGGAGGCGGGGCTACAGTGGTGCTGTCACAATCTTAGAAAATGTCATCGAACAATGATCAATACTTAAAATAACCCTAAACCTAACCTTAAATTGGTTGTCCTAAGTCAATAAAGGTAATAGTGGACTGTCTGTACTAAAAACTCACTAATAAAAGTAATTACTTGATTGGTAAAAGCCTGCTAAGCCCCGCCCACTGCGTGTGGCTTCATTCGGCCAGCCGGTGCTACCTCGCAAGTTTTCACCAAAAGCCTATGGGACTTTCGCGCAACATGTCCACATGACGTCATGAAACTGCTACAGTAGCGCGACTCAAAAAATCGCCGCGGTGGACTACTTACGCGCCCTATTGCTATAGTAACACAAACCCTGGTGATTCTCGTGATCATGTGTTTACCCTGTAACTCCCCTTGGTGGATATTCTCTCTCTGTGTGCAGTTGTTCCCTGGTTCGCATACATTAATTTTGAAGCTATATTTATTTTCTGTGTCTGTATCACTAAATTGTAATCAAGGAGAACATTCTGATGCCCCAGTGAATAAAATATGATATTGTTTTATAGTGCATTTTGATTAAGTTTATGTTGTGTTTCAGTAAACTAGGAAAAATTAGATTCCCTATGAATTTTAAAAACAAGAAACTAATTACCGCTTTTTTCTAAGGAGTGTTCAATTACACAATGTTTGTTAATTCCCACCCCCATCATGTCTTATTAGTCTTAATCCCTTTTTGACTCAGCTAATGATAATCAAAACCAAATGAATTTTCCAGTATTTCTAAAAAGAATTAACTTTAAATATTCACTAACTGTGATCGAATACCTAACACCTCCCAATCATGTGATCGGTGATTATCTAAACAATTTAAGTTACTTTAAAATCACCTTTAGGATGTATTACACATTAAAACTGACATTCGATTTGATAAGATTGTGCAGTATAATATCTAGTATGTGACTTAATGTGATGTGCTTTTAATTTCATTTCATTTTTTTTTTTAGTTTAACTTTTTTCTTAGTTTAAAATCTAAAATTGCCTGTGTTCTATATCCCTTGGAATCCTGTTTTATCCTTGAAGTGTCGTTTTAGCAATAAGCACTTGGCTGTAGTTTGTCTGCATCTTAGTAGTTTGCTAGGGTATATTTTATGGATGCATTTGGGTTTATATCTCTGTTAATTAATGCACCTGCCTCGATGTCTTTCTGGTTGAGTGGAACATCATATGTTGCACTAGGCGTGTGGAACTCTAGATAGTGAAGTATATGTATTGTGTGGAGGAATGAGTTCTCTGTTGCTCTTGATATTTTCTGACGTTTTGTGACCTTTCACCTTACTTGTGCACTCGTATCCTACTCTTTTATTTCATAATTTTCCTTCTCTTTGTTATTAGACGACGTGTACTTTGTTATTAGACGACGTGTACTTTGTTATTAGACGACGTGTACTTTGTTATTAGACGACGTGTACTTTGTTATTAGACGACGTGTACTTTGTTATTAGACGACGTGTACTTTGTTATTAGACGACGTGTACTTTGTTATTAGACGATGTGTACTTTACTAAACGGAAATGTGTCCGTTTACTAGTACCGACAAGTGAGGCGAGGTGAATTTAGTCATTTCAGGCTGCCTCATATACCCCTCAAAATTTAGGTGACTTTTATTTGATCTATTTCATGTTGTTCATGTTTAGTTCCCTTTTTATATTGGCCTAAAAGACCCAAACATGGTCAGTCCTAGGCGGAGGCAATGTTAATGGTATCGGTGCTCGTACTGTTTTTGGTCATAATTCGAATCTATTGCTATTAACTTAATGGTTAATAACGCCAGTATTGCTGTAATTATCGTTATGTGCAACCCTATTCAATTTAACTGTAAAAGTGATTATTACTTAAACTATTTCATCTCCCCTTATAATGACAACACCCCTTCGTTATCATTTCTGCATAGGTAGCGACGTTCCCAAGGTTACAGTTGTTGAGACTGTCGGTGGGGATTTTCAATTAGCATTTGTGCGGGGTTCTTTAAAAAGTCGGTCCCGTGACAAGGGGATTCCTTACAAAGAGTGATGTCACACTCTTTTAAGAAAAAGTAGGATAGTTCAGAGTCCTTCCCTAACATTGGCTACATTTTTCTATATAAGAGTTTTATAAGAATATTATATTCTTGTGTATACTTTCCCTCAAACGATCCTAGCATTTTCTACGGAAAATAAATTATGTTTTTGTATTGTTTGCCTCATAGGAAGTGTATTGTGGCCAGCGTCTTTCCGTTCTGTTTCATCACTTCCGTTATTTGCACCCAATTTATGAATTTGCTGTTAAACGCTTCTCTCAACCCCCTGGCACTGGCAGAACCTTCACTGGGACAGTTTATGGCCCTAAAGATACTCTTTAATGAAAAACAAATCAAATCACTATTAGGTGATTGTCGTTTTAGTTCAGCTTCGATCTCTTCCACTAAATATTTCGAGAAATTTGTATTAGGAATAGGATGACTATGAAAGTGATATCACAGGACGAGTGGTCCTCACAGTGACTGTCATGGTGGTATTCTTACATGTTCATTGCAATAGAGCTATGGAAGTCGGTTACACACGACGAAAATGATGTGAAAGTTAGGGAAATCATGAATGGTTTGTTCATCAGAGAAGGTTGACATGACATTTTGCAGGAGGTAGGGAACCTGTACGATATGTTTGCGACCCGGGCTATGCTTCACAGACAAGTGTACCAACACAAAGTGAAAAGTATTGTAGAATATATGTAAGTAGCCAAACGCTAACACCCCACGGTCTACCATCAGACCTCTAAAAGGCATTCATTTATTCATTGCATTATCGCCTAACCCAGTTATTTTTTCCTTCTGTAGAAGATAGACCGAAACTAATCACCTTTCAGGGGAAATTTGTCTTTATTTCTTTTGGAAATATATTGGGTTTTGTCTTCAAAACTGCGGTCCATCTACTACAGTCACCCTTCTTTTATCTTCATCCCATGTAGGGAAATGTTAAGCCTTTTCATTTAACACAATTCTTCCTAGGATATAATATGGAGTTTGGAATGGGAGGAATCGATACATTTCTCTCCTATAGTTAAGCTGGTTCAGACATCAACTCATGCTTTGTGATTTATTCAGTTGTAATATATTCAGTCCTTAGACTATCATTAGAACTAAAAACCTCACTGGCGGAGGGGATGAGACTTAACGCTTGTCTTTACAGTTTGTTTGTATGTTTTTCTCAATAGTTTAGCATTTCTTTTGTCTTTTTCTTTGACAAACAAACCTAACTTTTTGCTTGCCCTCGAGAATATACCTCATACCTGTGTGTATATTTTGGTGGTCCATGATAACTTTTGTAGTACAATTCAAGAAACCCCATTCATTTAGCTGATATCTTTCTCACAATTAGCGTGTGCTTTGATCGGTTGATCAACGATTCCTGGTGTCTGCTATCGTTGTCTCTATCTTTCTTGCATGTTCTTATCCCTGGTGTCATGCTTTATATTGCTGTCAATTGCCTGCGCATTATATGATATTATGTTGTATTAGCCAACCTGATTCTAATACACTAATGACTGCCATACAAGAAACAACAAATTTGGTTTATAATTCCCTTCCAATTAAATCCTAATCTACTTAGACATTCACTGCATTTAGTAGTTTTCAATTAACCTGTTTTTGCAGTTGACAAAGAAACTTTATTCGATTTCGTTGAATTCTTGAACATGAAATTGCGTAACCGTAAACTAAATACCAATCGATTGCTTATTTGCTTTAATATCATGGAAATGAATAAATAGACCTAAGGCTTAATTGAAAACACAAGGTGGTAAACATGTAAACAATTTTTTCAGGATCACTGAAGCGTTCTTGAAAGCTGATGAACACCTCCGCTTCCCTGGCAGAGATGGGTAAGGGATGTTTTGTTTCGGGGACGGGAATGTATCTTTTCATTCGGCGATAGCGTGGTCTCATATATTGGTGGGTGAAGGAGACGTGAAAGACAAACGTGTTGCCACAGAGCGAGATTAACAGCACTCATGGTTGGCACAGGGCCAACTCCTGCTGCCCAACATGTCAATCTGTGAATAAATCTTCTTCCAAAATCATATCGTTAGCCAGTTCACCCTATGGCTATCACAATTCTACAAATCTACTCTAATTCCCTGAAATGAATTATCGCCGGGTCTAAAATAACTGCCGGGTCTTGATTTAGATTATGATTTATTTATGGGCGGAGATGCATTAAATCCTATATTTTAAATGCCGCCGAGTCTTGACATTGAAAACGTGCTCCACCTACCTATATTTCCATTTTGGATATGGAAACACCTGAAAGTATGTAAATTCATCTGAAAGTATTTATGCTATAAATCCAGTACATTAGATACAAGTGTATATTGCTATTCGTTACGGCAATACTTAACCATAGCTAGTAACTCATTTCGATAAACCATGTACTGTATTAAGATTTTCATAACAATTACTTTTAAAAGAATGATAATTTCGTAAGCTGTTCTTCAACATAGAATATTGCAAATGTTAAGTTATCTTAAATTACTTTTTATTATTATACACGCGTTCAATATCGAGGCGCCGACGGCCGTTCGTTTCTTGTGAAGCGGTAAAGGACTGGTACATTACCGACCCAACTATTGCGCGTTGTCATTGTCATTGTCATGTCAACGCAAGTTTGTCGGAGCGAGTGCTTTCTTCCTCAATCATTTCACCTATTTCTAGTTATATTCCTCTGGTAAGAAAACCACATATGGTAAATTATATTATTATTTTTTAATTAAACACGATTACATGCAAAATTAGGCATGTATAATAATCAACTTATAGGACTCGTTTTCCGCACGGACGCGTAAATATAGAACTCAATCTCTGATCTAGTTCTTTATTTACGCACTGTTCGTCAACTCATCCAAGAAGTGCTAACTATGTGGAATAGAATGTTGATAATGTCCACTAAAACGTAATCATATGTACTGTGAACTGTTGCTTCTTGCCACTGGATTTAAGTATTCGTCTTTCCCGACATGCACTGGAAAAAACGGGTTATTTACCACAAGTGCCCTATGACTAATTCGTATCTGTCAGTGTACAATAAAGATCGCTTCGTTCATTCCAGTCCAATATAACCTAGCGCGCAAGTCCATGCTTATTCCTCGCTGAATTATTGTATTCCTGTGCGCCCAGATCTCGTTGGTTACACTGTATGTTGCCTATTGTGATACCCGTGTCATGTCCTGATGATACGCTATATAAACATCCTGAATAACAATGATAGTAATAGTTTGTTGTTGACATGTTTAGTGCCCTGGTGAAGCTGTCCGAGTCCATCCACGACCCTGTAGCCTTCACCCGCATCACGGACCATGTCATGCACACCATCCTCACCTCCACCGATGACAAACTACAAGAAGCCAGGGCCATCCTGGAGAGAATAGAGAGGCGGCGGTTGTACAAGTGTATTGGACAGAGCAAACCCGCCAAGGAGTTCCAGTTCAGCCAGGTGTCTACCTACCTCTATATTATAGTGGCGACTCTCTCTTTAAATCGATTTATGTCTGGATAATTCATGTGTACCAATGCGCGGGTCATCTCCATACGTATTTCTGAATCCGAATAAGTTCATATATGAAACGATGTTAAGTCGTCTCTCTCTTCCTACCATGTGACGGGAATCAGGATCCCCAGGCGTAATTATTCTAGTCCAACCCCCTCTCTAAGGTGACGTTATCATTGCGTCATAATTTTCGGTGCACATGTAGCGATGCAAACATCCCGATCATGGATACAGAGTCGCAATGGCGGCTCTAGTATCAATGTTGATTCTACATCAGTTGTTAAGTGATAATAGTTTATATGTTACGATTGTCGTCATAACTGAATCGGATAACGATTTTATTGCAGGCAGACAAAGCCAGGATGGCTGAGGAGATTGTCGCTGATTCGGATATGAACCCAGACGATATAGTGATTCAAGTAAGATAATTCAAGTTCTTATAGTGCTCCCCCACTAGGTCATGAGACCCCGGCGATTCATTTGCGACAATGCAACTAGGCTGCAAGTAGATTAGCACACAACTTCTACGCTAGATCGCAAGGCTTGCCAGCTGCCATTCTATCGCAAAAATATCAAAATAGTTAGATAATCCACGTTTAAATCGGCGACCGCAAGGGGTCGCTTGTCCATTGCGACCTAGTGGAGCAGGCCTATTATGAATTAATCTCAAGAAATGGTTAGATTTACAATCGACCATGTGATGAACTAAACAGCTAATTCTACTGACCTTCCGGACCTTCGTATAAAAAAGAAATCAAAGAATTAAAATTTTGTTAGATTCTTAATGTTTATTACACTAATCCCTGCCGTCCATGTTACAGATCGTCTCTCTTGACTTCGGTATGAAGGAGAAGAATCCCATCGACCATGTTAGGTTCTACATGAAGTCTGACCCCGAAAAACCCATTCAGATCCGCAAGGATGAGGTAAGATACAATAGTAGAAGTTATCTCTCAGCCAGAGCCAGAAATATCCTATCCTCTATATTGTTTTATTGTCAGTAGATTAATATCATTGAATTCTCGACTGTGGTCGATAACTAGTATTTTGGCTTCTTCTCCCATTTCTGTAAATGGTGAGGTATTATTAAATGAATCCCAGGTTGTGTTGTATAATAGTTATTAGTATTGATTTCTTCCAATTGTGACATCGGGTCAAGAAATAAGACATTTGTTGTGAATATACCCGCGTCATATTCCTGAGAATGAATGTTTCGAAATAAAACCAGACATCAAGGTCCAATTATGGATGCAAGTATTTTTGACAAATTAATGGCGTTAGATACTTCCACAAATTGACAAATATCTACCAATTGTGACACATTCTTACTTAAATATGTTGATTCCTTCCATCAGGTTTCCCACATGCTGCCAGAGAACTTCCGCGAGCAGCTGATTCGCGTGTTCTTGAAGAAAACCGACGAAGACAACGTCAAGAAGGCAAACATTCTCTTTGACCGCTGGTGTAGAGAGAAGAACATGCGGCCGTCCAAGGTATGTATCTACATGTGGAATTTAGAGCAGCTTGAGCAGAGTGGCTACACCACACCCAAAAAGTTACCTGTCATGCACTATCCAACCACCAGAGGGCCTACCACTACACTCCCATCTACTAAGAATGGCTGTGGCGATGGAAATGACAAAGGGCATGATGTTGATGCATGAACAAAGATTTCCCTTTGAGGAAACTTGCTGGTTTGTGATCGGGTTTATGAGATTCATTTTGTATATTGACATGAACTCACAATTACAACAACTTTGCGTGCACTTTACAACGCACTTCAAACACTTGGTTGGACCAACCGAAATTAAGTGAACTTTTGAATTTGAATGATGATGCCGTAAAAAAATACACGTCTTGGAGTGAAATTATGACGGGATAGTTAGTTAGTTGTGAACGTTTCCAGAGATGTTGCATGCTTAAACTTTTGTTGAGTCGGTGTTGATTTGCATTAGCGTGTTTGTTGTTGCTCCATTGTGACCGTTATATCATGTGAAATGGTGCTACATCACCCGTGTTCGTATGCTGCCCCATACCACCCGACTACACGTGACGTGTGTATACATGTAGACTTTGTATTAAGTATTTTAATGATTCGCATGAGTTGTTGAACGTGCAACAATGACATTATGTTTTACATGTATTCACGGCCATGCTTTAAATGTTAGTCGCCACTGAAATGTATGTACACATGCTAAGTTGGATTTTATTCTGGATTTCCCATTTGGTGCAAACGTACTTTGCTGTAATGTTTTATCGTCCAGTTGTATTTGTTTTAAAAGAAATTAATCGAAAGAAGCAACGCACCATATTGATATATATTTAATCCTGAACCCGGTGTAGTATTTGTATTACAACATCACAATGAGAGATGTGGGGTTCAAAATGGCACATGTATCTTCTACCATGTCCTTCCATTCAGAAGTGTTATCCCTGTGATACATCAGGATAATTTGACAACCTTTATTAGTGTTGGATTAAGATATTATCTTATCTTATTTCTTTTCTACATCTGCCTTCATTTGAGGCACCAACTTCCCCTGCCTACATCCTTTTATTCTTGATGTTACTTCCTTGATTTGAACTTCCTCAATTTTTAAATATTTGGTAACAAATTCGTGGCATTGACCTATAGTCATGATGTATTGTTCATCATCTTTTACATAGGCCAGTATTTTCCGACATAACACAAAATCATAGTATTAGTTTCAGGTCAATAATGATAAGCATGTTAGAAGATATTACGATTGTAGTTGATGTTGTTTTATTCATATCGCCTTATGCATTGTTGTGAAGCCTTGAAGAGGCTTATCATTTTTATCCGATGAGAAGCACACATTGATTTCATTTTGATCATATCAGCTTCAGTTTTAGTGCATTTTTGTACAAATTGTAACGTGTGTCTGTAGTCTTTATAACAGTTTATAGAGTTAGAAGAAGCATAATCTGTCTCGTAACTTGTAAGAGCACATACTTGTTTTTCACTATTAATATGGAATAAAATATGAATTAAACTTCTTGTGTTTTACGCACTAAATTAGTGTAAAAGATTATTAATCATGTCTCTGTACGTGACAATTCAAGACAAAAAAGATTTGACATTGGTCACAGAAATAACTTTGTGTGTTGTGACCTGATGTGTTATTGAAATTACTAAACATATTATACTTCAATATCCCTCTGCAACTAGAGTGTCTTGTGGAACGCACAATGATACATTAGATATCGAAGTGAAAGAGTCCCAATGCTGAACATACATCATAACAGTGAAGATATGGATCCTACCACCAAATTCAAGCTATTGTATTGCAACCATTCAAATTTCGATCTCCCAGTCCGTGCCTCTTCACTGTATAATTTTTAATATCACTTCCTGAAAATCCACTAAATCGTTTCATATCCTTTCTTCTTAATAGAACAGGTTCTCCCAAGTAAGAACACTTTCATTCACAACACCAGGCCCAAATCGCCCCCACCCCCCATGATGTATTTATACGATAGGTTTCCAGCTACGCTGTGCTGTTATATCACGAAATTTCACATGCCTTGGTGCGGGGAAAAGATAGAAAGACAGACACATATCCCTTGCCTGCATTGATGCCGTGAACGGCTGGTCGCGGCAGAACACCTCAGGAAGTACTATTGTCACTTTAAAATGTAACAATGTTCTGATGTTCAGTTGACTAAAACCTTCCTCAGTCCTGGGGCTTGACTACTATTCCTCCAGAGCAGGACCTATATTTCAGTTCACTGAAAACCATATTGTGTTCAGTATCACTTCAAAAGGTAATCGGTTCTCATATCGCACAGCTTACTATGTAGATATCGCTTCACAATTATTAACTGTGCACTAATAGTAATACATGCACAGAACTACTTAATCAGTGACAAGCGATCGCTGTAATTTATTTAACAAGGTTGTAGATATTAATCATATTGAGTGCATAGATACTAACCCAAGGGATTTATTTATCTCATGATAACATTTATTTTCCTTGTAATAATTTTCTACTTACGCTTGCCAACTTAATGACAGCTAATATCAGTCTCCATCTTCAAATAGGCTTTTCCCCGAGCATATGGATACTGAGCTTGTTTAAAATGATACTGGCAGAAATCAAATGATAAAATCAGTCTAGTGATAACAGGAATGAATGCTTGTTATTGTTCCATAATATTAAGAGGAGCGTGATTATGATTCCCTATGCAGGTTAGGTTTGTCTTCTTACTTGACTAAAGGGCGAAGTCTATGTGACTGCATGGGCTATATGATTTAGTGGTGTCGAAACGCATGTTTGCAAATGGTTTAATTGATTAAGAAATTATCAGAAGAACCCCAATATCCTTACTCTAAGCAGGACAATTAGTTAAGATTCTGGGTTAAGAGTAGAAACGGTGAAATGTAGCTGAAAATATTAGTTCACATTGACCAGGTTATTTGTATTTTTAAGTATATTCTTTACCTTTTCAATTTATTAACTGAATTAAAATCCAAAGTTACCAGTTGTCTTTCCTCATTGTGTTGTTATATATCCAGTTTGGGAGTACGGTATGTTCATGATAACAATTGTTTTTATGCTTCTTTATTTCTTTGCAGTCTATGGACGCTCTCTCTGAGCAGCTGACTCCAATGGTTCTATCGCAGCAGAATTCGCTAGCAAGTTCGCAGAACTGATATACGCCTGTGTGCATAGTGTATGACTTGTCATCTTCCATACATTAACAGGAACCACTGCCGCCAGTGTTTGATTTTGATGATACCTTGACCTGCTGCGAGATATACAATGTTAACCAATTAAAATCTGATCATCCGCGTAATTCCAAAAACAATGAAAGAAGTATATATAGCCTACATGGGTGAAGTCGTCAGAATATGTACAATCGGCAGCTCTAGACAATAAATTCTGCTAAATTAGACTAAAAGAAATGATAAATACTAGGTTATCTGAGTATATTTCTTATTGCATTGATGGTAAGAATCTGTTCACCACTCACTGCCTGCCATTGACCCACCGGGTCTGACATGTATCGCCCATTCTTTTGATTTGGTGGGATTCTTTCTATCAATAAATGTATTGCCTGACGATGTAAATAATACAGTGAAGGCAATGCAACTATATTTAATGAAGGCAACTGATTAGAGATAGTTCATCCACAGCAGTATTAAATTATTGTAGCTAGTAAAGCTGAATTCCGTGCGGTATGCTACACTTATAGAAGGTGTCATTTCTAGTCCTTTTTTGTGATGCAAGCAAAAAGTATCATTGTCTCCGACCGGGAGTCTTGTTACTAGGTAATGTGTGGTGTTACTTGAGAAAGGAACTACTTTGATTCCAACTGGTCTGAATTATACCCATTTAACTAACGTATAGGGAATATCTAACATGGTGCTTGTCCCTGATTCCACGTATCGTATATATAAGATATATTTACTCTTGGATTTTGGATTATGGGACAATTTAGGATATTATGTGCCTGGTGTGATATGGGAAATTGCTGCAGTTTGTATGACAATTTTCCTGTGTAAATGTTAATGTTTTATTTTAGCGAAATCTCGTTTATTTAGACTCACGTATCTGTTTTACCCACTTTGTTTTATACCTGAATTTGGTTCCATTTATTTTATGTCATATACTTTGGTTTGGGTGTTCATATTATTTGTAACAAAATATGGTATGAATGCATATTCGCACTTTTCTTGCCTTAAAGTATCCATAATGTATGACGGTACGAGCGTAAGATTATTCCTGTTTCACAGTGAGTTTTTATGCTGGACGTTATTATTTTTATTTATGTGACCTAGTCCTCTTTAATTTAAGGGTTTGAAAAAATGTTGGATATTTTTAACTTGTTAGAAGACGGACTCTGTGTTTTAAGATTTTACAACAATTTTATGTTAGTTACATTGCACAGAAAAACTTATCTCGAATGAAGATATATTTACTCTTGGATTGTATCCATGGTTTTGGGGCCTCATTTTGTTTTCGTTTTGTAGTGCCTTGCACTTTCGCTGCTTGTAGTCATAGACTCATACTGGGATGTGTCGAGGGGTACTTTGCCACTCATATTTATAGTCGGTTGAAGGATGTTTGAAAATATTTTTTGTTATAATAAATGTTTTTATCATTATGACAAACAAGAAGTGTTGTGTGCTTATTCGAATGAAGTTGTTGGCCATTTCTGCCTGTTAAAAAGTTGTCGCTTGCGAATATTCAAAAGAGGACCCACTACATCTAGTTGTCCCTCTGAGAGGTAAAACTGAAAATGAATCACTTTTTCAAAATATAAAATTTAAAAAAAGAAAGATCAAGAGGACGGGTACTTGCTAGTACATTATAATAATGTACTAGCAAGTACCCGTCCTCTGGACGGTCCCCCACTCTTCTTTTCCCTCTCCCTCTTCTCTGGCTCTCGTACCAGTTTTTCTCTCCCATACCCGTTTTATCTTCCTTCCCCTCTTAAGTACAGCTATCACATAAACCAACGAGTTTTAAATGCTCCATACTTGTCAACACTCAGTATCAATGTTACACTTAGTCTGTTAAGGGTCTCGTCCTGCCAAACAGAATTTGCTCTAGCATAGTTTTTACCTTCTCAGGAACTGAGAAGGTTAGTGGATTAAGTACCATTCTGTCAATCATCTTTTTATCGTTTAAATCCCACATAAATGTGTTAGCTGACTGTGGGATGGGTGAGGTAACAATCAGTGTCAAATCATCTGTCTGATCAGTTTGCATGTTTGCAGAAGGCTTATCTACTCCACCCATTTCTCACATCCACCATACACCACTCCACCCTGCCCCCCTCTGGTTATTACATAATAAGACAAACCAGGCCTGCCCCTAACCCAGTCATGGTTGGTTGCCCACGCCCTCCCTTGCCTTCCAGCTCCCTCCCTCCCTCCCTAGCCTTCCACCCATTACCCCCATCTCTCTTTTTCTCTCTCACTCTGAGTGCTGTTTTAGTGCATTCTACTAATTTTAGAGAGATGCACCTGAAAAAACCAAAATCATAATTACTTTAACAGACCTATTACTGACCTCAGGAACCCTGTATATGACAGTAAATATTCTGCATTTTCAGTTTAAGAAAGACTAAATTTCAGTAACTATGACTTGACATCGCCCACAAATAATTGATCCTGAGAAGTTGTTTCCTTTGGAAACGTAGGGTATAAACATTAAGTTAAACTGATTATGAAGTTAAATAGAAAAATAGTTGATTAAATCATTGATTAACTTAATAATTAGTAAACTTATAACTTGTTTTAATTGTTTTAAATCTACCATCTGGTGACATAACGATATAAGGCGCACATGATCATAAAGTAATGAGCCAAGAATTGAAACGCATTAAACAAATACATGGGTTTTTTAAATTTTATTAGCAGTCAGATTTAACTGATAATATATTTTTTATACAGTCGATATATCAATCACCACAGTTCATAAAATGTGCCAGACGTCTATGTAATAATCTCATTTTATTTTTATTTATTTATCCCTGTTTCGGGTGTAAACTAGTCCATATTATGCAGATATATGTACGCTCGCTAAATTGTGGTATAATCTCCCAGAAAATACTATCATGATATCATTTATGGTTGATCCTGGATAAATAGTTGTAGCCATAATGTAGTCGACTTGAATCCATCCCGCTGATGCTCCCAGCAAATCAAAATTGAGCTCTTAAACCCTAGTCGCGTTTGTCAATTTATTGGCAAGGACAGAGTGACTTTAAAGTACGCTATTTCTTTTCCCAATGCCTGCAAATTGCTTTCTTAGTTACACAAATTATTTAGAAATATAGCCTCATGTCATAAAAGGGAACAACTTATTATAACAGTCGTAACAACTGGTAAACGATTCCACACAGCGGAAATCATATATTTACAAAATACGTGCATTAGGAATTGATATTCTTATAATACCGTTTTTCACTTCTTCTCGGGTCTTTTATACATTCTCACTCTCGCCAATAAATCGGCAAAGTGGCCAAAGGTGAACTCCCCCATGTTAGCCCCAGAGGAAGACATGAAAAAGTCTTTCTCTTTGTCGTTGAAAGGTTCTCCATTAGGTAATGTTAGCGATTCCAGTGTGTCTCGTACTTGTTTCGCACTCAGGGTTGAACCTGTTGCACCAACAGCCTTTTCAAATTTGGATGTCAGATCTGCACATCTCTCTGGACTGGAATGAAGCAAGGAGAAATTTAATAACGATACATGGGAAGTACATATATGTATTGTGGGGTGATCAAGCGGTCTAGAACACGGGTCGGTTATTATGGAGCATAAGAATAGTGTGCGTTCAAACCCAGGCGCGGCTACAATGTCACCTCCTCTGCCCAGGCACTAGTAGAAGACTAGCAGTATGAGATGAGCTGAAAGAGTCCTGTTAAAAAGTAACGTTATATGTTATATGATGAGGAAACTTTATTTTAACCGATCAAATTAAATGCCCTTTACTGAACAGCAAATCTTTTTAATTTACCTGCATTTATTATACACGCAGAATATGAGATAAGATGAGTATGGTAATGGCTTTCCCAGCCCTGGAGTAGGCCCATCTCTACCGTGCAATGAGATTGTGCGGTCAGTTTCCCTCTGTTTGAAGGGATTTGATAGGCTCTGAATCCAAGGCTGACTGATTGATTTTTCAAACATTATTGGCCCAGATTTTAGCATATTTCTTTTCTACAAAATTTATTTCAAACTTAATATTTTAATCAATTAGATTTAATGGACTAATATTCATTCTGTAATCCAATATTCTGGCCCTTGACGTGCGAATCGACGGCGATATTTTTAGTGCATTTAACATCTAGGATTTATTACCTGGCACCAATAACCGTTACGAAATGTTGGAACTCCCATAAGCTCATGTAGCCATTGCGGTCAGCATCAAAATGATCGAAGAGTTCCTCGGCTCGGTCTCCCCGCAGCCCCAGCTCCACGTCCATCAGCTTCAGTGCATTGGTACGAGGCAGTCGTCTTGCTATGACCCCATCTGGTGTGTATTTGTCGAACAATTTCTGTACTTCAGGTCTGAAAATATGCAGAAATTGTCCAAATGAATATGAGTTGAGCTAACAAAAAATACCAATACAATAATATAACAAATTATTTAAATTTAAAAAAACAACAACAAAATAACTATTTAAAAAAATTGAATCCCTGGAACAATATATTTTATCATTTGTAAACCCACACTTAATATGTGTCTATAGCAAACTGAAAGAACAAGACACAAATATAAGAAGAAAACCCTTCAGAAAAACAATGTGTTCAAGCAAGATCTACCTTATCGTTAATTTAAAAGAAATAATGTTTATATGAAATTAAAAATTAAAAGACTTTCCCCTTGTTAGAAATGTCGTATATACATCCAAAATGATTATCTTGATGTATGGGTTATACACATATTTTAAAAGTTGTTTGTCTCTTGAATTAAGATCCTATGTTGGACAAAAAAAACAATATTCAAATCCTACAATACTGAATATATGTTTAATATGTAAAATATGTTATTTGTACGTAGTTGTTCTCTAGTATTTACCGTGGTCCATACTTTTACAGCGATTGACAAAAACTTGGCTTTTAAAAGAAAAACTTAAAATATAGAAGGGCACATGTCTAAGATTCTTCGTTTCAAATAACCATGTAAATAGAAGTACACGGGGAAATATAAACCTAATTCCATAGCGCGCAGTGTTTGACGGCGCTGTCGTATTTAGATAGGTTTAAATAATGGTCGAGCCGATAAACCATGTACAACACCCCCAGCCAGGAATATTATTAGAGTCGGAAAAAAGAATATTGGAATGGGATGTGAGTGCTAGAGTTTATTTCATGTTAGCTGCTGCTGGGTAACAACAGAGATGCGCATATCCGGTCAGGTGGTCAGTCAGCTTCCGGTTAAAAACCTCCATGGTGGCGTGCTTTCGGTTCCAGGATAATCTTCGAGTTTAATCCAGGAACATCGGACGGAGAAATTATCTTTTACGTGATAATTGGCCCGTATAGCTGTCCTAGATTCCCCGGGAATCTAATTTTAGACTTTTGAGTCGTTTCTCCCCAGAGCAGAGGCCAGTGGGAACTTTTACTTTGCCATCATGTCCGATGAAGAAGCGGAAACCCGCATGACCCGGGGTCAGAAGGATAAGGACAAAGGGGAGGCTAGCCCGGATAAGGATCCTCCAAAAGGCAAAGGTGGGAAAGGTTTAAACAAAACCTCCCTTGAGCAAATCAGAACGCTCTTAAATCAAGTCGTTGATTCCAAGTTGAAACCCTTGGAAACTTCCATTCAGGCTGCGAATGATGTCGCATCGTTGGCTCTCGCTGCGGCAGGAGAGCCTAAGAAGCCGGAGGAAAACGACAGTGAGGAAGAGGATGAGGACGACGATTCCCATCAAAACAATGATTCACAAGGATCTAAAGATCATTCCTCTATTCCACATTCGGAAGATTTATTCGACGTAGATACTTTCGAACAGTCTTTCTCCACGCTTCTAGCGGACAAGTTGGAGGGCCCAGCCCTGCCGGAGAAGATTGTGCTCCCGTTCGGCAAAATTTTCGGGGAACCAGTGGATGTTAAAGTAGTTCTAGAGAAGAGGAACTTATATCCTAGACCAGCCAATGCCGAAGGCCTGAAAATTCCCAAGCTCAACGAACTTTTGGAAGAGAAAGCTTCGAAGGAAATGAAGGCAGTGGAATCGAAACTACGCCACGTGCAGGAAAACATGGCCGCGGCCATGACAGCGATAGCTGTACAGGCACAGGTAGCGTACGATTTCAATAACTTGGCCAAGATGGGTGGGGAGGATAAACTCAAAGATTTTCAACGAAAATTCTATGAAAGCTACGTAGATACCATGCAGGCTAATCTACTGCTCTCCAGAGCCATGCACGATGTCATGATGACGAGGCGCGAGGTGATCAAACAAGGGGTGGCTTATCCCTACACTTCTCTCCTGACAGAGAGAAATCCCCCGACTTCTAACTACATTGCAGGGGATGATCTCGCAGCGGCCATGGAGAAAGCCAAGAAAGTGGCAACTATGTCTGAGAGCTTGATGAAGTCCAAATCTTGGACGGCCCAAAACAAGACCAGACATCACCCTTACAACAATAATAATAATAACCAAAAGAAGGGCAACTACTCCAACAACCAAGGCAAAGGTGGTAAAGGAGGCTTTAACAAATCCTACAAAGGAAACAAGAAAGGCGGTGGAAACAAGAATTTTCACCAGAAGGAGGCCCAATAGTCCAGGTGAGTTCTCCTTCAAATAACTTTGGGACTTTCATAGCAGGTGGGACCCGCTTAAGACTTAAAGCCTGGGCAAAAATCACTTCTGATCCAGTTATCATAGACAAAATCAGAGGGGTTAAGATCGACTGGAAGGACCTCCCTCCAGAAAGAAATAACATTGTACCTTATTTTCGATCGGAACAAGCTTCCAAAATCCTAGATGCTAAACTCCAGGAATTACTAGACAAAAACATTATTGAACCCACTTTGAACGAACGAGGTCAATTTGTGTCGAACGTATTCTTAAGGCCAAAACCCAATGGGAAATTTAGGCTGATTCTAGATCTGACGGATCTAAACTTACAGGTGACTTATAAACACTTCAAAATGGAATCTTTGCAAACTGCCCTCCTTCTAGTCCAGAAGGATTGCTTTATGGCCTCTCTAGACCTCTCGGACGCTTATTTCTCAATAGCTGTTAGGGGTGAGGATAGAAAATTCCTCAAATTCTGGTGGAATAACCAACTTTACCAGTTCTCTTGTTTACCCATGGGACTAGCACAAGCCCCAAGAGACTTCACTAAAATTCTCAAACCTATCTTTGCGTTCTTAAACGAAAGGGGTCATACCTGTATTGGATATATTGACGATACCTTCATAGTAGGGGAGAGTTTTGAAAAATGCCAGGAAACAGTAGAATTACTGCTCAAAATTTTTGTGGATTTGGGTTTCAAAGTACATGAACAGAAGAGTGCTAGGATCCCTTCAAAAGAAATAATTTTCTTAGGCTATTGCATTAACTCCAATGACATGACAGTCAGACCCACGACAGAAAAAAGGGAAAAAATGTCCAGGGCTATCATAGATATCCGCAACAAACAACGCCCCTCTATTAGAGAAGTGGCAGGAATCCTAGGGTTAATGGTAGACTTATCAAAAGGAGTCGAATTTGGCGAAGCCCACTATAGGAGACTAGAAGGGGACAAGATTAGGGCCCTAAAAGCCAGAGCAGGGGATTTTGATGCAAAAATGAATATTTCGGCAGCCGGCCAAGAGGACCTTCAATGGTGGAAAACACACATTAAGAAGGGATTCAAAGCCATTAGAGTATTTTCCCCAGACAGCCTGTTAACGACTGATGCTTCCAATTCAGGGTGGGGCTGTGTAGCAGGGAAACAAGTTGCTAGCGGTCTATGGGATGCCTCAGAACAAGAATGGCATATCAATGCACAAGAAACCTACACGATTCTGTTAGGCTTACGCACCTTTTTCAAGGGAGAAAAGAAAATCCAAATTAAATGTCTTACAGACAACATGACCGCGGTAGCCTATGTGAATAACAAGGGCGGGGCTCACAGTATCATGTGTGATAGGATAGCCAAACTCATTTGGGAATTCTGCGAGGAAAGAGACATTTTCCTTTATGCAGCTCACATCCCTGGAGTGGATAATATAGAGGCAGACAGCCTCTCAAGAAAGGAAGGGTACATAGAATGGGCATTACCCGATGACGTGTTCAGACACATTTTAGGAAGGGACTTTAAACCTGACATTGACTTGTTTGCGTCCAGAGTAGCTCACAAACTACATAACTATTGTAGCTGGGGCCCAGATCCAGGGGCTTCTGTGATTGATGCTTTCTCATTCAATTGGAATAAACTTCTAATCTATGCCTTCCCTCCTTTCAGCATTGCGCTTCGAGTAGCCAGGAAGATGATGACAGACCGAGCGTCGGGCCTCCTGGTGACACCAAATTGGACTACCCAACCGTATTACGGATTGCTCTCCAGAATGTCCAAAGGAAAGAAAATCCTACCCAACGTCCCCCTCCACAACCCCATAACGAACGAAACATGGTCCGTGCACCTTGTCGCATGGCAGATCTAGCTAAAGATCTGACGGACCAGGGTTTGGATCCCCTTGCGGGAGAACTCCTTATGGCGTCGTGGAGGCCAGGAACCATTAAACAATATGATTCCTACCTCAAACGGTGGACAACCTTTTGTGAAAAGAACAAAATCCCAGAGAGAACTCCACACATCAACCATGTAGTGGCTTACGTAGTTAGTCTGTACAAAGAAGGACTAGGGTATTCGGCTGTAAACTCAGCTCGATGTGCTCTCTCATCCTACGTCCATAGGATAGAGGGGGCTACAGTAGGTAGTACCTGTGTAGTTTCCAGGATAGTTAAAGGGGTCCATTTCAAGAGACCCCCAGGTACCAGATATAAAGAGACTTGGGACGTTAACTATGTTTTAAATAAGTTAAAACAATGGTCTCCAATTGAAGAGATTTCTATGAAGAAACTTACTTACAAGACGGTGCTCTTGCTAGCTATCGTCACTGCCCAAAGAATGCAGACCCTGCACTCGATCAAAAGGAAAAACATTACCTGGGGCAAGGAAGACGTTCACCTCCAAATGGAGAACCTCCTAAAACACTCAAAACTAGGTGATTCATTCGATGACTTTAGAGTAGACAAGTACAACATCGATAAAAGAATCTGCCCTTACAGAGCACTCAGACTCTATTGTGAAAAAACAAAAAACTTTGATGTACCTACGGCGACGCTGTGGGTTTCACTGGAAAAGACTCCAATTCCAGTCACAAAAAACACAGTTTCTAGATGGGTGAAGGAAGCCCTCAAGGAAACAGGCATAGACACGAACAAGTATAAAGCCCACTCTACACGTGGGGCAAGTGTTTCTAAGGCCAACAACATGAACATCCCCATTGACTCCATTCTGAAGAGGGGTAGATGGACGAATGCAAAGACTTTTGCCAAGTTCTACAAAAAGAAGATTGACCCTGAGACGGTGTTCCAGTCAGCGGTCCTCTCCAGTTAAACTGGTAATTACTCTTTACATCTTCTTTTTTCAGTCTCCCTTTCAAATTTGCTTAAATTTACAGGGTTTTATATTTTGTCAAACGGAGGTTTGAGCTTACGGTTTGGAACCGAGGCTTTCAAATCTCTGTTGTTACCCAGCAGCAGCTAACATGAAATAAACTTAGGAATTAAAGGAGGCTTACCTTGGTTAAGGTGACCTTTGATTCAAAGTTTATGATGTTAGTTCTGCTAGCTGGGTTGAACAACAGTCCCGCCCGGATTAAGGTTAACCCTCCCTATAAGGGAAAAATCCGGTGGGTTTTTCTTGTAAGTTACTGTTGTTCTCAGTCAGTAGGTTATTCATAGGAGTCGCAGGACTACCTATTCAGGTTATATATTTTACTGTTCTCGATTCCAAACCTATTTGACTTTCAAAGCTGACCACCTGACCGGATATGCGCATCTCTGTTGTTCAACCCAGCTAGCAGAACTAACATCATAAACTTTGAATCAAAGGTCACCTTAACCAAGGTAAGCCTCCTTTAATTCCTAATCATAATGTGTCTAGTACCGAGTCCCTTTTCCCGCGGCGAGAGCAAATATTGCACATCCTTCCCGAAGATGTATGTGGGTCAGATTTTCGGAAAATGTACAATTCAACTTCGCCAATTTTTTTCAAATAACCCTAATTTCAGACGAAAATAAAGTTCAAAATACAGTTCAACCTAACCAAACAGATTGCTATAATCAATGCAATGCCGAATATACTCGAATTTACCTAGTACTGACCAAATTGTAGGCTAATTTAGCAGAATTTACTAAATGTGTAGAGCTGCCACTTGTACATTTTCTGAAATTCTGACCCATGTATACGTGTTCAATTTCATGTTCATTTACAAGAGTATTACTTTGTGTTATCGAATTAATTCTTTTCCTGATTACTTAATCTATCAACTCTTCGATAAATCCACCAGCGTTATTTATTCCATTATGTTGGATGGTAATGGTTTACTACAAAAAATACCGTCAATAAAATCCGATCTGTGGGTTCATCTCCGGTGTACCTGGTTTTCAACAAGATCATAATTATTTTAATGTTTACTGAGGTCACGCTATATAAGTCTTAATTATCTGCCCATTTCTTCCACAAATGAAATTATTTTTTATTTTGTAGTATATTCATGCCCACGCCACCAGAATGATGATTCGGGCCTTTTTTTCGGTATAAAACCAGGTCTTCTTTCAAATTATTAATTTCAGTGGGCCTCGAAAATACTCAGGTTCTTTCAATATGCACTTTCAAATTTTCGATTTCAGATTTTCAAGATATGAGGAAAATTCGTGGAGACAATTAAACAAAGTTTAGTATTCAAATCTGCCATTTAACAGCGCAACAGATCAAAGAAAGAAAGAATTGAGAGAACAGTGTCTGGTCGTCTTAGCTGGGAATGCACCTCACCCGTGCACAATGTGCATGTTTGCCAAGTCTTGTGCTGTGCGTACACAATTGTACATTTTATCTATGGCGTCTCGTAAACTGCTGTCTCTAGACAGGAAGAAAGTGTAAGCCAAGATTATGTTTGCTCGCGTAAAAGTAACAATGGCATTGCGCACATCGCTGACTCGGGAGAAAAACTACCCGGTCTGTGCAGACGATGAGGTTTCTAAAGGCTGACGCACACATGGCCAATTTGGCTCCCTATAGCCCCACGATTTGGGTCTCCTCATGAATCCTAAGATTCCATTTAAAACCATGGTTTATGGTATTTCAAAAACATAAACAAGGATTTAAAATGAAATCCTAAGATTCATCTGGAGACCCAAACCGTGGGGCAATCGGGGGCCAAATCGGCCATGTGTGCGTCAGCCTTATTAAAGGGCTACTCCACTATAGGTAAAAAACGGCGCCGACAGGCAAATTTCGTCGCCGACATGACTAAAAAATAAATAAAAATTCGGCGCACACAAATCACTAGTGGAAGAGGGGTAAAATAGGTTGTCGGCAACACATTTATTTGTTGCCAACAATTGCAAACTATCTAACTTGATTAGATATTTCGTCGCAAAAAATTCGTCGCAGCCGTTTTTTGCCGTTTTTCCCATAGTGGAGTCCCTGCATTAAAGCGCAGAGTGTTTTTGCTGTCTCAGTATTGTTTTACTACTTCAATGATTAATGTGTCAAGTCCGTTTAGGTATCAATGTTTTCAAGTGGGCAGTGATGGATTCCGTCGCTTATAATATACTTTTATATGTATTGTGTCTTTATTGTCAATTATTGACAACGCATGAAAATAACCACCATTGGTGGTTATGCGTTTCTTTTGTAATGAATTTACCAATAAAAAATAATAACAAAATTATGATTCAAAGTTATTTCTTATAGCGGTATAATTATCCACATCCTAAACAGCAAGGATATAATGAATAATGCTCAGGGTGGATGAATGGGTCAAATCTCCTGAATAATATGCCTGTAATGATAGGTCTGTTACAGAGGCTGTATTAAGACAAATATTAAGACGTCTGACGTGGGTTTTGGAAAACATAGAAAGGGACGGATGGGGTACTGCATTTGTACATGGTTGATCGCAACAAGCAACTCGCGGGGCAAACAGTTGACAGGACATTAACAGGAATAGCAATAAAAGTCCCAACACGTTTCCCCTCTCTATGGGGACCTACACTCTGTTTCAATCACGTATCTTTACCCTGTGCCTGATTTAGGCGACGATGAAATTGTTTATCAGAAACCGTCCAGTATCACACACGCATATATATATACAAATGCAAATAAGGTGTTTAGTCATTTATAATAGGCCTACTTGGATATGTTGATTTGCATCACTTATTGACCACAACCACAAATCCACGGGTTCTTTGTTTAATTCAGGGCTGGATATTTCATTGCTCCAACTGAGGACTTTTCCACCAAAGATTCAAAATTAAAGTGGTATACACGATTGCAAAAGCAATGTAATTGAAATTGAACTATGAACAATAGGGTCTTTTGATGTATTATATACTCTATGACTCTATATAGTTATATAATCTATTATAGAACTATGATGACTTCTAGTGAGGTAATTTACAACATGCTATAGTTTCCACCATGAATATAAAAATCTGATATAAGAATTTTGTTCTCAACACTCACACCTGACCAGTCTAACAGACACAAGTGTATGTTTCTCTGTGTTCATTCTCCTTCCATTCCTTTATGCCAACTAGCCTATGCTACACCGACGCCTTGTTATGAATAAGAACTCGCAATGTTAGTAATTAGTTGTATTCATTTCTAGCAGACAATACAGACATGTCTAAGGTTTCCCATGTTCTTAGAGAATGTCCCTTAGCTCGACTGGTACAACATCCGGATGCTATTAGAATCAATTTGTTGTGTTGGCTCAAAGTAAATTATGTTCAATAGTCCTCCCGCACAAGTAATTCTTCTCCGTCATCTGAAACTTGAGATAATTGCTACTGAATATAATGGCCTTTATAAAAAAAAATGTAACCTTGAAGAACTGGCAAGTAGCTGGCGGGAAAAGCTCTTTATAGATAGAGTGAGACGTGGTTGCTACCCATGATACAAGCTCCCGATAATATTCATATCTTTTTCAAAGTGTTCAAACATAGGAAATGACTCCATGTGAAATCTGGCCAGTCTAGGATACATTTCTCAGGTGAGCACTAGCAACATACGAGTGACTTTTCCCCTGTAGTATATGATTGCAGGTGTTCCGTGAAATGGTATTCATTATTTGTTGGGTGAATTTATTAACTAGAGTCAAGAATATCTGCTTTAGAAACTAAGGGCATGTACTAAGACGTACACTTTATTTAACAGCTATCCAACGTTGCCTATTATCCAGTCAGTGGTTCTGACCTACCTTTCCCAATTTTGATTCGTAAACATCTATATGGTTGGTGCATTCCTATGTGTTGATGAAGATCGGCCCCTGTGTGTGCCCTTTATTATCTAGCATCCGTTTAGATAAAACTATAAAAACTAAGACTAAAATAGAACCTGACGAACGTAAGATGATTTAGATCACCCACCTCGACTTATTTTCATAGTATAACAACTTCATCATTCAATTCTCAGAGTCACTATCAAAATGAGCATCGTTTAGACCCCACATGCATTGTTCATTGAAATACCGATCATGACAAGTCACTTGTAAAGATCTTCACGCTTGAGAGGCCTCCAAGTAGGTTAGGTCAACGCCTATAGGTATTATTTACAGGATGGAGAAAACATACTTAGTAAAAGATATCCCTCCACTTATGTGAATAATTAGTTTAGAACCGATTGTGTCCACTCAGCAGCTGTTTAGGAAACAATGTTTTACATGGAACAGGGGTCCATACAACATGTCATCACTTATTGACCTGGCAATTCACCATGTCTAGACCATGGCCCCCGACCAGAATTACATGTATTGTTCGGTATGACATACTAACCTGCATGATCTCTATTTCGCGGACTCGAGAATTGTAAACTAATTATTACATAGATTTATACTCACGCTACTCTTCGTCTGCCAGCCATCTTCTTGTTCGGATGTGTTAACTAAATTCCAAATAAGGTCCTTTAACAGTAAAGATTCCTTTTTTGTGTTTTGGTTGTCCAACAACTGAGATTCTCGTTGCCTTCCCTCGGGTATGTCCTCAACCAAGTGGAATGCGATGATGGTCTGGCAGACTTGGCTGAGAAGTGGGCGTGGATAAGTTGGGTGGTGGTTGTGTAGTCTATTGGACCAACTTGGGCCACTCAGCTCACAATCGTCCTCTCATTCCCTCGAGATGGGAGGTCAAATGCTTCATTAAACAAACTCAAGCACCAACTACTTTTTCCGGGACGCTTCTGACGTGTCCTGCAAACAATAGAATATTATATGTACTGAGTCAGTTCCTATATGTTCAGCTCTGACTGGTACTTTGTCAGTCGAGGTTGTCACCATAAATAGATCAATACCCCATCCGCAAATAACCAGATATAATCCTCCTGTTTATAAAAGAAATGAAGCAAAATGTGTCCATGAACTATGAACGAACTGGAAGCTTTTGAACAGTAGATACAGAAAAGCATGCATGTAAGCATTTTAAGTGGAGTCATGCATTTATAAATACGATACAAACTCAAGATTCTGGAGAGGGAATCTTTCTTGGAGGGGGCCTCGTCTGAATCACACTTAGGGAATGCCCCACTATATTGGCCATGTTACCGTTATGAACGTGCATATTTGACATGAGGGATATCTGCTTACACTTGCAACTGACACACATATGTAGTGTGGACGACAGTAAAGAATTGTCAAGAAAATATCTGTGGACTGTGGTGGGACGCACTCGACACCATTTTGATCTCTGTTATGAAGAACTCCCTTTTACAAAACGTACCTGTTGTTCAGGGCTTCCGTATTTGTGCTGGTGAAAGACGAGAAAGTCATTGCCAGGACCTTCTGAGTCATGTACATGCATGTAAATGTCAGGGCTTGAAAATATTGATATTCTAAATTGTAGGCTACTTGATATATATATAGAGAAATATTGGCTTGTCATGGTGATGATCTGCTGAAAGAATTTGAAATGATGCGAATCGATGCCTCAGATTATTTTGGAAGATGGATAGTAAGGAAATTCAGTTTAGCCGAACGCTTATTTATTAAACATCTCGGGCAAAGAGTACTGATCATCGCATGAAGTTGTCAGATATGAAAATAGTGTTCGTGCTTACATGTGCTTAGTATCCCGCTAAAACAACTGCATTCGATAAAAATGCTGGTATGTTACGGAGGAAGCTTCCGCAACGAATATTAATAATATATCAATTATTATGCATACAGCATAATATCATATTCTCAGTTATATCCGTTATATCTCAGTGAACTCCGATTTTACACCATAGCGGCATATTCTATGAATTCACGGTAAAACATTATTTTAATAAAAAAAAACGGACGGACCAAATATGTGCGCTGAGGAAGAGGTCTATGCTAAACTTTAATGAATGGGTATCGGCGGTTAGAGAAGGGTGACATGATTCGTATGATTGTTTACATTAGGTGAGTTAGAGGTTAACCTCAATAAGACAATGACCAGAGGTCAGTTTAGGTTGGTTTTTATTTGCAATAATGGTAGATTCCCTGGCATGTTTCGGTTCGATTGGAGAACCTTGATCGGAGGGTTTACATTAGGGACTGTTCATAATTAATCACTGGGGGGGGGGGGGGGCTAGGAGGAAATGGCCAAAATTCTTGTGAAAAAATCTACGATCCCCTTCAGGATCTGCAAAATTATGTGACATCCCCTCACTACCCCTTTAGGCACCAAATTAGTGTGATTGGTTGATCATTTTATTCATCCAGGGTATAACAAATACAACAGTTAAAGTCACCAAGTATTATTCGGGAAGTGGAGGGAATCTAGCCTTAAAGCTATTGATGAACTGGTTACTACTAGAAGTAATGAGAAACAGGTGAAGTACGGTTTCTGATGCTTATTAGCCAAAGCTTCACTCATTTGGACATGCAGGTCCACTATATTTATATGAACAGGTTGAGTTCACATCAGTGTGATATCAGTGTGACATCATGGATCAAATGTTTACATAATGCCGAACCAGTCAGGTCCAGACGGCCACATTCCTCGATTCCACATCCAGTGATAAGCTTAACCACAAGGCTAAGACTAAGGCTTAAAGTGTTAATGACCCCTAAAACTTAGGGGTCCCAAACTGCCTTCTAAACCTGACTGGAACAGCACAATGGGCTGCTGTTCGGCCCGATAACCGATGATATACCGATGATACCAATAATAACACAATAATATTAAAGTTTTGATAAAGTTTTATTAAAGCAAGTCATGGCTGTGTTGGTGAAATATCTTTTCCTATGAAAATACCTGTTGGTAAAAATATTTAGTCAAATTCCATGCACAAAAATATGTGACCCGCCAAGCAGAAAGGTACCTTCCCGCAGGAGTTATAGTTCCTGGTATTCCCACTAGGAGTCGCATCATATTCATGACGTCACTGTCACAAATGTTTATATATAGTAATTCTGAGAGGGAGGGAACTTTGAAAGTCTATAACTTCACTAATGTTTGGAGTATCAACTAAATTCTTTCACTTTTATAATGCTCATTTTCCCTTCTGTTCATCCCTGTCATTTTTTTTATTTTTATTTTAATATTTATTTTGTGTACATGTGATGTGTCACAGGAAAATGAGTCACTCCCCCAACCTATTTAAGATTATCTACTGAAAACGGAGGACATGCAGATCCAGAATCTATAATAAACCCAAATTCGAAAATTTGGCCCTGGAGTCCCCTTTCTGCTTGGCTGGTCCCCCTTCAAGACTTGTGCAAAATGGGTCTGGGTCTGTGCAAAAAAAGGTGCCCCCCGTCTAAATCGTCCCAAGTGATTAATTATGAACAGTCCGTTTAGTGTTTGTACAGAGAAACAAAACAAATAACAACAATCATCAGTCAGTGGATCCGCAGGGTCGGAAGAGACATGCAACATGCTCGGTTCCCTATCAAAATCCATTTGTACCCAGTATAAAGTCATTGGCAAGATATCGCTATGAAATATAACAGAAATTGCTCATTTACTTCGCACATAATGGTAATTCACTTCATATAAGGTACATTACATTGTATCTTATCAAACATTTTATAATATTTAGGTAATATCTAAAACGAATTGCGGTGTTACAAAAGGGTGATGGTATCGTAGAGTGCAAGTATATCGAACGCACGCAGGGATACAATGTACACGCATGCAGTGGAAAATTTGATTTGAAAATGGACCCCCATCGTCCCACATCAATAACGTAATAACCATCCTTTAGTATTCAATACTGTCAACCACAAAAACCAGTTATAATTCCTATAATTCAAGATATGATCTACTGGTGCATTCCCGAATATCATCACGATCTGATCAGGGCGCAGTCATAATCACGGCAAATTCCTACTTTGATATGTTGGCACTATGATTAGCAGCATGTCAATCAACACACGTCAATACATTTCCATAAGGGGACAGCTTTAGATACATGTTCTGTCCCACTATAAACGAAATATTGGTGTTGATTGGTCATTTCAATTAATTCAATAATATAGCAAGATCATACTCATTAAAGAAAAGGATGAAACTAAAAAGAACGAACTGTCTCACCTGCAGCTGAAAGTAAACGTGCTCCTTCCCGGCCTGTTTAACAGTTTGTATTCTGATGGAGAATCCCTCGGCAGGTGCGTATCTTAGCACCTCGGACCCTGATGTGTTGCGACAAACTACAAGCTTCCCCCTGCTTCACTGGCCGTACAGTAGACATGCACGTTCCCATCTTATATTTTCATATTTGAATAACACCATTGTAAAACCGTTTTGTGCTACAGGCTTTCTATTATGACATTATGACATATTGTCCCGAGGTTCATATTGCAACATATGCCACCAAAGCTGATACATTATCTGCTCTGTCAGTTGTGATGCGTTATTTGTTTATTCTTTTGGCCATGTATTAATCATAGGGTTTTATATATGAGTTTAAGTTTAAAAGGTTTTTATTCAACGAAGACACATTATGTTTTACACACTATTGTCAGTCTGGTGTCCGGCGTTTTCCTCACTAACATTCTCTCCGCCGACAATCTCCCCGCCGCATTCTCCCCGATGTACGGTACATTTTCCCCGCCCGACATTCTCCCGGCCGAATGACCTCCACAACGACATAGAAATATTCAATTCTTCTTACAACATAAACCAAAAATATCAATTTACCCAAGTGGAATCGATCCAACATATACTGTACAGATATCTATGTGTGGGATATCCATTCAAAACGACAATAAAATGTAGTACCTGCCAGTAGCAAGCTTCCCCGTTATTATTATTCATGATATGTTCGATTATTTATGTTGTGGTTTTTGAGTTTGGTATGTTTGTACTGCAGTGCATGTAGTGCTTGTGTAGAAATTGTGTATTTGTGTGAATGGATAAGAAGAAAATAAAAAAACAATTCCACCCAATACTATTCTTTTAATTCATTCACTTCAAATGCCTAAACTATATTTCTGCGTTTGACAATTCCCACTCAACTGGTACAAATAAATTCAATGGTCAGGTTATCCGTGTATAAGAATTTCATTTTGTCAATGAAGGAGAAAAAGTTTTATGGCGAAGATTACAGGAAGATATTAACGAACTTATAACAGTCCATAAACGTTGATTTCAACCATGTACTCGTATTATGTCACCTTCAAGTTAACATAACCTTTTAAAATTGATTAAACCTTTTTGTGCATGTCTGCTCATATTTCCAACTTATGTATTAGCATTGTAGAAGCCAAGATGGCAGGCAACGAAATAAACTCTTTGCAAAAATAAAAAAAAAGAATTTCAGCAAATTTGAATCATTCTTTGGCGTCAGAATTAAGAATTTAAGGATTTATTGGCGGGGAAAATGTCGGCGGGAGGTCATTTAGCGGGGAGAATGTCAGCGGGCAGAATGTTGGCGGGGGAATGTCCTAGAATCCTTAGTCCATCATTGCAAAAATAGACATAATAAAAAATGATACCATAACATTTAGATAATTTTTGATAATATAACAAAAATTAAATCTTATAGAGTGGCGTCTAGTTCAAATCCAATAAATGGCAATTAACTCTGTTGAGAGTTATAGTAGAATAATTATGTCTCCCTCAGTCCTTCTCCCAGCCTTTCAATTGAAAGAGAAAGATGGTGGAAGAGGGAACAAGGAGAGATGAAGGTGTGTAGGCCATCAGCTCAGGCCCAGAATGTGGCTAGAAAGTGAATTTCATTCCGGCAAAGGGGCAACTATTGCTAATAATGTACATTATGATATCCCCAAAATTCTCCATAATATTTGTGCTAGTTTTAGAGAAATTGAGCAATCAATCTGACAGTGCAAAGCCTATGGAGCCAACGGCCCGGCTTCATTTTTAATGGTAATTTTAATAGTCCATCATTTATATGGTGAACGTTGAATTTTGGGTCCTAGGAAAGTTTTATAACTGATTCAAAATCTCGAGAATCTCCTGATTTCAAATCTGCCGATTTCCACTCTGTAACTTTTGAGGAATTTTTATTATCGATGTTTTTAAAAAAGTTGAAAAAATAGATAATTAATTAATAAACAAATTAACTACAGGGTTTAGAATCAAGTGACTGATATAAATCGATAGGAATTAATGTGCCCTAAAACTGTTTTTATTTGACCTAAGATGTCAGGGCATTCTTTCCAGAGTTATTTGCAAAATACTATATAATTAAAGACATTTAACCTTGACCTTTATGGGGTAATTTATTAATAACTCACTGACATCTTAGGTCAAATAAAAACGATTTTAGGGCACATTATTCCCTATCCATTGATATCAGTCACTTGATTCTAAATCTAGTCGATCTTTTTTTTTTTTAATTTATTTATTCATTTTTTTACATTTTTTTTCAGACGTAGATAATTAAAATTCCCCAAAAGTTAGAAAGTGAAAATTGGTAGATTCCGAATCAGGAGATTCCGGAGATTTGGAATTAATAAAAAATCATTGGTAGACCTAAGATTCAACGTTCACCAAATAAATGATGTTCTATTAAAATGACCATTAAAATTAAGCCAGGCCGTCGGCCGTCTCCACTGTCAGAAACAATGCCCAATTACTCAAAAACTGGCAGGAATTACAAGGAGAACTTTTGGCATATTATGAATTGAAATAAGTTGACAAAAAGTAGTGCCCACAATCCGGAACGAAAATCACTCTTTTGGGGTACAGCTGATGGCCTAGTGGGCCCTACTGTACTGACCCACTAGCAAATCCTGTGCATAGCATGGGTATTTGCTAGTATATTTTAGATCTTACAGAGTGACGTCTAAGAATAATTACAAACTATTTAGGATATCACCATTCGGAATTCCAAAATAAAGGTCAAAACAACCAACATTCCAACTTATATAAGCAACAATGTCTTTCATTGGCAACATCTAAAACATCTGACGTCTCGACTGGGAAAACAGCGAATCCCCAGTACGATTAATTAATATAACTTTCAGCAGTAAATCCTATCAGGAGACTGGAGGCACATGTATCCATAAAATTACCATATTCAGCTGGTTGGGTTAATGTGAAACGGATGATGTAGCCTCACAAGAATACAAAATAAAAATAGCTGAATAGCTCCAAGCCATACGGCTCACTTTTCCAGGAATGAATGCATTGAACATTTTTACAGCTCAACGGGGAATATCCCACATATTTCATAACACAAGGTTTCCTAAAAAGGCATTCAATGTCATATCATTTGTTTGCGGACCTTTTGTTCCCATAGTCGAAAGTACCTTTTAGTTTTACCTGATTGTGAAACTTGTGTGGGTTCTGTTATTAAGCGCCCATCCACCATCTGTTCCGCGTATATTATTATGCCCACAAAAGGTGGCAATCTATACATGTAAACGCCTTAACACTTACATAACCGTTGACGTGTAAGCAAAAGCAATATATGGATTTTAGGGCGGACAGTATTTATCAAACATCTCCATAAATATTTAATTTCGTGAACTTCAAGTCTCCATTTATTTATAAGTTCTTCATAAGTAATTTGTAGGTCGATTTTCTTTTTTGACAGCAGAGGGGGTTTCTGAAGGGCCCAAAAAGTCACTCCTTGGACCTAAGCGTTGGGTGAGTTGGGCACCTTATTTTCTTTTACTTTATTTTTAACAGATAAATGAACTAAAAATAGATTTCATGGGTGTTACCGTTCCAATGCACTGACCTTGTGAGCTGGATTGAGCATTTTTACGTTGATTTATTATTATTGTTTCTTATTTTACCGTTTGGAATTAAGAAACCTTGTTCATGAAAAAAAAATATATCAAATTTGATTTATTAGATTTCTTCATTGCTTTTGGTGATGACAACGCCATTTCCAGGGTAATATTTTTCAGACAGGACCTTATGTCTAAACCAAACTCCAGGTGAATAACTTTTTTGCATCTATTTGATCATAAAGTACAATGAATTACCTCTCGAATGACATATAATTTGTACCCCCACGTTATTAGTGATTTTATTTTGCATAAACAGTTACAGGGGTACCCGTGTTAGGCCTATCATTGTTATTATGTATTGTATACAACTTCAATATCTTTGGAACAAATTGACTAGAATAGGACATAACAATATAAAGAACCAAGAATGGGGAATAACAATCCCTTTTATTTACATTTTTTTTTTAAAAACTTTATTCAAACATATCCTGCCATCTTGGCTTTTACAAAGTTAAAGCTTCCCGTGAGCCTCCAAGGCAGCCTTCATAAAAGGCCATTCAATGGAATCGTAAGTATTGGAGAAATTGAGAGATGCGATGAGGCCTTGCTTACCAGATTTTTCTAATAAGGAAATAATATCATCTAGTTTTCTAACTGCTGTGCCTATATACCTTCCTTTGACAAGTCCAAATTGGTCATTGCTAATTAACTGAGGTAAGAATTGAGTCAATCTCGCTGCTATAACTTTGGAAATAATTTTGTAATCAACACTTAGGAGGGTAATAGGTCTCCAAGTTTGTATGAACATATAATAATTCCTCTTTTCTGTTCTTCAGTCATTTCGCCCTCTTTAAGGCATTGTAACATAATTGGTATAAATATACATTTTATAAGGTCCAAAAAATGATGGTAAAACTTGATAGAGAAGCCATCACATCCAGGCGATTTGTTCTTTTTTATAGACATCACTACCATTTTTATCTCTTTTTCAGTGAACTGACTGCATAAAAGTTCATTTTCATCTTCGTCTACCTGAACATAACATGTTGGGTCAGTAAACTCACTTAAGTTATTATCATCGATTTTACCAGCTTTATACAGGCTAGAATAAAACTTTTCTCCTTCCTCTAGTATTTCTCCGGGGTTATTCGACATTTTACCATTTATATTTAATATATTTATCGCTTTTTTTGCCGTCTACCGACCACTTCGCCCTGGACCTTTTTAGGGCCCCTTCTGCTTTTTTAAGATCTATTTATCTTATTTCTTGTATTATTGCATTTCGCTCCTGTACTTCTTGATAAGTGAGTCTTTTCTTAGAATCTAAAACATGTAATCTCTGCTTTTGAAGGTTACCTTTATCCCTTCTGGCCTTTGCGATTTGTGAGCATTTTTGTATGGCTGAGTCTCTTACTTTCAGCTTAAAAAATTACCATTTAAGCTTATGGCTTAGGGTAATTTTTTTATACTTGGCTACATATTTCTTCTACATTTGTACAGAATTGTTCATTACTTAATAGCTGAGTGTTGAATTTCAAGTAATCTTTCCCTCTTGGTTTTATTTACATTTGATAAGATTTACATTTGATAAGAGTTTTCTGTGCCTAATTATTGCTATATGAATGTCGTTAGAATGGTAATGCAGAACTACCCCACATGGTACTTTCTTTTCTTCGAACCAAATTGAGAATCAAATGGAGGTTGAAGTTCGTTTTGTTTTGCCTTTAAGTAAGTCAATGAAGTAGGGTGTATAACTGACTTATTATTAGTTTATTCATCTCCCTTAGGTCCACTTAGGTCTAAGAAATGGCGTTGGAACGGTAGTTTACATGAAAATTCCCCAACATATTTTTATGAGTATATTTGGGGGGGGGGGGGGGGCTTGAGATAGTACTTCAATCACACCCTGAGTTAAGGACAAGCAGTATGCCAGTGAACCTGGACATGAAATGATATTGCAGTTTTGATAAATGATATTGATTATGATATTGTGAAAATAGAAAATTGACTTGTAAAAATGGTCATTTTTGGTACTTTAATTTTGGAATGAGGAAGTCACAATTTTGCAGATAGACTAGCAAAGGGTTCTCCAGAAAGCTCTAACAAGGCGCATCCACAAAACAAAAAATAACTAACCTATAATATAATGATAAGGAGTCTGGCTAAAAAAACGTGTGCTGCCCAAAAAAGAGAATGGACCTTGTAAACAGTACAACGTAAAAAAGGATTCATTGTTCTACTCTCAAGCAATGCCAACTATGATTACACTATAAATGAATAATATGATATAGAGTTTGAAATTTGTACCTCGGTATATTTTCTCAACATTAGTGTGTCCTCAATTGAAAATGAGCATGTCTTGGCTTATATTGGCTCTTGGCAATGATATTTGTTTTATCTCTTGTCATATAGATATATGACATTAGAAATTATTTCACCAAGAGAAATGTTGAGAAAAGGTCGAGACTAGAGTGGTATATAGTTATAATGCAAAGAACGCTGAGTTGTGTTGCGATGAGTGCGATTGAAAATAGAAGTCATTTCTGCCTTTTTCCATGGGAAAAAGGGGATGGTCCAGAGCAAAAGATATTCCAGAGATAATCATGATGTTGTAATTAATACTTAATATTTGATAGATATTCTCACGTAATGACTTCAACCATCTTTAATATTCAACTTCGTTCCAACTCTTGTGATATTTGAATATATTTCATGTTTATTATTTTTATAATGTTTACATTGCAATGCGTTACGTTATAATGTATTTTCTCCCATCCTTACAAGGTGACCACTGAGTCAAGGTTGCAAGTATTCCAATATAAAATGATTCATGGTTTTATAGCTTGTAATAGTTTTCTTTCTAGATTTCAAGCCAAAAACAAAGGCATTTGCTCATACTGCCCGGGCTATGATAGCATTGTCCATTTCTTCGTCTACTGCCCGAAGGCCAAGCTTCTTTGGCAACAGCTTTTTAATTGGATTTACTCATCTGGGTATCTAAATAGCAATGCAGGAGGTGAACCAATAATTGTGAGGAGAAACGGTGCAATCATAATTAAACCCAAAGATATCATATTTGGGGTTGAACACTCAAACTTATGTTCTAAGGTCATCAACTGGATAATTTTACAAACAAAGGCGTTCATCTACAAACAGAAATTGTTTGAGAATGGTAATATTGACATATTGGTGGTACTCTATGAGTTGAGAATGAGATGCAGGGTAATGTTGTACTCTCTTAACTTCAAACTAGCAAACGACGAGGTTAAAATAATATGGAGAAGGGTTCTTGGTGACATCCAAGAATTAATCGCCACCAAGAAAAATAATACCAAGGTGTAAGGAGCAAATTGTGCATGGTATGATGAATTAATCGCTCCTAATTGCTATCACTTCTTATGCCTTAAACTTCTCTTCATAAAACCTACAGTCTATTTTTCTCAAACTGCTGTTTCATTTTTGTCTTATTCCCACTGTCATTGATTGTTTTCAGCATTGTATGAGCCAAGATGGCAGGAAATTGAATAAATCTGTTGCAAAAACAAAAAAAAATGTTTACGTTGCAAATACTTTGATGTATCGTTTAATTATTATTTCATAAGGTCTCTTTGAGACTGTTGCATGTTCAGGTTGGGAACAAAGATCTGAACCTCTCAAGGAGTTCAGGAATAAGCTGGAATTGCAAAAGTATTTACTACTCGGAGGAGTGCTAAAACATTATCCACCCAATACCCAATATTACCCACCCAATATCTTTGATTCGGAGATTAGTTCTTTTCCCCACTATCCTTATTAAACACTAGCAAAGTCACCCTCTCTCCCCACACTTCCCCCTCTCCCTCTTTTCCCTCCCCTCTTCTCTGTCTTTCATACCTGTTTTTCTCTCCCAACCCCATCTCTGATTTCCCCCCTCCCCCTCCCCTCTTCGTCATGCTCCCCCTCCCCGCTTTCTCCCCCTCCCCTCTCTCCCTTCCGCTTCATCCTCTCCCTCCTCTCCCCCCCCCCTCTTCTTTCCCTTCTGTAACCTTCATTGTAGTACACCTTCATTACTCAAATATCTGCATTTGTTTTTCCTGGCACTATTAAACCTGTTTAACTTGAAACTAGGGAGGCGGAAAATGCTCGCTAGGCGCCACCTAGTATTTTAAAATATAACTGTCATAACGTGCTAGTGCTCTTAGTTAAACGTAGATGGCTGTACTGAGCCGTGTTGAGAACAATGTTGGGAAATGTGTCATACATTTGCACCGAAGGACACTTTCAAAATGCACAGGAGGACATTTTTTAACGCATCTACTTATATGGCCTAATGATTGTAAGGCAAAATGTAATTGGGGTAGGTTTGTACGTAAAATGTAATTAACCATTGTTATTGGAACAACCCTTCGACTACCCTAGTACCGATTTAAATGTTCAAATTCGGTATGGTCTGTAACTTTCGGTCGGAACAGTGTACTTACCGAGTATCCCATACACTACAATTGAAGTAGGAGATATAAATATATGTTTCCGTAGGATTAGAATGAATAAATAAATGACTCCCCTTTTATTTGATTAAAAATGAGTTGAACAACGTTCATTTGTTTTCAAGAAATCAAATGACCGGTGTTCAACTCATTTTTAATCACAATTATCAATTATCTGTATTCAAATGGATCAATTCCATACGTCCCTACAACGCAACACACTAAAGCCTCCGGAACAGAAGAAGAGGAAGAAGAATATGAAGAAAAAGAAAAAACATGTTCATATCCAGACGTTATCTCGACTCATGTGAACCCTTTTTAATTCAATTTGCGAAGAAACTGGCCAACTTGGTATATCTTTATACATGTATATCCATATACAACCCGTATTATTCATCTGTAGAGTTCTGTCCACCCTCTCTGGAGGACGTCGTATGTGGTTTGTGAAGGTATCTGGGGTAGAAATGTGATTTTGAAACCTTTTTTAATCAGGGTATCCACACTCTATTTATAGCCTGGGAAAGCCCCTGTGAGATACTACGTCATTAGCCACAAGCAAGTGGGACCCGACTACATGCAGAGGAGGAGTGGGAGAGTGAAGAAGAGGGGTGGGAGAGGGTTGGGGTATTGGAGAGGGGGAGGAGAGGAAGAGGGTGTAGGAGGGGAGAGTGAGGCAAAGGGAGAGGGTGGGGAAATAGAAGAGGGGGAGGGGGAGGAAAAGAAGAGGGACAGGGAAAAGAGGAGGAGAGAGAGAGGATGTATGGGAACGGACAGAGGGAAGGGAGAGAAAGTGAGGAGGGGGAGCATGAGGAAGAGGGGAGGGTCAGGGGGTATAGGTATGAGAGACAGAGAAGAGGCAGAGGGATAAGAGGGAGAGGGGGAAGTGTGGGGGAGACCGTCCGGAGGACGGGTACTTTGCTAGTTATATACTAGCTTGGAGGTGAAGAATATGTTCTATAATAGAAAACAGTAATTTTAACATTATGTTTACTCAACTTTTTGCTGTTTTGTGGGTTAATTGTACATGTCTGGATGACTTTACCCTTATAGACGTTTACATCTCTGAATAATAAACGATTTGATAGCTGGCCCGGCGTTGTGTTTCGTCAAATGCCATGCTTAATGAATTTATGGAGGAGAATTGTAAATGTCTTTCTTCGCGCGTCCTAAAATAGGACAGCATCTCATTTTTACTTTATATGGTGTCAGAAGTTAACGCTCTTCTTTTCCACGACCTTTTAGTTTTGAATTTCTTGGTTTTGGTCAGGATTTAGTGCGATGATGATCGACTTGCGACAGCCACTTGCAACATGGTTATAATCAATCCACTGCGTTATTCATCAGAAAATATGCTATCAAACTTTATCGAAAAACAGCTATAAATATAATCAGAACAGGGCCTTTTCTTTTCAACTTCTATTTTCTGGGGGAAAATCCGGCTATTACTTTTTTGCTACGCCCCAGTTCACGAGCATAGCGTATTAAAGACGCCAGTTCTTAAGGATTTATTGAATGATGCTCAGATTTCTTTCAGGGTGACTATCAATTGCATGCCATAAGCCAAGGATTCTTTTATGTGTCATTTTCGAGTGTGAGTTATGTGTATATAAAGCCCCTACTATGGCCCCCTTTGGTGAAGGCCCTACGACGATGACCCATCTGACCGCGCGCGTATCCATATGATACCAAGCATTTTATACCAATGACCTCTATATCTATAATAAATCTTTATCCAAGAATAACGGGTCCTCAATTTATAACGAGTGAGGCTCCCTTTCACTCCCTGCATAAGTCAAGCACATCTTTCATGCTACGTCTGTCTATGACTTTCAACTCCCATTTTCATTTACCTGGTCATATTGGTCCTGCAGAAGAATAAACCATTATTGAAGTTCGATCAACAACACTTGATCGATTGTTGAATCAGAATGAGACAACAGACATATAATATCCAGCTTCACTCGTGTCTCGTACTTGGAATTATCCACAATTCGCTCTAAAGATCGACCGACCACACACCATAGTTCGTATACAGAGTGGGATTGGATCCCTGCAGCTCCAACACTTCAGTGACGGTGTACCTATAAATGGGGTCTCTCTTTCGGGGTGTCCAACAAAATATGTCCCCTGGACAAATAGTGTCACTGTGAGTGCGATCGTCGTGTAGTAAGTGTGAATTGTGTTGAAGAATAGAGAATAGAATACCCCTTTATTTAGCAGCAGTTTACAATTTCGACACGAGGGCTGCATGACTCTGGGCATCCAGGTCTCCTGCCCGATGAGAACCATTTCATTGCAAATGATGTCTAGATATTACTCAACATATCTACATCTTTCGGCTTGCATGACGTTGCTGTTTCCGCCCTCTAAGACCTTAAAAATACAAAATGATAGATATCATTTACACCCTCCGTTCTCACCACGAGCTAGCATCAAATACATTGTACGAAGGATGCAATTGTTGTTTCTAAAGAACAGCCCGAATGAAAGCTACAAGCGGGTAAAATAACAACAACTCTAGTCACAGGCAGCAGAAACCACAGCAATTTATAATTCTTCAGCATGACATGGCAGGACATGGTAGCAGCTGGATCATGTATTGAGGTTTACAGGCAGGGCTCTGTGATCGTAAAGGATCCGGTCTTTTGCGAACCCAAACAACCAATATTACGCATCTAAATCAAAGACCATTGTGGGGCATTTATTTCTTCTTCGTGATCGTTTCCCAAGACCAAAGGGGAAAGTATGGACACCCACAACGAAATAACATAGATGCCCTACATGTAAAAGAGGTGTTGCATGCACATATATAGATGTACACATAAATCTTGTATCTTGTATATCTTATACATAAGAGAACGCCACCATGTGTGTGTGTGTAAGTATGCATGTATGTATGTATGCATGTATGTGTGTTTGTATGCAAGTCCATGCATATAGGCATGTTTGCTAAATGCATGGATGTCTGCACACATGTATGTAAACTTGTATACATGTGTGCATCATGACTCTATATGCGTATATATATGTGGATAGATAAAGTTGCATATTGGTATGTAAACATACTAATATTATGTATGTGTAATATTATACTCAAATAATGGTCTTTGTGAAAGGGTTTTATACATAGATAACAACATTGCGGCGTGACCATGACTATAATATCATCATTCAATTCTTTGAGGTCAATCCTTAAATATTTCTTCTATATGGCGACCCTATATTTCAGACTTTATAAGCCCTGATATATTCCGGTCCTTATATTATATGGAATATCGATGGTCGGATACGCACCGAATGTTCACTCCAATGCATCAAACCTTTTCAATTACACCATGTCAAAGCACTGCAGTCGCCGACAGCTCCTACTTCACAGCCTCCCATGACAAAAAGGGACGCACAGTATAAAAACCTTTTATAATTCCAATAACACCGTGTGAGTGACATTATAAGTATGAAGTGTAGGTAAAAAATGGAACTGAATAATCTCAATCCTTAGAACATCTTGCAGGCGTAAATTCGGGAGACAGTTGCACAAGCATTGAGACGTGGGTTGGGCATGTTCAGTACTTCACATATATTCAGCGCGCCTTCGTAGGTCTGGACCACACAGGATACAGCTTTTGATATTATTGGAAATATGCTGTTGCTCTGCACGTCCGGGACACTGACAATGCCTTCTGTGTTATCAAGAAAAAATAAAATATTTTCCAAACGGAATTAATAGGGTGAAGAAAGAAGCTATAGATACACTACTTGTCAACATAATTCTGGGTCTGGGAAAAAAACAACACGAGAGAATGGGAAAATGAATACAAATCGGGCTTTTGATTTTGATCCGTTTTGGGTGCCGGGTAGGCCAGCTATGTGGGCTAGGTGCGGGGGGTGGTCGTCTTCAGTCGAGTATGGCGAGTGTCGGTGTAATTATTCACTAACCCATTAGTACCTATATATGCGGATGCAATTATATAGTTCACATAAATAAATTCCTTGCGTCTTGAAATACTGCCATCCGCATACATATTTGTGAAGGATAATCATAATGCAGCCATTAGCAATTGTTTATGATGCACACATGTGTGTCATAAGAGATTAAAAATCAGATAACGACCCGAAGACTATATCATTCGACAGGACAACAGTTAAGAATAATGTCAGCTCATAATCATCGATTGTGTTCAGATGGTTGATATTTTTTTTCTGTCCCAGCCATAAACAGGTATCATTATTTTGTCATGCAACTATATATAAAACTTGAACTCTTTTCTTCCTCTTCTTCCTCACCATAGTTCATCTATATCGGAGTTAAGGATAATGATAGTTGGTTGAATACCACAGTTTTGAACATCAAGTTTGCCTATGATATGTCTGTTGTTGTGTTTCGACCTGCGAACGACCCTGTTTGCAAGTATGTATTTTGATATGTGTGAATGTAATCCAACACCGAAACTATGTGCAGGGAATGCCATGTCTATTGTATAAACAAAGCAATTTATGCACGGTCTTTGATCAAGTGAGCCTTTGATAAAATGCTGGGAAAGGGCTAAATCATCATGATCGATGATGCTATATAACACCATAGCGCAGAGTATGAATCGCGAATAAAGGAGAGGGTGTGTATGTGCCATTGAACGTTTAATATCTACGTACATTAAATACATGGGGGATATATATGGCTGCTTCTCAGAAATTTCAAAAGTCAACTATCATATCCTGGCATGGGAAAAAGTCAGAATCATAGATAGACGCAGGGCTAGACAAAGGAGCTCTTGGGATGAGTAATGGGTATTTTTCGACTATAATTTGATGGGCAAGAATACTTTCTAAAAAGTGTAGTCGCACATCTATTTAATATGAAGAAACGGCTACAAAAAATAGCACGTACCGTATGCTGATGATTTGAATATGAAAAGCGAAGGGATAGGACCGAGAAGGATTAGAAATAATTCTGAGATGAATGGAAAACGTGATTGGATTTTTTCAAGCGAAAATGTATGCGACGTTTGGATGCAAAATGCCCAATGAGCAATTATGTAATTACATTTCGTGATGTAGATTTCCCACACAGCAAGTTCCCTCGAAAGGGACGGGTGAATATTAAGAATCAAAGGTAAGAACGATGCAGAAGATGTTTATAATGGACCAACAAGCCGTTAAGAAACATGCTTCAGACCAATCGCTTGAAGCGCTTAATTAATGTGATGACTGAGAAGTCATCTGATTACGGTACCGGATTCCACGTTGCTTAGTTACCTGTACGCTTCATTGCCTCGGCTTCTAACTTATATATACAAACCTCTCCACGCCTTGCCCCATCGTCAACCAATAGCTACAGTTTTCCACCCTAGCGGTTGGCATGTTTACCAATATTACCTATTCTGACACTTCATGATTTAGCCAAGAAATATGCAGAGTGGACCTCAATGTTTCAAAAGTCTGTTTTCAACCGTTTAAATATAAAGTTATACAATGTTTAAATCACACGACTTGAGTCTGAGTAAACCAGCTTGCAGCTTGGAATAAGAAGATTCAGAATCAATATTAGCGATTATCTTTCACGCAGCATGTCGACACTAACATTTTATTTTCTGGAAGCCCACATACTTTTCATGTAAACGATTTATAAGTCAAGAGTGTCGCGGTATTTTCCTTAGTCTCCACATCCTCTCACTCGAAATAGTTCTTTACAGAAGTCCTTTCACTGATTTGCTGACTCCTTGATCCCAAGTTATACCCCCTCCCACTCCCAGCTGGTGCATGTACATGTATATGAAAGCGTCGTGTTCACTCGCCCCGAATCGACGCTCGCCATTAGCCGACGACCCCGACAACTGTTTTCATTTATAACTCAATAAATCCGCGTTCCAGCTTCCATCACCGTCCGCCAGGTGCTCCCTCCATGTTTTGCCTCGTTATGATCTGGATCAGTAGAGGAGAGCATGCATAAAAATGGCCGTCGCCGCCTCCCCCTCCCGACGCGCGAGGAGCGAAGTAGCCAAGACCACAGAAGGGCAATTGCGTCTTCGGGCTCTTTCATTTCTTTTCAACGGCCATGATAACTGGCATTCATCATTGGAAAATTGCAACGCTTTGAACTGACGTCCGCCCTATTAAATGATCCGGTACATCTGTTTGTTTCTTGCCCCTGGCCAGTGACTTTAGGATTATTTTGGAGTTCTTTCACCGAGGGTTCACAGGGGCGATATGTCCCATGTACCACGATATGTCATATTCATTATCAGATTACCACCTCGGCTGAAAGATACTTTGACTGCAAAAAGGGGGCCCTATGCGACAGACATAAGAGGAATGATGGCCGATTGTTGCCACTCAAATCATGGGAAAGCGTGGTAACATATTAACAGTAGCATATATCTGTTAGAGCTGGAGTAAGATAGAATTTTTGTTGGAAAGAATGTGTCTCTGGATATCAGCCAAGTAGTGAATTATCCTAACAAAAAGCGCAAGAGTACATCATTCGATTTACCATTCCCTGTTTAAATATTGGGTCACGAGACTAAAAATATTAAAATGTTGGTTCTAATATCGGTTGTGGGGAAAGGGATTCTAAATCACCTCGCCCAATGGAGTGCTGTATGTTTAAAATTAAACGTCTGGTGCAGGTAGATGGCTGAGGTGATTTTACCGGTATGTATGATGGTAGTGATGGATGGTAAAAACATTTTCAATTTCATTGAATAGTACCACGGTATCATGTTGCCCTATAACTACAGGTTTATCTTTTCTGCGCACGTTTCGTAGATGGAGTAAAAGAAAATGTTCGGGTCGAGAAAGGTTGAGTGTGTCAGTGTGTGTGTTGCGGGTGTGTGTGTGGGGGGGGGGGGGGTTGGGGGGGGGGGGGGGGGGGGGGGGGCAAGACACAGTCCATCGGTTTGCAAGCGCCCCAACATCTTTGGTATGTCTGTAAAATAATATATTACTATTAACATCTGTTCAGGTTATCATAACTCATTTCATATACATCATACTCGCGAAAGCATTTGTAATTCACAGATTCGATTCGTGAAATTCACTGTAATCCATTCGTCTGCTTATTTCTATGCACTTTAGTTCGAATTAAAATCAGAAATAAAGATAGGAACGATGGTCTGGGTGCAAGTTTATCTTAAACGTGAAGTTGCAGTAGAAGCAACCAATCAAAACTTTCGAATGGCTTCTCGGCAGGATTCTGTTGGCTTCATTTATTTGTCTTTGGTGCCGAGGTAACTTGATGAAAACAACCGGAAGGCTTCTTACGAAATCCAATATTAATGACTGGTATGAGTGTAAATCATTTTAACACCCACCGACACTGATATCACTTTCATAATTGTGCGGGGAACAAAGTTTTCCTGTTCAAAACTTCTACAATGTATATCACATAAAGTTGTTAACTCCTTTGTTACTACGCATCACTTTCTCTTCTTTTTGTTTTATCTCTGACGTTCTCGAGTTTATCTGTATCTCGTTTGTATACGTGTACACATGTTTCTATTTGTCCATCCATCTGAGTATCTCAGCCTATAGACTCGTACCTTCAGGGTAATCTCTTACAACCCGATTTCCTGGAAGGCATTTGCATCAGATCAGTCCATTAGAGTTGTAATATGATTCAGAGGAAGCTTTAGTTTTGAATTTTGATCGCTTTCCAACATTCGTCCACCCTTGTGGGAATCCACACGTTATTGTTCTTCTAGTACTAGTTGGCCTAAGATTCTAAAGAGAAATGAATGTGTGATACATTCAAAATGCTTAAAACCAAGGGCAATTGCCGCAACCTATTAATCTTATCTAGCTAAAGCATAGCATACAAAATGCCTGTCTATAACCTATAAATAATCCATTGATGTTTGAACCTAGAGGCGTGGCCGATATACGGACACCCCTCGGACTGGGGCGAGGCGTTCAGATTAAAAAGGTGTCAAATAAACAGTAAGCTAGGGTCCAAAGTCAAGCAAAGTGTCCTTAATGGCGAGGTGTTCGGATTAGATAAGTGTCAGTAAGTAGAGGTTTTACTGTACCTTCAATTCATTGAAGCTCTTTTAAATCATTACACAATGTACATGAAGACACAATGAAAATATAATGTACAAATTCTAGACAAGCTATAAGAATTCAAGCAGCGGTCGGCCATATCCAGTTCCATTATCTGTCAATTCCACCCAGCAAACGTGCCGCAGCTAGCTTGTTGACCTTCTGGTTAGAAAACGTAGGCTACTCGAGATCATAGGATAATCCGAGCCCCTATGTATGTTACGGGCGGCAGGATTGGACAGCATCCACATTTTTGCATTATAACTTTTGCGTTAGAGGTCGTCGTCGGACAAACTGATATCGAAGTGAGCGCCCGCCCGACTGTTTCTAGTTTCCTTTTCAGCCTCGTTTTGGCTCCAGTGAGCCTGTTGCTTGGCAACTGTCTGTCGTCTGCATCTAATTGCACTTGACGAGTGATGTAATTTCATAGCGCCACAAATTTATTAAATGCTGCAACGTCAAAAACGATAAGCTTGTGCCCAGTTAGTTAGCAGCCTTTGATTTAGTCAGTTTTCGAGGACCGCTCTACGATGATCTAAGGAACAGTCTCAGTGGGCTGGCTCCTCAACGCTCATAACTGGCGTCGCCGTGTAATCAAAATGGAAAGATCTCTAGAAGTAACCCGGAGTTCTTGATGTGGCCAAGCTATGCTAGATGTTCCGGCATAACTGGAAACAGATATTATGAACACCGGGAATTATGTATACTTGTAGGTAGATAGCTTGAGACGGATATTTTACCGTCGTATCTAGATGTTACAGCAACTTTCCCACCCCATTTCAAATGGACATAAACGACTTGAGGTAAACTGTGGTCTATTAAATGTTTTCTCTGACATGTTAACATGGCCATATTACATGGCACTGGGTGCTGGTATTACTGCATTGGCAATTGAGTAAGACTTGGGAATTTCACCGGAATTTGTATGAAAAGAAATAATGTGCCCTAATCTGCAATTATTCCTTTGATGATATGTCATGTTTTAAAAATCAAGTTCACCCAAGCGCACTTGTTAAAACCATTCAAGAGAATGGTTTAATTTGAAATATCCTTTTTTTAATCATAGGTATTGCGGTAGGTATAGAACTATTGAATAACGCGCACTATGAATATAATATGTTCTGGTTCCCCTCCATATCATATGATCTCCATAAACAATTATATTTCCTTACGCTCGGCGATGACAAGCTATTTTGTAATCGCTCCGAGCGTTGCATATTTACTTGTCATCGCATCGTTATTAGAATAACAAATTACATAATAATTCATCGTTTTCATTTCAATTATTCGCATAATATATCCCATATCGCGAGCCTCAGGTGCATGTAAAAAAACTTAAGGTTTGTCAATTCAATCCATGTATCGTTGCCCCAGTATATGAAACATGAGACGTTAAATATTGTAATTATGAATTTTAGCCAGGGGCTGCGGGTAATAACTTATTTCAATATTACAGATTGGATACATGTGTGGCACCGCTATTAGTATAGCTTTTTCCCACCCCTTATGCTTGCCTAGAGACTTCAAAGCGATCCATCATCAACATTTCAAACGCGGTCCCATGATTTACGAGTGGCAAAGTCATGCTTTGTGTGTATTTATGAAATGTTATAGGCCTTCTTATGGATGTCTCAAGAGCTAGGTGTTGTCATAACCGTACCGCAACACATCCCATCCCCTGCAGGGCAAACGCAGCCTTCCTGAGAAAAGTCCGCCATGTATGTTGGGCTGGGATTCAGTCACGGTATATGAACCCGAGTATTATGTTCATATTCAGAGTGCACGGCGCTTGGACTCAGACAAAAAGTCAGTAATGGAATAGTGAATGATGGGTGTTTGTAATGACAGGGGGCCGGAGTTGTCAGCGTAAAATGTGAGTGTGATCAGTGGACTGAATCATAAACGTTAGCTTTCTCAAGCCCATTAGTCATTCGGGTGGTCATATATCAAAATCTCAGTGTTTAGTCCTGTAGTGGAGGGTCGAGCCAGGTATTCATGTATATATGAGAAGCAAGGTAGGGTTTCTACCACCTTGATATTTCATACACCAGGTGAGACTATCTTAGATGACCAAGGTGACTTTGGTATCTTCAGGTGTTATTGGTGACCCCCAGGACAGACGAATGGTTTCATGCGCTATCCACGGGGGTCAGTTATGCGCAATAAACACCGTCACTTCAAATGGTAACTTGTTGTGAGCTCAGCAACCCCTTTTTAAAGTCTTTTGATTTACATTTACCCCATCTTATAAAATAAGGCTGTAGATAAATTTGTGAGAATATTCATTTCGTTTCCGATCCATGCATACAAACATAAATCTAGAGAGGGCCATAAATACAGTGGAATGTGTGATGTTTGTTTTCGAGTGACAGGTTTACCCAGCCCCTTTCTGAAGTTTCTCATCTCAGCGCCAGGTGTATTATTTATGAATATGTTAATTATTGGGATTCGAATTATTGTAGTCAGGAAAAACACATCCACGGCTGTTTCAAATCCCAACCGTCTATTATCACTAGAAAAAAAATGTTGAACGATTCTTTTATTCATACGATATAATACCCTACTAGCACCCGGTAATCGCTATACTTGTGATCATTGTGGCTATGGAAGTTAATCTAAATCATAAATATTCTCCAAAATAGGGGCTAAACATAACCATTATTCAGCAGTAAATAAATAAATATGACATGCGCATTTTAAATCGCTATATTGATGATGATGTTGGAAGGCAGAAACGCTTGCGCAACAATAGGTTTAATTGTCTCATTTCATGATAAAAAAATCATTAGGGACCATGTTTATTGGAAGAGCTAAAAGAGGGGGAGACATGTCGCTAGGCATGGGTCTGGAAGCGGATACTAGTAGGGCATACATGAAATATACCCCTCACATTACACCGACGGATAACAGATCCTCACGACTCGATCTACACAATGATAGTGTTGAATTTCAATCACTACCCTGCATTTGTCTTCCCCTCAAATCAGAAGGAAATTAATGAGCGACTACCATTAACTCCTGCCAAGTTGAACTACCGTTGCATCCAATAAATCCTTCATTTTTCACTGAGGGAGTGAAAAGTATTCATGTTCGAATCACCACCTTGATAAAATGTGATTCCGCTAGTGCGAAGTGCCGAAGATTATATTTCAAATGAATTGCACGTGGACCAGTAGGTCGGATCCACTGTTGGGCAGGAAACTTCTCTCATAAAAATATTTAAATGCTACATGAATGTAATGTGGGAGTGGAATTCGGGTGGAGTCGATTCTACCAAATGACTAAATCTGGTTTTCAAGCCCTTAGGTCTAGATTCGAGAGTCCCTTCAAACTGAGGAATAGCCTCTCGCTCCAAACGGCAAAATGCCATTAGGATCCCTTTATAGGAGGCAAACTCCAGGGCCAGAAAAACCATTAGCGCAGTAGGTGTCCAATCACTGACAAACCATTTTTATCTTATCTGAGAGGCCATGAGCCTAGACAGTAGACTGCATGCTTAATCTTACTATGCACGCATAATCATAGGCCACATCGTACTCAATTATAAATAATTCAATGTAAATTCTAACCTGCAAAGGGCTAACATTATTGTTTGCATATAATTTCTGTTAATTTCTCCCCCCCCCCCCCCAGTGTTTATGTACCACCGTGGCATGTATGAACCTTACATATCGCTATTCCCTCATGCATTCATGCGGGTTTTTTGAAATTATAATTATTGAAACCTTTTAAAACATTCTTGTTACCCTAAACTAATTACACACAGTTTTCCATTGTTTAGAACATTTTCCTATACTTCTTTTCTACAGCAAAATAGTATACGACACTGTTAATTGTATCATTTTATTTTATATAGGTTCTGATTATCTTAATTGTTATGTGCCTATAAATATACATCGAGATCGTAATCATTTTGATGTAACCTAGTTTTATCTCAGACCAGTTAATATTTTGTTGTTTTAAAGAGCATAATATGAAGATACAAGCATATTTGAATATCCAACATGTTGTATAAGAACTACCAAAGAAACCTTATGATTTTAACTTTATACATACATATATGTGTGTATACCTGCATATCATAACCCAGTGTACATGAAGGTAGCCTATAGTCAAGGTATTTCATATTATTGTTCAACTCTGTATTTGTTTCTACACTTCTTATCTATGCTATACTATATTTTAAGATTGCCAGTTAATATCTCTAACATCAGGTTTGAAAGTGACAAAATTAAATACTTTGTGTCACTCCTCCATGCAAACGATTCACTCACTCGGAAGATGGTGAAAATTATTCTGTAACATAAAACAGATTGAGGTCTTAGCCGGAATAACCCGACGCTCACTGAGTTATGCTTACTATAGTTGCTGACTGAAAACTTTACCTAATCTTGGCTAGGCCCATGTATCATTCAAGAATACTGATTATCATTTTCCCCAATTGACAAACGATCACGTCACGAGCTATCAGCCAGGCAATTAAGACGATCCCATCATCAGCTGGGAAAACATATCTGCAGAGTTTCAGATATTTGCTTTTCTTACCACCAAGGCGCTTCAGAAAATGACAACTGTATAAAATACATTGGAAGGACATCTTAGACATTATCTTCGCTTCTTCAAATCAAAATCGGCGCCTCGCTATCCAAACGCTTGGCGCCAACCAATAACACTATCGCAGGCCCAACGTGTGCGGTAGATATAATGACATAAAGCTCAAAATCCCCCAATTTTAAGGGTCAGAGAGGGACTAAATTACAAAAATATTTCCTCGTGTGATGGTTTGTGGGCTCATGCTGTGTGGTCCGAGTGAGTGGCACGACTGACTGACGTATATCATAGTTGCACCTACCACACGTTCATATCACAACATAACTGACACACAGAAGGCGGCACTGAAGAAAGGCAGAGAGAGCCCAGAGAGAGGGAGAGAGAGAAGGAGAGTACATATTTGCTCGCCGAACTGCTCTAATCAACTCACTCCCTCCTCAAATCACAGTAGTACAGTAGAAATTGCTGCTAAATTGAGAGAAATTTAGGGCCCTGATATGAGTTTCATGCATGCGCCTTCTGCCGGGCGATAAAAGCCTACTTGAAGACTAGTGCTGCCATTGGGAAACAGTAGAAGGAAAGTTTGTTGCTCGGTATGTGGCCGAGGGCTGCGAGAGGGGTTGAGGGCTGCGCTTGTGTCAGAGGCTACACCCGCTCTCCATCAGTCAAGATGGCGGCCAAGGCCTTAATGTACTAATAGAATAAAAACAGTGAAAAATGATTGTGTTCTGACAGGTCCGAGTGATTTAGTCGTGCCGGTAACATATGCACCGTTTTTATCGACTCACACACTTGATATAAGGTTGCCCATGGCCTCCTCCCACCGACGTCGGTCTTTACCCCCATTATCGCTTGGATATATGGCGGCCACATGCGCCTCCAGTGGCCCTGACATAAAACAAATATCATATCACAAATGGTGGTGGGCTAAAAGTCGTCTGCTTACGACATACGTCAGGCCTTTCACGTCAAACGCCCCACGTGATCAGCCCAAAATGGCTATCCTCAGAGGCACTTGGAAACAATTTATTGCGCTACAGTTCTACTTCAGGGACCCATAGGAAACTATTGATAAACAAACCTTACTTTTGTGATATAGCGTATTGTCTTTCTGAAAGTTAGTAGAGTTCTTCTTAACATTTATCATTTGGCGGAAGTTTCAACAGACCATCTCGAAGTCTAAGGGATAATAACGGATACGCATCTGCATGAGTACGTGACGAAAATGGGTGAGGTTCACTTGAGAGGTCGCAAATTTAAACAGCAAACAATCTGGGGGAATTTCAGATTAGAAAGTGTGCTGGGCAAGAACCAAGCCGTGATTAGAATGTATCTTTGATGAAATTGATCCCCGTCGGCCATAAGAAACAGAAATAACCTAGCCCGAGATCCATGGTAGCATGGACAGAATGTGATGTAGGCCTACTATGCTCCCCTCGTCCAAAAGTGAAATTTGTGAATATTTGAATCGACAGACAACCATTCTTGCATTGCAGTAAGTCTGCTGGACGTCATGGAACGATCATGATTGGAGGTATTGGACATAATTGTATATGTATGTTTGGACAAGGGAAATTACTAATGCATATAAAAACTAAGGGTTCAATCTCCTTCTAAAAGTCTAAATTCATTATCCAAATTTAACATTAATTCATTTTCAATGTAATAATGCAAAGTAAGCATAAGAGACCATTTCGTCCTATAAACCCCATGGTATTTATTGTTAAGGAAGAGGCGAGACTAAGACAGGCTGTTTGCATGTAACAAAGCGCGCTTCGCTAGATGCAATATTGTAAATATAGGTAAGAAGTGGAATAAGCTACAACAGGGCTTGAGATTGACTGAGGACTACTTCTTTTAAGGCTAGATTAAAGGTGTTCTATGTGAAAAAGTCCCTGGAGGAGGGATGGATATGTCCTTGAGCCTTGAAACTATGTGTATATCTGTGTGTGTGTGCGTGTCGTCTATTTTACACTTCAGTTAACCTCTGAAATATAATATACATTAGTTACATATCTGCGAAACGTGTGTAAAATTAAAATCATAATAAAAAACATAATTATGATCCTGAAAGAGATCTAGGGTCTACCGACATTATTTGTAAAGCCCATAAGCATTGACGATATCAATAATACACTTGCCTATTGTGTGGTGAGGAAAATATTGCCTTAGTTTGGATTAGTTGTGTATCTACGACTAAACGGTACTAAGATATAACAATGTCTTTCCCCCTTTCTAATATCGATTAATGTTTTGGAAATACTAGAATATGTTTCTATGAACTTGAAAAATGGTCACTAATCAAGCATCTGGGACGCCTCTTATCAAGGTTATTAGAAATTCGGCTAGTCGTATCAAATGATTTATTATCTGAATTTTGTAAACATTAATCAACTATTATAGTTCATTTATGAATAATTATTTGTAAATTGTATTTAAGATTTTTCGTCCAATTTGAATCTAAATAGTTCGATATGTTAAGTATCAATTAGAAAACAACTAAAGCCCTTTATATTGCATTGTTCTTTCCCTTTATATTGCATTGTTCTTTCCCTTTATATTGCATTGTTCTTTCCCTTTATATTGTATTGTTCTTTATTCATTTCATCTCTCTATCCCCCCCCCACCCCCAGCGTCCCTTCCATTGTTGGATGTGATTTGATTTTGATTTGAAAAAGTTTTTATCGCAGGAAATGACATTACATCAAGCTAGATGCTTTTCTCAGACATGCCTGGTTTCGGAAAAAAAGTATATATTCATATAATAATTGACGCATACCATGATGTCCTGACATGTTGGGCCTTACCAGTTGGGCCTTCATCAAATGTCTAAAGTTATAATATTCCCTATACTATACAGAGCAGATAGATTACCCTGACCACTAATACATTCCCACCCCATGCTCGTTATTCCTTCATATATGAATACCATTAAAGCTGCATTCTGAGTTAACATCGCTCAAAAACTAAAGCGTTTCTACTTTGGTGCTTCTTTCCCTACCCATCTGAAGGTCGACCAGGAATTTGGACGATTTCACCCTGTTGCTGGTGCTGCAGGGCTCAATAAAGCGTCACATTTATATTTCAGGGGCTCTCTGAAACCATTTGCTGCAGTCGTTTCACGTGTTATCGTTCACTTGTTTTCCTTCGGCCGATTCTACTTGAAATAACTTCAAATCCTTGTAAGTTGTATAAACATATACCGTAGCTGCAACAGAATATAGATACAACTCCAGTCCTATAGGTCAAACAATAAATACAGTTGGTACGGTTTTTTTGGTCGTAAAAACCTATAATCTGAGAGGTTTCATTCAATTATTTCAATATTTTAATTCAGAATAGTAGCAAAATGCAACAAAACGCATGGATTTGTGATGAGTCAGAATGAGCGCATGCCATATTCTGTAGGTTTGTTGCAATCTTTTATTGGCGCAACCCGAGCAACAACTATAGCAAATGACATCTCCAAGCACTTGCCTGCCTTCCAACAGTGCCCGGCAACAGTGCCATCATTTGTTTTATTGACGGTGTCTTCCCAATATTCCGTGTGCAAATAATGATGTGGCACAGGGTGACATGGAAACGCACCATTTTGGTACGTTCTGTAAAGGCTCAACAGCAGTTCCATTGCCCGAACGCTTCGAGAATGGATGGAGTATGGCGCGAACAGGGAGAGGCCTCTCGCGTCAGATTTCGTCAGTCACTCCAGGAGATATTTCCCTACTCCAGTCACCAATGCATCTACTACAAGAAGAAGGCCGTACATTTCTCCTTCCATGGCTTGCAATCCAGGCCTGTGGTCTGGAGACCACTCCACACCCTAGTGCTCGGCAGAGAATACTCTATCGAAGGAATGAAAATGAATGATAATACAATAAAGTCATGTCTGGCGAAGAGGGTAAAGGGGGAAATAGCGAGATGGACTAAGATGGCAAAGCCTTTGATATAGCTTTGATATGTCATGCTACATATATTTGATCAATAATTTAACCTCTGAAACAGGTAGCAGGTAAATATATACTGCATAATTCAACTGCTACAATGAGGAGAGGAGAGGTTTTCAAGAGCGGAGCAAAACCACGAAGCGGTGCCCGTAGGCAAACAAGTCTGTCTTGGTAATGGCCATAAACAATGTTCAGTATTCTGGCGTTGATATGAGTGCTAGGATGGGGGACGTAGGCAGAATGCCACATTGATACCAGCGGCTCTGGATGACCCTTACATGGTCTCGCCTCAATTCTGTAAAAATCGGAGAGCGAGTGGATGGTCCACTCTATGGTGTTGGCAGACGGAGATGAGGGGATATGGCAACCGAGGACTTGTCTTCATATGACCTCAGACGTCCGTGATTGTGTTGATAATTGCCCTGTTTCTTTGCTTTCAGGCGCGGGGTGACCCGCTCGGAGCAGATGTGAGCAGGTCCCTCCCCCCATAGCTGGCGATGTCTCTATAATACATCTGTTGGAACTGACCAGCACCGGGTTGTGGCGCCTAGATGCTTTTGTTGAGGGAAGCCAGCCTGGATTGTTCCTGGTGCAGTACAACACGCCGGAATGTCTATACGGTGGACAGAGCGGTTTTTTAAAAATAAAATAGTGAGATGGTAGGAAATGTGGCAACTGGTATGGAGGATTATGTGGGAGTTGATCTCGAACAAGTTGCAGGGGCGAAAGATCTGTGGCAGATTTACAGCTATTCTATAATGATACAGGGCAGAATATTTTTTCCTTCAAATTTCTTTATTTACTGTCACTGCCATCTGAGCTCATACAATTCTATACATGAATAAAAAGTATAACAAACAATAACAACATTTGCGTCGACAAATTTTACCTTTGAACTTGCTAATTGTTAATTCTTTGGCATTGATTTTCTTTTTAACCTATGTACTCCCAAATTTGTTCCCAAGTTTTGAACAGTTCTTCATATTTTTCGCTCCTTATTGCGTATAATCTTTTGTCGTTGAATTGTTTCTCTTAATGCTTCTATAGATTCCACTTTACCTTTGCCAAAAAGTCTAGTTCTGTGAATATAGTTTTTCACCACAATATTGAATAATAATGAAATTGATATTTTCTTTTCTTCCCCTCCCATGCCTATAGTACTTCTTGAGGTGTGAAAACTTGTATTTTTCATCTCTTTGTCACCTGAGGCATTTAACCATATACGTATTCTTTGCCATAGATCGTACACAATCTCAGAATCGTAGAAAAAAAGAGTAATATAATCCACTTCACCGCATAGGTCACACTCTGGCGTTTCTTTGATTCTAATATTTCTTAAATATCTAGGTAATAATTCTGTTGATTATTCTATATTGTAATGGTCTTTCGGGCTTACATTTTTACATGTAACAAGATGTTTCATTTTGTATTCCTATTTACCTTCTTTCTTTCTTCTTCTAATACAAATTGGTACCAGTTAAAGCTTATATCAATTTCCTCTGTTAATATATAGCGGGTCACCTTTGAAACCACATATTGTGTTCCTTTATTTTCTTTATCCAACCTTTCGGTATGGCTTCGGTAATTTTGTAATCTTTCTAGGAAGGTTATTTCCAGTCTGTATGTACCGTTTAATTGTTGGAGGGTTAGAAATCTTTTCTCCTTTTTTAAATCTTTTACTCTATTCATATTTTTACCTTTGAACTTGCTAATTGTGTTTGGTCGCAGTCCTGTTTTTTATTAGGCTGTTTTTTTCACAATGGTTCAAGCAAGAATTCTTCGACTGTGTCTGAATTTTTATTTCCATATTATCTGGAACCAGGCCTAGAAAATTTCATCATAGAAAGGGACACCTATTTTTAATGGCGTCATAATTCTCCTCCGCAGTTCTTGGTCTATCGGTGATTTCAACCTATAGCCTGAACAAAGCTAAGCCATTTCTTTCCCTTTATTTTCTAACATGTTTTTTGCCCATTTTATTCTGTTTGTTTTAATTGCGGTTTCTACACTCCTTAACTTTAGACCCATTTTTGATTGGCTGAATCAGATATTCCCTTGCGATTTTAGGGTCTCTGTTTTTCCATACAAGTGAGTCTATTATTTTGTTTATTTCAGTAATCGTATCGCTTTTAATATAAATGTTGGATGCGATATAACTACAGCAATTGATGATATTGGACAGTTTGCCACTATTACCCTGCCTTTTAGCGAAATATCTCTCCCGCTCCATACGCTTTGACTTGGTAAGGCAGAATATTTTCTTGAAATATGATTATCGTATAGTAATGGAGGGATATGGCTGCAGTGATTATGGCAGTGATTATTGTTTTCGACTGAATTCAGGAACCTGTGAATGTCACAAGTCACAAGTTGTAAATGGAATGATTTCCTTTTGTTGTATCTGTTTATTCATTCTCTCCATAATATAATTGACAATCAGAGACAATGACCCCTGAGATGCCTGTTCAGAAAGGTCATATTTGGGCCATGGGACTTCGCCTCACATACTTCTTTTGTATGCGGAAATAAATATACCGGAAATACATATACCGGTATTCACACACATCTTCTTGATTGCATAATCTTTTTCAAAATATAATTGGTAGGACACTTGTGACATTCACAGTTGCCCAGAAATTGGAGGAAGATAGAGAAAATGCCGAAAGAGTAATGTGATGGAGATGTTTCCCTACTCCCTACTATATAATATTAAACAGATTCCTAAGGCTACATACAATCTAAATATGGGGTACAGGCAGATTATAGAGAATTAGAGTGTATTCATTCCTAATTACAACATTTGGGTTTCAAAGACATCTTTATCTTGTATAAAGATTGTTGCAATAGAATCTGAGCAACGTTGTTATGAATAACACAATGACGGAGTAAAATTCACTTTTACTTAAAGCACAGTGAGCTTGGGGGTCTTAACCATGTGAGCACTCTAGACAACCTAAAGATGAAATAATGGAAGGGTGGAAAAGGGAAGAGTGCCTCGAGGCAATAACCGAAACCACGCTATGTAATCAGCACTTGAACCGAACACTCCAACCAAGTCCCAGCCCTTCGAAATATGTAAACAAAATAATATTCCCAAACCGGCGAAAAGTTAATTGAGGTACCGGGTTATGTTACTGGACCGGTAAAATTGCATGTGCCCTCTCGGAGCGATCATGTGAACTAACACTCCAGCGCATCATCAAGGATGTAACCCCGCGCAGGCGCAGCTGGGCTGGTCATTTTAAACCAATTATCCTATCAAATTCAGCACCGGGACACTTTAAAGTTGACCCCGCATTCAATAAATATGGGGGTCTCTTCTTACCTCCAGAGGCCTTGAGGGGACACACCCTGGAGTTCTCCTGTGTTCAGACATGAGCAACTCATACCGTATGTAATATACCGTATGTATTGTAGGTCGAGTAAGTCATGTATTAATGTGCTCGTTGGTGGACATTATTTGTATACAGCATACCCTACCCTACACACATGTACATAGCTTTACATGTGTGAGTTTGTTCTGCAGTAGAGGAAAAATTACCAATGCATTAATTATCACTAGCTTTTCCTGTATACAGGGATATTCGAATCTCTACATTGTCAGTAAATATTTGGAATGATTTGCCTTTGTTGTATCTGTTTATTCATTCTCCATAATATAATTGACAATCAGAGACAATGTCTCCTGAGATGCCAGTTCAGAAAGGTCATATTTGGGCCATGGGACTTGACCTCACGTACTTTTTTGTATACGGAAATTACTCATGCTTGTTCCTTGTCTTGCTTATTATACCCCCCATATATCCCACAGCTGAAAATAAAATGCCCTGAATATAAACAAAAATGCCCGCACAAATAAAATGAAAACAGCTGTTTGGGTTGTCTCCTTCCTTTTTTTGTAGACATCACCTTTGACACAGAGGGCTCATTATCCCCTTGGCTCACCCCTCCAACCTCCCCCTCCCAGCCATTGCCGTCTCAAGTGAAATGTCAATATATCAGCTTCTCTTGGAGATCAGAGCCCCTCTTCTGCTCATCTCATTCTCTTCCACTTTCTGTTGCGTTAGTGTTGCTTCCCTCGGAACTATTAAACGTCCTATGGTCAAATGTCACATCGTTCATGTCCCTTCATTGTTGATTTTGGTCTGTCTGTCTCTCGTAATTCCATCACTGACGACGCGATCGACATTTAACACAAAGTCTGAAGATATATTCAACATGCAAGGGGACCGGAAGAGCTCGCTCCGACTGCGAGGCCATCTGGTGATGATAAAATGCACGTGCACTCGTTGGCGACGCAGTGACGTGAACATGGCGCTTCCTGTATAGAAAGTCAATGAAGGACGTCACCGGCCTTTCTTATTTCTGCTCACGGACGGGGGGGAAGGAATTGACTAAATCTGCCTGTTAGAGTCATCATTTGGGTCGTCAAGTCTTGTTCGATTGTCATGAGCATTGCCCGCGCTTACTTTGAAGAGTTTATTTGTTCGGAACGCAGCTTCTAATTCGCATATCGCTTGAAGACAGGTCATGCTAATTGTCATGTTTAAGGACCAACCGCGCCCTAGAAGATATTTTATTGGCATAAACAAGTCGAACGTGCTTGGAATATTCAATAGGTAGCAGTCAATGACACACGTACATGTTGCTGTTTAATTTCAGCAAGCCTTGCCGTTAGAGCTTTTATTATATCGCATTTAAATTTACCCTTTCCGCTCGACTGAATGCGCCCTTCTATCCTATCATTAATTTATGCACGCACTTTCGGTTGGTTCCCAAACATTTATTATCAGTAGTTTCTGTATGAGACTAGGCATTTACATACGGTATACAGTTTTCGTCTGAAATATATCAACAAAGAGCGCGAAGGTTCAGTTCACGGGGGGTTATCCTGTTTCATCTTGAGTCGCACTATTGGGGTTCAGTTTCATTCGCTATAATCCAGATTGCAAACCAATTGCTTGGTGACGCTTTGATCTACCTCCTCCATTTGCAATCCATCTAATTAGATATTCAATAATCACAACATATATAAACAAGTATGCCGTTTTATTCATCGACGACGACAGACGAGCCGCGGGCGGCTCCATAGCCCTCTGTTTTCATGGCGTAACAAGATGGCGGCCTTTTTGAAGTGGGTGTACGCATGCGTGACAGGTGCATAGCATCTTCCGCCGCTGGTCAGTCCAGACAAAACGCTAGACGTGAAAGGGCTGACGATATTCGCAACTGGCAAAGAGCAAGTCAACGATGGAGTGAAAAGAAGTTCAAAATCTCCTGAATTTAATACGGGAATGCAATGTAATGATTAAACCATTTCTAATCCCACCGACGCCTCAAACTTTTCACAATCTAGAACTAAGGAACTTAGGATTCATAGCATATTCAACAGACTGTATACATGAAAAGAAACAAGACGTCATGGTGTGTGGTAACAAAGCACCAATGTACCGCCACATATATTAAGCTTAGAACCAATACTGTTTACAAGTGTATCTAGGCATACCTATTGACCAAGAATTATCATTTAAAAACTGGGCAAATATGGTAATTAAATCATTTGCATAGGGAAGGCAATGTTATCATAGATATAAGAATTATATTAAATCTAGTTAAATGTGGGTCCATGAGAAACCAAATGCCCTACGATCTAATCATGGAACTAGACGTGGAGATGTACCAATCTTTAATATTCCGTTACCCAAATCTAAAGTTAAAAAGAATAGCTATTATTTAATATCTGTGAGCAGTGTTAATATAAGGTCGATTGAAGCGTTTAATGACTTCAAAAGGGCGTGTAAAAACTATTTAATGATATGATACTTAAAAAGTCATATCAGAAAATGTATATATATAGATTTCCATAGGTCCCTGTGAAATCTGACTAGACTCTATACAAGTGGCCCGTGATGAATTTATATACATGGTTATGTATATTATTATGTTCTTGTAACTCCTGTAATGCTTCTTTTCCTCTAGTTTCTCATCGGGTGTTAGGGGAAGACCGCCTCCGGGTGACCCCAGGCATATTAGTAAAATTATATTGATATACTTATATTGATAACTGTTTAACCGGCCATACCTGAATGACAGCATATTGCATATTTGATTAAAATAGGGAGACAAATACAGAGCTGAACCGTAGAAATATTAGGTCTACCTTTGTTACAGTGGCAATCATCAGAACATTGGTATCGCATCAGATACTTTCGCCCAACCCCATCCAAGCACTGTATGATAAAAATAATGATTCTAATGATATTGTGAAAGCTTATATATTATATATTGTTTATATCAAACAATCAAACAACCAAAAATTTATTCACATTGTTAGCTCACTTTCTACTTATCAGTAAACGTATTGTAATTCAGGCTACTCTGAGAATATTTGTATCTCAAATCAAATCAAAATCATTATTATTCCCTTCCCTTTCCAGCATGCATGTTAGTTCAGAATATCTCCCCGAATGCAACCCCAATGACAGCATCATGTAGCTTTCCCCATCTCCCTCGTGATATATCATTCCACCCAACGCCTCGCCATTCATGTATACATATATATATATACAAGCTGCTCAATAAATTCAGCCTCTCGGTGCATGTGGAAATTCCTATTTCTGTAACGATCTGCGTCATGATTCGGCGAATCGATCGGCGACTGCGCTGAAAGGAATATGGGCTGTGAATAATGATAGCATTTCTCTATTTATCCCCTGTACCCGCAGTCTAAACAACAAGAAATGGAGACGGAGTGCCACATCCATTATGGAACTTCCGGTCATTCATCTCATCCCATGCAGGTAGGTGCGAAGTTTTGACATCACGCCACATTGGCGTCCACGCAAAGAGTATTCAGATTCAGGTAAAGCTACCAGAAATGGAGTATCAAATGAAGAAATAAGCGATTATGAATTAGTCGGGTTGAAAAGAGAATTCCTAGCGTCCCTCAAAACAACAACAAATAAAAAGGTGTAAATTCCCTAGATAAATTAGAAAATATTAGAATGGTAATCAGAAAATATAAGAATGTAATAAGAGATAAAACATAGACATAAGAGTTAATTAAATGCAAAGGACGTATGTTAACCGATACGGTAATTTCGAATGTGGCCTGGATTAGGCCTACATCAAGGGTTAGGTTAGGTGATCCAATTTCGATCAGTCGCGCTCTATAGAATAGAATTTTGAAGAAGGATCAAGCTTGGCTTCTTTTTAAATGGTTAGTGTTTCTGAATGCTCTTCAAAAAGGGTAATTAGACAATGTAGAATAAACTTTACTCTACATGGCGATACGAGTTGCAATATCGTTTTTAGGTTTGGAAAGGTTTAGTTTGGGGCCGCAGGATTCGGGGCGAATACAGCGACAATTGTTATTGTGGCCTGCAGAACAAATGGCATTAATCTGCGTGTTGTAAACACATTTTATAGTACGCTCACTTTCAGCAATGACCCCGTAACCTTCCTTCGATTGTAAATAGTATCTTCTGGACAATAGGCCCTTCTTAACAGGGGTCAACCTGCTATTGTATCGTGCCATTTATTTTTCACTTTTTGACTGTAGTGTGATTTTATATTTACGATCATTGTCACGATTCAACCTCGACACAAAGGCCGGGGTAGACCACCCTCCATAACTTTACTGCAACTCAGATTTGGTGTCTGAACATGGCGTGAAATGTGTGAACACAATTCAAATTATGAAAAAGTGCATCAAAGAAATCAAAACAAAGTTTGTTTCGAAATGGTTGGACATTGTCTCTGCCAAGTCTCGCGTAACGAGAACGGATGCTATTAAAGATGCGCGTCTGTTATTACTACCTTAATCATCTTCATTCACCGCCGGCGGTGGCGCTGGCAACAAATCTGATCAACAGTTTATAAGTCATCAAGAGTTAATTCGCACATCGGACCCTGATGGAATTTATGCAGCCACTCGGATTTCGATGTCCGGTATACCTTTCAGATCTCGTCCATAAATCATCGCGTATGTGACAGGTCTAGCCATGGGCCTGCCCATGTCTTTTATTCCTCCTTTCAATCGGCTTGAATCATAATTATAACATTGAATAGGATAATCATTTCAGAAGGGCGCGCTCACTCTAGGGTCATTCGGTACAGTCAGGGCCTCGGGCGATTTAATCCCTTAAACGTCTGGACACCTGAAGAATTTTGTACCAACGCTGAAACTTACTACTGTATATTGGCCGAAGTACCCTTTTCCAGCCATATTCTTATCACACTTGTGAAGGGTGCTTGTGCTGACAAAAAGCACACGCAACACACGGGGACAAAAGGTTCTCATAGTTCTGCTGACGAGCAAGTGCTCAGTTCTTGTCTCTTATTGGGTGTCATTTATGTTAGGATATCGATATGTAGGATGTTAAATATGAAACAGAAATACAGGCCTACATCAAGGGTTAGGTTAGGTGATCCAATACACATATGCATGTCAAATCTTGTCGTATACGTATGTTCAAGATTATGAATGTCGAAATTCTGTGAAAAAACAAACCCCAAATCGAATTTTTGTGTTAGTGGATATGTGTATCTAAGCGAGAAAGGAGCTCTACTCTTAGGTATTATTATGATTCATAATGCTCTTACATGAAACAATTTTTTTAGGTTTCACAAGACCACCCAGGTACCGAGGATGTGGGAATTATCAGCATCTACATTCATTATTCTTTAATCTTAAATGCATTTTACTTCTGGCATCGACACGACTTCTCTCGATATTGTTACTAGATAGTAAGATACCGTATCCTCAATGGCTTCGATCATTATTAGCCTCACCACCAACGTAGTGCTGTAGGAAATGTAATGGCGCCGAATAGGTAACTTGGGGTGTATGTGAATGACGGATCGGAAAGTTGTCTGCTCCAGGTCGTTCAGGGGAAGTTTGCAGTCTGAACCAGTGATAGATCACCTTCGCACAGTTGTGAATATTAGAAAAGCTGTTCGCACGATCCATAAAACACATAAGTAGATGTTGAAAGATTCTGCTCTCCCATGGATAGCCTGTTTTCTCCATTTTGTCGCCATGTCTTGTTGACATCTTCCAGCAGGAAATAAATAGCAACATGGATTACTATATACACAAACCGTCTTACTTGTAGTCGAACTTTTCGGTCGAAGAGGCTTCTTCACCTTTTTATTAATGCAAACTTGAGCGCAAATATTTAAAATAATTATTACAGGGACGTCTGGAGGGTGTTCTATCAATAAGCCTGTGTATGAAATAATCTCCGTGAAATAATTAAGTCTACCAGAAAGATATCTAAATGGGAGAGAATATTCTGAGTTAGAGGGAAGATATATATATAAGTGGGATTGAAGCACAACACAACACTTTTTTTATGATCATTCGAACAAATTCTTTAATTCTGACCCTTGGTATGACAAAATATAAAGCTACTCTAAATGACTTCTTTTCCGTGAACGGAACCAATCAACGATATCGTCTCGGTCATAACGCGGGACAAATGAAATGAAATTAGTACAACTAGACTGATTGGTCGACACGTGCTTCCTCCCGATGGGATATTTTGGCGACGATATAAAAATAACTCTCTCAGCGCGTCTAAGTATTCCATCGGGAGGAGGCGCAGTCGTCGTTACCCTTTTGTTCTACGGCTGGTTGATGATAGGATAACTAGATATTTCCATAATTCTACACTTATGTACATGCCATCGACGTATTATTTCAATTTGGCGGATTCTCATTATGGGAACAGAGGTATGGGTGCAGTTGTGGCAGCCAGTCGAATAATTTGGTGTCAGTGGGTGTAAGTAATATTTTGTTTTTGTTTTTTCCCCGCCTTCGGTGATTGTGACGTCACGTCCAAGTGCCCACGTGACACACACATCAACTCAGGTGACTAAAACCACGCAACATACATTCATATTTCATCTTAAATATCTAGGTCACATAAAAATTATATTCATAACATCCATGGCTAAACATTTAAACATATAGGAAATACAAGACATGTGTAACATGTATTTTATTTAAATGACACCAAGAATCTGTAAGTTCTCTTCCTTCTCCCAAGTATGTTTTAACTAATAAACTGCATGTGACCTTCGCCCTCCAATAGTATACAAATAAGAGTATGGCACTCTTAAACTCCGCCAGGTCATCTTTCACTTTACACTCACACACTGAATATATGTACTGATACAATAAATATTACTGTGAAATAGCAAGGTTACCTTATTTCATCCCAGTTCTGATATGTCTAACACTATGGGGTGGAGCATACAAATGTTCTTCGGCGATTCTTGTCAGATTGATGGCTTAAGGTAATTAACGTATATCAGTTGCTAACAACTAAAGTATCTATCCTATTCGCAAACCAATAGCGTATATATTTTTAAGTACGATGAATTATATTCCTAAATACCGCCTGGCTTTTAACTTTTCAATCACAGACAGTACAGGTAACCGAACAGAGCCGGTATGATGCCATAACAAAACAATGCAAGAAACTAATATCAGGTAGACCTATTCATAATTCTTTAATTCAATCTTTGTAACCAGTACATATTGTAACTTAAAGATGAAACAAGTTTTACATTGCCTGTACTTTTAAAAAAAGATTCTTCATCCTTCGATAGCATGAGATCCAGGCATAACATAAATGATTTACATAGAACCCACATAATGCTGACGTCATCACCATCAACACATATTCGGACTCGTCCTGAAAGTTGTCAAAGCGATCAACTAAGGTCAATGTTCTTTCAAATGGTTATGATAGACGATGGGCTATAATATGCAGACAACATAAATTAAGAGATTAAAATACAAGTATTAAATGATATTTATGTTTACATAATAATGAAAAGTATCTTGGCAAAAAATGGACGTGTTAAATAAGAGTACTCGATGCTACTATAATAGTAATAATAATGTAACAATACGTTAATAGCAGCGATGCCGGAGATTAGGGAACTAATAACAACAAAGTGGAAACTATAAATCTAACCTTATTTGTCAATGTAAGTTTTAGTCCATTTATGAAGCAAACCAGATTTCACATATTTATATTGTTTGATTAAATCGTTTCAAATAGTATAATGCAAGCTACAAATTAAAGAATACGGAAGACCTGAAATGAAGTATTTTTTCCGAGCCTCTAATCAAAAATATTTTAGGGGCAGTAGATGGCTTTCTTTGGTGAGCTACAAGAGGACCAACCAGCTTCTAAAGTCACAAAAGGAGATATTATCAATCAAAACCGTCCACTTCCACATATATAGCTATCACGCTTTTAGACCTCCATTTTAACTGCAGCTTGGACTAAGTAAACTGATAGAAAAAAACTGACTTGAGATGAAACCTTGTTTATGCCCAATATGCTCCCAAGTTACGTACATGCATTTGACATTTGTTTCTCACAAAGACATACCATACTCGAAGACAAAAATAATTAACTTGGAACACTTTCGATATAATATGCCAGGCATATGCCACTAATGAAAACCATCCCATGCAGCAGCACCATGAAATGAACCTAATGAATTTATTTGAGAAATATCAATCAGAATGGACTATTTAGGTATCTAATAAAAGCAGCTCGACCAAACCGAAGCAATATGGGCTGCCTTCCACTATGGGTGCTAAGTCTACCGACAATGCTAAATATATGTTTATACATGTTTCCCAGAAATTTTCTACAATGCAAAATAGACCAGGTATTAAGTACAAAATGTGTGGATGTCTTTGCTGGTTCTAGAAAAAGTCTCCTTCATTGGTTATTTTTGCGTTTACTACTTCGTTACAGTACCATGGTACTACAATAGGCAGTACACGAATCCTATGTTTGTTCACTATATACATCTTTGGTTTCTCTCTTCTTGCATAGGCTCAGCTCAGCCATTTCTTAACAATATTGAGCAGACATCCATCCTAATCCTTGCCGCTACAAGTGGGGTTATAGCCTGCCTCTCAAAAGAATATAAAGTGATTCGACTCCCTGTTGATGGTCACATTTTAACCAACACCACCGATCTCATTTACTATAATCCATAGTTCTTACCGGACCCACTTGGTAACACAGATCAGATCTTGGTCTTCCAGTAATCCCACATCCGGAAGCAATGCAAACAAAGGCATTTTAAAGTCAAGAATTGACCAAGGAGGTAGGAGTGGACCTCTGAGTTGAACCTTGTCAGAACCCGCACAACATATTCACTATAATTATACATAAAACATCTACCACATTTCGCTGCTGACTGAGATAACAGCTTGAACATACTTTCATTACATTATTAACTCCAAAATAATGTGGCTATTCTTAACTCTTTTTTAAAATCACCAACAACATCAGTATAAGCTCTGGGACATATATACGCAGCATTAAAGTTCATATGTAACTGCATATCACACAATAACAATAGAACGACCAAAATGCGATATAACATAGATCCTATTTTGAACGGACCATTTTCCTGTTAAGGAAAATTAGCCACTCTTCACTATAAGGAATAGTGAGACCATAAGTTCTTTACACAGAAGTATATATGTATAGGTTGCTTTGTCAAAAATGGCAGCCACAAAGAGGATCGCCCATTCAAGTGGCTTCCCTCAGTTCTCATTTGAGAAGAAAAGGAAGCTATTCACAACATGTACAGATCAGTATATAGACTACCAGCCAGCCTAAACGCAGCAAAATATTTCATAATATGAAATAGAATGGATGCCACACAGTGAAAAATTAACGATTATTCAGAGAGCTATGTTTTCAATGACCTGCACCAGATGAACATAGTCCAGCTCCTCATCATTACCTAGAGCACTTGGCTCACGACAAAAAAAGCATTTAATGTGACTCGAGGGTACGATACCCATGTATACCAAACGGCATCATATTACTACAATGGATATACGAAATTATCCACCAATCCATGACTGGCTTCCTTCATTCATTGGCCAGAGAACTATTTCATAAGGGATATACCCCTTTTGTGAACACAGTCTATTTTATAATATTATTTATCATACATTTATATGTAATAGGAACGCCATGGATTGTGATGACTAATTCAGTGACAAGTCACTCCATTGAAATGCACATGAAGAGGTCGCCAATCGATTCTGCATATATACATTAAGTAAGTTATTTGTAAGAGTGATATAACAAATTACCCTCTATCCAAGAAGTGCTGCACATGAATTTTTTTTCAGTCACCCCTAGCAATGAATACAAGCAGAAAATGTTCCTTGACAAAGAGCAGCCCCTGGAATGCCTCGATGACTTGGACAGTGGATTCAAGATTTAGAACCTAGTCTAGTCACCCAACTTGTTGAAGTGAGAGACACTGAATGAGATAATAATATCATGTGGTCACGACTATTTGCTTTAAACCAACGCTGAATCATCAAATTTCAGGAAAGTCTAGTATACTATTGGGTTTTCCTATATCCTTTAAATTTCAAATGGACAGAAAAACGGCAGCATTATGCCAAGATGCAATTTAGTTATGATGTCTATCCCATCAATGATGCGTGTGTCAAGAGTTTATTAGCCATGTATGCACCAACTTTTCATGTGTGGTAGTTTTTAAGTTTTTCACAATTGACTAAAAAGGATAGAGTCTATGTCATAAGGGGTTTAGGAGATGACTCTTCGGCATGCTGGGGCATGTGACTCTTCATATGCATTTCCAGGGCACCTGGTGAGGAACACACTTTGTTACAAAGATGGCATGTGGTCTTCCACATCCATGCTGCTGTGTCTGGAGACTGCTGCAGGGGAGACTGCTGATGTGGAGACTGCTGGTGAGGTGATTGTTGATGTGGAGATAGCTGATGTGAAGACTGCTGTACATTAGGGGACAGTGCTGGGGTTGATGGTGCAGTTGGGGTCTTGCTTACTGGAGATGAGATAGGACTAGCAGCAGCTTTGTGTATACTTAAGTCCAATTCACCACAATTATTTGTTGTACCATTGGTTGGGTGGTTGTTATTGTTCTCCATTTTGGATTTCTCAGGAGATTCAGACTCAGTCTTTGTTGTACTCTCCTGTGGCTGTATGACATGAGGCTCTTTCATCATAAAGTCTGGAGCTTTGATTTCAGGTTTTAGCATCTGGGCTTTCATCATGTCTGTTGGAGGTTTCATCAAAGCATCACTTGTTGCTGGAATGGAAGGATGCTTTGGAGATTCTGTCAAGGATACTGGAGGCCTAGCCATCATGGCTTCAGATGTTGGAGGGTGGCCAGGCATATGATTCATGGTCCCATTGATGCTTTGAATGACAGATATTTCATTCATCTTTGGAGAGAATCCATTGGGGAATCCGGGGAAAAATGGAGTATACATATCTGCATGTGGTGGTCTATGTGGGAAGTTGTTGAAAAAATGGGAAGGTTCGTCAGGGCGCGGCGGAACACCCGTTGGCACGCCAGGGAAGCCGGGGAGTGTGTCCATGCTCATGCGGCGGCCACGGCGGGACGGTGAGTTGTTCCACATGTGGGTGCCCATGTGCACCTTCAGATTCCCTTTTGTGGTGAATGCCTTGCCGCAGATGGTACACTTGAAGGGCTTGTCGCCGGTATGTGTACGGATATGGATCTGCAGCGCCGATGCTGACGAAAATGGTTTATGGCACATTTGACAGACATGCTTTGGGTTTGGACGTCGTACAAATGGGCTCTCAGAAGATGAAGAAGACAATGCATTTGAAGATGATGCATTCAATGAAGCTGGCGGTGTAGTACTGCTGCTGTTGGAGCTTGGTGGTAGACTTGAACTAGATGTCGGGCTCTGTGGAACTTTCCCATCTTGAGACATAGGAATGCTTGGTTTCTTGACAGGACCTTCTTTGGTGGGTGTTGACGGTGGGGTGACATCCAATTTCATTGCAGGCGGAGAATCCCCTGGAGATTTTCTGTGTTCTAGGGCATTGAATGCTTCAGATGGCAAATCACGTATCTTGTGAGTCAGCATATGCTGCTTCATATTACCTCTAGTAGAAAAGCTCCTTTCACAAACTTCACACTTGAATGGGCGGTCCTTAGTGTGGCTACGGTAGTGTATATCCAAAGCACTCCTGCAGGCAAAGGTTTTATAACATATATTACAGGTTGTGTTGATTTTGCCTGACCCATATTGGTTTGGGGTCAGATCTAGAGCTCCGAAGCCCTTGTAGGGAGACATACCCATACCAGGCATAAATCCAAATAGAGCAGACTCGCCTTCCATTTTTGATGGATGGCTTGAGCTGTTACCACTTGGATTACCTTGTGAAGTTTTTGAATTAGGGGACACTGAGCCTCCCATTGATGCCCCATCTTTGTTAGCTGGGGAAGTGCTGCCAGAGTCTAGGTCTGGCTGCGAAGCAGCCCCCGGAGAATGTGAATGACTGCTCCCAGCACCACCAGGAGGAGTAATCTGTCCTTCTTGACGTCTCAGTATGTTGGCCATTTGTTCAAGTGGCCTTTGTGAGTTGTAGCTGTATAAAGGGTTTGGAGCCTCAATAGCTTTTACTCGCTCTTCAAGGGCCATAAGTGATGTTGAATAAGAACTAGTTGGTGGCTGGTAATTGTTCATCATAGAAGCCTGGCTGAACATAGAAAGGTAGTCATTTGGAGGCTTGAAGTCTGGTTTAGATCCAGGCGGGGTAGGCACAGGAGTAGACGAAGCTGAACTATTGGGTGAAGTATGAAGATCACCTTTCAGTTCACTTTCAGACACCATGGATGAACGTGAGGGAAGGTCACGACCCTCTGAATCAGCTGCTGGGGATAGGGAATGGGGCTGGTGGACATCACCATCATCACCTTCCTCCATTGGTTCATCCATATGTTGATCGAGATTTTTCTCTATTTTCTCACCTAGTTCAGAACCCTCTGCACTGAAATTCTCATTATTGCTTGAGCCGGCATTACTCATATTATCCTCGGACCCAGGGAGGTCAGGCATCTTGTCCCCTTCCCTTTCTTTTTTCTCCGTTCCTGTCTCAGGGCGGACAATATCTTCAGGCCTAGGAGTTGGCTTTCTTAGGTCAAGTTCACCAGAGTTTCCCATCTGGTTATTGGCCTGAAGATGGTGTCCGCCAGGATGGTGATACATTGGAGGCATAAACGGGAAACCAGGGAAGGGCAGGTATGGCCCCGGCATCATTTCCGCACTGGACATCATATGTGGCATATCCTTATGAATATCGCCTGTGTGCATGCGGATATGCTGCTGCAGGACCAGCGCGTTGGTGAACTGCTTGTGACACACAGGGCACTGGTGCAGCATGCGCATGGGCGGCTTGGCACGATGCACCCCCATGTGGGTCTTAAGGTTCCCTTTGGTGGTGAATGCACGCCCACAGATTTTGCACTTAAAAGGGCGCTCCCCAGTGTGGGTACGGTAGTGCATCTGTAATGCCGACTTGCATGAGAGGATTCTGTGGCAGATAGCACACTGATTTGGATCAGTGAGTTTAGTTTCAATGTTCTCCACCAATTGTTGTAGTTTGGTTGTTTCAGATTTGTCTATCTCCATGTACTGTTCCATAGGGTCTTCTTCCTTGCTTGGGAGAATGGATCTTCCTGGACTTGTGAAGAAAGGAGATTCTGGGAATCCAATTGGAGGCATTCCTGGAGACATCATTGGCATTCCATGTATCATTTGTCCTGGTGGAGTTGTCATAATAGATGAAGACATTGACATTGGTAGAGGGGTGCTAGTCATAGTATTCGGTGACATAGCTAATGATGTGGGGGCACTGGTATTGCTGGATGAGCTTGCATTTGTCTCCTCTGACATGTCTGCTGTACTTGTTACAGGCCTTGAAGACATGGCAGCTGTGTCACTGACATTGGGCGAGCTGCTAGTGGGAGCCTCAGATGCTGCAGGAGTTGGACTGCTGGACTCAGCAGCGCTTGTAGCTGGGCTGACTGCAGAAAGCCTGGCTTCTGGTGTCTGAGGTGGAAAATGAGTTACAGGCTCAGACTTCATATCTCGAATAGGCAGAGGTGGATGAGGTCTGTCCCTGTCAACCATTGCCGGGAGAGGGGCAATGAGAACTGGATTATTGGGCAAACGGTCCAGGTGCTCTGGCACAGGATGTGGGTTCATCTTAACATGGGGATACTTCTCTTTATGACGAGCAAAATGAACCTTCAAGTTGCCCCTGGTGGAGAACCGATTGCCACAAATGTTGCATTTGAATGGGCGTTCACCTGCAAAGATAAAATATTGAAAGAACATTATAGATAAAGAAGTAATAAGGTAGATTTTATAATGAAAGCATACATACGATTTAAAATTATTTCAAAAAGGGTAATAAGTAAGTATCCTTTATTTTGTTAGGAATCAGTTAGACATATAGGTCAGCCCAAAAGGTCAACCAGCATCCTAACTGACCAGGAAGCCTTGAAGAGAGCTCCAACACACTCCGATCCCTGGAGAGCACCGAAGTTCACTGCCCCCTGTTGACCTATGTTCCTCCCAATATGACCATAACTATTCACTAATTTTGAATTACATTTTGTATTAATGCGAAAGTTAAATATATTGAGTTTCATAATGTTGGAGGTGAGTTTAGCCAGTAAAGCATATTTTCATGGATATGGAGATTTTCACAATTATGGATAATACAGTGGTTAAAACCTAAGCACACCATTGCATTGACCTGGAAAAAGGAGTGTAATTAGCTTCTGGATGTGTTTGTTCTGGACACGGGATGAAAGGTTGCCTGTAGAACAGACAGAAGTAAAGCCACCGTTTCAAGATGGAATATGTTTGATCCTTTAGAGTTGATAGGATAAGCACTTATTTCCTGGGTTTCTTCCAAGTACAAGAAAGTCTTATGTGGAAGAATAAACCTTCCATTGTATTCACGTCAAATGCGAAAGAATCTGAAATCCACTTAATTGGACAAACGTGAGATATCTACGATACACCATTTATTTACCATCATTATGCATTCATATTTGTTTAGGTCGATATTACATCCATTGAACAATGCATAAAGTACACATGGCCTAAAGATGGAACTGAAACCACCCGATGGATCCTCATATCCTTCCATCGGAGATCAATTCTGTTCAAATAAAAATATTTATTATATTGACCTTTCTGATGACCCATTTGTGTCCTATAATGCAGAGGCCGAGCTCTTCTGGTTTGGTCTCCCAAGTAGAGACAGGGTATTTTTGTGGGGTGTGACGATTTGTGAAACAGGGGAAATATCAGTGGCTGATGCATAGAGGAACCAACATTTTAGGAATTAATTTCCCGTCAATTTCTTAGAAGACGATCTTAAATGTATTATATGTTTTGGGAACATTACGTTGTAGTTTGAACAGAGCTCTGACTTTTTATACCTGTTTACCACACCATTATGTCTACAGACATTCCAGACTGCATTTTGTGTGATAAACATTTTTATTAGTTAATATTACAAGGAATTATGGAATGGCAATTCAGTTGCTCTTCATCCACATTACGGTGATATAAAACCATTTATTAATCCAATGTTCCACTTGATGACCATCTTGAATTGGGGCTTCCAAGAGAAATTGTTATAACAGATGGTAGTACTACTATACTGCAGGAGATAGAGGAAGGCAACTATGGTAAAATAGCATACAATCACAACCGAATCATGTGTACACATCATGTACAATATCATATAGAGTTGAATATGAATTCTGTATTACGGTCATCTGACTGGCATAGGGAAGTGGGATTTACTCATCGTGGAGCGCTTGATTCATTCCTTCTATAAAAGGAACAGCCATTGAAGTCCAATCACGGTAAGCTTTGGGCAGTATTCATCACGTTAAAGCACATTATAGACTGCCTCTGGCACTACCTGGCCTAATGCTTCCAGTATTGACGTTTAGGGAACCCAGAATCAGTGTATTTTGCCTGTCGTGTCCTGCGTGTAATGCTCGTTGGGGGCGCTCCGAGAACCTCGGCCATGTTTGCGCAGGCTGTTTGTCCCCAAGGCATTCACTGCCAATGCGGCCCACAACCTATGACATCTAATATCACCAAATGGTCATCTCCCGACTGATTTTCTACGCCAATGCATTGTCCAGCGTCCTTCATTCCCGCCCCTAAGCCGGCCTGTCACTTCCACTAATAGGTCGCCAACAGACGCCAGAGAGGGGTCTCCTAGGCCCTGGCCATGGGAAGGCCATTCCGCTGGTGACAGGGCCTGATGAAAATGGTCATTTCTCTCTAATGTTACAAGGCGGTGGTCAGTATGCAGAGGGGAGAAGGCCCCGCTGGTGGCATTATCTGGTCTGGAGTCAGTCCTGACACTGGCACGTCAGCGCTGACAGCGGTGGTCTCCCCCGCCCAGCCCAGCCTGACAAACACATACGATCTTATTATTCCGGGTAAAAAATTGGAAAAACGCCCAAACATTACCAAGATGGCCGCGACAGACTGGACCTTTTTCCCATACGTAAAGGGTCGAGACACAGACATACTGGTTATTTTGAACGTTCTCACATTTGTTATTCAGCTACTACTTAACTGAGAGTTTAATTAAATGGTTTTGAAGATAAAGAAACAAATTGGAAGTAAGATAGATTGTACCAAATACGAAGAATCTAGTAACACGCTAAAAGCAGCCGAATAATATAATGAACACGCTAAAAGCCTAGAATTGGTCACAGAAAGCATTCCAACTCTCGAGCTCCTCATGATCCCCATGAGCGTTTGACCCCCTTATTGACCTTGTCCACCCTCGTTGACATTGAGGTGCGTCCACAAGCCCCTCTAAGTTTTCTATTGAAGACTAATCACTATCTTTTTCTTACTTTTGGCGCTACACTTTGTTATCCCTCTTCTTTCAGCCTCAACGGACCTAGGGGGCCATCACTATCATTGCTTTCTCGGTCGCAGATTGAAGAGAGAATTCAATCTTTTTCAGCATTCTGAATAAGTTCTATTGTTAAGCTATGCCAATCAGAAGATTATCCGGTTTGACCCTTATTCGACCCTGGCGCGACCTTCACAATACGCTTATCATAGTGTGTCACACTTGCCCATCATGTGATCTGGTCATCTCGACCTTGGGCTGACCTTGACAGAGCGACAGGACAGTTATCCCCGTCTGCTTTCAACATCCCTCTTCCGGTCCATCAAATCAGGTTAGTTCTAGGATTCGTGATATAATGGGGTCTCTAAAATAATTGAATTTCCATATTTTCGGCCGCCAACGTTTCCACAAGTGCACATAGCGGACGTTAACAAAAAACAAGACAAAAAAATAGATTACATTCCAATCCTTTTCTGAAATCAACTCAAAACAATACATTATACTGAAATAATTGGGCTCCAACCAAAAATATCGTACTGAAATTCCATACACAGAACGGAAATTCTGGGGCAATAATTAGAAGAAAATCTCCAACTCATTATTCCTAAAATTAAGGCAGACCGAATGAAAAATTGTTATTTCCTCCGAATGAATAAGGACTATCGTCAACAATCAATTTGCAAAGATAAGCCGGAAATTGTATAGGCCAACTATCAGAAGCGGAGGAGGCGTTGGTCGCCAGGCAGCTGAATAGTTGGGATTGAATCAATTTTTCTCACGTTGACATGAAGGAGAGCCGCCCCAGCACGTGTTTTGAGTATGATTGAACTGATGAGGCAATGAGTGCTGTGTTTATTAAATCAGATAGAAAATCATATCAATAACACGTTTGTCAGTGGGTAGTCAGACCGGCCTGTAGTGGAATTACAAGCGCTGTTCAATCTGTGGCTTCATGTTGACAAAATGTTTATTAATAATCTGCAGGCATTCATCCATCAAATTGCCAGTTGGCCACTTCTGCCAGTTTCACCACATCATGTGGCGGAAAAAATTACACTTGGGCAATCGATGCACATTTGTCACCACTCGGGTGCGTATGGGGGAAACTCGGCGAGACTTGAGCGTCGCCACTATGAATCGCTTCGCCATAGAGAGTATCGCCTGCGCCGCCGTTAGCGATGCATCTATGGCGACAGGATCCTCCCCTCGCGGTATCGATATGATATACATCCAATTTATCAATAGCAAATTGGCCGCTTTGAAAGCAGGCGGTTCTTTCATATTTACCAATCTATTCATTATGGAGTCAAAGCTTCGCCTGGGGCTCCTCGCCTATTCATCCCACTCGCCGCCCCCCGCGACACTGCCAAAGCGCGCTCGGTTGTCGTGGGGCGATATCAATAAACTAGCTACGCCGCGCAGAAGGCAACGTTATGAAATACTTATTAATATTGGCTGCAGGCCGGATGCTTTATCGAGGCGGCAACAGGGCGATGTCAAGCGGTGACATTACTGTAATGTCGCGCGACAAAAGAGCGATTATCGCGGGGGAGTCTTTTGTGCGATGGGGAAGGAGGGATATGACAGCAGCAATGATACGGCGCGGAGGCATGCGAGTAATGAGGGTCGGCGGAGGAATACATAAATTCATGCACGCAGTAGTCTCTGCCTACTGCCAACCAATGCAGGACTACGCGAAAGGGGGCGCTGGTGCAAGATGAAGGCAGCCAGCAAGCAATGAGCAGCTCACCCTCTCATACATGCATATCTACATAGAAGGCTTGATCAAAATGCTCATACCACGAGCAGCTCCTTTAAGACGAGGAAAGCGTGGCAGTGAGATGTAAGGCAGGAGGAAAAGGCCACCAGCGGCTGATACATGTGCATCAACGACACATCAAGCCATGAGCACCTCCTCAATCTGTGTATGATTCATACGCTTATCAAAACGCCGATGGCCACTTAGAACGATCACTTGCCGTGATGTGAAATTAATTTTCCTGCCGGGGGAACAGATTGAAAGGACTTGCTGTTAAATCGCGCCAGTTTTTGTGCCTTTTTTATGGCACAGGCACTTGGCGCACGTTTGCACAGCGCCTGTCACGTGAGAGATTATGATTGTCATGTTTATATTTAGTTTTAAGACGTTGACATGGCCTCGACTATGGAAAGCATTGTTAAGATACATGTGCACTTAGGGCCATGGCCCATAAAATGCGAAAAATGCCCATGAATGTAAATATCTGCCAAGGGATGCACTTAATCCAAGGCGATCCATAAACCTGGCCTTGGGGGAGTCATAATATGAAATAAAGCCAATCAAAAACATCGTTCCATGCCTCTGGCATAAAATATTTGAACATGATCAGAAAAGCTTTTTAAAACGTGCCCTGAAGGAACGTTCCAGTAAAACGGTTCCTCCAAGAGGCACATGGAAAAATAAAGGACAATGCCACGTAAAAACGAGAAAAGATATTTGGGATGTTTGTGATATTACGAAGCTGAACTTATCTTATTCCATGTAACAAACAATACATATATTCCAGCAGCAGCACCCCCATCTCCCTCACTACTCAGCGCCAGCTAGCGTGTCTTTACTGTCGGTCGGGGCGCCCATAATGACCTAAGACGGGTCAATACTGACCGCCAGTGTCGCTGCTATCAGGCTCTGGGAAGATGTCCGATGGGGGGCGTGTCCATTTCCTGACAAGGGCCAGGGATGACCGCTGATTAATACAATATTGCTGACGGGTCTCTCTATGATAGGAGGGGCGGAGGAAGGCATCATGTCCGAGTACTGTGTCATACAATGGATAATGATGGTCAGAATACCCACACTAAAGATGCCCCCGGCTCGGCCACATTACCAATGACCATCCTTCCGGGCTGGGTATAATGTCCGCATGACTAATAAGACTCATGTAGAAGTGTGGTCTTGGTAATATCAAGTCTCCCCTTCTCCCTTATTAGATGTCTAGCCCTGGGATGGTGGGTATCACGCTGCAATGGTAGAGCACTGGAGTGCTTGGGTGGGAGGGCGTATGAATGGACTAATATGGCGGAAAGGGGGGATGTATAGGCTGAAGCGTGTTTGACCACCAAGCTCTTCCCTGAAAACCGTTCGATGGTACCAAGTAACCACTGCTAGCAGCAAGAAGGGCACCTAAGGGTATGCTCTAGAATAACACTGGCAGCTCATGAGCTCTAGAATGAAAGAACTCCCCATGTACCTTGAGATTTTTTAAAACCCAGAACTAGAATTAGGAAACCATTGGCCAAAATCTGCTTCTGAGAATAAATCCTCGGCCATCGGACATGACAAAAAGACGGCAGGGATTTTCTGTGAACTACTATCATGTCCATTCCCTCCTGGTCAAGACGGTCAGGCCTTATTAATGTCCAGCCAGTAATGAGGAGGAGTAGGTCCACTAACCACCAACATCTAATCGCCTGCTGCCATGTATTGGCCTTGATAGTTATTAATATTCACCTGTCAACTAGATTCGCCTGGTGGCCAGAAGGGACTGATTGATGGACTCAGCATGTCGCTAAGACAGCCTGGTATCGGCAGACGAACTAAGGTGAGCCAGCAATACTCCCTGATTTAATACAGAAAGACATGCAGGCCATTTCTCATTCCAGACCGATAGCTTTCAATGGCCCATATTATTATTGAGAAATTGGAAACATGTACATATGTAATTCTTTAAACTTGCGCCACTTCGTACTGCCTGATCCATTGAACAACAATCAATACTTTACAGTGGAATACATAAAGATTCTTATGAGTTAAAGTGTTAAACCCTGGGAAGGAATACTAGCATCTGGGATTGACATTTACCCCAGCACAGTTTAATCCGGTTTCATCTTTGTGCGTGCTTTTTGGCGAAAGATTCCATCTCAGTTTAACTGGCAGCCAAAGAGTGTCCAGAGGATAAACCATTGCAATGAAGCCAAACATTTCTCTCTCCTCTCCCCTCTTCACAAGCACAGCAGGCCCTGACATCCACCCACAATCTTCCACGGGGCCGACAACAAACAGGTGGGACATATCCAACTCGGAAAAGAGCGGCTCGGGAAAATTCAATGGGCACAAGATATGGAGTAGCTCATTGAAATGCTCCTAAGCCACATGAGATGGTATTTCAATCCCTAACGTATACAAAGATCGAGACCCCGGTACGAAGCGGTTCAATGCTAATGTGTGGGGGTTCTATATTTATAGGTAGTTACGGGCCCTATATAAGGTATTTGTCTGATTTATGTGAAGAGGTTTATTAACAACTGTCACAATTAAGTGGTGGACATGAAACACTGCAGAATAAAGTGTTCTTCATGAGACTATAACACGACCCCAGGATAAGACTCGATTCACAAATGGAGGGAGAAAAAAGTGATTTATACAGAGTGAGCTTTCAGAAACCCGACAAGATAAAGGTCGGCGTCCGACAGGAAAAGTCATTCTTCGTGGCCGAAATGGGGCATTTAACATGTTACGATAGCATGGTACTGTTATCATGAACCGTTGATTGACACGAACAAGAAACTTATCTGCCCCATCATAAACCTCGTCTACTAGTCAAAGGCCCTGGACCAGCCCCTATTCAGATATCTTCACAAAAAGGGTCAAATGCTTAGAGTAAGCATGTAAAGCTCATATGTACACTGAATTAACAATTGATATTTTCAATGATTTTGTGGATTTAGAACAAAATAATTATGTTGGTAAAGTCATATTCAGAACAAAAGATTATGTTATGAGTGTCTCAACACTGATTACTTGTTTTGATATCCATAACGAACGGCCAAATTTGATACTCCTCAAATAATGCAGAAAGTGGCATATGGATGGACAGAAGATATTTTATGCGCTGACACAGGAATGAGGGGTTGGTTCATTGTACTGTAGGGAAAGGTGGACTAACCCTAGCTTTCTCCGGCTCAGCCTGACTGCCCTTAGCGGTCAGTACATCCAGGAAAATCAACAAAGACGCTGCTTTATCACGTGACCTGGTCAATTCCTTCGGGCTGCCACCAGGGTCCAGGTGGCTTATGGCGCAAGAGGTAAGGGGGAGGGGGTTGTATGAGAACTGGGGATGGGGCTGGGTTGGTATAGAAGCATGCCCATTAGTTAGAATCCTGATGCCTCAAATCAGGCAGTACTGAGTTACAATTTCTACCAATAATTTCTCTTTTCTCACTTCCGCCACTGAGGCTCGGGCTTTTTGGAAAATTATTGTATCTGTGCACACTGCTTTTCCCCCATACACCGTGACTAAACTGCGCTCTATTTAACCGGTTCTTAACAGTCGAATGTCGTGCGGTTACATCTGATTTCTCAAGAGGCAGGGATACGATAGATACATTTGATAGATGTTTACCCAAATAAGATCTTTCCGGGAAGGGTTAACATCTTATATTCATATGCCAGTGGCATGGTATTTTATTGGAAGACATGGTTTGTGTTATCTGGAAAGTACAACAGGATTCTGGATTCGCACTAAATGAATCAACGAATGACAAGTTCTACATATTTGAGGGCAGAACGGAGACAGGTCTCCCCAGCATTAAAATAACCTGGAACTGAATATCAATTCTGTTTCTTGGAAAAGTGTTCGCAAATTGTGATTATTTGACACCGGAACACACATTCCCCTGATAGATGGAATGGCGTGCAACGTTGCCACTCTGGGTATCGCGTTAACAACTGGTCACTCAAAACCCTCAACCTTCTTGGGCCATATGCAGGCCATTCGCGCGAGCAGTTCCATATTATATAGCAAGGTGGCCAGTGCAAGGCTCGTGGGAAAGGGTCAGTAATTAACATGTTCAACCATTTCTGGTGCATGATCCAAGGGTCAGTCCGGTCAGTTTTGACTAGAGCCACATCAACCAACACCCAAACTAATTACAAGTCCAAATTATCCACAACCCAACCCCACCACAAATATGACCAGGCCGAAACTAGATGAAAACGAAGAAGGGGGTCACTTTCTCTTGCCTAGAAACTCTGGAGGGCTTTGAATAGAGGGAGACAAGAGGCACACCATTCATATGTAACACCTCAGTTAACAGTTTTGTAGTCAGATATTTAGGAAGAACTAATATGCTTGATACCGAGAACAGCTAACATCTGAATATCCAAAGGCATGATATTGGGGATAAAGCCAATACTCCGTATTCCTTGAACATATATGGTCCTCTCATGAATATTGTTCTGGGTGGGAGGCACACATGAAAGGTAAAATATGGCTTGAGGAGTGAAAGAGCTAGTCTCTGCCTGCATGGGAGCAAATCCTAGCAGCTCCAGCTATAGATAGGTTTTGTTTGCAGGCAAACAAGCGCTTGGCCATTTGTCATTGGTGCAGATTGATGCGCCATCTAATTCTCACGACTGCAACTATACATCAAGCGCCACTACCGACCGGCCCCTGAACTTATCATGATAAATGCCAGCGTAATAGACCGGTGGGTTGTACATACGACCCCTCCCTTTCACATTAGGACCCAACCAAAGTGATCCCACACTACGAGCCAAAATATCCTCTCAGAATTGGTTTCAGAGAACAAGATATTTTTTCCTTGCATATCTGGTGCACTTCGCTATAAAAGTGATACCTTCTATTTTCCTCTCGTTTTTCCACCATTACTAAACAAGCATGTGCACCAATGAAAACGCACGTTCCATCGCCTCCTTGCGAAGGCAGGTGGCGAAGGGTCAGAACATAGGGGTGATATATCTTCAGGGGGAAACTATTTCGCTAGGCAGAGATTGGTGGAAGAATACTGACGGATCAAGATGGAAGGGGTGGGGGTATTCGGGGTGGGGGTGGGGCTTCTCACACATGTCCGCCATGTTGCTTTCCAATCCACATAAGATGCATCAAGGGCAAGATATTGGCGCCTAGGACCGAATTCCCAGTATCAGCACCTATCTCTACATTTCTACTCCAAGATATGGTTTGCAAGCTCCAGACAAAAATACATCTCAGTGTTAATAGACTACCACTTTAGATACTCGATCGAACGCGTGCTGAATAAACCTTCCCATTAATTGTCTGCCAGTGTAGAGACATTTATCACAATACCCAATTCAAAACTTCGGAATGGCTATCAATGCAGCAAAAGTCGTTATAAACCGAGGGCAGATCTGTATATATATAAATATGCATTAGTTTCCACTTCATTTCAGCCTGGGATAGCACAGATGACTGATCTCCCAAGATCAACGCCGTTCCATCATACTCATAGGGAATTATTGTAAGAGTCATAACAAGATAATCCTTGAAGTATATCTACTCTCACATGGTCATAATCCAGCCTAATCTGGCGGTAACAACAGACAGCGGCCCTAACTCCATCCACGATCGTCAAATTGATCCATGGACCAAGGATAAATTTTATAACCTTGTATGCATTATGCACACAATGTAATTGATCCGGTTATGACCATAACAGAGCTTGTGTAACATGCTATAATGATAATAGTATCAATAGCCAGTGTCGGAGTGCAGGGTGGACTGTGATACATATAGGGCTAAATGACTAATGCTGGGGGTGGCACTATTCATGCATATATAAACATGCGAACCCGCTACATGGCCTTAATGGACAGAGGTCTGCAGTAGACACGAATATACATACCCAAGTGAATATGATAAATAAAATATACGGCTCCTGTATCTATTACGTCTATATTAATATTAGTCCCTTACGGAAGGTTGTGTAATGAAAGGGTTGTATTTATCATATTCGTTTATCGATGACGTAATTGTTTGGACACATGTGTCAGGTCCGTGTACTCGAGAGCGGGGTTGTTGCTATGGTGAAAATATACAATATATGACCCTGCTTGGATCTCGGCTGTAAATGATTCCCATATGAAAATAGCAGGGGCTGTAGGCATATTAGTAACCATCTCTTCGTATAAGACCAGGGATGTTGGGGGCTAATGCGATATTATATAAGGACTTTTGAATAGGGGCCAATATATTATGGGTGAATATTCATAGATATCGATATACGTATGAAATGGGAATGGCAGTAATCAGTAGAATCTACTAACCTCACCCATGTTCGGTGACGTAGATTCGTGATTAATAGAGGAGTCACTGCGAACAGTTTGGCTATAGGCAAACTGTATCAGTAGAGTGCCTGCTTACTGGATATATGGTCAAGCCATACGTAAATAAATGAACGTCTGAATGTTAATATGTGTTTTTTTAAGATGAGGATTTCATTCAGAGGCCAGTTCATGTGGAATTTACACTGACTAAGTACGAGACAAACCGGAGACATTGATTCATTCATATAACTGAGCATGCATGCATAATTATTTACATTTACGAGAGTGACAACTCTTTAACTCAGCTGAATTTACCTGTGTGGGAACGGATGTGGATCTGCAGACCACTGTCACTGCCAAACACTTTATGACAGAAGCGGCACTTATGCTTGAAGAAGGGATCGTCGGCGGCGTATTGGGATCTATCAAGCACCGTACCCGCTTCCTTCAGAGGCCGTCGCATTTCGGGAACAGTCGGCGGCGTCGGCGTAGGCGGCAAGGGGCTGGGCGGTGCCGGGATCTTCCCTATGAACGAAAGGGAATATATTATTTAGATGTAATGAATAGTTAAATGTTATGAACTAAGAAAAAAGATGAATGGGTGGAGGGTTCTGTTGATTGGATGGACGGATGTGCAGACCTATACAATTATTAATTACTTTACTCTCATCAGGCATAAAATATTGACATAATCAAAAGTCAATAATTTTCAGGGAGGAGGTGTGGATACATAATCATTAACTATTACATGCTCATAGGATCACAACACTAGGATGTGTGTGTTTATATATATATTATATTACGTTCGTTCTTGCTTCATTAATGATAATAATAGACGTGCTGACTATTCAATATATACTAGTCAACACAGCGAAGCACAACATCGACCCGACCTTCATTCGTGAATATATTATTCTAGGGAGGGAACATATTATCAAGAACACCCTTTGTATACATGTACCACAGCTAACGCATGAATCTGTATACTGTGGCAATGCGATTAGCACTTGTATTTATCAGGAGTAGGTATAACAGCTATTTTGGGGATGGTGTATAATTGTGCGCTGCAAGCGCACAAAGACCGGAGGGAATCAAATCACGGACATGGGTCTATAATTAAGAATGTATACACATACTCAAGTTATAGATATTTTATTTTCGCAAGGTCACGCACGCAATGCAAAGATGCAGACACGAAAGACACTTCCGGAATCATATCCTTCATCGTATTGGTTTCGCAGAGAAGCGTAGATTAACAGCGAGGGTCACGAATTACTGATTCTACTGGGTTTGGAATGGAAATGACATGATGTGCTGTCGGTTTATATTATTAGTTATGTAGAAATGCATGTCCCGCGGGGAATCAATTTACTTTCCCAGGGCCATGCACCTGCTTCTAACCTCAAGTTTCCACAACAAGGTCTGCTCTATTTGACCAGAGAGATTAAAAGCAAGTCTCTTTTGATTACGCTAATATAAGATGCTTGTGTGCGTGGTTACGAGCATCAAATACTAAAAACAATCACCGTGTATGCATATATAACCCCAAAGGGAAACCATGTCTAGGCTTGCAAAACCCATTACGTGGACATATAAAATACACAAATGCATGTTAGTTCATATTTTCCGGTGGCCGTTCTCCAAGCGAGGCGTTAAACCTTGAGCAAATACACGATGTATGCCCTTCACTGCTTTGTCTTTGTGTAATCCAATACAATCAGCACAAATAACTCGAGTGTTTGCGAAACCAACTCCTCAATTAAATGTTTATCAATATTCTTTCTGTAAGTTCATGTGACCTAACAGAGGGCTGACTGACCCTTCTCGCCAGGTAAAGAGTATCTAAGGGTTACTAATTTCAATGCCAAGCTTATTTCCCATGGCATGGCAATTTTGGAAAGTTTAGCTTTTAGGTCAGCTATTGTGATTTGGGGACTAAGCTTAAGCACCTGAAAGGCACACAAAGGCTATGAGAGAACATACATATTGTTGGGCAAGCTTGCGTAATCAAGCGTCAACAAGTCGCTCCCTTGGGCTAAAATAAGCTCACGATCATACGAATCCATTCATGTGTAGGTATTCCATTCAGGGAATGTCACCTTGTATCAAAAACATAAAGATTTTTAAATCAGGCGTAACATTATAACAAGAGTTCATATTGAAAATAAACTTGGGTTAAATAAAGTCAAAATAGAAATATATTCGCATCACCGAAATAACATCAGTGTGATATACTAAGAAGGGGTGATGGAATTACACATTGTCTGTTTAATGACAAATGCAGCCAATAGATGTTTTGTTCTGTTCTAGGTTTATTTGGTCTAACAAGGAGCATAATTATAGAGCTAAGTTTCCTGACTCAAGTACCAAGTATGTGACATCCAATTCTAGGAAAACTGGAATCATCAGTTTTGACCACCCACGAAAGGACGCCCATTTAGAGAACACTTGAGCCTTTTCTCCCTTATTATTCCCATGCCATGACGTCCTTGTCTTACCCGATCCTTGTTGTGTCATTCTATCTATGCCTGAATGACCTTCCAATTGACCATCTTCATATGACAGGTCACACGCTGGCTTCTTTTTAGAACCAGAGGCTTTTCAAGCTGGAAGTAGCATAAGCTCAGGCCTCATTGTTAGCCCCGAAATCCCATCATAACAAGAATAGAAATTCCATTTAGGAGGATGCAACGGTTCAATGCATTTCTATTAAAGGGGATTCTATGAGAAATCATAGCTTGGCTGATACAATGGAAAAGTTCAATAGCAAACTGGGAATAATCGCCGAGAATAGCAACACAAGACGCGGCATCGGCTTCGTTGTCACACAAGTCTAATCAAACACAAAGAAAATAGACACAGCAATGGATGAATCGGATTAAAACAATGCATAGAGAGAAGTATGTGAGATACCTAACCAAATAGGCAGTGCCAACTGAATAACTCTTGAAATCAGGCGAGAGCAAATAGCCGTGCGAGCGAGAATCTGAGTGCTCCGCTATTTGAACTGTTTACCCAGCTTTAAAGGGCCGCCTAAGATATGAAAATTACTAAATACTATGCAAACTTTGCACAGGTTGGATTTTAGAAGATGAAAGGTTGGCAATATCAACAGAACTGGGCCAGGGGAAAGGGGTTCAGTATTAGAGCAAGAAGGGTTTTAATACCCCTACTATTGAGGGAACAGGGAGGAGGGGGTATTTACCATTAACAATAGCGGCCAGGGACAATGAAAAAGGTAGACTTCTCGAGAAGCAGATGAAGCGCAAAACAAAAGATATTTTCCAAAGTAAAAAACATTTTTTCGTCATATGATATAGAGAATGTACTATACAGAGCTGACCAAGTGGATATAAACAGAAAGGTCCTATACTCTAGACACAACGACAATTTACTATAGGACAACATTAATGACCAGCTGATGTATATTTATGGGAAACAACTAAAAGGACAGTGATTATGTCCATAGTACTGATCAGTCATGCATACTGACCGCTTGGCTGGTCAGCACTGACCTTTTAGTAATTCATACTTGATACTTAGACATTGAGAAGGAAAACTTGAGCCTGAGGGATATTTAAACTGAGTGCAAGAGGGGGGATTCCAAACACCCCCGATGACTGGACATTCTGACTGCTGATGGTCATATAAACGCCTTCATGGGCCATTAAGAAACCAAAAATATCCTTCATGAATAGTCAGAATAATTATACCCGAGGAGGGATGATCATGGAACAGCCTTTTATAACCGAGACGTATGTATGCAAAGTCACTCACTCTCTCTGACATTCCAACACATCCATCAACCCCCTCTAAGGCCTCCCACACAAACCATCCATCAAAAACCTTCATAGGAAAGAGCACCCCACATTCAGTTTGATATGCATGTTATTATGATGCACAAAGGCAGGGAATATATGTGCGAATTATAGCAGGCGGTTGGCGGGTGGTATAAGAAAGTTCTGAGCATACCGATGATGGCATTTGTAACCGGTTTATCCAGTATTTTCGATTGAAATCTTACACCTATTGTGAATCAGGAAACTTAATCATAGGAGAGTCAAGACCGTGCCTGTTTAGATATATAACAATTCTGACACAGCAGGTGAAGGCCACAGAAACTGATAATGCGGCGATCTTGTTCGCCTTGCACATAATATGAAGGGGATTAAGGGATGATTGCTAGGGCCAAATGGTGACCATTTTGGTGGGGTCCCTCTGGTCGCTGAACCGTATAAGTAACTAAAACTATAATTGGAACTTCTGATGAGTGATGTTCTCACTACGTGCAACACGAAGCGATGGATTTAATCCCCTGTAATATCACCTGCCATTGTTTGCGATCACACACAGGCCACATTTAGACAAACGAGTAGATAGGCGATAAACAAAGAAAGAACTTCACAGGCTACATCAAATGGAAAGAAGACAATGTATTAGTTTCATATAAGGATTAGATATTAGTCTCTAATTGTTGGACTAGCGGATCTAGATTTGACATGTTAAATCTTTGAAGAAAAGCAATAAGATATTTGTTTTGAAAAAGGAAAAACTTTGGACACCCAGTGAGGGAAGGATATTCAGTTATAATTATTTCCTGACCAATTTTGTGGCAACTTTTCATGTTATCAGGGTGCATTAGGTGCATGCTTTTAAGCATACCCTGGAAGTAATTTCTGAAGCAATGCCTTCAAGCCACATCCAAAGCCGACTAGAGCAAACGCACCAAATGAAAGCCGAAATGAAATTTATCTTTCAGCACCTGAGTAATTACCGGCGGTAGCGAGAATAAAATAAACACGGGAAAGTGATTTAGTATATGATAAGTAATCAGTTGGAGGCAGGCCAGAGTAATGATGACCAGCCTGTGCCCATCTGCCCGCAAGCAGCATCAGGCGATCGCTCCCCCATTGCCTCAATTCACCAGTCCACCCACCACCACCACCACCACCACCATCATCATAGAAGCCAATATGTGGCTTCCAATCACTGCTTTCACACTGCATCATTTGAGCACAAGGAAAATCATAGATATTGATAAAGAAAATTCCAATAAAGCTTCCACTAATGGTGATTTAGAATCCATAGATATCTCATCAAGGGAAAGATTGGTAAACCTTTCCCTGGATCGGTTTCATGGTGTGACCAGGGAAAGAGAGCGGTGCATGGTCATTAGTGATTTTAGCAACCATTGGCTGTCGGATTTAGTTTGAGGCAAATAACGCTATATGGAATGGACATTGGTGGTATTTGCTGTAGGAAGCAGGGACAGAACACATCACAACAAACTGATTGGAATTGAGTTTCTACAGCCAGGCTAGTGGAGGCTGCCCAATAAAGCGCCAGTCTGAGTTTATCAAAAAGTGTCTTCTTGCAGCTAAATCAACTTTCATATCAGCAGGGCACAGTAATCAGGCGAATGGTTTGCGGCCTGTTCCAAATAGTTATTGATAAAGTTCTACCATACTCCGAACATGGCCAAACCAACAGTTGATGAAAACAACCTACTATGTGATTTTCAGTTCATTTATTTCAGCTGTGCAGCAATTCTTAGTAAAAACTCCAATAGTAAAAAAGCTAGTTAGATTGAGTTGGTAGTAACCCTGACAAGCATGTCTTTATTAGTGTGCGGTGTGCCCTGGTAACTAGATGGAGATCCGACCAATATGTGACAAGCCTGCAAGTTGACAGGTTTTTATTCGATACTGGGTTAATCTTCATTATATACTTCCTCCTCCCCCCCCCCCCCCCCCATTCCACCCGTTAATATCTTATCGATACATAACAGCCAGGAATCATATCAGTCGTCCTTTCGCCAGTGCATTTGTTACACATTCCTCGAAATCACCAACTTATCCTAAATATTTTGGTATCAATAAATTCATATTTACTCACCAACTTTGATCAAAGGTGAGGTATGTTTGTTTTCTGAGTAAAAAACACAAGAGAAAAGACTCAGACTCGATACCAAGGTCGGTCCACAAAGAAGGCTAGGAGGGAGGTCATGGAACACCCAGTTTGACCCAAGATTTAGTGGCTGGTCATATGATTAAGTGACTTTCTTTTAATACACGTTTCAACCAACGGTGATCGGACCGAAGCCGTTTCTGCCCCTTGAACTGTTCATAAATGTCAGAACAGATTTGGCAGAGATAATTCTGACACAAGCCATACTTTTTGCTTTATAGACCTCCCTCTCCGGTGTCGTGATTTGTGGTCGATCAACGCAACCTGATATCAAATTCTGCCCCCGCGCGCCCTCCTTCGGTAAGGACCTCCAGATTCGGGGGCAGATAGCTTCCTATCAGATATCCACACGGTGGCGCTTTGCCTCAGACGTCGGATGGCCGGCATACGTATGACTTTTAACATGTTAAATGGACGCCTGTCAGATTGGGTGTGGCGTTTCGACCTTAAAACAAGAACACATTTGATATGCAGCTCCAGAAAAACACCAATGGCATTTTGCTCTTTTGGTCAGATTCAGTCCTGATTAAAAAATATAACTGAACTGACACTGGCCAGCAAGTAGAAAATGTTGATCTCGGAAGAATAACGACCTGGCGCCAAAATGGAGTGAGGTAGTTTATATTCCATACGTTTTGCATGTTCCGGACTAAAACATCCCCCCCCCCCCCCCGCCTCCTTCAACCCAGAAATTGTTCCCATTTGTCCATGTCTCACTTCCTGTGTGGAGATATTCTAGTGTAGGATTTCTGGTGCCGCCCAGGGTAGTTAAGATATCAGCATATTTTATCGTAAGATATCATATCTGCACTCCGGAGATATCCAGAGCGGGCGCTGATCGCATTCCACCCAAATACCCATTTATCTCTTGACTAAATAGATATGAAGCATCATCAGACAAAAATGATATTTCAATTTCTGTCAAAAGTTTAATAGCATAAATGGATTGGCACGATTAACTTATTACCATATATCAGTCATAGATCATATGGATCATAATTAATCTTTGAATGAACTGTCTCTGTTTCACTGAAAGAGCGTGAGACTGAGGGTGTTTCTCTCAGAAATTTGCATTTGATGAAGGAATTATCTCAAATAAATTGGTATGCGTCTGCAGTATTATGACAAGGTATTAAAATCTGGCTGATGAGGAATATATCTACAAGATAACGGGAGATAAAATGGATGCCTACGTATACCGAATATCACCCAAACTAATGATCCAACCTAACTAGTTGACCTAATTAGTAGCCCAAAGCTTTCTTAGAGGTAGAAGTGTGTATAGGTCGTGCACGCGGTGATTAGAGCCTCAGCGGGGGGCACATACGGCTGGGTAGACTGACGGATGATGAGCTGGATCGGGGTTTCATGGATTTTCCATCGCACTTGAAGATCTAGGGACTAATCCTGTATCTTTATCGTACCAGAATCTTAAGATAGTGAATCAGACAAATTGCCACAATTAATCACACTTGGAACGCAACAATAATTGACCAGAGATCAATAGATAATTGTCGAAAATGTCCATGCATAAGTATTGCATATGCAATATATATGTTATGTTACTATAATAAGATTAGTTCACCCTGTAACCCCAGATATGCAGCTCCAGAATGGTCATATATAATCAAGTATGATTAGATGCCAATAAAAACTTGACATACAAGGTCTCATGGGAATGATTATGACAACCAATATGGACACGCTTCTGTCACGAAATAACAGCCTGGTCAGTCAGTCCACTCACCATTTGGTTCTTTGATTAGCTCTGAACACTGGGGTCTGGTATATGTTAGTAACTCGCCCTTGACAGCTCGTCATACCATACATCTCACTTCAAAAGGCAGTCCAAGACACCCTGCCAAGCCACCAAATAGTTTAATAATCATTCTTTGATGAGCAGTAATTCGGGATGGCAAACAACTGTCTGGGGTCACGGGTCGGCCCCAGCTGCCTGGCCGAAGATCTCGGACCCGCAAGTATACATATATGCCAGTCATTCACTCAGTCTACTAGTGATGCAGCAGAACCACTCGGAGCACAAACCACACACGCTCACATGATTGAAACAGTGAGAAATGTATCTTGAAGATGAAATATTTTGCTCAATGGGCCAGATTGAAACAGTAGCCACAGTTTTATCTCCGGTCGCCGGCTGGAACACGTCATGTGAGGGGCGAACATTTCTGTGACACTCGTCTGGCACCAGTCAGGCGGCCGGGCGGTGTATCAGAAATGTGTATCCCAATATGAATCGTCTCAACTGTCATTCACACGCTGGGAAATCTTGGGGCACTTGGCTGGGTCGACAGGCCGGGTTTTCTCAGGCATCATATTTCTGAGTGATGCCTGAGAACGCTCTTCATCTTCGGAAGCTTTGGCTAAAGGGCTGTACGTGTGCATAGCCTAACCTTCTGGGATGATCTTACCGATGCCAACATGAAGGAAACTATTAAGCATGACCGCCCACTAAGTGCTCTTTTTTCGCTACACTTGCTGATGGATGGCGAGCAAAAGGGAAGCCCCATGATGACTAGTTATGCTCACTCCATTCCATACTGTGAAGGAATTCTCAAATGTTTATACTGCCAACCAGGGTGGATGGGGAAAGGTCAACAACGGCAATCTTCAACTTGCCTTCATTTTTGGTTCCTATATTTTGCAGAGCACCACCATCATTAGGGAGCATGGGGGCCTTGTTGCAGACAGCCACTACAAGGTTGTCTCTCTCCCCATGAGCATCAACTTGTGCCCATTTGAGACATGAGAGTTGTTTAGAGTTAGTCTCTTGCAAGCACTGGGGTCATAGCTTCTACTTGCAGCATATTAATGTCATTTATTACCCCCAGGCAGAAGATAGTCCCTCACTTGCTTGGAATGCCAACCCGTGGAGGTCTGTTTCGTTTCCAGTGATGACGGCTCCTTCTTTTCCATGTTTCCTCTCGCGAGAGTTGTCGACTACCGCGAGACATCAGAAGCTAGGGGGCGCGTGTGTGGTGAGGTCAAAGGTTAAGTTCCCTCCTTCTCGTGGCGCCCGAGCCCCGAGGATCCCGTAAATACCCCCACAACCGCTCACAACAGCCATCTTGGATCCTTTTGTGCTGGCTTACAATCGCCTTGTCAACAAAACACAACGCCATTGTTGCCAAACTACACCGGATCCGTGCGGCTGCATTCCCAGCTTCCGCCAGCCAGTATTTGCTCGGCGAAACAGTTTCTTTACTCCCTTTCATGGTCGTTCCAAAACCAACCCAAAAAGTTAATGCTTCTCTTGGAAAGTCAGGCTTCAAATTTGAACATGGAAAAAAGGAGATGCAACACTCGATACGCTTGCACTATGTGTGGACTCACAACGCGACATGGAATATGAGTAATATCTAAAACGTGGAGTTATTTGCCTAACCCCGTTCTCGTGATGGCATTCCGTCGGTTGCATATTTATCAAAGCAGCGCGCGCAGAACACGATCCCGATCTTGTCCGGTCGTTGATTGATTCGACAGGCCCTGTTTGTTTTCTCATCTTAAGATGCTAAAATTTGAAATCTGTGTCAATTAATGGCAAATGTTGCGCGGCGGGCAACCATAGGGAACCCAAGAGGGGGCAGAGGTTGTGTTGATTCCTACGCAGTTGTCAATCATTGTTGGCAGTATGCTTTGTTTTCACAGCTTGATGTAAGCAGATTCTGGCCACCATAAGGCCCCTGTCATTTCTAAGGTCTGTATTCATGTTGTCCATAAAGATAGATATCTTTGAGGCCAACCGTTACAAATCTTTTCCCTTTCTCAGAGTAGTGGCTTAAGCTGCGCAGAATGATCAGTCAGTTCATGAAAGTCAATTTTGGGCTCTTTCAATGGCATCAGACATGTATTAAAAATGCAGGGATCAGACAGAAACTCTGCTAAAAGAAGAATGATACGTAGTCTGAACTATGTGGTGTTAATGAACAAAGGAAATATATTGATCCAAAATAAACCACATTCCTCATTCAATAAAATGCCTTGCCTATCACTCGTAAATGCCAATCATAGATAAGGTTGGTCAGTTCAGGGATAACTTTTCCAGAATTCATGGCGCTCGCTTATCGGTACGCGTGACTTTATGAGAGATGCGTTATCAATGGGCAGTTGGGAAAAGTAAGGGGTCAGTTTAGCCTGGGTCAGTGTCTGGGCGGAAGGTAGAAATCCAGCTGCCATTGGGTAAAGATGGGGAATGTGTAGTGCAATGCCATCATATGTGATTTGTAACTGTTGGTCTGTCAAACATATGATGACAGCAGTTCCTCCATCACCTAGGGTGGACTATCCTTCTCACACTCCATCCCCCACCCGCCCCTCTATACTTTGACCCACCCACAGACACTCCCATGCCATCACTAAATCAGTCCTAACATGTTCAACAACCTCCAGGCATTAGACAAGAAGAAAAACTCGTCCTTCAATGAGCTCTGGGTAGCTTAAATGTACCAAAGCCATATAAACTCGTTCTGACATAATAAAGAAGCCCTGTGACAAGTAGGCCAATATCTAAATAGCTTTCAGCAACTGCGTCCGAGGGAGTGGGTGGGCCTCATTTTTCCCAACCCAGTTGAATAAATATTTAGCTTTTCCGTGATTCATGTTCAGATTTCCAAGAGGATACAAGATCTTCTGAAACAGTTAACGCAAGGCCCCTTTGTCTAAGGCGCTGCAGCTGAACTTGCCCCCCCCCCCCCCCCCTACACACACACACACCTCAACTCCCACCCTGGCAGCCAGCCTAATTCTACGGTTGCCATAGAGTCCAACATCAGTTACCATGGAAACATCTGACAGCGGCATGGCTGACCGTCGGTCAGTGATAAGAAGAACCATGCAGTATGGTAGCGGGGAGCGCAAGGGTTTGGCTAAGTAGGGGTTAGGATAGCTGTGCAAGGAGGCTAGCAGGGGTTAACATGTTAGATTATGTCACAATTGGTATAGATTCCAGCTCGGGAGAAGCTCGTGGGAGAATTGCATGTGGTTGACCTTTGTGGCCAGACATTATAGACACCAGGTGCTTGTCCCTTTGTTTTAACAGCCTCTCTATGCCAAGCGTGATCTAACAAGATTCCCTTAAGGTTTAACTTATCCTTGATTGTACATGTGCATTAACACAGATCAATCATTGCGGCAATAAAATTCTTTCAATTCATCATTTCACAAGAGACATGTTAATTGCTAGTATCGTCAAAGATCAGAATGTTTTGGTGGTGGCCTAGGGTGGGAGGGCGGTAGCAGGTAACATTATTAGTGACCCGTGTGTCGAGGTGGGGGGTGGCAGCCTACAGTGTTTGAACGTGTTCTCACGCTGTGACGCTGATAGCCACGCACCGTAAACCCAACTGTGCACGTAATTGCCCGATAAAAGCCCGGATAACCAACAAAACCACCAGAACGCATTCCTCCAAGATACACTTTTTATTAGGCACTAAGACAATACAAAAATAAACGCGCTAAAAATTCAAAATTGATGAGCTTTGAACTCAGCCACTTTCTATTTCTTTTTTCAATTTTCAGGATTTCTTTCAGCTAGACAGATGGTGGGCCATCTCAAGCATGGATGAATGCGTCCAACCGAGACACCTGTAGCATATCAGTCGAGACAGCTTCTTTTTGCCGTGATTGAATGTGACAGGCGTGTTGATTGGTGGATGCAGCTGCTGCCCTTATACTCCAGGCCAATCAGGTAGGCCGAAAGAACCTGGGTCGCAAATGCCTCACATTGTGGCAGTTAAGCAACTCAAAATGTTTGCCCCATATGTATAACATGCTGCTGTTGCTCCAGAGAGCAGAAGACAGGACAAGGTAAAAGCTACGAGGTCCCAGATGTGTCACCGGCACGTTGCGACACCACTCGGCAAGTGACAAGATTAGTAAAAAGCCACGACGAACATTGCCTCCAGAAAAAAAAATCAACTTACTTCATGTTGAAAAGGCACGGAGCACTTAATCTGTGTTATCAGTAGATAGTCAAAAGCAGGTCTTACGAGTGTAGAACCAACGAGATTATATTAATATAATCTCGTTGGTAGAACCAAATAAAAGACTTGAGAATTAGAAGAAGAAGATATAAGAAGGGCCTGAAATTGATTACGATGGCGAATTGTAGCGGGTTTAGAATTACTGAGGAAATAGTAAGACAAGGAAAAGGCGGGTGCTTACAAGCTCCCCAAGTGACACAGACGACTTTCACGAAGCGTGAAATTTGGTCTGCTTAACCGCCCTGGGTCACTTGTAAGCAAGTCGTTTTTCAGACACAGTTGATTGTAGTCCAATTGCTGCTTGTTTGTTGGTGTTTAGTACCCATTGACTTGTAAGCATGAGTGCTTTATCCGGGAAGAGGGCCCTCCTTTCCCGCCGCCAGTTATTCTTGGCACCTTCGCAAGTACTTACTATTGACCCAGATCTCGAAATCTTTCAATGGCGGAATCAAAGGTACGGAGAGGCACAGGATAATGACCTCAGGTAGACTCAGGTATATATATGAGCAATACTTTTCACAAAGCCGACGGGCTTCTGTTCCTGATACAAACACACCTTTACTCGCATGTCTGATAATATCGGTAACACACTTTCAGCACCATGACAGTGATATACAGTTACTGTTAAGCTGACCAGGACATTTGCTTGGTAATCGTTACCGATCATTTGTTAAGGCCTTTTAGATGACTGAACATACGGTATAGCAAGCGAGGAAAAGGGACCAGAAAGAAATTGTATGGAGATAAAAGCTGTCAAATCTAGACCACCCTGTGGTATACGTATATTCTTTCATGCTACGCCCTTAGGGTTTCAGTCGCCCATCCAATGCTTCCGTCACCCAGCTATATCTATAGTTGAATGGTCCCTCTACCACCTGAAGACATCCCTGAGAGTGCTGGCTCTCCAGTGAAAAGGGCCCATACTTTAAAGGGGGGTTCCTAAACTATAATAGGGATAAATGGGGCGGTTAGCTAACGTGATCTAATGAAGGGTCTAATATTCTTTCAAGTCCATGGAAAAAACTGAATGAAGCGATCGGTGTCAGAATTTTGAGTATGGAAGAAGGGGTAGTCTGGTGGGGTGGGATATAAGCATTTTTCTGCATGAATGATAGTGAATCTGTATACGAGGGATGAGACGCCATTCTCATATTTTATCCTCGAGTGACAGGAATGAAGAGAACTGTCATATGATGATGATGCATGAGGCTATGTAATGTCAAGGCAGATGGGGCAGAGGTGCGACTGTAGGGAAAGGTATCATGCTTCAACTGTCTCGTGTCATACTATTTAATACTCATTGTGTTTTCATGGTTTTGCCCCATCAATTTCTTTTAACGGCAACAAAAACCAACAATGGAAACCCAGGTTAAGAAAAGCTTCATGCAGATATCATAGTATCACTCCATGGATGTAACCAGAAAATAGGACGAGAGCAAGAACTTCAAAAAAGGTTAAAGTTCACATCTAAGCCTCATTGGCCTGTTTATCTAGAGCACACATTTCAGACTAAAATTTGAATAAAAATGGCTGGCTTCTTTTGTCAATTTCTTTTATTTGATTTCATTCTCGCGCCAGGTCATTACGAGAGGAGCTGGTTGTGGTCGCAGTAATCCACACAGCAACATGTCAACATAGACAAAAAAGAATCCCCCAAAGCATACTAGAGTTCCTCGCCTTGACAACAGATTTCCGTCACACACAGGTGAAAAGTTGGCCACCTTGACATGCGGGGGTAGCAGACAGAAGGGGCAGGCCACGGAGATCATACCTAAACAAACCACTGTCACCCCCCATCCGAGCCTCTATTTATTTTACACAGGATCCGTCGCACTTTTATAGTCCATCTCTGTAGGTAACAAAAACGCGCATATCGTCACATATTCAAGCAGCGTGTGTGAATGAACAATAGAGTAGTGTATCTGCTCTCCAGCAAGCCAGCTTCGAAGCCTGAGGTTTAAAGCTCCCCCCAACCAACCCCCTTCCACCTAAGTAAATATCAGAATAAAATGGCCTTCTTTGCTCTTGGCCATTTTGTGGGAGAGATATTGTCAATAATCTCACGTGATGCAAAGGATCTATCTCTCGACACAGAAGGCAATAGAAAAGGAGCGATGAGCGCAGACACAAGCCCCGATTTTCTAAATTGTTTTATGTGTTATGGACATTCCAACATGGCAACAAGACAGCGGAAGGCCTGGTTACAAAGATTATGGCATCGCGGGGTGGATTTGGCAAATGGCGACAGAGAAAGTCCTTTCCTCGTGCAGTCAACACCGGTCGTTTGTGGCCGGTGGATCTTGAAAAGTTTGGAAAAGTGGTTTGGTGTGTGTTTGAGGTTTAGCCGGGATCTAAGGGCCATAAACAGCGCATTTTGTTCTGTTGACACACATCTTTGTCATAATCGTCGAAGCTTCTTCACAGACATTCCGGCACTACCAATGGGACTCACTGTCACCCCAAACCTCTTCAGGACTCCCGACTAAAAACCCACCCACCTCGGTCAACAAACGAGATATCAAACTGTTTCCTTTCACTACGGCCCCAAAGCTACAGCGAACAGGAAGTTTCTTAATCTCTTTTATTTTTCAGCTTTTCAACTCCCCGTCAACCCAGACAAATCAGAAAATCAATCAGTTGTTTCCTCCGTTTTGTTATAGCATATATAAATTTAAGAAACCCACTTATAATGGAAATGATAGAAGGAGAAAACCAGAATAATTAATAAATCATAAAGCCAAGATGGTTTAGAGTTTGGATTGGCTTCAGTAGTGCCGCCGCCCGCCAAAAGGGGGCTCCTATAAGTGAAGTATGACTATCGGGATGGACCATCTTTGATAATGCCCAACAAAGGTGAGTAAAACCCGCGGCGTGAGATGGTTGATGGTTGTCACAAATAATTGATTCAGGAGTCACTTTGTCCTACAGGTGTCCCATGCCCCCTCCCCACCCAGCTTACAAGCGCCGTCACCAGGTGCGCAAGTCACTTGTAGTATATAGAGGGCGCTTAATGTAACGAGGGGAATAGAGGGGGCCAGGTGAATATATTACTAATACAGGGAGAGGGTAATATAAGGGAGGCAGGTAAATAAACATTTCCACCCCCACATCTTATAACAGGCAGCCATACTCTCTCCACTGCCTCCATCTCTTTCCTATTCTCAAGCTCTACTCTACTCATACGGCCAGGTATGGAGAGATGCCAGTCTTGTGACCTCCTTCACGTTCTCTACAACATCCCCAAGCATATACCCCATCCCCACCCTCAACTGACACCCGATGGTTGAGAGCCAACAACCGTTTGTCCTTCTCCCTTCATCATGACCCCAAACTATCTAACCTCTGACCCTCCAGACACCTCCTAGTTCAACCACCTTTTCTGCTCTCCCGCCGAGGGGGCACTTGGATCTCCCCATCCCCATGTTTAGGCAGCTTTTCGGGTCTATCGCCCCGACGCATCGAGTCAGTAAACACGGCCACTGCTATACCAGGCCCCAGACCCCTACGGATAGTGCATATGCCCCGATGTCAGCAGATTTACCACTAGACTGATATTTGTCACCTCTGCCTCGTGTTAATTGCTTCAGCAGGACAAGCGCCTTGGGGCCATGACGGCAAAGGTAGAATAGTGTGTGAATAGACGCAGGAAGTGAGGGACAATACAACTAACATCCATTCCTGAGCCAACTCTTCATCCATCCACCCACCCACCATTTGCAACAGATAACAAACTATACCTATGACATCATATTACATTTCATTTTTTGTGGGTGTAAAATGGCCCTACAGCGAAGTTGAAAATCAACGAACATTCTCCACGTACTTCTTCTGAACATCGTTTAAGATGAGGGGGGGGGGGGGGGGGGGTGTAAAAAAAAATTGGAGTGAGAGTGGAAATATAGCTAAAGGCTTGGTTGAATTGAAAGGTTTAAAATTGTAAGAAGATACTCGTTTAAGAACGTCTGATGGGTGGTATTATACTTTTTATACTATCCATCTGCCCTCGAGCCAGATTTATCTCTCGTGACATATTCTAACAAATAATAGGAAGGAAGGGTGTATTGAAGTCGATTATCTTACATAGCGCATCCTCCCAATGGGGTGGTGGTATATTTTATTAGAAAACTGGTTTGCATGAAGGATGAACAACCGCAACAACCTCCCATAATAAAAATACAAGCTCGAGCTCATAAGATTTGATTGAACAAACGAGTCACCACACCTGGGGACAGGAGTGTTTCTTATTTGATAGTTGATTTAACAATATCCTTCGCTAATTATGCACAAAAAGACACAGTGTGTCACGTCATGATAGCTAATTGTTAATTGTCTCGCGATCGGTACGCCCTCCGCTTCTGTAATAATATCCCAGCGACGTACGAAGCCTCGACTAAATTGTCCTGCGCCATGCATGTTCTTCTTTCTGATGGCTGCATCGTGACAAAATTGTTAATTAAGAATACCAATAATGAACTTCTATGGCAGCTTTGATGGGGAATTTTCGATAATTTCCCTTTCTAATTGTCGCTAATTCCGACTGATGCATGGTTTCCGTGCGGTTCATCTGACCTGAGTTGACGCTGATCATGTAGTTGTGACAGATATACAACTAACTGTAGCGACATTTTTCATATACATCTGCCTCTCATATATATACGTTACAATCTAACCAACACTAATTGTCTTCAAATTCTCTCACACTTCCAACATAATCACGATCTTTGCCAGAAACAGAATTTTATAGGGACAGAAGAATCAATCAAACATCATAGCCTCCAATGTTGGATACTATGATTCTACGAACAATTCGTATCAAAACTGGAATGTGTCTTTTTTATCCTACATTTGAAAAGGTTGCAAGCTTAGGTTTTATCAGTTAGGAAAAAATAACATTGATTCAGCACTCGAGCTTAGACCGGTGACTCTAGTTACGTATCAACTGATCTTGATCGTATTACATAAAAGCTATGGAACCATCTTTTAATAGCTGCAGTGACGCATCACTTGAATGGCTTGACATAAGAAAGGCAGATTCACCTGGGCCCAGAGCTTCTTGGGTATTGAAGTGTTATGCCTTTTGTAATGCGGTTTCGAACATGCAGAGTATAAGCCCCGCAGTTACAGTTCCTTCCAGCCCCTCAGGTATTTCTCTTTCTATCAGGATCGTGACGTAGCAGGTTTGTCAGTGTTTATGATAATTCAGCCCGGCCGCAGTCCGATACAGGCTATTATTAGCCGTTTATATGTGTATTCTAATGGAAAGCTTTGTGAAATGGCGCTTCAAAGAGGTCAGCCGTTTCCAAAAGGGACTCCTTCAAGAAGCAGCCCCAGGGGCGAGGAATACCCTTGTTCCATGGACATACACTCAGACACCTTTGTACGTATATGATAATTCATCGAGGCTGCTTCAATGTGAAAGGATATCCTCCTTTGTTCAAGCTTCAATTTACTTTTAAAATTTGATATGTGGCTTTTCTAGCGCCCCTAAGCTAGGAGCCTGGCCCGGGGCAGAGAGTACAAGCTATAAACCAGCACTTATTTGCAACGCCATAAGATCCCCCCTCATCTTGGTACATAATGCTCATCCAAAATCTCACCCAAACAATATTTGCATCAATTTCTTTATACCGTAGGTACCTAGATTGCCAAGCTGCCCAGGGATATACATATTTCCTTAGAGTAATTACTCAGAGATATTCCACATAAGTCCAACCATCTATCAACCAGCGTCGTCTTCCCCAGGGCAGAAGAAAGCTTAAAATCCATTTTTATTCAGGAGTCATAGAGGCATGCACTAAATCCTAAAGACAGGTTGATTGTATGGGAACTGCGTCCAAGTGGTCATCCCATATTTATCATTGTCCAAGCCGCTACTCTAATGACCATCCCCATGTATGACCCCCACCGCTGAACAGTTCCATCCCTCCTTTATAATTCATACCACAACTGAATCTGATCGCTCAACCCCTTGACCCTTGGAGCGATGAAAATCGCCAGAATTCAGTCGCTTGAAACATTCTTTAATACAGCCTGGGGATAGAAATCGGAGCCCTTGTTTGACCAGTGGTCAGTGCACAAGATGGAGGGCCAGGGGAGTGGTAAGAAGCGAGATGGGGTGGGGGGGGGGGGGGGGCAGGGGGGCAGTGGGAACCCAGAATGGGACTGAACCAGGACAATGCGACCCCTCCTCTCTAGCTTTCCCGAGATTCGCCTTTTTGCCTGGACACAGCAGATCATTACAAGAGCCTGGCTTCTATCTCTCTTGATATTACCTTCTTCAACAATCCATCAACGTCACTTCAAAGTACCCCCAAGGCCCGGAAAAATCGACAGTCGCCCATCCCCTCCATGTACCTTCACAAATGATTGGGAGGTATTGGAAATTTTCACTTTTGTGTCGGTCACATTCCATCCACCTAATGAATATTCAAGGGGTGCGAAATTTATGACCGTTTATTTGAATAACAATCAATTGAATATGAAATTACATTTAATCAATAAGGAAGGCTGAGTCACCCGCAGTTTCATATTGAATGGTATAAATGGCATGTACTAGAACTTGTCATTTCAATCCAAGGCCTGTTTAAAAATTGGAATTGTGAATTGAATAAGATTAAATATGGGGAACTGTGGTACGGGTGGGGGGTAGCACATCTGTAATTGTTGAAAGTAACTGGTCAGTTCAACCCATCCAAGTCCATTTACCTGTCCATCATGCCAAATACCTGGCACTCACCTGTCAAACTAGTCAGGTAATCATTTGTGCCCTTCAGTTCACTTGATTAAACAAATTCAAGAGAAGCATATCTCCAACTCACCTTCATACGGCCTTCCTATTATTAGTCCAAAACTAGTGCTAAATTTTCTATTTGGATGACTGACCATCCGTACAGCTCCATCGATTGTCCCTTTCGCTGGGCACTGATGCTGTCATAGAAAGTGGTTAGGGAAAACTTGCTCCATATTTTAATACTCGACCAGTTTACGGATTTTTGATGAGTTGCCAATAGAATTCTGAGACATTTTCCTCGTTGTTTATTTATGCATAGCGTATCGCCGAGGGGATGGACAGGGTTAATATAGATGCATAGACGTCTTGCCAGTTCTAGATTAAGCCATAAAATCGTGGCTAGTGCCAAGACTGTATTTCCTCTCAAGAAATTGTCTATGCATACTAAATAATGAGGTGTAGTTGGGACAGAGCGGATCTGTATTCACTGTTGTCGACCGTCCCCAACCAAGATTGGATGCGATGGACTGTTGGGCAGCCCTCGGAACTCTTGAATTCGTCTCGGGGCCGTTCCATCATTTAGCTCCCAACTCTCAGGCTCTGATTTTGAAAAATGGAGCACCCTCGCAAATTGCCAGATCAGTTTCTTGGCCTGAATGTGCTGTCTCGTTGACATGCACGGAGCGTACACAGGAGACCATGGCCAAAGATCTGGATAATATTTTTTCCAGTGAGTTCAAGCACAAGAACAAAAACAAAGCAATCGGGTATAGACGAATTATACATGCATAATGATACAATTATAATTGAAGCATTTCAAAGGTGCAAAATAACCTGTGAATTGCATAAAGCAGCAAATGCAGTAAATCGTATGAACCTTTGGCAACGTACCATAAGGGTAAAGCTCAAGTGAATGTATATAATCCGAGATAGTAATTGGCATGCAAGGGCTGCCCTTCTCTCCAGCTGATCACACTGATTCGACCGGAAAGGCAGAGGGAAAATTCACTCTTGCCATTCATTTCGAAGGAGATTAATCATACCAGGAGTCCAATTTGTGTTAAAAATGGCATGGGATCCTATGTTGATGAGAAAGTGGACTAGGCATGTCCGAGGCTGTCTGCCCACGCCGGCTCTTACATTACTGACTAAGGCTTGGGTGCTGGCACCCACAAGACAACTACTATAGGTAGCCTTGAGATCAAACTCGTATTATGGATCCAGCAGCTCTCTCAGGTGCTGAGCCTTTCTGAGCAGCTCGGTAAGGGTTTAGGCATGGGAAGGAAGCAGAGGTCAGCACATACTATTATACTTATTGTAGGGCTCAGAAAGCAGCAACATCTTGCACCGCCACTTCTCATCATATATGTATTCTGAACAGATACTATTGATACGAGAGGGGCAATCTTTTAACCAGTTATTTAATTAACGATATATGATTAGATGAAACAGTGTGTAATTCAATGCGAATTTCTTAACATCGAAAGAAATATAGAACCGAAGTGAACTGTGTGTCAATATGCCCGAAGTGCAAAACCGAGTGCGGACAGGCGAAGGGGCAGTGAAGAGGAGGTTAGTCTCGAAATTATGCTCAGGTCTTATGAAGTTCTCTTGTTTACATGGAGAGAAGTCAAGGGGCGTGCTTTCATCTTTCAGGAATCAAGAAAAGGAAGGACCATTGGGTGACAAGGAGCACCCAGCGAGGGCAGGAAAAGCGCGCAGAGGTTAGGACATGATGTGTACTGGGACAATGAATGATCAAACATAATAAGAGTTATCTTCTGGTCACAGATGGATACTGCATTGACTAGAAAGGTGATCAAAGGCATGCTGACCCAGAGAACCATTCATTCAAGAGAGTGTGAACAAAGAAAGGTCGCGTTTACTTTTCATTACACCATTACAGAAGTGAAGGGGAAGACAGCTGGACGGAGAAGCTTTTGTCAGCCAGGAAGAAACAATGCCCCAGAATTGGCTGTTATTTCTTAGGAAAGAAAGCAAATGCATAGCGGAAAAAATGGCCATTGATGAGTGATAATATGTGATCAGAAGCGAGCTGATCCGGAGAGAGCAGAGTAACTCTTTTCGTGCCCGCGGGCGGATGAGACTGGAAGCCCATAGGGCAATGAGCAGCTGTCAGCCAATCAGATTGTGGCCTGCGATTTGCTGCGGTACTAGAATCAGACCATTTCCGCGGCCAATTTGTTGTCAATCATAAGTTGATATCGGATTTGGTCGCAATTTGCGCAGCGACTTTGATTTTTGGTCGAGCTTTGATGTGGCCGACCGCCAGGGAATGGCTTTATCATATGATTGTTATAACAAATTGATCATCAGCCCGGCTTCCGCTGCCACAGCAAAATATAACAGCGCGCGCAATTAATGTGACAATTAGATTTTCTTCATTTTCATACTTCAAAGACAACTCATGGAGGCGTTCCATTGTTTCAGGCAATATGGTGCTTGGTCCACCAAAGGTAAAAAATAATTTCGCTATAAATCAGAATAATGGCGTTATCACTTCAAAGATAATTCAGGCGGGGCGGTTCTCAGGCAGGGAGGACCAGGCCCCGAGGGTGTTCTGACGGATGGGCCTTGCAACCCATGTCAGTTCTCTGTAATGCTTCACTGGGGTACATACTAACATTAACCTTTGGAAAATAGATGTAGGGCGGTAAAATCGCTGCTGCCAAAGGCCTAACATAGTTTCCCTGTGACAAACCCCCGGGTTGTCAGGCGAATTCTGTGCAATTTGTCGCTGGCGGGTGAGCCGGAGCAGATTCGCTGTGCCTGGCCAATGATGAAATATGTCTGGGGGGCGATGAGCGGCGTGTTATCCGTTTATCGCTGATGTGAGCGGCCAGCAAATCCCAGACCAGCCCGTCAACGACATGAATGTAATAAAATAATTCCCATATTCGTCTGTCTTTAACCGAATCAGCACCTGATTAGTATGACCTTTCCGATCGCCCCAATGAAATTAGCCATCAGAGTGGTCGTCAAAAGAATATGGCGGACATGGCCTGACTGTATAGCAACATAATGTCCTCCCCGCTCACACAGAGTGACCGAGTTTAGGGCCATTTTGTTCATTGATATAATGATGCAAATACGCATAGAAATGTTGATGTTTTTGCTCAGTGCTTTATATTTAAAATAAATTATATTGCTGATGCCCATGCTTCAGATTTCCCCCTAAAGTTTTACTATCTTTGTAACATGTATTGATGCCATTTTGTATATTTTCGCAATACCGAACACTCCCTGATTAAACAGAGGACAATGGCAATATAATAGGGGGTAAGTTTGAAGTGAGAGTATAATAATAATAATAAAAATAATAATAATAATGTTAGCGCACGCATTATACAGTGATGTATAGGGACGAAGCCGACAGCTGGGATATTGGCTCATTTATACATATTTGGTTCTAAATTATGAGGCTGATGTCACCTTACTATGAAGTGATGGTGAATATGAAGCCAGGTTTATGACAAACAAATCTGTTGGTTTTGTTGATGACTACCAGAGGCAATTTATCAAACGGGAGATCATTCTCCTGTGTTGTCTGGTGATGTTTGCATCACCTGCCAACATCCATCCTGACAGGTCCTATATTGTATTGACCTTTCCAATGACCTCTCAGGACCTTGAACTCTTGATGAGGCTCTTTCCACTTCGAGCCTATTGGCCAGGTGTCGCCTTGTACACCTGAGCATTGCTAACTTTTAGTTTATCAACCGACATGTTGTCGCTTCCCAGATCAAGATAGCTACTATGACCTTATAGCTGACCTCCTGACCTGATCAATGGCCATGACAACTCCAGCTGGTTAAAACAGCGTTATGACGCATTCCTTTGGAGTGCAAGCGTTTAATGATTTATGATCATGTGCTTCCAACTCGTTTTTCCTAACACAGAAAACCAGTGCCATTATGTCCATAAGCTTTGTTTTATGCTGCGCCAGTTGTTCCGTTTGAACATTTCGTCTATATTTTTACCCACAACATGCCAGATTTTAACACCTTATGATTTGGCCCTTATATGTCGCAAACTGGCAAACAGCCCTTCCAGTGACTGGAACTGTAATATTTCACGTGGGTTTTCTTTTGAAATCAAAATCGTTAGTTTTGTCCCTTTGATCCAAGTTCACAATGGGCTATACCAAAATACCAATACAGTCCGGGTTTCAGCAAATAACCCTTATTGTGAAAACACCCCGATTATCTCGGTCTATTATTATATGATAGACGAGGGCAATATAATATTCCAATAGCTGCATACATCATATCCCGCGACAGTCTGCTCCCAAACAAGTAGCATTTTATCTGATCTATCAATGCAGGTTCGAAATGGTAGCTGCTGTACACATCACACAGGGAGAATTCTTTCCAGCTAAATAGATAATCCATCAAATGTCAATACAGAGTTCATTTGTACTCGGGATAATAAGCAATTATCGGTCATTATCTGGTATAGTTAAACCACCCCTCTCCAGCAGGATTATGACAGGTAAATGATGACATGATTTCTACCCAGTCTGCTTTCTTCCTTCTCCTCGCTCATATGATTGGTATAATGAAGGGTTATTTTGTCCCTTCCTCCTCTTGTGAGGGAGATTTGGGACACAGTATTTTCGAGAGGCCAAGGTGGATTTATAGCTCCCACAATTATAGATCTTATATTTTGTCTTTTTCTTACATATCCCTCCATACAAATGGGGCAGAACAAGATTGATAAGAATATAAAAGCTCAGACTGCAACGGCTCGCGTTCAGCAAATCATTGCATGATGATAGCGAAGGTAAAAAAAAGAGGGAAAAACTCTCGTGTATATCATACTCGCTTTTACATTATAATACAAATAAACATGATTCATGATGAGCTCTTAACATGCTATTTGCAGTAAATGTCGGAAAACATAGCTCGTCTCCCTTTTAGCCTCCAGTTATTATAAATCATTTTGCTGGTAAGTTTTTTTGTTGTTGCCAGGGCTGCGGAGGTTGGATAAATACAGGCAGAAACAGTAAAGCAGGAGTCAGAAGTAGAGAGACTTATAGCAATAGGAATCGACACAGTGACAAGAGGCATTTCCCTCGCTCTCTCCTGCCTTTCTCCTTCACAGCATCATTCCAGCAGCTCTTCCTTTTCCTATTCATTCATCGGGGCGGGCAACTGGAGAGGGGTTGATGGCTGGGTCCCAATGGTGACATTTTACCACAATCAGCCCAATAGAGCAATGATGCATGGCCAGCTAATGTTCCGGCGTCACCATATTTATTCATAATAACAGAGAGCACGATCGCTGCATTCCCTGTTACCCTACGACCTGTTACCTCACATGAAACATATATGATTATTTTTCAGTGCCATGACAGCCGTATAGAAGGATTGAGAGTGTCAGAATGTGCCTCTGTTACGTAAGATGATTAGGAATGACTAAATGACACACTTTAATGCAGATAAGGCATTGAGAATGTAAAAGTTCCACTTATAGAGGGAACAGGGAACGCAGCATATGGTGAGCCAGGCTCATCATAATTCAGCGTGATATCAATGCGTCGCGTATGATCGTTGCGCGCGCATTAATATCACCCTGATGGCAACTGTCAATGGCCCTGCGACGCCCACACTGCCGATCGTATCGCGACGCCAGGAAATAGCGCATAAATCACTGATTATTACACTATCGATAATGTAAAACGCCCGATTAATGCCAAGTGTGGCGCAAAATCATTTCTCCTCTAAAATAGAAGGGAATGGGAGAGAGAAAGATATCTTCCTCAGGTTTAATCATCGCCAATGCTCAGCGGTGGCCAGAAACGGCAGAGATTTTTTCATCTCGTCTTCTTACCCACACAGGAGAGCTGTGTTGAAATAGCAGCAAGCCTTTAACATGGGAATATGAGGAGGAGGAGGAGGAGCAGGAGGAGGGTGGAGTTTGGAATAGGAGAAAGTGAAAGGGATTATGTACCTTCTCCACTACCGCAGCAACCCCTACGTCCATGTTCACCAGTAGGTGCACTAATTACATACACTGCTTGAACCGAGTAAAAAGTCACACACGCAAGCAGGTAATTGCCGCGCTATTGCTCTATTATTTATACAGGGCTAACAATCGCATATTTCATTCTGCTGCTCTAGATTTGCGCCGAGCGCGCCGATTGATACAAGCACAGGCGCCCATCTGGGTGTAGGGCTTCAATAGAGCTTTTATGTAACGACAATCCATAATTGATTGCATGGATATGCAGATACCACGAAGGGGGGACGGGGCAATGCGCTTATTTCACCACCCTGACCAGAGCAAACCTCTCCATATCCTCATCGCTTTTATTTCCATAGCCCAACAACCCGCCCTTTCACATCTCGCATTCATAGCGCACACCAAGGCCAATTTCATCATGCAATATGCGTCAATTAATGGCGAATAAGAAATAGAATAATTAGACATATTCGCCATTGCTTCAATAGCTGGGACCAGGTTAATTGATTCGCCAAAGCTAAATTTGCGGCAACATGATTATGATTGATCTAAATTAGTGTATAGAGTCGACCCTAAGTTGCTACTAGACATGAACGGCCTATGATGATCGACAATAGACGAGAGGAAAATTTGACAAAACAAAGTCCAGCACTGTCTTATATCAGGTAACCCTTGCTCCATTAGCACTGATATGTTATGCTCAGTTACCTGCATGAGAATGCATTGTGTCGCCGCCGCCCGCCAAACTTGCCAATTGTTAACCAAGGGGGCAGAATTCGGGAGATTAGCCTTGCGAGGGCCATAGCTCCCTTTGATAAGGACATGAGGTCATGACCCCACCCACCATTACGACATGCTCTCGAGGGGTCGCCCTGACAATCACCCGCTTACCCGACAATGATGCCGTTAGCAAGCCAACAAGCAGATAATAGCAACAAACAAGCTCGACTTAACCCCGAACACCCCTTAAACTCAGCATAAGAGCCACCATTGATTTAACCCCTATTAGTCCAAGTCTAATATTTAAGAGTTCTGCCCCCCCCCCCACACACACACACAAATGAGCCCAGTTGTACAGAGAATAAAAACTGAAGGACAACCATGTTTAGAATTTCAAAATGCTGTCACCCAACCGTCGATCTCTGATCTCTTTGTTTCGTACGGCTTTCGTTCATCGCTGCCTTTTTCCGTCCATAGACATTTGGGTCAATGGTATTGTATTGGGAATAGTAATTGGCATGACTCGATTCTTGGCATGTCAAAGTGCGAGACTATGATACACTTTTGTTCGTTGGTTTAGTTGACTCTTGACTTCTGTAACGGTTAATAAATAGCTTGCTTGATCGTGGGTCTTGATCCTTATTGACGAGCCACATCGACCCTTGTGTTGAGTGCCAAGCGGGCAGACGAGAGGCTTTTTGAGGGGTCTTTTGACTACTTTTCATTGGAGGCCATTGGCTTGGTGATCATAGCACAAAATACTATTATATTCAACAGCTTTGGCCAAGCCTTGCCATCTGTCCTCGGCCAAGAAAGTATTTGCCGAGTTCTGATTTCCAACAGAGCGATCCCTATTGTTCACAAGTCATATGTTATGCTTCTTTCTTGCAAGAAGGCAGCTCGACAGATTTAGGCTTCCTTTATGAAAATGAATGACGGCTGCGGTTTTGAAGTCAGCCTGATGCAGTAGGCAGTTGGTAGGGTAACCATGAGACTCAAATGGAAAAGGCCACCTGTTATGACTTCAGCGAAAACCGCCAGCCATTTACATAACTCCCCAAATCCATTTATCAATCCTATCCTTTCTTGCCCTACAATAACCATTTTTCAGAGCAATTCTATTTGTATTTTGAATCATCATCATGGTTATAAAACCTAACCTGTTTTTTAAAGCTGCTATTATTGCCTTCACCTCACCGAAGTAGGAAAACAAGTGTTTTGCCTTTTCACAGTACAACGCCGCAGACCATTGCCCCCCCTTTCCTTCCCTAAAATTATGCGTCCTGCATTACTGGTAGCCAATAAAACGCCGGCGATGAGAGCGGCTGAAATGGCCGTAAATTTGACTGATGGAAACGAAGCAGGAAACCCAAGCCCTGTTGTCCATCCCGGCACATGCTCATCTGGCCATTGGTATGCTCGAGCTGCGGTCATTGGAAATTAGATAAACATTCCTTAATACGTCTTCATACCGGGGCGAGATGAGCGTGACCCGGTATGGACATAGGATACTTGGTCATGTTCCCAATTCTTCCACACAAAGAAGGTCCCCATCGTGTTTCCTCCCTGGAGGTGTTTTTTCTCCTTTTTTTGTTTGTCCCTAAGTTTGTTTAATATTAAAGCATTTGTTTTTCATTTGTAACAAATAGCTAATATATTCCTTTCTTTCTCTGGGTATACAGGTGACAGTATTGTATGCCATGCAGGTTTGCCAATTTATAACAGCCAGCACAGAATAAAGTCTATTGTCCTTGCTGTATACTGGGTAATATATATGTATGATATTCAAAATATAATTCAACTGCCGAGGCGGTTCGCTTTGAAGCATGCCATGAGCGTTGAAGGCAGTTTAGGCACCTGAATTACGAGTCCTCTAGTTATCTTTCAAAGACATCGCTGCTTACAGGAATACAGGAATGCTTTTGTTTTAGGCATTTAATGGTCATTACAGAGCGTACATGATTACCAGCAGAGTTCTACGACCCTGTGAACCTACCAAGAGTTCATCTTCTGGCCAGAGCCTTAGGGGCTGGAAAACAAGCACGGGGTGGTATAATGTCCGCTCAAGAGGCCCATATGGGGGTGAAGGTAAAAGTCTAGCTGCTCCCCGCCGGTAGCTTGACTAAGCCAAGGTCAGAGGTCAGGTCACGGGTCAAGGTACGTGTCTAAGTTGTCGGGGAATGGGGGAGTGACCAGAGGTGGACACAAGGAGGAGGTCTTTCATCAGTGATTGAACTGATCGTGAGATACACCTTTCAGGAGGGAAGAGATGGCCACCTCGGATAAATGTCACGTTTACTTGGCCGTTATTAAGGGGAACAATATGCCATAGATCATCCAAGTCTTTCTTTATGTCATGCTCTGAAGCTTCACAGGTATGAACAACCCTGGAGGGATTTGTCGAGGTGCAAGAGGACAGGTGTACTATCAATTTAGTGTTAAAGTAAGACAGAAACGTCATAACACTTTGTCAATGAAAACTTACTCGGAAAAAAGAGGACTTTGCACTGTACTTCTCGTTGAATTTAAATGGTGAAAATCGCGGTATGTTAATTAGAAACTGAAATCAAGATGTAACATCTAAGGCTGCGATAATTGCAGAGAAAGTGTGATTTATGGGAAAATTTAAATATCATAATGATAGCCATCATATTAAATAGCAAGGTCTAATAATCTGACGATTATTGCAATTTAGAGCGTCTAACATATCTTATTTTAATCTATATTACAAATATCCCTAAGGTAATACTAGTGAAATGAAGATAGAAACACTCATTCTTTGACCTTCCATGCCCACATAAAAAACAATTATACCCAAAATTTTACATTGTTAAAAGGAAATAAATGACTTGGCTGTCTCATGAAAGCAGTCCAAACTCCCCCTCTGATTTCGGCAATTAACTCGTAATATACAATAGTCTATGACCTCAGAAAATCATAACAGGATAATTATCTAGAATCAGAGGACTACGCCTGCAAGGGTTTTGTCCAAGGATTCCATATATCTGAATTATTTCACCCTTACTGATGAAGAGATAAGCAAGGGAATGCCTGCTTAATGCCTTTTGGATGTCATGCTGCCCATAAAATGCATTTTAATAAGCGCACGGACAAACGCGCGCAATGATTACATGGGGTTGTGCTTGGCCGGTTGAGCCTCCGCGGGGCATCCTGCATGGTAATATAGTGCACGGTTTACAAATGGCGAAGTGTTATGTGTGTGGCGGGGAAGCGGTGAGTGCCACCACCTGGGCCGGCTACGTGACAATTCTAGCAGATAAATCATAATTAATTCCTTCATATTTTGATTTATGACTGCTCGCGCCAGCCACTCCGGTAATGCGCACCAAATTACATAAGATGATCCAATTAAGGCGCATTTAGATCAAAGAGAAGTCTCCCATCATATCCAGTCTCCCCTCTCGCCAAAACAATCACATATTAGGCCCTTATTTATGTGTACCTCTCCATAGAGGATAATTGGTAAAAATTGCTCTGACTGTCTTTTTGAGGCATCGTCTTTATATTAAGTTGAGAACGATGACCCCTGGCCGACTGGTGATTTTCCTTTGGGTTATCATGTACTTTCAGTATTCATCTTCCATAGTCTGGAGGAAGTAAAACGAGCTCATAATGTAACAATGCATCTCAATCAAGGGACAGTCGATAATGGAAAACATGACAACCACATTGCCACATGAGTTAGGCATTTTTAACAAGGGCCAAATTTGTATCTGTTACACGAGGGTGTCTGCTCAAGGCTTATCATTTAATCAATGCCTTATTTGCCTGGATCAAGGGAAGGGAAATGATGGGGTGTAATTTATGATTACAACATGCGAGGTGTTCAGCAAAATGCTATGAATCTTCCTCATATGAGACATTAATTACCAATATGGGATATGCATGAACTGACTTTAAAAATGATCCCTGTCACTTGGAAAGGCGCCAGGATGAGTTTACCTCAATTTTCTCCTTATCACATTTCCTTCAAAGGATCTGAATTATATAAACTCTACCTTTACACATGGCGAAGCAAAGATTACAATTTCAAAGTATTATATAGTGTCCCTGCCATCCTCATAACTGGCGAGTGGGACACGTCTATAGATTTCTAATGACATTCTTAACAACACATTCCCAAAAGAGCGAAGGTGGGTGGGCCAAGCTAAAAGGCTGTTCAGAACCCACACGAATGTATACAAGCAAGTCGTATACATTTCCGAGCAGAACATTTAAAATAGCTACTATGATCCACTCTTCACAGGGTGTCAGAATCCTGTGGATTGCCATGACAACCCGTGTAAAGATCCACGAGATGCCAAACATTGCACAAGTTGTAGAGCTAGGAGGAACGTGCTGGTGGGGGATGCCAGGAAAAGCGGTCAAATGTGAGTGTGGGGTGGAGATGGAGAGGAGAGACTCGGGCCACACATGCGCATATTTCCCCTATAATGTTTGCTAAAGAAATAAACAGTATCCGTCAATTAAAGTGGGGAATAAATCAGAACCTGCACATGTCCACTTCAAGTTGCTCTAACAATGGCAATATTACTATGGATTAATTATCTTACATTGGGTAAAGAGCTCTAAAAACTGAGAACTAGACTTGGGACAAATAAAAATCAGTAACTTTGTTTATGACAAGTGCTAAGTGTCTGGGATCTCTCCGGACAAGTTCCTCCCGCTATAACGTGAAGCTCGGGTGGGGTAAGAATTCCTTACGTGTCCAATCTAATTCCTCACAAATAGAGATGAATTATTATGCTTTCCACACAATGCGTGCCGCCTACATATAAGCGTAGATCAACATAATTAATATCTGCGTCACCAGACAAAGTATGATAATCATTTTATAATTACGGCAGAGTACAATTACAATAATAAATCATACTGTTCATGAAAGTGGCGCATCTAATGTGGTGGTCTTAAACACATCTGGGTCACAAGAGCATTTTATCGAAAAGATGCCATTTGTCTTAAGTAATGGCGAGAAGGCCACAACTGTTCGGGCAATAAAAGAAGTCTACTTTCACTAGCAACAGGCTACAACGGTGAATATGTTTATTTTAACAGACCATCTCTACAGCTATTAATCACCCCAAAAGTCCAATCTACCTGTCCAGGAAAGCAAGTGAATGACCATTAATACATTTAACCCTTCAGCAGCAGTCAGAATTGAAAGGACACTCCTGTCCGGTATTCTTTGTTTCCATGTTTTAAGAGATGTGTATTTTAAGTAAATCACACTAATGAGATAACACTGACTTGGAAATGTAGGAAATAACGACCTACATTTCAAGGATTTGAAAAAGAATAAAAATGAATGTGTTTGCTTGAGTTTTAAGCCAGTTAGTATAGTAAAAATATCACTAATGGTAGAAAGCGGGGTTGGGGTTGAGTTTAAGTTAGGATGGGTTTCTTTCTATTTTGTTCTTTCGTCAACTGCTTGACCAATTGTCTATCTGTCCGAGAAAGCCTGCGGCCGCTCGACCGTATCACGCCATCATAATATTGTTCCACGTCCTCTCTCCAGCTCTCCACTTCGACCAAGGACAACTGGACTGTTGGCTATCATAAGAAACACCCCGTCGAGCATGGACATTGCATTTCGCAATTGTTTTTTCCTTGCCCTACCAAATATCATTTTCCTGTCGCCTAATGGCCTGCACAGTGCTGTCTGCATACCAATGGCTACGTCTGACGAGGCTCCAATGCCTCTCTCAAAGCAGACCTAGCCCCCCGAGCCACGCGCCCATAGACCACTTGATTAACACTGCCCTGTCCGTAGAGATTTCATTTCAATCTCCCCATTGCTTTGGCTTCAGACAGACTGATAAATTCTCCCAAGGGTCTGTTATGGAAAGCGCGGAAGTTGACGTCAGTTATTTGTCAGACCGTGCGTTCGCCTCCTTAATATATCGCCACTAGGAGAGTTAAGAGGATGATAGCACTTATCTGAGATATCACATCTTCCTATTGTACGTGCGACGAGTATAGACGACCTATTCTTTTCCTAACTCCGCATCCCCACGAGTAAATACATTTTTCAGATAAAGTCCAGGGTTACAAGAGAGAGGGGAGCAAGAGAAAGAGAGAGAGAGAGAGAGAGAGAGAGGGGGGGGGGGAGAGGGGAGAGGGGGGGGGGGGGGGGAGAGAGAGTTGGGAGATGGGGGAAAGGGTTAGCCAATATGTAGGGAGTGTGGAAAACTTTGAAGGGCAGACGGATTTGGGGTAACAATAGCAAGGCCGGAAACGCGAAGGGGGTATGGATCCAGTTCAGTGTGAGAAAGAGAAATATGACAGCTGGGTTTTTGCTCGATGGCAAGTTCTGTGTGCTCAGAATGAAACGTGGATGGCAAATCCATTTATGCAGGGACATGGGATCTGTTTGAACCGACCCTCGTACTTTTGTAGCCACTCTAAGCTTGGGGCCAGGAGAGCCCAGAGACCTCTGCCCTGGACAAACAACCATGGCGGATCAAGCGAGCGGCAAATTCCCCATAAGTCGCGCGGATATGTTTTCACGAGTTTTCCATAATCCATAAGTTAAACACAAGGGGCATGGCAAGGAATGAGTCGCCGGTAACAAGGCATGCACTCCTACGGCAGTTATTAATCTATAGGTCAAACATGCACCGCTACACCGCTTGCCGGAAGTATACGTACTCCCAACATTCCCCAAACACTATCGACTCATAAACTAAACAGCGGGCTGTTCTAAAATCGGCCGCCTTCGTGTAAGCCAAATATTATCAATCTATAACACAAATATAATATAGTGTACGGGCATCCGCCGCCGGCCAGCGCAGCACCCAAATATTATTGGACCAATTACACAAACATTTGCTGTCCGTGGAAAAACGGTGAGGCTTCTTGCCGACAGGAGGCGCAGGAAGTTGGAATAGCGGAATCAATCAGAAACCAAACATCATTGGCGTATTATGGCTCTCAGCATCAACATTAGGGAGCATGTGTGTCGACCTGCTGTCAACTTATCAAGCTCGATAGGAGCACATCATAATAAGGAGTCGCCTGACTCAAGGAGATGTCAGGAAACAGTTACTCTCTCTCTCACACACAGCCCTGCTCCATGTTTTCTTCTCTGGCTCTCATGGAGCATACAGTTCAAGCCTGACCATGTGCCTAAGCCTATCATTGCCTTGCCTTAGCTAAATAAACCCCACGTCACTTTTCAAAATGCCTATCATAGGTCTTATCTCAATGTGGAACCGATTCCAAGCTGTTCCGTCTAAGAAGCACGCACTACTGCCATTTGTGATACATGCTAACTGCATGGTGGGGATAACTGAGGGAGTGATTGTACGATTTATACCACGAGGGCAATGTAAAAACGTGGAGGACATATACCACATACCCCCTTGTCATGGGGGACAAGTCATCCTAATGGGCTATCAGTGATGGCTGTAGATTATAGATACAACAATGCTAGTTGTTCGCCACCCAACTTCATCTTAGTTATTCACAGAACATTACAATATATATCACCATCGGGCAAAAAAGAATAGCATATTGTTAACATGAAACAATTCATTTCCAACAACCAGAATCCGCCAAAGGACAAATAGGGCCAACACATCTCAAACCCCTATTCCTTGATTCGTGCAAACTATAGTGATAATTGAAAAAGCATAAGTTGAGGGTGGGACACTGCAACTTATCACTCATTTCTCTGTAAATTGTGAGTCACTTCCCTATGTTTGGTTTACAAACAGGATTCTGGACATGTAATACATTACAGTACACTTCACTTTCTATTGCCCTGTTCCTAGAACCCCCGACAGGACATCAAGAAATATTATACCCCATATCCATGAATATATCAAACTTGTAATCCCCATAAAACGAGCCTTTCATTCATGCAGCAGGGAGCGGTCCTAAGTGGCAGAAATATATAGTACAGGGCTGAGGCCTGAGCCGTGACGTAGCCGCTCGGGGTGTCAGATCCAATTGCGGGAGGTCTTTAAGCAACCATACTGAGCAACTGGGGTGGGTTAGTGGTAGGGAAAAGGTGATCATGGGTCACTGAGCAACCCCGCCTTGCCACACCCCTGCCGATCCAGACTTAGATCCACCTGGGCTGCTTAGACTTCCGTCTTCTGGGTAATTGGCATGTGCTGGTAGGGATAAAACGGTCCCTCTCCACTATGTACACAAGCAATTCGTCAAGCTTACTTACTAATTTGAGATTCCATATTTCTAGAGGTAGCATCGGGATTTTTTTATTGTATTTTACTGGGAAAAACAGGGCTGGCAAACATGTCTTTTGGTATGAAAGAGCCACATAGATCCATCTGGAATTACATGCGCGGATTTGCGAGCCCTTGCCTTGACATGAGCGATTTCTCAGCAGCCATATCATGTTTTCCCTGTGTTCACATAACACAATGGTTTGTTATCTATAATTCCAGACGCCTTTCTCAAAGGAGACTGAATCGTATGGCGACAGGCTTTCACCGTTTGTTGACTAGGATGAGCCCAAGGCAATCACTCATGTGCGCATACTGTCGGTCACAAAGATGAACAATACTTGTTCCAAACAAGATGGTTTACTAACACTCTAGCAGGGAAGCTAAGCAATGCCCTTAAGTTGCATGAATCGATGCCTGCCTGGATGTGCGTGGGTCGATATCTGTCAGTAACTGCTATGTTGTATCTGGTCCTGTCCAAGCAGACCGATCGATGGATATGCAGGATGTATGCAGACATTCCTGTCAATAGCTGATACAGGGGGTCCGAACAAGTCTTCTTGATCAATGCTACCAAGTGGCCTCCCCCTCACCAACTACTGTTTTAAAGCACCCGAATGCATATAATCATGCATATATGCAGTCAGTATAGTCATTAACAATGAACCATGAAACTGGCTCAAACTTTAATATTCGACCCTCGAAAGATTTCTAGTGATATATCCCCTTAGATAAAACAACCAAATGAGATGAGTATTTACCTCTTTCTAAGACAGCTAAGCTAGCTTCTTAATGTTTATGAAGCAAAAATATGTCACAAATGAAAAGTAATGAAACGCTGAGTGAAAGTTATTATCGGTGGCAGCCAGGCAGGCCTGGCAGGTAGCCAAACATGTCGCCAAAAGTGTTTTCCTCTTTGAATTTAAGTGCCCTCGTTGGGAGGTGAGGAAATTAATAATGTGAGGTTGTTTGAGAAAGTGTCGGGTTCCCCTTCTTAAACTAGTACGGTAAGACTAAGACTAAGAGAGGCGTGTATGATGGACCCGGAGGCTAAAAGCCCTCTGGCCTGATCTGGTATGCTTATCCTCATACAATAGTAGTGATTTATGGCCAGAGTCCGCAGAAAATGTTCCTCCGGGGTGTTCTGGATCTACAGGTTTAGCAACAGAAGACACGAGGGTCTGGGATAGATTGTTCCACGCCGATTGTGCCATCGGACATCAACACCAATACCAGGGAGTGATAAGGGAAGGCCTGGCAAAACACCAACCAACGACATCGAAATATTTGCTGCGGAAATGTCCGACATGAGAGCAGCTTTTAGTCATTCAACGTCACCGAGACTTGAGTGAAAACAGTCTCACTTTTCCCCAAAAGATGTGACGTCACAGTGTCAGAGGTTTACAGTTACATTTAGCTATCATCACTTATGGAAAGGCAACATTTGAGACCCGCCTTTCCGTCTACTAAAGCCTGTTCTCCCCTACAAGTGCTGCCACTGTACAGCTATTCGGCCTCACTAAATTGCTTGACGCGGGCAATCTGCTGTTTTGTCTTTAAGAGAAGATGTGTTTTTGCCACAATGACCTGCCGTGTCACTAACTCGCCACTTTGTTTTCGAAACACTACTGGTTAGTGTACACCTTAAAGGCAAGCGGAGAGTGCGACACAGTCCACGCCAACAAACCGATCCTAAACTTAGGAGTCTTGCTGCCAGAATGTTCCCGAACCACCCCAGGGCAAAGGAAAAACAAATCGTTCAAGTTACCGTACTATTGAACGTACAACTGATAGAATTGATATCGCCTACAAGTGCGAGGGACGTTTATGTATTGACAGGTCACAAGGAAGCAATCGAGCAGGCAGGTTCCCTCTTTTCTCCCGCTTGGAATTGATATACAGGCTGCGACTTTGAAATTGACCTCCTTGTTTCAGGTCAGCAGTTCAAGGCGGGAATTGTGTCCACAATAATCGGACATCCCATAATACTCACACAGGACAACCAATGGGACGCAGTGCCGGAAGACACAGACATCACGTGTCCGTTCCATGATCCTTTGCGGCTGGCTTGGAATGTGCGCATACTATGATCAAAGGTCACCCTTTCGGATCGCCATACAATCTATTTGTGATGTGACCCTGCCCTGCTTTATTCAATATCTGTGCATAATTCACGTCGGTATTTGCCCCACAAGAAAGTCCTATCACAGATAACTCCAGTGGAAGGAGGGCACATGAAAAGAATGAAACACGAGGTCCGCATCAACTTGGCATAACTCAGAATGTCAGAGCTTGAAAAGTTTTCGCTTTGACCAACCCATTAAAACAACAACGGTTTATCATAGGGAGCATGACGAGGTGTGAGGTTATTTCAAATATTCCCCCAACACTTTGATATTAGCCAGAATCAAAGGTCCATGCGTTGAAATGTTAGAAATGGTGCTGGCAACGCGTTTTGGCCGGGGCTAGAAATGCCAATGTGGGTGGCATTGTATACATAGACAGGTGCGGACAAATGTGAGCAATAATGATACACAGAATGGCATAGACACACGTGTGTAACAACAACATTGGCTGCTACACATTGGCGCAATAATATAAATCAGTGGAGCTAAACAATAAAAATATTAGAAAATCTGGAACACCCCCCCCCACCTCCACCCCCTACAATAACCTTAATTCTAAATAATTTCAGTTGATTTGTCCTTGAGAGCATGTCTTCTATTCTCTAGGGGACCATCTGGGGCTTCAGTGGAAATCAAACAATGTCAGGCCAGTTATAAGGATGAAACAGAGGCAAGAGAAAATTATAGCTAAGGGGGAAAGTAGTGGTCATACAGATTGACGGACGGTACCCCTGTGTTTGACATTTTTGACAAGTGATTATTTTGTTTCAGGGACGAAGGCCATAACTCAGAAGAGAGTATTCGAATTTTTAGCACTGGTGGTAATTTGTCAGATCGAGTGCAGGTGATGCGTAGTGACTTCCCTGGCCCCATGCCAAAGCCTTCTGCCAAGGTTAACAGCACCACACCGTCCGGTAGTGTGTTAATGTAAAACACACACAATATTCTACAACAGTATTGGCACATTAATATAATATAATGATCAATACACTCATACACCAGCAATCAAAGATCTATGTGAGCCACTAATACCTGTACATCCAACTAACTACCGCCGAAAGGCATTAAACATATCCCAGGCCAGGATATGAATGAATACTGGGTGTAAGTACAACATATCACAGCATTGACAGAGGAGGGGACGCATCGTGGAATTTGTATGTTTTAGCAATTATATATGTGTGGGTTGTGCAGACTTTGGGGATCGCATCAAGTCTTCGTGTTCCATAAAAATCTGACAGACTGAACATGGCAACAGCTGCAGTACTTGTCCAGTCTGAGGAAGTTAGAGCAGAATGAGCCACCAACGAGCCACCACCACTGTATACATACACTACCACATGGCCATGCTCGCCCTCTCCCTCTTTCTCCACTACCCAGCATCATTTACCTCGACCAAAAACCTTTACCACATGATAAAACACAATCCATACACCACCAATAAATCTGGTCGCAGTGACCACAAGCTTCCACATCTCTAGACACAAAGCCCCAAGAAATGCATGCCATACTGTAGAGTGTCATTGTACGATCAACTGTTGACAGTAGTAAATCATTTATTCTAAAATGAAATGAAATCGGTACATCGTGACGTCCTTTCCACAGTCACGACATAATTTGCAATATATTTGCCTTTAATATAGGCTGAATGTATGACTAAGTGCCTTCACAAAGCTCAATGCACTATCTAAATGATTGTTGAATATTGATTGACACTGGATTATGGAAGTTTAATTCAACACTATAAAATGTACTGAGAAGTCGATAGCTGCCATGGACACATATATGATATCCCTGCAGTGATTGGTTTGATGAAATGAGTGGTGGGATGTCTGATCTGCTTTAAAACATCAATACTGTACATTGGACATTTCCCAAACGTGCGTTTTATTGGCTGGTTGGTAAACAGTCCCTTTATACCTCAATAGCATTTTGTCCTATACATAATGAAAATAACCCCTATGCAACGAGCAATAAACATGCATCATAAATGGTTTTATTCTCTTCCCCGATCCATACACCTGTATGAAAATCGATGTACATGACACGCATGACCACCAAATAAATGGGTCAATAATAATCCACATACTACTTTCCATTGCAGCAATGAGGATAGTGTATATTACATTCGGCGGTCGGGTAAAGCTGCCATGATATTACCCAATATTACCATGATTTATTTTAAGGATGCATAAACATGAATATGTATAGCCTCCCTTGCAATGTATACTTAATTGCCTAATTAAAGCACCCGCTTGTGCTATAATATGGATTCATCTTTGTTATTGCTCTAGTGCACGAGGGGCTGTTGAAATCATATTTGTAACTTGGCGATAATGGGTGTTAAAAAAAGAGACACTATATTATCTTCATAATAATGCCACTTTCAAAGAGTCACCATTTTCCCTGAGTGCACCCCTTCTCTCCCGTATGTGGATAAATCACCAATTAATGTTTCGACTAATACTAATCCCACAGGTGTGTATTTATTATGGCTTTGCTCTGATTAACACCGAGGCTTTGACGGCGGCTAAGTGCTTCTTGGCTCCTAACCAGAATTTGTACAAATTCTTCTCTCCCTCTCTCTTTCTACCTCAGTATTTACATTTTTAAGTAACTTGCGATTTCTATATTAAAAAGCTCAGGAGTCAAAGATTGTGTATGTAAGAATGACGGTGGACGGTAAAATCTGTAGTGTATTGGGTACTTAGAAGCAATAGCTGGGGCAAATCACACGCGTAAATCTTAAACCAGCTACAGACAAATGAGCTTATGTTATGACAATAGCACGTAACAATGGCATGGTAATGTAGCACTGAAATGGGTCGTAGGCTGGCGTGACGATTATCATTTTACTTATGGCATACTATGCGGGCTATAATCAAATAGAAAACTTGCAGGACCGAAACACTGAGCCAGAACAACCCAATGGGGCAATCGTTCATATTTTGATTGCAGAATAGAAATAGCTGCCCTTACATTTATTAGCTCTGCGGAGAAAACAGGCGGAAGCTTTTTGTTACATAGCTGTCCTCTGCAATTTCTACTATATGAGATCAGCGTTATTTCTTTATTCTACATCATTTATCGCCAGAAGGAAGGCGCCATATCAACATAAAGTTATACGCAGTGTAAGAAAAATGATTCATTTCTGCGCTAATCCGACAGCAGAAGTAAGAGGGCCAGGGTTAGGGGGATGAAAGTCAGACGCGCCGAGCAACAAGCATGTATTATTCATGAAATATTACACTTTAAGAAATGGGCATGGGAATAAACCGTACCTCTGAGATTTACCACTTGAGCCCGACTCGCAATGGTTCCAAATTCAGCCCTGCTTTTACAACAAAGTGTAACCTTACGCGCAGAAATAACATCGGATTGACAAGTTACGGGCTGAACCGTGACCTGGCAATGGCGAATATGCAATATTACATGGCTTAAAGGCGTTATAAGAGGCTGACATATAACTCGAGATTAGTTACCTAAAATTCCAAAGGAAAAAGGTCAGTGGTGTTCTATGCTCTTCTGAGAAAAGGTCTGGTCTACGCAAAAACTACAGGAAGAAGATATTGATTTCTGTGCTGCAGAGGCTGGCGCCTTTTATGAAACTCAAGCTACTAAATTCGGGATTGGAATATGAGTAACCGCCTTTCCGACACAAATCATGGAGGTTAACCATTTGAGAAGGCCTGGAGGGGGTTGTGCCTTGCCCTGAAACCTGACGATAACACCGCAATCATTAAACAGTTTCAGACCATGAAATAACCAGTCCGAGTAGCCATGTAACATGAGGAATTTGTCCATCAGATTTTAATTTCATTGCCCGCTTGCTCTGGGTATTACTCAATCTGTATATGTCAGAAAGCTTTGGGAGTTTGCAACCGGAGACGCAGTGTATTAGAGGCAAAACATGATCACTGCCCGGAGCGTCGAAACGCTTATATAACCGAGGGTTAAAATGCAGTTCACAATATGCAAAAGTCAGGGGATCCGTAACACCTGGAGGGTAGAGACGTGAGCCCACAACTAATACCTTGGTTAGATTGAGAGTAAATATTCCAATACAATAACCTATTTGAGATGGATGAGCAACTCAGACATAGCACAGATGTTTATTTAATGACCAATGTCCATGTTTTAAATTAAATTAAACCTTTGACTTTTCAAATAAATACCGTCCACGTACAATCGCTCCGGGAGGCAAAAGTAATATGCTGAGTCCGTTTGAAGCAAAAACACACTAAGAAGTTTCTAAATAACTTGATGAAATCTATAGCGGATGTACCACATCTGGACTGCTATGAATAAAAACAGATGAGTCAGTTCTCAAGAGGATGATTTTCCACCTAATATTTTATTCCTTGCCAGAGACTTATTTTGACAGGTTAACACATAAGCCAATACTTCATACACTCAAGTGATGATAAAGCCCTTCTGAGATTATGTGCTGACTTCACTTAACAGGGGAAAATGAGAAGAAAGAAAAATATGAGAGTGGAAAGCAAGTCTCCTTCAGGAGGAGCACTTCATTCAACCCAATAAATGTTCTAGCTTCAGCTGCTTCACCACTGTCCATCTTTAGACATGCAGCCCCGAGGATGTCCACTTCTTTGGTCTATTTTCCTTGGGGTTTTTGCAATGTTGAGTCTACAAGGTGGAGCGCCCAGCTGATGAAGACCCTGGAGGGTTGCTAGGGAGGAAATGTGAGGGCAAGGTCGCCCGGGGGCAGAGTGAAACTGCAAACTCTGAGATCTTTAGATAGCTTCTCGGACCACAGTCTTCATTTATTAACATCCTATGACAAGGCACATGTCACTAATCCCCCTCTATTTGTGGGGAAGGTGAGTTGAACAGCAGGTAAAGGCTTGGACAAGAGTGGAGATCATTTAACCACATGCGGAACCTATTCCCTTCCCACAGCCTCCGAGTTTGTGTACGTTAGCAACGGACAGCTGTAGGCAGATGGACTGAAATTCTCAAATGTTGTATATTAGACTATGCAATGTTTTGGATTGTGCTTCACAGCCGGGCCACTTGACTGCAGACAGCATGGCATCTTACTGGAGTTTGAAGCATCCGGCACTTTCTGATATTTTTTCACCTCTTTCCACCCAGCGCGAAAACTAATGCTATGTGTATCATGGAAACAAGCCCTGTGTCTCTGGCAAAGATCATAATGTCTAAGTTAGCCCTGGTTTGCCAAATGCCTCTAGATCAAGCAAGACTTCACTCAGGTCAGGGATAGGGACATACATGTCTCCCACCCCCATCTCGTGCTCGCCTCGGGATTATGCTGAGTCGAACATAAACCAAGAAGAAGAGACAAAAACCAAATCCCTGGTGACTGGCAGCGAATGATAGTTTGGGGCTATTGGTATTGCTTGGTGTCATTTATAACCTCATGGTGGGGATGTGCGAGGGCCTTTCCCCTTGCCTTATGACAGCAGTGGCGTGCTTATCACTGTGGACCCGCCTGGGCAGCACAGACATTGCCCCAGCAGTGCTGTATAAATAAAATATTAATCACAATCTCCTCCGCTGACTGCTGTCGCTGGGGTTCTAGCCACCTGAACGCCCCATCCACCCAGCTCTTGGCCCATTATTCTTCATCCTTCAGCTAGAGGCGGATCCTGCGATCGTAGCCTTAAACAAGTCCCTTTCCACCCCAAGACCTAATCTCCACCCGCTTAAGATGTCACAACTGTCCATGTCTTAGACCCTGGAGAAGGCCAGAGATCATCTCTCAATTCTGCACACTGACATTTATTGCACGCTCCATGTTTCTCCTGTCACGCCCTTACAATCACAGCCCCATCATAAAACGATGGGCGCCCTCGCTGCCCCAAATGCCATGGCCTGTCAGTCGTGGCGCTTGCTGTTGCAGGGACCACCTCCTCTTCCTGCTCTTTGGATCAATATTATAATAGCAGAAGCAAGGGCATCGGTCAAGGCTGGGGTCAAAAGCCTGTTAGCCTCACTGCCACCGCCGTGTCATAAGGGCCAAGCCCGAGGGCGCCTAACTGTCTGACCCCTGACAGGGCATTCATAAGCACTCATCGCTTACGCCGTGTTGAGTTAATCTCTCACAATAGCAGCACGGCACCTGTCATCCAAGAACCGCCCAGAATACAGGAAAGAGTAGCTGCGGAGGTGCTGAACCGATTGCTTTGCTAGGGCTACTATCCAGCAGATAGCCATACCACACCTGCTTCTCAATACTACAGGGTGATAGGGACTTATTCACAAAAGAGGGAAGAGAGAGGTAGTAGTATAACCTGTAGTAGTAGGTAGTAAGTATTGAGGATAAAGCGGCTGTGCTGTTTAATCTTAGCCAAAGCCCCCTTTGAGTTGTATCGAGGTCAGGGACAGGAGTAACTCCCACTTAGAAGGCGATTTCGCAGCTCCCAGGTGCAGCAATGGCATCTGCGCAAGGACATGAAGGTCCATTATCAGGGCTTGTTAGTGCGGCAAGAGGATTGGCCGAATAAGGAGAGCTAGGTCAGCCAGCAATATGGACACATTAGGACATGCTCCCATTAGTTCACAGCCATTGTTAACACAATATGAGGACAAAGGACAATAGCCAACGACACATCATTCTCTGCAAATGTGATATAAAACTGAAGAGTCATTCTGTAGATATTTAGAAACAGACGTCTGGTATATTATTCTGTCTTTCTCACACAAGACGATTTTCATTCATTAGACACTGGCAGAGAATGTGGGGGAAAAGAACACTGAGATTTACTATTTCTGTTTTATTCAGAGTGGGCTCCATGAGAGGGGAAAGTGGAAGCAAGACCCTTGAAGAATCAATGTGCCATGTTTATGTTGTTTCCCTGTTCAGCCTTTTCTTTAGACCACCTAGTAATGACAGGCTGTTCTCCACTTGGGAGGTCTCAGGCCATTTTTCCATTTCCGCCCTTCAAGCACCCTACAGTGGTCGACATGCTAAAGTCCAGTCGAGCCCTATGAATGAAGTTCTGACCACTAGTTATGAATCACTTCTGGCGGGGACTTCTCTTTGACAGGCCGTCTCGGGCGGACATCAATAAATTTTCCGGGTAACGGCTAGCTCACGCTGTCCTGTCCACTCCATGTAGTCTTATAACAAATCAATAAGGTATAATCAAAGCAGCAAGACTGCCAATTTTAGTAGCGCCTCCACCCACTCAACCTGCCTCCTCTTGGGCACCAAGGTGACATGCAGGGCTGCCACATAATACACTCTAGCGGTGCCCTGTCACTATATGATTTACGGTATAACTGGCCATGCTCAAGCGCGCCATTTGACCCCGCCTGACCGCATTGCGACTTTGTCAGCATGAGGCGTGACCTTAGGAGGGGGGGGGGGGAGCGGCCTCTCTCACTGGCCCCCACCACACAAATCCTGGGTGCTGCTAAAACCTTGAATATGATGAAAAGCCTTATGAGTTCTCCATGATCGGGAGGAAAGCGGGGACTTGTCAGAGCCAAGTCTCCATGAGCCGATAATATGCAGACTCTATGTCAGATCGGAGCCTGATCCTCTTACACGCAATTTACGTCTGTTTATGGAAGCGGAGAGGGTGTTAAAAATGGCCACGAAAAGCTGGTGTGTTATCATGAGTCGGTCTGCATGTGACAGAGTTTATCTGCTACTGTCGAGAGGACTGCTCCCGTTGCTCTCATAACCGACTTAGGAGTTGGGGTGTTTGCGCCCCATTAGCCCTGTATCATAAGCATATTGTCCACTCACTCCCAGGTTAAGTGGACTTCAAGGAGAGGCTGTCAGGTTGGCACATTGCCCTTTTAGGTTGATAGGCACAAATTCATACCCTTATTGACCCTATCTGACGCAGACCACCCAGGCTTGAGTTTACAAATCATGCCTTGCTTGTCAACTGGAGAGAGGGAAAAAATGCCACATGAAGTTTAGAGGAGTGGGAATGCGCTGAGTAGGACTTATGGCTCAGAGTCATTCCAGCCATCATTTCAGTCCCAACATGAAGTATCGGGGGCGATACCAAATCGGGATGGGATTGGACAGGAGGGCTCTTCTGGGCTCTAGGGTCAAGTGGAAGGGACACACCTTCAGAGCTGTCCAAAGCCCTTTTGAGAAGCTGGGCTTGGGTGTCCTTCTTGCCAGGGATGGATCGGACATTCATAACCTGACCATTGACACTGCCAATCCAGCCCAGCCTTCCTGCCCACAGTCGCTCCTCAAGGCGCGCAAGCAGAGCCACCGGGCGGCGTGAAATGAATCGATATAATAACCGCCTTCCAATGGCGGCTTACTCAGCTTAGCGGAGCCCTTGACCAGTGGCGCGAACACTCTCAGCCAAAATATGCAATTTCCTTCATAAAATGGCCTGGGAATGAGAAAGATAACTCGTGCCGAGGTGGTGATCCCCCTCGCAGCGACTCTCCATCACCAAAATAATGGATCTCCATAGCCAGCCTCCATGCGGCCCGGATGCTCGAGCACATGTCCGAGGAAGACAGTAGGCAAAAGCTGGTGGCTGCGGACACAGATGGATATTTCATACCCAGGCCCGTCTCACACAGGTCAGCGGAGGCAAGTCCTTCATTTTCAAGGGATTTATGATAGAATGAATGGCTCGGGGAAACAACTTGAGGCTGGGGGCACAGCCTGACCAGAAGTAGCGGGCGCGAGGCAGATACCAGAGACAGATAATGAATGCCGTCCTGGGAGCGGAAATCAGAGATGAGCTCGGGAAATGTAGAATAATATCTGATGAATCGAGGATCAGATGCTGGGCTCTGGGGGCGGAAGATTAAGCAAAATCCGCGCACGCCCCACAACGCTTGGAATACAGACACCCTACACCCAAGAACCATGCCATCTGGGAATTTGTTTGATGCTTTAAAACTTTCCTAACAAGTAAATACAAAAACCCGGTAAATGTATTGTGAATACCGAAATTACAGCAACAATATATCCAACTGTTGTTATTCGTCCAGAGTTGGTGTTCTTCTTTAACTGTAATTAAATATAAATCCCAAGAAATATCAATTTTGACATCATGATTCCAAGCAGGCCATCAGATTTAATTGACAGAAATCCCTGAACCCTAATTTCATACGAGTATGCAATGAGAAGTGGTTCTCATAAGAGGCAAGTCTCATTCAGACACGTGCGTAGATGTGTAGAAGGACCTAGACTTCGTGCTTCCCGCGCCAATGACAACTTTCCCTATGCTACTAATGAGCAGGGTGATGACCACTGGCTACTGCTGAAGTCGAGCACCCAGGAGGACTGACCCACTGGAGGCAGACCCCTCCACCTTGCACGGTATGCCACATCTTCCTCATGCCTAATCACTCACTGACCATGTGCCACATTCGCAGACATGCTCCGAGCACCTCGCTACTCTATCGTCACCAAGCCAATTGTCCAGCGCTGAGTCGTGAGGCTGGCCAGAATGTCTCCAGCCCTCCTCTACATGCCATAATTTGGCTTATTTCTCCCCCATCATAACCACATTTACCCTCAAACACACTAACCACTGGAGCAGGTCCTTCATCCATGTGTGTGCCAACTCGTCTCTTCCCAATTCATTTTTCTGCCCATTTCCTCTTGCCAGCTCACACAAGCAACTGCTCGCTTGTTAGAATAACGACCTCGCCTCTGACAGACTGACAATATTACCCCCATATATCCGATTTTTGCGCCATTAGAGCTGCATTGGCGTATTTGACCACATGGTCGCCCTAAGTGTAGCTCTCAATCATTTTTCCGCTGATTTGATTGCCGTGCCCGCACACATGCTGCCGGGAATAATATTGACCCGAGTTGGTCGGGGAGTAGCTCCCTCTCGTGTTGAGACCAATCATAACACAATCCCGCCTGCCCCCTTTTCACCCCGGGGTCCACTTAGCATGGCTTAAAGCCCACCCGACCCCCGAACACCGTTATGGATTAATACACGCTTCCCATACCTTTCAATAATCCTGCCAATTCTTCCTCATCACGGCTTGAGAGCTCTGGATGGAGCTGGCCGTTAGAGGCACTTGTCAACTGAGTGGATGAAGGAAGGTGGGTGTCACGGGGGGGAGGGGGGAGGGGGAGGGTAGAATAAGTACGTAGAGGAGAATGCACGTGTGTGTGTGTGGGGGGGGGGGGGGGGAGGGGGGGTAGTGGACCTCAAGGTCCAGTGATTAGACCAGACATGTCTGACACTGGCCATTGGTCATCATGCCCATACCCCAGAAAAAAACCTTCAGAGGGAATTTCCTTGCAGCTATTCGGCTAAAAGCAAACGGTTGGTCACTACCCAGTGCCAGCGTGCATGCATACATTGCCTTCTTTAAGGGAGTGGAAGCCACAAACCGCCTCCAACTTCCTCCTTAAATGAAACCTTTTTAATTCCTCCTAATTTACATAATGGTAACTTTAAGAAATAACAAACTTATACATCAAAGGAAAAAGAAAAGAAAAACATCAGAGGGAAAAATAAAAGGCTTTTGGCTATATGGCATAATAATATACAGCACTAAGAAGACAGAAAACATATAGCATGAGGTCCACGTCCATTCGGAAATGAGAAAAGGGACAATTTATTGCTGCAGCAATAATTATATGCTGGGTAATAAATCTACCTATCTGGCCCCCGCTGCAGCTCCCAGGAGGCATAAACACACGTTGTTTGGTCCGCTGCTCGCCTTTATCGTAAACAGAAGACAGCCAAGGCCAATGTTAATGAGTGGGAGATGCCACCATGTATTAGTATGGCACGGCAAAGCCCAAACATATGGCACACGGACAGAAACTCTTCCTTGGGGTCGATGATGGGTCCCCCACACCAATAATACCCAACTCTTATTACCCAATGCAATATTAATCATAGATCGGTTATATCACAAAGAGAGGGCTGTTTGTCGTGGATAATTTGAATAATGAAATGAAAATGCAGAGATATTAATCGTTATAATGACTGGTGTCACTTGGGGATATTCTTACTAACCCACCTTCTAGTTCTAAGACCAATTATCATACATAATTCCCCAGTTTCGGTCAAGTACGTCTCCCTTTCTCTCTTCTCGCCAAAGGAGAAAAACATTTGTTTTCTGTCTTAAAAATCTGGATCTGAGTCACACTGCCACTGGTCAAGCTCTGAAGGGAAGATATGGAGGGGTAAGCCTGTTGACCGGTAGCTGTCACCAACACCCAGCCTTGGGGACCTAAAGCATCAGCAAATTCATTACACACTTGGAAATCCATTGATTAGTCTGAGCCAGGCTTGGCCTGCGTGTCCCCACTGCTCCAGTCATCGGGTATTCTTAGCTGGTCCATGCAAGCTCTCAGCCATGTAATATGGATGGCACCCAATTGATTGAATTCACTAAGGCTCTAGAATAGCCAGAGAATACTCTCTCGATGGAGTGTAGAAATGGTCAACTGATCAGCAGAAGCTACCACTATAAAACAGGTCCAGTAAAGAGGTGAGATACGACAAATAGGCAGAAAACCGATATCTTACAGCTTACACCTTTATTATCATATAAATAGAAGGAGCGTATATATTTCTTGAACGTCAATCACGTTTTTCTTGAGGTGATAAGATACCCTGATGGTTTATTTATATTATCTGTATTTGGTGGAAGTCGTTGGAGGTATTTATTATGCAGAATCTGTATCATGAGAGAGGGCTTTATGTTGAATTGCCCCTGACAGAGTGATAAAAGGCATCCATGAATGAGCGGAGCATGGACAGAACCAGTGCCTACAGCCGCCTTGAGAATATATAGTTTCTTGGATACAGAACAAGGGATACTACTTTGGGGGCTCATTATATATGGAAATGGTCTCCATGGTCACTGCGTGGCCATGGAAACAAAGGAAACCATGGAAACCATTCTGTAGTGATCATGGAATAGATGCGGATAGCCATCAGCGCTGCTTGCTTCCGAGAAAATGACCTGGACTTGTTTCAGCCCCTCTAAAGGCAATGCTGGAGTACACGAGGGGATTCGGTCAAGGGGAGTTGACCGTTGCTATACTGAAACCGTTCCCTATACTCCTCTACCATTCACCATCCATTCCCTAAGCTGGGCGTTCCTGTCCGGTTATTCTATCCGTGATAGGGCCCCAAACCATGCATTAACCCATACCTACAAGAGACATTAGTATACGCTTTATTAGGTTAATGTCCGACCAATAATAGCTGGTTCCGAAAAAGCCTCAGTCAAATGTGGTCGAGAAGATGGGAATATTTTCTCGAGACCTGGTGATCAGACCGGGGTCGAGCCAGCGAATGGGCATCAATCATGTGCGAGCCTAAGTCGATCTTTACCTGTTTTCCCCCACTCTGGTCTTGCAATCATATTTATTATCGACTCATTCAAAAGAAGGCGATGTGCAACAAGACCCAAGAGATTATATTTAATAACAAGTTAGTATGAGCTCAAATACATAAATCAGGGGGATCTATTGATAAGGTTAGAAGTGGATTTAATGTGTATGGCACATAAGTAAGAATTATGTCTGAGTTCTATGGATAATTTAACTGCGTAAATCGAAACTGCATGCATTGACAAGAATTGACTTAACTTTTTACTAAACACATCTCGGAAAGGTTCTTTTGTATATGGGATATTCTGACAGAGGCACGGTTCAAGGCTATACGATAATCCTAGACGTTGAGAGAACCTTTCTTTGAAGGATGATGAGTCATCATGCAGAAATTCTTAATGCTTTGGGGATGTTTCCATCGACAGAAATTCACAAATTCCCGTCACGAGTCAGTGAAAGCAGCATGACAATAGGACATTTTACTCAAGTTTTTTCGCCTGCCTTCCATCAATCAGGCTTCATATAACAGTGACCAGTGTGAAGAGCGGGAGAGAGAGCATCCTCCCTTTTAATACCAACAAAATAGGCCAAAAATACAGGCCGAGAAAAATGTAACAAAATACAAACAGCATGTCAATTCAACACATGAGCACCGACTAAATTTGAATCCATTTGTCGACCTAAGTCTACAAGAATTGCCTGGGGTCTTGTCTCATTCAATGCTTTCCCTTGTTCGCTCTACAGAGGAAAAATGCGTTTAAAAATTCCCCCCATCCTCGACCCTTCTCGCGGGAAGCAACCATAGTACAGTATATACACGATGAGATATAACAAAAGTCCAAGTGAAATTGTAACCACCAGCCAGGCGGTGGTAGCGGTGCGTTAAAACTGTTAAAAGGTAGTTATGTGATAGGAGGTGAGACACGGTTCACTGGCAAATTTGGGATTAACTAGATACAAGCCATGCCTCAATGGTAGAGGCAGCCACTTAGGTCCTTCACACACCACGGCGGCCCGCCAGCAAGCATTTAGGAAACAGAACAAGATATATCATTCATACAAGAATAAAGCCCTGGGTAATCGGATAGTTTGAAACATGATGAGCTTTATCTGAAGGTTTAATTGTATATGGATGCACAGGGATTTGATGTATTTAAGTGGATGTACAAAAGGATAAAAGTGTTCCTTGGCTATGAGAGCATTGTTCGGGAGTGGTGGGAATAGAATGGGGGGTGCCTTAAGAAGCCTGGCATAACGGAGCCGTTTAACATTCAGTGGACCAAGCAAGCTGGACGATTGATGTCAACAGGGCGAAGGCTGTGTCCGGGGGGCAAGGTGATTCTTCCTGTTGCTGCCTATTCTCATGTACAGATATCAATACTCAGACGTGACCACAATACCTCTGCCTCTTCCCACTTTATGACTAATATCCCAACCCGATACACCAAGGCAGTATCGCCTTTCGTGGCAAGTATTGATTTATGAGTCCGTTGATTCATATCTTAATGCTTAGGCCGTGGAGGAGGGCCCGTGTACATTGCTTGTCTTGCTACCCCAGGCACATTCTGCATAGCTTTCCCTCAATGCCAACATAAATCTATCTCTTCTTTGTACGCCGAGGTAGCCGCCAAAATGGCCATGTAGCCAATGCAGCTCATGCCTCATTCCGACCGCCAATCGGCCAGGCTCGGACTCTTTATGGTCTCACAGGAGCTGGATCCATCCATCGCCAGTGCATCACTAGCCACCACTGACCAGCCTCCTGGGCAGGCCCTTGCCCGCGTTGAACAGTGGTCATCAGAAAATGACAAATGGCCGAGTGGACCTTCCATACGTTGAGTGCCATACCAGTGTCACAGCCTCACAACTATACTGCCGACAGGGACCCAGGGACACCAGCACACATACACACATGCCACCAGCATTGAGGATCCTCGCAACACTGGGTTAGATCCTTAACACACAACCATGCAGTTAACATTGATAAATCTCATTTCCAGAACTAACTTTCTAAGTGATATCAATAAAAATATCTATTAAAATGGAAAATGGTTTATAACATTTCAGTAGTTGTAGTAGTAGTACACAAATTGCTGCATAAATGATTTTTTATTTTTAAATCGAACCACCGGGACAAAAGCCAATTTCTTTTTTATTTTGACAATGCACCCATTGAGAAAATATATAGGACCATACTATTCCATCTCTGTGTTGTAGCCACGTGTCGTCATGGCAAATTGTTCCAACAACAGACGCCAGAGCGACTCTCCGGTCCCCGAACCTGTCCCAATCAGTCAGCCCACCTCCCCACAAATAACATTTACACACCAATAGTCTTCAGAGGCCAAAACAAGTATCTAAATGTCATTCCCACTGAATAGAAATGTAAGAAAAACTCCTATAGCTTGTCCCAGACCGACGAGTTATTTAACATATCGTTTCCAGCATGGCTGGTGAGGAAGTGTTGATGCTAGAGGAAAAAGGAATCACAGGGGGCCAAAATCTGATTCCCAGTGCTCATTGCTTTTGACAAAATTATTTTTCGGATATAATTGGCTTTGCAAGCAGGCCTTTGATGGTTACAATTTGCGATGAACCCGGTGCGCATGCGCCAAATGACGTCGTTGGCAGCATCCTTTGAAGCAGTGCTGCCCCCAGCGGATCATTATCACAACATGTCGAGTGGAAAAATGGCAAAAAAGCTAGCCAGATAAGCAGACGACAACAAACATGATTATTCAAAGTGAGGCAATCGAGCCGGTAATGCTGGTCCGACCCCGGGCATTATTGAGGCTCGAGACATCAAGGAAGTGACGCACGAAGGTCAACGTCATACACAGGTCACCGGAAGCTGCAAACAAATCACAGGCCTGCTCCCGACGGCAATGAGTCGTGTTATTGACTACTGAAGACCCCATGTGATGAGGGATAACCTTGTTCTTTTTACAATAACCAAATTACAAACGGTACATATTGGCGGGGCCCATAGAAAGAAAGGGAGAGACTCGCTTAAAGAGTGACGGCTTTTAAGGGTGATGTTTGCTTAAAGGCTTGTCACTAGTTGATTGCAACTGTTATGGATAATGGAAGGTTATGCCAATCACATGACGTCTCCATACCCAGGATAGTTAGATAGCTGTAGCACAGATTCTATGTAACGGATCGAGTTATACATGGCTGTTAGAGTGTTAGTTTCGTGAACAATGAAAAATAAAATAACTTACCTTGTAAAAAGAGTGACATGCGGCTGGCATCTGCCATCGATGACATCGCCATGGACGTCATAGCCATGGAGTTTATGAAGCTCTTGGTCGTTGACGTCGCACTGAACGGTGTGGACGACGTCGTTGGGGCGTTGCTGCTATTGCTGATGCTGTTCGGTGGACCACTACTTTCTGGACGTTGTGATGACGTAGTGGGAGGGGGTGGTAGGATTGGCTTGTTGTCAGCGCTCGGTGTTAATAACGTCGTGGCTGGAATGGGTTTCTTGCTATTGGTGCTGCTGCTGTCTGTTGAGTGAGGAGTTGAGGTGGTGGCGGTGGTACTGGATGTTGGCTGTGACATAAGTGAAGAAGGGGCAGGGGCGCCTAATGAAGGGGTCGTCTGTGGAAGTAAATACTGACCCATCCCTTGAGCTTCTAGTGAAGAAGCCATTGATGGGGCCATACCGGCCATCAACTGTTGTTGCAACTGCTGCAAGAGCTGCAACTGGAGAATCTGTTGCTGGTGCAGAGAATACAACATAGTCTGCAAGGTAGCTACGTCGGTGTTAGGCGGGAGGTTGGCTAGATTGTTTTCAGCAAATTGTGCCATGGCAACCTTGGTGCCTTCAAGTGAAGCGAGCTTCACGTTATTGTCAGGGATCCCCAAAGTAGGGAAGGGAAACTGGAACATCTGAGGTAGCATTTCTGGCTTCAGGAAATTAGTTATTATATCTTTAGTTGTCGGATCTTTTCCGTGAACCTTAATATCAACGTCCATGGAGTCCTCTGCGTCATCCATGACATCGTCTACGTCATCATCGACCATGTCAGACCCACCATCCAAGTCATTGGATCCAGCGTCACTCTTGTTGTCTGCTAAGCTAAATTTGTACTTTTCAGATGCCATCATGTCGAAGTTATCCTCGACATCGGAGTCAGGAATTTTGTCTTGGTCGTCGGCGTCGAAACTGGGCGCATCCAGATAATCGCCATTCACCAATGGTTTTGGAGTTGATGAACTTTCGACATCAGCATCAATGTCAGCGTCATCCTCATCTTGACCGTCGTTTTGAACTTGGTCGCCTTTCTTCTCTTCGTCCTTATCCTCGTCGTACATCACAACGATTCTCTTTTGACTACAGTTCTTTTTGTGTGACAGGAAGTCAGAGAGATCGAGAAACTCAGCCCGACATTTACCACAAACGTGGGCATCTCCGAGGCCAGGGGAGCTTGGGAACCGCGACTGGGCACCTGAAAATAGAAGAGGAGACAGATATATAGGCCAGCAATTAATTATCCATTATGGAAATTGTGACGGGTAATAACTTAACAGAAGATATGATCAATTTGTCCGCAATGGCAAGATATAATCTCCCCGAACGAGCAATTATTCATATGACTGATCGCGTACATAATCCCTTACGCAAAGTATAGAATTTGCATAGCATAATTTGTTAATATTCTAATAAGATTTATGGCAAAGATTGAGATACCATCTCTTCAGACAATGGCTATCATTATGTGTATTCACATGGGAGACATCCCACAGATACGAGTATCTATTTGGTTTAATGCTGCATGAGAGGAATACCACTGAAAGACTTTGCGTTATTTTGATCCCTACACGTTATTTTGATCCATACAATTTGGGAATAAGTAATGATTAATTGCTGCTATCGTGTACCAAATGTGGCATGGCAAGATATGCGATCAAGTTACAAAATGCTCCCATGTGGATACATGGGTGTATTATCTCGTTCTGCGCCCAATTTATAACCCATTCAAGCATATAATACGTAAGAGTATTCCTATATGATTCGCAGGCCTTCAATGAGAAAAACCTCCAGGTTCACACGCCGAGGGGTTGCGAATAGCAGAATTCATATGAAGGCAGACTAGGGGCGCAGAGATCAGAGCTGATCTTACGCGATAGTTTTGCCTAGACATAGGGCAGATGGAGAGCTTCAAAGAAATATGATTAATTTCATATGGTGAGAGAAAGGTATGGGCCACACAACGCGATGCTATGGATTCTGAGTATGAATTGTGAGAATGTTTTTGTCAAAGTCCAGACAGATGGGAAAGTTATACTCCGGCACATGGCATTTCTCATATCCTGTGATGATGGACAGGGAAGACTGTTTTGTGAAGCATACACCCTCGATACATCCAAAACACGCTGGACCTCTTCACTTCTGCCCGAGTTGAAACTATAATGTATATGATCTTTTTGAAACCTAACCCGCGCACCCCGAGTGTTTTGCAAAAATATGAAAACTTCCTTTCGACATATGGTTTATGTTAGCTCCATATAACTGATAAATGATATTTTGTGTTGAAATGATTTTTATGTCTGGTATTCGCCGTTTCGCTTGGCAAATTCCATTTCGATGACAGCTCAATGGGAGAGGGCTTATTTCAGTACCCCTGATTCGCTCAAAGCGCGCTATGCCATTCCTCATTAACTAGGGAAACAAATTACTGATGTTATGGCAAGATGAGATAGCAAATTCTAAATATTTCCAGTAATAAGCATGGAAGGCAGATAGCTCGCCAGCCTGAGACTGGCTCCTCAATGATAAAGCTCTCGGGCAGTGAATTTTCACTAGTACCTTCATCTGGTAGTGAGAGATTTTGTAGCAAGCATGCAGAACACGACCAATATTATCTGTCCATCACGATATGTAAATTGAAGCCATCCTCTACGAGCAGTTAACATGAACTCGTAGGTAGCTCCTCGTGAAACGGTTCCCTTGGCTGACAGCGACAGCTAACTTTAACCTCAGGCCCACACTTTCTATCTCTGATTTCGGGAGATTTTCCCCAAAACCATATGTGCCTATGGAGAGCAAAAATCTCTTGTGGTATTAAAGCAGAGTGAGGAAAAGGGACTAGGGCGATCTGTCTGTCAGTCGGGTTATCGCTCTGACAGATCAACAAGAAGTTCGGACCGACGGCTTGGGGGCCTGTAACACGGAGGATCATATTTTGGTCGGCAGGCCCTGTCCTCAAGCGTCAGTTTCTGGACATTACCGTGACAGGTCAGTGGGAAAGAAACCCGACGAGAGCTCTCATTTTACACCGCCTGGACTTTATCTCTGTTTGTCTGAGAGGACAGAGTGGACGTTGGACCAGTGGTCAGGGGCTCCATACTATCCACAATAACCAGCAGTTCACTGACCAACCTTCATGCAGTGAATAACCATAACACCAATTGCCATTCCAGTCAGAAACTGTAACAATTGCAATAATTAAAGGTGAGAGTAGGAAGATGTAAAAAAATATAAGGACATGATAAATAATGGTTATAACAGGTTTAGAGATAAATGTGGTGAGCTCATCACCATCGCAGTCATCTCTATCCTCATCATCATCTGTTCGCCTTATGCTCTCCGAGTGGCTCCTTGAGAAGAAGCTGGCTTCTAACCAGATCCATATGAGCTACTCAGCCCATCTGAGGGCCAGCATGGACCCCGTAAGGCATGTTTATATCAAAAATATCTTGTATCAGTTGTGAGGCCGGCAAGGCGCTTTGCCCCGAGGACTGGAAGCATTTATAAAGCCCTAACTACCTTTATCTGGGGGCAAGCTGCTGCTGCTCTACCTACTCTTATCCCAAGCACAGACAAATTCCATGTGGGACAGCTTGAGTGAATGGCAAAAGGGGGCGCGTGTCGCAAAAGTTGCAGTTCCTGTTTATTTTGTTTTGTGTCCCCCTTCTGTGTCAGGCAGCCTTTTTTCATTCACAGAACTGTTCCAGCTCTGGCTGTTCGAGTTCTTCTTTTTTACAGCTAATCCATCCACAGTATTATTAAATATAGTTTTACGAACAATTGGGGTTTGTTTCCAGAACAGATTCTCAGCATAGCACACATCTCACAATGCTGAAACTCACCAGGCAGGCCACCAGTCCCAGGTCCCCCACTTAACCCCCAACAAACCAAGTCCATGTCACAGATATGAATTAAAGTGATGGATGGCGCCCATCCCGGATGAAATGCTCAAATCTATCAACTTGATTTGCGCAAATGGGCAGCCAGCAAATTATATTATCAACCACACTTCTTCACTCGACACACATGTATCAAAGCATTTATGGGACAGCAGTCTTTAATATTCTGTAAACTAACACCTGCTATGTTTTAAACATTGCAGATAGATTGAGTGAAAACATGAATAATTCTGAGAGGGGAAACCTGAGAGCTTTGAACTCGAGAATGTTCATGAACGTGGGAATAACTAACTAGAATCTAGTTAACCATAGCAAGTCTTGCCAGCAAGCACAAGATACAGCCTGATATCATCTATGTTCAGGGCCCATGTACTTATGCATGCATGACCACACGTTCGTCCGTCAGCAGCCTAGCCCAGTCGGATACGGGGGAGACCTGCCAATGGCCACTTTAAATGTGTCCCTGCACTAATGTCCCCTCTCAGATGAATATGGCCAGAACTGGTAATTCGCATTTATTGTGAGATAAGGGCTGGCACATGGGTCTCATGGGACCGGTGTCACATCGGTCTGTGTACCATTTCATCGGGCGGACCCAAATACTGGCAAATCTCGCCTTCTGTTTAATTCTTATCATCTGATATGGCATCGCGAATAATTGGGTGAAGGCGTGATGAGGAAATATGGTTATAACCATTGACCAACGCCGAAAGCGTGCTTTATTTAATATCGGGATCGGCCTCCGATGGAAGCGATACGAAAACCCCCCACCCCTTCAAGCAAAGCATCGCCCCTTGCCTTTCCACTTGTTAGTGAACGTGGCCTTTAAAAAGCTTGGGCTAAGGTTGCAGGCACAAAAAGGAGTGGGTCGGATGAATGCGCAAGCAAGGATAGAGAAAGGAAAGGAGAAGCACATTAGAGAGGGCTTGTCGTGTGGCGAACATCCTCAGTAGCACCGTGTCAATATTTTATCTGATGCGCCTGCGGAATCCAGATGTTGGAGGCCAGTTGAGGCCAAGTAATCTCCGCCACCTAGGCAGGCGTCAACCATGGTGGCAAGTCATGTTGTTGCCATAGAAGCAGCGTGTGATGACCGTACGTCACCAATCGTGACCTCACACGGTCCGAGCCGCCCTTAACATGGCCGCCCTAATCATTCCATAAATTGATAATAACATTCATAACTCCCGCAATCTGGCCAGGGTCAAAACCTGGGGTCTCAAGGGAACGCCCATCAAGTCGTGCCTTCAGCGCAGACGACATTTTGGGCCTATATCATCAACACGATAAGACTGTCAGGTTACCATGGGAACTCCATTTTCAGGTCTCACAACACCATCTCCACGTGATCACTGGGATCAAGTCACACTTGGAGGGCCAGGCCTACGTCTTAAGGGTGGCTATGAAAATCTATCACTCTCACCTGGGTCCCGGCCCTAACATGATCAAAACATGAAGGCCAAAGATCAAGATGATTAGGTTCAAGTACTACAGCCATCTACATGAGGTAATCCTACCTTGAGGTGATGCTTATGGCTTCACCTTCCTTCAGGCTTTTCAATGTTTAAGCACTGCAAACGTTACGTCAGTTTTATGGTAGATAACTTCTGTCTTGATTCGGATAAGACAGCGATATCCTTCGTCGGTTTTAAACCAAGATACAAGGATTTGGAGGGACAGATAGTTAGATACCGCAATGTACAAGTTCAGACATAACTATAATGCTTGTAGTACGGTCTACGAACCCCTCCAAGCTCAGTACAGCCCCTAATGTGACCATCTGCTTTGTATCAAGATGCTTCTTCAGATGCCAATTACCATCTCCAACCTAACCTCTGTATCAAAACATCAAACAGGAACCCCGCTCAGAAGTCTTGTAAACCTTGTCAAACTTGCTTCTGAGCATTTCATAACCTTCGTTAGCGCCCACTCAGAATGGATCTGCCTCAGTGTCATTTCTACCCAGAGGTATGATGAGGCAACTTATTCATACGGAAAGATATAGACCCCGACTAATTTTCCACAGAGGGGTTTTATGACATGCTTTAGTTTATTTCTTCCCCTATTTGTCAGTTATAGATCTCATTTTAAACACCCTATTACATTGAAGGATAACCTTTACAATGCGTTCGGATTCCATACTCAAATCCCATGTATCACCTTTTTCCCTTTAATCAACTATCATGTGTATGAAGAACCAGGTGCAGAATACACCGTTAGGAACTATTATCGCATATTTAATGGCAAGAGCTGCCCCCCAGCTTTCACGGTAGCTAAACAAACTTAAAGAGGGGCATTGTTAATATCAATTCAGAGTGTAGATATCTAATACCGACAGTGACATTGGCAAAGCACATGCTATCTTGCAGGGGGTCCTTTCATATTTGTTTTCTTATATGTTGAGCAGATTACCAATGAAGCGACAATAGGCAGGTCTGTGGCATTCTTTAAAGCGTGTACCTGACACTCCTTTAACTGTCTTTTCACAGAAGTCCATTCACAGAAATCCCTTAATGTTTAGTAATGAAGTTCACTTCTTTGAATAAGGCCCGAGATCTGCCTGGGAACACTTGGATATCTCGGGCGATGTATGTAAATGGCATGTTCAATGAGGCGGTAATTACTTTCATTGAAACAAGACCTTGGACAGACTATATATTTTCTGCTTTAAAACCATTCCAGGTCTTGACGAACCTGTCTGTGTAAAATGCCTTTATTAATTTAAAGTATATATCAATTTATGCTCACAATTTCTGAAGGATAAAGGTGGTTGACTAATCCTCATGGATGCATCAGTAAATTTGAAAAGGTGGTTATGGGTAACCATGGCGACCATTTATTCCGGTGACCGAAGGGTTGACATTTTCATTAATATATCATTTCTTTCTTCCATCTTGTATTACACACTTGGAAATGGTGGCTGAGCGGAACCAAGCAACAGCTAACATTTAAACGAACTGAAGTGGATATTCCATGGATATCATACAAGTCATCTAATGAGCATGAGGAACATTGTTGGAGAATAATTAATTGTGCTAGATCTGGCCTGCCATCTACGTCAGCGAGGCGGAAAGAAACACAAAACACCCCCAGTTATACATACACATGTAGGAGGTTTACACAAACTCGGCTCAAACCGCTTTTTTGGTGGGGGGAGTACTTGGGTCATAGAACTGGGAAGTCTTTCACGGCCCAACTGTGCCTAACAGGGCAAGCGTAGAAGTCAACACCTGTGCCTTAACCAGAGCCACAGGCTAAGAATATTAAATTTGACTGATACGTCCTACCTAAATAACAGCGGGGGAAGTCTGAGCCTAGATCCGCCGAGCCAGTGAACCCGTGTGTGCGCCACAACCTCTCACTCTCATACTTAGTAGGATCAGGCCCAGTACAGTTGCCGAACGAGTAGCAAAGTCAAGTTTGCCAAAAGGATTGGCAAAGCCCCAGAAGTTGGTCCAATAACGGACACCAGGGAGCCAGCAACGCACAAAGGGCACTAACCGGACTTGACATTAGTAAATTCAACCATCTCTAACAGAGACTTTTATTTAAGGATTAATCCAAATGGGATTTCAAAATTCAAGATAAAAAGTCTACATATGATGCTCCAAAACCAGCCAATGAATGGTGAATACGTAAGGTCAGGTCATTGATGGGTATAGGGCGATTGGGGTAGACATTGTTTATGGGTCATATGAATCGATATATGTTTCAAAAGGTCAGAAAGGGTGCAATTCTAACCTGTTCAGAGCAGAGGTCAGAGGCCCATTCACTAGACAGAATGGTATGCTTATATGATGTATATGATACTTGACATTACTATACTGACATTCAGGAAAATATTACCCAATACTCAACTGAAAAAAAGGAAACTGGGGGTGGGCGCAGGTAATAACCTTTAACTTAGAGTACTACACGTTCGTATATAAAATATGCTCTCTAGTCTAACCACCTTCCAATTGTCATAAAGAATTCTTTCCGGTGAAAGCATTGGTACAGACACGGCGTCTATTACCCTAGCGCAAAACATAAAATATTGAGAGGATTTATAGACGTGAAGTATGAACGTGCCCAAGAAATCCTGGTAGATCAAGAGGGTTTATTTGAGCTTAAGAAATGGCAGGAAGCTCATGTTTGCACAACATGAAGCAGTAGTCAGTGATATATGGTATTTTTCTCCTCTCCTGCTCCAACCAGCCTACGTTGCGCATAACGCCACTATGATCTGTGTTGCTCAGAAACCCTTAAGTCCCCCAGTCTGCCTGATATGGCCCTGTCCCGCTGAGATACACATGTACCTGGATTACATATGAAATCCATTGGATACACCATGCTCAGCATGAAATATATCACTTTTCATTTTTCCCAGTAGGGATGTCAAGGAAAATGTAGAGTGCAAGAAGCAATTTCCGTAAACTAGAGTAATTTATGATGGTGTGAATGCGCCAGATCCAAATGACGCTTTCATAGACTACTGTTACAAAACAAACGTGTCCTTCATAGTTGTGAAGAGCCGAGACAAGTCCTTATAAGACTGGTAATTATAACAAACAACCCATTAAGATGGTAAACATGAACTTCAACTGTCTACTCAACATAGGACCAGCCAATCCATTGTTGAAACATAATAAGAACACTGAATTCTCCCAGGGACATTGACCTCTTTCCAAGCAGCTGTTGAGTGTTGATATTTCTGGTGGCTTTGGTCCGTATGGTACTACTACCAAAGACCGTCTTTGCTACTACTAAAGGCCAATATTCAGCTCAGCTAGAGATAAGGAGGGCTATTGTAAAATCTGACCTAGACTGACCTATAAGCCAATGGTCAGGCAATCGGTTTGAACAAAGCTTGACCCAATGGGCAGCAAACCCAGCATATATGCATGTATGACCCGACCAGGTGAGGTAAGGCAATCAATCGATAGTGGACGTAGTAGCAGTTGAAGTACTGGCGGAACAGAACCAGTAGTTTTATAGGTTGGGTTGGCAGCCAAGGCCATTCTACTGGTTAGTCCCTTCTGATGCAACCTTACATCGCCACTTGCACTCAAGTCGTAGTCGAATTAACCTCACAAGGCACACCTGGAATCACGAATAACTCCCACACAACAGCGAGGAGAGGATATAGGGGCCAGGCCCACAGTGCCCGCCCCGTTTCATTAATAACTTATCCCAGGAAAAGGGGAAACACTATCCTCGAGTCTGCTCCACTAACTTTCTCATGATTTCCATCCACAGCGATGTATCAGATTTTGCATTTCTTGGCACATGTCCAGCAAGCAGGCTTTCTAAAAGGCGTTCCCCAATCCAAAACCCCACTTACTCATATTTCCGTTACATTATCCATCGCCAGTCAATGCCAGCTCACTTTTCAGGTAATAAAATATTCCAATTAGACCTTAATTGCCCCCGTCACTTCACTAGATTGCATGTTCATTTCACCCATGCTTCAGGGCGAAGGTTATGGTATAACAATGATGGATATTAAGCCTATATTTCAACGATTGATTTCTGAACCCGGCGCCGTATGTAATGAAATATTCAACAGCCAATATGATTAAGAAGGGTGCATAAAAAATGAACTTTCCTTTTATGATTAGAATATGGTTACCCAAGTGAGGTATCATATATAGGAAATCTATAATAAGAAAAGGCCTTCAAGTTCATCGCTATGGGGAATTTCAATACATGCCACAACATGAGATTAATACCGGCCTACATGGACTCTTGCCAAGCGTTTAATCCATCTGATGTTGGTTATTTACTTTAAATCACCCGGGGAAAAATCCATTCACCAAGCTTAGGATTGGTATTTAGCAGAACTGAAGCCAACGACTTTAAAGTTTGCATATTTTGGCAGTGAGTATTACGCGCAACCTTTAGAACCGCCAATTCTTGCAACCGTTCTGCGCCCTCACTCTTTCCACGATTTTAAGTCAATAACATACTGCATGATATAAGACCAACACCACATTTACTTTGAATGGGATCCAACATAATATAGAAGAGCAAATAATAAAGCATGAAATTGTTAATTGAATTGGTAACGTAAACTCTTTCGAAAGTTATGGTTCATGCAAAGCAGAAGATCGGTGGAGGGTATACAGGGTCGCCAATGATATTCCCAAGCATTCGGTCATTGTTGTGAAAGACAGTAAAGGGCTACAAGTGCCATGACGTCTGCCTCGAGGCCTTTGGCTAGTCTATGTCTTAGGCCTGTGGTGGGGGCATGCTGGAGACGGATGGCAAGTGATGGAGCGAGTCTTACTCTAAAGGATGGAACACATGCGACTGGACATGCATAAGGTGCCCCTGATAACTGGATGTTTCACGAATCTTTAACGCAAAGGAAATTTCCATATAGAACTATCTAAGAACCACAAAACTATACATACCAAATTCATATTATCTTTAAATTGTTAAAATCAATCTCCTGGTCATATAATCAAACCATGGATACACTTCCTGGGAGTAATTGTAGTAAGAAGTATAAGACATGGGGGTGATGCTAGGCTAGGGGCTAGTACAGGAGCGGACCATGTAGATGTAGCTAGTGCTAATACGGAGGCACTCTCAGGGTGCTTGTATATGCTGAGGAGGTAGGGCCAAGTATGGGCTAGTATGTACACAAGGAGGCTCTACACAGCTACCAATATGGTCATTAATATCATTAGTAGCGCCGTCCCAATCTCGTCAGATATGAACACAACTTGACCTTTCGGTGAAGTGGGGCCTGGACGCGGACACGAACAGAATACAGGTGCCAGGAGGAAGATAGTGCGGGGAGATTAATCGTGGATTGGAGGTAGGGTATTTATGGCGTTTGGGAGACGCATCAGGTGGACATATTCATGTAGTCTTGATGAAATCACGTACATCATCCTGGCTGAGGCTGGGCTTGTCCATCAGCGGCTGAGTGGACACACAGCTGATGTGCGTGTGACGAAAGCACGAGCATGGAAAGGAGGAGAAGGGTGGTGGTGATACTAGATAGATTGAATAGGATGGACTAATGTAGAGGCAGGTAGGAGAGGATGGAGTTCTTAAAGGACCAATAGATGAAATAAGGATATTTGTATCGGCTATATATATAGGGTTAACTGCTGAGGACAAAGGGTCCAAGATAAAATAAGACTCCAAAGAAATGAAATACTAACTTAGAATATACATTTCAGAGATTTGTCTTCCAATAAAAGAATAAACTTTGGATTGATTAAATGGCCCAGGTGATCGGAATGCCGGTACACATGATGCAGTACCAACAACTGGTGAACCAAGTACAGATAATTTATGTTTGCAAAAGGGAAAATTAGTGATGAATGATACTTGCCACAGAGCCAAGTTTCCTTTCAAGGAAAGCAGCAGCAAAACATGTGCGTGACCTCCGGCCCGGCCTCAGTTCAGGTTCCCAATACAGAGGCAGTGAGGACCGTTGGAGGCATACTCATACGGGTCAATATGACTCATATTTATGGCATAATTTCATCGTTAGGCACTAGTCATCATCGCTGGCAATGGCGTTTTTATTCATGCAGCCATCGTCATGAGGAAGGGATCACTCGAACAGCTATGTGCTGGTCTGGCTGAAGATCACTGGCTACATGTACTTTACTACTGGTCAAGAAATGGACTATGTCGCCAGACGGGTATAATAGTCGCTATTAATAACTTTGTATGTACGGGGAGTTATGATGAGTCAGATGCATGGATACAGGGCTTTTAACTGCTTTGAGGAAAGTCCCATGGACAGACACAAGAAAGCTATTATGATGACTCAATAGTATTTTCGAGAATTGATGAATTATTCAATCGTATAATATAGATCACACACCATGGGTATTACCTAGCGGAGTACGGGAGGAACACAGGTATATAAATTCTGAAATCAATGTGTACCACTCCACCCGAAACGTGTCTTGAATTCGGTACAAGAAGTGCGAGATTAATGAGTACACACTGAGAGTGACACAGAAAATACTATCGAGGAATTTGTGTAATTTGAGTTACTTTACATACATGTAGGGAAATTAAAAGGCCAGATTTAGCACCCCACATAATGTTGGAGAAGGAAACAGGTCCGTTGAGAGAAAAATAGGAGTGCGTCCAGTCACAAACCTATTCATCACTATAGGTAAAAAATGATGCACCGCTTGCCTGTCTTCATTATATTCCTTTGTGTGTATTTCTCTGGGATTTTGGCAAAGACTTGGCCATGAGCTGCATGTAGATGCCCCAGCCTGGGAGCAACAGGCCCCTTCCAAGGCCACTTCCATTTGTCGATACATATTTACTGGCGGCACATATAAGGCGATTTCCTCCCCTCTCCTCTCTACGTCAGGCGGAGAAGGAGGAATGGGCAATTTAATTAATCTTGGGGGGGGGGGGATTATATAGGGAGAGACTGATATAGAAGTGGAAGTGATTCACTGAGTATTGGAGCCGTTGGCAGCATGAAGGGTGGGTGGTAGGACGAGTTATTGATAATCTGACGCGGTGTCACCGGTCAATCATGGCATATTTCCTCAGGGCAGCCTAATTGCCCTGGCATATCAAAGAGACACACTCAAGACCCGCCAGATCAATATTGATGGTGTTTTCTCACGGCCTAAAAGAGAGGGGCTGATGTTGAGTGGAGAGGGTTCAGGTCGGGTATGGGTAATAACCCTTGCAACAAGCACGCCAACCCTTTTCCCTTCCCATCACTTTTCCGTTTTCCTCGCATTGCCAACGTTAACGTCGTCGCTCTCGCTGCCCGCTGCCAATGCTCTAAGCATGTGGTCGCCAACCCATCTGCTCACTGAGCGCAGGAGCAGATGCTCGCCAGACGCTTCTATAGCGAGCGCAGATGGAGGATCCAGCGTCGCAACCACAGCGGCTGCAATCATATGCCACAGCACAAGAGTAATCTACCAAATATCATCCATTTGAAGCATATTTTTAATGGAGCACCTCACACATAGGAACCAAGCCTGGGGGAAGCATACAATGCTCGAATATGAAGCGGATCCAAGACGCAATTCTAAAGGGAATTTACGATTTCAGTTGTCACCAGGAACAAGCGAGGAGGAGGTGATGTTGGCGGAAGAGACCAGCTAAAGCCGCAGCTGGTGCCGTACCTGTGCACCGATTACTACGGTGAGGCTCTTCTTGTGTTCTGGGTTACAGGGTCAAGGTCATTCATTATGCGTCAGATGGCGCTTCATAGAAAAACAACACAGGGCCAACACATGCGAGCAATTTTGTTCTGATATTTCAATCGGGTCCAGTCAGAATTTTTTCACAACTAATTACACTATTCTCCATTCATATTTAATAGAAGATCGATATAAGTACCTATTGCGCGAAGGCAACTTCTAGATCCATATCCTTAAATGTCTTATTTATGAGCAATCGGATACATTTTCTGTGGTCAATAAAATTCGCATCAACCGAATGTGCACTGGAATGGTGTGACATGATATTACCCCTGCGGAGAGGGGAGAAAGTGTTCCGGCCGCATAAACCCGTAGGAAATATCATTACAGCTTTGAGAATGGCTGAGGCAGCGCCATTTATATCTGATTATCGCAAATCATTTCATTTCCTATTCAATATTCCACTGGTGCCTCAACCCCCGGGCCTAGGAGCACAGGCTAGCGCCTTGTAATGAGGGTCCCTACAGGCTTGTAGCGGCACTTGTCACCCCGAGCTCAGGGGCCTCCCAACACCCATCGACGCTTTGAATCATATTGATTGATTCTCCGAGCTCCAACAGGCCCCCTATATCATATCACAGTCATGTCTTGCCATGGGCTGGCCGCCCTGGCTGATCAAATTTTAGCCAAATGTGGCGCGGCGGGCGCGGGGAAATTTGCGGGGTTAATGCGGCAAATACACGGAAGCAGGGTGGTCAGAAATCGTATTATATCCATAGAGGTTGTGTGTGGGCTGCACACCAAGTAGAGACGCCTGGTCATGCTGCCGGAACCGCTGTGCCCTCACATGTACAGGTTCAAAGCAGCAGAGCCACCTGTAGGTGGAGCTATTCATTGGGTCAAGCGCGGTCAATATAAAGGGCGCACCCTACCGGGCGGAAAGGTTAGATGCAAGTGAATAACATGCTCATGCACATTCAAAGGTTAGAGAAATAAGAGACACTGAGAAGTCAGTCAGTTCTTTGGGGGCATTTTAGACACATGATCCGATTGACATCATTGTTGTCATGGTTTCTTCGTGGGCATATTTCATTGAGAGGTATAACGAGTCCAGAAAAGCTAATGGAAAAAATACCAGCATTATTGGGTAAATAATGGGATAAGCCGGATATAGCTGATAATGTGTCTGTTTTGCCTGGTGCGCCACAGAGAGGGCTTCATTCATCTATTCACAAGATGGACAATAGGCCCTGCTTTAGTCACAACCGATACACAGTGCCCCTTCACCTTCTTCACTTAGAACACAAAACGTGCTGAATCCAGCCAAGGCTGGTCAGAGAAGGGACGGCGGACATATTGACAGAGCCTGGTGCGTAAAAAGCTTGTTCCGGCTTCAGGCAGCCCCATCCCTCCCGCTGGCCCTTTATTGTAAGTTCTGTGGCAAATCATAACCAGGGGCCTCGGGGTCCTGGCCCTCGCAAACATGCCAACCTTTAAGTCCAAGTGTCAAAATTAACCTCACCCCTCGCATTATTGTACACTGGCCACACAAGGCAAATATTATATTTGGCTCGGGGGCCAATCTCCAAAGCCCCTTCACGGCCCTCCTATCACGTTGATGCTCGGCAAATAAGGAAGGATGCGTGGCAAGGGGCAACCTATTTGGAATTGGGACCAGTTCAATGAATCCCCCAAACCCCCCAACCCACCGCACACACACCCAAAGCAGAAAATTGTCTCAATAGGAACTAAATCTCAGGTCCGACAACTGGTCGTCCCCTTTGCCCCTCGCCAGTTGACTGAAGCGACAGCGACCGGAAACGGGAGAATTATTAGTCACAAAACGTGGAAGACTATTGTCAGTAAGCGAGTCCATATACACGGGGCCATGAATCATGATTCACCCACGGCCAGATCAAATTGTATTCTTTGGTGTTCAGAATAAACATCCAGAAGCCCCTAGAATCCATAAGCGGCGGTGTTGGTGCAAGCAAAACAGGACAGAGCGCATGCCGGCTTGGTTTTACAAGCATTTATGCATATAAAACGAAGCCCTCTAATGCCAGAGCATACATTTAGACGGCCATGGGGCATTAAATTTCAGAAAGATGATTTTCACGGGGACAAAGTCCTAGTGAACTTGTTGTATCTTGCTCTTGTTTTCCACGTACAGCGGATATCACAATCCTTCAACATTGACCTGTGACCATGACCCTTAACATGGAAATCCCTTTGCTCGTGTAACTAAAGAATTCACCTGTTATGCCGATGGAAGTGATAATCAATAGTTGCACTGGTGAGGAAACTTAAACTTTAAACTGTTCAAAGTTTAGAGTCATCGATAGAAATCTATAACAAAAAACTATTGATGATGGAATTTCCAATGCCATGGGAGACCTAATTTCCGATGAAATGGCAAAGAGCAAAGCAGATAGGTATCCGGAGTCAGATGTGTTATACCACCAGACCGATTATAATACTTATCATTCAGAGATAATTACAACCATCGGCGGGGAAGCCCTCCTTAAATATCTTGAGGAGGGTTCGTTTTTCAGGCCCCCTCAAAGGGCAGGACTAAAACACCAGCATTATGCTCCCATTGTTCGCTAGTTGACATATTGTGTAAGAGGGTCCCCCGGCTAGGCTTATCTGTTAGTCAGGGGTCATCATGCGACCCCTCAAACTCGCTCATTGTTAAGCCGGTCAGGCTTTTAAAATAGGGAAAAATGACAAGGAAGAGAGGCATTGGTACAAAGGACAACAGTTGCTGGACCTCGTCAGATAGGTCATCCATAGACATTACGTAATAGCTATCAGATTAGGTGAATCCAATAAGGCATATATATACAATGCAGACCAAGACTATTGAAAAGGACGGGAAAATATTGAATGGAACCTATCCTCATATATATATAAAGGGACTACTTTACCTGTGACAATCATGGTTGAGAAAATTGAGGGAAAGGGATGGCATTAAACTTTACCTCAACATTGAATTGTCGCAATAGATAAATGGGAATCATTTGTTGGTTTAATAGTGACTCTTAACCTATCCGTCTACGTTTTTTTTTTTACAATTGAGCATTGAAAGCAATAGAAATGACTTTCAGGTTTATGAATCGATTAACCGCAGAAAATCGAGGGTGTACAGGATGTGGTAGAAAATGTTAGCATATATGATAAATCTTATTATGAATGCCTTGAACTTGAGGTGAATAGTTTACCTGGGCCGCCTTCAATGCATGTGGTATAGGGTGACTTTGGAAGAAGCCACAAGAAATAATCAACTAGCTAGAGCCAGATAGCTAGACCACACGTTCAGCATGTCCCCTTCCCTGAATATCTAATTCAAACTTCCACAACGGCCTCCCTGTCGTCTCAAAACCCTCTGGAAGCCCCAAAGTGCCCCTTAAAAACCTCCGAGTTGACAACTTTTAGCACATGCAGTTTTTTAAGCCTATTTCAGGGAGTATTGTGATATGAAACTCAAGAGGGCAGCTTCCTGCGGGCAACAAGACCTCCCTAGCTATGACAAGTCTTGCTAGATCCAACCTACCCCAGTCTTGGCCAAACAAAATAACTTGTTCCCACTTGAGCCTCCAACTGTCAATCAAAATTGTAGCCGTCATTGAGCCAACTGTCATGCGTCTGCATATATATGTATTATGAATGGAATATTGCATCTATACCAAGGATGTCCGCTTTATATCGCAAGCACAATGCGCTCCATTCATTCGAGGGATTACATTATGAAAGTTTCGAGAACAAGAAATGAAGTGTTAAGCTTGCTCGGTGGAACCATTTTTTGTGTGTTCAGAATATGTAGAGTGGGGACACAGACATGTCAGCAAGTATGAATCAGAAGCGACAGATTCTCAGAGGACCCAACAACCATCGGACTTGAGATTACAACAGGTCGCTCTTTTCTAATACAAAGATTTCTATCATTCCAAACTAACTCCCCACACATCTGTCCCTTGCCTTGGGTATGATGCGCCAACCTCAATAGCGAAGCTTTTAACTCTTACTTCATACATACTCATGCCTTTATGATAAAACACATGTCAACACATAGGATACTCATAGGCTCCAGCCCGGAGATTCCTTACGTTAAAAATACGCATACTTCAAGAGAGTGCAGTGGTTAAATGAAGGATATCAGAGTGACGAGGTACAAGGAAGTTGGGAAAGCTATGCTCTAGGCCTCACACAGACCCAAGTATAATAGCATGAATAAGCGAATCTAAAGGCCGAGTCCCCCAGGGAGCCATGTGCTCTGCCTCTCGTAAAAAGTTACCTTTTTCACCCCAACTGATGCGTCTGTTAAATATCAACTTGTATGCTTAGCAACATACGTGTACACATTGAGTGCAAGAAATATTTATGCTAATGACCCAATATGTGAGCGGGGAGGATTGTGAGAGGTTGGATAGGGCAGGACTGGGAAGAGAAGGAGGAGGAGAAGGACGAGAAGGGGATTTAGTCTCAGCGACAAAAGGGTCTTGTTCCCGGATCTTTAGCCTTGATATGTGGCACGAATGCGTCGTCGGTCGCTGGCTGACATACACCTTTATGAAACATGATCGCTGCATGTCGGGCCAAAACAAGAAAGTCTTTCTTAGACCCAAGTAAATGATGATACCTTTGTATCTTGTCATCTTAAATCCCAGACTGCCTGGGAGGGAGCAATGAGAATGAAAGGGAAAAAACTCGGTTTAACACTTGAATTCAGGAAACAGGGGATAGAATATCTAGCATTCCGTCGCTCGAGGTCCAGACAAAAGGGGGGGTTTCACATATGGAGATATTAGGCTAACAAGTCCAGGCCCTGTACCACCGTAGCTGAGGGACAAACACAGGATATTAATGGAAACATTGCTAAGTTGAGCCCAAGTCATACATTCCCTTGGAAATAGTATATACCTTAAGAATATAAGCAAATACAGAAGGGTCAACAGAGGGAGATGAAAGCTAGTGGGCGCTGGCTTCAGCGAGGGGGACAAAGTGTGTATTAAAAGTCTAACATTGTTTCCCATGATCCCCCGCTTTAGAATGCTCTAAATGTAGCGGAATATGGGTCCTCTTAAACATCCTTTGTTTCATTGGAGCCTAGCACGTCGCATAATTGTTACTATGTTCCATGTATGTTAAGCCTTTATGACAACAGACTATTCTCAGGCGGCTTAAACAGGGATGGCACTCGTAGCTGGGGTGTTAGAGGGTGTTTTTCCATGGTGGCGTTATGGATCGGACAGCAATCAATAGAGACCCGAGCCCAACAGGTAAGATTGTTTGCACGTTAATTGACAGTACTTCCCCTGCATACCAACGGAGGAAATGGCGCTTAAGACAACTTTAATTGAAGTTCTGCTCCATGAAAAGTACTTATGAAATTACTGCGGCTATGCTTTATTTGCTGGGGGCTGGGCTGATTGGTCCTTTGAAGATATGGGCGGTTATGTACGCTCGGGGTTTGTTTTGCACCTGGGAACAAAGGGGCATTTTTATCCCACATAATTAGCTCAGGCAGGTATTAGCCAGGAAAATTTCTTTGTAATTTCATAAGTAGATTGCCATTAATTATACCTAAGGAAAACAATGCACAAAGAGCACATATTTATTGACATTACGTAAACAGCGAGCAACCTTAATTGAATTAACGCGGCGGCGGAAAACAAAAGCCTTTAGTCCTGGCAAATTGCCTTTTGCATGAACAAAATATGGTTAATTTGATTATTGCATATCCTGTCAATGTGGGGTTCATCTTATAATCGCATTAAAGAATAGGGACCTAAAGCTGCTAAATGGTCGCAATCACGATTCTCCCAAGGCGATAAGTGTATTTTATGGTATAGTGCTTGCCCCAGTGAGAAATTCCACAGGAGAAAGGTAAATTTAAAAACCATGCATTTGGCATCGGGCCACCCTTCACCACCAGAACCCGTGTCAGTAATGCTTAAACCAATACAGTTGTTTAGGCTATAAAACACAAACATTTCATTCAGGCATTCGCGCCAAGGCTGGCATTGAATCTATATTTCTTTTTAATTCAACGATTTTTCCTGAGCTCCGGAGATCGATATAACTGCACCGGAATCTTATGGTTGATTTCATAACTTATGCTTGCCGTTTCACCACTCTTGGATGATTTCTCCCCTTTATGTTAAAAACAAGTACCCCCCCCCCCCCCCCCCTCGCTCCTTTGTGCTAGTATTCAATCCTAGCAAAATCAATTTAAGTTATCCGAAATAGACGGGACCTGAAAATCAATCCGGGGCATAGAGATCTAATATTAAATCACTTTCTCCAATCCCCGGCGGTCTAGCAAATAAAGAATTTCTCATTTCAGATGTCAAAGACTAGAACTTCATCCATCTAGAGTAAATAGAATTCATTTGAGAAAAGACGTGGAGTCGAAATCAAAAGGACAGAGAAATAAGCGAAGTGGAGTTGCATCGAGATCCAAATGTTTAGCGTGCTACCCTCCAGCCATGAGCCCCAAGGGTCATGACCCACCAATCCCCATGGCAACCGGGGAAATGGCCTGTGAAGCCATAACGCGTTCGCCCGTAAGTCTGGCTCCAACATGCAAATCTGTCAGGGACCTTCCTTCCTTTCCTCCTCCCAACCTGAGATGGGTCTAAGGAGGAGAGGAGAGGAGAAGGAGAATGGGTCAAATGATGATGAGTATTGGGATGAGCATCGGGGGAAAACAGTGTTTTTTTATAGAGGGAAGTGGGGTAGCAGGGGGAAGGTAGCAGAAGAGTGCATGTGGTGTTTCGACCTGTGACAGTGTTGAGCAAATCACATAAGACATCATTAGCTCAAAGCAGGATAACATTGAGGCAGACATATACACACCAAATCATTACGGTATTTTAATAATTGGAAATAATTCAGAATAATTGTATGTATCTAACAGAAAAAATATTTTTCATCAATTTCTATTCCATTTACTATTTAAATTCAAATACCTTTATTACAAGCTGCACTTTGCTAAATCTACAATCACCTAAAAAAAGTTTTGTGTGTGTCTTTATCCCTCTCTCCACAACACACAGGTGTTACATACTGCGAGTGGACTAATAACGACGATGCCATGTCTACAAGGGTTGATTGCGATCCATATTGCGATAAATCAGGCGCAAGATGTGAAGAAATGGGCGAGAGATAATTTAGGAGTTATTGGGCATAGATTGTAACATGTGAGGGATTGGGCGCCGCGCCACACCAACGCCCCCTCGCCTCGCTTCACCATTACATATGGTCAAATCTCGTGACCCATAATCATAATAACGGCAAATGGACCCTGAATCTCATGTCTTCCTGGTGCCCATGTCAAATACTAATGTTGCTGGCATTGTAATTAAGTGTGGCCCGCCCGACCAGCACAAATATGTTTCCTTTGTGCCGGAGTCCGGTCGGGAGAGGCCGCCCCATCTGTAACCCCAGCCCCCGCCCCCCATCACTAATATCACTCACTGATTCACAGCTAGATGAAACATGGGACAAAAATTAATAATATCGGGCTTGCATGACAAGCCAGCACCTTGCATGTGAGAGTGTTAGTCGGTGGGAATGGGGTACAAACCCCTTCACCCCCCCCCCCCCCACCCCCCCTCACATACACACTATCGCCCACCCCTTTTTTCCCAATATCCACCACCCCCTCCTAACCTGGGTCTAACTATAACACTTGGGCTGGTCTGAACGACTTGGTCTGTAGTTAAGCATTGTCTGATCGAGGCGAGTCCATGTATCTGTGCCACATTCATTATTGAGAATGACCCATGTCCGGCAGATCTGGCTGCCATACCTAGCAGGCTCTACTGACCAGTGGTCTTAAATCACTGAACAGATCAATGGTATCACATAGCAGCGCACGTCTGGCAGCAAAATGAAGCCTACGCATGGCATGGCCGTCAGCAGTGGGGAAAAGTAAAGCAAATATCACATCAGCCAAGGCAATCAACAAATCACAGCATCAAAAACAAGTCAATATTTATCACCTCCATTTTGTCGAGGGGCGTTGTACAAAGGAGCTGCAGATTCTGCAGGGGAGTCCACTCTGACACAGGTGTTCAGCTACCAGTAATTTTCACAGGTCTCGGCAATATGACACCCCATCATAAATACTAAGCATATAAATAATTTATTGCAGGGGATAACTGCCAACATCTATGCTAATGCTCACCGGTAAAGAGCTGCTTAATACTCAGCCCATTAATTCAGACTTCTGCATGTCATGGATCAGGCAATACATCAGAGGCAATAACTATATCAATCATTCGCTAGCATTTTCTATAGCTCTCTTTCCCAGCAACTTTTACAGGCCATATAAGGCATACTTCATATTTTAAAAGAAATATAGGCCATCAAGTCACATCCTTAAAATGTTTAACGCTCGCCCTTGGTCATCGAGCGACATCACTTGATACGGGTCCTCAGTGGTCTAAACCTGTGCTCATCTCGTCACACCTAATGATGACAAGTTTCCATGACAACGAATCATGGGCATCACGTGATCCACACCTTTCCATGATGTCACTAGACACCAGCAACACTTCGCGGTCTTCCAAACCAAATGACCCTTTGACCTCTATTTTGTGAGGAGCTGCTCTCATGTTGAGGAAGACCTAGTGTAATGAGGGGCTTTGAGCCAGTGTCAAAGTCAATTAACCCTTTTCAAAATCAGAAACTAAAAATAAAAATAATCGCACAATATGGCTTTGTTTGCTCAATTAGATATGGAAACACAGCACTTAAAAGAAACCCCTTTAAGATATTGACTCGTTTAAAATACAAATAAATGGGAATAAAGGGGGCACCTGCTTGCAGCTATTAAATGCTGGGGCCATAATAAGCCAATCTGAGACGATTGAATTGAAAGCATTTCAGCGAGCCTGAGTGAAAACACGATCGCCACTAACCTCAGTGCCTTATTCGACTCCACCACTGGAGTCGAGTAAACTCACAATAGACGAGTCGTTGACCTGAGGAAAGGGGTCAAATAGGCAAATCAGATCAAGTCCATGATACTTAGCGACATTGAAACTGTTGTAAAATAGACACGGGCTGGCTTCCACGTCCATTCAAGCACCACCGCGGGATGTTGTGTGTCTTGGTTGTAATCCTAAACATGGGAGGGGAGCAGTAGTTAGTATAGTACTTGTAGTAACAGTAGTAGGAGGGATTTGTCAACCAGACCAAGCTATTACTACGATGGAGTATCGCTGGAAATCGGTCACAGCGCGCGCCTAGTTGTTTGTCTCAGGCGAATATATACATCACCGACTCCCAATATTTATAATTTAATCAAATCGATAAATACATTAAAAATGATTAGCATCAAGCTTGATGTTGAATACATAAGCAAGATTCTTTATATCTCGTCTTGTGGAATGGAGTTGTCTGTAACTTGCGTGTATAACTCAAAAGATGATTAACAGGGGAAGAAGAAGCATTCGACATCATATAGACCCTTCTGTAAGTCGGCCTTTCGTGACACTATGTAGAGACTGAACACACACACTGGCACCAAAGCTTCACTATCGAGTGCAAACCACCCAAGACACTGAAGCCCCATCCAAGATTCATAGCCCTTCGATCAGAGTCATTCCCATTGACAAGAGCATGGTGCACCAGTCGGCATGGAAGCTTGCCCTACCGACAAGGCGCCTCCTTCACCTGCCAAAATCTGCCCAATGCATCTGTCAATTCATACCTCATATCCTTTTGATATGCGGCCACAGAGGTAGCAAGCAGGTGCTCGATATGTAAGAGAGCCGAGAAAACCAATACCATTGATCTGGCCTTCTCTCATGTTTTAACCACTCACTTCCTAACTACTTTCATATCAAGGCATGCACAGCCGTCACAGACTTCCTCCAAAAGATACCACATATGCCCCGGACTTGCCAAATTCCCACCGACCCACCACATGTATGTTGCAGTGAAAAAGGTAAATCAATCGTATTGTCTTTGATAAAAGTAAAAATGAAAAAAGACATGCCATTACGGTTCTCTTATGTTTGTTTGGCTCAGTCCAAAATGTACTTCATTTCGGGGATTGTTTTTTGTTTCCCCACTGATGGCACGAATGGTGGAGGAGTTTAATAGAAATGTGCATATATATATATATCAGGTGACTGATTGTCTATAGTACAGTATATACAAATATGCATCAGGGCATGTAACCACCGGAGAGTTAGAACAAGAGTTCCCAGGAATAAAGTGAGAAGAAGCTAGATAGAAATCCAGAGGGAGATATCCTCTTTCTGAATGACGGTGTATTGTTTTGAAAGGTTTCTGTAACCATAGAATGACAGTGCCAGACTGATAGTAAACTTATCCTGAAACATTAATTGACTAGCTGGATGGGGAGTAAACAACAATACTTGACAACGGCCGTGCACAACTCACCCCCTATTGTCCCATGGATATCAGCAAATCACCCCTGGCAAACACTGTTATGGACAAGTGGTCTGGAGCACTCCAGAGTTCCACTAACATGGTATTGGCCCAGCGAAACTCAAGATGACATGGTCGATGCTTTGGCACTTTCGCCCCGACAGAAAGAGTGACATAAGAACAAGAGATACATCTGACATTATATAGCCGTCGCTTCTTCTGTATAATGAGTGGAAACAGGAGAGGCAGGATACCGGGGCATTGTTTTCTGTTGAAATAGGAGGGCCACACAGGTTTGCACCGCAGTAATGCGCCTGTGGACAATCAGTTGCCTGCCTTCCTATAATCACACTGATCCATCTATTTCTGCGAGGATGATGGCTTCTAAATCTTATGGGGATCGGGTGTGTGTGTGTGTGTGGGGGGGGGGGGGGGGGAGAGAGAAGCCAAATTATGTTCTCAAAGGGAGGATGTTGGAAGAAGTGTGCATACGTGACGTGTTCAGTTCTTAATTAATTTGCGATTCTGTAAAATTATCAAAATAATCCCTATCGATAATCCACGATTCAAGTGATGATAAACCATCGAGTTGTTAGACCATAGAGTTTTTACAATACACCTCTGGGCTAGGACTTGTATCAGTAATATACGGTAACTAATCCTACCCTCAACAGCAGGCATGGTGCGAGGATTGTGGGGTGGGTCAGAATTGCCCACAAGAGGTTTGTTTGCTAAACGATTAAAAATTCATAATTCGAGTTTTTCTGATCAATATACTCGGGAAATGATGCAGATGAGTTGGATAGATAGATGGATCATGATGCCAATTTAAGGCACCGATAGCATGAGAATTGTATTGGATCATTAGCATTTCATTGATATATCCTCCGATATTGGAAGAGCAATTGATTGATGCTGATGACACACAAGAAGAATACACACTTGGTGCCGATCCCCCCCCCCCCCCCACTTCCCCCCATCAGATGAACTGGACTCGCTGGTCTCAGTGGGCAGCGAGAGCATGCAACCAGTACACTTTTGATACACCATTCGGCCTCGCAAGACCCAAGAGATTTGTTAATATCTACTAAGAAGATGCAACCGGAGGATCGCAAACATTATCTTTAAAAATCCCATCCACCATCCAGTTCTTGAAAATTACAAGCAACTTTAATAAATCATAAATCATTACAATGGGTTTAAAGAATAAAATGTGAATCCAGATATGTGTGGGGGTCTCTGGAGTGATAGATGGCCTCTAAAACATAAGAGAAACGCAGGAAAATGTCTTTTTTATATTATTTTTCCCGCCATAGCGGAGAAGGGGAATCTCTCAAGGTTCTCAAGACCGAGATATAGGTACCATTCCTTCACGGCGTCTCAGCCAGCATCCTCCGCCCAGTCAGACCCAGGAGGAGCGGCGTCTTACACCTGTCACCATGGAGAGGGAACCTGGAGCCGGGCCAACATTTTATCTGCATTCAAATTCATATACTAAAACCTATTTTTACCAACCAACCCGTTCTATAATGGCTACGTTGATATTCGACCATTCAATTTCAAATATTGACTTTTTTCATTGATAATTATTTTATAATTCATTCCAAAATTTAAGAACGCAAAAATAAAGGTTCCAAAACTGGATCGGTGACAACGATGGTTCGATACTTTTCCATTACAATCCATTATCTTAGCCATACCTGGTATCCACTGGGGAAAACTAAACAGATCAAGTATACACATATATAGGAGGGCTGGTGGTAGAATGGAAGTGTGTGATTAGTATCAATCAACTTTTGGCACTGAGTGATCCATATGATCACGTTCTGATATGAGTGCAGCTCATTGATTCCTAATGATGACACACACTGGTAGTTGTTTGATCTGTTGGCGGTATGATGCCTTCTCACACAACCCTTCCCTGTGCTTCCATGCCATGGCGTATATATAGCTCCACCCTACAACTTAACCATAACACATAACACGCAGAGCATTGCCATTGATCCTCGTTCATTCATTCTCGTCTTTCTCTTCACCCGAAATCTATCGCTCGGGTTTGGTCACAAAAGCAACATTACAACTGTTACTTGACCGCACGTAACCGACCCGAATCTCCCAACCAATACCGATCCCAGCCCGGAGAGGTAGCGTATTTGTTAAAGGGTTGCACACAAAGGAGCTCCAGGAAGATGATTCTAGGGGAGTTTCATGGAATTTCTAGGTAGCGCTAGACATATATGAAGAACGACATGTAGGATTGGACACATAGCGGCGATGGCTGCTATGGCGAACCGACCGTGCTTTTCCTCGCAGGCGGGCATCTTGCGGGCCCTACCACCACTCACTCACTCACTCACTATCTCTCAAACAATACACATGATCACCGAATCCCCAAACCTTCCCCTCTGCTGGCCTGTCAATACCGATCAACAGTCTAACTGCAGCAAGGAACCCTCTCTTCCCGGAGAGGGCAAAATCAGGGCCCTATTATGCCAACCCAGGCTCCATGGCATGACATGCTACTGATATCATCACATAGCATGGGGGTGGTGATCGCCTGAGCCAAGGCAACAGAGCGGAGTTACGGGGGTGGGAGAGCGTGCGATATGAACACCGAGTAACGGCATCAACCCCAGTAATATCCCGACAAAATACTCGCACGAGCAGCGGTCTCCGATCCGAGGGAGAACTCGACTCGGTAGTAGTATGTTGCGTAGTTAATCCTGTTTGTAATAGGGCCCATCCACAGGGCTAATCTATTAACACCCCCGCAGGCCGTTCCATTTAAACCAGGTCAATATACCCAGACCTAAAGGGCCTCACATTAGCATAAACAATTTAAAAATTCAAATTACGAAATGAAGTGAATTATAGTGCAATTCATGTACTACAAACGAATGGCAACTTGTTGACCATTTTCCTAAATATAAGCACTAATGTCCTCAGAAGAAAAAAATAAAAAGGTTAATTTAAACAATAGATATACATAAAAATAAAGGAAACTATTCATCCCTAAAACACAGGGTTTCCATACCTGAGACATGCATGGTCCTTGGCAGCTTGATTCGAACCATTTTCCTTGTTACAAAATATTAGTCACTGGTTTGATCTCAAGATTATTTAAATATTAATTTCCACCATTGCAGCAATTATCAAAAAGGCATGATGATCGACTGCACAATCCTCTCGTCTTGTTTGGGTGGTATTCGAACACGCAATAGGCATGAGGATACAAGATGATTGTTGGCAGAACTTGGTGTCAGGAACGAGTGTGTTAAAGCATGTGAAAGAAGCATGTGAGTGTCATGTAAGCTGTTCATGCTCCTGTGATCCCGATATCAGCGACCTCTCTTCCTCTCGTTCAATTTCTGTGAGTCCCTTTTCCTCTTCTTGCCCGTGTCCTCCACCTCCTCCCCAGTCCTATCCAATGAACCCACATAAACTCAACTGAAGCCCATCATAATGAGAGCAAGTAGAGAGAGCACATCACAGGTTAAACACACCGCCGTGCACACACACACAGGCGAGCAGCAGCATGTCCCAAGACCAGATATGATAGCTTGACGTTGATGAGGGTCGGTGGTGGTTGATGCTAACTCTTCTTTAGCTCTTGGGTGATGTTGATGGAGAAGTCAGAGTATGGTTGGTGAGGGGGAGAGGGGGAGTGCGTGGTGGGCGGGTGAATAAACGGAGGCAAAGGGGGGAGAGCACACTTGTCAATGATGTCCCATCAGGCTCAGTAATAATGACAGGTGGCAAATGTTGGTGATACACGAGTTACCATAAAGTACGCACCAACCCTTTCCTCCTACTTATCTCCCGCTCTCCCTCCGCCTCCTTTATCTTCCCTCGAGAGGACAATAACAAACAACAACAAGCCCCTCGTCCTCGTGATGTCCAATAGCAACCACAGACGCTTCCACTCTGCTTGTATCTTTCTTCTCCCAGTAGTATCTCCTTCCTCCTGTACGTCAATGCTTCGTACTGGTCCTAGTAACAGCCACCAAGACCTGGAGGTAAAACTAGCTTTCACTCAAGCGCCTATGATTATTCCATATGGGGTCATAAGACCGGGAGCAACTCCGAGTTTCTCCGGGACTCCTGCTTATGACAACCGGTGAGATATGAGACACAGGGCCGGTAGATCCATGCCTTGGCTGCCAACACTATCTCGACAGTACCTCACTCTCCTTCCTCCACTCTCCCCTGCTTCCACCTACGTCCATCCTTCCTCGGCAACCAACCAGAACAGGCAGCGGCGCTTGCCACAAAACCCCACGCGGGGGAGCCACTGCGCCATGACAGTTCCAGATCACCAACAAAATAAAGCCACCACGCATCTCGCCTCCTCCTCCCTTCTGGCCTTCCCCCTCCTCCTCCTAGTACTCGCATCAAATTAGGGATCCATTTTTAAAAACCAAATCACCTGCTCTTGCCTTTACCGTCCACCCCAGTTTATCTAGAGCACACATGTGACCAAAAACACATTTTAAAAAAAATATCTAGAATACTTTCCTCGGAAGAAAAATAAACTTCACTTCCACTACACAACTGCTGCGTAAAAATAGCATCATTAACAAAACACTATCACTAGACTTTTTCCCCAGTGCTGCCAGACCACCCACCCGCTGTTGCTAATCTTTAAGTTCCACTAACCTCATTTCTTTTAGCGCCTTCCCACTTTTAAAGCAAGGAAGTTCAAGGTCTCAAACGGGGGCCTTTTGTGTGACATGGACAAGGCTTGTGCCATGGCTTTGTTGATGGTCACTACAGCCGGCTACTAGGCAGGATTCACCCGACTCAGGCCACCATTCACCACACCATTGTACGAGCTGACAGTAAGCCAGCAAGAATGGGGCTATACTTTTTTTTAACATTTTCACAACAATTCAATTGCTTAAACATAGCATATCAGCAACTGCATTCGGTGGTAATTTACGTTTGGTAGGACATATACAGATACATATTTTAGATAGGATTGGGTGAAATTCGATCCAGTATATCAGGAGTACATCTAGTGTTCATCGGAAGGAAATTGTAATGTGTGACAGAACATCTGCCATGGGAGCTTTTTTGCAGCAAGAGCTGAGCATCGATGCGCATATATACCAATTATTCAATTTGTTATATGATATGCTCTGTTCATCAGAAGGTCAGACAGGGAGGAGGGGATCAGGGATGGGACCTGAGGTAGCAGGATAGGATGGGTTGGTGCCCTCCACGGTCTCCTCCAGTCCAGAGATTTCCAATCTTTCTCTGCTTCCATCGCTACCATTGATTTAGCGTATGGGAGCAAGGCCAGCTGGACGAGCCTGACATGATGCGGCCTTGTACTGGCCGAGGTGGAGGGTGAAGGGCAGGAGGAGTTGGAGGGAAGGACAGGAGTTTAGGTAATGAGAAGGGCGAGGTATGGGATTCACGAGAGCGATTCTAGCTAGTTGTGGTGGGCTCTCTCCTCTTGCTCTTTGTGTAAGTCAATCCCAATCGTCTAGCCCCCGTTACACAACCCCACATAACATATGACATCACGGAGCATCTTATCCCTGACCCCCAACCCGCCCCCTGAGTCAAGTCTCTAGACTGGACACTAGACCCCGGTTTACCCTATAGAAATAATAAACATCGAGTCCATCATCTGGCCCCTACAGCCTGCCCGCCCTTGCCCAAGCAGGGAGGGGCTGCATGCTTCATTTAGCCTTGGTTATGCTAGCGGAAACGTTTCTTCTCCACAGACCGTGTGAAAATAGGGGCTTGATTGACGGATTCTCTCATGCTTTTTGCCACTTGTATCTATTTGTTTATTTTCTTTGAAGACGTAAAGAGAGCATCGTATCTTCTTTAAAAAGCAAGGTATTTGAACAAAAATTTGGAAAGTTGTGCTCCTCTAACTCAGCCCAAAATGATTCCATTGCTCCTCTGCTAACTAACAGCTTCTCTATGTCAGTCCTACCTTGGATCCTCAGCTTAAGAATCCCCCCTTACCCTGGCCTACTTCTGTCAGTGCGACCCATCTTGTCGCTCAGTGTCGCCTTGAGGTTCACGCCTGTAATTTCCTATACACCACCCACACTAGCAACAGCTCCCATTGTCATGGATACATGTAGACCTAGCTTTTATCTCCACCGACAACCCAGCTTTTTTCCCAGGGCGATGTCGCAGCAAAAAAACATCTCATGGCTTCCTAAAGGAACCCGTTATCAGATGAAAATGAGATCTTAGCTTTTAGGATATTGATTGATTAATAGAGGACTGTATGCAGAGGAAAATGATGAGAAATCTGAAAAGCTATTACCAATGATCCAATATCTAGTCGTCAATTCCTGTAAAAGCATAGGTTAAAATCGCGTATATTTGATAATTCCCATAATATGACTAATGTTTATGACTAATGTTTACTATTGTTTACTACCCTACACACCATATACGCAATATGAACAATCCCAAGCAAAATAGCAGCCGTAATAAGGCGATCTCCAGTACTCTCACGAGGGCAAAGCGATGACTGATCAATCTTTTAAAGTTTTACTCTACGTGGGATTGTTACCTAATGTTTGCATTTCCAACTGCGTGCCAAAACCAGGGCGGGATCGGAGTGAAAAAGCCATGCGATTGACGTTGACAGGACGGACAAAGGGTGATTCAAAATGGAGGATCGAGACTAGTCGTATGAATGCGTAGATTTAAGAACTATTCTTAGACATGGGTTCATCCAATTTTCTGTGGCAGATGGGTCAGAGGGCTGAGGGTACTTACTGAGATGGTTATCTCTTCCTATTTAAGGGTTTGCCTTATTGTCGAAAGAAAGAGGGCAAAGCGCGAGCACACAATCGTAAAGGGGCTTGATTTGCGAGTATACATTAATACGATTCCAGCCACAGATGACGGCATCAGTTATATGTATATACACTGCAGGTGTTAAAAATTCCCAGATTCATAGATAATTAAGACTTTCCCTCGGCCATGCCATAAGCTGGTGTAATCACAGACGTTCCTAAACCTGTGGCTAAAAGTTGTTGCATAAGCAATCCTTCATATGTAATATCTTGATATTTATCTCATGTACAAGCAGTGTGACTTAAGCAGTCAAGGACCACTATACCAGTTAAGTATCCGGTATAATTAATACTGTGCCAGAATAATCATGACTCATAAGTGAGGGTCAGTAAAAGTAATAAAGGGCGACTAGTAAAATGATTCCTCAGCAAGATGTGCAGACCGTCATAGAACTGCCATGTCCAGCCACGATCACTGCCCCCTCGCCGGAGAAAAGGGGAATCAAAATGACCCATCACCCATCCACGGAAGCGCGCTTGGCCGAGAAGTCTCAGAATCAATTTCTTGTTCCCATATCTTCCTGTGTCACCCATTCCACTAAATACATTTCAATGATAAAGATTCCGAGGGTTTTACAGATTGAAAAAGGGTGTAATATATCATGAGAGGTGATAAGCATAGTCAAATATGACAATCTGTGTAATATCAATTACAACCAGGATGGGTGAGAGAAATGGAAAGCAAGTGATCTCTCCAGACCTCTCTAGTACGGAAAGCAACACTGATATACTGGTGTATACAAGCCGAATATTGTCGGGAAGGAAGAGACACACATCGGGGTTCAGTGTAAGGGACAGTAGATATTAGCATCTTCAGACCTGTTCTTTGTATACATTCCACGGCCGCCCGGGATCTAATTTCAAAAGGTGAAGTACACAAAAGAGCGGCCCAGTAGTAGCGCTCGCTCACGGTTTCCACGGCCGAATGTCGTCTGCTAAGTCTGTAACCATGACGATATATACCGGCGCTAACCAGACACAGATTCCTAAACTTCCCCAAGGAACACCACCACATAAAAACAACTCTAGAAACCCACGGATTAAAATTTGAGGGAGAGAAAGTAAACATTATCTTACAGCCCCTCGATGTGGGCTCGTTTGGGCGTGATACTATCTAAAATATAACGAGCTTGTACGGGCACTTGAAGCAATTAAGGTCGACGCTGTGTGTGTCCAGTAGTTTTGGTCATAAAGAAAGCATCAGACCTTTTATGTACTAACACTGAAGTGTCACCATCGCTGCAGTTATGTGCAGGTCTTTGACTTCCCCCTCTGTGGCCCCCTAGGCCTTAATATCACTTTTGTTGAAGTTGTAAACCGTTTTATTACGGATTCGCCGACCTGTACATAATAAAATATACAGCCTTTTATGATTGGGCTTTTGACCATGACCAGAATTATGGCAATGTATTAGGATTGTGAAGGGGTTCCTCGTATATTCAAAGAGGGATTCTATGCCTTGTGAAGAGCTTCACTGCCGTGACCCAGTGTGAGTGTGATAGACTTTTGACATAAAATTGTGGAGAACATGCTCATAATCTAACATTGGGGTCCGAGGTTTGATTGAAGGATCGAGGGCTTATAATACTCATATGTGAAGAGACTCTTTCCACAAAAGGAATGTCGGCAAGCACAAAGGCAGTGGATGGAGAGAGTCCCCAACACGTCATGTTGTAAGGTGGATAAGATTGACGGCTAATTTTAGACCTTTTCATAACTACGTTTTCAATGTCCAATACGCTGTACAATGGGGTCGATGGGACTCGAGTGCAAAAACAACAAGTGGACTTGTGGTGGGCGTAAGAAGGATAAAGATGGGGAGAGGGAATTGGAAGATGCCAAAATCCATAATCATAGAGGAAGATTGGTGCTTCAGCAGTTTGGCTTGGACTCGACACAATGAGTGTAAAGGAATCCCTATTCATTTAGCTAGGGCTAATGAGTGGAGAGTGGTTAGAGGTGTCAGTGAATGGGGCGTGGGGGTCAAAGGTATAGACAAAGCTAGCGTTCCGCCTGGTTTCTTTCACACCATTCATCCCTCTCCCACTTACATGGTTATGTGAGACCGAATCCCACCCTCCCACTCTCCCCCCACCTCTACCACTACCTCCACCCCTTAAGCAAACCCAAATTAAAACCCAGGGACGCCCGTGTTTTAAGCTCCTAAAATTATATGCCCCTGTCTCTTGAGTCCGAACCTGAAAAGGTTTTAGCGTAATTGTGCGATAATTATATAGTCCAACGCGCTGACAATTGCTCGGGGTCGGCCATTGTGGCTTTGTAAGGTACTGGTGTGGCTAGAGAATTTGTCCAACTCTCAGGAAATATGAGATACATTTCCTCGAGTGAATACATATCAAAGAGATGGGAAGAAATCTGGCTTTGTCTGTTTCAGTCCAAGGTTAGGTTCATCTTCCGTTTCGGGATAATTAAGAATAGAAGCCCACCTGGTACCAGAATATGATTGACCAACTTTTTTAAGTCCCCAAAGGAGATACTAACTGATACTTAAGTATGCCTTTTCATAATGACAGAGGAAGACCCAAGTTAGGATTATATTATAACCCTGCTTTAATATAACATACATGAAGGAGATACATGTATGTATCTCTGTGATCTAGATGAGGGATTATGTTAATGTTGTTGCTTTATTTCCATATACAAGTATAATTAAGAATCACTGAGGGTCTATCTATGTATGTCTTGTCACGCATTGGAGATAACTATAACTAAAGATGGAGGAACCTATAAGAAGATATTCATAATATAGTTGATACAACCCAGGGGATGAATATACAATAGTGAGATTATATTTATAAACCAATACACACGGCTACCACTAACTACTAAGTCATGAGGCGAAGTGTATTGTATTGAAATATAGAATAAATACACATGATATGTGGAAATGGGAATGACAGGTTCTGGTCGTGTTTTGAGAAGTATATGGCAGAGGAATGGATTGGAATGAAGTGTTGGTGGCATGGCAGATGTCATATCCGCCTCACGCTGGTAAACAGCAACATTGGCGAAACATTTTGGGAATGCCTAAGCACTTAAGCTCGAGATGTTAAGATAACCTAAAGAATTTAGAAGTGCTGATTTGTGATGGGCCAACATGTCAAAATATATCATAAACGTCTCGAAGTGAACAAAGATGAACAATAATATCTGGCTCCGTGAAAATGGTAGAAGTGGTTAAAAAACTAGAAGCCTGGATTGGAAGGTAGGGGAACCAGACTAGAGAGCATCCATCATATTATCAACCTTTCAGGGATTTTTTAATAAGACATGGTAAAAGCAAAATTGGCAAAAAACATTGAGCAGTGTGTTTGTGTGTGGTCATATATTTTCATGGATTAGGCCTGGCTCCTCCGAGTTATGGAATCATAAATCCGACACATGGGGAGAAATCTCCATCATAACTGTTGCAGTAATAGTGCGGACCCGGTTGTGGGGAAGTTGATCAGTAAATAGGGAAACCTCTGACTGAGTGAAGTGAAGATAGAGAGGCTCGTCAATGTCCTTAAGACACAGTCAGGATTACAGGACAATGTCTTCAACGTGTGTAATCCAAGTGCTGAAGTTGTACCATCAACTGTTGGTGTTTAGGAGGTAAGGTCCCACTCCCCAGCTCAGGGGGATCAAGGAGGGAACACTGCCTGTGGTGGTAGTAAACAACTCCACTATTACAGTCCGGGGATCGACTAGTAGGGCTCTTCCCTTGCCCAGTAGGGTAGCAACTATTCCGGTGCCAAATGTTAAGTTTTTCCTCCATGGTTTCCCGGCACTTTCACTTACTGGGATCCACTGATATATGTTGTTGTTAAGTACCAGGGGTAATGTCTCTCCCTCCTCCAGGGGGGCGGGTGTCATCCATTGGGAATCCTTCATGGGTAACTATTGTCCAGATGCTTGCAGTGAAGGGATTGTTGTTGGTGGTTAACCCCGCACCAGGCCTATCTCCTCAGGCGGCACTCGCTCGCAGGCAATGCCGCCAAGCTCCTGCCTGAGAGTCGGGCCCATCCTGCGGTCTCCCTGGAGCAGAAGGGGGGCCAGGCACCCTTTCCAAGAGGAAACCACACACAATAACACAGCGGAATTGGGTCAAAAATGTCGTGAGGAAGATCAAAGTGGGGACTTACCGTCTTCCAGGATGGCAGCCAGGTCGTTTTCGGCCTCCAAATGCCGAGGCTTCTGCTGCTTTCTCCTCGACATGGTAAAACTACCTTCCCACTCCCGTGGTCCGCTTTATGACAAAACTTGGCGAGCGGCAAATTTCTGATTTATATACAAGCGCGGCGAGTGCGCATGCTTGCCTATGATTATCAATAACGCGCCGTGATTATCATAATCAAATTGTAACAAGAGTTTTGATTGGTTTTGATCCGAGGTGGTGGGTCTGGGGTGAGAGCGCGCCTCTGCGCGGCCGAGGTCGGAGCCTTACGAGCGACTACTGCTGGACATGAGCGCGGTGCCTCTCTCGACGTTAATTGTATTCCTGTGTGTATGGAAATATTGGAAATTCATGTGGCAGAGCGAGAGCCGTGTGGGCCCTGGCTGGTGTGAGTGAGTGGTGGCTGAGGCCTCGCGTTGACTGACTGCCTCAGAACAGACCTATCCTCCTCCTCCTCAACCTCCTCCTCCTCCCACCCGCCCCGTCTATGGGTATGAGTATGGTCTGCACTACTGGCTATCTCCACTCTCTCTCTTCTTGTTCTTCTCCTTGCTTCAGACTCTCTTACTCCCAGTTCTCCCCCTCTCTCTCTATCCCTCTGCGTGTGTATGTGTATACTCCTCTCGCTCTCCTCTCTCTCCCTCACTGCCAGAGGAATGCGGTGAAGGCCATAGGATGAATAGACACTCGGTCAGTGCGACCCCAAAGTTTTCTTTAACGATTACATAACCGCGTCGTATTAGCGTAGTAATTTACCAGGGGACTCATAAGCTCCGATGGGGTCGCCCCTGTCGTATATGCTGGGTGATGTTGAAAGCTTGGAGTAGGTAGAAGATGTGTGTTAGGCTGGGGGTGCAGGGGGTGGGGTGGGGGGTATGTAGGCAAGGGGGTGCCAAGTTTGGGGGTTATACCCAGTCATCCCCCCTTTCCTTCCCTCATACCCCCTCCGTTAGTTACCCCCTCATACATGGGTGAACATTTTGGACAGATAATGCACCCTGACGTTTGATTGGTCGAGTCTGAGTTCTTTTTACGGCTGAATCATCTTCTATGATAGGGAGAAAATAGAAAGTTATATTCTGGTGTTCGGTTTTAAGGGGACTTGAGGCCCACCAGCAATGCCAGTGTAACAGTTACAAGTCAAGCAGAGGGGAAGAGGAGGAAGACACTCTCGGAGGGAATAAAGGGAAGGAGGTTAAATACTTTAACACAATCTGTGTAGATACTTAGTGCGATAGAAATCCTAGCTAAACCTTTAACTTGAGGCTATTGACTTCATCTCGAGACAAAACAGAAATATTGTGATTTATCCTTACCACCCAATATAGTTTCACAAATTAAAATATGCACTCTCAGTCAAAAACTATACATGTTCTACTTTTTGTTCCATTCTTTTACAACCATCTAACACAGTCACTGGACCAACATTTTGGAGGATTTTGTCTGATATTTTTGCTACAGGATTTCTAAAACGTCCTCATTTGTATTTGGAGGACCTGCCCAAATACTTTCCTATGAACTTATTATCGCTCACCAGTGGCCTTTTTCTCTCGGCCTATTCCACTTCCAATTCTTATATAAACATAAAACAATACCGATAAATCCAGTCCGATAAGTCATAATATGGGTAAATTTGTTAAGATGTGTTTTGTCAAAATAACTGAGAATGCAGCTTTAACACGAATTTTCCGAATAGGCCATCTTGCAATGAATGACTATGAATCATAATCAAAGAAGGGGAATAGACACACTTAAAACATGTTATTCTCGATCCTTCGCCATCGATTATATAAAGCGAGGAGAACATTCCAGAACTAAGCAAAGATAGGCTCTGCATTTTGATGATCTATTGCATTGATCATAACATGTAACATTTGCTATTTATTACCCAATATGGACTCAAAGCTTAGTTGGGATAATTTATTGCGCATGGCAAACACATTTATACATTTATGGATCATAAAAGAAAAGGACAATATGACGGGGAGGGTAATAAGCCCCACTCAGATCCACATATCCATATGTTTGTCCTCTGTAAGTTATTATCCCATAAATCTGTTTATTGGCGTTGACTGGGTATTTATTTTACAGATATGCTTAGCCAAACCTAACCATTGGGTTCTGACATGCGCATTTCTATTGTTAATATATGCACAAGAAACTGTTATATGTGAGGAGTTAAACTGTAGGAAGGGGATAAGGAAGGCCAAGAGAGGGGAGGGGGAAAGGGCGAGCCTATAAACTAACTGCGACCGTCGTTATCGGCGGACGGTGGGTGGTATCGCTAGGGTGTACCGATGATCACTATTATCAACTGACAAAGGCGGCTCGATACCTGAGCCAAGCTGGGCGCTATCACCTGAGCTCTGGTGGAGAAGTGTCCATCATTCTCACTCAGGTGGTGCTTTGTTTCACAGGTGTAGACTGGAGAATCAGGGGGTTGTGGTTATGAGATGGGTTATATAGGCTAGCACCTCCCACCCCCCCTTTCCCCGAAAGAGGTCCTGAATGCCTTGCAAAGCTTACAAGGACAGATATGAAGGGTACAAAATAGTGATGGTCAATTAATTGCGGTAATAAATCTTTTGTTGTGCTGGAGAGTTGGAATTGATATCAAAACTGGAGATTTTTCAGTGTTAATTTGTAAATAGTGAACATTTTAATTTAACCACAGTAAACAGAACCCGGAAGAGAGTCAAAGAATGTATGATTGACACGATGGATACGATTTTTTTCCACCAGAGGCTTCCACCCTCACTTGTACACAATGTTAAAGTGCGTGTAACTTTTTACTCTAAAGGATACACGAATTCTTTTTATTAAAATGCCAACATGTTTTTACGAGACAAGAGGACAAGAGCTGTTTGTGGCGAGGCCGGGAGCTGACGTGAGATGTTGATAGATCAGAGCGGTACGATCGCCTGGAACTGGGAGTCTGCGAGACAAGGGTGAGAAAAAACGCCGCCTACTGGGTATCTTTGTGGCGATAGGTGAGAGGCGATAAAAATGAAGCCGTTTTAATAGTTTAGTAACCACAGGTTTTAAGGCTCGCGAGGAGGAAGGAGTCTGGTGGGTTTTCAATGATCCTGCTGGGTGAATGCTGGTAGGCCTATGTATGATAACGGGTGGAGGATTATTAGGGTAGTGAGGGGTAAAGGAGGAGAAGGGGAGCTGCTCAGGGGGAAAGTATGGGAGGAGGGACTCAACTCATACATGGGTGGAGAGAGAGACCTGAGGTTGTGGAGGTGGGGCCTTCAAACCGTCATAGCGGTGAAACATGGAGAAAGAAGGCAAGACCCGAGCCATGCCATTTTCATATGGGAATGGGTGTATGAGGAAGGTAAGAGGGGAGGGAGGATACCGGTGTGGGTCGATGGAGGTGGGTGTTGCGGGGGGTGTATCAAAGATGGGGAGGGGGCCCCATGCCAGGAGGAGGTCTCAAAACATGATGCGATTCCATCCTGCTCCTCCTCCTCCTCCTTGTGCCTCCTAGCCTCGCCCATCATACATACCCAATACACAACCAGCACTGGCCATTTCCTCTCATCCAGCCCTCCACGGTCCCCGCATACCATCAGCAGAAAGCAAATCTGCATCGCCATAATAAATTAAGGGTGGGGGAGCCAGTTGGGGGATAAGGTGGGGCTGGGGTGGTATGATGTGGTGGTGGTGGTGGCTGTGGTGGTGGTGGTGGTGGAGGAGGCAGCGGCCATAGCGGTGGTGATGGAAGAAGTGCCATGAGAGGTGTGGGGGTTAGGGGAAAGGTCGCCACGTTCTAGGAAAAGAAATGGGGTTATCCATATACTGGGCTAAAGTGGTATGATGAAGGATCGACATGGTTCCTCTAAAGATAGAAAAATATCAAGTAAACCCTTTCGTTCTGATCCTTCTCCACCATTCCCTTCTGATCAGAGATGAACCCAAAGGCTGTGCACCCTAACTGGAGCTTCACAGCAGGAGAGACCAAGTACATGCTTCCGCAGGTATGATGATAGGCCGTCACTCGCAATGGACGCCCGACTTGACGCTTGCGCCACCTTCAGTGAAGATCGGAAATGAACTCCCTGACACTTGGGCTGTGGATGAAAAGCGCTGGGAGCGTTTTTTGACCCTCCCTTTTGTAAATGGGAGCACTGGTGCATAAAAGCCGAGTCAGGAGATGAAAAAGGTACAGGCGAGCTTGTAACTTCCATGGAAATCCTGCCAATGCGAGACAAAAGTTAGCCTGCGGTGGCCAACAATTGAGGCATAATTAAATATGTTTTTCAATAATCTTAGAAAAAGCGGTCACTCTGAATATATCAAGTTTGAGCGACCCCTGCCCGGCGAACCAAAGTGTTTCCCGTAGCAGGAATCAAGTGATATTACCATAATTTAATGATTTCGTCATGATTAGGTCACCCATTGTATGTAGACAATTTTGGCTGTTTTGTTTATGTCAGTACATTTTCCGTTTTACACCCAGGGAAATTATAAAATACTTTCAACGGAAGGAAATCTCTAGAACTAACAATAAAATCGCATTGTATGATTAAAAGAAAAACTTCAAACATATTTGAAATGCTGGGCTGCCGTATATTTATATGAACAGGGAAGTCCAAGCAAAACAATTCAGTAAGAAATAAGAAAGCTGGGCTTTCTCTATTGACACAACATCTAAGGCGAGGGACGGTTTGATTTAATATGCATGTGCATACATTATGGGGGTATACACTAACAAGGATATGGCCGTACCTTTGTCACTACCCATTTTGAACGTGCACCTGCATGGGTCACTATGTAATCATAACGCTCTGGTTCGCGGGATTTAATTCCTTAGAAGTTCTTTGCTTAGTAAATCAAATAATAGCTGATGGAAAAACACTATGCATACAAAACGACAGCGGTGGCATGTTTGGTTGCTTTCGAACCATTGTTGAGCCTATAGGTTTGCTGTGTTGATTCTACAATCAACACTCTACCTTTAGGAGGATGTATTGTGGAATAAAATGTACTCTGAATGTTACACATGCCCCTTGGTGATTACATTAAGAAAAATTCATCTCGATGGCAATATAATTGCAGTGATAAAATATGCATTTATTGCACAAGGTAATCAAGAACATATCGACTATTGAAAAGGTACCCTGACCAATAATAAAAGTGGCACCTTCATATGAGCACTCAAAAATGTCAAGCTCCCGGGGTGCAAGGAAATAATAGTGACTTGTCGAGGTTTTCAATGGTAATTAATACCTTGACTGCACTACGCTGTCAGTCATAATACTATAATTAATGCCCAGTTGGATGGGGTTAATGTTGGCACAATACCTGGCGTCGGACAAAAATATTCAGATATGGTCCCGTCCTTTTGTTGTTGGTGATGGGGGCATTTTGTTGTTGTCCGATGACGGCCCCTCCCCAGAGACGTAGATGAATGCAACATCAGATGCACTCATACATCCTAAATTACCCCTGCCTACAGGTATGCATACTAATGACTCCAGTCTTTTCCATCTTCCAGACATGCAAGTTAGTGTAGTCATAATTAACGGAGCTGGGGTTTGCCGAGATTGGCATTGTTTGGCAGTGACCACTGTCGACGTTTCAATGGGTAGTTAGTTATTCTAATCGGGAGATATATTCTGTAAGTTATCACACAAAAGGCGGGACACGTTCAATTAATATAGATTGGTCATTTGTAAAGCTATAAGTCACAGTTGACATCTGAATATTCATACAGGAATCATTCGGAAATTAAGTGACTGTAATGCACCGCATTCACCCAATCCTCGACAAAGAATCAATTTCTTTTTTTTTAATTCGCCAATACCCCGTTTACGCATTATGCAAATCAAACTAACCCCATACTTATATGTCAGTACGATTTATGAGCTTTTAAAAACAGACCTCGGCATTTTTTGTAGCAAATCATTCATACGCCCGCCGATGAAGTCCGAAAAACTCTTTTTAATGACCAATTAAAAATCATTTAATAGCTGAAAGAAAACACTGTTTTTCCAAACATTTGATCAATATTTTCCTCTGATATTTGCCGGGGTTAAAATTAATGCGATACAATATATACCTATATCCACTTTCTGAACGCTCAATTGAACATTAAATCATAAATCTCATCCCTTGAAATGTATCAGGTGAGCTGGTTTCAGGTGGGAACAAAAAGAAGTCCTCGGCGCGTTCTCGGTGTTATTCTTGAATCTAGACAGGATGTTACCTTTGAAATGGTAATAACTGTCTTCTTCTAGTATGTAATATGTAAATATGGATCTGGGAACCTTTTAAGGTTTCTCTCACCTTTATTTGACCCTGCGTCCGAGATGATTCATACGAGGATCCGGTTGTCTGGTATGTTTTTAAAAGTGCTGAATTTGGCGTACATTATGGAGGATATGCACAGCATTGAAGGTTCAACTAAATAAATCACCTGTGACTGTCTTCTTCAGATTTCAGAAATCCGATAAACCTATTTCCATTAATTACGCATGAATGAAGTACAATTACCTAATATTTTGACAATGCTTTATGTTAATTTTCATCGCCGCACATTTCCCTTTACTTATATAGTAAGGAATTTAATTACGGAAATGAAACGAAGGGATTCATAAGAAAATAAGGTAAGCCGCGAGTCATTCATTAATTTACACTTCTTTGTGGTATTTAAGGGTCGACCGAGCAGACTAAGCTCGGAGAACAAATAGTAGCATTCTTTTGACAAGACAAATGAAAGGTGTTCTGTTTCATAAGAGATGGAGACAAACTTTCCTTCCAAGTTGACGGAAGAATTGTTTTAATAAAAGCAAATGTCTAGAAACCAGGCGCCATGACGTATGCGATAACATCTATGTGCTTTTCATTTTCATAATGACTAATGAGCACGATTTTATATTTTTCATCAACTGCCATTTTCAACTCTTCTCGCAACACAGGCTTGATATTAAGTATTTGATACATTCATTCATCTTCATTGAGAAATCTTGAAAATGATTCTATCGAGATAAAATACCTTTGATCAAAGACAATGTTTTGTAAATGTGTCGATGAAAAGATTAACACCGAATTTTCTAAAAAATGTTAATATTTTCCTCATCACCCATAATTGAATAATGTATTATTCTGTCGGCAATTAAATTAAGGTCAATCCCATCCTTGATTAAAATCGGGGTGGAAGCCCATGGATTTGGAATGAACTTTATGTAGATTTAAAAGAAAGTAGATAGTTTAAATTAGATATGGTCTTAACGCACCCATTACCCTCTCTTTAATACACACTAAGGTCAGGTGTATCTTTACACCGGTGTGCAATAAGGTAACCACCCTCAGCTTTTGACCATAAACTAGGATACCCTCTACACACCAAGTTGACACCTTGAACAGAGAACAAACACTTTACCCAATCTTACGCAAGCCACCAAAATTAATGCACGGAGTTGAAAACCCACTCAGTGGCTGTACAAACAATGAGGCCTTTCGTCGTAGTAGATGCGAAGCATAATAGTTATGTACATTTTACAATGTGCATTATACCCCGGGTATTAGTGATGGTAGCATTTTATATTTAGATTTGCTTTGTATAGCTGTCGCCAAGAGTTGTAATTGCATTTTGCTTCGATAAATAGAACACTACGCTCGCTCGCTGAGGTGCGCACATACTTACACATGCTGTAAAGGAAGGTTGTTGTTGGCTAAAAATTGAATAATTATTCTTATCAATTTGATTTTCCATTGCCTGCGGTTTTTACTTTTGATAAGCCCCGACAGAACTTTCATCAAAAGCTATTTCCTACTCAACTGTAGACTTCGTTATTGTGACAATTTTTAATTCTATGATTTAGAGACAACTACACAGCGCTATCTCATGGTATTTTTAGTACTTATTATTGAGTGGTTACATAAGAGGACATTACAATGAATAGTGGCTGTTTGACTGCAAACCCGCAGCTATATATAATGTTACACACAATACAAACTGGATCTTCTTCCCGGCTTAAAAAATACTTCACGCTGTTCTACTCCCAACACCGACGCTATGACGTCACTGTTCATGTTCTAAATTGCTGTGGTCAGTGGAGATGGTCCTATTGTCCATCTTGAGGGGGGGGGGGGGCTGCAAGTGCATTCTGAGTGGACGCTTCATCCATGTATATATCTCAAGAATATCTTTCTATTTATAACCCTCAATACAACATTAGGGATAAGAACGCCACGCTGTCCTGAGCTTGGATGGGTGGGTGAGGTTGGGGGTTGGTGAGTGAGTATTGGGTAAACTGTAGTCCAAGGCCAGCAAGGTGTGAGTTTGAGGGTGGGGCATTTTAAAGGTAGGGGTGGTTTGGGGGTAATGTAAAAGGGGGATATGAAAAGGGTGGGGTTGAGGATATATAATAAACAATGCTGACAGATCTAGCAGAAAGGTGCGAATGTTACGCCAGCGGACCCGGCATTGTCCTCACTCTGTTGTGTGGTCAGGACAATAAGTAACTATATTTATTCTAGGAATGGGAATTGGACCATGCTTTAATTTCTTCTTCATGCGTGGACGCACATGGGCCGCCGAAAGAATTCAATAAGCATTGGTGGTTTGGCTTATTCTATATTACTTAGAATAAAAGAAAATACATATATCACTCACCCTGAATATATTCGTATGAAAACATTAAACAACATTGTAGTAAATACGCGCTTTCCACGAAATTAACAAAGTCATGTATGTATTGTTGGCGCATAATATCCTTAAATTACTTTTTTATTATCAATCCATCAAAAGGTTTATTATCATAATATTGAAATGTGCCACACCGATGCGTCAAAACTTATGCGTCTTTAGAATCTCTCTATACTCGAATCCCGAAGATCAAAACCACATGAAAAATGCTCTTCCTTTTGAATTCTGATGATAATAATGAAAAGTGGTATCCACCTTAATAGTGTAAAACAATTTCATTATATCAAGTGAAAGGGCCACTTAACCTCTTTACAAAGCAGATCGATGTCACTGCTCCAGGTCGTAAATCGATGGTGGATTGGTAACTGTTTTTGATAAATATAGACGGTGTGCATGAGATAAATAATATTGATTGGCATTGAGAGTTGGGTATCTTCCCCATCCTCCCATCTATAGCTATACTGCTTTCATGACTGATATACCCTCGCAGTGCTGCAGTTTTAATTAAAATACTAACCCACATTACTGCGAGCTCATTTCCCCCATCAATACCTCGGGGTAAAGCTCACGTAACAACAGCGAATTCCAGCATACCTGGTCCTTTGTTTGCAGTAGTTACGCCTCAATGAGTTCCTTGTTTGGAGATCTGCTATTGTAATATCATCACACAACCCCAAGCCTTTGAAGTCCCCTGTATGATCCTTTGTGAGGGAATTAGGAGCCGGAGAATTAGGCGGATAGACAGAGGTTCACGCCCTTCATCAGCAAAAAGTCCATTAAAAGATGGCCAACAATAGGTTATAGATAGATCAGTAATCGCCCCCCATACCTATGGACAATTCACATCCATCCGACACGCCATCATGAGAAATCAATTGGAAGATCAAATATAATGGTTATTGATATGGACGCAATTGTTGGCCTAAAGCACTAATAGGCCGTCACAGCGACACTTTCAAAATGGTTGTTATATATGGGGATATTATCACAAGAACCAGGTTTATTCATAGAAGGACAAAGGTGATAAGTGTAAGATTTATACTTTGGGACAGGGTTTTTACATGCCTCCGATGCAAATTTGTGGCATGTATGAAGGCGTGGTCATCAGCATAATAATTATTCAGACAATCTGCGGCCCATATGTCGAGGCTATTTTACCCAGCTTAGCATTTTAGCACATTTCTCCCCTTTCCTGTTCGATGTCCATGAATAATCACAAAACCGGAGACCCTGCTCATATATTCACCAACACAACTTAGGCATCTAATTAATAGACATTGGTCCGGTTTTCATTCCATTAAAATCCACTTTATGCAAATGAAGCTCTACATGGCGCGCGAGAAATGAATTCCAACCTTTGACACACAGGTGTATTAAGTTTGTATGCCCCAACAGATGAATGGTTTAGAATAAATTAATGCCGGTAATATGATATGACCTTTAGTCTGAGTAGAATGGAAGGCGCATGCCCGAGCAAAAACCCCCTTGATTTTTTGACCCAGGTAATATCCGTGGCCAGTGAGTAAGGTGCTTTGTTTATTATTATACTTGGAAATCCTGCCATACCTCCAAGATTAAAGCATAGCGAATACCATTAATAAAGGGTCTTCACATTAAAATGCAGCGACGTGGCCATTAGCTGGGCCTGATCTGTGATTAGCATAAACATAAAGGCATGCGATTTCTGCCCTTCCTTCCCAATCCAAAGGGATATTCCGAAAATAATATGCTTGTGGTGCCGCAACGAAACCTTGCGGGGGTATACATTGAAATTATATAGGCCCTAGGGAGGATTGGCCATTGCAGCTAGTTTTTTTTGTTCAAAATGTATGAGGGATATGTGCCGCATTATGCATGGCATTGTTACATCAACACAAATCACATATGATTTGCATAAACAACATAGACATTATCATATATATATACTTGGCGTTGTTCGGAGCTAGCAACGTATTCTTTAGGCTTAACATGCTTGATATTATATAGAACACAATGTTTGAGTGGAAATGTATGCTGTATCTACCAGTCAATTTTCTATGAATCTTTGCATACGTGTATATGTTCCATATATGTGTTGAATAAAAGAAAGGATCATAAATACCCTGAACAAAGATGAACTTACAACATTCTTCTCCTAAGACTTTGATCAAAGCAGTGCAATGGGAAATTTGGTGCGGCTATAAACCTGTACCTATAATTAAATATGAGTTTGCGAGTGTTTTCCCAACATTATTTGATCAGTTTGATTGTTCAGACGTATTTTATTACTTATTTTGTCACGTAAGTATACACGCTTACCGGTCGACCTTAGATTAAGTTTTATTTTCATTTCAAATGGATTTATTCAATTTTATATTTGAGTTTGTTAGCACTGGAAAACAGACGCATGCTGTTGTTAAGTCTGCTTTGATAAAGATTGTTTGCTTTTCTATGTGTATACACCAACACCATGTTCAAGCAAATATACCATAACCTGGGCCCCCAACGTGCAATTAATGATCCCGAGATTCGTATTTATGACACATTTATGATAGGTTTTTGTTTGTATCATACCGGTTGTAACGATTCGATCTTTTCAATAACCGTTGATAGAAACCATCACAGTATCTTTCATATAATATTCTCGTTTCCTGGTCGTTCGCTATGACGTTTGATCCGCCGTATGCACTATGATAATGCAATCGACTTTTTATGGCAATTATTTTATTGCGTTATGATCCAGAAATGATTTGTTGGACACATAGGTTTTGAATCTGGTATTTTATGCTGACACTCAAAAAGGATCTTTTGGATACCATTGCTGAACCATTGCCATGTAGCAGAACCATTTTGCATTAGCATTGTTAAACAGAACGCTCCATATTATACCCAAACATGAAAACTTTTGTTCGTGCATTTGATTCAAACATTAATATTTCAATACTAGTCCGAATCAAGTGCACCATAGGATTTTTTCTCGTATATGATATCCATTTGACAAACCAGTAGCATTGTTATTCAAAGTTCAACTGCATCGCATGTCCCCATACAATAATGCAGGCTGTAGCTAACGCATGTAGATTCTATATTGCATGATTTGATTAAGTGTTTACAACCAACTCTGTTGTATCAAAACAATTAATGGTATTAATCATATTCCAAGGCATAATTATGTGACCTACTGAATGTATATATTAGTATCACCCCATCCGCTAAAGATTAAAAGAAACTAAATTACATTTTATCACTCATATTTCTTAAATACAATTTACACAATTCCTGATATTTCGGCATGTAATACATAGTACTGGACTATAATTGTTGGGTTTGGTACATTGTCTTGGATGTGCAAAGCAATTCAGAGCAATTGCCATATTACCATTATTAAAATATCGAATGACTGTGTGATATGCGAATTGCCGTAAGTAACATTTTTCTCCATTTAATTTCTACAACCTGTATTAAACCTTTGGAAGTCCGAATAAAATATTTTCAATTAATCATAAATATCATTACTCGAGACAATGATTACAACTGCACACTGATACTCTCAATTGAACCTGAGGAATATGTATCCAAACACCTATCTTTAATCTTCCATATCTACAATGCTCGGGGTAATGGGTTGAATAATAGTAGTATGAAGCCAAAACAATCATGTACGATATAACGCCATCAAATCAAATCGATTGTCATAATATCCCTAGATTATAGGTCATCAGCGAGTGTCAGAGCTCTGCATGGCAGAGACGTAGGACGAAATGAAACTACAATAGGGATACATGTATACTAGATTCGCTTGGTCTTCATTTTATCATCGATTGTCATGACAACATGAAATCTAATGCTAAGAATTCTAGAATGCACGTTAAATGGTGCCCACTGCTCGCTGGAATGCATCCTGGGGGAGAAGTCTATTTCAGGTGGATCTCCTGCTCGTGATCCCATTTCCTAAACATCCAGTTTTACAGACTCAGCATGCCACTTGAGCCAAACTTAAGAAGTGATTTATCGCCCACATATCTCGTATGAATATCGCCGACCTTTTATTACTCTTAATCGGGCTCTCATTTTATAACACAAAGAATATTCACACATACAAGTGAGGCTTGTTATTTAGTTCCCTGGCAGAGCGGCAGGGGTCATTATCACTAGTTCAGACAGCATTCTTGTTCTAATGAGCCTATCTTTACAAGCTATGTATTTTGATGTCACTGACAAAAAAGCCCTCATGCAATCACTCAAAATTACTCATTAAGGAAATTAATGTATACCCCATCATGTTCCTAACATGCAATATGCCCAGTCATGCACCTGGCATAAGTAAAATGACTCAAGAACAAAAGTTTATTTGTTCGTCTACCCGTCGGATCCCAAATTATTCAATTAAATGATAATAACCTATTCATTCCGCGAGGCCTTTTTCTTGCAGTGATATTTAGATCATTCTTCTAAATGCAGACCGGAAAATAATTATGGAAATATACATGATATGCCATCTCCTTGCACTGTTTTACCTGACAGCAAGACGTCTTTGCATCGATGTTTATGGCAAGTTTCTTTCAAGCTGCCTCATATGTAATAATTAGGATGTTACCAAATTCTTTATGTATCTTAAGAACTCTCTAATAACCCAGGCCATGTGCGTATCTTGAGACTAGACTCTCTTCTCGATATAGCATGATATCTCTGACCCTAATCTAATTTAGAATCCAAGGCCACTAAAGGTCAAAGGAGATCCACGGAGCTTGCGTTGTATTTATATGGCAGTCATTCTTTTTAAGGACCACAGGCAAGCATGTATATATTATGTTTAAGACACTGGGTTCTGGGACACAAGTTTTTTCTCAATCCTCTTTCGTGTATAGATAGTGATCAACTATCCTATCGCCCGCACATCTATGCAAAGAACATGATCTCTATAATTAAATATTTGATAGCTTAGATCAAGAAGAAATAACACCCAGTATTCAATCACACAACATGAATAACCCGGATATTCATCGTCCAAAAAAGTACCGTCATTTTTTGTTGTTTTCTTTTGTGCACTATGGTTTTTTTATCACATCTTTTCGACCTTTCTTGAACAAAACACTGCATCATTCATTGGTCGCCGTAATTATTACAAGCTAACGAAATAAGATGGGCTCAGACTTCAAGACGACCACCACAACAGCATGATATGAGACGAGATCCTCTTCTGTTGCTTATATATATGTATCGGTAAATGATCGTGACATTCGTTATGCTCGAATGGGTACATCATTATTCTGTCTCAATAAACCAATGTTTATGTTTTATTAATTACATGTAAACAATGTGATATAACATTCCTTCTGTTCACCAATATAATACCATTTATACCTCACTACATATGCCATTAATTGTTTGCCCTCATTCGGTCTTTCCAACCCATGAAGACATTATATATATATGTAGTATACCTATATAGGTCCAATAAATATAAAAGAAAGTACATGAAAGCAGGGTACCATTTGTAGGGCACCAAGTATGCCTAATATTGAAATCGTCTCCTGTTTTAAAATTCCGGATCAGTCACTGTTACATTTAATCTCCCTGTTCAATGAGCAGCTTAGGAAGAATGTTATCCACATCTTCCACACCAGTCCACCATGGGGAGAGGGGCGTGGCACCTAACAACCCCCTTCGCTTTGCCCACTCACTCCTCTCCCCAGTGTTCTTCAAGGCAATCTGCTCCATTGCTGCCCTAGCTTCCCCTGCTCTATTGTTCCCTCACCCCACAGTACTCCTGAAGTGTCATTTGAACCCCCTACCTTCCCCAGCAGTATCCACTGCAGACCCCTGTATCACTCCCCGGCCCGGCTTATTCCATGTTAATATCATGTCAATAACACATCCTGGGGGGGATCTACCCCACAATCCTAAGTCAAACATGGCCGCCATCCCTCTAATTATCCCAACATGCTTTCGGGCTCCAACATATTCAGCCGCCTAATACCACATTTGCATCCATAACCCAAGTCGGATGATGAATAGTTTAACTTTTTGATCTGTTCCATCAACGCCCTGTGTCTGTTTTAATGCCCCAAGATCAATTCAGATTCACAACATCTGTTTAAGTCAAACTTTTTTGTGTTGATCTTGGGCTGTCTCAATGTTGCATCAAAAGAGCGAGCGTATTCAATTATCGAGAATGATGCATGGATCCCAAAGGATCACAGTTCGAAGGCTTTTAGGCCAAAAAAATCTTTAAGAACCAAATAAAAAGACTGTCATTTATAACAAATTCATTTTCATAGTTAGGAACATTGAAAAGAGCGGGCCTGAAACTGATGGCCCTGTCGAAGCAAAATACACCGACCGTTCTCGAATAATTCCTTTGTGTTTATTCCAAAACTTCTAATCTTAGGGCATTTGAACAGATTCTTTCCATAATATATGTTTCTACAGATCGATTAGATAAAATCGCTGACAGATATTATACTAATGGGTTATAATCTAGACCTGCTTTGGCGAGATATAATCTAACTGAATTAGAGACGACCTCTTCGGGAAAACCTGGCAACATTCTGATGATTGAAGGGAAAATATTTAAAGATAAATGTGGGGAAGATCAAAGTAAATCGAATGCATAGTCATTATATAATGGATGATTCCAACTGAAAATTTCCCAGGCCTTAAACCACAGAAGTGCAGGTTGACTGTATGTCTATATTCCTTTGTATTCAGAGGAAAGGATGAATACAAGGTTTGAAATTAAAACGTTCACATGCGATACAGATCTAAGGTTATCCAGTCACTGAATACCTGCGTTAACAATTGATTTTTAAAACACACAGTTCGCCGGAGCGTGCAAAATGATAATAAATTTCATCCTGAATTGGTAATTCCCCCAGTTGGAAAAGCACCTATGTTTAGGTAGAAAATCAGGCGCAGGGGTTGAAACGTCTAACCTTTAGCTAAAAAATATCAGTCTCTTTGTAAAACGGAAGACATTATAAATTATCACTGGGCATCTGGTTTTCTGGGACTATGTTGCAATGCGATTAATTGGAAATTTTCAAGTTGCAAAAGAAATGGCAAGAAGGCTAACGATTGGGGATAGCTTTGGAAATGATTTAGAAATGAAAGCTATATTTACTCCCAATTTATAATTGCTCCCAAGCGTTCAATCCTATCACGAAGGGCCGATCCTGATTTCAATTGCGTTTTAGGAATGAACATATTTGATTTCTATTTGTGGACTCTTGGCTAAAACCTTTGGGCCAATAAACTACCTTTAAAGATGAGGCGGTAAAATCCTATGCACAGCGACCAGAATTTGGATGGTATATCGGTATAAAATAATTAAAATCTAATGACATACTTCAATCTTCTTACAAAAGACTGAGGTCCGTGAGTCTGTCTTGTAATAACAGGATCGCTAGGAAGTCCGATCAATACATGTAGGTATGTATGTGTGTAGCCTAAGTATATTGTCAACACACTCGCCCCCGACATCTGGCGGGTGTTTCATGAAGTAAACTCGGCGATGTGACAGAGAGGCGGAGAAGTGAGCCTATCATTCCCATACATACACAAAGCAGAGAGATTTCTCACTGACAAGTGGACTGCATACTCGCCATTATTCCTCGTTATCTCAAAGATCGTTAGCTCAGACGAAGTCATTAATCTTGCCGACAGTTAGTACGGTGGCAGTGTCTGCTGTTACTATTCATTTTGAATGAGGTCTCACTTTGTTTATTCGTCTCAACATTAAACCTGAAATTTCTCCAATTATTGGGTATAGATAGTATTCAAAATTCTTAGATTCATCGAATTGAGCGAGTTATAACCGAGACGGTTTCTTGACAGTCCATGTGGCGATTTTGATCCTTTCTCACTGGAGCGAGTGTGGAGGCTGATATATGACTTGGAAACACTGATTTCGCACAAATATAGTTACACATGCCACAGTGGACAAGTTACCTGTCATGTGTTGTACAATCCACAATGATGAAGACAATAATTCGAAGAAGATATAGGAAATAAAAGCGAGCATTCACAACTTTATTCCTACATAAAGAAGATGCATACCATTTGAAAACAATCGTTATGTGCATTTCTAATAATTAACCGTTTTGTCGTAATTGTTAAAATTAAGAAATCTATGATCTTGATGATAATCAAGTTATATATGGGATAATGTTCATCCGTGTGATGAGGTTCATGTGTACTCATAGACACGCCGCTTTGCACTATCAAGGTAATGGGCATCCTCCCTAGGCAGGCAGTTTCTACGTGCTAGTATGGAGTAACTCATTGCGGAATAGAGGGCCTGCCTAGGGAGGATGGGTAATGGGTACCATAACCCTCTGTCGGCCTTGCCATCAAAGGCTCTAGGCGCACAATACCTAAAAAAAATTGACCATACCTGATTTTTTAAAATCATATCTTACTTTTTTGGATTTTTTGACAAACGAAGCTTATAAAAGCAGGAAAACAGGTTTTCCTGAACAGGTATAGCAGGTCTAATGTACCCCCCCCCCCCCCATCAGGTATACATAGCCCCGGTATAATTAACCTAGGTCGAATGTACCCGGGATACATAAGACCTAGGTTGAATGTACCCCCTCCAGTTTCAGTGTACCCCGGGGTACATTAGAACTAGATCAAATGTACCCCCGCCAGGTTCAAAGTGCCCCCAATGTGGAAATTAAACCTAGGTCTAATATACATGTACTCCAATGATGTGTTAATAATCCAGTACTGATGTAGCAGCCCCATTGAAACATTAATTCTTTAAATTATGACAATAAAAGTAATAATGAATACCTAGTACAGGCCTAATCGACAGAACCGTATAGATTTGACTAATGAAAACCAAACAGATTTTAAATGTGGGGTCGATGAATTTTAATGTCAGGAAAGTAATGGAACTAATAGAATTTACAAAATTCGTTGAAGATGAACTATCAAAAACAATAATATATCACTTCGAAATCACTTCGAAATGTTGTTTGTAGAATCAGTAAAAGTTGTGGCTTTTTCATTATATTGACTGTGAAATTTTTCTTTGATTTATTTTTATTACATTCCGTGATAGGGTCCGTATTAAGGTCTATCCTTTTTCAGGTGTATATAGGATATAGTCCTAGACATTATTTACCACAAGTAACAAAACTAAAGTTTTCCCAATATATTCTTTGTTTGATTAAAGTTTCCTGAAGAATTATTGGTGTAAGATTATCAATGAAACAAAGGGGGGTAATTTGAACGTAGAGGGGGTCATTTAACCTAAAGTCTATATTATTACTGGGGGGTATATTAGATGGAGTGGGGGGTCATTTAGAACTGCTACAGCGGAACTGTCAAAAAGCACATCTCCTATGCTTAAAACAACTATTGTTATGAAATAGACATTTTTTTTTCAGTTCCTGGGAGGTGGTTTCCTAAAAGAAAATTTTTTTTTAAAAAGTTACCATCCCCCTACCTAGTTTTCAGCCAGGTAAATCGGAAACACACCTATTATTTTTTGGGGCCTTATAGGGAGATAAGATAAGATAATTCAACGTAACGTCGTTGAACGACAAAATGCGTATTTTATTAACAATTGTACTTGTAACTAATAACTTGGCCTGTAAATGGAATTTAAAAAAAGTAATAATTCTTCAAAGATTCTTTTTTATTGGTTGCATTTAATCGGTATGACACTATTCTCAGCATTCCAAGTAAAAAGTACGGTATTAGAAAAATCACATCAAGTATAGCAAATCGGCGATTAAACTCGTACATAAGGTACATTTAACATTCATCAATCAGAGAAGGGTTGTACCCTTAACATGTATGATATATTATCTTATATACGATTTGTCATTCAGTAGGTAATTGAACAAATAGCGATATAGAAAGAGGGAGAGACAATAAAAGTGAATAAAGATGTGTTGTAAAAAACAACAAATAGCGATATAGCCTTTATACCAGTGCTGTTGCAGTTGTAGCGTCAGATGGTAGTCGAGGCCCAATCCTCTGGGGTACTTTTGTTCGATATATATAGTTCAAGTAATTTTACAATCTTAGTATACAAGTTTAGCCAATATACCCTACTGCAATAACTCTGATTAAGAGAATTGTCATAATCTACACCCGGACACCTACTCATTATTTAGCTCTGGTGGAATTGTTTACATTTTAACATAGCATCCATGTAAACCAACAGATTATTATCAGTACATTGATTCACAGCAACGTACACAATTTCATACAGATAAGCATATATGATATAAGTTAACTAAACACGTTGGTTGAAGGAGCGCGAATATCGCCCGAGCTGCGTAGCAACACGTGTGATACTCTTAGTGATTGAAACCAACGCGGTGGTTTAAGTAATTTATACTCGTGTATACATGTGTATATTATGTACATAGTGTATGCAGTTATCAAACAAGGTGTTATTTCAGATATGAAGTCAAGCTACCTTACTGTAGTGCGTTGCCATGATTTTGATCTTTATAGCGATGATGATTACAGTCATCATTTTGATATATTTAATCACGGTTATATAAGTAATGACAGCCACCATCGTATATTGTGATACACCTGTGTGCATATAGAAAAATCTTAGATGAATAGCCAAGCTACATTTGTTATTTGATAATGATAACAGTCGAGGAACTCTTGTCAGGGAATCTGTTAATGAAAATTTAGAAAAAAAGTCAACAGAACCAATGGCAAATCAAAATAGATCTTTAAAATGAACACTTTTAAAATAACGCCTTAATAATTCTCACCTTATTCCCTGCACCAGAAGTGGATATTAAAGGAGGAAAAATAGTTGAGAAAGACTGTAGCCGTGCTCTGATTAGCTAGTTAATAGAGATAAGTTAATAATTATGAAATAATTATGATCTTAACTAACAGACAAGCGTTAGGGGGACAAATTAAAATAGTTACACCAGATTGTGGTGGTATATGAGCCAGTGTAGTTATGGAATAAAAAGAGATCCCTCCCACTGAGTGCCTTAGGCTTCAGAAGGCCTCCATTATTTCATAAACTGACACAGAACTTGGTCTGTGTTGAAAATATAACTAGAAGCATATGAAACTATGAAGCTAGGGTAATTTTACCGATTAAGACATCGATTTTCTTCGCTCAAGGCGGGTGGCCGACGCCGCAAAGCTACATTTGTTTAAGTCCCCATATTATTGTCTATTTAAGCATATTATTTGTTGTTTTGTGGAGCCTCATAACCCCTTTTATTCAGTAATGGAATACAATACGTTTCAATATTGTATATTGTTTTTTCTCTTCATCCCGACTGACAACATTTGCACGGTCGTCTACGTTATATATTACATACTGTCATAAATACACCACAACATAAAACAGTACACTATTCTATTTATTAATTGTTTGATGTAATAATAGTACATTGTCATACATGTATGTAAATCTGTTTCTTAACTGTCAATTTCTTTAACATAATTTCTACCTACACAACACCATATTTTACATATAAATAACAGTTTCTTGATCTTATTTAGAACATATTGCAACTTAATTCATTGCTGAGAGCATTACATTTTGAGTATATTTTGTATGTATAGATGTATACAAGTTTGTATAAAAAGCGGAAATACCATCTTATAGAGAAGCCTTGGTTGTTATGCTTTTTCCGAAATGTTTTTCAGCACGCGAGATAATAACAATCTGGATGTATATCGGCTTCAGTATAATTAGTATTTTATGGCTCACGGTTTAAGTATGATAGGTTCGATTAGCACTAGGCGTCGCTGTTAGCACGGGCTCATAACCAATTTAAAGATTGTATATGATGCCGACCCTCGAGGGAATAGCATACAGCACCTCATTCCAAGACAATTTGAAATATCAGTTTACATTTGAATTATGGGTGATATATAAGGTAAATGTATTAAAAATACTAAAAAAGTGGTGGTTTTTCTTTCAAACTCAGACCACCAGAAATTTTTTCTTACATATATTACCCTGAAAACGGGTAAAATTATTTTAGACCATTTTGTATGCAAAGAAGAGTGTTTTGGGCTATCATTACTGGGCAAAGTACACTGGGGTGGACTTTTTCCCCCCTCACGTTTAGCTGTTCCTTTTGGTATCATTAAATCCCTTTTTTGTATTGGAGTCCTTTTTGATACATTTGCAGAAAATCGCATGTATGGGCTATAATAGATCACTGGCATGAGATCGTAAATAATGAATTGTATTAAATTGCATTCTCATTAGCGTTATTAAGTTTCTTTTATGGTATCTTTAAACATTACACGATTTTATCAATGCCATATTGTAGTTCAAATTCTATGATTGTGTTTTTTGTTTGTTTTTACAATCGAGTTTATTTCTGATGGTATTTCGATAAAGTGACGATAAAGTGATCCTAGCTGGGGTCGTGAAGGTCGAACAATAGAATTTTAACCCCCAATAACCAGTTCGTAATATTATCATAATAATCAATAACAATTATATACTGAGATATACCTAGTACTTGTAATTGTTCATCCCAGTTTAGCGAAATTTGACTCAATGTGCAGAGCTGTCGAATGTAGATTTTCAGACGACTTAGCCCGTATAGTATATTTGTATAGTGTTTATTTCCAGATTCGACATAACAAGTACAGATACATACATCCGCCAATGTGTGAGATTCTGAAGAAATGTACGTTATGAGGAAACCGTTAAGATAGGATTTAAACTAACTGATCCCCCAAAAGGGACCATGTTCTTATTGTTCGATCGGGACGTCATTGAGAGATACAAAGGCATGCAAACTGACTTGTACTACGTTGTAGCGATCATCCATCGATTGCGCATCATAAACAACACGCACATGCCGAGGTAATGATCTGTATTCACCTAATAATGCCTTAATTGATAATTTCTAAGGATTCATCGCAATGTATCAGAGTTTTTCTTTTCTTATTAATTGGACCTATAACTCGTGATTCATGGTAATAAAATGGCTGACAGTTAGTTGCGAGGGTGACTTTTTGTTGGGGGAAGTAGCAAGTATTCTTCTACCGTTTATACAGAATTGCAAATTTACAAACATTTAAACTGTATCATCGGAATGACATCCATGGATTGAAGATTGAATTTTGTATTTTTATTTCGGCTCATATTATAGAATGTGGCATTGAGCTTATTTCAAAATACACGTTAAATAAAGCTTCTTCGAAATTTATAATTATTTTGTGTGCATGCGCATACATGTATGCATATTCTTTATATCTATAAGCAATTGCTGTGCAACAACTACCTGGGCTGTAATACACTTATATACACATAGGAGCGTAAAGGCCCATTCACATTACAACGGCCGATTGGTGTACGGCTGCCGCACGGCAAAATATACAATGTTAAAGTATTACAGCCGGCAAGGATCGGCCGGCTGGTCGTGTTAATGTGAATGGGCCTTAATGTAATTTGTTGGTCCAGTACATGGGAACGCATGACCCACATGAGATAAAACCAACAGAAAGGTGAGAGCAATTGTCACAAATATGCCAATCTGTGAGGAGCTCGAATAGCTCTCTCTCTTCAGACACAGTCCGTGTTTCTTTTCTTTTGTTGTAAAACAATAAAAGGGACTTCTTTTTACATATACCAATGATGACCTTTAGGCTTTCGACAGGGTAATTAGAATTTATTCCTGGTTTCAAAATGATACATTAGGGTTTCATGGTTTTCAAACATTTGTTTCGACATGTTTCGGATTACTTTCTTCTGACTATGAACCTCGTCGACTGACCACACCGAGTTGTATGTCATGCCACATCATCCGTGGAATGCAAGGTGAAATGTTTCCACCGCAGGGAGGAAAAACACAAACTACTTCCTTGGTATTTCAGCATCTCAGTAAAGAAGATTAATCGTTGGGTATTTCAGACGCAGGAAGAAGAATAAAAGAGATCGGACGGAGAAGTCAGAAAGTCTGTTTCGTGTCCAACTGCAGCGGGCCATAGATCTGCAAGAGGAATGAGTTGGGGCGTCGGTTCATTTGTTGCTGCATTCTATAAACAGCCTTCACTAACCGTAAATCGCCAAACCAAACAGCACGGGGAGACGTTGTTTCAAAGGTTGGCTGATAACGCCATCTACTTCCGTCGGCCGTAGTTCAGTGCGGAAGGAAAAAGAAAGCTGCGCTGTCACTGTAAGGAGTTTGATTGATCATATAACACACCCGGCGGTCATAACAAAATGGCCGACATCCATTACAAAAGGTACATGCGTGAAGGAACGCTGACAGAGAGAAAGATGCGGGGAAAATGGAGGCCCTTCCTCTGGTGCTCCATCATGAGGGAAGTTCAGAACCCCTCAAACCAGATAAAAGACAAGGAGCAGGCACATTAGAATCACATTAAGAAGAATGATTTGTCCTCGCTGATAAATTTGTGCGGCCTCCAGCCTCAAAGTGGTCATCCATCTTGGACGTAGGACAAGTCGCGCACCGAATGATGCTCGATCTTTGATTGGTTCTTGGACCGTTCAGATTCCGACATGTCCAGTTGCAGGTTTTTCATCCGTCCACTGTGGACAAATGGGTGGATTTGGCCTGCCAACGGCCGCTGGGTAGATGTATATTCCGCGACATTTGATTCCATTTGTTAAGCGATGCCTGTGCTTCAGCCCCCAAAAGGAAGGGATCTTTATCAACACGTGCCTCCAGTTTCACCACCTTCTTATCGCCCTCCCCCATCCCATCCCACAACTCCAGTAATTCAATACAATAAATTATTTCCAACTCCTTGTAATTTTTATAAAAAATACTGGCAAAAGACTAGAGCGCCTGCATAATATAGACCTTATCACAGATAAATTAATAGTTCTCATAACAACTTAAAAACAAGGCATCATGATTCTGTTAGGAAGAACTGTCCCCAATCGAGAACCGATTTCCAAAGGTACAGCAGAAACCATCACAGCACTGTAATAATACCTGTTATCGTTATTTGTACATAGTTCATCAGATTTGAAAGAGTAGGGTGTCGAAGTTCATGAAAGAATTTAAGAATGTATGACAACAAGATATATATATGATTGTAAGATTCATTTAGTTTCCTATTTGCCACTATACACCATTCCATCCTCATGTGCCACTTTGTGTCGAAATTTGGGGACATACAGTGTACTGATGTACTAAATACATAATCAAAATCTAACTTGAATCTTGATGCACTATCTGGGACCTAATGTATCGTTTAATGCCTGGAGTCCAGGACTTATTTCACTTTAGAGCAGTGACGCTATTCACATTTCATTCTCACAATTTATAAAATCTGAACTAGGATTTTTTCAGTCAGGTTCAGAAGGCAGTTTAGTAGGAGTAAGTTTTAGGGGTCATTAACACTTTTAGTTTTAGTCTTAGCCTTGTGGTTAAGCTTATCGCTGGATGTGGAATCGAGGAATGTGGCCGTCCGGACCTGACTGTTTTCGCACGATTTCGTTTAAATATTTCATTTCCCCAGGAATGAAACAACAGCTAGAATTGCTTAGCACTAAGGGTGGTGCGATGGGATGAGAGATTAGAGTGATGATAAGGGATGGCAGAGAAAATATAATTTTATATGAAGTTACTTACACAAGCACATGAATGTGCAAATAATGTGCAAACATGATTGATTCCTGGGGAAATGCAAACATTATTGATTATTGTATATTTTTATCTAAAAGTATACATAAATGTTATCCTCCCGTAACTTCTTCTAATCTTGATACAAAAGGTAGTATATGTTCCAGAGTTGAGGCCCTTGGTAAATAAAACAACTTTGAAATAATTTACAACTCATTGTTATGTCTTCTCTCTCTGGTTTTCAATTCGTTATGGTAACACGTGACTTAGGGGGTTGCTCCACCAATCAGTTTTGTCCTTATGTCTTGATCATGTTTTTTTACGTTTTGAAATAAACGATGGAAAATACATGATACAAGAATTGGGCAGTTAGGAAGCCCAGTAAAGTGCCCCTTTGAATTCAATCGTCAAAGTTCTGTTCTAATGAAATATCAAAAGAAACGACAGGAGCGTAAGGTAAAAACCGATTGGTGGAAGACACCCCTTAACGGTTGAGACGGAGATGATGGTCAAAATGGATTCACATGTAGACTGACGAGGTGTGGAAAGATACACTCAGCGCCTTCACCACTTGGCTCAGCGCGAAGGTGAAGCCAGGCTACTTATTTTAATCCTCACCTGTATTTTTTCTCACTTTATATGCTCCAGAAAACTCACATTTCTCTTTGATAACTCAAAACTATTTATCTGACGTTTAGTGCACTCATCATATGCACTCATCATGACGTTTTCCATACGGAGAAAAGCGACATAGAGGGTTAGATGAAAGAGGGTAAAGATTGAATAGCATTAAAGGTACAGCAGAAAACATCACATCACTGTAGTATTTGTTTCAGGGTTATCTCATAGTATCGCACGTGAGAAAGTTTGTAAATAAAGTTTGAAATTGTTTATGATACAATAAGAAAGAGATAATGGACGGTACTCTCAGTTGAGTCGAGTCGTTGACTTGCCCTGTCCGAGGTTGCTTATGAACGACCCTTGATGCACACGTGTTTATAGTCAAGAGACAATAGCCCAGTAGTTCGCTAACCATGAACGCATTCCTATTCCCTTAACAAACAAGTGAATGAATTGCGTGCATGTAATTGGGATGTCAGTTTTCCACAGAATAGTTTAGTACCGGTGTGATTAAAACTTAAAGCTTTTAATTCAGGTCATTGAATTTCAAACTATAAACATTTTTAATAATCATCAATCATTTTTTTATTTCGAATTTGTATACTGCCAATCTTCCGTAAAATGAAAATAGCACAGTGTACACTGAATGTTACATATATATCAAGATATTAAATTGACAATACAATCCTCATCTATAGAGTGTCACTTTGAAGAATATCTGTCTATGCAAATTGATAAAGAATCGACTTCAAATTCTTTTTTAAAAAGTATGATGGCAGTAACGTTTCATTGATTTTTACTCCAATGGATGGAATATATTGATCATGGAACAATTTGCATGACAAATCCTTACTTACTATTTTCCTTCCTTAGCAACCTTTCCTTGCTAGGCACCTTGTAAGCATCCTCCGAAACACAGGATGTCTCTCAGATTCGTTCCTCCCTCAAGACTTAGATTAGTAGAATCTGCCCTGGCTGGCGAGGAACTTTTGGGGAAGGAATTTGCTAGACATACAATGCTAATTTTCACTACTGCAGTAGGAATCTCCTACCTGAGCAAGAACAAATAGTTTAGCGAGGAACATTTTAAGCAGCAAGGATTTCCTATGCAACAGGCCCTAGGTGCCAAACAAAGACCACTTAACTTTGATTTGGAGGTTACCAGACTTGGCTGTAGAACATCAATATTAAGCTATTTTATATATACAACAGATACAGGTGTAGCAGTTCTAATGTACCTCCCATCAGATGTACCCCGGTATAACTTACCTAGGTCTAATGTACCGGGGGTATGTTTGACCTAGGTCCAATGTACCCCAGGGGGAACATTAGACCTAGGCTGAATATACCCCCTCCAGTTTCAATGTACCCCCGGGGTATATTATACCTAGGTCAAATGTACCCCCACCAGGTTCAAAGTACCCCTAAAGGGGAAACCAAACTTAGGTCTAATATACCCCCAGTATGTGTTAATAATCTAGTACTGATGTACCTCCATTGGAACAGTAATTCCTTTAATTATAACAATAAAAATTATGATTAATACAGTAAAACAATAATAAAAGAAATGAATACAGCACAGGCCTAATAGACATGACTGAATATATTTTATTTTGTTTTGTTTTTTTAATTTGCAATAAACTCTCATAGTCACTGAGTCGCAATGATATTTTCAGTTTAAATAGATAGAAAGTAAAAAGTATTATAGAATTACGTATCAATATCCTTAGATCACTTTTCTGTTCATTTAAACATAGATCGTATAGGTGGAGCTACACAACCATTGGTTTAAACAACACAAAATCGCCATATCTAGCCTTTATGATGAAATAATGAACACCAAACAGATGTCACATGTGGGATTGATGACAAACTTTATAATATCAGGAAAGTAATGGAATCAAAATGATTTACAAAATTAATTGAAGTTGAACAATCAAACAAGAATATATTGGGAAAATCTCTTCGAAATGTTGTTTGTGGAATCAGTAAAAGTTGAAATGATTATTGGCTATTTCATTATTAGACTTTCAAAGTGATCTTGGATTTATTTTCCATAAGCATTAGATATGATCTTCTCTCCCAATATATTCTTTTAGAATTGTTGGTGAAGATTATCAATGAAACAAAGGGGGGGGGGTAATTTGCACCTAGAGGGGGTCATTTAAACCTAAGGTCTAAATTACCGGGGGTATATTAGGTAATTTAGAACAGTTACACCGGATTAAAGGTTTGTAATAAAAACAATGAATGAGTTAGGAAACCAATCCATATGGTACTTAGCTGAGAATGCAGCTTTAAGATCTGATGCCAGGAGTTCACATGTGTACACAGAAATGAGACCATGTAGCAACTTTATATTACACCTGAATGCGTATCACTTGAAAGTAAATCCAGTGACAATATTGTCTTCCTGTGCCACCTTGTTCAGCAAGGTTCACGTGGGGCGTAAAATTATTAGTACATATGTCACATCTCTAAAATGAAAGCCCGAAGATCCAATTGCCTATCTAGATACTTAATTATATCATAACATAAGGAATGATAAAAAAGGAAATGATTAAAAAGTTGATGAAAAAATACTCCCGAGAGACTGAGTTGCGAGAAACCCCTTTTCAACTAATGTATGCTCAAGTTCTACCACAAGGTACACACACTGGGGCAGATAATATTATTCACATGGCGTTTTTCTCGGGACAATTATCTTACTTTGATGATATCTCAATAGCACAAGGAGTTTTATCCGCGAGAAATGAGCTTGTGTATTCTAAATTGTTCCTCTGGTTTACGCTGCAAATAAGGAAAAGCTTTGGAGGGTTGCACGATAGCTTGGAAATCATCCTTTGATATGCAGGTGGTCAAAACAGTCATCAATGAAGATTTGTCTGGCTTGGTAGAGCACAGGTTCAGTCAATAAAGCACACAATGACTGCTGTAGCAGACAGTAAATATGCCTAAGATTAGTTGTGTTTTCTGTGGCCTATATTAGTCCTACCACTTCACTGGCGATGTCCAGCAAACATAGCCAAGTGATCAGCCAAATAAAGCAATAGATGCTCTAGGAGGCTGGTTTGGCCAGATCTTGAGAGGTCCTTATTGTTGAGAGTGTTAAAGAACAGATCCGCCACTTAGTGTTGGTCTGTCGAAGGATTGTAACAGTAATGGCATAGATATTTGTTTAGTTTTCTTGTGTCTGATATAATTCACACAGATGGCTGCCAATGTGCCAATTCCTATTGTAAAACTGAGCTACCTCCATTCCTTGGGTGTGTCGAAGTGAAAAGGAGCCTCTTCGAATTTGGATTAATCTCCTAAGTGATTATATGTTGGTTAACCATTGGGAAAATGCAATTCATATTCAGTCCACCCCCTTACAGTTCTACTTCTATTGTTAGTCGGCACATAACTTGTTCTGACAACCTAATTTGGAATATCAAATCTGTGAGGAGAGGTTTAACACCAAAAGGGCCTAGTTATGATGTGTCAGTAAAGCGTGAGGTAGTAATCTAATTTTATGTATATGGATTCTATGTACACCTGTGATGAATATATATTTGATATTTGGTGCAGAGAGAATAAAATCTCACTAAACACCAAGAAAACGAAAGCCATGATAATAGACAGGAAAAGAGAGAAGCCCGATTATAATATGCATAAGCTTTACATAGGAGACAATGAAATTGAGTTCGCTGACACATACAAATACCTGGGAGTAACTATATATATAGACAGAAAAATGCTTCAACTAGCATATAAATATCAGAATAAGGTCAGCCAGGGACAAAGTGTTTAAATTGGCAAAATTGAGACAATCGGCAAATGACCATACCTTGTTGAATATTTACAAAATAGCCATTAGATACCCTACTAGAAATTAGAGATATAATTTATAATGGGGAAACAAATCTGATCTGAAAAAACTCCAAACAATTAAGAATACGGCTGTAAGGGTAACAAAAAGGTGGGGGAGGCGTGAAAATACTGATCAAGCGCACTTAGAACTAAACCTACCGAAATTAGAAGTCAGAAGAATGTCTCATCTCCTAGAATGGGGATTTAACATGGCCCAAAACGATAGTAATTTAGATAAGAGAGAGGTGAACTTGAGATACCGGTACTTAGCAAATGGCAAAAAACTGAGAACGGTCACTCCAAAAACTGAAATAATCAGCAGGTCATTTGTTGTTAAGGTACCTTACCTATGGAACGAGCTGGACCCAGGGCCCCAAAATAAGGCGAGCATTAAGGATTTCAAGAAATTCTTGAAATTTCAATATGCACCAAGGGAGGATGGGGAATAGAATGAACAGGAAATAGCCACTTTGTAAATTGAAGACTATACCATAGAAAGATGGAGTGTCTTATAGTTTATGTCAAAACTTGACATGCATGTGGTGATCTTATTCTTATTCATTAAATTAAGGGTAGTACGCTCTTAAAAATAACAAAAATGAAAATATTACTATATACAATATTTAGATACAATACAAAAGGTGGAGATTTACTCACAAAATTGGATATTTCACAAAGTGAGTATGTATGTATTACTCAACTGTATTATAGTAGTATTAACGAACTTATCAACAAGGATAACTCGCCATGAACTATATTAAAGGCCAATGTAAGTAAGTAAGTAAATGTTAACACATGTAAATGTGAAACTGTAATATACTGTAATTTACAATATGTAGAAGGTAAAAAATGTGAATTTTATTAAATTCTAGAAACCCACCTTGTCTAAGGGGGTTGAATCTATCTAATTGAAGATTCAAAATAGATTAACTTTGAATTGTATGTAATCGTGATATTAATAGGATAGCCAATTATCCACCAAATGTTAAAAGGTAAATGCCAATAAGTAGTAAAGAGCAGTACCTTCATAATTATTTTTGTTGACTGTGGGCAATTTGCCCTTATTTTGTGATTGTTGTTTTATCTATGTAAAATGTAACATGTATGTCCATCAATATCTGTATAAAATGTTATTAATTCGCTAATAGAGAACTATGTTGCAATATGCCACGGCCTCATGGTAGGAACAAAATTGCTTGACATAAGGACCTTTTTCTCTGAAAATCATTGATGTAACTGTATAAAGAGAAATAAAAATACTTATACATATAGTCCAAAAACAAGGTAGTGTACATACAAGCAAGCAGATCATGGACCAATATCACCCGCAATCAAACAATCAATAATTATATATCTAATCAATTCATTAACTCCGGCTCATTTACTGACCATACATCCTGAGAATTACAAAATACTTCTCCAAGAATCTTCTTTGTGGCTACAGAAAACATCCTAAATTAAAAATCCTAAACTAAAAATAAAAACAAAAAAACCTCAATCAATAGTGGGATAATAAATACAGGGAGAAACACGTACGGTATATTGTTCTTCTGAGTATATATAATTGTTATAATATATAATAATATATATATTATATATACTGTAGTACAGAGATTCTAACTGTCATACAAGAAGGGAGAATCAAATTTAAACATGCTAAATATGCTTACGTTATTTTCTGTATTTAATGGTACAATTGGTTATTCTCAGATGAGGCTGGGGAGCATGATGACTAGAAAGTGTGACCACCCCCTGCAGAGCTGCTCAATTAAATCTTTCTGTATACAAAATCATTATGTTACACCTTTAAAGAATTTGATTCACATCTGAAAGCAACTCAATGTCTGCGTGCAGCAAAATGCTATGATGAGGTGGTTTATGTATCATGCTCACCTTCGCTGGTCTTTTTTTCCACGTATTTGACTTCATTTCTTTGTAAACTATAGATTATCAGTAACTTCAAATAATGAGCGAGTTTGGAATGAAATTGATTGTCAGTAAACCTGAGAATATTGCAATACAACTTTAACTATAGTGTGAAGTCTCCAGAAAATGTACTATCGGCACATTTGGTAAATTCTGCAATGCATATTCAAATTCAAATTCAAATTCAGAAATTCTTTATTGCATGATTTTGTTCACAATAGGTCGGTCACATCTGACACCGAGACATGTCAGTTCTTCCGATGACTGCCGACGTCTCTTTCTTGAATGTTTGTTACAACAATAATGTGAAAAATCCCTTTATAGGGCTTAATAATAATATTAGGCTTGAAAACGATAGATACTAGGTATATCTGAGTATATTTGGTATTGCTCTGGTTTAGATCTATGCTTTGATTAAATAGGTCTGTTTGGTTATGTTGAACTGTATTCTAATTTGTTGTAATTAATTTAACTGTATTTTAATTTTGTTTATTTGGGACGATTGTTGAAGGCGAATCGTACATTTTTGGCGACTTCACCCAGCATTATACTTTAAGGGATTCACCTAATTCCTATGAACATCCAGCAAAAAGGAGATCATGTTCAAGGTCTGCCTGACGTTCAGAAGTTATGATCCACTTGCTTAGAACATTCGAATGTAGGTTTCGGAATTTTATGAGACTTCAAAATATCCCTGTTTTATAACAGTAACGGTTTCATGACACATTTGAAGCCAGGATTTCACCAGATTTGGTTTATTTATTTTGGTAGGAACGGAAACAATGTTAGAGCTGCTTGGATCAATGCCCTGGTTCTTCGCCTATTTCTGGCATGGCATGGACAACACACATAATGATATATCTCTAAAATGACGTAGAATAAAATATGTTGCGGATGACACCTTCGTTTTAATAACGATACTATTTCCACCAGTGCTAAAGTGCTAACATAATTATATTATACATAAAACTAGATTATCAATGCATATACATGCAATACACATGTTGCCAGGAATTGGTATGTGGTTGGATTGGATTTGAGCCAAAATATTCAGAGAAATATCGATCGGTGCCAATAAAGCGTAAACTAAACTAAGGAGCGAGGGATTATGTCATTCTATTGGGCGTATGTAGCACAATGCACACGTATAATACCATATGACCACCGACTGGTCAAACCAGGGCAATACTGACTCTCCAGCAACATTATTTTGATCCAACTTCTGGGTCAAACACATACACACATATATGAGGTGCTAGACGAGGCGTGGAGGGGGCACCAACCTTTAATTGTAAGTATGTATGTATAGGTATGTATGTATGTATGTATGTATGTATATATGTATGTTTGTATGTATACATGTATACATGTATGTATGTATGTATGTATGTAAACATTTTTCTCCAGACGTATAATCACAATTATATTGTATCATGGAAAAAGGGATAAAGTACTAAATATTATTTACATTCAAAACCATTTGTGATATCACAGGTCTTCCAGGTCTTGTTCTACAAAGTTTGACAAACGTAGTGATTTCTGGTTAGATTATTTTCATTTCACTGTTTCGTATACCATTCTCTAAGTAAAAATACTACTACATTACATTACATTCTGTCTGTTCATTATACTTTCACGATAACTCTCTTTAGACTCTTTATTAGAGGAACAATAAGTGGTGAGCTTTTGCAGCTCAAACTTACATAATGACGTATAGTGATTTTCACTTTCCTGTTTTTATATTTATTCTTATCATTATAACATTATTGACACGGATTTATCATAATATTATTGACGACGGATTTACATACGGTAATTTGTTTTCTTAATTAAATGAAAATGCAATGGGGTTGCTATATCATTATATTACTGCCAGGCTTCCTTTTGGGTGAACCTGTTGTATGTTAGTTAATAGAAATGATTTAAAGTCATCTTTTCGAAGGACATGATTTTCCTTTTTTTGATAGGAAATGGCAGTTGACAATAAAACGATTTCTTTTCTTTCTTTGAGTGTAGTTGCGATACCATTAGTATCTTCCCCTTATTATCAGATCTAAATGTACCTTGTAAACAAAATGCTGTCCCTAAATAACAGATAGGAGGGATATCAGGTAATACGCCTACGTTCTCTTCTCCCCCACACAAAAGAATTTGAACCAACACACCTTGTTGAAGTATGAGTAGTAATAGTCACCACCGTCATCCCGGAATACTTGTCCGTCAATGTCTGACCTTGCACCTTCTGTCAGAAGTGCTGAGGGGGAAATAAAGCTACGGAAACAGAGATCCTTGTCCAGTTTTACTTTCCCTTAGTCGAGAAGAATACCGAACCTGGGTTGTAAAGTAATAGCACGACGGTTATCGCAGGCTGGATAGCTAGTGTCACCATTTACTTTAGAATCACCTGTAGAAATCCACCACAGTTGGTCCGGTGACCAGTGGGATTCACTACATATATATGTCCTTTTGGGAAGGGCAATATTTCTGGCAATCAACCATTCGCTTCTTTCTAACAAACCTTTTTCCATATGGTAAGGCAATGTGTAATTGACGAGATTTACCTGGTCCCCTCTACATACACACAGGCCTATTTTGTAATGAAGTCTTATTGGGCCTGTTTCATAACAAATCCTTTCTTCAAATTGGTAGAAAATTTCTGATGTAGAAATACAAAATTGTGTGTATAGCAAATACCTTCCCTATAAATTCCTTCCCAGGTGCTTGCAAGGACAAGTAACTAAGGGAGAAAAATCTTAAGTAAGGATTTGTTATAGAATAGGCCCCAGATGCGAGCTCACTGCCACCATTATATAATATTAGCCAGTTTATGAGCCCTGACGCCAGTCCACCTTCGGTCAAAGATTATAGTACTATATAATTATGGCCAATGTTACATGTATAGACAGGTTCTGCCATCCTTTCACCCTCACAAAACTGCACACACATACATGTATATTACCAATGCATATGCATTTTATATACGTCCCAGCTCTTGAACCGTGTGGATTCTCAAAGTATTTGTAACAATGATTAATTTCTTATTCTTCTTGGTGGAAAGTAAAGCGGTCCGGCCACTGTCAACAAAATGGTGTCGATGCAAAGACAATGTAATTGCCGGTGATGCACATCAATGAAGAGGGTTATCGGTGGTGGCTTCGTCTTGGCATCGACAAGAAAAAAAGGATCGGCAACTATAGAATTAATTTCCATGCTTTTACATATGCAATCCCATCAGCTACATCGCCAACGCATCGCTACAGCCATTACCTCCATTGACAATGCACCGATGCAAAATTACATCGGCTGGAAATATCAAACAAGTTTGATTTTCATCGCTATGCAATTTTCCCGTCCCCACTCATCGCCAGTTATTGCTTGCTGTTGCCGAAGCCATAGCGATGATAAGTCAAATTGTACAAAATTCTTAACGGGTCCGGCCACTGTCAACAAAATCGTTGGCGATGCATTGGCGATGAGGTAGTCGATAAGATTTTTGGGACATTTATTGCATCATCTTTGCATTGACTTGTCATCACTATGCCTTAGGTAATAGCCAGCAATGACCGGCGATGAGTGGGCGATGTAAAAATTGCAGCGGTAAGGGTAGCGATGAACATCAAACATGTTTGATATTTCCAGTCGATGTGATTTTGCTTCGGTGCAATTTCAGTGGAGGTAATGACCAAAGCGATGCACAAGCGATGCCTAGTCAATGAGATTGTACATATGAAAGCATGGAAATGAGTTCTATAGTTGCCGATCTTCTTTTCCTTGTCGATACCAAGGCAATGCTACCACCGATAAACCTCCTCATCGATGTGCATCGCCGGCAATTACATCGTCTTTGCATCGACTTTGCATCGACACCGTTTTATTGACAGTGGCCAGACCGCTTTATCGACTATCTCATCACCAACGCATCGCCAACGATTTTGTTGACCGTGGCCAGACCGCTTAAAGCAAGAATTTTAGTTCGTCTCAGAGAGAGAGAGTGACTGCAAAAATAATGCAAACTTACCTGGATAAATATCAATTCAAGTCTCCTTGCCCTATAAGTGATGGCATTAAGTGGAGCAGAGATAGATTAGCCACAGACAGATTGGCCGCTGACAAGTATATAATACATAACATCCACCATACTTGAGTATACAGGTTATTTTGGGGCATCGGGGTACTCAGGCAACAGGTTAGGTGTACTGTGGTTTTGTGATAATTGTTAATATTGTTGCCTATGTTCTTTCCAATGTCTGAGTGGCCATCGTTGCACATCTGTGTTTCAGCTCCGGCTGAATATTAATCGATATTAGATAATGATATTTCGTGATCGTATAGGTTTACTTCCGCGAGAATAAATATATTATGAATATCGATAGCAGGAGATGGGAGGAAATGTACTAAAGCGACTAGATTATATTGAGGATAAAGGACCAGGGGTTGAAACAGTCTATGTTCCAAAACGCAGCTCCGAGATACAACATCAAGAGTGAAATACTTCTTTCGTATGTTCCCTTTATTCCTCCTTGTGAGTTGGGTTGAAGACCTTGCTCCTCAACCCGATTTATGAACAGATACATCGAAATAATGAATGATTTTCAAACCAAGGAAACATTATGTTTGCAACATAAATCAGGAATAATGGAATAAATATAATAATCACATAAATATAAACTTGAACATAAATATAGAAATATGTAATAACCATCATGGTTAAAGTCCGGATGAAATCAAATGAATAGTTAATTAATGATAAATTAATCACATAATATAAACTACAAATATCGTCAATGTTTGCAATGAATATCCTAGTGGGATTCGGAGGAACTACCCAATGGAATCCGGAGGCGGAGCTGCCATATCCGGAGCTATCCGGAGCTCAATGGAAATGTTCATATTGGAATCGATTTAAAGTTACATTTATATTCCATAGTTATATTTGCAAGGTTATACAATAATGAAACATGATTTTATCAACGAGTATTCATTTTCAAGGAGAGGGACCTTTTCAAGGACCTTGATTGTACCTGAAAAAACAACCCTTTCTCCTTGAAATTGGGAACGAGCATGGGAACCCACTTTGGCTCTGAGTGCCCCCGGGGACGACCTTCGGTTAAAACAGCTACACTCAGTGTCGATTATTTCAACTCCAGTACATGTGTTCATTGGCTTTATACTTTGGGCCTGCACCGACACGGAGGTTAGATTCACAGTGTGTAATACACATTTCCATCCTGTTTTTCACATGTACTATTTGTCCAAATGTACCAGTTAACTTACCTTACTTACCTTTTTTTTAATATTTCGAGAGAGAAAATGTTAGATAAAATTAATAGATTTGGAACTGAAGGTGTCAGATATGGATATCGAATCATTATGTAACATTGCGTAATGATTATTAATTATCAATTATGAATCATGTGTATTAATTATTCATGTTAAGCCTTATTGACCGGATTTAAAAACCAATGTATATTTAGGTAGGAAGGACCATTAAGTCTTCATTTGCATGTTCTATTTGTTTGATATTTTTTCTATCAGTTCTTTTTTTAGAATAAAAGACACGACCAAGTCGTACACCACACAATAAGTATTGTTACCGTATTATGTTTAAAAACCATTAAACAGCTATGTTAACATTTCTACCGACTGCCTTTGGTAGATTAGACTTGCCAGCAACTCTTGCCTTACACTCCTATATGCATAGCCAGTGAGGGATCCCACTCACGCTCATGCATATATGAAATGAATATAGTGATGTTGCACCCACTAACTGGGTCCCCAGTTCACTACATCCGTAATTGACTTATATTTTCCAGAGTTACGCTCGCTTGACAGGTCCAGCATGACATTTTGCCTTTCGCGCTGAGGCTCTGAGGGAGGTACTTGGTCATGATATTGTATGTATATGCGTTAATTGCATAACTGGTAGAGACTCATCTAAAATACGATCCAGGGTACGTTAGAGAAACGGAGGAGAAGAGACCCACAGGAGTGGCGAGGGACTGGAGTTAGTATTGTCCGAAGAGATACAATAACTATATATGACGTCGGGACCTCCAGATTTTCTATCCAATAAGCGTTGTGGGGTTTGACCTGAGACTCAAAAGAGAGTTATAGGTATATAATCAGGACTGGTTCAGAGTCCATTAAGGCACCGATCCTTGCAATAGAACAACGCAGAGAGACCGGGCAGTTTTGTGAACCATCTTCCAGCTAATTCAAGATGGACAAGGGGAAGAAAGATGAAGGCTACACTAGCCTCAAGACATCAGAGCTTGATAATATTACCTACCGCCAATCAATCAAGAAACAGGACACCAAAGCATGTCACGATGGCAATACAGGTAACGAGGAAGAAGATCTACTACGCAAGGGATCTAAATACCATGGATATGGAACACTGATAGCAGTTGCTTTTGCCTATCTCCTTGTCTTTGTTGGCTACATTGGAACCGAAGCTCTACAAACACATATTAATTCCGAGGCCGGACTTGGGACAACAACTGTGGCCATCGTCTATGGCACTTTCTTTTTGAGTTGTTTTGGTTTCGGGCCGGTTGTGCTGGGTCGGTTTGGACCTAAATGGTGCATCGTTTTAGGATGGATCTTTTATGCCCTTTTTGTTGCAGCCAACTTTTACCCAAGATCGTGGACGCTCTACCCTACAGCAGCCACTATAGGCTTTGCTGGTTCAGTTGTATGGATTGGCATGAACATATACGTAACATCACTGGCCATCGAACATGCAGATAGGAACAAAAAGGCCCTGGACAAAGTCCTGGCTCTCTTCAATGGTATATTCATGGGAATTATGTTTTTCCAGTATGCAATATCAGCATTCATATCAGCGGTGGTATTTTATGTCGCTGACCTTAATGCGAAGTCAAAGAAGGACACGATCCTAGTCAACAAGAATTCATCATTCCCAGACATGCTATCACACGATATATACTCTCATAACGATACCCAAGAAAAATCAGCAGGTCAAGGGGAAGTTTGTGGGTCAGAATACTGCCCCTATTTGAGCACTCATGTTGAACATCTAAACAAGCCTGACCCACAATTCATATACATCAACATAAGCATTTTCCTCGTTTGTGTCATACTAGGGATGATTTTGCTGTCCTTCCAAAGGCAAATCGTTCTTCCAGATCATAAGCGTATGAAAATACGAACCAGACTGTTTGAACTGTTATGCTTGCTTAAAGAGCCCAACTGGATTCTAATTGCGCCCAGTTTTGCATTTGTTGGGTTCATGCAAGGACTGTCTGTGAACACGTTTTCCCAGGTTTGTTCACATGATTTATTGTACATAAAACGAATAGCATAGACGTTCACCATGCATACTTTGGCCCTATGAAAAGTAGTCCTGATGAAAATTCATGAAGCAGAATTAATCTTTATATAGATTGACATGTATTGTAAGTATCATTTTAAAGCTGCACTACCAGCTAATTGCTTGGTGTAAAACCAAATAATCTTTCAAATTATTAATTTCGGTGAACATCAGAATCCCACTAATATTGATATTTCTCTCTGACATTTGTCTGTAAACTTAGAGAATCCTCTATGAAATTGACAATTATAGCACGGCCTAGATAGGTATAACAAGAAGCCAAGATGTTTAATCCTTAAACAACAATGTGTACAATAATTATGTCTTATGATGGTTCCCTGTCGATTATAACGATTTTCTATGTGTTTTAAAGGCATACATCAACTGTGCAGTGAACATACGATGGGTGGCATATGTTCTTACGCTACGAGGGATGACTTATATGATGACTTGCTTCTTGTCTGGCAAACTGAGAGAATATCTCCCGAGATGGGCAATTCTAGCCGTTTCCTATCTTATCGAACTTGCGGTGCTTATAACATGGCTCATGCTGGTTCCGAAATCAGAGGAAGCTTGGGTATTTTTTGTCATCCAGGGTTTCGAGGGTATTGGATCTGCGTCCCTGCGTGTCCAGACAACAGGTTTGTCGTGTCTTATGTTTGGGGGTAATTAATAATTTTTTTGTCTCAGCGACAATAATAAACATCATTGTGGCGCTTTATCATGCCACCATTACATCGTTTACTGTTTCCCCGTTTTATATATAATGTATTTCCATTATGCGTGTATGTTATTCCATTTTCTGATTATGATATGATAATAATCTCGTTTTGACATGGATACTGATGATTATGTGTCGCCCAAACATTTGTATTACGGTAGGATATTCTCTTTTCATCCTACATTAATGCCCACCCCAACCGTCCAACTAGGACAAAACAATGCCATTTCCACACTCTGAAACTTAGTCTATCTGGATCATATCAGTAGAGTTTCAAGAGTGAATTCAATGCTTAATGTTTACCTCCGAATTGTAATGCCTACTAGACCTGTGATAAAGGGATCCAAATCTAAGGCAGGCTGATAGAAAGAAGGAAAATTATAATGACGATAATACCTTACCGACAGAGAAATGTTAATAGAACAATGGTAATATGGAGGGTGTTAGCTAATAACGGATTAATGACCGATATTTTGGTGTACAATCCCGTATCCTGTATAACCAAACAAACAGTGCACCAGCAGACCCAAAAGAGAGGTCATTAATTCTGTAGTCTTTGCCTATGGTTGTTATTGCCCCTGGACTGCCCAAAGCAGTGACTATATAATACAAGGTCAGCCTCAATAGAATTCATACACCTGAAATAGATGTGCCAGTCCTGCCTTTATCTTTATCCGTCCTCTTCTGCCGACTAACATTTCTATCAATTATCTGTAAGTATGTATGACTATAATAAGCAGAGATAACAATAACAGTCATAAAACAATATAGTCATCGGTACCTCGAGTGCATACGTACACTTATCTCGGGGCATGAGCGACAGGAATAATGACACTTCATGCCTTAATACAATAAATCATTAGTACAATAGAGATATGGGATACTCCTTCATTGTGTGCTTTACGGTTCGTCAAACCTAGCGTACCAATCAGAGAGATGTGAACTGATTTTGACGCGACATTGTGAGATATGACTTTCTTATTGGAGTCCATCCCTTCAAATCAGACCTGCGCAAAAACTTCCCATGTCGTAACCGTTCAATGGAACATTTCTACCAAATAAACGCGATGGCAAACAAAATAAAACAACAACATGTTGGTACTAGATTATGGGTAAATACCAGGCAGGCAATGCCAATTACCTAGTGATTATGTTTTAAGGGAGAGGTTGGTGTCTTTTATTATAGGGTGTGGGTGGGGGGAGATATTTTGCTAAATTCATGGAATTCGAACTCAGTACCTCTTAAGGCATCTGGGTGCGCCACTTTAGCCTCACCCTCCACACTTTCTGATATTTTTTTTCTTCAAAACCGTCTTATATTCTTTTTTATTGTTGGGTAATATTGAATATTAAGTTATCCTTATAGTTCAAAAACAGTTGATATAGTATTTAATACCATGCTGAATTTGCGGTAATACCCATTAACACTATTTATTTTTCATATTTTGCAGCTCTCATAGGGTACATGTTCCCATCGGATCAGGAGATAGCCTTCGCCCATGTTAACATGGCCATAGCACTACCCACAAGCCTTATAATGGCAGCGGCCAACTTTTTATGTTTTGACCAACAAGTTTATATTGCAATAGCAATGGTTGGGCTGTCAATGATCGGTTACCTTATATTACACTTTAGATTGAGAAAAAAGGATGAACTTGAGGAGAACAAAACCAAAACTGCCACTGAAGCAATTGAAGCAACTGAAGACGAGGTGACTCGTATGAAAACTTGATTTTACAGCAAGTATCTTGTATTAGAATATGTTTTGGCTTTCATTGCCCCCATTGCCCCATAACTAGGCTACCTTAAGGAATGAATCGTAACTCGCAATATAAAGGCAGCACTACATGGATTGGTTTGACGACCAAAACGTATTCTAAAAGGGTTAGAAGCTTAGGTTTCCCCAGGCCCTGGTGCCTAGTTTTTTGTCAGCGACCGCGGTCTTGGACCTTGATCGTATAAATAAGACGATGGACCCGGGCTTCAGAAACCTTGTCATCACCACCTTAATTATTCCATGCCATGCATGTTCCCCTTACATATATATGAAATGTGATCGATTTGACCGGGTCAGATTACATTAACTCTCACATCATATTGGTTGAAAAACGAGGAAATGCAACTTGTGTTGTTTCTAATATACTACATGCATAGAAGCAATAAAAATGTATGCACATTGACAATAATGACAACAGCCATTCAAACGCACATTTGTATTACAAGCAATATTATTCATATAACTGTGTAAAATGCCTTACTTTTATACTTGTTGTCAGGTAATGCATGTTGGTGTTGAAACACGTTATTACACGTTAAGTACGAACACTTTTTGCTTTCTTTAGAGTTGGGGCCTTTTAATGTTGGTCTCTATGGGCATTATCATCAATATGTGAATCACAGCAGAATTGTATGGAATGTTTGACTATTCATGGCCACTTCGTAAATGCATGATGTTATTATTGAAATGGACATGGTTAATTTATCATGTTCATCATCAGTTCTTTAGTCCAATATCAAGGTTAGGTTTTGATAATCTCTCCCCATTGGCAGAGGAGAGGATATAGATGATTAATGTCAAGAGACCGTTACACTAAGCACCCGTCTCCACTGGACCGGAGAAGAGTGTGGCTAGACCTGTCGCCATAAGAATTACATGGAGTGACCAGTCATATATGAGATATGGATTTCATTTTTCTGATTTCTAAGTGTTTTCTTTCAACATTTTGCTTACCTTCATATTTCCAGGTTTATTTAATGATTTGTGTGACAATGTTCTAACATTCTTTTCCCACAGAATGTCATTCGATATTGTAAAACAGAGTATATATTTCTTTTCATTTTTTTCCAATTTAGATTTTTTTTTATTATTTTCATATTTTTTCGTTTTTGTTTCAATCTTTTCCCAGGGCTCTAGATGCTAGGGCCCAACGACGCTAGGGCCAAGAAACCTCGGACGTTAGGGCCCAAAGTCCAGATGTTAGGGCCCACCCGCCTTTAGACGTTAGGGCCCTAACATCTGAAAATAAGCGAAAGTCGTCGTTGGGCCCTGGCGTCGTTGAGCCTGTAGACCCTTTCCCCCCTAAATCTTTCATGTTTTCATATATCTTTTCTATTTATTTTGTTCAAAATAAAACCCAGAAATGTCATTTGCTAGTAATATGTTAACAGTATATTGTTGGGCAGTACGTTTCGCATTGCAGTACGATTAATTAAAAGATAATTGAAAATGTTCATCGTAGATTTTTTATATACAACGTTATTCCATACGTCATATAGTTGTAGTGGTTTTATGTCCCCCTAAAATATTAAAGAGTATGTGTAATGAAAATGATAAGATGCAAAATGGCATTGGTGAATAAGAGTTGAATGATAAGTTCCCACCAGCGTACGATTGTTTTACCAAAAATTGCCAATTTATTCCACAATGAATATCAACGTCACCAAAAATGTATACTCTGCACTCACATGTTAATCATCAACAACAGAAAAGTCTATGGAAATACGTTTTCCTAGATAATTGCTGGTTCATTGTGTTAATCTAGATTGCATATCTGTCAATCAAATATTATACCTCAGATGCATGAATGGCCCACAGGTCTGCAGGGAATGTATTATTGGAGAATACGTTAGTGTTTAATATGAATGCATTATCATTTCAAAATATGTGAAAATGTGAAAATTCATTGATGTCTATAATTGCACAGGTGCAATTTCTATACATGTTAATGTTAACATGGATTTGGCCCCAAAAATAAATTAAGCAAATATATATTGACCGTCTTTACATTTAAATGACATCAATCTTCGTTTCCCTTGGCATTCCTAAAATGCTACTAATACCAGTCTTAGCTTCTGCATAAATCGGAAATAAACTAATGCAAACTGTAAACTGTAACTGATTCTTGTTCCATTTGTCAGCCAACTGACCTTCGTGATAAAAATCGGCTCAGTGGATTCGGGCCTTAAGATAGATTGATAAACACTTTTACCAATGGATTAAGTGTGTATATAACAATAGTCAGGTAGCACCCGATTTATCAATGTCTATCAGATAGTAAATGTACAAAAACTCATCGATTGTTTGTACTCGAGTCATAACAACTATGTGATATGTGTATCAGCGTAGTTTAAATAACGATTCACTTCAATGCAAGATTGTATTATAATCGCGACAATGTACAATCGAATTATTTTTATAATGCACCGTGTGCCATCTGTTGCAAGGACAAACATATTCCGTATATGTAGGCCTACTGTATGTTGTTGTATTCATTTTCAGCTGGTATAGTCAATTATATCCATATCAATGCATCGCGATTTATACGTCGACTGGCGTTTCATGTTTCATTACCCCACCCAGCAAGAACCATGCAGGCCTTACAACTTTTCCTGTACACCAAAGCAACTTGCGACGCAAGTGAAATAAGGTGAAACTGGACGATTTGTTCCTGAATCGCCTGTTGCGTTGCCTTGTAAGAGTAAATTAGAGTAAAGTATAATATTAGATTATTAAAGTTAAATCTTTAAATAGATCTTCCTTAGTTCTATACTAAGCCTATAGTTTAAAGAATTACAGTTAATTTACAAGTATAAGTTGTACCAATTTTAAAGGATAGGATTTATCTATGAAAGGAAGGAAATGACAGATGATGGTATAGAAATGTGTAGAGAGAATATATGAGAGACTAACCTACACTGCAAACAATGAATAATGTACATAGCTTGTGTTGTATTTAAGTATCTGAAAGATACTGTAATGCTTATTGAAAAGACTAGCCCTTGTTGTTTGAGGTTAACTATGTCGACCCGCTGTTGGGGTTAGTCTCATATTATAAGCTATACTATGATTACAGTAGAAGCGTTATTTGAAATGTGATTGTTGTTGAGAATACATATCATCACACACTAAGAGGTTGAAGTAAGTATTGAGGGCGAAATACGCATACTACCCAGATAATGCAGATGCACCTCACTCACATTGAGGCATTTTCTCTTTGGGAAAAGGGTTTTGCCGAAGTCACTTCCCTTTGTCTTGTAAAATTGCATATGTATTTGTTCTACAAAAGGAAATAAAATTACCTGTTATATATCTATATTATGTATGTATGATTTTCCCTGATTATTTCAACAAACATTTTTGTGGTAATACAACATAAATAAAGCAATGCTTACAAATATGCACCAGCATGTTCACGGGTGTAAATAGCCTTCAGTGTAAGTGTCGGGGAACCCTCATGAGATCTACATTAGTGAGACAAGCCTTAGCTGTATAATCGACTATTTTCTCCATGTTGGATATGGAGGGGCTACTTTTTGTATTTTATTGTCGAGGTCTTGCTGGATCCTGTTCCCGGGCACAAACACATCCATCTTAGACAATCCCTTTTGCGTAATATCACATTTAACTCACACAAAGAAAGGAGTGAGTGGAGGGGATCTCCAGTATCCATTTTCACTACCCACCCACTCAATGTGACGACAGGCTCGATCCTTAGAAAGTGCGGATTTTTATCTCGTTCACACACATGTAATGAGATTTCCTCCAAGGTCAAGGTTTCCTGGCATAAATAGGCTTTCTGAAGAACGCTGGGTGCTGGGATTCTACACAAATTATTATCGCCCTTCAGACTATCTCTTGGAAGTTAGTCACTTTGGGAAGTCATCAACTTGATCGGTATGGAGCCTGGATTGGAGTGAAGGTTAAAGTAGCTAAGCAAGATTGAGCCACCATTATTTTAAAAAATTGATGACGCACTGTAAAACTCCTGTTTAGTGTTTAGAGTAAGGCGCTCGCATACTTTGGCTGCACGGTATTCTTGATAGGACTTTGTGTCATGGACTTATATGAGTGCTATGTCCTGGCGCCTCAAGGGCCCCTGAGGGACTCGGGCCAAGAGGGCTATTCATCCCCTATGGTAAAGTTAGCTCAGAAGACTTAGCCTCAACTTTAAGGACAAACCTAGTAGTGTGTGAAGCGACTGGGGAATGCATCTGGTGATGTCCACGTATAATGAGTAAAGCCACCGAATTTCCTACAAACTGTTCCGCCCAGTAATATATGGCAGAATGATTTAATATTTTTATTATTTAATTAGTGTTATATTCCATTATTGTTCAAAATTAAATGAAACCAATTAAATATATGATTGTCAGACGAACAGATTGGCATGTTGATTATGCCTGGGTTAAATACTGTATTGATATGTTAACGGACGACTCGGTCTGACGAATGGGTCTGAATCGCGAGAATATTGCACGCGTTGCAACCACGCCACACACAAAGCCCGAGTGTGTTGCGCGGTTGCAATGAGGGGGAGAAATAGCTCACATCTTTTAATCAATTTAATTCCTTTTCATAGCTTTAAATCTCTTTAAAATCAAAGTAATGCTTTCACAAAGGGAGGACTAAATAAAGATAAAAGGATTCTAGATTATTTACTTCATTTGATACATATTTCACCGTTCTATCTGCGTTGACAGCTACAGTAGCTTATGGTGTCAACAAGTTACTGATAATTATGATTGGAACCTACTTGACTTACTTTGGATTTAGGCTGCTGTTTGGAGATTATTATTAGGAAATTACATGGTTCAAGACTTTTTGCTATTACTCCTTGTTTATTTTGGTGCGATCATTTTTATTTTTCAAGTAACATTAATAACCGAACTCGGTCTTGCGAGCGCAATTGAACTAGCACAACTGTAGTTAGGCCTATACTAATGTCAGCAACCATACTGTCCTAGGTGCCTGTAGAGGAACAGGAACCCCTCTAGACGAATCGTGGCCCCGTGCGAAAACCATTTTTGCCGAAAATAAACACAAGCTTACAACCGCCACCCATGCCTCTTTTACAGAGAACCTATGTATCCTCAAACCCCATCTAACTCACTTTTCTCACTTAATTCGATCTTAGCCTCTCTAATAGCAGTAGTAGTCCGTCCGCGGTCGTGTGCAGACGTGCCTGGATAAGTGCTCCCAGAGAGCAGTGAAACATAGGATTATCGCCCACACTCATACATACATTCTCATTCATTCATACGATCGTATTGGACTTATTTGATTATCATATCGTGTGAGTAAATTTGGTTATTGAACAATCAACTGAACTGTGTAATTACTGGTATTTGATACTAACTAAAGAATACCTGTTATACGTTCCAATCATGCGTTTTGGGGACGAAAAAACTGTGTCAGAGGAGAGAGCGGATGAGTTATATAAACATCCATGTGAAAGTATTTTGAGAGCAAAAATCCCACAGACATTCACGTATGTTGCTCCCTTTCGTCTCAATGAAATCACTAAGAAGGCAACCTACGAAATAAAGCAAGATGACTGTACTGTCCAGGACCTGAGAACATCACTAGAATTCACCCAAGCCAACCTGGATTCTGTTGTGGAGAAGTTAGGAGAACTGATTGTCAAAGATAGAGACAACACGGAGGTTATGTCTAACTTTGATAGGCGAAGCCGCGAACAAGAAGTTTATATCCATAAACTAGAAAATCAGATGCTTGAGTCTGAAATAGAACGTAGGAGGACCAACTTGATCTTTACTGGGGCATACCAAAACTATATGGAAAATACGATCGGAGTGGCATTGGAGATTCTAAAAGAGATCGATCCTAGATATACCATCGATAGCTTGGTCAGTGCGAGGCGAATTGACTCATATCAATTCGGATGCAAAAAGATAAGGGTGCAATTCCGTTCAGAGGATAGTAGAAATTATGCCTTCAGTAAACGTGCTCAACTCAAACATTCCTCTTGTTACTACAGAGTGTTTGTTAATGCGGACATTCCAACGACTATCCAAGAGAGGAAAGACATGCTAGCCACTGTTGGAAAGCATATAAAAGAGAAGGGAGACAAAAAGGTGGGCAGAATTTACAAAGATCGCATATCCATTGATGGCGTAGACTACAAATACAATCAATTAGAGCATTTGGAGGAGGGTTATCGACTCTCCGATGCCAAAACAAAGAAAGTTGATGGGAAAGTCTACTTTCAATCTGAGTTTAGTGTGTTATCGAACTTCTATCCCTGTGATATAGTAATTCAGAATATTCCCTTCAAGTCGGTAGAGCAAGCCTATCAGTTTGCTAGGGCTAATGCCCTGGGAAGGCCAGATGTTGCTAAAGAAATCTATGAAAGCAAAGATGCTAGGGCTGCCAAAAGTTTATCCCACGCCGCAAGATCCAACCCCGATTGGGATAAAGACAAACTCCCAGTCATGAGGGTATTAATCGAAAGTAAATTCGAGCAGAACCCTCATCTAAAGAAGGTACTGCTTGATACAGGTGAAATGAAGTTATTTGAGGCCACAAATGACGGATTTTGGGCCTGTGGCGCATCACTTTCGTCAAAACTTGTCACAGATGGAACCCATGAGGGGAATAACGCAATCGGTGCCATTTTGGAAGACTACAGAGAATCGTTAACATCTGGTTTCGGGTATACTAGAAAGGATATTGTAATGACCAACAAAGAAGGCAAACAATGGGACCCTACACACAGCAAATCACCTAGACAAAAGGTTTTTCCCAAGCCGGGAGAAACTGTGAATGCCGACCAGGTAGAGCTAGGAGCTACTGAGGTAGCTGGAAATGCTGAAGGGCCTGCTATAATCCCTCATGACCAACCTAGAGACATGGATCACAGTGGCATCGCTGCAGCTAGTCCCCCCCAGATTACTAGAGTTACGGAAAAGCCCGCTCCTACACAAACCAATCCTAGACAAAGCTCTAACACTGGCCGAAATAGAGGTGGTGGTAGAGGAAGAGGAAATAGTAATCCAAATCCGTCAGGAGGGAAACGTGGTAGAAGCGTCTCTGGAGAGGTGCATAGTGCCAGCAAGCGAGTTAATAGTCCAGTCTGTTTTCAACGCCTCAACTCTCAGCCACCAGATCCTATTCAGATGCAGAGGATAATTGCGGATTATAACAATCGTCCTAACTTCTCCTCCCCACCTCAGAGTTTCGTGGATAGCAAAGATCGAGCGCTTAGCAGCCTTTACTACAATGGCCTTGGTAACTATTAGCAAGACAATTGTGGTCACGGATTCCAGAGGCAAGAATCTCAACGCATACCTCCCCCTGAGTGAGGACATTAATTGTATTGCATACAGCGGGGCCAGTCTGAATTATCTCACTGATAAATGTGTAGAGCTCTATAGGATTCACCGACCAAATAGGTTATTGCTCATAGGTGGGATTTGTGATATGTGCGTAAAGGATAAGGGAACCAGAGCCATCAGCTTATCCCATTATAATACCAATAATCTGAGAGATTACATGATTGATCTCTATGAGATGGCAATCTCCAAGCTTGATGTGTTGTCCAACGACTGCTATATAGGCCTAGGTGGTCTGATTGGGGCGGACCTAAATGCTGCAAACCACATTCCTGGTACTTCTCAATTCCAACCCATAATAAATGACTCAGTTATCGCCATTAACAGAAGGATTATCGAACTGAACCATACTCGTAGTACAAGACATATAAATCTTACACACAAAGTTCATGCAAGAAGTAAAGGTGGTTATATCCATCATTATCAACGACTCCCAGATGGTATTCACCTAGACAGTTTAGTCCTACAATATTGGGCCAAACAGATTCTCTTATTTCATATCTCTTTCATATTTCTTATTCTTTATATTTTGACTTAAACCGATTGTTCTCATATTACACTGGGCTCTGCCCTAGGAACTTATTAGTTGCTTGCACCACGTCCTGGTACTCATATCCCTGGCTCGCCATGCGAAAAGGGGACACATATGTTTATACAACTGGTGAACTTAGCGCAGAATGCACGTCTATAGTAAAAAAGTATATATATGATTCTATGTATCCGTATATAAAGACACCTTGGGAGCTGATGATTATTATTTTATTTAGTCATGAGTGTTAAACAAGTAAAGACTTGGAAAGATCTTAAAGCATTGAAAGGAGTTAAAATCATACAGTATAATATTAGATCTCTGTTGCCTAAAATCGATACAGTAAGAAATGAGATACTTGACAAAGGTTTTGATATAATCTGTTTTACTGAGAGCTGGTTAAAAGAAGTTATTCCTGACAATTTGATTAATTGCCAAGGCTATAATATTATTAGGCTAGACAGAACTACTGGCTGTAGAGGTGGCGGTTTGTGCTGTTATATTAGAATGGACTATAGTTATACTTTTGATAAGAACAACCAGATATCAAATTCCAATAGTGAAATATTGTCATTAATTGTAAAAAGAGATAAGGTACCTGTATATAATCTAATTTTGACATATAGACCGCCGGCAGGAAATGTAGCATCTTACCTGACTGACTTGGACAATGCTAGGAAATTACTTAACAATGGGAAGGACCTCACAGGTAACTTAGTAATCTGTGGGGACCTTAATATTGACATTAATTTAAACGACAACAAGACTAAAGCTCTCAAGAAGTACACCACTTCTAAAAACCTAACTATTGCTATGAAAGATATTACTAGGTTTGGACTAACGAAAAATTCGATTATAGACCTATTTATTATAGGCGGAAAAACTGACTATAAATGTGGTACGCTGGAATATTCTATGTCTGATCATAACCCCACCTACGCAGTCTTTAAGAAAGAATATGTTCGCAAAATCAAAGTTAATATAATTGGTAGAGATTTAAGAAATTATTCCCTTGATCGATTGCAAACAAACCTCGCTGAGTCTGATTGGAGTAAGTTATATGAAACTGAGGACCCAAACATGTGTTGGGATATCATTTATAAGGAAATCCTAGAGGCAGCGAATGACATCGCTCCTAAGAAAGAATTTAAAAATAGGACGGTGAAGCCAGATTGGTATACCAAAGAACTAACTGAAATGCATAGGGAACGGGAGTTACTATACAAAAAAGCTAACAAATCCAAAGATATGATTGACATTAGAAATGCCAGGACCTCTAGAGACAATTGTAATCGTCAAATACGAAGAGCAAAATCTGTGTACTTTAAGAACTTACTGAATACCCATCGGAAAGATTCCAAGAAATTCTGGAGAGTTGTGGAAAATATTGAAAATAAGAGCTCACAATCTATAAATAGTCTAAGGATTAATGAAACAGAATGTGAAGGTATGGACCTGGTTAATGGTGTCAACGAGTTCTACTGCTGTATTGGTAAAAACATAAATGATACAATAATAAGTGTACCCCGAATAAGAACTTTTGAGCACATTCAAATGAATTGGGTAGATTTACATGTGGATAGAGTTTCATTGACGAACCAGATACAGAATATTAATAATAGCAAAAACTCTGGATGTAATGAACTTAATACTAGGATATATAAAGATGCCTTTAAATTACTCATTGAGCAATTACTTTACTTAATCAATAAGTCGTTTACACATGGTATATTTCCTGACTCATGGAAGTCGACTATAGTCAAATTAATTCCCAAGATAAAAAATCCAGTGACCCCCTCTGATACTCGCCCAATCTCACTCTGTCACATTGCGGGGAAGATAACTGAAAAATTGGTTGTTAATCAGCTTATGCCGTATCTTTATAGGAACAACATATTATGCCCCAAGCAATTTGGATTTCAATCAGGCCATTCCACTACGGAGGCCTTAACAGAATTTATATGTGATACCAATCATGCTAATTATATGAACCATGTAACGGTTGCCTGTTTTATTGATTTTTCAAAAGCGTTTAATTCTGTTGTTCATACCATCCTACTTGACAAACTAAAAGAATGTGGCATCTCTGACCAGGCATGTAAATGGTTTAATTCGTATCTTAGCAACCGAAAACAAATGGTTAAGAACGGAGAATTCTCTTCTGTATTGAAAGATATTAGTTACGGAGTCCCCCAGGGATCTGTCCTTGGGCCGGTTTTATATCTAATCTACGTCAATGATTTGAAACACCTAAACCTGAATGTTAAATTTCTACAATACGCTGACGATACAGTGTTTTATTATAGCTCGAAGAATATTGCAGAATGTGTAGAAGTTATGAACGATGATCTAACGAAATTCCATGATTGGAGTAAGAGTAATAAACTTCTAGTGAATACTAAAAAGACTAAGTGTATGGTATTAGGTAATAAGAGGAAGATCTCAAACTGTATTATAAATATTAGTATGGGCCAAGAACCCCTTGAACAAGTCAAGAAATATGTATACCTGGGGCTAACAATAGACCAATGTTTGGACATGAATATTCAATGTAATAGCTTAATAAGCCAATTATACTCCAAAATCTTCGTCTTCAGGAAAATTAGACCTAACCTCACGAAAGAAGCAGCCTTGGTGATTGCAAAGGCAAAGCTTCTATCTATTTTTGACTATAGTCTCTTCACACTTACTCCATTGACTAATACACAGTTATCGAAATTGCAGAAGATTCAGAATAAAATCATTAGAGTAGCATTAGACAGAAATTATCAAATCAGTAATAGAGAACTATTGATATTAGCCAGGGTCATGAGTATTGAAACACGATTAAAATTCAATATCTGTAAAATTGCACATGAAGATATTTATATCAGAAACAAGGCTGCAATTGCCCCAAGGAATACACGCCAAGCAAATGCACCTATGCTACCTGTACTGCAGGCACGCACAACAAGAGACCAAAAATGTTTAATGGAAAAGAAAGCTAATATGTGGAATGACTTACCACAGAACCTTCGCAATATAGTAGACCCCCAGTCTTTTAAGACTAAATTGAAATATTTCCTCTTGGGAGAACAGAATGTTCTTGATAATGGCTAATGCTTGTGCCTGGTTCCCTTTTCCAATTCTATCACTTATTCTTATTTGCCTATTGTGTTCCTACCTGTACCTACAGATAATATACTAGTTGTCCTATGGAGCTTTGATATGTTATTGTCGATGACTTTATTCTTGACCACCTGCTTGGTGCCCTGTATAAATCAGGTATTGATAAAGATACCCGACATGTTTATTGTATATAGTGAAGATACCAGAACCTTACACAATGATAAACTCATGAGTGTTACGATTGTTCATAACCAAATCCTCATCACGACTGCAGAATTGCTATACACACTAGACCGTATCAAATCATCCATCACCCCATTTCATCTCATCACATTAAACATCACCACCCTATCACAAATTTGATATAATGTATTAAGAATATTGTAATTTAATCTATGACTATTAATGCTTAGGAAACTTATGTTTGTATTTTGTTTGTATTTGTATAATGTACTTATAAAGGTAATATAGAAAGTACTGCACCGATGTACAAAATTGTAAGTAGCAATGCCTCTACGCTACGAAAATCACCTCCGGAGTGAGAGTGGCAAGGCACCCCTGAATAAAAGCTTTCCAAAAAAAAAAAATTCTTTCATAAATCGAAAGGGAATTGCATCAATAACTACATCTGTGAGTTCAAAAGAAAACCGAACCCCAGAGGTGAAGATATTAGTGATTGAAAAATAAAATGGATGCATCACATTTTAGGTTTACTTTAATCCCCCCATTCTCCTCATGGTGATTGAGGAGAATGGGGAAATACATCTTGAAGGTCTCTGTGTTCGCTGCAGGCGATTTAATGATTAGAATTAATCATACAAATATATCTTGCATCTGCAATCTATTTCTATAATATGCGAATGCAGGACTTCTAGGTCTGCACGCTTCCTGGACGTCCCCCTAACATGGTTTGCTTGTAATTAATATACAGCATTTGTCTTTCCTCCCTTTCGGGCACTACAACAGCAGCTTGTAATCCTGACCGCGGCAGTGCCACACTTTCCCCCTGATTTTCTTAAACGTATCACGATACATTGTTTTAACGCCAATGCGTATATTATTAACCTTCATATTACCAATGTAATATTTCTTCAGATGGGCTTGAAAACCTCCAATATTGGAGAAGAAGCCTCTGAAAGGTTTGATTGCCTATCAACAATGAACATTAGTCAATCATTTAATATGTTAATACGACTATATACGGCAAAAGGATCACTGACATTCATTTGTGTGTGTGTGTGTGGGGGGGGGGATTAAAAAATCATAAGTTAAAAGTATTCAGGATGCAGCAATTACCAACCATCTACAAAAAATTTACCGTCTACAAAAAGCACATGTTATACGCCCTTGATTAGCGTTGAGGAGGAGAAATGATAACAACAAGAACTCCTCCTCAACGCTAACCAAGGGTCATTACACATATCTCGTGTTCATAAACCAGTATCAAAATATCTAAAATAGAAAACAACAATGGTAATAAATCATTGGGCATCCAGTCTATGTGTAATGTTCATGCTACAAAGTGTCTTAGTATAACTGACAGCTGCAGAGATTTTTGAGATAATTCATTGTAATTTCTCAAGAGGGAATGCACGTAAAATTCAAATAAATTTTGGAAGAAGTAATAGGGTATACTACTTTTTATTTCTATTTTATTTAGAATCTTTATACAGCGTATCCTCAGACAAATGATATCTTGCAATACTACAGTAAGGCACATGTTTTACATACTAGATCCTATTTCAAACATTATGTAACAAAAGAAGCAAAATTAATCAGAAAACCTGGGTTTCATTTAAAAAGTTGAGTTGAAGACCTGCATAGCGAAACGAAGACTTATCGCCTATTTCCTGTATATTTTGATGGAAATAAAAATGCAATATACATGTGGATATATAACCATTGTAAACGGGCAAAACCAAACCTCATATGCTCTGGCTGCAATGGAGAACACAATCTGAGTGTCTTTGTCAGAGGTTGGAAGTGAGTGAGTGAGTGACTACTTATTGCGGGTTGGAAGCCATAAAACAGCCAGAGGCCAGCTGTCAAGAGATGACCAGTGCCATAGATCACCATCATACACACAAGATGTCGACTAATTAACTCCATGTCCTTATGCAGGCACATGGCAGTATGATATGACCATATTGCGTGCTGGGCCATAGACCGAGGCAGAGATTCAATCATCAATATCTCATGATAGATGGACTGGCCAAATCAGGGGCCAATCATTGCGGCCAGCAAGGTTAATTTCTGACTGTTATGTCCAAAAAGATGTACAAATTGGGTTTATGGTGCACTTTACTGCGGGGTGCTATCATTAAATGTTCCACATTCTCAGGAAATGCCTTAGAACTAAGTCCTTGTATATTTTGTTACCCGGGTCCAGGAAATATATGGATGGAAATATTTAAGTTGGAATTTTCTTCTTTTTTTTTCTTTTTTTTTACACCATTTATTCAATCTGTCAACAAATTCATCCGAACGGTTAACATAAAAAATACACCGGTTCATCTCTCACCTCATCGTGTTTGCTAAAAAAGGGAATAAAAACATATAAATCCAATACAATGATCATATCCCAAAAATTTATAGAGACCATTTTAAGATACAGAAAAACGACCCTTAATTACTAACATACTCTAAAATAAAATCTTTAAGCCTTCTCCAGGGGAGGGAGCGGTAAATTTTCACTTTGGTGACAAGTTGGAGCGATTCGCATCATCGCCATCACCATATTGGGCATATTATTGTAATAGTGAAACTAACTTACATGCACAGAGTAAAATGCATGGGGAAAAACGGCAAATTGTGAATACAAATTAAATGAAAATTCCTTTTTGATTGAAATCTCCTAGGTGATTGTTGTATAATTACCTGCGCATTATGTCCTCTCTCATGAGAAAATGATTCAGGAAACCTTCAGCAAAATATTAACTCTCACGGTTGTAAATTGGAACGTGCAGAATCTATCCACATTACTATTCCCTCTCGCCGGAAGGAAGCATCAGAGGATAACGGAAATGACGTCATGATATAGACTTAATACTGATCAGCAGGTTCCAAATTGGGGTCAGGCCCTACACGCTATGATTAAGTTATGAAGTAATTGAAAAAGATGGGGCAAATGAATGAATACATCAGTTGCTTATGGCAGAAGGGTGGCTGATCGTTCCATATCATGCACCACACCAATGTCTTACTGGGAAGATGGCTAGTGTGGGTATTATCGCCCATACCCCTTGACATATGAGACCGGGCTAAACAATGGCGCCGAGTCACGGCAGAGGTTATTAGAAGATAATGTAAACATGCGATTTACAATATGCCAGCCGAGGGGGTGAAGGGGCACACATTAGGACTGGATTAATACGTCGGACAAGGTCAGCGTTCCGAAAAGAAGCGCGGAGCATCGGCGAGCTTTGGGGCGACGTAAAACTGACAATGGCGCTGATATATGGACGCGTAATGAAACAATGAATCATGACCGGGCATATTTCTGACGTACACGATCGTCCATTGTACCTGTGAAAGAGCACGGGGGCCAGCGAGGGTTATTGCTGGAAATGGACACCCCCGGAGAACGCCATTGTTAATGGTGCGTTCGATTCATCGCGGGATGAAAGCTATGGGTCGTGGAGATACTCATATTGTCATGTGAGGCATTCATCAACGCCGCCGATTGTGCCCAAACGCAACCGCTCCCGCACCGCATTCCTATACAAATGGGCGCTGCTCCGACTGCTATCTTTGCCTTGGTAATAAAAGGATAATCACAAATGTGCAAACACAGCATCAGCTTGTGGCGTGTTCGGCAAACAAGGAGGGGGTCAGTAGGATAGGCAATACAAGGGAAATTCTTTGTCTCTAGTTGAATGCGCAGGGTACATGGGGATAACATGAAAACACTACAACACTGCCTACATCTACCTAATGTGGGCAATTTGTTACTGCCAAAGATATACTTTAGGAGGACGAGCTGAATAAATTTCCCCATGACTCTAGTCCTGTTATTTGAATACTCAATTCTTGATAATCACATCAAACGAAAACTAAATTACATTAAATGAAGCGATTGGCGCATAGAAAGAGGTGAATGTGAATAAATACGAACTATCAGCATATAGAAGCATGACAAAACTAGTTTTCCAATTTTCCATAGCCTTTAACCTTTTGTGGGGCCTAAACAGTTCAATCAATAAAATTCTATCGATAAGATTTAACTTCTTTTGTTAAAGAACACCATGGAACAAAACCTATGTGATTAGACAACAGTCAGATCAGGATATCAATGAAGGAATAAATACGATTAGCAGGCAAATATGGCGATCTCATGGTAGCGTAGAGTTATACACGAAGGGAATTCGTCGGGCGTGGAAAATGCGAGTAGTAAGGGAAAATGGGGTTCCATCTCAGGCAAACCGATGGCAGATTCTGCCAATTATATCAACAGATCTGAGAGGCCTGCTCTTGTAGTTGTATCTTGGAGAGAAAAAGCTTGGTACATCCCATCAGAAAACGAATCCTTAGGATGCATTCATCATCGATAAGAATGATGGATTGAAATGTTAATTCTTGACCAGATTACGTTTTCTTCCGACGTTTCCATAAGCCGAGGGACTGGTCTGCTGGCAAAAGTGATCACCATAATTAATTGAAGCCTGTCAAGATCTGACATATCAAGGAATAAGCCTGACCATAATTCGACCAATTAGCTACGACCCTGACTCTTTGACCGTTGGTCAGTTCTGTTAATAGGTGGGTGCTGACCTGACATGCTGGTCAGTTGGGTAGCCCAGCCTTCTGCTGTTGGTTAATTAAACTTGGGTGGAGAGGGACTATCAGACCGCCGCATGTTCCCTAGTCGCTTCATGGACCAAGATTAAACGTCACCATTAATATAACCATCCGCCATCTTGTTCCCCAGTTTGGCCAGGCAATGGAGGCATAGAAGTTAATGCTGCACTTTGCTTTCTCTGCGTCATCAGAAGATGAAATAATCTAATTTAAGAATATTCGTAATGGAAGCAATTAATGTATTGTAGTGTCTCTTGATGGAGAAACTAAGATCATCTTTCTTAATCAACCTCTTATTTCTTATCCTGGGGCAAAGTTGCTATGAACACAAACATCCAAACCGTGTATGTAGCCCTAAACCCATGAAGCAGCGTTCCATCGTTATTCACCATGCAGGCAATGGCAATACAAGCTTCACTCCGCGAATTGTCATGACACAGCGACGTCACCACGGGATCGGAAGACAAATGGCGTGATGCCCTGATGCCCGCCTCCTGCGCTGGAGAGTGACTCGCTAGGGACCAAACGAGGCCGCATGTCCGTATCAAAAATGGACGCGCCATCGAGGAAGATACATAACGGGGCAAAGTGAAGACGACACCTGTGGTTAGGACCTTATTGCATTCGCCGATCATACGTCACTCTGATACTTGTTGGGTTGTCCTACAAGACAGCCTCGCGGCGCCTTGACAAGGCCACAAATAGAAGTTGGCAGAAAGGACCTAGATGGGCCCTCCGCGGGAGGACATGGTCATTACACGCTTCCCTGTCCCATAGATCTGGGTTCCTACAGTTCTGACACCTGTGTAAGAAATTGATGAATCAGAATTCACATCCTAGCAATGCTCCCCATACTGAGCTTACAATGAAAAGAATTTGGACATCTTCCAAGTTAACATGACACTCATGACAGCACCCCGCCCCCACCCCCCAATAAAATAAAATAAAGTTTCCTACTTTCCGTTGTATCTACATGAAATCCAAAATATCTGTGCTAATTGCTTGGACAACATCACGTTTTTATCCACATACCAGCAGCTTCCGCCAGAGTACCAACTTCTGGTGTATGCGACGCCATAAAGACGGTACACTTCCGGTGAGATTGTGTGCGCGGACAATAGGAGAAGGTCAGCTCCAGAACCATACAAGTGTCGAGATATTTCCCGTCGTGACCTCTACTGCTGTCCCTTCCGATATGATTAACCGGTAGTGTTTTTCTCCATGATATCCCTTCTTCTTCCATATCATCATTCACCTGTGGCCTGCCTTGCTAAGGTTTCAGTCGCCTCACTACATCTGATCATAGGTCTGGATACCTGTCCTCTTGGGTGATCTGCCACGATAGTCCTGGTCACAGCCATTACATAGAATGGCGTACAGTTCTGTAAGGTGCTTTCAAAGACATTCTCAAAGTTTGTATTTGCACATTTAAAGCTGTTTAAATCAGACCACTTAACAATAATTGACTTGTAACATAGTATATTAATATACACTATGAGGATGGTCTTTACAAACACTCACTGTATCAGCATCAAGAGTGTGTTGTGTTGTTTTTGTTGAGATATGCATGTTAATATCCTTTGACCTCAAGAAGCCCGATGGTCCCCACACTGTTCAAGGTGATAGGCATTGTGGAGGAAATGGAACTGCGGACTTGACTTAATAATGATAATAATGCCAAGGTCAAGTAAAGGACTCAACCTGGGAGATTCTACTCCTCCTGCGAGTTTGTATGTTTATTATGGCCAAACGATGGTCGTACCGTATTTCTTGTGTCTTCGCTACTATTGCAGCGACTTGAGCTACTAAAGATCAGTTGTAATGTGAAAACGTTGTGAGCATTAGAATCGCGGCGACCGACAATAAATATATTAAGATACAAAGATTGATCACGATGAAGGACTTGGAAGATCAGAGAAGTGGACAAGTCAGGATGTCTGGGAAAGTCATAAGAAATGGCTGCCCCGTGGAGTTTCTTTCTTTGCATTGTATGCCATAAAGCCTGTCTTGTTGGAGTGGTCAATGGCAGAAAGCCTGACCAATGGTACGATGGATATTGAATCTGTCCCTACACGCAAGACAGGCGGGCGCAGGAATAAGAGAATGGGACACAAACCTTCATGTGAGCTACACATGAACCGGTTGAGTTGCTCTCATGCCCATCAATCTTCCTATGGCTAAAGTCATGGCCATCTGGAAGAAAGAAAAGCCTCGCTCTGCTCTGGGGGTCAGGGAATACCATCTTAGTTCGAGCCAGTCCTTTGGTGGAATGGCAAACCAAACTAAACCGTTTTCTTGGCTTCAAATGCAGACACAGATATGGACCTTGAAAGGCCAGTGGGGGTTTCTTTGATGCATCGATATTGTGAGCAACTCCCCATCTGTTTTCTGCTCCCCGACTTTCTCATATCAGTGGCGGCCCACTAAAGCCCGCGCATCCATAGCATTGAAAGCATCCCCTCTTGCTCCAGCATCTATCGCTCTATAACACATTTATCTATATGATTGGTAGGAGCAGTTCCTCCGCCATCGGACGCCAGGGAGAGCTGCTCTCACTCTCTTTGCCCCACCGGAGAGGGAACTTGTTGCAGGGCATGGGCCGCTATGGGAGAGATGGTGTATGATAACCGATTTGTCTTTATGATGGCGATGTCGGCTCAGTCCATTGAGATGGGGCGCCTGACAGCTGAGGCGATGCGCTGAAAGCCCCATAGGATAATCTGGTGCCAGGGGCATATGGAAGCAGACCGAAGGTTATGAATCATGCGGCCTTGTTGGAGTGATTTGTTTAGATACCGGGCAGGTTAGGGCCTAGTCTTACAATGTGCCACGAGCCTGCCAAAACCAGGCGCGAGTTTCCGACATCTCTTGTCGATAACGACTGTATGAGATTGTATCCATCCCCGTCCTCTTTATACTGCAATAAATATCGATATAAAAGCTAAAACGAACATTTATGATAAAGGAGATTTGCATTGAAATTTAAAATTATTAATAATTTAAAACAAAAACTTTAAAAACGATGAGAGGTGTGAGAATTTATATTGACCTGTAAAACCCAGTGATTATTGGTAGAATTCATGATCATGAGTTGTTTTACACATTGAAACATTAAACTCGCCATAGCAAATTTAAGAAAATAGACCTGATTTTCTTACATCTGACAATACATTCATATGACAACCTCATCCCACCCATAGGCATGGAGCTATGTTTTATCCAAAATGAATCACGGCGATTTAGGGCGATTACAGCTCTTATGAACTGCGTGCTCCAAAACACAATTAAAACTGACCCTGAAATGTAGTAACTCTGAAAAATACAAAGATCGAGAAATAATAAGCAGCTAATTAACCTCGTTGTCTCCTAATACGACAATGTGATATTGATAAGTTCACGTTGTATCTGGTATTCTTGTATTTTATTTCCACTGTCCTATAATAAACAAAGCTAAGCATGACTTAGTGCTCTGCTAAAGACATTACTCCATACAGGCCGCCCGATTATGGACATATGCACACATCCAAAGATGGATCTGTAGTGGGCAGACACTTGCAGGGTGTCTACAGAAAAAAGCGGCTTATTTGAGCACCTCCTTGATCATATTCCATACAGAAAGCCAGTGAGAGGAGATGTGGATCAATCTGTGTTTGTCCTAGGGCAATGTCTATGGGTCCTCAAACACAACTCTCAGATCATGGCAAGCGAACATCGAAGCCACAACTGGAGGCTGTGTTTCCTGCACCTCTTGAAACCGTTAACTTCTACTCGAGGGAAAGAATGCTTGAAACTGACATGTATATCTGGATAGGATTGTTAGAACTACAAATGGTTTTACCCCTATACAATTACCAGCATGTTAGATTATGGACAAGTGTTTAGTTAGTTCAGTTTACGTTGTGTTTATTCGGTCATTCATTACATCCAGTGTACGCTATACCGCTCATCCAGTAAAATTGTTTTAAACACATATTATATTACATATATTATATATATAGGCTATACAAAATATACAAATGATACAGGAATGATATTTTTTTCATTCAAACTTATAATGGAATCACCTGATAGGTTAAACTTATATATATATCGATAAAAATACATATAAAAAGTACATCGACGCCCGTGCAGAGAACAAAGTAGATATATTTATGTAATACATACTAAGCCGAAGAATTGAAATCGTACAGCTAGATCGTTAAAGCATTATTTAGCCGTCAACTGATACAGGAGTGGGACAATATAACCCACTACCAATAGAGAAGAAGAATATATGTACTTGAATGAAGAAAATATGAACTTTAACAAGTCACATGAAAACAGGTGGGTGGTCTATGTGGGTGTAGCGTAGTCACTTGTGGGAGGGACAGTGAATACATCACTACTCAAGACTAGTTTGGGAGGGGGAGAGTGAATGGTTAGAACAGCGTATGGCAGACAGCCAGCTGTCGTCTGCGGTTGTTGTTGAGTCAGAGAGAACTGCTCAGACACACACATTTTTGTTCGCTTTTATCCGCCAATTATGCACTTTTTTGATCCATAACCTGTTAAATCTCCATCAATTCTCACCGTTTTAGGCCACGTACAGATGACCTCTCTTTGAAGAAACTGGAATGGCGGTGTTGGGATTGTAAGGCAGTTTCCACTCATACATACGATAAAAGACATACGTTACATACAATAAAAAGCATTTGAAATAATAATCTATTAAGCGTAATAGATGTTTATATACTAGGTGTATAATGAGATATTAGTTTTAATACACTAGTAGCAGGAATGGAGAGAGGGGTAAAAAACAGACAACAACCCTCTATCTATCTGTTTAGATAGGCCAAATAAAGAAAATCAAGTTCCACTGACCACGTTATGATGAAAATAAATTGAAAGATATGTTATTTCAGTGCAAAAGTAGAGACCGTTTATTTGAATATGTTGTATGTTTGCGTGGGGTTGTGTGGCTGTGCTGAGACAATGGGGTTAATGGGGTTGGGGCAGGACAATAACGTCCTCACTATATAACATTGAGTTAAGGCCATCATCATCTGGGGCACATCAATGCAGTGAGAGACCGCTCAATTATTAACAATGTCATAAGTTATTTTTATATATCCGACGAAATTATGTTGATTGTCTTAAGGTGCTATTCAGCAAAGTCATTATTTGTAATAGTATTGGACAAAATTGGAGGAGCTATAAGGAGTTCAAACATGTTATGTTACATATATATATGCATAATACAATGTAACTGTATGCAAATGAGAAATAAAAACACTTATATATATATATATGTAGTCGTCTGATTTGAACTTGTTAAATGTGGGAGAGATTAATAGGATGTGTTAGGCCAAGTTCAAACATGTTATGTTATAAATATTTTTTTGGAAATTGACATTACAACTGGTAAAAGTTTCATCTTGAAAAGACCAGTAAATTGACAATGACAATGAACAATGAACTTTAGACAGATCTACTAAAACTGGGTCTAGGGAAATATCAGGAAAACCTGATCGAACTAGAACTTATTTATCTAAAACTACAACATATACAACGTGTGGTATAAGCACCAAAGCCAGCGGTGCTATCATTAAACTCATTTGTTATGTATCTTTTTACCTGTCTCGAAATGTATCAATTTTGCTTTCAATTTATTTTGGTTGAGCTGGGAGACCTACTCTGTAGAAGCTTAGGACCTATTCCTATATTTTATAAAAGGAATAATGATTCAATATATATGAGATCCCACTCAAACACTCATCAATTTTAATCATCTCTGTATAGATTATCTTCTTCATATTTTTAATTTATTCCAGCGTCGATAATAATAGTATTATTCTCAGACAACGGTCACAATTTCCTGACAATAATCCTAGCAAAATCATTGACAGATATATATAGTTAGGTGACTATATTATAAAGCATAAATTATATGACTTGACGATTACGAATTTGTATAATATAGTTGAGATTCTCATGCATAATTTACCGTTCGGAAATATCCAATTACATCAAATAAAATTGTACTCAGGCAGAAACTCTTTATAAAGAGTAGATTAGGGGGCTCTAAAAAAGAATAGCCCTTGTTTCTTTATTGTGAAACAAATATTATTTCATACATAGACAGTCAACCATTTTCGGTATGTGAATTAAAACTAGCATCACACTAACAGTGATGTTATCCTTTATGATTTAATTTATCACCAATGGAAATTTCAATGTTTGTTTGTTTCACAATTCTGACTGTGCCAATTCATTATTATTTCCTTTTGGGTTATTTTCCATTCGAATATACAGCTGCATTTCTTAAATTAGGCAAAACATATTGCATACGAGCAAACATGCAACATCGTTATCAATCAATTTAGAGACTGATTTATCATCAGACACCTCGAAAATGTATGACAGTAGTCAGACATCCATAGAAATCCTCACATGAGTGGGAAAATGTTCCACGATAAACATCAATCCATGGAGCCACCGCCTCTGCATTCACACCTAACACTTTCCTTGCGATCGCCGATTAGGTGCCGCTTTAAAGGAGTGGAAACATATTTATAGGGTCTTGATATCAAAATTGACATAAGCGCGGTGTTATTCACCATTTTGCCTCCATAGGCTCATCTATCTTGATCTACAGCACACAGATTGCCGGCCTCTGCTGGCAGGGCCTCATATTAGGGAGTACATCAGCTCCATATCAAAACCGACAGTTCCCCAGAGGTGGCTATCACGTGCAATACCAGAGCCTCCTCCCTGCAGAGGGGTAATATGAAGGGGGGGGGGGGGGGTAAGCGGGGGGGGGGGGGGAAAGACTTATGGAGATAGAGACTTATTCTTATTTATTTATTTATTTATTTATTTATTTATTTTAAATCTTAAAATACATAAGGTAATCATACATAGGAAATAAGAATTAGACAATAGAATCTCAAATCCAATAATAGATTAATTGTTTGTAAAATGTATTGAGATAAATAGAAGTAAAACATCTGTAGTTCAGTTCGACAATAAATAGTTATTGATCAGCGTTGAAGATTTAAAGTATATGAATAGTCCCTTTGGTTTTAATGTCGATAGTAATAACAAAACGTTCAATTGTTATATGATATGAATAGAATCTAACAACAAAATAATTCATTGGCAAAATATAAGAAAATACTTCAACATCTTCCCCCACCCCCCCTCCCCCTTCCCTCTGCAACCCGAACTCCCATTTCCAGTTTCTAGGGAACCAGGGCATGATAGTTCAATTGCAATATGGTATAAATAAGTATAACAAGAAAACACTTCAACATCTTCATCCCCCAAAAGAATTACCCTCTAACGCCCCCTCCCTCCCTTCCAGTGCGTATATCAAGAATAATGGATATCTGCTGCCACCGACACCTCCAATGATGTTGTAATAGATACAGATATATGCCAGTCCGCCTGGGAGCCCATCATACACTCATACTATCTCCAGGTCCTCGAGGAAAATGAATCAAGATATATTCAATTTCAGCTTGCAGCCTGACCCCACCTTCCGCTCCACTTAGAATGTGCATACGACAGTGCTCATACAAGTAGTATAGGCAAATGATGGTATTGTCCCAGGCTGGAATTGGGGACTGTGACAGGGGAAAATTTAGGATTTAACGAACGATCTATAATGATATTACCTTAATCAAGAGGGAAGTCGGGCATTGGTTTTGGATGGGACAGCTATCCAAAGAGATGGCTTGAGTTTTCAATGATAGCATTTTTTGCTTATTTTGGTGCTTAGAAACATAAACGCATATAAATATGTGGTTGCCGTAAGGTCATTTGCAATGTCATAGTTGCCTTTCATTGAATTCTTAAATCAAATTAATCATATCAATTATTATATTCCTTTGCTACTGAAGAATCAATCTGAAAGTACGAGCGGAGGTAAAACGCATAGCATAGAATGAACCTTCAACCCATGGACATGCCATGTGATTAATAGTTCAGGGCCTCCACTTTTAATTAAGTCAATTGTCCTCTCAGAAATAAAAAAGGTCGTGTTTGCCACTGTTCACAATTGAGTGTAGTGTACAGGCCCTGACGATAAGGCAGAAAACGTGGCCTTGAACTTTGCCCCGGGCATCAGTCGCCCGGTCCACTGGAGGGCAGGGTTTAACATGGAGGGCACTTGTAAGGTCATGGCCCCGACACGATGGGCTAAAAGCCCTCAGGCTCCCAGAGCGCATCGGGCCCCGTCCCCCAGAGCCCTCCTGCTTGCCCCGACACATGTAATGTCTATATTAGATAACCCGGAAATGCATTCATCACCGGAAGCCAATTTCTCGTGGCTTATGGCCATATTTTGTCCACCTCTCCGCGCCATATTAACTCTTGCCCCTGCCGTACCCAGGGGACCCCCCGGGGCCTGATCCATAAGTCATCTGACAGTAAGGACGCGTGAAAAATAAGGCAAATGTATTTCAATAAATCCGGAGGGCCTCTAAGGAGTCGGTGGAATATGTATGACCTCAAGGCCATTGAAAGCTCGCCTTGGGCTTAGTATTTAATCTCCTATTTATGATACAATAGGAAGGCGAATCAAAGCGGCCCGTGTAGCTGGAGGCAGACATTGGCGCGCACATAATCAAGAGTCATATTTCTCAAAGACTTAAAAAAGGTCATGTTAAAAAATATCTAATTCCTAATTCCATCATGATTATTTAATCTGCAGCGTTAAAGAAAAGGCACACACTTGCGAGGCTGGTTTGCAATTCAGTGGCGGCTGTTTCACATATCAATAGCCATAGCTTTCGTGTGGCACATCACCGGGCTTTTAGCTATGATCGGATAACAGTGTGTTTGATTCACATACGGCCACTATCTGCGAACATTGCTTAGATTAAGCTGCATCATGTTCTTTAACGCACTTGGATTCCTCTTACCGCGGCTGGCGCACAATGGATGGGATTTTCCGCCTTGCCATATGTTTACTGGGGATTAACATGATGTTTTACTGATACAATAAGTGCATTTGAGAGCAGTTCTGAAAGTATGTGCAGGAGGCTGGAAAATGACCGCCTCTTGTTTTAGGGAGGTAGAATTTATGACATGGTCTAGGGGGAGTCTACAATATGTAGGTGACGTTATATATTGAATCCCCAACAATTTATAACTTTCAGGACGTTCCTACCATTGTTTATAGCCAAGGTATAACATATAAAAGGAGTGAATGAATAATGAAAATGACTTTATTTGATAAAACCATTCTCTGGGTTTCTGTAGCCAAGAATATGTATGGAGGCTATATCCAAGGAAGTGTCATACACGTATCATGGAAAGATGAACGTCAGCCCCAAGCGCTTAATTAGAAACAACTCCATAGACACTACCCGATAATGGGGGTGTTCCTCGTTGGTCACACGAGAAAAATAACATACTTAGAAATGTGTCGGAGACAATGAAAGAATTCTTGTTGCATACAAAGAAAAGCTATGCTTCTTTTCAATGTATATAGCTGAAATTATAAAACACAGTATAAGTCCTCTCTACATAGGCAATACGAATTTCTGGGCAAAAACTGCCCACATTACAGGCGATTGCAGCTAGTGAGAATATAGGTCTTCTTGTCGTGGTATTCATGGTTACTTGCCTTTGTTCATTAAGTTCTAGAGTCGATGACAAATGAGGTTTGATTTGTGGAAAGTAAAATTAAACGCCCGGGCCATCTCTAGGCAGTACATAGCAAAGTAAGGGGATACACCTAAAACAACGCTTGATTGTATCATTAGTGTACTGCCTTGTCTTCAATTTGATTTCTCAACAGTATAGTAAGGACTTATTACGTAGACGTTATTCTGTGCAGAATAAAGTTGTCCGTAGATCAAATTCCATTGGGCTTTTTAACATTTTTATCTTACTGATTTATCTTCCCTATAGTCTGCATTTGTTCGAATTCATATATATGTATTCTACTTGATAATTTCTGATGACACTATAGATGTCATCAGACCCTTTCCAGGTCACCAGTTCCTCTTTCTGTTTTCTCGTATTATTAGTAATTAAATAGAGGATGAAAACACATTTGTGGAAAGAATTGAGTATGATGAAAGATGTGTGGCGATGTAGATTATTGTTTATTGGTTGAAATGTGAACAATTAGACCGGTGTATTTTATATATTAACCGTGTACATGTATGCAAGTGAAAGTGGCTGTACATAGATTCAATCATACAGTGTGGATCTTTAGGCACATTTGAACTCCAAAGACAAGACACTTTCCCTAGTAAATTCTGCTTGGTGTATCTTTATTGCAGTTGCCCGTTAACAATGCCCCTGCTCCCTTATCAGACCCAGCCACGACCGAACCCACCACTCAAATAAATATATCTGGCCAACTTGTATGGCACATTGTTGACTCTGACATCTCGGGTGGTAGGAGCGAATCTCCGTCGTTTCATACTAGGAAGACAACTATAATTTAAACAAAGAACCCTGCTAGTTTGCCCAGGCTGGCCTGGCAGACTCGCCTCCATTCTATATAGGAAATTGGCCCCAGAAAGGTCGGCATTGGTAACATAAATGAAGCAACGGAGTTGACTCGGGCAGTCGTTTACTGTATGTCTGCCTTTATGTAGATCTCAAGGAATATGACCTTTCCTTTTCTGCGCTCAATAAAAAGGGGGTATTTTGTTAAGGTCGTGGAAGAATAGCTCACCCTTGTAATGTAAATATATAGGGTGGCCATTACGATTGGACATCAGATGGACAATGCAGCCGAGGAAAGTAGGAAAGAAAACAGAAAGAGTTTGTTTAAGGCCTTCCAAAGTACATTTATATTACCAGCAGGCCATTTTATTAAAGAAAACTTTCCCTCGTCCGATTATTTATACTGTTGATATTGTATAGATCTATTTATAATTTTGGTTAAATCCGCTATCTGGGTTAAATCCGCTATCAGATTAGCACAATATTCAAGTGCAATATCAAGTGCTTTAAGATTCCATTGGGAGCAGGGCAGGTTATCATGAGAAAATAACACGTCTTCATCCAATTTTAGTCTTCTACATATGGCTTGGTATGACATACATTCAAGACATCTGCATTGGGTCTGTTTCATGGCAAGTCCTTACTAAAGGTGTTCCTTGCAACGGTATCTTTCTTTGCTAAGCAGCTGGTAAGGAACATTTGAGGAAGGGATTTGCTATACACTCAATGTTATTTTTGTATTCTTACAGTAGATATTTCCTACCAAACCAAGCAAAGATTACTTAGCAAGGAATAATAGGTTAAGTCAGGATTTGTCATGGGACAGACCCCAGTGCGTGCTGTTACATGAGTATACTTTCCATATACTACTTGATCTTGCGGCAGAAAACTGCGGAAAAAGTACATTGATCGGACATTTCTTCTCACGTGTGCGAAACTATTAGCAGTCCATTCAGGGATTCTCCATAGTGTGTGATATGGAAAAACGATTCTATGAGCCGACAGAAAGAAATGGATACTCTTCTCATCGCCTCGAAACTCATAAATATTCATGTAGTATTCAAGTCAACAATGCGATAACGAATCAATTAATGATTCGAGGCTCGAGTGTTTGTACCTAACATAGAAGGCCATATCACTCCATGACATTTTCTAGATGCAAAGACATATGGACTAGGTAAGTCTATAGACGACAGCTGGGGCCTTATACAGTATTTAAAACATATAGATCTGGCAGAAACAACCAGCTCCAAAAGATATTGAACAGTATTCTCTTCCTTGCCACAGCAAGACATGTGCAGTCAAAGTGGATGACTAGAGATCTATACAATATCTAAAAAAAGTCCCTCTCTCCAAAAGGACTGTCTATCTAATCTATAGAAGTGCTTCGAGTTCAAGCTTGACTCAGCAGTGGCTTCCATTTCCCATTCAAAGAATGCCGGGTCTTCAGATGGGCAGAGCAAATGAAACTATTGTCACCAAACTATTGTTAAGTCTGAAGTTAAGTAACATGTGCATTTTCACTATTAATCCAGGCACTGGAATTTGATCAATTTCCAGGAAATATCGAAATTATTTATATCGGAAGCATCGGTAGCCAAAGAACTGAATGTACAGCCTCCATGTAGAATCATGTTGCGATTGCCCATCTTCAAAGGGATGCATGTCATCTTCTGCAAAACGCGTCTCGTAGATTCCAAGCAATTCATACCCCTTAGGCGTTACTCAGACCTAAAACACATACCTGTTCCCATATACCTCTTCCAGAAGTAAGCTTGGGGCTTTGCCTTGTCTCCCAGCGCTTCGCTGAGACTGGCCAGGTGGTCAAGGTTTAGGAACTGACCACATCAAACACTGGACACTGTCCGGCTATCCTTAATGTGGCTTCATTGATCGGGGTCCTTCATTTACCGGGCATCATTGACCATCCCTTTATGGACTGGGATTTTGATATACACTATTCAAACACTCTCATCTGTACCTCTATCTTCAGTCTGGCCGAGTGTCTCATTAGAATATGGTTATGTTACATTTTCATTTCGCCATATGTATAAATAGGACGCTATCACACAGTCGAAGCATCATATAGATGGCATCTTTGAAGAAGCCAAAAGCGCACTTTTAAAGTTTGAATATCTCTTTCTTTGAGTCACTGTGAAATAATTTCAATATTTTTAGAAACACAGAATATTTTTTCTACTCAAATATTACCCTGTGGAAGCATGATATCAGATGGGAGTTGTTGATAGTAATTTCAGGTGACCACGTTCCCTCCTCAGATTGACCATCAAAAGCCATGCATCTTCTTTATCTGCCGATGCCCGAAGGCAGTTGAAATCTGTAAGAGAGCCATCCCCTAGGAATTCTCAAGCAAATGTATCTTCCTTTACTTAGTATGGGAAATTGAATTATTTTCCTGACCAATCTTTTAGAAATCGACTTTCACCCTCACCGGAAAGTAAATCGGCCGAAATTGATTCTTTAGTTCGGGTCAATCTAGATGAACAAAGATGGTCAGTTATGATGTCTGGTCGGTGCAGCCCCCAGGGAGAATTTTAGCCTTTAATTATCCTCGATGCCCTGATCCTGATGCCTTTAAGTCATAATTCCCGTTCGTCAAGTAGCCAAGGCTTTGAACCCCCCTCCCCCTAGCAACCCCCAGAGGGAAAGCTTTCCCTCTCTTACTGAGAGTCCCCTAAGAGCTTTCCATCGTGTAGGTTCCCTCTGAGGGAAAGAGGTAAGGAGCCGGCCCGTGATTTGAAAAAGCTCCTGAAATACTGCATAGCCTTATACATGGAGAGGACCCAGATTTTGACATGAAAGTAGACGGACTGAAAGCAGATATACGGACTGTAGTTATTGAGAGAAAGAGGATGAACAGCGCTAAGTGTTTGTGTGTGATCAGGCTTTAAAAAATCCACCCAAAGGCATTGGCTAGAAGGCCATGGAAATCCTTTATTCCATCGCCCTCCCTCTGCCCCTTTCCTCTCACCCACCCATCTGTTTCACCAACCTTAGTTGAGTGGCTCCCACCTTATAAGATCGACCCCCAGCCCACTACGAGCTACTCTCGAATCTTCATTCTCAGCGAGCCCGCGTCCGAACTTCACCCAGAGACAAAGTATCCCCAGAGGGTTAAAGGCCGGAAAGGTCTGATTACAAGCCGCGCAGAATCAATATATCAGTTGATTGGGAAGATTTGATAGAAAGGTTCCTAATTGTGATCAAAGATTATTTTGAAATTAATTTGACCCATTCGAATGATTTATTGCCGTTCGTCACACCAAGATAATTACCATCCGAGGAAAATCTATGCTTCAATGTAGCTCACAATACTCCCAACTTCCATTACCCTGTGCATGCATTTTGTTCTTTAACAAGCACAACGCCTAGAGCTGTTGACTGATTTCAATGTTTTAAAGGGAGTGCCCGTTTTAACATGCATAAAAAGCACCCCTCGCTGAATTGGGCGATGTTGGAAAAAAGCGTCAGGGATAACTGGGTGTTTATGAGAACTTGTATTTTTTCCCATATGACAAGACAGAGTAAACACGGACAGGACCGGGAACACACTTCAAAACCATTGCGATATGTTATCAGCTGCCTCCCCAGCTGCAACCCTGCCATGCTTCTACCACTTTTTCAAAGGATCCTTCTTTCTTCACACATCAGGCAAGTTTTTAATGCAAAGCCCGGTGCTGCGGGAGGCAGAATAATCATTCTCTGAGGCATCTACCATAAACTCTGGTATGCAATTATAGCCGCTTGATTGAAGCTATAATCGCGAGAAAATTTTAAATCCATTCCAAGATAGTCTTGAATAAAGTGCTTAATTGTTCCTCTGCATTATACATACATGTAATTACTTGCAATGTTGTTTAGCAATAGTTTGGTATGTATTATTAGGGCCAAAAACCTATTGTTGCTTCATGATCTGTGCATGAAGAAAATCGGTAGTACCTCCGTAATTCAGTTTTGGTACCACCGTAATTCTAACTGACTTTCTGGCAAGTACCACCGTAATTCACCCAATTGGTCATGAGGTTCCAACCTTTCATGGGGGGGAGGGGGTCTCCTATTCTCCAAGCAATGGATATCAACTAAAAACCCCATCCCTTAATTTTATTTTGATTTGTTTTTGTTTTATTCAAGATATCCTGCCGTCTTGGCATATATACAATGTTAAATCTGGTTGTTTGATTCAATTTTTAATGAATTTTTAGTTTTTTTCTGGGGTGTTTTCTTTTTTTCTAAAAATTAAACTGCCTACAGTAGACAATTACTTTTGCATTGATTTTTAAAACATTTCGACTTAGACCTTTGTGATTCATGAATGATACAAGTATTTATAGAATAATATTTGTCAAGATTCACATTATTGCCATCTCTCTTTTCTAGTTGATCAGGCACTCTGGTGCTACTATTGTTCACTCAGCAGTGATTCGTTTGACAGAATTACAGTGGTATTAAAAGTGAATTACGGAGGTACCTCGAATCTGCAAAAACAGAATTACAGTGGTACTATGGATTTTGTTCAAACACCGATTATGAAGCAACAATAAGTTTTGTGCCCTATTAAGGCACACCAAACTATTGCTAAACAATATTGCAAGATATCTGCCGATTCAGATTTTGTATTAAACCATTCATTTAACTATAATTGAAAGAAAACACATATGAGCTGAACTACCCGGGTATCCCCGTAATTCGAATTACGGTGGCAGGCGTACGCACAGTGACATTTACCCATCTTAAACTATCTTGATAATGAAAAGAATTCAAATTTATCTATCCGAATGTATCAGTATTCAATGTTAGATGATGATTTATGAGTTTGATACATTCCACATTTATTTATTTTTTGCGCTTCAAAATAGGTTTCGTAATTTTCTAGCATTTTTTTAAGGTGAAAGTAATAAAAGACAGATCTCTATATTATAGTAAATTACAACTATAGACGATGTTCTCCCATACATCATTTTGGTGTTTCAATGCAAATTTAATTTTTACTTTGAAGTCATTTTTAAAGCCACGAGGACTCCTCTATTTCACGATTCATTATTATGCAATGCAACTGTCGTTTATTTTTACGAGTCGCAAACAGACATCGTAGTCTACGACCTCGTAGATAGAGATTTGTTATGCAACGGGGGCATTGTAGCTGCCAATTGAACCAGGGTAGTATACCACCCAGCCACAATCACTTATCGCAAGCGCTCCTATAACGTTACTTGTGAGACACTGAATGACACTGCAAATCTGTGAAGGTCTTGCATGGTATGCGTATTATGGATTAAATATAAAGATCGGTTTCTTTAAACCTTCATGGGACTATGGTGATTAAGTTGGAATAGTTAGTTTCAGTGCTTGCTGGTTCCACTTTATACAATCGGTACTTGGTAAAGGTTTTTGTCGGTTTTTTTTGTGTATTAGTAATGGGTAATATGTATATCAAATATATACTCTATCAAACATGATAATTGATTTTATGTTTGAGTGTATAGTATCTGAAGATTTCTTTCAAATAATCGTATAGACTGCTATATACATTGTATTATATCAAAGTATTTTTTTATTTTGTAGAATCAGTTGAGAAAAGCATTGTAATATTGCTCCTTGAATAACTGAAGTAACATCTATGCATGTAACTCTTTGGAAGAATTACTTTGCTATTCAATTACACATTACAGTCTTTAGCTGACCTTTAATCAAGGAGAAAGGGAGGGGTATCCTTGTATTTGGAGGCCCCATCAGCCACCTTACCCACTTCCATTCCCCCTCATTCTACCTCAGCATATATAGCCTGTGGTAAATTACATTTAAGAAACTCCCCTCCTCCTATAATACCAGCACCTCAACTATTGCGCTTTTGCCAATATCCAAATCCCTCTCCGTAATACACTACTTTTCCCTTATCTAAAACATTGTACAACACACTTCAAACTATCCTCTTCTGAAACTGCTACACAATGTTTGCTTAAAAACCAGCTGTCGTTCCTACGGGGGAACATCACTGGCGTCGGGCGAGCATTTAGTTCAAAATCCCTGCCCCACACCGGGTTTTCCTTTATTTCTTTGTCTCCCACCTCGCCCACGGTGCTTTTGCATGACGGAATCATAATCCTCATCGATGCTTCTCCCAGTTGTATGCCCAAGGCGATCCATTTTCATCACGAGGATAGAGTGAGTCGTAGAGTTTTCATTAATTTAGGAATAATTCCCCCATGCAGTGGTTAGTATCTATTTAATAGGGGAGAGCAATTGTTACAAAATGTGTTGTTTAAACTGATCTAGATTGATGATAATATGAGGCTGACTTTGTCATGTCTTAAACCGAAATGTACTGCTACATAATAGATAAAGAAACAAAAAATACAAAATAAGTGAGAGAACTGACATCAGATTAAAAGAAAGAAAGTAATGCTCGCGGGGGGGGGGGATATGACAATGATTGTTTGTATTGTTCTAATGTCGTAAAGTAAAGCAATCTGGTTAAGTATCTCAATGTATTAGGACACACCTTCGAAGAAATACTTGAGAAGAAATAAATCCTTATTTCTGGTTAAGCATACAAAGCCCATAGCATACAAATCCCAAATAAATCGGAGTGAATTGTGGTTTTACAAATGTAGACCTATTTTCCTACCGAGGGATTACATTTCTAAGAATTTCCTGAACAAGCAAAATCATACTCGTAATTGACGCCTTCGTCTCAATACCAACTAACAACTAAACTTTTGGATTATCCCTAACTTCGAAATTATCTATAAACCACAAATCACATGCAAAGCCTCTGATGGGTAAAGTAGTTTTATCATTGCTAACGATACTCTACAAAGCGAACGTTTTTTCGCGTGTGTCGCTTCTGTCTTGTCTCATCCGACTCTAATAAACCACAATCTGCCGGATCAGCCTCCACAGGTATAGATATAAATCTACATTCGTGAGTATCAACTGATTCCCAGTTTAGATATTGACCGTCACACACACACTTTTAAAGCGGGCGGAACTCTTATCAATAATTCCCAGTCATGGAGAGATTGTATGTGTACACGTGTTCACATAAAGCACTGGGACGCATCATTGACATTGGTTCTTGTTTTTTACATTCTACGGTATTTAAAAAAAAAATCGTGAATGTTAGTGAATTGGGTACCATTCTGTCAATCATCCTGAATAGCAAGTTCATGTGATACATTTTGAGGTGTTGGTGTTGAGGATTGGTGTGAGGAGTGTGGACACTTATCTGGGAGGATATCTTGATGCCCATCTCTGTTATGTAATTCACACCAACACTACTAACTTTGCACCTATGCAAGGACTGCTTGATTGACAACCTTCTACCATCTCTGCAGTAAATGCCTGAAGGCCAGTGACATCCTATTGGTTGACATTTGTTGTATTCTATTGGCTATCTTTGTTTGATTGACAAGTTGCCACTTAAGGCCACTGTATAGGTTTTGAGAGGAACCCATTTAGAGAGGACCACCCATGCCTGAATCTGAGTGATCTTTACTATTTAGTAATTGTTTCCACTGTTACTAAGTTCACAGTAATACAGATTGTTTCAACAAGGTTAACCAGTATACATGATTAAATGATTGGGAAATGAATGACCGCACATTACATTTGTACCAGAAATGATACTATGGTTAAGTAAATGTTAATAAACATTGATAAATGGCAAAACAATGTTATGTTCTTTATCCAATATCATCATCACAAAATGTACACATATAATTAAATATAAGCACTTTTAATTAAATATTAAGCATTTTCAGTCGAGCAAAAACTAAACTGCTAACTATGACTTGCCATTGCGCACAAATAGTTGACCGTAGAATTCGTTTCCTTTGGAAACGCACAATATATACATTAACTTAAACTGATTATAAAGTTAAAGAGAAAAATAGTTCATTAAATGATTGATTAACTTAATAAACTTATAACTTGTTGGTAATGACAAGATGAACAATCTTTCACTGCCGTATGAAGTGCTTGAAACATATGAAAAAAGTATATATATAGGTGATTTATTGGTTTCATGCATATGGATGATTTATTGGTTGACATATGAAACTGTTTATTCATGTGAAGGAGAGGTATGATAAGGCGTCTTGGACTATGACCGCTATACTTTCCTATCGGTCCTACACCACAGGAATGACGAGGGCGTCTCTCACAAGGATGTTCTGAAGCACCTCTTGTTGCATGGACAATTCACTGTCATTCGCAATAAAAACCTATCAATTTCAGGACAATGGGGTCACATACTACTGTTAATCGGTGTGTATAGCCTTAGGAGTGGATGTTAAATAAACAGACAGATCAAGGACACAATTATGTAGAAATAATGCTTATCTCTCTGGTCGTGGTGTTATGTTGAAATCAGTGAAAATGAAATCAAAGTTGCCATAACATTTTATAGATTTGAAATTAATAACCAGAAAAGAAGGGTTTACCCATGACAGAACCAGAAATTCTCATTTTATTTGATTTGAGACATTAATTGTGGGGAGAGAGAGGGGGTCGTTGGATTGGCGATGTGTGACGCAACTATTCCTGGTGTAGATTGGTAGGAATATCCATAAAATGTATAACCGATAACCTGTTGTTTTAGGTTGAAGGCCCTAGTCCACTAATCCGATTCTCATGCGATTTCGCGCCGCAGAGGACCCTTTTTCACTAAATTCCGTGAGAATCGCAAGAGAATCGTGTAGGTGTAGACTTTTCTATTTCGGTTATCGCTCTGGTGTCATGCCGTGATGGCTCCATTGTAAGTGTTTTGCACAATACCTACTCGTTGTTGTTGTTGTTGTTGTTGTTGTTGCTGTAGGAATTCTATATTTGGCTTAGATAAGCCAAAAGTTAGTTAACGTACATATCTGAATATGAATGCAGTTCATCCTATGTGTGTCTGATGATTACAATAACGATTTTAATTGTAGAAATTAACTTAATCTTAATCTTTAACTTATTGTTGTAAAGAGAGATTTTTTCTCTGAAGCTGTGGATTTGGATTTTTACAAGAGGAATGACAAGCTCTCATCATCATCTACCTAACCACAATTCATTGAGTACACAACACAATAGACATCTTAAAAGGCACTTACTTCTCGGTGCACCAGGACTAAATACACACCAGTCAACAAAGTTCACAAATATATGCACTTCACGAGGCCTACGTTTGCTATCGCAATACTAGAGATAGAAAAAATACGTTTTCATAACAGGATCAATGTACTCAGACACAAGGCACAGGACAGATAAGATTCAATGCAAGTGTAATCGTTCATTTACAAAGACGTGGGTAGAACGTTCGAACGTGACGATGATCATATCAACACTGTCACCTTATAATATATAGTCATATGGTTGGATAGGGTACTAAAAGGTCATTCATTAATAGTGATCATGTGCGATGGCTTGTGAGTGCGTAAAAATATGTTATTCGATCATTACTAGGCGTGTGTTATCTGCGTCTTATAAAAGATAATAAGGAGACCTGAGCCGAACCATGAATTGACTAGCTGTTGTAGTATCCCTACCCTGGCTTGGAGTGGAGTCAAATTAATATGTTAAAGTAATTGGGAATTTTATACCTCAATTCAATAATCCGTCATTTGAGACGCTTATATAGAAAACATTTTACAGAAACCGAGAAAGTATGGTTGTTTCTATCACAATCTGGTGGTCCCTTAGATAATGCACTACCTTTCTTTTCTAACTAGCTGCCATTGATAAAGATTGATTCTTTCAGAAAAAGTACAACGGGTTTCAGAGTTAGGAACTATGGTATGACTGTTGCCAACCAAGCTTTCAATCATTCCAATGCATTGATCAGGTTCTGGGCAGATCAATCTTACCTAATAAATCGGCCATTGGCCCCACGCATAACTACTGGTGGTTAATGTTTTATTTCTCACCGAAATACTCAAGACATTTCGATTCTTATTGATGAGTGGGAGTATTGTATCGTATTGAGGCGATTGAGTGGATCTATGAGAAACACATTGTTTTCGTTTATTTTTCACTTTTGTTGGGGCGGGCGGGGGCAAAGGGGATAGTAGGTAGAATCAGCGGAGCACACACTCTCGTCCAATCTCCCACCATGTCTTCTCAACCACTGACCCAAATGGAAGCAAGCAACATCAAGGGTCGCGCCGCAATAGCCTTTGGCTGCACCTCGGGTGTCACTTACTGCTCGCAATGCACTGCTTTTGGCAGGCAATAGGGCGCCTACGGACTGGTCCACGGCCAAAAGGAGGCACAAAAAAGTGGCAAAGGTCGGAGAATTGTGTACCCTTGGGGCTGCACATCCTCACCCGAGCCCTCAACCCCCGCCGCACCCTTGTGCGGGCGGTTGTGGAGAGGAAGGCGCGGTAGAAAGCAGCAACTCGCCAAATTGAAAGATTCCATTGAGGCTTTGGTCAATAGAGTGGCGCTGTAGTCGATAGTGACTATACTTGGAACTGATATTGCAGTCTATAAAGGACTCGATGGCGCTGAACGGACTGCCTGCCAGCTCAACACAAAGTCTAATATATGATTTTGCTGCCCCTGGCCCAGTGCTCGGCAAGCCCTAGGGTGCCATTCCGGTGTCCTCCCGGCCGAAGGCCCATTGATTCCGGTCAGGAGACACCCCGCTCCCCTACTCGTTATCCCGGACGCCGACCGACCAGATTTACGGCCCATATCGAAGTCATTTCTTTATCACAAAACAGATAAATCGGGCCTGGGGCGTTGGTGTCGCGCGGGGCCGCGTCTCCTGGACCTATGGCAGGCAGAACTGGAGCCAATCAACAAGCTTGTCCCCATACAACATCCTCGCCGCGCCTCCAATACATGTATATACCAACGACGCGCCGGCCAGCACGTTTTTTCATGCCCCTCTCTTTATTTATATATATGTAGTCTTTCTGGAGGGAATTTAACACTTCTATAAAACTTCGGGGCCTCTTTCTCCTGTACAGTCCCGGTCGTAGTGGCCCATCGATCTGTAAGGCAAAATCTATTCAGGCTCACTTTAGGAGATCTACTGGGAACACTTATCACCTGGGTCGTTTTAGGGGGTGGAAGGGTTTTAAAGAAAATATTCAAAGCACAGGCGATGGTCGCAGTCACATATTCAGTCGTGATAGCCCGAGTTGAAAGATATGTGGGTTTTAGGAAAGGCGCGGGGCATGGCTTAATGCATGAGGCTCATGGAAGCATTAAACCTGGCCTGTATTATCGCTCGCAATCCTCAATTACACAAAAAAGTGCTGAAGGAATATTAATCCTCAACCAACAGCCAAACTGTTGATGGTGTTCTAGCTCCGTGCATGCAAAGTACCGTCATATATTTACCGTGTTATCCCCCCCCCCCACCCCCAATATGCACATATCATCTCTGGAAGAAATTGATAAAAAAAACCTCACATAGGAAATTTAAAGAGAGCCTGCCTATATTCAGGAACTTTAAAGAGAGCATGGTCGCTGCGTATTCTCAGTTGCACAGATCACCCCAAGTGTAAGTTGAATGTCGACATCGTTGGTAGTAACAATTATCACTATCGGAGTAATGAGGTTCAATAGCTCCGTGGCTCATAGGTTCTGGAAGTTTACCAAAACTGTATAGGTGTTCCGGCCATTGTGTTAATAAAGAGATGAACGTGCAACAGATGCATGACAGTTTGATTTGCTATTAGTGAAACCAACCCAAAGATTGTAGATGAGGCACAGGAGCAATGTTGGTGGACAACAAGGGATCGCTTTTAGCATTTTAATTAAATCATAGCCGCTCCGATTGGTCGGATGGTTAAGGCCTGTTGACCCTGTTGGTTTTGGGAGGTTTGGCAGTCAGAGATATGGGGCTAATATGGCGGCCCATCAGCTGTCAGTATTTGCCAGACGGTGGCGCATCCATATCATCCGGGCCTCAAGTGTACATCCTATGTGTACCTCGAGATCCACGCCTCCCCAGTCCGGACTTCAATTTGGAGGCGTACAAACAGATAGGATTTGCTCCCGTCGCTGCCAAGTGTTTAGACTTTCCCCCTCGCAAGCCCCCTTGGGGGGAGCAAGTGTCACTCATCCTCGATACCCCTATCCCCCTTTCTCCAGATGACAGACGCAGTGATTCTTCTCCAGGGTGGGAGTTGGAGTGAGAGGTCAAGGTCATGACCCTCCGACAAGTTGACAAACTCACGGAAGCGGCGGAGAAAATAATAAGTAATGTAATGGACTTGTAATTGGAATTAATGTCCCTCGAGTGCTCCAGGCTTTTACCTAAATTAAGTGTCGCTGTTGGGGGCACAAATGAGAGCCCACTGCCTTACATAAACCCATTCACCTTCGTCACCTTTAAACGATAAAGCCCTCCAGTTCAATGTACAACAGCTAAATGTGCTGAAGTGTAATCAAAGAAAAACTGGGAGCGGTGGTTCACGGGAGGGAAGGTGGCCTCTCTACAACCGCGAATTTTCTCAAATCAATCGACCGCCTATTATCAAAATCTCTGTTCACCGAGTAAAGGGGCGCATGCTAAACATATATTTTTTTATTGGCATTGGGAATAGAATTATGCTATGAAAGTAGTTTTATGTAAGCCAGGATAACAACAAAATTTCACATGAACGTACGCAGGACGTTCTTGAAAGCAGCAGCTTTCACCACCCACGCTAACCGGAAGATTAAAAATGGGTAGCTTCCGGTCTTTTTGAAACTGCCCGTATCGAGCCATCTGGGCTCAGCGCCGAAGACTAGAGAATGCTTTTAGCATCCTTTGGTCGCCCTTTGGCTGATTTCATTCGAATGGTAAAACTATTCTAAATGTATCAAACCTCATGAAGCACATAGTGAGTTTGAGTCACGCAGACACTGTGTCACATGAACATTTCCATATACTACTTAGACGGTTGACCACTAGCTGGACCATGGGGACGTATGGGGAAAGTAATTTGCGCCTTGAGGATATTTGATAAACCCATTCTGGATGAAAACTGAATGAGACAGAAAATGAACAAAGAATATCACAAGCTGTGAAACTACCTATGCTAATTACAGATTGATGGGTTACTAAATGTAAGATTTAAAACTTAACTCAGGTAGGAGAGTATAGTCTTTGAGCGGTTGTCAATAGATAAGCAATGTATCATCAATTACAACAGATACCCTATGATGGTTACCTGGACAAGATACCCTATAGTTGACCCAAAGTCCATCCCGTGATTGTGGGATCAATAGAAAGAACCTGATGTGTAATTTGGTCAAGTTCATTTCTCAATTTAATCACCGAAGATCACGAGAGAAAACTAATCGCCAAGATGACATGCCAGTGGCAGTCGTCCAATTGGAAGAACAGACGACATTTTTGGACGAGATCATTGACTTTTTGCTTCCGTTTCCTTGACCTTGATCTGCACGCGCTGCGCATCCCTTTGATCTATGACGTCAGGTTCTGGCGATGGCTTGGTCAGTTGATGATGCGGTATGGATTCTAACTATAGGTTAGGCTAATGATTTAAGAGAAATGTCCAGCGGCGTCTTAGCGACCAGGGGTCATTTATTAACCTTTATCAAGGTCATTGGGATCGCGGTCTCCGCTGATATAAGTTTGAGCTATCTTCTTAGAGACGGGAGCGGCGTTGAGGACGGACTAATTGGCGTGTTGACAGTGGATTGTCCGTGCACGGGAAGATTCCCGTCTAATTGTATGCCTCTAACGATGCTAATAGGGCATAATTACAGACAGGTGACATAGGAAGGCCGGGAGTGCGCCAGCCCTCATCAGCCTACCTGTCCACCTATGAGGCGATCCGCTCCCCAAATGTTGAGAATGATTCCATGTGTGAAATCTCCTCACTTCTTTCGCGTGATCGGCTGAGTCAAATTGGCGAGGAGATATCTTTCCTCGAGGGTAAAATAATGACAAACCAAAAACCTTTGCCTGGATTTCGCTTTGTATAAGATGTGTGTATGTCAGTATTATTTCTTTTGATAATGAGACTATTCTATCGTTTCTACTCCTGCCATTCATCTCAAGATCCACAATATTTATTAATCGCATTAATTAGTATTGCCATTGAATTAAGTGGTTCTCTTTGATGAAAACTGCAGATACGTCTTCATTCCATCCAGCAAGATTAAATAACTCATTCGTTTCGATTCATTCCGAAAAAAGGAACCACATACTTGTTGATGATGCAAGTTTGATGCGGAATAACTATACAACACGCAAAACATAAAGACCTAGCATCAAAGATAAGTCCACAAGCAATTTAGAGTTGGCGTGTTTGAAAGAGAACTAGTTAGGGAAGTTCTGGCCGTTGAACATAGTGGCCATCGGATTTTGTGATCATTATGTTGCTTTCCATAACAGCTTGTACCTCACATTCATGGGATTAGGGTTAAATCTCCTTTGTTAGTATTCTACCACAATGGACTTACAATTCTTACATTTCCTTTCTTTATAGCACGATACATTAAATCAAAACAGTCAATGTCCGACTTGTTTATCGAACTTTATTCACTCAGCAAAATGAATAATCTCATGAATAATTATCAGACTAGCTTTGACAAAGCACCATAGCATTCGTGCTCATGTACATTGCGCTAACTTGTGTTTTGTCTCGATATTTTATCAACGATTAACGGTGAGACATCCACTAAATGCACTTATTGGATTCGCCATTACTTTTTAACAAAGCTGGCAGGCGCATCATTGAGTTTTGCGAAATGCAGGTTTGACGCGTTCTTTGGCTGGCTTTATATCGCCTAACCTTATCATACACACTGACCAGTGGCCAGTGCTGAAAGCCATTCATGATATTGCATGACAGCAAATGCGTCAATTAGTCTAATATCTAGACCAAAATGAATGGAAAAGTTGCCAGTCTAAAAAGCCCTCATTTGCAAAGCACCCAATATCTGAAAGGTTTTTCAACAAGGCGGTCATACATCGGTCATCCATTTTGAATGAGTGTCCGCCAGACACATCCAGTGATGTGAATATATCAAAGAAAGCACTTATAATGGATCCCCCAGTACCATGTCATGTTTATGCCAAATGAGACTATAATATAAATGGACACTGGTGGGCAAGCCCATTGTGCCTATGACCATCAATAGTGGTCATATGTGGCTTACTCCCCGAAAGCTTGTATTCAACTCAGTTGCACGAATTGGCATGATTATGAGTACATGACTCTAGTGGTCACTATCCTCCCGCAACGGGTCCATAATATTTTATGAGAGGCACCAGTAATCACAATGTCCATCCTCCCGTCCACAAAAGCTGACCTGAGATAAAATATTCTCTATTGGTCAATATGTTTTGATGTCATGCCAAGGGCGCATTTAGGTAGAGCCTTTCTCTCTATGGTCAGCATTGCTTTAATCGTTTTGATAGCCAATATCAGAGCGACGTACCAGATAACCTCGCAATGCTCTCGTTATCTCTCGCGAATCCTTGCAACCGACCGTTTCCGGACGCTGGCTTTGAATCATAACCCCTGATTGGTCAATGACCACACGAACTAGCATAACCGGAGCCAATCAAATCCCTACGTTAGATCTCTGAAATCCATCCCATAATTTTGGGTCTCTAATCACGTGTTCGTGAACATAGCGTTTGAGGTCAGAGAGAAAAGAGCCTGGCGCCACTACCCGATGCCCCTGAGCACCATTTGAGCTTACTTCCGGTTCGTATTCTATCGCGAGAAGCTCTCGTGGCCGTATTCTGTCAATAAGATTGTTGCATCCAAGGTTATTGGGACTTTTTGCAGGTGAATTTGAGGGTTTTGGTGCGTTAGGCATTCGGGGACAGGAGGCTCGAGGATCTAATCCTTGTATTGACTGGCCTAAGACATTCAAGTGCGACGGACTGATCACTGAATGTACCCCGACATTATTAGAGACGGGTGCGATTATTGTATCAGATCAAATAAACACTGATACAAGTTAAAAACAAGCCCACAGATGATTAATAAGAAGATTAATCAGCATCCTCTTGAAAAACATGTATGACGGTAATTGATATATCGGCAAAACAAAACCAGTGGGAAAGTTCCAAATCATTCATTTCTGTCTTACCCTTATACCCTGTCTTATTATAAATATTTCATTATAAATTTAGGTGCAAATACTTAGCTTCATACTTTCAGTCAGTAATATATACCGTATATCGACAACAATAAAGTTGATATTTGAGTATCCAACAGTAAAAGATTGTACACGGGGACAACCAGGCAGAGAGCAGTGTCGTGCTGTCCGACTCAACAAAAACACAAAGAAAGTCCCACATTTGTGCGCAGTTTTCAAAAGTACCACAATAACAGCCATGCACTGACCATCAGTATTTTTGTGTACCATGCATGTACTTGATACTAAAGCTATGGAACCCAACGCCTGTTGTGCATTGCAATTAGTGGAGGTCCGACTTTGGCAGAATGCCACTGATCTCCGAGTATTAGTCATAGATACCACAGCAGCAGGTTAGCGTGTCACTCTCATCCTCATCCTTTGTACGCATGCGCCCTCTGACCCTCCTCTGCAATGGACATCCTTGTTATGTTGCCATAGCCAACATTGTTTATATTGTTCGCCATTCATGATCAACCTTTATTATTAAAACGCTGCCAATATTAAGTTTTTATTTAAATATGGATGACAGGATGCCGTGTAGCTCATACAAGGAATGTTCATAAAAGCTGTTTCAATCACTCACATCCTCTGAATGAAGTAAGCATGATATAATTAGGACGCAAACAACTCCTAGAGTCATGCATCTTTTGATTGAAGATGTGTTAGGAAATTTACCTATCCTCGAGGTGCGCAGCGTTTGGAGCCTTGACCATCTCCTTATCTGACAAGCCTTATCTGACAAGGAGTAAACTTTTATAATCTGCTGTAAGTTGGTTGATAGCATGTTTGGACGCACATTGAAAACATTGAGCAAGGAGATATCAAGCTCTGATCGCTTTAACAGACTCTATGAACCAACTTTGGGCCCGGGTGATTAGAGCGTTTGAAATTGGTATAACAGCGTACATAGACGGCAGTAGGAGAGTATCCTAACCAAGGAAACAGCGCCTTCTGCCGGCCACTGAAAAATGGCTTCCTTCCGGTGGTACTGCTAACGGTCGGTAGATGGGGTCTTGGAAGGATGTTAAATGATAAGTAACGATAAGTTAAATGATAAGTAATGTAGGGGGCGCTAAAGCCTGCGATTGGCATGATCAATCGGGACATTTCCCTTCTGTACGGAATTGTTTTGAACTATAACTTGGGCTATTTATCTGAGTGGAGTTGAGAATTGCGACAATATTCATTTGTTACCGACTGAGACGCTTGGCAGACTCTTGACGCTATCCGTAGAAGAATGAATAAATGGAATGCGTAAGAGGCGTTTTAGACTTGAGTCTGTTTGAAAGAGCAATATCTTTTAATGCCAAATTTCATTACCAGATTGTAAACATTTGGGATTAATCTATTAAATAAATAGTCATGAGCACCATCAAACCTTTATTTAGCAATTTACTTTCTTTAGCAATGACAAAGACTGCTTCATCAAATGACATGCAAAGAAACCCAATTAGGTTCGCTATTTTTCATCAACGAATTGTAAAATACAAAATGTCATCAGAAATACCCGTTTTCGAGTTACCATATTCTCGCACAGCAAGTGGAAACGATCCTAAAATTGTAACATTGCAAAGCAGCTTATTGTATTTTGCACAACCAAAATATAATATAATTATATGTATACAATTAATCAAAATTTCTCTCCAAATCTGCCTCATTCTTCTAGAAAGGAAATTTATCATTCGTCTCTCCGAGACTGCTGCTCGTGCAATATTCACGCTCCTTAAACCAACTCGTTAGTTAACTGTTTTATTATATATGCCTTTACAAATCTAAAAGGGAACATTTTGAAGTCCAATAGTTGAATGTCGGTGGTAAACCTGGTAAATAACGCATCGGTTGACATCGGTCGTCCCATTAAACAACTAACTAGTGGATTAACACTTACAATTAAACCATGCGATCGATAACCCCACATCAGATCCAATGCGTATACATATAATAAATTAAAATATTAGTATATGTAGACGTAACTTCCCTGGGCTGGATTAGCTAAGAGGCAACGCCCTTGTTAAGATCAGAAAAGCTTGTTTTCCTGTTCAGAGCTATATTGATGATTTGCAGCTTTAAATTGAGAAGGCAGGTTTTTGCTGGCATTGACTTGCTTGGCTTGCATGCTCCAGTCTTCAACAAGAGCCTGTACAGATGATTTTCTGTGTCCTGAAGGGAAAGGGAAGGAGGAAATTAATGCCATGATTTAAAGTAGAAACATTTATGGAAATGGTTACGGTGTATCACTAGAGAGTGAATAACTACTCAGACAGTAAATGATGGAGACTTGGATGGCAACTTGGATAAAAGTTATGATATCTAGTATTGTTGATTAATATTTTAGGCAAAACATATCAGCAGAATGTAAGAAGAAGCAACCAAATGATGTATTTAAGAAAAGAATAAACGGTATTAAATCGTACATATGTTTTTCAACCAATGAAACTAAAAACTAAAGAATAAGATATACATGAAGCAGTAAAAATGACCATCATACATGAATTTCCTTCCATGGTTGTCACCCCCACCCTTACCCACTCCCGAGTTCTCTGAACATTAGTCATTTCGCCTTCTGAATACCTTCTTTCATCAACTATGCAAACTTTCCATTTTACCTACATTTCTCCTGCTATAAGTCTTTCCTTGGTGTACAACATGAGTCCATCCACAAGCCCACACACTAGCAGTCTCCCAGTCTCTGGTAACAGTTGTTAACTGTCTGTGTGTGAGAGTAAGTGCGATGCACGCACGTCGGTATAGGTTCTACACGGGGTCAAACCACCAACGGCCTGTGCCGGCTCTATGTCAGAAAACATGTTTACATTGCACATAAGAACGCAGCAACTGCTCTGTCTTTGGAGCATTAGATGTGAGCGGATCTCACCGCGCATATTCACCGAGGATTTGGTGTTTGTGGGTGAGGGCTCGATGTAGCGTTTTGGGGAAGAAGAGGGGGTGAGATGTATTAGAGCAGGCCCAGGGGGCACCTAGGGTGGAGATTGATGCCTTCACACCTGCCAAAGATCATGCAATAGAAACTGGAAACTCGCAGACTATTAAGATAAAATATTAAACAAGCTTCTAGCCATCCGAAAACAGCCTCACGTAATGTATTGATTAGCATAACCCTTTGTAATATTTCCTGAGTTGCAGTGAAGGATGATTCTATATATCTGTTTATTTATTTTCCAAAATATTCGCAATAAGTAATTCTTCTCTAGAGTATTTCCCTACCGAACTCTTAATCATATGAATATAGCTGCAAGTGATTTCTCTTTATAGGAGTCGTTCGACTGACTATCATTGGAAGCATCGTGCAACTACTTACATCTTCTCATCTGAGTAAGCTCCACCTCGTTTATTCAACATTTGAAAATGATACAAACTGATGTCAGTCAGACAAAGACAAAGAATACAGTCAAAACAGGTAACCACAATACATGCAATATTCAAACAGGGCTTATTTCTTTTTTCTTTCCCCTTTTAAGAATTAGATAAGAAATCGATATAATGAAAATATAAAATAACACGGTAAATTTGACCTTCATTTCAGGTAGACAAGTAGATAGATACATCAGGGGTCTGTTGCATAACAAATCCTTACTTAATATATTCCTTGCTAAGCTACTTTTCCTTGCTAAGCAGTTGGTAAGGAACTTTTAGGGAATGAATCTGTTATACCGACAATGCTAATTTTTATTCCCACATTAGAAATATCCTGCCTAAGCAAGGAGAAATTGCTTGACAATAAACATTTTAAGTAATAATGTCTTATGCAAGAGGCCCCAGTGTTCTATATCGCAATAGATTCTTCACATCCATATATTTGTACCTTAGAGTTCCCCGTAAACACTTCACGCTAATAATACAACCCTGAGTCTAATCTTCATAGCGAATGATACAATTTATATTTACATCTTGTAATTAGATGCTTCTCTTTTCTACAGAACGTTCGCTGTTGTCAATGGTAGACTATAATGCTGAAAGTATGCATGTACATTTTTGTATGGCCAACGCTCCCCTTATCAAGCAGCTATCGGTTATCAGGATTTCCAATGCTTAGGTCCTACTAGTTCCAGCAAATCTTTCTATTTGATTTTGAATAAACATAAAAAAACAGTTATTGATATTAAGCTAGACTGATAAACTTTGCAGTATTCATATACTCTTATTATACTCGCTGCTGAATTCTAAAACTGTTGTCCTCAATGACGTGACAATATTAATAGCACAAGGTTCCGTTTGAAAATAAGTATAAAGCAACACTTTGTCCATTATTGATGGCCCAGCTTAGTCAAGTATAGAAAGGCTAAAGAAATCAAACTACCGATCTACATCCAACTCCTCGCAGTCTGATGCATTCGCAGGTAGATGTTATGAGATAGACCTATATAAAATACTGCCCAATCCCCGGGGAACAAACATCTAGAGAACTCTGAATTATGGATAGTCTGAGTTGAAGAATCTCACGCCAAGAAATGAAGTTTAGTGTTTGGTCTATTAATAGCCAGTCAAAATAGGAATACTAAATACCATTTCTACTAATCACTCCATAATCTCGAACAGGAAATTAAACGAAATGGATTTTGGAGACGTGACTGGAACTGGGTAACTTGCATGCAAAAATATCATTCAGCTTGTGCTATGATTATTAATGGTCCATTTTCCACGCTATTATTATATAGGTCCATAAATTACCAGCTCGGCATTCTGACAGGTCGAGCATGAATTCAAACCCTGAGATCTGGAGATTCCGTGTGTGTAGCTAGTTAAAGTAGAAATGACAATCTGACGCCCAATCATCGGTACAAGCCTGGTGTAAACGCGCGCACCCCAGGCTTCCAGATTTAAAACATGACGGAGCCTAAAAAGGACAGAAAATACTACTTACAGGGCGTTTGGGAAAAAGGCCAAATAAGTTTAAATGAGCCCAGATAAAGGCCTTCATGAAGTACATTAGCCACCGGTTACTGGTGAACTAGGAGAGTTCAAATGTGGTGCTAAACACTGAGTCAATTTATAGTATTGATTTCGAGAAAAAAACTATCTCGATATATATTCTAACGGAACGGGTTCACAAAATGGAATGTACAATCATAAGGATATAGCCGAATGCTCATTATCATCATGATCAGTAATTAAGACACATTTATAATTATTATTTTGAAATATCCGTGCATGATTGCTCTGCATGTGGTGTCATCCATTTGACTATCGATGCGCAGATGCAGAACCTGATACATTTCCCCATTTCAGTGCACTACTTATGATTTATTTCCACTGGTCAGGTCACCTGTCAGAACGGGTTAGGTGGCAGTGGGAACAGAGGGGAAATTTATTTGAGCCAGGATAGGACTGTCATTGACACACATAGCAGAACATCATTGGTCTATTTTCCTCCCACTATATTAGAACACGCACGGCGCGATGACTAACGCCAACCCATTGTAGGATAGGTTAATGACAAGAAAGTGTTTGTGGGCATGACCTGTATTTTTTCTTTTCACCGTCTATCGCATTCATCTCAATACTTCGGTTAATCATCTATACCCTTCTTTTATTTCTTGCCAATCTCATGGAATTTAGCATATTTACTCCTTTACATTTACCATCCAAAATTTCGTTTTCCAATAGCACTTTAGACTGTTTTAGTAGGCCATCTGCACTTTGAAATTAGTCTTCAGAGACTTAGGCAGATATACTATCATACTATCTGTACCATGAGTGCTAAGATACCTTTTTATCCACACAACAATAATTGGTGTTATTGTTAGTCTTATGAAGAAAATACTCTCGAGGAAAACCTGTTGCATGTTTGAAATAGAATCTCAATGTTTGTATCATGTCTTGGTTTCGTGGTAGGAAACAGGCGCTAGCATGCACACCTCACAACACCAGGTCGATCGGGGATCATGGCCCATGTCTTCTCACATTATCGCTCGCTTTCAAAGTGTGGAGAGTGGTGTTCATGCTTCAATGAGTTCATAGCCTCTTTCTGCACTTCTTCACCAATATTGGACTCAAACTGGCACAGGGAAGCGAGTGCCTCACAATATGCTCCTGCTAAATACAAGCCGACAGGGCGTCCTGCCAAATATGATCTTTTTCAATATGATATCTTAGAACCGAAAGTGTACTAAGACTTCAGAAGAAAGCGATCATACCTCCCCGCAACTTCCACGACCACGGCACCGGAAGGTATGAACTGCGCAGGCGTGGCAAGGCAAGACATGCGCAATGGGTCGGGTGCCAAATATGATCCATGGCAAGTTATGAGTACGTGATTGACCCTGTCCTCTTTCTTTCATACAACACCGTGATTGCGAGAATAATTTGGTAAAGGCAAGAGTTGGCGTAGGTTCTAGCGTGTATGATAATCGTGTTTAAGCTTTCGCTGGCACCCGCCACGACTTCGCCTCGTGTTCATCTGACAGATGTCTGCGATGAAAACACAGCCGTCGGCGTCCCCGATTACGGAGGGGACACTGCAGCGTCTTTTGATTATTGGATAAAAGCATGTAATGGAGTCTTTCATAAACCGGGGGCAAATCTATCTGGCAAAGGTTAATGACAGCTGATAGAAAAGACGGAAGAAAAATGCCTACCTTGCCAAGCACATTGAGACACGCAAGATATGAATGAACCACCGGGAATATGTCCATTTCTACTGGAATCTTAATAATGGTGTCTCAAATTACGCCATATATATGTTCTAAGTTGATGCATGGCGAACTACTAAAACATGTCATGCCATTGCTCTTAATTGTTATTCTGTATGGATCGACTATCAGAAAAGTTATAGGGCAGCTTACTTATCAATATGTATATTTTATAGACAGAGTCTTAGGATATTATGGGCTGGAAAGAAATCCTCCCCAAGGGCAATATCGACTGAAACAAGCTATAGCAGACAACTCACAGCCCATTGAATCAGTCCGTGATTTCTAGGTTATAAATCATGTTCATCCTAAATATCATTGGAGGTCATCATATATATCTCTTATCTCATTAAGGACCGCAGTGTTACTTTATAACGAAGAGATATATAAACAATTCCGATTAGAAATACTAGGTATATCTAACTTATTCATGCTTTATTAGTTCGATTGCTATTCAAAACAGCACTCTTACTCATCCTAAATGTTCATCGTAGATCAATCTATCACTAAACACATGAAGTATCACAATGCTACTTTACTACAAATTTATGTATATACCTAACTTATTCATGCTTTATTCATAGTGGGAACCACTCCCGTTATCTATTATTGCTTGCCGATACCATTTTAAACACTCAGGTGAGTAGATGACCAAATTAGGTTCAATTCTAACCTACCAATGCTATGTTTACGTGTGGGAAGGAAATGTGACTTCGACCCCCATCCTGAAGACAATGGGAATTTTAATGATGGCTTCAGCTACTCTAGCTGACAGGACACGCCTTGTTTAGTTTGATGCGTTTGGTCCATTACCCATTTAATTATGGCCATATATAGATGCATACACTATGATAGTCTGTCAATGCATTGGAACGAATGACTAATGATGAAAATGGTTCCAATGGTTACATTCATCATGAGATTTGAAAACATTTCCCAGAGAAAGAAATTTAAAAAATAAAATAAAACAATATGATAGCAGGAGCATACATGTGAATGTCACCATGAATATAAGCTCTCAGGTGTGGGGAAAACCAGGTAAGCCGATATCAAATTGGACATACATTTAAGCATGTCAATTGCCCATGGTCAGTTGGCCATGCATACCTTATGAACACCTGTACTGGCATCAATACTCCGATGACCACCCTTAAACCCATCATGCCATTGATGAGAAGATAGATAAGATTGTTATAATCGATAGGTAAGCTAATTACAGCGGACAGGGGGTGCTTATTTCAGCATAATGGTGCGCACTGCAGCAGTTTAGCTGTATGGATATGTAATAAGAGGAAGGTCCGGTGGCCAATTGGAACTTTCACTTGATATAAGTTTGCATGGGCATCAAACTAGCTGACACGGTAATTCTGACCACCTGGTCAGGTTTAACTGAATATCTGGTATTAATGCTTCTATACTACTATCTAGAGATTCAAGATCTGTGTAAATCTCTAAGTATCAGGGAAAACAATGGATAATAAAGTTTGATTTATAAATTCGCACATACAATGAAAACAGATACTGTGTTATATAACATATAAAATCATATATATAATTTTTCATGCAAAAGCATACAGTTCTGAACACAATTAACCTACATATATAGACGGGAAAAGGAGAGAATTTAAACTCGCCCAAATCAATACTTGGCATGAGAACTAGTCTTCTTGGGATGAATGACCTGTAATGAAATCATTAAAACTTTTTTCTCCATCTTTATTTGAAACATGTATTTCATATTTGACTTCATCACGAATCGCATGTTGGGCTTCAAATAAATCGTTTGCGGCGTCAAGCTAATCTTCTGTGAAGCCAAAGCCCCTGGCTAGGAGTCAGCCATATCAAATGAGCAAATGGCTTCCACTGAAATTTACTATACAGAATCAAGCGCGCTAAAAACACTTAGCCTGGGTTGAAAGAAAAAGAACAGTGAGTACTATGTATAATAAATGGAAAAGGCAGGAACAGGAGAGAAAACAATGGACTTTATCATGGAATGGCTAGGCTTTTGTTGCCCAGAGTACTACACCTTAGTTAAACATTAACTAAGAAAGAGTACTTCTTAATTGGTCCTCCGTTAACGTGCCATTATTTCACCTTTGGAGTGCACATCTAACGGGTCCGTCTGATGTTGAGTCGTTCAGCTCTGTCTCTCTGTTTAGTTTATGTATAAGAAATGGTTAAATAAATGAAACAATTTTTTATTTGCTGCAAAAATGATCAGTCGCACGACAGAAATCATGGATATATTTTTCACCATAACTAATTAATTGATATAATTTCAATTTCAATGAAACAACTTGAATTTCTGATGCGCCACAAGCCGATGACCTGGTGATTAATTATATTGTTTTATATTTACAGGATGATCGCCCGAGCTCTTTAGATTCATAAACCAACCATTACTAGCAACTTTGTAACAGATTGTTATAGGAACAAGACTTTCAAGCTCATACCATACAGCCTTTCATCCAACTTGAGGAAAACAAAGGCCTTGCTGCCGAAACATTATATCCATTGGTCAGCATTCAGCCTGGTCACTCAACCTCCTTTATCACTGCATCTTGGGACTTGATGGATGTTACAGTGATGCCAACTCATCTGTCACCCACCCCAACTCCGACATCACCATCTATCCATTCTCCATTCACGATCGTCCATTCACCAGTCGCCATTTTACAATCCATCACCCATACCCGAGCCTTGATTTCTTTATATGTGCTGGGATAGCAACGCGAAAATAACGGATACAAAATTAAATTGCTCGTTCACAAAATGTTAACCCCTTTTCTTACCTTTTTAAATGTATTTTGATAGCAAATGTATGCAGCATTATATGGATGCAATGGAATTTGAAAAATGATTATTTGAAAAACAGTTTTCCTCATTTCCTCATATTCTAAAAATTGCTTAGATATAATTATTTTGTTCGCCGGATTATGGCCATCGCCATATAACAGAGGTCTTGGAATTTAGGAATTTAAAACAATCTTGGAAACAGTGAATAATTAATCACTCTCACGAAGTACCACCTGATTTAGTTTTAACCTTCAAACAGTACATATGTTCCGAAGAAATTAGACTGGGCATAAATAGAAAATCGCGTAGCTTTAATTTACGGTCTGAGGTACATGTATGTAATTATTCTAGCATGCAATAAAGACTTCGGTAATGCGCCAATCACCCTGGCAAAGTTTTACTTCTGGAGCCTTTTTGCGTGCTCTGATGAGAGAGAACCTTTATTAATTGCCCCTGATTTCCATTCAATGCATGAACAATTGCCTGTAAAAGACACCCTCGCTTAATCATGATTTATTAAGGAGCGCCATCCAAATCTGAAGCATAAGTCACATTCGGATTCTTGCCCAATTCTATTTCCCACTGTGAGAAGGGCATTCGCTTCTAAAACAATCCGCCAAATATGCATCACGCACCAGTGGTGCTGACGATGGGACAGCGAGCAAACAATACTTCAAATGTCCATTCCGGAGATGACCCTTAAATAAAAGCCCCATCGTTTCCAGGCTGTCGGTTCCTAGATTGCTGAGTCATTGCCTGTCCAGCAGAGTCTGGAGTGGACCAAGTGGACAAAAGCAGCTGGATGTCCGTCCTCTCCTTCACTTTAAACCCCCGCCCAATCCCCCTCGCTCATCTCCCTCTCAGCCATATTTCAACTCCTTGTCGCTCCCTGTTTCCGGAGTACCTTCGGCCATTATGACGTCCGTCTTGCTCCTAGAACAACGCCTATCGGATGTGTTCTGACACGGGGGTCATGTGTAATACTTGACCTCTGTGACCCTTGCAGTGACCATGGCGACCAGATGTCAACAGGCATGCCATGATCCAAAGTCTTTGGGGAAAGGGAGAAGCTCAGGTCAAATCTGCTCAAATTGCATATCATGCATTTGTTTCGTGACCCCTCTCTCTACATTTCTTCCCTGCTGTTTCCTTTTTTCTCTGCTCCCTCTTGCATGTTTCTTATAGATAATACAGCAAGGATGGGTGTAAAGATTGATAAGAGAGTACATTTCTCCCAATTTCTAAGCTCCTTTGGAACGATTTTTCCGCGATCCAGAATCGTCTGAGAATCGTCCTGCGCCCTATCAAGTCAAAATAACAGCGATCACTTCCGGGTGGGGTCATAGGGCACTGCACGGACAATAGAGGGCAGGTCGGGGGTGCTGACCTTACACAGCTTGGGGGTCAAGGACGTCAGATTCAACTCATCTCTCGCAGTTGGAGACCTTTGACGAGCGGAGCTGCGCTGTCGGTTCGGGTGTTCGTGATTCTATCAATATTATCAAACGATTACCAGCAGCTGCTCTTGATAGTCATGAAAGCAAGAGCAAGATGGTGGCACGCTCATGCTTATCCTTGTCAGTGTTGAGGAAAAGCCATAATTGAATGTGACCAAATCACAAAGGGCCGCCCACGTTGCTCTGCCATTGGTTGAAATGACAATTTTCTATGTGAGATCATTTCGCCTGGGTCCGTTGGGGGCTTTGGGGAAAAATATTTCAAGAGTCGAGAAAAGGCCTTAATTGAATGTGACCTCTGCACAAAGGGCCGTCCAAGTTGCTTTGTTATTGGTTAAAATGACAATTGTCTATGAAATCGTCTCACCATGATCTGTAAGGTGGTCTTCATAAAGGATACTCCATAAAATGAAATCCCCTTAACAGAAATCCACACAAGATGCCGGACCCCAAACAATCAAACCTACAAACCAGATTTTTAAAATCTCGTTGTTTTGTTTTCACGCAGCTTGTTATGATTTCACGAAAAGATATATCAACCTGATATCAGTTTTAACAAACAGAATGTCACAACCATCGGGTAACAGGGCTCATATAATCCCATTCCTACAATTCATAGCCGACCATGATAAATATCAGACGGTTTCCTTCCTTCAGGGAATTGATTTATTATTCAATCATAATAATCAATGAATCATAACTTGCTAGAAAGCCTCACGTGATGGCTCTTACCCCGTCTCGTTATCTATGAGCTCGTGTAGGGTTTATGTGTCCAATATTTGCAAATATACCGCCACCACCACCACCACAAACAGTCTGAGTACCATAGAACATTGATATGCCAAGGCGGGCGACTTGTATATGATGAGAGCAGTTGCCAACAGGGATGAGCCACTCCAGATCTGTTCTCGAGCGCCATGAAAAATTCACCCGTCATATCAATCATCGCGAGGAGCAATAAGGCTATAGGATACCATGGAAACGATCTAATTAATCAATAAAAGTGTGTCCCCGAGGGCCTGATCAATGATAAAGTTATATGAAGGGGACGGGATATGAGCTCGTTAATAATAATACTCACGCAGGGACGAGTCACGATATAAAAACCCCGGGGTCAAGTCAAACCTTCTTCTCGTGTCTCCATAATCATCCTCTCCAGACTTCCACATCTATCACTACTCCATCGAGATTAATAAACAATTAAAGAGTGCTGTGGGTCAAATATTTCCTACCTTTGTTATTTTCAATGAAGCCTGACCAGTTTCTAGAGCGTACCTATAGGCTATATAGTCCTTTCTTGTAACCCCTTCCTTATACGATTCAACCGTGCACTATACTGCCGCCGCCTGATCACTCTTATATGGGAGATTCATACATTACAATAATTTGAGTTTTAATATGGATTAACTCAGTCACGGGATCAATTATTAACAGGCAATCAATCATGTTCGAATAACTCATCGCTGATTATAAGACGATGGCAACAAGTCCATGATAAAGGATCGTACACAATAACATAAGCCACTGACTATCAAACACATCCCTTCATCTAGAATCCACTCATGGCTTCAGTAATTTGTGACTTTCTGACAGAAAGATTGGCATATCTTTAATATGTCCCCACTCCAGCTATCGCTGGATCATTAAGCGCAATTTACGACTGATAACCTCGTTGGTTTCCTCGGAAACATAAAGTATAAGATGAAAAGATTGAGGACCGCGGCGCGGACAAGGCTGAAGGTGGCTTCCTGTAAGTTATTGGACATAAATCATGTTTTTTGCTGTCAGCGGTAGCAGTAGGTTTGGGTGTGCATGCCGACCAAAATGAAACATTAGCGGATGATCGCTTGGTCTTCACTTGGAAGCCATCGTTTTCCAATCCCTTGCTGAACGCGTTTACTTTCATCATAACTGCCACTGTTAGTAGTATATGGATTATTTGGAGCAGAGCGAGGTTTCGTAATAACAGAAGAGGCAGGACAGGGAACATGAGCAGCTACGTATCATATGTCCATGCTATATGTGGGTAGCATTAATAGTGGTCTAAGATAGAATATAATGAGCCTCGTGTCTAGGAGACTGTATACGATGGCCACAAGTTTTTACTGACGTGAGGATCTCTCGAGAGGCCGCCAGGATCCTCACATCAGTAAAAACGAGTGGCCATCGTATGCAGTATCCTGGACAAGAGTCGAGTTACATTCTATTTTTATATCATGATCTCAGTTTTTAAAAAGTCAGAAACGATTTCTTTATTTACCTAGTTCATACAACGATCCGCCATACTGAGTGACCACTCCTGAAGCGTATGACATATGAATGGGCGTGACGTCACGTACAGTGCAACGTTGCGGTTCATTTTTTACTAGGGAGCGTCATGGAAAAATAATGCCCACCTGTTGAGGTGTAAATTAACGCAATTCACCTTGTTTGATGGAGGTGTTTAAAGATGAGACATGTTTGATGAATAGATATAAATCATGTAAGTATTATTGCACCATAGAACATTAACAAAATTTACTGTTGCATCAGATCAAATTTCACCTGGTTCTTCCCTAGCTAGTACAGTACATCGGGCATTGACTAATAGGAAGCCTCTAAATGAATACGCCTAAATTCATGCGTGGTGCATCTGCGACGCTATACCGTAATACGATGGTCACTCTCTTCCAGGGTGTACAACCCCCGATCATGATATAATGTATATTATACATACTTATCCCAATATCAACGCTAGCCACATATATAAAAAGCCACCAAGTTTGTTTTTCTCGGTAGATGCCCCGTTGCATAACACCACAGACAGTACATATTAATGTACGTTCTCTGATAACACTCTGCAAGCTCAATAGTAACACTGAAAAAGCTCACCGCAAATTGTTATGCAACGGGGGCATTGTTGTCATACATATGCTATGCCTATGTGGCCAATATTCAAACTAGGTGTAATCTCAGAGGCTTTCAAATATAAATTTTCTTAAGAGGTCCCGTTGCAGAGATACAAACATGCTATTAATGTACCGTGGAAGGCAGGATTTATGTACACACTGACACTCCTCGTATACGATCCAGAAGGTATCTAAGTATAACATTCTTTACTATATAGCGGCCATCTCCTTTGGAGGATTAAAAAGCCGCCAAGGTTGTTTTTCTGGTTAGATTACTAAACAAGATGTTTGCAGTACGTTGATAAAAAATCAACTGCGATCGATTCCATGTGGCTTTTTCCTCGGCTCTCGCAGGTAAAAATTAAAGAGGCATTTAAACTGTATGACAGAGAAAGAAGGTCACAAGGTTGCGAGAAAAACATTATTTTTCTCGGCATAGTTGTAAGCTCGCCATAAATCTGTTCAACGATTTGATTCATATCCCAAGAATGCAATTACTCCCTTCAGATAAAACGTTAACAAACGCGCTTGAACGCTGGTTTTATTGTTACAAATGACTCAAATATAAACTTGGAATCACAAACAAAACAATGACCCCTAACCCTATAAAACTTAGAAGGTTTCATGCGATCGGTCAGCCCTCGGAACTGGTTTTAATGTACCAGCTGTCTCTGTCTGTTATACGATGGATTTTAGCATCAACACGCGGCAATGTACAATTTATCTCTCATGCTAACGTTCGCCTCTCGAATGTGTACATAGGTTTGTAAGAAAGAATCAAATGGACCCAAAGGATCCGAGAATGGGCGACATAAATCTGCCAGTTTCTGGATTGTGTTAAGGATATCTCCATGTTTATTTTGTTGCCATTGCATGCTGTTTGACATGGCACCCTTTACATCAACATTGAGGTTACTTTGGAAGGCTATATTTTGCCTTATTGCCCTCATAATTCTTCATACTGTATTGGCGGGTGCTTGTGTTCCCACCCTTGTCCCACAGACTCCGGCCAAGATGGAATGTGATCGCTATTAATGCTGGTCACCACTTGACTCTGACGTGAAGTACATGTAATATTTATCACCATCAGACGCTGGAGGAGCCAGGACCTGGAGAAGTAATAGCCTCAGGAGGCTATGAGTTGTGTGTATGATATCCTCCTTATCAGCGAGGCCAGCCAATTTATGAATTCACTTCGTGGTAACACCGATTATGTCTCCTCCTGTAGCCTAGCTCAAACTGTTACGCACTGCCTCGTCCCCCGATGAATCTTATAATATTGGAATATAGAAATCATTGAATACAAATTTACGTTTTTTTTTATTCATTTCAGGTCAATGGTATATTTAACAATTACAAGAAGATGTACTAACTATCCATCGTGGATGTTTTCAGACGCTGCCTATACATATATATTTTTATAAAACACTATCTCTGTGTCCTCACAACTACTATCATAAATATTACACTACTATACAATACATCAATACTTCTAAATTACTCTAAAACATACAATTCCTCTCATCTGTGTAAATTCGGTGCCTCATATCGACTTATTTATGTGTCTGGCCACCGCATCAACACGTACAAAGTCTGCCATATTATGTAAAGTATAAACCTTCATCTTCATCAAAAGCGTACGAAAGAAACATCAGTCAAGGCAATTTAGAATATGATATAAATCAACTTACTCACGAACACATCTAAATACCCTCGAACAATTATATGTGTGAAATCATAAAATCCATTGAATTATTCCTCATTTGGAAATTCCAGCTAACGATTGTGATCCTTATCTCGTCGAATATTTTTGTCGAAGTATCTTTAATAGGTCAACTGTTAGTTACCACCAGTAACAAATAATAGCATCGTAGTTCTACAGAACAGAATATTGTTATGTAGACTCAGTGGCATTTTTTATCCTTGGATTGAACAATGATTTTGAATGATTATTGTGTCCTATATAATTAAATATATATTTGGTATTGTGTTGCTTTAACAAATCATTTTGGGATATTTGAGAGAATTTATGAAAGCAAATTCTACATTTTCATGAGACTATAGATCTATCAATATCGTTGTCTATCGAAATCATTATTACGTGCTTGGAAGTATTGAAAATGGCTCCATTGACCAGAGCAAAGGGTAAAGGCAATTCTGTAGGGCACGGGGCAGATAGGCGTACTTATGGCGATGTTGATGATGTCTTCTGTACAGAATTATATATATATGCATGCCCGAGACTTCATAACTTCTCGTCGGGGTCAAGAGGAGTCAACAGGCACATGACATAAGCCTGGAGGATACAGCGCTCTAATGGTAAACATAGCTGCAGTCTGGAGCCTGATGGAGTGGCCATGACACTAGACTGAAGGACATTCTATTGGATCTGACGATGTGGAAACTTGGTGGTACAGGTTTATCATGTCATGGTGGTCTAATCCCATTTGTTTGTCAACTTTGTGGCTTAAATCTCTATAATTATTATGACGGTGTGGATTTTTTAAGGTTTCCTCCGCCGAAGGCGGTAGCCTACGAGCGCCTTTGGCGCTTGTACTGGGAAACCTTATATAGGTTCCAGTTTTTGCCTGTTCTTTGCGCGTCTGCGTTGCCCCCTTATGAGGAAAACCCATTTCCGCCTATTCCCACCTGAATTTCCAAAGCACTTGCATACACATCGCAATTTACGCTCCCGCAAATTGATGATAATCACTATTTCTATTCAAAATACATTGCCAAGATGTTAAAATTCCGAAAGAGCATGCTTTTCTACCCCTAAATATGTTTTTATATCAAGTTCAGGGTTTAAATGAGGCAGATATGAGAGAATGTTTTCAGTTAGGCTACATAAGTAAACAATACAAAAGGCAAGGCCCACTTTCTTGAAGGCGGTTAACGCTTTTTTTACTCAAACAAATCCAAGATGGCCACCAAGCCCAGGCGTGCAGTGCATTAGTTGTCAAGCCCTAAATAAGGTGAAAAAAGCTATAATTTTGGGTATCAATGCCGGTTAGGCCTAGTCAGCTCTGGATTGATACCAATACTAACTATAACCCTAATATAACCCTAACCTTAAATTGGTGGTCCTAATGCCCCCGTCACACTGTACGCATCTGACGAGTTGTAAGCCTTACAACTCCTTACAACTAGTTTTGCATTAGTTGTCAACCCGTAAATAAGGCGAAAAAAAGCGATAATTTTGGGTATCAATGCCGGTTAGGCCTTGTCAGCTCTGGATTGATACCAATACTAACTATAACCCTAATATAACCCTAACCTTAAATTAGTGGTCCTAATGGCCCCGTCACACTGTATACATGCATCCAAAGAGTTGTAAGCCTTATTGTTTTCCCCAAATCTTGGAAGAAAGGTGTATGTACCCTTATATGCAAAGTCCCAAATGCCAGGAGACTATCAGATTTCAGACAAATTTGTATCACCCCTGTGGTTGGAAAAATATTTGAAAGGTTATTCCTAAAAAAATTGAACTCTTATTTCGATGAAATAAACTTGTTATCACCTCACCAACATGGCTTTCGGCAGGGCAAAGGGGTTGAAACAGCCTGGAGATCTTTCATGGATATAACATCTAATCATAAAGATAACTCCATTAACACTATAGTCGCATACCTGGACATATCCAAGGCCTTTAACAGTATTAACATTGATCTGCTCCTGTTGAAATTGTCCATGTACGGTATCAAGGGCACACTACTTGAACTGGTCAAATCCTTTTGTAAGGGTCGTATACAACATACTCTTTTTAATAATGAAATCTCTGACCCAATGATACTGAAGACCGGCATACCCCAGGGAACCGTATTGGGCCCGATCATGTTTAGTTTGTATATTAACGATTTATCTGATCAGAACTTTAACAGTGACATACTTTTATATGCAGATGACTGTGTAATGTGTCTACCTCTTTATAATGCTGGATATGCCAAGCTACTTGAAAATGACTTAACAATATTTGATGATTGGACACAAAAAAATGGCCTCATGGCTAACATTAAGAAAACAAAAGTACAAATTTTACTTTCCAACCAAGCAAAATTCACCCGGGACATTGAAATAAGAATGAGGGGATCCACCCTAGATCGTGTTGCAACTTTCAAGTATCTTGGTATTACTATTGACAAGCAGATGAATTTCTGTAGCCATGTTAACATAGTGTGTGGTATAGCAGGAAAATATCTCAGAAAAATAATGTGTCTTGGTCACTTGATAGATGGGAAGATAGCCCTGCAGATCTATAAAAGTTTTGTGCTGCCTATTCTGGAAAATGGTGCTCTGTTTGTAGATTTTGGTTCGAAGAGTAATTACGGCCGCCTACAGTCTATACAAAACCGTGCCATGAGATTAATCAATAAGTTGAACAAATTCAGGAATCTAAGCATGTTCCAATCACATAAAAAATATGGCCTGCTACCATTAGCCCTGAGAAGGGAAGTAAGAATGCTGACCCTGTCACATGGGTATGATGAAAAGGTGACGGATAATAGAGCGAGGTACAATTTAAGGGGTGGGGCCTTGAATAAGATCCCGGTAAAGAGATGGAAAAGGACTTCTCTAAGTTGTACAACTCTCGGCCGACTACCCACTCTGTGGAACGGTTTAAACGAAAATATCAGACTGTTGGTGGGGAAACACCAATTTAAGGCAGCCGTGGTTAAACTCTTCTGGGCTAAGTTCAACGCAGCTGGTTTTATCTAGCCATTGATTGACCTGTTTATTGTTGATCATAAGTGGTCTTGTATATTGAGTATATTGTTTATTATTTGGTTGACTGACCTAAACTGTATTTGTATGGTTTTTCTGGTGACGTGAATATAGGGATTTTTGTGTAAGGATGTAAACAAATAGTGACTTTTTTGGACTCTGTGTATGGATGCACGGCGTCAATGATCATCTAAATCCAATCACCTTTCTCAACTCATTAATATGTTTTACCTTATACCCAAAATGGAAAAAAGTTTACATGTATAATATTTGTGTCTTATTTGAATGATTGACTATTTGACTATGATTTAATAGCGTAATCAATTTGACTAGTGATTGTAAGATTTCATGAATTAATTTGTATTACTATTATTTAATTATGTTTATATAGGCTGAAAATGTTGTACTTGGTACATGAGCTTATGAATAAAAAACAAACAAACAAACAAACAAACAACTCCTTACAACTAGTTTTCCAGTTGTAAGGCCCGTTTTTGAGCTGTTGTTGACGGCAAAACTCAAGATTCAAATATTGAATCGGATCGTACACCTGGCACCTGATACGCATGACGGATTGAGGCAGCTGATGGTCGGGAGTAAGTCGAGTGCCTCCGTTTAACATTGGATCAATCCAATCATGTGGCCGTGTTTCCATTCCACGATTAAATCAGGTATGAGAAAAAACGGGTTAGTGGATACCAACCTTTAGTCAAAATTCTTGAACTGAATTGAATCTCAATGGGTGAAATAGGTTTGCTTATTAGTTTATTCGCAAAACACACACTGAGCCGATTATTACAACTGGGGGCAGTCGGAGGGGAAACAGAGGGCAGACAGGCAAGTGAGATGCATAACAACTGAGAGCCTCGCATCAAATTGCAATCAATTTTAATTTGGATGAATCTAACTGCCAGGCAGTTCATCCATTCTCCACCCCACTGCCCCCGTGAGAAAATCGGCTCAGTCGTGAACAAGTTTTATTGGTTGAAAAACTTTAGAATTACCTAAAACAAAACAAAAGACACATTTCTGCTAAGCAGGTATTCTCGTGCGTTGAAGTTGAAAAGTAGTCTTAAACGTTTTCTTCGAAAGATATCGAAGGGATTGACAGTGAGATGTCTTTACATTAAGGCTGTGCATGTGTATTTTTAATTTCAATGGGCGAAAGAAACGAGAATAAAAGTGAAATTAACTTGGTGCTACTTGTTTGTAGGCTGATTCAATATAAATATTATTTTATTTTTGAGTCATTTTAAAAGATGTTAATGGACTGATACTGAAATATCATAGATTAAAACTATTCTAGCCTTTAATTTGTCGATTTGGGGCCTTTACTTCAATTCAAACACAGAGCTTATATATTCCAACTATTTAAACTAACATTCCATAGACTATTCCATGAAATGATATCAAAGCAGCTTAATGGCGTGTCATTAGGAGCCATATATTGGCCAGCTTTCAAAAGATGGAACGGGGCTTTTCCAACAATGATATTAGCAAAAAAACAAAAAGCCGTTTGTTCTGTGAACGGAAAGGCCCTGACATTTATTGATATCTATAGTGGAGCAATGCTATTGCATGGATGTGCTCCATATGTCTTGAATCGAGTTTCTTTCTACAAAAGAGCTTGGTCCCATCAAGTGCGACTGCTGGTGCATCTCCTAGTCCCATCGTCTGAGAATAGCGGAGATGGCAAAAGAGAAAGCATACATCATGCCAGTTGTCAGTGTCAATGCCATCATCTCAGCGAATATGCTCACTCCTCTCTCACATGTCGGGATGCCATAACAGTTAACGCATCAAAGTATCAAAAGGCAGTGACTGCGTCAAGTGTCACTTATCAAACCTGTAAATCATGCCCAATAAAAAGCCCCAGACTATCGGCGAACCAACAACACCGGGGCGGGTTATGAGATTTGATGTGCGATGCTTTTTGAAGATGCGTTATTGCACCGAAAGAGACTTTTTATGCTGCAGAGTGAGAGAGTTGAGAGGCGGAGAGAACTGATGCCTCAATGGGAGAGAGCATCTAACGCAGTATCATCCAGTCTTGGCATAGGCAAAGCTATTTCATCACTGATGGCCTTTGCTTCGGTGATCATATGCCTAATGTTCATGATGTATTTAGTTCCGTACTCTGATCTCGCTTGGTTCAAATAACCACGGGTTCAATGGTCATACACGTAATAGAGGGGAAAAGTTGAGAACCTGGGACTTCTTTTGTAATTTGGTTTCATATATATGTTGAGTACAAATGATTTTTTCTTATTGAAATTTTGAATGATAACACAATGATTCGAAATCTATAATTTGATTTACCATAAGACTGGTAGCCTAGATTTGCTATCGTATTTTTTTTTAAACAATTTTCTTTATGAATGGGACACATTGTTTCATTTGACTCTTTGAAAATTTCATATAAATAAATATAACCTAAGTCTAGCCATATGTGTGGAAATTATGACCCCCTTTATATTAAATGGATATGCATGGAATAGATGATTTATAAATTAAAGTTAAAGAGTTGATCAGCTTGGAAGGGGGAGCCACTAATGCCTCAGAATCAAATCAATTCTGTCAAAATTAGGAGTTTTGAAGGTTAATTGTAACCCAGGTAGGATTATCTTAAGTCTGTTATTTTTGTTGGTGCAGGCCATATTTGAAAATGGAAATAAAATGATAATCATTCTTTTCCAAATGCTGCTCCTTCATCGACTTCAACCTTTGAAATGAGTAGGCCTACATATATATATATATATATATATAATAAATAAGCAAAGGCACGAATATGGTAAGAACGGCACATAACTTTATATTACTTTTATCCCCCTTGGTTAATCAATGGCACATGGATGAATGTTGAAAAAAGCCTGTAATTATGATATGTATTATATAATATTCATTGGTTGAAGACAGGTTATAATCAGTCTGAGGTGTCACCTCCCATGGGTTATGTGTTCAGGCAATCAGAACGAGAAGGTGATAACCGCGGTAAGGAAGATATTCCATTCCAATCAAACTCACACAAAAGGATCAGGAGCAGGCATTAGCATCTTGTATAAAACCTGGGCCCCTCACACCCAGCCCACAACGCCAGCCTCCATTAATACAGAGTCATCTTTCAAATACTCATTCCCAGCTTCAATATGATTTTATGAATAATTCACACCTCATCACCAGGGCCTTTTTTCATGAGCACTGATTTTTCCTCCCTTCATATCGTGTATATCAATATGATAAAGCATTGGCAGGGTATTAATATTTATTGCTGTTTTAATGGTTGCTACAATCTCAGTCACCATCTTTTGTCCACCCCTACCCTCCGAGGATGAGTGATGTTTTATGTCATAAATATCTCTTCTCCAGGGGATGCCCGCTCCCCACCCTGGAGGCAACCTTAGAGGATCCGCTAGAAGAGTCGGATGATTGCATGTAAAATAACAATCATACCCTTTTTTCATGTAATATTTTACCCCGGTCCGGATCTATGAACGCAGCTGTAGATAGATTTATGAATATTTTAAGTGATTTTACACAAAAGGTTGTTTCCAATGAAGCCGCTTGCTGCATAAATGAATTTTATCCACAATTTAGTTGGCTGTAGGGCGCGGCTTCTTATCATATGGAACTGATGGCAACACTTTTTCACATACAGATAATGGATTATCAAAAAAAGTGAATGAAGAATGGGTCCTATGATTTGGTTCGCTATATCGAGGGGCGCCGGGGATAATTGAATAGGGGATGACATAGGACCAAAGTGCTTATGATACAAAGTTTGAATGAAAACATACTCCATTAACTCTCTCACATGACTGGTTTAAAAACCATGAATTTTTCATCGAAATGTTTTCTGCGTCGAAAAGAATGGGATTATCACTTAGAGGGTGTATTCAAGGTAGAAAACGCATGAAAGGCTGAATGGGTATTGGTTATAAAAGGTGTAGATGAAAATGTCAACAGATTGGATTGCAAAACTGAACACGCTTAAATATCAAATGTATTCACTATATGCGTGGCTCCAATTTCACCTACATGTATATATATATATATATATGTTCGAATCTGCGTTGTTCTTTTAATGATTTAGATTGAATAGAAATGGATTGAATTGATATGTTTGGCCCTAATGTTGTGGTGACATTTAATCTTGTGAAAGTCTAAAGTTTAAATCTGACAAAGCACAGTGAAATACTCATAAATTTTACCATAATGTCCCAGACAGCACTTCAATTCACTACATGTATGACATGTGCATATGTAACTACTCGAGTGTTAATTCTAGCGATGTTAATTCATGTTGATTATTGTGGCAAATGTGTGATTGAACTTCAAACATGCAAGCAATTGTATTTGTATTGAATACGTTTATAAATAATACCTCAGAAGGATTGCATGCACGGAAATATTTTAGACAAGGGTATCTTTAACTTTGCCTCATTAAATCATCCAAACATTTCCAACACGCATCGACATTTTCTCCCATATTGTTGTAAACGGAAATATTAATTTCAACCCTTTTCATGGAAAATCGAATGGGCCGATGGAATCGAACTGCGATTATGGAAATCTGCACCGTGCACTCTTGTCATTAATCAAATTAATCAAAGGCTGGGTCCCACAGATGCATTCATTGTAGAACATTAACAGTTCCGATCTTCCTTAATTAATCTGATGGTGTCGCCCTCCGACTCATCGTGCGCCGACTACTCATCGTTTAAGATGGCAAATGGAATATTAAGATAAAGACATGCTCTCTGAGATATCCATAGGTGTTCCTCGAGGATCAGGTTTATAATGCATTATGGTCTAGTTAACTATTGCAATTGAATTACTCTTATTATGATATTATCGACCTTAAAATATGGACAGGCTTAATTGAATTCAATTCTAGAGATTCAATAACCGACAAAGAGTCTATATCCTCTTTAACACAAGCTCTCTGTAACAGGAACAATCAATGTGGTGGCAATATATTTGAATGATATGATCTTACAGAATAGTTCCAGGGAGACTTGAAAACCTTCAAGTGTATTATAATAATCCCTGGTGATATCATTGATTATTTACGCACAATAAAGTTCATACAACACATCTGAAATAAGTTGTTATTTCTATCAATTATAATGACCCCAAATTCGCATACAAAATCGCAGTCAAATCCCAATCCCGAGTGCACCACAGTCTTCTTCCATATGAAACACCAATATGTGACCCTCCTGCTCCTACCCTTGTCCCACCCGAGTGATAATAGGGGGACGGAGGCGGCGTACTAATAATGCCTAATTTGATCAGCATGAAATGAGAGGCATGAACAAACTGCCCCATGTCGCTCCTCACTAGATCAATTACATCATAGCCTGAATATTAATCCTGGGACAACACTGCTAAAGAGTCCTCCGATGGAAAACTAACATTTGTCTGAAGGCATTTCCAATTTTTATTTTAGCTGCATGTTTGAATTCCGCCCGGGTCTTATGTTATGAGTTCGCACAAAGCAAATTCATATATCCAGTCGCGCGCGCATGCGTTCATTCGAAAAAGAACTTTTGTTTTCTAACCAATTTATATTCAACATCTTTGTCAAATTCAAAAACGGTCCCTTATCGAACCTGATTCAAACTATGTGAAGATTTATGAGCAATGCCATCTTTTTTTTGGCGGGAGAATGTTCGATTGTCGTCTGCTACGTTTGTGTTGATGAGGCGAGCATATTGCATAGTGTTTGGGCAGACATGGAATCATTAATACCCACCACTTTACGCCGTATCTGATTTAATGTATTGATTGCGACAAAGTGGAGAAGATAAATGGCATCTGTTTGCCCATATAGCGACGTGGAAAGAGTCGTCGCAGCTGAAGCTTGTGATTGTTTGGTGAAAGAGAGTGGCGGGGGAGGAATATTTGCTGAGGATGTCAACCAACAGTCTCAGGGTGAGACAATATCATATTTCTCCACTTCTTGGAGGTGTTGTTAGCTTTGTATCTTCCCTCTGTTTGCACGCATTCATGAAGAGATGAAGTCATTCGGCACATTTATGCTGAAACCAAGTCTAGAAACTTCAAATTTTATCAAATGTTTTAAAAGGTCGACTTCGATTAATATATTTGTTTCTTTTTCCCTCAAGAAATTAAATTGTGACTACATATTATTCTTTTAAAAGGGGAAATCAAGGAAATTCTAAGTTTTCAAGTTAGCAATCTTGTGTACATCGGTTTCCGAACCATGTGAACCACTAAATACGATCAATATACAAGAGCATCCAACCAACCAGGGGGATATCATAAAACCATACACTCAACATTAAAAATATCTGTCCTCTTCTAGAGTTGGAAGTGTGTATCACAAATATCGCATCCAGCACGTGATGAAAATTACGCAAAACCATACACCAGCTGAACACTTAGTTCATCAACTCTATATGAATCCCATTCTCAGACATGATAGGAGCAAAGATAGTAAATATTGCATTTCATTAATTTCAATTTATCAATTCTATACCTGGGGCTATGATGAGCGCATATTCTAGCAATAGAAAGGTAAGGGATAACCATCAGTTAAAGTGCCTCCAAGCTGAGCACTCACCAGCAGTGCGGCCCTCACATACACACACGAGCACATGCTGGTGTGCAGCAGCACAGGTCCACCCACCGCTGGATCATTCATTCATCCATCCATTGCTCCAGGCGCACAACATGCTACCTCCACCATGCATCGCTCTTATCACTCAGTTATGATTCACATCGAGCTGAAGCAAACTCCTTTAAGAAGAAGCATCGGACCCAGGCGCCCGGTTCTTACCATGTTTCAGGCCTGCTTATGCTTATGGGAACTGCAGAGCAGCATGCTGCATGATCAGTCATGTTCTCCTGCCATCTTACACCCTGCTCCTGACAATATCAAGCCAACCCCTGAGCACCCCTCACCCCCTCACACGGCCCACAGTTATAACTCGCTTGTCAATCGTTACACAGCACACAGCTTTTTATGCCTAACGCGATCGGTGGTCCATAAGCCCCCAGTGGCCAATTTAGGATTATGGTTTCTTCACTGTGAGGGGACGACGGGGGGATGGGGGTTGAAGCATGATATTACAGATGCTTTATTACACGATCACACATTAAAGGACTGCCTTATGGTATTTATGTATACGCTTATTACACGAGTGAGATATCCTTTTCTTTCTATGACAGCTGGGTATTTATGGCGGCGATGTAATGCAAACGCTGCTGACTGTTACCAAGGTTGGAGAGCATATAAATATATAATGTATTTATTAAATTGCTAATTATATTTAGTGGCTGGGGTTAAAACCATCACATGATTTAAAAGCTCAGTTAAAATCTGAGAATTGTTTTAATTCAATGACAAATGCTTGATAATGATAAATGGTTTGTCTGTTTAAAAAACGGTCAAGTGTGTTTTAACAAGGAACATGATGGATATTGAAATAGAGCACTGTGCCCTGCCTCTCTCCATGAGTCCTGGCATTCTACAAATTGCTATCTCCATATGGACTCCCTGCTTGATGCCAAAGTTGATTCTGATATGATAAATAAGTGCCTGCGGAGTAATACTTGTCATATGGTATGAACTTTATCCACTCATGCTCAATCTACATGTGTCAGGGGTTTCACATTGATCGCCATGTAACTGGTGCTCTAGGGTGGATACCCATGGGGTCACCCCCTGCTGCTGGGCGAGGGGCTCGGCGAGGGCTCGGTGCTTATAGTAAACCGGATTTTCGTCTGGATATTTTAACTTCGGGGCAAAAAGAATCTGTGTAAAACTGAAAAGAAATGGATTGATTCAATGTGTTTTTATTCACTAGTTTTTATTTAGAGTTTAACTTGTTAACAATTTATTATTATACATACGGGCCAGAGTTATGAAAATGTAGATTCGGTTGCTCGGACCTACGCAATTAGTAAATTCTGCTGAATTAAGGTGACATAATTATGGTATATCTCAGTATATTTATTATTGCGTTGATTAGAAAGTTGTGTTGTTTGTTTGTGTTATACTGCATGTATTTTAACAATGCTCTTATAGACTTATTCGGGATTTCATAATTATTCTTTTCTTATTATGTATATCATATCTGAACGAAGAACTTGCTTCCCCACCCGGGTTTTGCCTATAAGTAAAAGATTTAACTTTTTAAAACAGTATTTAAATTCAGGTTTTTTTCTTACACTTCACCCCCCCCCCCCCCCCCCCCCCCACACACACACAAGAGTCTGCTGGAAGAAGACTTCCTATCCAGCTAAAAGGCGACGTCTTAGTGCAAATGATCTTTTTTAATCCAAAGGGTGTTTTGTTGGCTCGTACAATTTTCATAACATTCTGTTTAGGTTTCCATATTATTGACGTCCCGAACAATCGACTTGCAAGAAGCCCTCCCCATCGGTTATTGCATTCAAGGGCTGAATAACGCTTTATGGTACAGGAACATTGAGCCATTTATCGTTTTATCAACTAGTGCCTAAGGCAGCTGGATATGATATGAGACACTCTATTGACCCTAGCCCGCCCCCAATCATGTCCGGATATGTATTTATAAGGAGGCGCTACAAGGGTCAATGCTGATGGATTGCTGTTACAGCCGCGTGCCGCGCGCGTCAGAGGCAAATGGTGCATATGGTCCACCGTAGTTGTGTAGTGGTTTTAAGCTGGAGGGTTAGCAGGAGGAGGTGGCGCGCAGCAGGAGGAGGAGATGGAGGTGGTGGTGGAGGAGGATCACTCTCCGCAGATCCAGTGCCGATAGCATGACAGTAGCGCTATGATGCCTGCGGTGGCAAACGCCTGAAACATTGGCGCGGATCATGAAATATGCGCCTTTAAGAAAAAGTTTGATGACGTCCATTCGCGTCTTAGAATTCGGGATTGATTTTGGAAATTGAGTTATTCTTTGTGTAAAAAAACAATATATATATTACGGCAATTTGCGGGTACGTATCCTTGTATTGTGAGCCCTATCTTATAAATAGAAATAACCATCAATATTAGTAATTAATCCAACAATAAGAGCATTTTTTATTAGCTTTATATGCCACATCGGCCGACTTAAAGACAAACCAAGTACCGGTGTACCAAGTGTTTCTATTATTACTCACTGCCATCAAGGTTGGACGAGTAGTATTTATTAGTACATGTATGTGTAATACATCTTCCTCTACCCACAAAAACGATTTATTGGATGATAGATTCCAGTCAAAATTATTAACATGTATACACGTACATTCACAATTGTCAGAAGCATCCCATCTGATTATGGTAATTAATCTACAGTCTTTCCTGCTTATAAAGTTGTTTTCCTTTATTTTTAGTTAGTAAAATGTTGGTACATATTGAAAGACCTGAAATAATTGGGGGTTTTTCCCCAAAAATTTAATGTTATTTTGTCTCTCTTGCTAGGATCACCAGTACAAGCTTTGTTGATAACATCTGAACGTTAATTAAGGACGCCTTCGATTCATTTCCATGTCTCACAAGCTTTCTGAAAGATAATTTTATTTCGAAACCCTGTGTAATTTCTTACCATTTTGTAATATTACATCCTAGCCGTGATATAAGCATGTCATGTTACATACTTGTCACGTTGCATATATATCTATATATATGTATTATTATTACCGATATTTTATATTCTGGATAACATGAACAGTAATGCTCACTTTTTTTATAAGTAAAAGGCAATCAAGTAAACTTAGAGTATATCTATAATGGTAAGGAGCTGAGATGAGTTGAAGGTTCCGTTCTATTACTAATATATGGGTGAGTTGATTACAGACAGTGTCTCTACTGAATGGTACCTAGTCTACTTCACCTGCGAATACCTGATCCATAATTACTGTTTGATATAAAGATGTGAAATAAAGTGGAAAGAACCTACAACCGTCAATCCGGTACGATAACTTGTTTTTTATTTACCAAACGCGTTTCGACATTGTGTTGTCTTCTTCACGGGTATATAAACTTCACACTTCCATATCCAACGCCTGGTTCTTTATTTGAGCCAGTTTGAGGTTTGCGGATCCCTTCCCGAGACAAATCTTGCCCATCTGACACGCCCAGCGCCCTCCAGTGCCGGCGTCCCGTATGACATGATTGGGATGACCGTGGGGCAGCTGATAGTAATTGAATCTTGTTTTCCAAAGACTTGCGACCCGCCTTTTTACAATAAAGAAAAAATATGGGGAAGTAGCTAATTATTCCTCACACAATGGCCACCCACGTCGGGGTCAAGGTCCACTTTGACCCCGCTGTTTAACCCCACTCTGGGGTGTGGATACGCTTCCCTCGCCGGATCCCATAGCGCCACCTATGTCTACATAACTGACCTCCATCATGCGATTCAAGTTGCCGAGATAATTAGAAAACCTCTAGCGAATCAAATTTGATGACATTATGGCGGGACTATGCGCTGAGATGTCTTCCCTTGTGTGAGTGTCGCAGCGGAAGCGCCTGCTGCTTTGTTGCGCGTGCGCAATGGACAGGGCTACTTCCTGTCGTCTGCTCGCTTCACATTCATAACTGTGGCCCTACAGAAATTGGATTACCGCCATTACGGTAAATTTCTGTCTCCTTGGTGAATATTAATAATTCAGAGGCGCGGTTGGACACCACGTTCGGTGGAAAGGAGTCTTGTAGTGGACAATGGGACTGCCCCCTCACTAATGGTCATTACAGGCGACGCTGGAACGCTCTTGACCACTGGCGGCATACAGACATTGCTATGACAATATTGTTTAATGGGAAGGAACTTTTGATACACTAGTAGACGTTTCTGATAACTGACAAAGATAATGTGCTTCTTGGCATAAATATTGAGAATTTTCTGGTCAAACGAAATGGTATATTTGTTTATACATGGTGTCAGGCGAAAAGCCATCCGGTAAAAAGCCACCAGTTGTAGCTTTTTACCGGGTGGCTTTTTACTTATATATTAACCCAACGTTTGTAGATTGCAAACATATTGCCCAGATTCATTAAAAATGTGGCGCCACTGCTTTTCATGTTTCATGTACACACTATTTGCAAAGGGAATGAATGTTACAGGAACTTTCTAAGATGGCACAAAACATAAATTATTCGATAAGCATGATTGGAAGTCTTATAAATTAATCCACAGTAATTAACTGATTTCGTCTGCCAATTGCCCGAAACATAATGTTGCCAATTCCCTTTTCTCTACATGCCATTTTTTAAAGGAAGTTAATCCCTCGGGGCGATGATTCAAAAACTTAATTTGTACACGATGTTCGAGTAATATTTCATTTCTTAGTATCATTAATCTCACAAATACCCAGATATGCTCATGGTGCAACACCTACCCTCGAAATTATCAGCAGTGGAATAATCAGACAAAAATATCCATCAATATTGCGAAATTTAAACATACGAACATGATATTTCAATGATCATTGTAGCTCACAAAGTAATCAGCGCTGGATTGTAAAATCAATTATTCAACAAGTAAACTGTTTGGCTTTTATTTCTTTCTGGATCTTCATAAAGGAACTTGTCAATGGTGAATATTTAAAGTAGCCCACATCGATTCTACGCCTGTGTCGGTACGCGATTACTTTATTTCATGAGAGCATGAGGAATCTTTAACCTTCTGAGAATGGATAGTATTCTCCTGCGACCAAGAATGTATTTATGAACTTGAATATTTAAATCGGCTGTCCTCGAATATCTATTGCTATTTAACAGAATGTCGATCATCTAGGGGTTTTGGCCACCAAATCAAATTTTGCTGTACAATATTGATGATCCTATGGAAACCAAACAAACATGCACGAAAAGGTGTATCATGAATCCCATGACCAAGGAGAATTATGGAGCATATATATACCCGCTATGACGTATAGCTAGCAATGTATTAAAGCTGCGCTCTCAGTTAACACCGGTCAACAACTGAACATTTTTTAATTTTTGTTCCATTCTTTTCTAAACCATCTAAAAGTAATTTGAGCGAAGTTTTGGAGGATTTTGTTAATTTTTTGTTGTTTTTGCGACAGGGTTTCTAAACGTCCTCATTTGTATTTGGAGGACCCGCACAAACCCTTTCATCCTAAGACTTCACTTATTATCGCTCACCGGTGGCGGTTTTTGCTCGGCTGATTCGGCTTCAAATTCGTGTACAAACATATAACAGCAGAAGAATATTGATAAATTCAGTCTTGTAAGTTAAAATATGTGTAAATTTGGTAAGATTTGCTTCGTCGTAATAGCTGAGAATGCAGCTTTTATTTGATTTTGAACCCAAAACAACCTGTGGTGGACATGTGCTAAACTAATAAAGGGAAGGGGATACGCTGTTTATTGGAACTCCACTGCGAAGCAATATGATGGTAATCATTCAATAACAAAACATGGAGGCTGCTATGAAATGGAACACAAAAGTATTCAAGTGAAACCATGCATACACTCAGTTGACACTAATGAAAGCATCATTTATGTGCTTAATGTTTACTATTCTGACAGTAGTCTGGACCTTTTACCAACATTTTAGATGATACGCTGGTAAATTATGCCCAATTATCCAATAAGTGAATGGACACTAATGAATCATAATCAATTATGTCATCGATGAGACATGGAAAACGCACACGTAATCTGGATGTAATTTTACCTTTCGAAATTGACTCCAATTGTAAAATTATTGCATATACTATTTATCAGTGTTCAAATATTCATGTAGTAGAAATAAAATTACAGACCGTCAAACAAGGGCGATCCATCTTTTGAAACAATGTGCATGTGAACGATGACTTATAGCACTGACAAGATAATAAGGCAGTAATTACACATGGAATTGTTACATACTTCCTATATGTGAAAGAATATATGGTCGGAGTAGATAGGATTGAGGAAGTGGGGTTGAATATACGTCTAATGTTATAATCTTTCAATTAATGATTAGGTATAAAAGACCAAGTGACAATTATGTCAAGGGCAATGCATCCAAATGTAGTGCGTAACTCATGGCTCGCAGTAGCATTAGGTATAGTCATACGTTTCATTACGTGTTTTAATTGGGGACAAGTGTGATTATTGGTAATTGTTGCGTTGTCAATCCAAACAGCGACTGTGTAACAAAAATACGCTGCGGTATCATGTTCGCCGAGAAATAACACACCGTTGTCATGCTGCACTGACATTGGAGAAACGGTTTTGCGGGTTTACATTTGTGTAACGGAAGAAGCGTCGCTGTACTGTTTATGAAACACTGAAAGAAGATGCATTTAGACTGAATTTAGCAACCGATTGTTAATTGTCTGCTTTCATTCATTCATTTATTCACTCCTTCGTATGTATTTATTTTTTTCCATTCATTCATTCATTCATTCATTCATTCATTCACTCGCTCATTCATTTATAATCGTATCCATTTATTCATTCATTCATCCATTCATTCGATTGTTTTTTCATTCCTATCATTCATTCTTTCACTCACTCACTGATTATTTGATTTATCATTTTATCTAATCATCCCTTCATTCCGTTCCTTATTCACTCATTCTCTCAGTCATGCTTTCATTCCTATTTCATTAACCCACTTGAAGGAGCCAATGCATTAACCTCCATGAATTGTCAAATTTCTCTAACTTCATAGACCTACTATCGATTGGCATTGACTGCTCGAGGGCAAGCCATGTACCTTTCGCTCCTTTCAAGCTTTGTCAACTCCATCGCCGTGACAAAGCTAAGAGGCACATTAGATAAATTTCTCCGAATTTTCGTAATTGCGTCGACAGACTTCTGATGTGTACGATAATATAGCCTCAACTCTCGTCTCTACACAACCGCAATAATTCCCGATAATTCTCCATTGGTTTTGAAGGCAAATTTAATATGTGTCTTCCCCGAGCGGAATATGTCCACCCGACTGCGTCCGATGTGCTTGCTGGGTGACACAAATGTCGGCTGCAACTTGCATGTAATCCATTTCTGGCGGGAGAAATATAATTTGCCGGGTTTGCGTGGAGAGCGATTTGGGCTGGTCGGCGCGGCAGCCTTTTTTACGCCCATTTTATTAGATAACGTCCAAGTGACACGTTTGATTATTGAAGCTGTGATTAGTGCCTGCAAATTTCTTTCCCACACATCTATGGGTTGTCTGTATCGTTTCCAATGAATGACTTCAATCTTCATATGTGCACTTTATAAGAAGACAATTCAATTTGTTAAACATTTCAATGTAATGGTTCATTTGCCTACAAATGTTTGTTTTCGAATTTTAAAGTGAGCCCAAAATACGAATCGACTATTAATGGGAATAAAATTGCTTGGTAAATTTCAATAAAAGCGATGTTGTGGTGTCCTTATCTCGTAACCTTTGTAAAACATGATTAAACTGAAATATATAACTTTAAACGAGGCTATAAGGCTGTGTTAATTTCAGTAATGAGTAATTTCACTATAAAGATTAGTGATTTTACTATCAAAATGATACAAGTAATACCAAACATTTCCCACATTCTCTCTATTTCATTTGTTCTGGTTGCTGTTGTTTTACAATGTCGATACAATGAGGTAGTCCACGGATGTTAACATTTAACAAGAACAAAAATTGAGATATTTAATCCCATTTCTCAGTCAATATCTTTTCTCACCTTAGCCCATCCGATAGCATATTTGAATCAAAGTCAGCTCCCAAAGAACTCATGCTAGCTTCTTCATCTGAAATTACTTGCCTTTGTCACGAAACTTACGAAGTATTATATCTGTGACTCCTACGCGAGAAGAGAGATATATATTCTAGATATGCACAGGGCCTGATTGAATTCGGAGGATCAAAGAAATGGGTCTCTTACACTCTCGCTTGCATGATGAATTACCTGTCGACACGCCATCTCAATCCCTGTACAAAGGCATATTTTGCGGTATTAAAATCCATAAAATCAACAAACGAATATATAGAGAAATCGGCAAACTGGACGCTAAATCAATTTCTATTTTAGCCATAATTCAAAGTGATTAATCAATCCACAAGAATGTATCACTCATCTGAGGGGAAGGCCTTTTATAGGTAGCAGCAGGAGGAAGCAGTGTATTTCATTATCATGAAAATAACACGCCCGGTAGAAATAGCATTTGACACCTATTTAATTCGCCCTGTTCAATGGTCTGTATACAATACATAAATATGCATTCACTCGGGGCTTCCCGTCATTCATATATACAATAGCATAAAGCCCGGTGTAACTCGATATGAAACTGGCAACAATGGATCTATGTTACATTTGTTAGGGCCCAGTGATCGCGGACGGGACTATAATTTCAGAAAGATCAACATCGCTGCCACACAATTGGGCGGCTGTCAGAAAGAGAGCGTATAGGTAAGGAATAAATAGAAAAAGCTTTACATGTGAAATACCAAACACAGACAGCTCTCATGGATATATAAAGAGACTCACAAAGGTCTCACCTTGCCAAATACAACCAACGATGCATTAATGTGTGCTCTTGATATCTGAATATAACGTGGGTGTACTTCTAGATATGGAGTATTACTAAGTAGTCCATGCCTTGTACCCTGTGAATGCACACTTTTTCTACAATTCTATAACTATGTTTCTTTCTTCAGGTTCATATTTTGAATCATAAAACATAATTTTTGTTAGTCTTTCCTGTTTTATTCTAAGTGCTCTCACGCTGAATTCATGGGAACTAGATATAAGGACATACATAGTATAATATGTGTTACATTGTATACCCAAAGGAGGGTATGTACATTTTGTAAGGCATACTTGGATCAGGGTATTCTATCCCACAATTCCCAACTCCTCCAGCAATCGGGTTTGCCCTTACGTCTTGATCGTGTTTTTACATTTTGAACAAACTGAAGAAAACAAATTGTAAAAAAAACCGATCACAGTCTATAGTTAAAGTAAAGACCGATTAGTGGAATATATATAGGGGAGCAAGCATTATGAAGTTTCATTTTCTGGTGCCCGTATATCAGAGTCGTAAAACGGGAAGGGTATGTACTTAGGAGGTATTGGAAAGTACTAGTATACACCATATATGGTTATACTAGTACTTTCCAGTTATAACTCTCCCAGTTACATTGTTCCAAGTGGGTGAACAACTTTCACGTTGTCCACTGTATCTGTGATGAATATATATGGGTTGGCGCTGGGTAAGAATCAGGTTGATTAGCTTGTACTCAGGACATATATATATTGGTCTTGGTGTAATAGGGATGCTTAGAATAAGTAATATCACGTTCGTAAATTCTGCAAAATGTAATCCAATAATTTCATTACGGAAGCCTTTATAAATATGCTTTATGCTAGAGAAATTGCCTGAAGCCCGACGTTGTTATATATATATATAATATATTGAATTTTTATTCTTCATCAATAATGATACAGAAAAGGACTCATGCATCTACATGTAGGTCTTCCAGACAGTCCTAAATACTATTTATAACATAAAATGTAAGAACAATCAGAGACATGAATACATTACTATTGGTTACGGTTAAACGGTTAGTACTTGTTTTGTGCCATTCACATTTGTGGTCTTATCACATGACTATTATCAGATATGTACTATGTATTGTTATTGTTTTGTATCAACAATAAAAAAGATGATGGCAATGATTAGGTCCTGTTTAGCTTGATATTGAATATTAATAATCTAAATAGTACACAATCTCGCGGATCTGTCGAACGAGAAATTGGTGACTTGGGAATTACTGTCACCACAAATACAACTATACTGCTGTATTTGCCTCTTCATTCATATACAAAATCACATTACAAGCATCTTTGAATTTATACAATTTATAGTGTTAAAGGTTAGTGTTAAAGGTGTTATATCAAAGATACTACACATGTATGCATCATAGCCCTGATTGACATGTCTTAGATACTTTGGGGTAATACTATGAGTGTCTTTGGTTATATAAATAATGTATGCTCGACGCCGGAGGTGAAGGTCATAATGTATGTTAACAAAACGTCTGAGGGGCGTAAATTCAACTTAATGGGCACATACATGCATTAGAATAGAATAGAAAATCTTTTATTAAAATGGTGCTTCCACTAACTCCTGGGGTATGGAAGGCCAAAATGACGTCATATTTTTAGGACATTGTATATTTACTTTGCATTATTACACCACTAAAAGAATTCCGGGTAAAATTAAAGAGAAGGACATATTTAAGTATTTCACACACGAGCGAAACGGTTTGATATCAAGTTTCCGTTATCTTTGCACCATTCATTCTTTAAACTTCCAAGTAAGAATAACGGGTTTGATATCCTTCAAATAAAGGTAATTCATCGTACCACTTTTTTATTGATAAATACATGAATAAAATCGATAAATCTAACAGAATTCAATGAATATACAGTCACATTTTGACAGATCTACACTATGAAATCCATATCTTATTACAATTCTGATTTTTCATGGGCTCACCTGAAAAGGCCCCATTAAAAGACCTGTCAGTTGTAACAATGACTATAGATATCTGAATACTATTTATGGCAGAATCCAGCTATAATGTGCGCGGCAACTGTCCTACTTTTTAATTTGATATGATTGCTTTCAAAGTTGGTATCTCACCTGGATATAAACTTGCGAATAGTGGTCCATACATAAGCCAATACTCAATTTCTTAAATAATTTATAAGAGGACTAGTAATATCTTTTATTGCTATTTTTACGACTTATTGTATTGATCATAGGATGTAGTGACTGAATGCTCTATCATATTAACATTTGAATGTTAGAATATATGGAAACATATAAACCACATCGTCCTGCTCTTATTACGCAGGGTCCAATACGTTCTGCCCTCGCCTATTCTCCCGTTGCTTCTGTGTATAGCCATTTGCTGGTTCAAGCGCCGATCCTCACAAAACACCTGGGTCGAGGACATAAGTATAATAGCAATTCACCTCCACGATAAAGACCTGCGTGTAATAACATTTACGGGGCAAAACATGACAAAGTTCTTAAATATTGTTGGAAATTTAGATAACGATCTGTCTCATTATAATCTCCACTGGGTCAGAGGTCACAAATGGCAGGTAAAACATATATTGTAATCATAATGTGACGAGATGATATGTTAAGTTGTTTGAATAGCAGAACTAAAAATCAAAAGTATTTATGGACATTCCCTCGGATATGAATACACCATAATTACCCCCATTATCTATCATTTGTTGAAATAGTCCTTCCCAATTACAGCTTCCAAAAGAGGGAACTTTTATGAAGGTCTGACAACCCTCTTCCACAGATATGTTCACTTTGTTATTAGATCTCAAGCCAACAATTTACCCTGAGAATCATTTTCCGGAATATACAACCAAAGGATTGGGCCTGCTGTGATGTATATACTGTTATGTATCCATATATATTTCGTAGACAGGCAAATAACGTAGGCCCTACGTATATACACGCTCTCTGAAAAAGTCAAATAAATCCCTAGTATATTTCTTCACATACTATGCATTTCCCGCATTCTTTTTTCTAACAAGATTAAACTTAAATAAGTTTTTTCCGTGCAGATACAATCTCCGCACAAGAAACAATCATTCTGCTGAGAGATAAATAATTCCTGAAATAGTCCGTTAGGGGATTGTTAGTCAAGGAAGCGCTGCATAGGATGCAAAGACAGATGGTCAAAGAAGGGCATCAGTGTGTGCGGGTTTCTAATTGATTCACATTAATGTGACAAGGCAGCATTAATGGAGACAGAGGCTGGAATCCCATCTCACCTAACGAGACAGGCCTCGCTTCCTGACCGGCCCTAATCCCTTATTGACCACAAGTCAATAAGCAACCACAGAGCCACCACCATAGCAGGATACAGTCAGTAGAATATAAATCATCACTCTGGAGCAGGCCCTGAGCTTGAAGTTTATCTAGGAGTAAATAACAGTTGACGAATAACTTAGATGGGACCGGATCTCAGAATTTTTTATTTTTCTTCGTAGTCCTTCCTGTCTTCTATACTATACAATTTCACCCATTCCACGAAACTCTTAAGATTTGTGATGAAACGTATCTGTCGTGATTTTCCTGTCTTCTAATTTAGTATTTTACCATCATTAGCGTATTCAATATCACTGTCACATTTTGTTATTCCAAAGTCGGATATCGGATATCGGATATTTTGTTCGTTTTTTCTAAACTTAACGAGGGCCACCTTTTATAACCGAATTCTGTTGATTTTGAATATTAAAACCTATCATTTAACATCAATCATAATCATGATCCTTGCTCATGCACATCCAACCATGCATGTTGTAATGTTGGTCAGATCAGACGCATATGACCGAACTTTCAAGCAGGAAAAAATAACATTTAATAAAAGCCAAGTTTACGTATTTTCAGTTTTCATACATTATAAAGGTATACACATAGAACTTTACTCGACTAAGTCTGAATATGTCTGAATATGATATCTATGTCCTCTGGTATATTTTTACTACACGCGCTTCGCGTTCTGAGCCTTCGGCTTCTCATACGATACCAATTGCAGACAAAAACGCATGGACCCTATTAAGTTCAATCATATTATTTTATTCAGTGACCTCAGTTTGGGGAACTTGCTTCCCGCAAGGACAATAACTGCATTGACGTCTCGTGTTAATAATTCTAAAAATGTCACTGTCTAGACGTAAAGTTTGTGGTAGATTTAAAGGAATGAACTCTGGACATAATGTCTATAAAGTGAGATGTTTCCCATGCTTGACTCTGTCGCCTCATGACCATCTTTATATGTATGTTTCTCTTAAAGGATGAATATAAGGTAACCTGCCTATACAAATGCCTGATCGTTGATGTTACTTTGTTACGGTGGTAGTCAGACATGAGCTAAGAATATGTCAACACAGACTTTGTTGTGAATACATTTGAATGGAGACTTTGGCCACCTCTGAACACGCTGCGTAAACATTTCTCATACTCCGAACGAGTGTGGCGGCAAAAACTTTGCCGCCAATATTCTATGCCATTTCCGCTATGATGCATTTGACGGGAGTGAAGAAGTTTTGCAAAGCCGGCGACCTCTTTGCCAAAAAGGTAACAATGGATGTGAAGAAGGGTGAGTTTTAGAAGCCTTCCATTGTTGTGCATCACGTTCAATACACAGTCCATGGGAACAAGGTGTACTATCCAAAACCCGAGACAGGAAATATTTTTTGCTTTATATTCTCATATGTTATCCTTATGTCAACGAGTTTGATGTTTTTCCTCAGAAATGTCTTCCCAATTTCCCAGCGTCCCATATTGTTTCCTGAGATTAAATTCTTAGAGTGCAAATATAATGCCGATTCAATATGGCCTGTTCGAATAAATCGAACGCACTTCTAAGGAATGAGCCGGCCATATGTAATGAGGTTATGAGGTGTTGGGATGGGTTAAGCTCATCAGTAAATTCCACGATTTATGTTTCTAATATTCAAAACCAACAGAATTCGGTTATAAATGGTGGCCCTCGTTAAGTTTAGAAAAAAAAGAACAAAATATCCGATATCCGACTTTGGAATAACAATGTCCGATTCAAAATAAAATAAATTTAACCTTGTACTACTACTGGTCTTACGCTTTATTACAAAGACAGATGATAGCTTATGTTAAATTAAAAATTAAGTAAATAAAGACGAGCAGTAATCTGTTAATAATCCAGATTAAATCAATAAAGTACAGCTCTCAAGTCATCAAGGAAGGAAACCCCAATTATGCCAGAAAGGGTTCCATGTATATAGAACTGGACGCTCTCACTACAAGAGGAGTATTTCCATGTTCTTGTCACCTGTCGTGCAGGTGCTTTTTCCATCTTTGAGCCTCCACTAAATGTTTGTCTAAATGATACCTCCACATGGAACCAGTGGACAAAAGGAGTAACCTTATCTCACAGACAATTTGTATGAACATAATCCAAAGGTGACTCACTTCCACAACATAAAGGGTCGATATGTGAAGCCTATGAAGCCTTGAGTCCATTAGGAACTCCTTCAGTATAGTTTTGGGCGCCTTCTACGCGTTTGTATATAACCAAGAAACCTGCTATAACTTGTGGATACAAAAACGGAAATAAAAGGTCTGGACTTCGTTTTAAATACCAAGTAACTTAAAATTAATTTGACAGATTAAATTGTTCATAGGCTTTAATGTCACGATACTCAACAAAAAGCCTTTTCATTATGCTGCAGCTGCTTTCAGATATCGCACACTTTTTCTGCTCAAACTTACCACTTATTTCAGAATTTAACAAAAAGCAGTCGCCACTTGAACGAGGAAAAACAATAGTATTATAAATCAGCAGATACTTATACAATTTTTAGCATCATTCAGTAACGATGGCGATGCATCAGTATATAAAACATGTCAGGCACTGGGGAAATTGGACATGGGCAAATTTGCACAACTGAATCAGTAATGCTTTTGTTGCCATGTCCTTTACTTCCCTATTATCATTTATCATTGACAGTGAACTGGGTGGAGAGTCACCGTGGTGAGAGTGAGAGGTGGTGGCGCGGTATAAATCTTGTTTTAGCAGGTGTCAATTAGGACAGAGTGAAAGGAAGCCCTGGGAGGAAGTCCCCCAGTGTGGAAGCTTGATGGAAAATGTTAGCCTCATCCCAGCACCCTCTTTTATCATCAGTGGTCAATCTTGTCAAGAAGGAAAACTAGTTAGCTTTCTCAGATGGACAACAATCCTACGTGTAAGGTCACCATTGAAATTCGGAGCGCCAGTTTTTGCAAGAATTATGAAATCATCATTATTGATACTTTAACATTATCTTCCTTATACTGTAAAATCAAGTGATATAAATCATTCTCGAACTGTAGGCCTATGTGATTCGAACCAAACGAAGGTCACTAAATCAGATACTTTATCCAACGAGACTAGAGAGATATCCCAGCATTTTAGCCCTCTGTTTTGGAAAGTACTTGCGGAAAAAATTACATTCTAATCTCTTAGAATCAGCATTTTTTTCCACAGTGGTTACAGCTACCTTGCCCATCTTGTATGTACAGGTCCGAAATCCAATGTTATTCCTGGTCGCTTCGCTAAAATCTCACACACCGTTCTGTATCAGCTATGTCGGTGATTTGTATCGATGCATATTCATAATCACGGAGCCATAAAACCCTCTTAATCCCTTGTTAATCTCACGCTAAATCCTCCCTTCAAACCAGATTACCATCACCGCCTTAATTATATCAGGCTTTTTGTGCGCCCCTTATTTAGCAGGCCGCCAAACGACCCCATCTACGGTAACGTTTCAGCTCCAATTAGGTCTGAATGATAAACAAGGCAAAAAACATGCCCGCCAATCAGCATAAATTGTGTTTGGATTCCATTGCTGATATTGAAATCTGCCACTCGTGCTTTAATAGGTCTGGTAGTCATTTACAAGATTTCCTGGGAGGTCCACGTCTGTGTGCCTTAACTCGCTGTGCAAGCAATTCTCCAATAGATCTAACCCAAGTATTTTTTTAGTCTCGGGTGCTTCGCCCTTTTATCAAAATCGCCCATTTTGAATTCGGATTACATTTGGGAATAGGAACTGCCTGCGACCATAAATTGTGTTTCCATTGAATAATATCATCAACAAACCATGTATAATAAGTATTCTCTGGTACCCCTGTATGATCAGTGTATCACAGAAGGATATTATGTATAGTTTTAGATAATTTGCCGTATGTTAGTTACATGCATATTTAATTACATTCTCATAGGTTGAAAAGGCCTTGGTATTTTCCTGTGCAGATTTATTTTACTTGAATTATATTTTCACATACCATATTATGATACAAAACCCCTTCCATATTGTATGATTGCACTAATGATGCGCTTATACTAATGCCATAACATTATCTAAATTTATTTCCGAAATATTTCAGGTTAAAGCTTAATTGAACAAAACTATATCTCTCTATTCCTTTTAATTATAAATTTCCAGCATGTAGTTTCTATCCAATTCCTCCATCCCTTTTTCTACCCTGTTTCACTCCTACCTCTTTTTCTTTTTTTTCAGGCCAATATAATATTTATAATTCACCTTCCCCACTCTCTACCTTTAATCCCTTCTCAAGAAACCCCTTCCCGGCCCCCATCAACATCTTCCCCACCCCCGCCCCCTCACTATATCTGCCCCTCCCTTTTCCTATAGGCCTACGGTACTACGGTATGAGATCGGTAGAGCCTACAGGGTAGCAATTTAGAATAATTTGGAAACCCCTTGCCCTCCCTTGCCCTCACCCTCCCTCCCTTCCTTCCTTCATCTCCCCAGCCCCCCCCCCCCCCCCAAAAAAAAAAAAAAAAAAAAAAAAAAGAGAGAGAAAAAGAAAATTCCTTATCAATAACACTTGCTAATGGCTATAGAATTGATATCATCCTTTACCACACCTTACCACGCCTTCTCTTTAAAATCTGTACGGAAATATTAAAGTATTATTAGTATATGCGCATTCTATAACCGGGAGTTCCATATCTGTGAACTGATGTAGAACTAGTGCTTTAATTGACGGGACTTGTTTTATGACATCACAACTAGGGCCAGGGAAATGTAGAACTCGTTTTCCGGCGGAGTGATACAGCACAAAGCCGAAGGCTGAGTGTTGTATCACTCCACCTTCGGCTTCTTGCTATATCACTTCTTACTATATCACTCCGCCAGAAAACGAGTTCTACATTTCCCGCCCGCCCCGAACACGGTTCCATAAGTGGTTAACGTAACTCTCCTCCCTCTCATCCCTTTCCCCCTTCTCCACATACTCTCTCTCCAATTCTTCTTCCCTTTCCTCCGACTCCTTTCCCGTCCTCCTTCCTCGCTCCTCTCTCCATGGGTTCCACTGGATGTGATCCTTGAAACTAACAATGGGTGTGGGATCGATACACTCGGGTGTCACCCGGGGGTGGGCGGGTCAGTGGGAGAGAGTTGTGTCAGTGGACACCATCAAGCTTTTAGCGTCTACCCTTCCATACGCTTCAGCTGTTGAATCAGCCTTCCTTTGCAAAGCACTTTAAAAAAATTACTGCAACGCCCTTTAAAGTTAAACATATCAAGCCATTAACGCCTAGGGCTAGATTATGAGGTGGCTTTAGCGAGATTTCATTGGTCCGCATACCAGAAGAATGAGGCGTGCATTTAGTATTTCCAACATTTTCCCAGAACCTTAATTTTGACATTAATTCTGGAACTAGCCCCTAGTTCTAGTGGAGAGAAATATACCTCTCACATTGAAGAAGCATTTGAGAAAAGGCTAAAGATTTAACACTTAGAAACGCGAGGTCGCAAAGTTAATCAAAAAGATTCTGCAGTATATCTCCCGCAAACGGTGCTCGCCGGAAGCGAAACCTTTCAACTTCCGTGCAGTTCTGACCTGGTTATACACTCTCCGGCGGAAGCGATGAAAAGTTTTTGGTCTGTCGGCCATGAGTGGCGAATGGGAGTGGCCATCTTGGATCATTGTTGAAGCTGTCGTGTTTTCGACCGAAAAACCCCATTACAAGCGCTATGTGGCTTTAAAAGACCAGCTTTAATTAGTGTTCGCCCAACCCAGAAAGACAATCAAGCCGCAATAATAAGGGCCCTGGTGGACTGGCTCGATTGGACGTTTTCCTAAAGCGTGTGTTGCCAAGAGGAGATGATACAAGAGTTTCCAATTTAGTCCCAACGCTCATCATTCCAAACTTATTGAAAGGCTTCATTCCACTGAAGACCTTTCGCGAACTCTTCTAATGACGACGTCACGACCCGAAATCAACATGCCGGAATAGACTTGTCGCCAGAAGAGCAAGAACGTGACGTTTAATGTTGACATAATTAAAATGCTCGCTTGGAAGTGAGAAGGTGTCAGGTCATACTTGGGGTGTTGCACATACATTTTAAATCGTGCTAACAATGTATGTTCACATAGTTACACATGAGTGTTGTTGAGTTTGACCTCGAATGGCTACATGTATTCACATGCCCTTATCATGATTGTGACATTGCCCCTGTTGCATAACAATCTGCGAGCTCATGGATCGATTCTACGACGTCGTAGACGGCCATCTGCTATGTCTGCACTGCATAACATTCGACGACATCCTCTACGACATCGTAGATCTCTTGGCATCTACGATGGATGTTCTATGCTGCGTCATGAGTAATCCTCTATTTCACGATTCATTATTATGCAATGCACCTGTTGTTTATTTTTACAAGTCGCAAACAGAACTCATAGTCGTATAAAAAAAATGCAACGATCCCAATATTGTCTGAAGAGGAATCCTCTATTTTCTTTGTTCTTTCATCATTTTAAGAAATCTAAAGAACTCTAAAGACCAGATGTCTGTCAATAGGACTAAAAATTTCACATGTGTCAACCATAACCATTAAACTTTTAATGGGGCGTTGTATTATTAACGAGTGATTATTTATCGCCCATAATGCTAAGTCTATGGGGATTGTCTACTTCAGCTCCACACATCGGTATAAGTACACAACAAATCTACATTAATTTGCTTACTGCCTCCATGACACTTACACACTGTATATAGTTTCTTTGAGTCCGTACAGAGTCTAAAGAAATTGCATTAAAAATTGTAACTGTATTCCTGAATTTAAAAAAGTTAACGACAGAAAGAGCAGAGAAAGGTTTTGGCAGGATTTTGGAAGGATGGAATTGTGCCATCCCCTGTATCAAATGTATCTTACTTAGGGACTCCCCATCCATCATCTGCTCTGCACTCAACATGCACACAATATACCCTGTCATGAATAAATCATCTACACATGTATCTTTTAACATGTTAATGATACTCTAGCATGGCTCATGCCTGCTTGTGTGGGTGGAAGACAGGGCTTTCTGTCAAAAGAGTGGTATCGGATCACAATCAAGGCAAATGCCCAGTCCTTAACACCGGTCGAGGATTTATTTGCATGGGAATGTCACCTCGAATTGTCAAAAATAAAATATTGGAGAAGTGGTACAACCATTTTCCTTGAAATAATAAGAGAAATGATTCCAATGTGATGCGCACTGCATGGTGCGTACTGCGTGATGCGTATTCTCTCTTTCCATGTGTCCGTGAAAAAAGTAACTGATGACGTCACTGTGATGACGTCACCAAAAGCCTGCAAGTACATGTCTTCATATTCACGCAGCGTAATGCGTATTCAATCGCCTCCTGGAGCGATCGGAATACGCAGTGCGCACTACGCATCACGCAATACGCATACATGGGTTCAGTCCTGTTAATTTCTTTACTTTTGATTTTCACGCATTACGCAATACGCACCACGCATCACGCACTACGGACACATGGAAACACAGCCATAGTATCAATTACGGGTGTGGTGGTTAGTTAATGTGTTTCTTCATGGGATGGGGAAAATGAATGGGACGGAATCCTGCACTGTAAAAATATTTAGATAGAAGTTGGTAATTTAGTTGTAAAAGAGCTTAGATGATGTCCACAGTGTCTATGTCGATGTGATAACATGAGTTGAGCTGGTTTGATCTAAGGATTGGAACACTTTAATATGTCTTTCTAATTGAAAATCCCGTGAGAACCTAATTATATGGAAAATCCAATCGACGGAGTAATGAAATAATACGATACACATAAAATTACATCAAATATTTATTATTTACATTAAATATACTTAGAATTATCGATATGCATGCCCCATTAACTAGTTGTTAACTTTAAATGATTTCTGATATAAAGATTACAGAGTCATAGCCTTGAGGCAACGGAACACAAATTGGAAAATTAAATGTGATTGACTTCAATAGAATTACATCTATATCCACATTTTGAATATTGTATTTTTATGAGCGGGATTACATGAAGGGATCACATAATTCTTAATGTAGTTATATCATTGCCAACAATGATACAAATAAAACAACAACGTTAACATGAAGGCGTCCTTAAGCGAAAGGCAGTTTAAAAAGTTTAATGGGGGGTCTTTTTTATTTAAATTATTTTGACATCTGAATCATGGGGTTTGAATCTCTTATGCAGTTTCTTAAAAGGCTAGCGGCAACTCTTGCTTAAAATTGATGCCGACTTGCCATGCTGATAAGCTTGCTGAGGCTAGATTTAATACTAAGGCAAACAAAATTAATGAAAAAAGGCGGACTTACATGATTGAATCTGCAGGCAAAACTGCGCTGATATTTCACTCTATGGGCATTAGATGAAAACTTTTTGGATTTATTGGAGCAGAAAATGTGCTGGCGCATGCTAACCCTAACTTTTGGCGGCTGCCATTGGAGAGCTTCGCCTGGTTTGCACTGATTCGAATTCCTCTTGAGAGTTGCTGCTTAATCAGATCCCGAATCGATTTATATCTTCATGCCTATATAGCACATGCAATATGATGAATTTTTGAAGGAGAAGGCGCCTGGTTTGCACAGTCTCTGACACCACAATTAATCTTGTTCCGTGAAAGTTTGTCCGGGCGAAACAGCTGGGGGCTCTTTTTGAGGCCTTAAATAATAGCCATCATTTCTGTTTGTTGAGTAATTGCTTTGTAGCCCTCATTATCCCCGACCGAAAGTCAATTGTTGAGACACATGAGGAGGCAGGTTCTTTGTCAGCCAGCCGGAAAAGAAGATATCATTTTTGAAGGAATTTCTCAAACCTGTTCGAGACGTGCCTCTCACAAAGAAGGAAGCTTAATGTATTATTTGAAAAAGCAAAACTATTATTCGGGAAAAGAATCACAATCATAGAAAGATTAATATAATTATATTCATCACGATTTGTAGACCATGCACTGTGCATGCATATTTAAACCTTTGGTCAATTTTTCTTATACTTTCTGCTTCATCCAAATGAAAAAGCAAGCTGACATTGCCCAGTGCATCTCAGTTCTGAGAATGGATTCAAAGGGTTTAGAGACCTAATAATTTCTTAATTGCTGTACAAATCATTATCACCATTGCCTCCGGGCATGGGGATGTTGCGAGGCCATCCTTAACGAAGGTTGTTGGGTGTATACCCCTAAACCCGGTCGGGTTAATAGGTAAACATTTCATGTTTACCTGAGACCCTGCATAATGTTACTTAGGGGACCGATTATAAGCCTCTCAGCACGTTCATAATTAATGTAATTTCAGCTGACACCTTTCGGAATGAAGACATCGAAATCTCTGCCAAGAAGATACAATAGCCACCAAATTAATATCCATGACGCCATAGTCTCACTTGGCGACTGGAAAACTGTCCTCCTGAACCAGAGGAACAAGTATCTTTATTTAAATTAGCTTAAAACTGGGTCGTCACGATCCACCAGTAACCAGAAACTAGTGCAAGCCAGTGCCAGGAAAAAATCCCCCAGGAATGGACATGCTTGACTGCACATCAACATTCATGTATCAACAATAGGGATCAATTGGACGATGGAACTTGATCCAGTTACACGAAGACCTATACGTCATTTAATCATTCCTATTCATCAAACGAAACACGTATTATAATTTTAATTTATTTGGTATGCCCTAAAGCAGCATTTCCAACTATCTAATCCTCATAGGCTGACTTGAAATTGTATTGTTATTGTTCAACGATGAAAACTAATTGGTTATATTATATCCTGTAATATGTTTGGATAAAAGACTCAACAAAGTAATAGCATGTTTTTTTAACATTTCTTCCCGTCCATAAGTGGTATACTACATAACAAATTTCATGTCAGAATTATAGTATGTTTATGATAAATTACTCAAAGAATTCATAATTCAAGACCAGAATCTAAGCATATAACGTTACTAAATCGGTCTCTTCAGTTGCGTGCTTTACATCTTGCGGTTACGAAAGGATCGGTCATATGTAAAGATATCATGGCTATCGATCCCTTTGATTAACAGTTCATTGGCTTTTCACCAGCCTTCATGTGTGCCACTTTGGTATCCACTGCATTGATTAAACAAGTTTGAGTTCATCGAACTGCAACATATTAGCATTTTATTTTACCCTTTTACAACCCCAGGAGATGAGGTATATTGGAGCCAGCCACCCAGCCACCCAGCTTGAGGTTGGACCCATAATCATTTATTTAGAATGAAGCAGCAGGTACTACTACTCTCAACCCATGCTGTATTCTACTGCAAGTTGAAAGTCTTAAAGCGCTATAATAACCCTTAAAAATGAGGCAAATACAACCTAATGAACCTAAAGAATTATAAGCTGAGCATGGACATACTGTAAGTTTTTGCCTAATCGGTTTGCGTAAGTATGAACGGAACTCGAGCATCAATCAACTATTTTTTTCACATGAGGTAGATACCATGGCATGACAACACGTTAGACTCGTAACACACACCTCGGCCAAAACCACCAAACAGCCCACCTCCTCTCTCTTCTCTCTCTTCTCTCTCTTCTTCCTCCCCCACCCCCCCCCCCCCCGCCTACCAACACACACACACCTACACACTCACACAATATCGTCCATTTTCCCAATGGCTTTGCCACTTCCATCAGCAAGTTGCCACATGATAACAGCCCATCGAGTAGAAAATAATAAATCTCGTATGATCGCCAATCAAGCACGCAGCAAACATGACAGCAGAGTCCCAGCATATTTCTCTCTACATGCACACCAGATAGGAGTTGCCACGTAATTAGTCCATAACTGGTGGCATGAGTTACGGCTCGGGTTTCAAATGAAAGGTAATCAATGCACGTTGTAAAGGTAAAGCAAGGCCGTCACATGATTCATTGCCCCATGAAAGCGTTGCAGATTGCTCTCCCCTCAAAATACCATGAGAAATCCATTCTCAATGCCCTTGAATTATTTACCATTTTAGGAAGTATGGAAACCCAAGACCCTAGAGGACAATTTAGGCACAGGTATCCTGTTTCATCGGTTTGTGGCGACCACAATCGTATTCCACAAATAATATACTTTCTGGGGCAAATACTGACACTTTTTCATTATTTTTTTTGATAGAGGATATTTTATTACCTACGACATTTTTGTTTAAGGTGAAGATCATATATGACATTTTGTGAAAAAGGCCGATTGATAGAATATTTCATAATAAACTCTTCAACAATCCATTTACAAATTAATTGTATGTAAGGTTCGATCAAACAATTCTCTTAATTCAATTCCATTTTCATTTTGAACACTCATATCGTACAAGTCGTATGTCTTCTGACGGTGACTTTTGAACATCAAAGAACTTAATCTACAATACCAGGTGGTATATGGTTCTGCTGGCCATAAAATATCATTTCCATGACCAACTATATCACAAAAGAAAGGCCTGACTTGGCGTAATTAGGGTCGTTGATTGCATCATTAGCTCGTGCGTTATGGGGTTATAACTAGTTGTGCCGAGGCAGTACCTATCGGTGCCCATAGATTAGACATGGAAATTATACACAAACTTTCATTCATGGCCTTGTAGAGGCAATAACCACTGTCAAGTGTAATATTGCTCATCAGGCCAGGTATGAATTACATCAAGGACCAATCACTCCCTACTCGCTAAATCGCGAATACATATTAATTAGATAACAGGAGAGATACTGAAATTAACAGAGATTAGATAAGAAAAACGGTTCGAGATAAATGTGAATATGTATGCATTTAATTCAGGAGTTTCATTTAGACAATGGAAATAACGTCTGCATCGATTTGCTGGGCTTATAACATTTTCCGGATATTACCATAATGGATCATGCAAGTAACTTGGAGTGTGGGATGCAGAGAGAGAGAGAGAGAGGAGGGAGAGAGGAGAGAGAGACGCATTCAAATGTCAGTGCCAAATCAAATCGGGAGTCTGATTCTAATCGGTAAAATTGATCAAATATGCAGACATCGATCAATCAGTTGAGAACCAACTCAATCACGGACGGGCTTGTCCTTATGAAATATCACTGTATAATTCATAAGTGTACAACTGAGTTAATTTAATGGAGAGATGAATGGACTGAGATGAATGAGCGATAATGGGAGTCTCAGCTTATCTTTTCCTCATCTCCTAGGCCTCTTTGATGGAGAATGATGGAGAAGTTATCTTTTTCCTTTTTCTCTATGGCAGAGGCTACATTGGATCGCCTCAGGCTATTCTGACTATTAAGTTTGATGCTGGATGATGACAGAAAAAAAAGTGTTATGCAAGACCAAGGGAAGCTTAAGTTTTCACTTTCGTGAGGCATGAACATGGACCCATATCTAATGCCATAAAAACTTTTGCTTGCCATACAGCTTGAGCTCACTTGTCACGATTCATATTAGGCGAAACATGATTATATGGGCTACATGGATAAGAGGTCTATTACAATTGGAAGGAAACTAGTTTAGAACATTTCTACTTTGTTCGTTGCAAGTACAAGTATTATGTATTTTTGTTTTGTATCCATATAAAAGGTGAACCTATTAGGTGATTTTATTATATGTTCTATTATATATTATATGTTGTTTGATTGCAGATCTTTTTATCTTTTGTAAGAATTTGTATTTTCATCTTCTTTATCATACAAAAGGAATTTATCTATGGCAATGTTACCATTTTTGTGTCAGGCTGAGCTGAGAATAACGTCTTCTGGATGTACTGCTTGACTGCACAAACATAAGGTAAACTTAAGACCATTGGTACGTGATACCTCAGATGACACACAGTACAAACCAACAATAGTTATTTGAAGGTGTGTTCACATCGATATATTCCTGTACAGTAATACAATACATCGATATAAGTTACCACTGGTATTAATGTTTATATGTTCGAATGTATATTACCAGAATATTCAATCTGTGTAAAATCCCATGGTTTTTTTCCATGGCACCTGGTCACGTGGCTGATACGATGCTACGATTAATGTTATCAATCATCTCTGTGTCTCATATTGTTTAAATCTTTTAAATCAACCTGATTAGATTTACCAACTTTTAGAGGCAATAAAGAAGTGAGAGGAGATATTAAACAGACCGTTAGTTTAGCCAATCAGATGTAAACATTCATCAAAATACATACATCAGGGTATACTAGTTTATAGCAATCAATAGATTAACACTTAATGTCTACCATTATGAAGGAGCCCGATTAATCTGAATTCAAATCGTACGCTCTTCAGGAATATACATTGTATGTAAATAGATTCATATTAGGAAGTACATGCGATGTTACCTGACAAGGTATATAAAACCATAAGGGAGGAAGAATAATCATGGAAAGAATTAATCGGCATTAATACTGGGCATAATTTAAGTAGCGATTGATTGAAGATAGCATCTTAATTATTGTAATTATGTTGATAACCAATCAGGAGATCTTTATCATATTATACCTTATCATTATCATGCATGTTCCCACAATTGTTGCTTGTTCTATTAATAAACACCTCTATAATTCACTGGCATAGTATATATTGTCACCATAGTTACAATGTTCAGTTTGATTTAAGTAGTACCTCTGTGGTGTCATTATTGGAGGTTTATACACAGATGAGTCAGCAGACATAAGTAGACCACTTGAAATTAATAAATCTAGCGCGTCTACAACTAATATAGATCAGCCGTGTTACTTTCACCGATTCTTGTTTATAAGCCTTTTGGTAAACCTCATTTGTGTTGTTGTTTATATAATAGGATCATCCGATTATAGGATTTCAGGAAATCACACATGTACATGTGAACCCGAGGAAATGCCTCTCGGTCCAAACCGCAAATGTCATTATTATCCCATTCGGACGCCTACTCTAGAGCCAGAAAATTAGCGCAGTAGGCTTCCAGTCACTGACATTCTTATCTGATCTGAGGGGTTTTGAGTCTAGACTGCATTATTGATATTGACCCCTGGGGCCTGTTTCATAAGAAATTCTTACTTGAAATGTACCATGATAAAACAGGGAAACAACATCAATGAGTTTTTCCACTTTTCATACCTATCATGTTGTCAAATCATTTTAAGTATGTCCTTAATGCAAGGAGAATGAGCCTCCTCCGAGGTGATACAAAACAGATCAATTTGAAAACGAGTGCAGGTCTTGCCCAGTCGATCCGCTCCTTCTGATTTCATGTTCAAATTAATAAACAGTTGAACGGGTTTCTGAATGTTATAATAGCCGAATCACCTGCTTAACAAGAAGAAATAAGAAAATCGAATTGATCAGAGGGGGTCGCATCGATATGGATTTTAAAAGTAGCTAGAAAGAGTTAACCAACTCGCGTCTGAATGAATATGATCACAAATTTGAATAGAACCGAGGGGTGTGGTCGGCTGTATTGAAGATAAATCAAAAGAGTAAAAGTATAGCAATGGGGTAGATATACCTTGTACCTTACGAACCCAACGGCCGCTGCTGACATAAATGTTTGATGAATATTTTTCTTCACCTAACGATGTTGGCTGTATTAAAGTTTTCACTTGATTTTTATTGATTGTGTTTTTCTCAGTTGGTTGGATTTATGGCCACAACGCCTATTGCTAGGTGATTCATTGATCTCATTGGTACGTGTATACAACTTGGGTGCAAGAGGTTGAGTTCTTGGTGTTCAATCCTATCACGTCTTATCTTAAATGTCAAGATTAAGATGTGGATAGATGGACGCCATCATTAAATCACATATTTTAGTTTGAGATATCGGAAACAATTAAAGTTGTAAGTAAATATCGCATGCTTCGTGAGGCTACGTTGCCATTTCATGGTACAAAACGCTTGGTGTCGTATTATACATGTATAGGCATATTGGACATGTATTGGACATAAAACACCGTATCTAGCTAGAGGGAGATACGTTGCATGCGTATAACACTGTGATATATATAGCTATATAAAACATCAGTTAGGTATCTCATTGGTCTCAATTTGGAATATCCCACTCGTTGCTACGCAACTTGTAATATAAGATTCATGCTCCTTCAACCAACTCGTTAATTAACCTATGTATGTCCCTTTTGAGGGTACATAATTGGTAATAGGGATGATTTCGCCGCCCTAGGTTTAATCCTGCTAATTTCTCTAAAGAGAAATCGCATTAATGGGATTGAGAAGGTGGTGAGGCTCTGTTATGTAGTCTGTGAACTATGATTCACATCAGTTATATGTATTCTAATGGTTTCTGCTCCAGGGCTTCCATGAATTCTAAATCTGATTATCGGGCCATTTAACCCTTTCGCGTCATACGATTCAGAAAGCTGTAAAACTATAGTAAGAAGAACTCGGTCATTAATAATAGTGTTGCAACAACTTTTTAAAAAGAAACAAGAATTTTAATTTTTGTAATTTGCATGCATCGAAAATCCTCTATAATCTCTCACCCAACAAAGGTTAACGTATTAAATTAAATCAAAACACTTGAGTGTATATATGCTTGAATTTAATCTCAGAGATTCTTTAGTCCCTGATCTCATTTTTTATTGAGTCTCAAATAATTGCAACAAGTAAGTATCGAAGGCGATAATTACGACGGTCATGATTTCATGAGTATGACTTACAGAAATTGTTCTAAACTGGTTCAACACATGCAAAGCAGTGAAAGGAGTAGTTACCAAGTTTGGAGTAGGAAGACTTTTTCAAATTAATCCTTGCAGAGTTTGCCTGGAGAAGTTTATCCAAGCACCAAATTCATGGATGGCTATAATTATACAACAGATCGTCTTGGGAATGAATCTAGCAGTGGAATAGTGCAATAAGTGAAATGGAAAAAGCAGAATGTTCATGCACGAATAGGGGAAAAAGCTGTCGATGTGGGATGGATGTAATGCGTGTTAGTCATGCTGAACAGGTCGAGAAATCAGACTGGAGGTGGGGGAAAGATGATAGTTGAAAAAATGCGCAAATATTTATCCTATTGCATTCAATCGGCCATCTTAGTTAATCAATGGTTACGAACTTGCCTTTTTCCATCCCGCCTCTCTTATTGGAATATCTAAATTGACTACCATGAAAATCAGTTTAAAAATACCCCAAGGTTTGGTTTAATGAGCATTTCCTTGCATGGTGGTAACCATTAACTGATAGACAGGCAAAGTGAGGATTTCTGATTGTCAGAGCTGGTAGCGAGTTGCTCGAGACGAGCTTCTCGGTTAATCAATTGCTCACCTGAGCAGGTAAGCTTATTCTCCCGTGCTTCACTTGAGTCTTACAGACCGGTCAGATAGGCACTGTTACAGATACCTGAGCTCGGCAGATGTTTAATGGGACATGGTCCCTGATTGAAAATTCATCTTGATGTCCCCATTGCACCTGTTACCTGAAGTTAGGTTCCAGACCACTCATAGCAAATCCTTAAGACCCATGTCCACTGAGCCGATTATCCGAAGGGGGCAGTCGGAAGGGGGGGGGCAGAGAGTTACATGTGCGATGAGGGAAGCTGACTGACAGCCGTCAGCCGTCAGCCGTCAGCCGTCAGCCGAGTGCCCCCCCCCCCCCCCGTTAAGACTGCCCACCGTGAGAATATTGGCTCAGTGGACGCGGGGTTTTGACATGAAATCCTTCCTATAAAATATAGATCAGTCTTGTAAACCATTCCTACGAAGTTACTCGGGTTAGAGAACCCAAGACAAAAAACTGTTTTGATGTAGGAAAAAGACGGTCTTGCAACGTTTCTTTTGACAATATATCTCATGAATGCACCAATTAAATATGAATTTCGAACGATATTGAGTGTGCCGAACCTGATCGATATAACCATGTAGCAAACATGAGCTTGCAAATGTATCAAGAATGTATCGATCATTAATCCATTTTCGTATCCAAACGAAATTTGAGTACAATGGATACGCATCTGCGTCTCAATCAGACATTCGACAGAGACATTTGATTTACTTCACATATCTACTTCACAAAGGGTACTTTGGGCTAAGTTGCGAAGATCACGAATATTAGATGATCATAAAAATTAGTATAGAAGAGTGATGAATGTGATGAGTTGTGGAATATGATGTATAACTATTGTTATCTGGTAGAATTAATCACTATTGTAATTTACATGGACACCTAGAGCTGCGTTTGTAGGGGACAGTTTCTTTGTTAAACTACAATACACTACGAACACAATTCTTATAAACTCCACTATCCCATAGTGCCTAAACGTAACTGTTATCAGTCTGCAATACTTATGCAAAGACATGCACTGGGTGTAAAATATTCAGCGCCTCTGGGAGACAAAGACACATTTACACACAGTTTTGAATAATTAATCTTGACTGTATGACAACAACAATAGAATGTCAGTGACCCTAACCACGAGTATAACACAAAACCGTGACCAAATATTAGCCCAGCCCAACATTGACCGGCACATCAGTATTCGAGCTTAAGATGAATAATTGAGGTCTAATTTGTTACATTCTTTCCTGATTATATACATGATGAATGGCACACTCGTGCCATCATTCATTCTAACTAAACTTTTTGTATGTTTTATCACTTATCCAAAGTATGTGGTTTGAAGGAAGTGGGTTGGAAGTAATTATAGAAGCCTACCAACATGCCCATGGCTGTGACATGATATATATTGTATATATGTCGGTGTTTTAAACTATTTGATTGTGGGAGTAGTGTCCTCCTCTTTATTACATAGTACGTATTGCATCTGACGGCGCTGTATGTGCAAAGGTGTAACTTCACCAAGAGATTTTTCATTACGGCCCATCCGGTTTTCACCTTACGGCTGATGATAAACCAACGGTGCCGGATTAGAGAACCGTATCTGCCGCAAGGACAAAAAGAATATAGAGCTTCATTTTACTCGCGTTGGTGTCTGTATGCATTGCGAAGTCTCGAATAATTTGATATCAATACAAACTTCCGAATGAATAATTCCAAGAGGGGAAAATGTCGACAATATGGGTTTTAAATTTTCATTTATTGTTATTAAAAGCATACATGTATATAATTATAGAGATCAGTTAAAGTTATCCTCATCGCACCAATTCTGACCGCGGAATTGGTCTGTATGCATTTCATAATCTCGAGTTTTTATATTCTGTCATGATAGCTTTGTTATAATGACATTGTCTGTATTTTAAATTCGTTTATTTCAGATCTTTTTTTGGGAAAAGTTGAGAATTCAGTAAATGACGATGCATATCATATAATATAACTTTCATTCAAAATACTCACACGCGTCTTAGTCTTCAGACATGTCACAACACTCAAAAGACCCGCGACCGTTTATCTTGGCTGCTTGGCCTTGTACCTCACATGGATCATGGGATTGCCATGCATCTAACATGCTGCGCCATGGCTTTGACCCCGCAAAGATCCCTTTCTCCCACACTCGACCACACAACCAGTTCACTAGTACGTAACCGTCAACTAGTCAACTCCCCCCATTCCTATTGTACGAGCACTCAATTGAATCGCCCCCACCACCACCACCACCACCACCACCACCACCACCACCACTGCCGCCGCCGCAACAAGCTAGCACGTCCACAGCCCACTACTAACGTTACTGACACCCCCCTCGAGAACACCACATCTACCGCCACCGGAGACGTACAAGAGCACAAGGAGGACGGCACACCTGTCTTGCTTGATCCACCTGTCAATTGTGCCGTGGCTCGTGGCAATGACTTTGATCACAACACCCGTCACAAATAAGCGGATCGAGTGGAGGTGTGGAAAGGCCATGGAGGTGAGCCAAGTAACCCGTACATCCCCCCTTAAGCCCCGTCAAGACAATGAGAGTAAAACGTACAAAGGTCAAGGAGTTAATTGTGCATGAATACCTCGTACTTTTCTGTCAGGCTCTACCGTGGCTTTGATGTTGCTAGTCTACCGGTATTTTTTAATGATAAGTCATTACGATTTCCAATGATTTCGAATAATATTTTGGACACCCAAAACCTGAATACAATATAAATATATAAGCCATATTGATTTATTATCAATCTGGCACAATCTGTTTCACAAATGACACATTTCTCGAGGAAATTTTACTCATTACGAACGGATGATAATATACCACTTATCTATCATGTATTTGAATTCAAGTAAATATGTTTCCAGCGAATTTTAAATTAAATGGGAACAGAACGGATAGATGATCATTAAGCTTTTAAATGGTCGTTATTGGGGACCACCCTCGGTATATGATATCATATGGCAGACACGCCACTCACATTTTGACACAGTGCCATGAAAATGCACTCATATGTTATCGCAGCCTCTAATTAGCTTTATTAATTGTGGCATAATAAAAATGATTTATCCCAGCCCCGACTGGCCTGAAAGCTCGTGCACTGTCAGTTATGGTAAGGCCTAACAGGTGGAGACACATACGTGAGCAGGTGTACATTTCAGGGCACAGCGAGATAGCGTTCGCCCAGGTGTTAATTGCAGTTCGGCCCAATTCTAGCTACATCAATCCATTTAGCATTTAATCTAATTTATGCGCCGGTGAGATGAGTAAATTAATTATTATAATCATCAATTATTTGGTTTTCATAAAAAAGGAAGTAAAAAGGTGGAAATGCATGCATCTAAATGGAAATTACACAGGCATTTATTTGTGGGACTATAATTTTGTTCGGCCCAATTTCTAAATACGCAGACATCAAAAGAAATTCATCGGCGTTGATGTGTTGAATGCAAAGAGTTGTTCAGGTTAGGGAATGAATATACATATCGTCTATTTAGGTGTATACCGATGATATTACATTTTGAGATTAAAGTGTTGATTATGCATTAAAATGTTATGTTTATTTGTACATTTATGTCTCTCGATTATTATTCATGAGAAGCAGAAGGAAAACCACCAATACAATAATAAATATGTTCTTTCCATATTGCCCAATGGCAATGACATGTAATCTCGATCTTAACATCAAAATATATAATAGGGCTTGATTCTCTGGTCCAAGAATGTGTCACCCTCTCAACAAATAACATAATTAGTTTTCCTTCAATCACATCATACCGCAACAATATAATATTATTCCTGAGGTAAAAGTTAAGACATGAAAGCCGGGTTCGCTATTGAAGACATTCTCGGTTTTGAGTACATACGGTTGGTAGACGTCTCACACAATATACTTATTATAACTCTTGATACCCTGCTCTTGAAGTTTGACCTTTCTACCTCCAAATAGTACTTACCCTCAATCCATATGTACCCGGTGGCAAGGAAAATGGGAACATAATCTGAAGAAAATGATATAAAAACAAGTAGAAATAGAGGTGACATCTCCGAGAGCTGTTGACTTTGGGAATTCAATACAAGGGATTCATAGACAGAACCTCTGGAACAATTGAATGAAGGAGAGAGGGTGAGAGTAGAAGGGGGATGCATGGGTGGGTGCCTTCTCGGTGGGCACAGGGACCTGGTGCGGGATATTTTGGTAAATTTATGGCTATGTTTGATAATAGAACTTATGAGGTTCCCTTTGTTTGAAAAGCATTGACGTATAGACGATTCCATGTGAGAGGACTGGACTTATCACTTGCCTGTTCCTCAAGAATTTCCCCTAAACAATTCCTTCTTTTTAAATACCGGTAGAACTTAGAAGGCCACCTAACGTTCAGATGCATGGCAATATTCAACATAGTCAAAACGCTCACGAAAATATTTTATACAAGAGAAGTGATAAAAAAAATAGAGATTTTAGATTCTTGCACTTCGTATACCCTTTCGCTGGGAACTATTTACTCAAAAGATCCATAATTCGGAATTGCATTGTCATTTGTTACCTTACAGTTGAATAGCTGAGACAAGATATAACACATTCCTCTACACCAGCTGTGCAAAGAAAGAGTTCCTATAGATGTGGATATGAGTACAAACCTGTCTTTCTTATAAGCATACTTGTACGGATACTCACATGATAGCCGACGAACCAGGACCACCACTTCTCTAATGTTACGTCAATCCAAAGATTAAATAGAAGGGGACTTCAGAAAAGCAATTGTTTTCCCTCGGGTTAGTTCCAGTTAAATTGAATTCTCAGAGTATATAACTCTTTCATGTATAATGATATACACACAGAAGACAGAAGTGATATTCCGTCTTAGTGGGAAATAGTAAAAAAATGTGTTGTTAAATATGATTGTCAATTAATTATGGTCTCTTAATGATAATGACAGTTATATGAATGATGAGAGATAATGATGACGATAATAGAAATGTTGATGATACTCATAGGACCTAGAGCAATAGTAATAATGCCAAAGGAGTAATTTTAGTTGGTTGATCTTGTGGCTATTTCTGCATATTGAAGTTGGGTGGACCACTCTTACTCGTAGTCAAGTTTACTTTATGGATCACAAGTTTTGAACAAGACCATGCTCGGAACCATCTACCCCACAGGACCTTTTTGGCATAAAGGAATCTCAACATTTCCATAAGGCATAATCTGGGAGGCACCGGGTCTGTCACACAAGCAATCCATTCACTGAATACAAACGTCTTATCCAACGCAAACTGTACATTTTTGTTCATTATTTTTATTTGAAAAAAGAAGAATCATCCATGAAAGATCCTCACACTTTCCTTGGTAATTAAGTCACCGATGTTATTCTCTACTGGGTGTACGCCGGGTTGAGTCAACCTGGGGGCCTTTTGACATGACAGATGCCAACTTTTGGCTACTTATAATATCCTTGATGTTTTAACATGTCTACAATGCCAGAATTCAAAAGACGCCTACGATGATAAGTAGTGGCTTAAGGGTCTGCCATACCAAAAGTATAAAGCAATTGTTCATCGGAACAAAGTATGGCACGCCGTGGTGTCCTATGCTTTGGTTTCCAACACTCTCAATTGCGCTCGAGGCCCAATAGTCACAAACTAATGAAAATAACTCAATGCTTTCCTGATCCCTAGGAGCTGAATATACCTAGTAGCTATATCTCTGGCTCATCTAAGATTTCATTCGGTGATTTGATATGCATAATGCCAGAAATCCTGGGGATATACTTCTCTTGTACCATTCAATGTAAATACATTCCTAAATCAGAATAAAAAGGTATTCTTTGAAATAGGTACCTATATCAATAGGCAAATAAATTGACATTACAAAACAGGAGGAGGAGAATTATGTTTAGCTTTTATATCTGAACTAGATCGCTGACGGCACAAATTTATAAATGGAATTAAAAATAAAACGAGACTATCTCGATTTATTCGGTATGTTAGCGTTCCATGCTAGTTCAAAAGAACTTAGAATGGGCAAAAATATCAGGGGTCATAATTCTTCATTTCTTGTTAGCTCAAAGTCAGGGACACGCGCCAGTTCGGACAAGCGCTAACAGGACATAATTTATCATACATTTCTGTCCCTTTTCTCACATCCAAGGAATTTCAAAAAAGATAGTTCAAAGGTTTATTAGGTAAGCAAAGATGATTGATTTATCATAGGGTTTAAGTAAAAAATATGGGAGAATTCCTTGGTGCAGTTTCAAATAGAGGTAGACGGACACAGAATGTCATATTCCATATGATGATTTAGATGTTGAAGAGAGACAATAATGGGTATCGATGATGCATTTAGTTCCGAAAGTGCGAATTGTTATTTGTCTAATGTTTATCGTTGTCGTTGTCGTGTCATTATCTGCGCGTTCTTAATTCTATTATAGGTTTACTGAACCGATCTTTTCTTAGAACAAATAAAGGAGCTTAATGATGCATTAAACCTTAAGCGATCTACTATTTACTATTTTGGGATGAACGGATAAGGTAGCTAATTATTATCTAGGCTATTACATACACTGCCATGATGATATGGACAGTGTTGCTGGTTGACATTAAAACTGCATTCTCAGCTACTATGACAAAGACAATCTTACCAAATTTACTCATATTATGACTTATATGACTGGATTCATCAATATTTAGCTGCTGCTGTGTTCATGCAAGAATTTAAATTTCAGTCAAATGACCTTTAGATGGGTTGGAAAAGAATGGAAGAAAATGTAGAAAATTTTTTTTTTTTACCGACGTATACAATGCCTGACTGAGTTTATGCTTTGGCCATAGCGCAATTATTCAGATACATGACAATATACAACAAATATATTATATTGAATGAAATGAAGCGATTTGTGTTGTCACTAGCTTCATGGCTAAAGTTAGTTGATGGTTAAGGGGAGGGAAAAGTGGGAGATTTTGTATTTCTATTTATGACAAGGACTTGTCAACCCTTTGCCCAGCGAGTCGCCCATTGCAATCAACCATGGGGAAACAGTGCCAGTATAATCAGCTCTTCCTTCCACCTAAGCAAAACAACAGCTGCTCCAGATAGAACAGAGACAGGGCAATACAATGCAGCTGGATATTTGGCCATGGTCGGTCGCAAACTGTCATGGTCAGTCGCAAACGGCAATTCAAGGAGCAAAGGTTTGAAGTCAAAACTCCCCCACTTTTCCCTCCCCTTAAAGGGACTAAGGAATCACGTGTCAACTACTTTCTAGACAGACTATAGAAGAGCGAAAGAAAACAAATCTAAAGGAATGCGACTAACTTGCTATTAGAGTTGTACGAGCCTCGATGGCAATAAAAACCTTTTTCAAAAACAAAACAAAACAAAAAATACAAAACTTTATGGCTCAATGTGTTCTATTATAAGTTCATTCTATATTAGTCATGATAGAATTATCATTATTGGCAATTTCAACCAATTTCATCTGAAATAAAATAATTAATTCTGGTCAAAATCTTCTTGTTATATATGAGTAAGGTGTAGCTTATTCGCATCTCATGGTATCGTGTAGCGCTGCCACTGCCTCAGTGTCAGAGCCAGTCCTTGTTCAACATTGATTTGAAAACTTTTCTGGCCATAACATCTCATCAGAGCGGGGGTCGCGGCTTTGGTCAAATCTGTCTCCATTCCAAGCTGACCATTGGGGCATTCATCAGCCCTAGTTCCCCATCTGCAAATTGTGTACTTGGGAGAAATTCCCTTAGATTTAACCTAATCATTGCCCTGCCCGCTGCATTTCCTTCGGGGGAAATAAATTTGTCTCATTAAAGTGAAAACTGGCGCGGGGATAAATCTCAACGATCTCGGACCTTCTCGTGTAGAGCGAGACTGAATCCAATTGTGAAATGCTGGGCCCCGAGCCTACTCACAGGGCTGCTTATTTTAAAACCCAATTCTCGAAATGTACGGCCCACTGCTCCGATGCGAGCCTGTTCGAGGCAATCGGCCACCGAAAGGGGGCGGACCTTGCTTTGTCGGCCATTTTTCTATTCCTGTCACGTGGTACATCTCACACACTAGTCTACGGCGGTGACGCTAGGGGGACAAGGCCTTATGACGTCGCGTCAATTCCCTGCAGTAAAGTAATTGCCAACTAAGTCCATGCAAACATAATGGGGATTCGACAGCGGAGCAGATTTTACTCTGGCTCCTCTTCGCCATGCCTTTCTGGCTGTTGAACGCACCCTCCTCCTGCTCCTGCTCCGCCTGCTTCTCCTCTTCCTCCCTCTCCTACCAATAGCTCCCTCGCGCTCACGATTCTCCAGAGAGGTGCTCCCGTGCTATACCTGGATGAGTCGACCGTTCTCCTGGGTCCATGCTCAAGGCGCTGGCACTGGCCCACCCGAGACGAGCAAGTGTCCATATAGAAGGGCATACACCTGGTCGAGAATTCATTCACACCGCTCTATCTACACTTGCAAAATGAATAATGTAACCAAGCAATAAACCTCCTACATAACTTAAGCATCCCTCCTTATGGAAGACAACCATTTTGAAGTATGTTTCAATATCCCATGGCGCATACTCACAGTAATATCCATGTATTGACGGTATATTAATTCATTTTGCCCTACTAGAAGACAAGTCGAAAAACAAATACTAATTTCTTTCAGAGTGCCGTTTTCCACTTAACTCTAGCCATTGAAGCACTTGGTAGGTTTCCAACAGTTTTTCTATTTTTTTTTTCAATTTAACCAACATAACCCGTTGACAATGATTCCTATTTTTATAATTGTTTTTGAAAAGAACTTTGTTCATGATTGAATATCAGAATTGGTACAGACACAAAAGGTTATATACGGAAACATACATAATCGGGAATCAAAATTACATAACAATTATTCAGTTTTAAGTTATTATGGTAGTCAAGGATTCAAGGTGATAACCTTAAAAGCACACTACTTCTATTTGTGAACCGATTCTTTGTGCAATAGGATAGTTATCGTGGCATAAACCTTGTGCTAATATAGACACTCATGGAATATTATGAATTCCATAGGTCTGATTGAGAACATGAAGCTGGCAAAATTAAACAATCTATATTTATCTATCCCCTTGTATAAAAAGCACATCATATACCAACGACAATTAACATGCATGATGGTAACAATAATAATGCTATCACCCTTGAATACAGCAAGTTCTGAAACTGCTGACATTAGGCCTGTCCTGACATCACAAGATAAAGATGTAGTAATATATCTGGAGAAAGTCACAGCTGGAAATGTATACGACCCCAGTAGCAGAGTTTTTTTCTCTAGCCATGTATCACTCTTGCGTCTCATTACTCAAAACAACACAAGAGATACCTGCTCTCACTGTTGTACGTGGCTTGTGTGAACCCAGGGGATGTAGCACTGGCACAAGGAAAAATGGTTTCCTAAACGAGTCAGCCAAAGCATTTATTATATAGGCCCATCCCGACATTTGTTCGGTGTGCAAAAGAAACAGGAGCAGAAAAAAGTGATATTTCACAGGTGCGGAATGGCCGCGGGATGGAGGGTGGCACTTACGGTGAATGTAACTCAAATGGAAGAAGACACCTTGGTGTAGACCTGGTTACAAGCAAAGCATCTAGAAAATGCAATTACTTTTTGGGTCGTAGATAACCTTTTGATACTGTTCAGTCCCATCGGGGCGGGAGACAAGCATTGGAAGTGGCTCAAATGGGGTTTTCCGTCTCGCAAAAGGCTTCCTCACTGGGAGCAATGTATGAGCAAATAGAGCAGGCTAAGAGAGGTTGAACTCGCTTTGTGGTCAAAAGAAAAAAAGGTCATTTAAATAGGAATCAAACATTTGACGATGTTCATCAACTATAGATTTCGTGGGAGTTCATTCAAGAGTCTCGTTTAATTTCCATCCGGACCATCGGCAAAGACAATCAAGTAGAAGAAGCCATCTTTCTCTAAGCAAACCCCAAGGCAGGGGCGATTCAACAAAGACGATCAAAATGCCATTGCCCATCCACTGATGCATTAATTGCATTAGCTCCTACTGATCCCTGGTTTCTTTTAATCACCCCATATAGACTGAGTTGATGCGGGAAGCGAAAGACTGCATGGTCGATGGACAGAGCGAGATGGAAATGAGCTGCTCTCGCGAGGAGATTGTAATGGGCGCCACACATATTGCTTGAATATAGGCAACTTATACCGATTCTATGGAAAACAAAATTATACACTAAATATTAATATGTTATTTTCTCCTATATAGGACCCCTAACGGGAATGTGTGATGCACCCTGGCCATAGTATTTATAATTATGTGATCCTGACGAAGGTCAAATGCAGACCGAAACGTAGATCGCCCCAAAGAATAAACCTCCTTCAAATACAAATGTCTGTATCCCTTCGTGTTTTGAGTCGTCTCAAATATTTAGAATTTATATGTGGAATTGATACTGTACAGATGTGTTCCTGTATGGGAACCAATATGGGAACCAATATGGGACCTAACCCTAACCCAAATCCTATCCCTAACTTAACCCTAATCCTTTCACTATACATTCGTATACATATCCTATGGAAGTCGTCGCATTGTTATTTCCAGTACAGAATATCATTACTGTACAATTTGACTTTCCATACTATCCACCTTTAAAATTTAATCATTCATTTCCCCAGCAACATCTGCAAAGCTTTTAGGCTCGTATCAAATACGAAACATTGGTTCTGCACATAATATTACTTCGACTTTATATTCAAGCATTCACTTCAACCATTACTTTTTCTTCTGAATTTTACATAAATGTTGCTCCTGTAGACAGAGTCCGCAGAAAACAAGTTGTAAGAACCAGGAAGAAACACAACGTGGCTTTAGGAATCATCAATTCCTGGGCATGTTTTGTAAGCTTAGGCCGGACCGCGGTGTCAATATATCAAACTCAGGCACAAAGGATGCTGCTGACTGCCTGCTTGCCTCTTGTTCCTCGCCCATGTGAGTTTGCTTGGTTTGCTCGCGAGCAGCTCGCTAACTTATTCATAGAACAAATGCAGAGTTCCACTCTTTCATCCGCGCATGTGACCAAAGCATAATGTCATGTATAGAGAAAGACATTTGTCTCCGACTTCGCACCTCCAAGAAGAAAGTCAAGAGAAAGGTACACCGAAAACAAAACAGCTGGGCCTTCGTTGCCTCACTGTTTATTCAACTGACGAACCGTATATGTGCCAGGTTCCTCTTACTTTCTGTTAGATATCTGGCATACAAAGTTAATTATGTGATGTTATGTCACCTTTATTAAGACTTTGGCTACGTTAAATTACATTTCAGAGCTTGTAATTACTTATGCAGCGTAACTCGATGAAGTTCAATACTCTTCATGGCCATTACAGAGTATAGGGACCAAACCATGCAGCTTGCGTTTTTCAAATCTCACATGCTCACCAGGTTACCTATCCCTCCGTCTTGGCCTTTTTGAAGGCGGTGTTTTTGGATGGAAGGTCAGACAAGTGGTCCCTTTCTCACACCACTTTCGCCCGACATGGCACCGCCTGCATTGAACAAATTCGGCCAAATTGCAGAGTCAAATTTGGCCTGCTTGTGCACCTGCGGCGATGTCCTCCCTCCCAACCCCCATCTCACCCTGCATCCAACAAGCTAAGAGGGAGAAGGTTGGGAGGGGGAGTTCAGGTGGGAGGGTGAGCTTGTGAGAGTCTGTGAGAAGCTCCACCAGCTGTCGCTTTCAGAACCAGCAGTGACGTCAAATGGCAGCGTCTCTTTGAGAAGTCATAGCCAAAAGAGGAAGGGCGGGGTAGAAAAAACACAGGCGGTAAGATTAATGAAGGAACCGCATTTAAAGCAGCAGCTTAGATGTTCGTTTCATATTGCTCCCTGTTTTACCTCATCCCAATAAAGGAACGCAACAAGTCCGTAGGATATCCATGCCACAATCTTATGTTTCTTATAATAAAAGTAACCTATCGGAATCAAAGGTAAGGGAACATTAAAGGCAGATTCAAATCCTTTTTAAAGACTTGGATCAATGCCAATAAGTCAAAGGCATGATTATAATCCAAGCACTGATTGGTTATTACCAAAATAAATAGCCTCTAAATAGCAACAGAGATTATTTTTCTCTGAAATAGTAGAAGCACAGCTCATACATTTGAATTTATACTTCACCCGCCAGTTCACCAATGCTGCTTTTAACCACACAGCTTAAAGATGATTTCTATCACGGAACTCATTCAGAATAATAGCTTCCTTCCATGTCTTGGCACGCAAAATGTTGCGAATGAAATTACTTTTATCAAGGAAAGTTGTCTGAACCTTAATACCTTAGTGGCAATTATCATTTATCACATCAATAAAAAGAGGCCTCGACTTCTTTCTTCGTCATCGCGGTCCAATCTTGGCTAGTCTATTTGTTGCATTGGACTTATATGTGCTGATTCATATACCATCGCGCTGCTTGGATGTGTTCAGCGCAAGGTTGAATCGATTCTTTCAATTGAATCTATGGCCTTCATGTTATGAGCAAGCGGGGGAGACAATAAAACTTGACACTCATTACCAGCATTCACTAAAATCATTCTTAATTGGACTCAATCTAATCATGAATTGCGATGAGGTCCTGCATAAAGAAGAGGCAATCTGTCAGCCAAGGACCATTTCCATGGGTCTTCGTCTGCCATCTTTTACAACAACCTGGCAGATGATTTGCATGCTAATCTGAAGCCTGTTTAATTAATTTGCCTTATGTATTCGTCGTCGTGGGGGCTTTAATCTTTCTCGGCAGGGCTCGGGTTTCTTCGGGTGCAATTAGATTGTCCCATAACGTCCCAGTCGATCATGGTGAGCATTTGCTCACCAAAGGATCCACAGATCCGATGGAATGGTTCCATGGTAACCAAATCCTCTAAGAGTTCCCAGCGATGCCAGGCGGATGGGAAGGGATTCAAAATTCACGCGATTTACCCCAGGATCGATTCTGTTTGCAATGGCCACAGTTACGGCTACGATCATAAAACAACTCCAGGCCTTGTTGCGGTGGGAAGCCGATGGTATAGAGGTCAATCAGGCGAATGACCTGCGCAAGGATGAATCAGAAACTAGCCTCAAGGAATTCGTGCTCGCATATGAATGGCAACTAAATTCACACGGTTAAAAACCATCTTTTAGATATTTGAAGCGGAATAGTCTACGCTATACCTAGATCTTTGGAGTATTCAGAAAGTTAAAGTATCATAATTATTCTCTTTAATATTGAATAGTTCAAATGTGCAATCAGTACATGGGAGTAATTCCTTGTAGGGACTTTCACGTCATTTAAATAAGTAGCAGCATTTTTTTAAAAACTTAAATGGGATTTACACATGGGTCACAGGGATTTGATAGACCCTCAGTAAGGCCTACCAAACTAGAATATAACAATATTTGCCAAAATAATGTGTAGATGTAAAAGAATTATGTTTAAGATTTCTAAGCATTATATAGGCATCTCCCATAGATGGAAACTTGGTCTCATTGTCCGGGTTGTGCGGTGGGGGAAGGAGGGGCCGGATGACAACTGCCCTGAGGTCAAGACCAGCAGGACATCATCAGCCTTGGACAAGAGAAGCGATTCCAGGCAATGAATATGGCGCTGTATTGGGATTGCGCAAGGATATTCATCGCCATTCATTCCCTAACTTAATGTTATCTGGGGGTGGGGGTGGGGGCAGACTGCTTGTATGTAGGATCAGTATCTGGATACGAGCGAAGTTTTAAATGAAAGTCTAGTGAACTGAACTACACAATCGGGTGGATACATGGGAGCTTGTAACCAATGTAATAAATGTGGCTTATCAAATGTATTAATTTTCCGAACTGATTAAGGCAGCATGTTCAAAAAGCTGTTTTAATTATATTGTTCATAATACTTCGCGAACAATTTCAAGATTTATAAGATCATTATCCACAACAACTGAATGGTTCGTTATCCCATACTCTTGATTGGCATTACCTTACATAAAACAGGCCTTAAATCCAATTAGAACAAAAAGCAGCTGTTAAGGGTAGATGTGAATTTCGAAACGGAAAAAAACTCGCCACCTTTGTTATTTGCAGCTAGGTAAAATGGGCAGTAACCATAGACATTCCTACGATGTCACTGATTTTTACTTATTCAGACGTACCACCCATTCTGCCTCATTGGACAGGACATATACATATCCATCTATCTGTCAGCACACGCTATGAATTTTCTTGCTGACAACTTCCAAATGTCTCCCTTATCCTACTGCCGGGATGGGAGAGGGTCTGACAATTCTGTTTCATATTGCGGCCTAATGGAGCTTGGGCAGGGTTAAATGTGAACAGTACTGCTCAAAGATGTACGTCAGAGCCTGAGATTGCACCCATTCTTTTGTATGAACCCGTCCAGGTGGGGCCGGTCAGACTTGCCCGCCTCATCAGATGAGCCAGATCTCGGTAAATCACGACCCAAACCACGCCACAGTGGAAGTACAGTTTTATATCAGAGGCGAATATTCCTGACGGACCGCAGTCAAACATGTCAGATGTGAAACTAACCGTGACACAGCGCTCCAGGTGAGCCAAAGGTCACATGGTGCGCGGTTGCTAGGCAACGGGAAGAAAGTTGATGTGTTGTTATTGTAACATTTGATGGAAGGTTAAGTTGGCGGACATGTATGCTGAGAAATATGCTTTGTTTGTATTCACCCCTGAGCTTACTTATTTTTATTTGATAGCACCATTTGGAATGCTGCAAACTTCGTGACGAATTGAAAAAGAAGCAATCCCGGTATCCGCATTGTCCGTCCGGACCTTTGGTATAGTCCAAATATTGCTGGAATCTCACGTGTAACTTGGTATCAAGATCGTATACTTTATTTGTACTTAAATGTGTCACGTTAAAAATGGAAAAATTGATTTCAGCAGCAATAAATGTTGGCACATGTGTCTCGGGGGGAAGGGACAGTGCCATAAGTCATAACATTACTTTTCCCAATGTAGGAGGCGCCACCCATGTTAAGTGGCATATGTCTAGTCCTGGTTTTAACGTCTGTATCTGATCAAAAGCAACGATGCCAAGCACATATTACTCGACGAGCTTGTCGCTGCATATTAAGCCATATGACTAAGGACATATCATATGGTCAATTGCAATCCTTTAAACTCCTTTAAAATAAAAGCCTTTCCATCTATTTAAGGCTTTTATGGCGCATTTTCATACATTAAAACAAGTGTTCCATACCGAATATACGAATGTGATACTTTGGGAGAGAGTCACTGAATCCCATTTAATTGAAACTGGCCTTAAAATACTTAATCCAAGTTGTGTTATAAGTGTTTGGCATTAGTTGTCTTTTTCAAAAGTTTAGAAATATATTTTCCAATGGCTACAATTGGACAAATACACACACTTCAAGTGTAGCCGTTTGATACAGTGTGGTCTTATCATCCATAGCACTGCTGCTGCTGCTTTGCGATTGTTGTCCGGCTTTATTCGGATAATTAATCAAGCTTTTTGGACCATTAATTAATTGATCAAATAGAAGGCCGTTGCCTCCCGAGGCAGCGAAGCGTGACACAAGAAGAAAAGGCCTCGGCCTTGGTCAACGCTTGATCGTTTTGAGAAGTCCGGGTGGTCATCTATCCTATTGGCTGACCACTGGTCAATTCTGGCCATAGGGCATGAAGAATAGCCATAAATGACCAACAGGGATGAAGCATAATCATATCAGCTTTATTAATGGTCATCAGAGGAGGTCCTAGACACAGATAGCACTCTGGACAGAGGCGAAATAAAACTAATTGATAATTTAATTGAATGCATCGAGATGAATTATACAAAGGCAGTACATGCAGATAGAATGACTGACTCTTCAAGGAAATTGTTTCTTTGTACCGGTGAAATAATTCATCCGGAATCGTCGCATCCTGAACACAGACCCTCGATCCAATACGGGCAATGCTCACATTGAACCATTCGCAATTACGGCTATCATTGGGCTTTATGATTCGTTGTTTCTTTAGGGTGTTCGAATCAGACTTAAGAACTAAATAATGTAACCCTTGACTGAATGCATGTTTTAATATTATGTAAGGTCAAACATGCTGGATGTAGGAGTATGATTCTTGTTACGATTATTTGTCATATTTTGATCATACCATATAAATTAAAAGATGGAATAAAGACAACTCAACTAAAACAATCATGGGAACGAGTTATGTTGGCAATGTTGTAGGTTTATTCGCGACCCTTTATCATATAAAATCGAATATGGAGGATTGATTAATTTCTTTGAACAGAGTGCATAGAGTCTCAGAATGTATTGTGAAAACGTGAATGGAAAAAACTGTAACATTACTTTTGTCAGTCTTGTATTCCGTAACACTATAACATTACTATCGTTAATTCAAGTTGTTGCAACATTCGGTCTGCTTTTGAAATAAAGCTGCAAGATAATAGGCTTAAGTCTAAATATGACTTTCATCAGTACATTTTTATTTATACATATTATTGTATGTTGAGGGTCAGGTGTAATTATGAGTTTTTCTGTACGTATCTCAGTTCTACGATTGAGGCAGGCAGATCTGCCACAGAGATACGTGTACGGGCTCCTTATTCATCTTCTTATTTTGGTAATATTCATTTTCTATATTATTATAGGCACAACTTTCACCTTATACACTAAAATGTAACAGGCGCGCTTGCACATTAGAAATTACATACTTGGAAATCATTCAGCAGCTATATTTGGTTGTAAATGTACACAACTGAAGATTGTGAATATTGCAAAGAGATACTCGTCACTGAAAGTTGAAAAGGTTTACTAGTATGGGATTTTTTTTTTTACAAAAGCTCGTCGCTGAAAGTTGAAATAGTGGATATTGTTATCGTCGCTAAACATTGAAAAACTGCAAGTTATAACAGTGAAATTATACTGTATTGCTATGTTAAGAAATTTAACCGAGTTCAAAATTGAATTTCAACACATTCCTGTAGCACAACTTTATATATTGTGCCACTAAAATGGAATGATCTCTTATGTTTCCGAGAGAAGCAAATATACAAAATAATTAATGAAGAAAGGCTTGGTAATGATTTTAATGAATATGATAATCAAAGTACATCTAGGTTTACTTCTCTTCGTGTCGAAATATCGGAGAGTGAGTTCTAATCGAAGTAGGAAATATGTTGCGCAGATAGGAGCATCACGACTGATTGTCATGATGGACCAGAACCTTATGTCGACATCCTCTCCCGAGGAAAAAACGAGATTTATAAACTTGGACCCAGGGGAATTAAATCTATCAAGCTGGACAAGAAGTATATTATACCAATCCCTCGTTACAATGAGTATTATGGGTACACATGCTAATGCTCTTTCATTTTCCTATATGGGATATCGATATGGCCTGTGTTCTGAACGTGTAATGCTATTTGAAGTGATAATACCATGCATGCATGAACAATATATTTCCCATCTTTGTATTCATTATTTTATAATGCCAATGCATTTTAATATTAACCCCATGCTCAAAGGAATACATTATGATACTACATCTCTTATTCGTTCCATAATTTCACAAAAAGAATTTAATTCAGATCTTCTAGGGCACGTCATATAATATCAAAGCATAAATATGTGCAGTCAGGATTTATCCAGTAATGGTATTGCATGCACTGAAAACTGCGATCGTGCCATATAGCTCGCTCCGGAAATTAAAAGAATGGTTATCATATTGACAACTAACGCCAACGCGAAACAATTTTGGTTGATAAGAGACGCGGGTGTGATATGTATATAGACAATGTAAATAAAGTCTCCGTCTCCCTGGGTGGCCGCTGATACACAGGCCTAATGAAGTTGTCGGCTCATCATCGGGATGCCACCCTTTGTCTCACACCCATTATGCAACGTTGCAGGCCTGTATCACCCCCCGTTATCAGGTCATTCCACCTCTGACCCTTCTGACCCGCAAGGTCAGGAACATGTCAGAACTGAGCCCACCCACCTAGTTAAGGTTCTCGTGTTTTAGTATGATTTTGTGGTATTATTAAAGCATGCTTATCTCGGCGATAGTGTGTGTATTTGTGGACAAAACATTTCCTTTTTACATGGAGTGGCAGCCATATCGGTTACAATTATGTCCTGGTGCTAATATATAATTTGCGTTGTTTTTTGAATACCGACATAATTTAGGCAAATTCCTGAGTTGACATTTGACATGCGACTGAATGGGAATGGAGAACAAGTCAATTCCTTCCTATTACCGGTAATACATGTTGTTCAATAAAGAATTTCTAATAAATTTCTAAAAAGGTATGAACATGACATGGCAATAATGTCAAAAGGAGATATTTACAGAATGTTTTTTATAACTCATATATTTAAACAGTTCCTACAATATGTTCACTAATAAAATGAATGTTGATATTCGATTTCGAATAAAAGCCTTAGATTCTTTTGTCAATGTCAACATGAAATAGTATCATATTAAGAACGGAGAAGAGAATAAGCGTTCACCCGAGTTAAATCGGGGGAAGCAGATCCGTACACCTCAGAAAATGTCTCTTTACCAAACTTATTAAAAGGTTTCAAGATGGACAGACCATATTTGGCTTCCCTTTCGGACGGCACGCAAGTGACGTCAGTAGACGCCCAGAGGACAGCGGTGTCATGACCTGCCTTGACCATCTGGCTGGTTGGGGTCAGTGGTCAAATGTCCTCGTGGGCAGTAATTAAATGTCGGTTTGCGTCGTGTTCTCCATGTTTTGAAGCAGAAAAGTGATATGATTATGGAATTATTGTAGGCCGCACGAACGCCCACTTTCACACGTCGGCCCTCACCAAGGTGACGAAGCGTGAAGAGGCTTGATTGAAATCTCGCGCCTTTCTCGTGTCTTTGACGAGAGTTGCTTGCGGTCTCATGGGCCGCTAAAGATAAACGGAGGGCATCGCGATAAAATCCGAGGCTAAGTCGATTGGTGAAAAAGTCTTTTTTTTTATTTAGATTAGCATTTGTGCCATTTTCACCACAGCAAGCAATGGATCCTCAGATCCAATTTAAATAAAGAAAATACTTTTTAAAGTGTATGGAAAGATTTAGGAAACATTTCGCACTCTGCAGCGTTGTAGTTGGACAATATATTCTCTGGAACTGTCCTGCAAAACACCCAGACAGAAGTCTCAATTCATTGTCACATCAAAATGAAGCCGGACTTGGAAGACACAATGGAATTCCAATCTATATTCTCATTTAGTGCCCCCAGATTGAGACACATTAGAGGCATCCCCCCTAGGGGGCGCCAGGTCACCCACCTACATACCAAGTCTCATTCAAGCAGTGTGGCCAATGTTTGCCATATATTGACCCCCCATCACACAACTTCTCAGACTGGAATATATTGCTCGACTACCAGGGGTCCCTACAGGCTCTCCTCAATATCGGTCAAGGAGATGAAATTAACTGACTCATCATTGTCTTTGACATTGGTATTGCTATGGTTCTCCCTTCCATTGGTACACACTGTTCTGGTTTTGTAATACGAAGGAGATTCAAAAGGTCGCAACCTTAAAGGTAAAAGATAAAGCCAAACTAATTATTCATATATTATTGTCTTCATTGTTTTATTCTGATGTTTTATATTGTCTAGGCTCACAGACGGAGAAGCTTGATTTGTATCTAAATTAAATAATCTGCGTCTCAATCGCTAGGAAATCCAATGCCATTCAAAAGTGGTTAAATCAAGGTTACATAAAATAAAAGTGATTCGAGTACATAATTAAATGCAGCAATTTCGAGGGAAAAGGAAATCGTTACAACCTTGGACATACCAAAAGTCTGAATGCCAAGACTCCTTCAGAGGCTTTCACTGTCCCTTACATAAAGCGAGGCATCTATCACTCACAGAATGCCTCTCTATATATCTGTTCTCTCCTGGAGAAAACTTTTTCTTCATCAACACAATGCGTCCGGGCGCAGACCGTAGGGCAAATGATGACGAGGCCACATTATGGATCCCAAAGTGCCTCCCCGGCCTGGCGCAACTTTTAATTCACTTTATGTCGAATGGCAGGCGTTCGGCGGGTGTCACAAACACTTTTTGGTATCAATACCTCTCATCGTCATTTGGCGTCGGGCTCGGGTGCGTCTGATTTTTATTCTCTTGGAGCACATTAGGATGATTCAGATGTTGGCCGAGGTAAATCTGATTTAACGTGAGGGTGGGGAGAAGAGCCGAGAAGATATCAAGCCGTGAGATCGGGACAGCAATGCTTTTAGCAGCGCATCTCTGCACACTTTACTTTATTGCCAGTTTCCATACATATGCAGATCTAGGCTGCATGACCAGCAAGCACAAAACCCTAATCCAATTAAGTGACGTATATCTGCGCCTTTTCTCTATGTCGATGAGTAATCTCTGATGGCGATGCGCCCCGACAAGGGAAATGAGAGCTGCCTCGAACGGAGGAAAATTGGCCCAGGCTGTCGTGAGAGCCTGGCTTGGTAATCTTCAACAAGAATGCCACGCTACCGAGGCCCCCGATGGAATTGCAGATCGAAATCTTGGCAACAATCTGTTCTCACCTAATGTCATTTGCATATAGGTGGCGTGGAGGTAATTCAATGAAATGGACACGCTTTTTCTCGCGTACCTCTCGCGCCATACGATGCTTTGCAGGCTTTCGACGAGAGCTGACCCGGAAGGACAAAAGCAGAGTGCATGCGTCCGTGACACGACAATGGATCGTAGGTCAATCTCCAACTTTTGTCATGGAAGTCTCAATCGAGATTGAACTCCAAAAGCAAACTATAAGAATAGGTGCGTAAAGGAGATGGGGATGCCTACCGCCATGGACAAACCTGTGCAGAGACACACTTTCAGCCAATGACATCAAATGTGATGACCTTGTATACACGGATCAGGTGTTTATAAATGCTTCCACCAGAATTATCAACATGTTCTCAAAAGAATTGTGTCATTCTGATACGTAACTTGATATATAAATATGCAATGATTAATAAGAAATTCATAATTCTGTATCGCTGATATCATAGGGTCGTCCGAATCTCAAGTAAACAAACTAAACTCTACTACCAACACGAACGCCGCTGCCACCTTCAACACTTTCAATCATCCCTCATCTTATACCCCCCCCCCTACCCCACCCACCCACATGTACGCACCACTCTGACACCAGTCGGTCCGTCACTCCCTACGCCCGACCCTTAATAAGCTTGTCTTCCCGCAGTGTCGGGTGTATAGCTCCTGAGGAGGGGCTAATTTAAACTGAACGTCTTCATTAGGCGGCCAGGAAGCACCCAAATCCTATTATACGCCAGTAAATGTCAGGAATATAAATTTACCACTCAAATGGAGCCGCTTCCACGCGACATAAGTGAACGAAATACACGGCACGCGGGGGTACAAATCAAATCAAGCGTTCCAAGATGTCTCAGCGCAGGGGGAGGGGGACGACAACCCCCAGACCCCGCGCTAAGACAAAGGGCTGGACAGAAGCCAGTGAGAAAAGAGATCAGAGCCTCCCCTATACTCTCATAGCTTTTTATTGATGCTAAATTAAGAGATACGGGAGGGATGGAAAGGCAGAGCCGTAGTCTTTACGACATTAATGCTATTCCCTTTCTTAGCGTAGACCTACTATATATCGAAAGCTAAACTATGCCCAAACTCCACCACTAGACTCAGCCAGTAGTTCTAAGTCAGAGGGCAACGGCGCTGGCGGAGGTTTACTTTTAAAGATATATCTGCCATTGTGTGTGAATTTATAACATATTATACGAGCAGATGTAATATGTTTTTTACAGTAGGCATATCATGGTTATATTTCTGTATTGCAATTTTCCATCTCTTCTTATGAGACTTATGTACAACTTATATGTGAAAAATCAGGCGATATTGAGAACATTCGTGCTATATATATATATATATGGAAATGTATTAGATCCCGAATAGAATATTTCAAATCAAATCAAATCTCAAAACTGCTGAACAAAATGAAGCCTTCAATACGTGGTATTTGGAGTTTCCCGATACATGTGAAATGTCAGATTCGGGAAGTTTCTGGCGGTTATCAATTTCATTGCAAGGCAATTGTTGTTGAATATGGAACCTTGTTTTCCATAACTGGTCATTTCCATTAATTCGCTAATTATTATTGCGAATAATTGAATATCACTCAGATTCAAGCGGTTAAATTTGATAGTGTAGAAAAGAAACGTTTTCGTCCCCAGGCAGGAGAAAGGAATTCTCCCGACCCAAGGACCAATTTCGCTATACTACATTCGCTGGACCTATCCAATGGTGGCATAGTGACCAATGAAGTCCGTGTACAGGAATTGAAGTCCTTCTGGTTATACTTCGCCCTTTTGACTTAAACCTGTCATATAATCAATGATATCCATCTCTTTTAAGCAAGAGTTGATGGACATCTCGCAATTGATACTTGATCAAATATGCCAACTATAACAGCTCATTTGAAGTGTGAAACTATTGAACTATTAATTTCATTTGTGGGATTGGAATCGGAGATATTTTCCCAATTCTATTATTCGGGCACGTATACTGACTGCTCTGTGAAACTATTACACGTTTCACAAAGGTTTCACACACCATTAGGGAAAGATGTTGTACTGCACTTAAATATCATACCCGGGGAATTGAAAAGGGTATTTCGATAGTACTTTTAATATAAATTCATGATAACTTTGCGTATAATTCTTTCCACACATATTTAATTGGTTTTTCTTCGCACTTTTTAAAATTTACACTGTACACTTAAAAAAATATGTACGCGTTCAGAATATACCACCGAAGCCAATATTGGCTTCGGTGGTATATTCTGAATGACACGCGTACATATTTTGGTTTTATGGTTATTGTAACCATAAAATGATGAACATATTAAATTGATAGAACTGTTTTCGTGGATATGTTAAACAGTACGTGTCCATCGACAGCTCGAAACCAATTCTAAATGTCTTAATCCCATCAATTGTGGCCGTCTGTTCTAGTTTCCTGCGGGAATTAAAGACACTCCTTAATCCCGTGCAGACACGTTTAGATTTGAATGTTAATACTTGCGACGGATTATCCCCACTAGCCAGTTAATTGAGAGGGTTTGGGGCTCCCCCATGACATAAAATTGACTGATGGGTTTTATGTAAGACGTCAACTACAAACCTCGGGGTGACATGGAAGCTTTATGTAGCTTGACCTCTTGACACCAGAGGTTAATTAATGCTTTAATCCAAATAGAGAAATCTCCACAGATCCCATTCACCAATTTCCCCCAACGACCCCTCACACCCCCGTATGTTGTATGGGTGGATGGAGGCAACGTTTCATCACCATGCATAGCAGCAACTCGTTAAATCCCTGCGTTCATTGTAAGCGAGGATTCCATCAAGGGTACTTGAACATGTGCAGATGCTCTATGTTACAGAGATAAGTTATAATGTATAGAATATATGCTGGTAATACAATGATCAGTTTGTGCTCGCGATTGTTCAAAATCATTCTTTGAAAAATAAATTTATAAAAAAGGCCTGGGAGATGGACCACACAGAAAGGTCGCACTAACTAAATGATTATACAATTAGCTAAACACATAGAAACATAAACGAAACTGGGGGAATATATCTTCCGATGAGAAGGAGACTTTGACATTTTCAGTCAAGCTCTTTCTTTCACTGTCCCACTCGTGTTGACATTTTAGCCGAGTTAACAACAACTTGTACCATACCACCCATGCCTCCGTTTACAGCTGCCTAGCCACAGGTCCCGACCGCAGAGTCAACCACCAAAATACATCGTGCCAAGACCTTTATTTATGGCGGAGTTACTCCTCTAGGATAGAGTCAGATGCTCATAGTTTGTACCTAAGCTAAATGTTATGGTCATTGTGTAACAGATTTACCGGTTATTCACAGTCCCTAAATGGCAAGCTTTCCTCCCACAGAATATCAACTTGAATTATAACATTTTGTTACATTGTAGGGTGCCACTATTAATCAGTTACAACTAGTTGTATGTGCTATAGAAATGCTACGTATCCTCGAATTATGAAGACTTTCCTCCATTAAATTTCAGCTGTTTTTTTTATAATAATGTGTTTATCCAAAATAGACCGCTTTGACAACTGCAGTTGATATATAACAAAAATCGAAGATACCAGACACTACTTGACCTTTATATATAACACGCATTCATGAACATGATACAGTACTATACATAGAACAAACATTGACTGGGCTAATATTAGTTTTATGAGTTCTAAAACGCCCACCACTTCCTTACGTTTAAATTTTCATTACGTTTAAATTTTCATCTTTCTTTTTTCATTCAACTTTCTAACAAGAGTAGAAAAAATTAAAATGTCAAAGTTTCCTCAATGATAATATCATTGTGGAAACTTTGATATTTTGATTCAATGATATTATTATTTACTTATATGGAAAGACGCTGATAAAATATCAGAATCCAGGATAAAGCCAGAAACGATACTTGCTAATGGTTTTTTTTCTCAACAGTGTCGAGTGTCGGAGTCTGACGAGGATGAAATTAATTGATAATTCGAGCCTTTAGGAAGACATTCAATAAGAAACAATAAACGACCCACAGATATGGCCATACGCATGCACTGGAATCTTACGCCGCAGATATCCAGTCAGAACCTAAGTATTTTGAATTAAGTTGAATTTATTGTTCGTCGTGTCAGAGAGGTGTTTTTGTGATGCTCTAAAGTGGATAACTATCTCAAATATTTCGGCCGAATGACACACGCATGTTGACATACGCCACCAACCGATTTGAACTCCATTCCTGCCGTGTGCGTCATTAAAACGTCGGAGATATCCCTATTTCTCTTATCAAGGATGGTGACGTTAAAATTAGTTGTTGATATTATTAGGCATCGTCATAGTTAAGTTTGGCTGCTAGAACTTCAACTACAATCCCAATCGTTAAAGAGTATATTTCCTGATGGTATGGATGTTCAAATACTATTTGTTTTAACATACCTTAAATAATATCATAGGATTTTGCGGGGACTTTACACAATCTGTTATAATTTAACTAATTGGTAATGTTTTCTGTATCATTTAAAGCTGCATTCTCAGCTTAATCGATCCAAGAGTTTTTTTTTCAATTCTTTCTTTCGTTCTTTCTTTCTTTTTTTAATCCTTAGCTCTGTGGAATGGAATATCTCAATACTGAAATTGAAAATAAAGACATTTTAGTATTTTCTAGTTTTCAGGAATGTATGACTTGAACATTTCTGTATATTGCTCGTCCACAGTGGCAATTCTGGGTCAAAAAGATTAATAATGCAATTTGGGGGCCTCTTGTACCTATCTAGGCAGTGTTGAGGATTCTCTAAGTTTATGAAGATATACAAAATAGTGGGATTCCAGTCTACACAGAAATGAATAATTTGGGAGACTTTTGATCTTTCAGATGGTTCGGGAATGAATAGACCACAAAAAAAAATTGACGAAAATTTGTTGGAAATAAATGATTAATTAAACAAATTAGAAAGCTATTCAGATTAACGTTTTGGGCACAAAACAAAACGTTCGCCATTCTTTTGATTCGCTGGGGCCATGGAGTTATTAGTGGTAGCCTACTGGTTGTACTGATGACATTAAAATGCGCAACAAAGGGAATCGCGACTTTCAACAGGACATACAGAATACAGAGAGCGCGTTCAGTGATCTGTTGCTCAATTCCATGTACAAACCTCAAAGGGCCTTTTTCTGTCCTCCTCCTGTGAAAATCAAACAAAAGATCGAGTGCAAGAGGGCACCCCAATCTGTAAAACCCTAGCGGACAACACTTCAATCAAAGAGCTCCCCATATCGTGGAGCTGATCAAATTTCTCCCCTGGTTTTATTTAATTTGCAATCTCAGGGGGTGATCACTCCAGGTCCAGATCCATGCTGAAAGGGACTACCATGGGGTTTGTTCCTTCAGAGCACAGCACCAATAAAGGGCCTCCTTCAATCTTCCCTATTTATTCACTCCTGACCCTTGCCAATAATAACTACTCAGTGTACTGTCGGTCGACCAATGGACACAGTTTATTTGTATGACAAGAAGACCTGGGGGTTGTTGCTCGAATCCCCACTGAAGACGAGGGATGCAATCGGAGGCGGTGAAATGTCTTTCTCATCAGAATTGTTCACCCAAGCTCAGCAAACAAAGCTTACTTGTGCCATGTCTGCCGGAGACCCGGTCCCCTTGCATACACAGAAACGTCCCAAGAACTGCAAGCTCAACATGACGAGGTGATCTTTCATTGTCTTGGGCGCGGATCGTTCTCAATGCCCATTACCCCCTGGCACTTCCATCCCGCCTAATCTAATATTGCCGCCTGATAATTCGATCTGGGGCGCGCCCGGCAAATATGGCTACCAAACACTAGGCCTGCGCTTCAAGTGGCTCCATTGACACAGCACCCAGGGCTTTGACCCTCGTAAAATATTGATGCTATTCATAAACTCTGAGCCACCGTCACAATCCTCTGTGTGGTCCTGCTACACCCGCTCCACCTCTACCCTCATGCTCCTCTTCCCATTCCTTCTCCTTCACCTCCTTCTCTTCCTCTCCTCTCTCCATCACAAAACTAAACCAACAGATCACTCCCCCAATAACAATCCTTCAAATCCCACAACCCCCACGTCCAACATTGCTCTGCCAACTCACACACGGCCCCCACGACCGACACAACAAGTTGTCGTTGGCTGTGGCTAATTCCTTCCTTGCGGATGGCAGCGGCAGGTTTGGTTGTCATGGCACCCATCTGTCTTCTTTATGTTCCGTCCCCATGGAAACTCCACTGGGCCAGAGTCATCTGACCAAGAATAAGCTAGGAGAAGCTCGCGTTTCTGGGGGAGTGAGTTAATCCAAGTTGAGGAGTGTTGACTTAGCAAGATGGTTGGTAGAGGGAGGCTATAGAGAGAAAGAAAGAGAGAGGAGAGGGGGGAGGGTTTCCTTTTTGAATCTTCTTCACGCGGCGAACATTTCACGACGTGCACGGACGTACGAGTCTTTGCGCGGTGACTGTTTCATGTACTGACAGCACGTTTTGGATTAACAAGAGCATCACTAGGGGTCATCTTTGGTCGCAAGAATGGGGCACGAGGCAATATCTCAGCCTCGGTAAATAAGGACTTTGCAAGAGTGGGTATATAGCTGAGACTGCTGGCATATTAGTTTACTTCAGAGCCTGAAACACTGCAGGGAGAGATTACTCTTTCGCTGTGTGACAATCCTTATTCAAGATTCCTAATTCCTATTGGTATTACGGCCAGAAACCACCCTGTCATTCATTCCATTCGAATACATCTGCACTAAATCTTTGCTGACATCAATCAAATCGGGGAGGATATTCTGGGGCTAAACGTCTTTAGTTCAATAAATGTTTAATTACCAATTCTACAATCAATTGAGAAGCTGCTTCCTTTTTTGAGTGGATTATTATGTTTAGATCGTAAAAATAACAAATACCACAAAGGGTTTAAGCCCGGCACTTGAGTTATTGCCTGGGATTCGATAATTAAAGGTGACATTCGAATAAGCATTATTTTCATCTAAGGAACCATTAGGAGAGCGTGGGAGACATGGACAGATTGAAATGGGAGGACGGCGCGTAGTAATTGTCCCATGAAAAATGATCAATCTCCTTCAATGTAATTCTCATATCAATCTCCCGCTTAACAATGCCCAGAAAACTCATCCACTAATCTAATCAGAATTTTCAGATGTGTGTTTTTTAAAACTCAATTTGTTTTCTCCCATCAGGTCCAATTAATCCGCAGGCTCGCCCTATTAGGGCGCTGCACCGCAGATGAATCAATTGCCTGTTCCCCACATGACACGTTTAGTCTCGCCAACTTTACAATTCATAGCGCGCAGATCCATATTTATCCGCCGGCCCAGGAACATGGATACTCTGGGCTTATTGTGTCATGTTGCTCTGATCCGGCCAGTTCGGGAACTGGATCCTCCTGGATTGGCTATGATCCATGTTGGGGAGGTTTGTAGGGCTTGTAGGGCGGTGGTAAACTACCGTCATGACACGTGTAATCTCTGATGGAATGAATGTGAGGAGCGCCTGTTTAGCTATAGTAGTTATATCCAGCATAATACTGCCACCACAATATCACCGCCCTCCTCCCCCTCACAGTTAAAGGCACTCAAATATTTTAGTAAAGTTGTCTCATGATCTGTGAATACTAGATGGTAATGGCTTTCCTGAGAAGATGAAATATGACAAGCCTGTTCTTTCCTCCTTTCCAATGGCAACGTTAGGTGAAGTTCTAAAGCAACTCCCTTGATTTAATTTTATCAGCATTTCAATGAGACGTCATTTAAATGAAACCATATCATACAGGCAATACCATTTCAATCAAGACATTCTTCATAATTATAACTGACCAGAATATAGATAAATCGGATAAATATGGTTTACTATACTATTCTTGTCAGGTCTAAAGTTGAGATTGGCCCATGAGTAGCTTCTACTTCGTTTACATATATTTTATCAATCACTACAATCTATTCTTACAATCAACAGTCCACATTATCTCTTAAGAAATAGTTTAGTGAAATAAGACACTCCTGAAAATGCAATCCCGGTCAAAGGATATATATTTCAGATATTAAATTAAGCCAAAGATCCAGTTCTTTTATCTTTTCTTGCTGGATTGCAGATCTCAATCCGAAATTCCGATTGCAATAACTAAGCCCAACTGACCAGAGGGCCTGCACGGTTTTGACAGTAGCCAACATAAAATCACCCAACCATTGCTATGATGAATAATTTTAATCACACAACCAATATACAACCTAATCTGTGGAAAGGTCCAATCGTAAAACGGTCAGAATAAGTCATCTGTGAATGGGCCAACGCAGCGTCCTACTCACAATACCCCACACTTTATTTGAACACTAAAATATCCCAAAGAAAGAGCAGGCGATGTTTTGAGGACTCCTTTTTGAATGGCCTGAAGTTTTCATGGACGTTGTCTGTGATGGAAAGCTCTGGGTTAGGACTGACTCACTGGGTCAAGAATCTAGGTTTAAGGGCAGTAAAACGCACATAAAGCGATAAGGATGCAACTGGAGAAATTGGGAATTAATTAAGGACGTGTACAGGTGCAGAGGTCGGGTCAGCTAGGCAGTAAATCGCCAGTATGTGTTGGGAACTGCAGAGAGGACAGCGCTCTAATGGCCAGCCTAATGTCCATGTCTCTATGCTCTCCCCCTCTCTATTGAACATGGTATAGTCCGTAAAATATTGCTTGGAATTTCCGCTGTTGCTGTTCCTTCTTCCTTATGGGAACCTTCAGCAAGGATATAGCAATAGTGGCCACAAAAATACTTAGATTATATGTATTATATATCAATGTATCTTTTATATAATAGGCCTACTACTTAAGGAAGGTTTACTACATTACTTATATACCAGGGTAAGTATATCGATACTAATTTAGAAACCATTCCCACAGGCGTGTGTCCATTTTCAGGACAAACAACTTAGCAAGAAAGAAAAAGTCCAAATATTATCGATAAACAGAAAAAATAATCATTTATAATCATAAGGCCATTCGGCTATATACTATATCGGTGACATCCCAGATTCCATTTCTATGATAAAAGCTTGTCACCGAGTGAAATTATTTCTCACATGTTTTTTCAAGGCCTCAGCATCCTCCAGGGCTTTTTTATATTCTGTGGCAGGACATTCCAACAAATCTTAATTTAACAAATAGACTCCTGCTTATTGACTCTTTTTCCAATTTACGATAAGTAATCTTTGTGGGTCTCTCATATTGTACTGATGGTTTGGCCGTGCTGCCAAAGTCATTGAAAACCGGGAAAATACTTAGAAATCTGTGATTAACATCTGCGTATTGAGTGCGCTATTTGGGATAATTGCTGTCATAGTTTTAATAGGGAATTTTATTTTTCTTCGCGAATCACGTTCTTTTTCTTTACTAGTCACAAAAGAATTTGGGACTGGACTGCGTCATGAATCAACTATTTGAAAGAGCAGCCATTTAGTAAGCCCTTAGCCCACAACACAACACCCTCCCACCGTCGACCCACCCTGAAGTAAGAAGAGGATGAAGAGAAGAAGAAGAAGAAGAAGAAGAAGAAGCAAAAGGAGCTAGATGCTGGAAAGGTGCCAACATTTCAGCAAACAGAGTCCTATCGCCCCCAGTGTCCACCATCACACCCTGGAAGACTCCGTGATCAAACAGACCGCCCCTACACCTCCAATATTAGCCTTCTCCATTAAACCTCCAGCGCCAACATTTTAAATGATTACCATCAGTCCTGGAGGCACTAGGCCCTGTCCCTTCCTGCTAGGGTCAGTCCAGAGAGGCCCACTCAAATAGAGGGTCATTTCTGCTGAAGGAGGGCTGGCCTCTCGTTAGCCCTACTTACAATGCCACCACCAACAGCCCGACTACCAGGCCATTTTCTCACTACAAGCCAACACTTAGGTTTTTCCTTGCTGACCGCCCAATATGCCCAACTTAAGTAGCAATCAGAAGAATTTGTTGTTGGATGAGGACAAGGGGCCTGTGGTTTTCTGACTGCCCCTCTTTACCTCTTGCATGCTTGCACGTACGTACCAGCCATCGCCAGATGGATCAGCTGGCGTTGAGAGCAATTTCTCATTTACGTGATTCAGGGCAAGAAAGCATCGTGAAGGTGGCAGAAATGCCAAATTACAGCCCGCTCCTGAAACTATCATTTATCCTGGGATGATAATTTACTTAAGTAGGATCGAAAGCTAAGATAAGTACCGTGGAAATTTCACCCCTACATGGCCGAGATAGAGAAATGGGCTGCTGGTATAGAAAATTATTTAACCAGATCGAATAGCATATCTGAATATTCTTCCTTTGCAAATCAGATGAATAAACACATATCGATTCGCATTATTTGAATCCCATGAAAACTAAATCCAATCGCAGGGGTGGATTGTTCACTCCTTCAAATGTTCCTGTCCAATGATAATATTATCGTTATCGAGGAATATGCCAAATATTTTAATTTTGGTTGTTCATTTGGCTGCAAGAATAAATCCCCTGTTTAATCCGTCGCATTATACTTTACGGAGAATAAAAGCTTAGCCTCCAGTACCAAGCCTGCACAAACGGCTCGATTCCATGCCGTGGAGTTAGAATGTAAATTTGCCTCAACAAATAGAAGGCAGGTGGCCGGATAGGCATCTTTATAATGTCTGAATATTTAATCTGGGAGCTGTGAATAAGCTGATATTTGTAGTACAGAGCTGTGTCAACAGACAGTTCCCTTTCATTAGCGCCGGTAACCTAGCCATATCATTAATGCATACACAAAATACAAATTTACTCTCAACTCCCAAAGGCACTTGGGTGACTAGCCTTTTAGAAATACTACATGTTTGAATTTAGCATTATGTAATAACGGCTCACAATATCTTTCGTGTTCCACTGCACTGGCGACGAGTGATTAAATATTTAATGAAAGCGGCAGAGTAGATTTATGTAATTAACGTCGGATCATCAACAACAGAAAGACAAAGATGCTCTGAACTGTCTTGGAAATGAAATGGTTGGAATGAGAAAGGCGGATCTCTTATGGAAATAAAAATGTCACAGCAAGAGTAAGGTCCATTATCTTTATGCTTTACAATACTTCATGCCCATTTTTCCCTATTTGAATTTACATAAAGGGAATCTTTAGGTATCCGTATTAGGTAGATCAGTCGTTTTGCAATGCAATAATGGTTATCTAGCTATGCAAGTCCAAGAAATGGTATTTATCATCGTCTGTTGTTCATTTAAAATTTCATAAGCTTTCAGAATCCATCCATTCTGTTCAAAAGGAAATTCTGTCTGAATCCATTTCTAACGGAGAGGAAGCTTGTCAAATTGAGGCCTTCACAATTGGAATTCCAAAAATCAGTGAGATTTCACATTAGCACTAATGTATACACAGATACGGAGGCCCAAATGATTAATATGATTCTGCTTACAAAGATGTACACCGTAATGTCTATACATCTTAACCATAAACATGAAACAGTTGCACCTAAACCAGCAAAACGTGATTTTGGACACCTTGAACTAAGTAAGTTGTGGGACTGTCTGTGTACGCGAATGTGGTGAAGGTATACGTACAGTCTAAATGCTATGTGCATAATTACCAAGCCCTCCGTGCCGCCTTAAGTACGAATATTCAGGCGCCAAAAGCTTAACCAAGGATCGGTAGATTATCTCAAACCTAACCCATCTGGCGCTTGTAACTGAAAGGAATTAAATCTCTCCCTTCTTCTCTATGGAGCTGCTGGTCCCAGTGGTCTACACAGAAGGGTGTCAATTGTGGGGAATCCATGGCACGGGTCAAGCGGTAGAGGCGGGGTGGAGTCGGTCTCCCCGGTGGCCATTTGACGGTGATGGGGCCGTCTGATACGGCCGACAGCTTGCACTGACTTGTGTGGCTTCTAACCGGGCTTCCCCCTCGCGCCCTCCATTAGCAGCAGCCACAATTGTGGGGCTTGCCACAGGGCCATGATCTGCCTTGTGGATGTTCACGGAAAAACATCACTCTCTCTCTCTCCTCTCACTCACTCGCTGAGCATTATAAGCGACCGCCAGCTAGCCATCCAAGGGAATGGCCAAGCAACAATAGGACAAGACCACATTGGAGTCATAATATGGTAAGGCTTGACATGTCTTGCTAGCATGGTGCATCTCTACATTCCACACTACGAACCTCTGTGTGAATTCTGATTTAGATGGTGTCAAAGAAAGGATGAACCTATGTCATTACATATGCAGATTCTTGTAGAGTAGTATATGAAATTTGGAAGTGGTACCAGGGTGTGAAATGCATTCAGATAATTATCTCTATTCTAAGTTTCTCCCAGGTACAAGAATCCTGGTCGACAAAACATAAATGAAGTATGATAACATTCAATTTGATGAATAAACAATTTATTTATATCTAATAATGCAAAGTTAATTGAGACATAGAAGTTTACTGCAAATTGCAGGACGTTGGGTTGAATCCATCCATACAGACTGAAGATTACAAAGTAAACCTTCCATTTTAAGTACTTTTCCTCCTTGAAATTATATCATCATTCATCGTAAGCCCATCGCTCATCCTTCTTACAGCTGGATTTCTATTAAAAATACCAAAATTGAGATTGATCCATACAAAGCAACTTCAAGCCTAAGCTTTTCTTTTACTCTATTATTAATGTTAAGGTGACGGGAGGCCAGGTAAAACGCCCTAAGTCCAATAAAACAAAGAAACAACTCCAACCTTGCCTGGCCCCCTATTATAGCGAGGCCACATTTTCCCCATTAGCCTTCGACAGCGCACACAGAGGTCTGTGCCACAAACTGGGGTAATTTCACTCAGTGACAAATCTACCGACCTAGCAGAGGTCTTATCTATTATAATCTATTTCCTTGTCACGGCGAAAGACCTGACAGCGGGCCTCCACGGGCCAAAGCAATGAAGAGCTCGAGACAAATCTACCAAAACTTACTCATGATGCATCTTACCGGCCAGGGACAAAGGCACTATTAAAGGTCGGCCATTGTCTTCTGGACATCTATGAGGCAGATGAACTTCGTTCTCATAAATTTTACATCCACCAATCAAATCTTGGAGACGTAAACTTTACCTTCAGCCAAGAAAGCAAGCACGCTCCATTCGAAGAACAGAAGTCTTGGCTCCCATTCCTAGGTGCTGGAGGCCGCTTTGTTGATATTGTTTTACGCTGGTCATGTTTTATTGCTTTGTAAGAAGAAAAACAATCGAGGCCAAGTTTTCCTGAATATCTGTGGTTTGGAAGGTGAATACCTAGGCGTTTAGAAGATAATATTAGGTCCTGCCAAGAGACTAATCGCCATTGAAACTTTCCTCCTCACAACTTTTGATCCTATAGAGCACGCTACCTCCAAGTGCATACATAACGCTCCGTCGCCCTACGAAAGGCATAGGATATTGTCCTACCAATTTTTTTATTTTATAAATTTGCTTGGGGATGTTGCTCGGTGATAATAAAAAGATTCAATAAATAATTGTTTAACAAATGATTCATTGCATAATGATATTTGTAGGAATATGAAGGGAAACTTATAAGTCCTATGAAATAAATCTAGAGATAGAAATGTTTTCCTAAACCATCCCCTTTTTCCACTTTGTCAGGAGAATCGAGACAACAATGGAAAAGGGAAATTACATTTTAATATCCTGATACTCACTTTCGAATTCCTTTGGGATGTGTTTCATTTCGCTCCCCACCCACCCACACACACGGATATATTATCTATGGGTAACGCTCATTCTCATTTTATGCCTCCTAGTAGAGGATTCTACTATAGAATTTTAAAACATTCGCTCGGGGATATTTTCACTGCCAATAAATTTTACTTCAGTCTACACATCTTTTTTTATGATAAACAGTTTGATTTATTTCTATGTCATATAATCGGTTGAATATCCCTGTTTGATGATCGATATCTGAGAATGAGTATCAACATTATACTGTGAACGTTTTGCTCTTGTTTCGCTATCTATTTCCACTTTCTCATCAAAAGCTCCCTCTTGGCTGCCAATGTCTAATTGCATGACAGTAAGCATTTAGCCTAATCGCCCATCGCCTCTAGATGGGGGCTGCGTCCTAGCACTAAGCCTCCTTTGTTTTAAAGTCTATCCCCTCTCCCGCCTCTCTTGCAAGTAACTTTAAACCCTTTTCACCCACTTGAATTTCCCAGAGTTGCATTATGAGGAATACAAGAGAAAGTGGGAACGGCAGCTGTCTTTTTGAAAGTGCATCACTGCAGGGTTCATTAAAGTTGGAGCGACAATTGGCGAGTTATCCTTTCTAAGTCTCCTTATCTTCTTATAGATAACCACCCAGGATTGCGCGTCAAGGAAGGCCGGGAGGACTGTGAGGCTAGAATAGAAGTGTAATTGTCCTTGCTGACCTTGCTTGGCAGTAGCTTCCATCAGATAGCAAAGGTGTGAGCCAACCCCTGTAACCCAAAGGCCATCCGGCCAGACCAGCGCACCGCCACCTTCCCCTTCCCCCTTTCTCCTCTCCTGACTTTCCATCAGCTCCCCTGACGACCTCCTCCTCCCTCCTCCACGGTCCTGGATGCACGTCTTCTCCCGGTAAGGCCCCTCTAAAGCCCGGTCACATCCAGGGCGACGGAGCGGTCTCCTCCCGGAGTATTTTCTTGCATCGCTAGACTGATCAATGCCGATGTTGTCTGGATGATTTAATGAGAGGAATAATAACTATATCAAGAATCATTTCTGCTATATTTCGATAGAATATATAGTATTGACCGCGATGCAAAAACCAGCCTTGGTTATATAAATCAAGGAATCAAGATAAATTACCAATAGTCACGTTGGTATAACAGGATGGCGATAAATATGTCATTTCACGCAAATAATACAAATCCAACTTTGGTATTATAGTAAAACTTTGATTTACACATTTGTAAAACGAACCTAGTGCATCGTCTGAAGATTGCTTTCGGCAATTTACAATAGAATAGAAATGTGTATATTGTTCGCTCGTTTTCTATTACAAAGAAATGGCACGAGACAATTTTAGTACTGCCATTACGTCCACATGAATAAATACAGGATACGGCCCAATCCACAGCTTTTAGGAAAGGTTTGAGGGTTTGGAAATTTAGTGAAGGATCTGCTAGTTTTGTTTGATTAGAGCTGCACGTCTTGACGACCCAAGACTCATCCGTCCTGGCCGACCCGGGCTGATGATGACAAATGACCGGTCAGAGGCGAGGATAATCGCGGGGATTAACCACTGCAAACCCGCGACCTGAACACTAGGGGGCAGAAACAGCTGGAATTAAAGCCCTTCCTAAATTTGTACATTCCAAAACCGTCTCCATTCGCCACTTCATATTCCCCATTAAGTCTTTTAGTCACAGCCAAAACAACGCGGCGAGAACGGACGAAAATAGAACCACGAATCTGTCTAATTGTCCCTCGATTTGTAAACCTGGTTTGGTTTGTGAATTATGATATATGACATTCGCTTTTTTTCCTTTGGTGCATATATATGTCTAAATGATAATCACAGCTGGTGTAAGAATTCAGTAACATACAGCACAACTGGGACAGAACCTCACGCCTGAGCATTGGTGAAAATAAGCATAGATATTGATTGATATTTTTTAAATAATTTTATTAACGATAGCCATTGTTCTAGAAACTGCCTGGCATCTGTACACGTTGAAAATATTGCAATGAGTGTATGAGTGTATGAGTACAATAGGAACACATACAGACAACACAGAGGGGAAGGCATCCCATCCCGTCCCGCTTGGACATGGCGGCCGTGGTAGTAGCTTATGAAAAGTTGCCATATCTGCGGGCGAGCTTGTGAGTAGTATAGCGACACGGCGGTCGGCAGCAGGCAGTCTGTCGAGCATCAAGGAGGAAGGCGTTATTTTGCTTAAATATTAATGCAACCCTTTAGCTCTAGTTAATTAACCTTAATAAATACTTAAAAAGACAGTATGGTGCTAATTGGGATAAGGGTTTATTTCGTGTATAAATGAAGCTGGAAAATGTATGTTCATAATGCAAAACGTAAAAAAACGATCTCAGATCGCGAGATCAAGGATTCCGGAGTATTGACTGATTTTTATTCTATATCATGTATTCGTTTGCATAAAGGCCTGAATCATTTCTTACATTGTTCTTGATATCATATTATATTTGTATCCGTATGAAGTATTGTCAGTGTATTTGGTAATTTGTGTACGCCTTTAATGTATACGGGTGAATCTTAAATGAAAATACTCAATGGCTGGAGGATGTCCTCCGCCCTGTTTCCTCATCTTTATCCATAACAAATTCCTGGTTCGTTACTTACCATTAACCATCCACTCTGGATATAAATCAGAAATCATTTACTCCTGCAAGAATCATTTAAATGGAGGAATGCCCCCAGAAACGGCTATAAAAGACCCGAGGGCAGTTTAATGTAGGTAGAAAAAATCACTCCCCTCTATGCACCTACACCTTCGTCGCCCTCTTCCCTGATGCAGCGCATGGCAAGATCACATATATATTCTCTTATGCCATTCGTCCAGCCTGATATCAGCATCTTGACCTAAGGGTATTGTATGGTGATTGTGTGTTATCTCATCATTGATAACAGCGCCTATCTCATTACATTTGCCGAGGAACGCCAGGCACCCAGCTGATTGTAATGTATGAGGGGTATCGCCCAGTGGTATGTATACATATGAGGGTTATATATTATATATATATGAAAATATTCTTATTCCTGCTCTATATGATGCTTGCGTACACGAAGGATACAGGACCCTTATATGAGGGCTTGGAGTTTAAAATATCAATCTGTCGACCCACAGATGCGATTTATATAGGCAGAATATGCTGTTAAGCTTCGTGTTCTTGCAAACTTGAACTTGCCTCAATGCTAAGCATTAACTTAATTTGCTTTAAAGTGACCTAGATCTCATTCTTAGGATCCCTCTCTTGGTGGATTGCAGTTTAGCAACATTCCACATTCCCAAAACCTCACAATAGTTACCCATTGACATTAGTATAGAATTTAGTAGTTCTGCATACATTTGATTGAGGAAACTTATCGATATTTGTGGGATTTAATTAGAATAGTAATGAAGAAAGGAACCCCATTTACATGTAAGCCGCATGCATGGAGGTGAACCATGGTAGGAAGTCGCTGGCATAACACAGCTTTCATTTACGAGATGAAGGAAGACAGGCGATATGGTGGTTACGCAATAATCCCTCTCTACCATCGAGATAACATGATAACCAACCGCAGAACGAACCTTATTACGCCTTAAGAAAATAGGTCCGTGCATAAGCAAGGCTCGCGGTATCACTGGAGGCGAGCGATGACGTCACTGCGTTGGTGGGACGGGTCGGTGCTGTATGCCATTGTGTGGTCTGCTGGAGTGAGGCCGCAGGATGTACCATAGGAATCCTGACTAATTGCTTTGCCTTCATTTTACTTCATCGGCTTCCCTTCATTTTGCCTTCCAATTTCAGGGTGTAATGCACTCCCTTACATAGCTGCCATCTAAATAGATATCATTGAGGATACCAGAATATAGACCGCAGGGGTTGGATTTATCCTGCATATTAATATTCTTTGCCGATGAACATTTAATGTGGCTGGTGTATGATACGCATGTGTAGAAACTGATAAATGTGGGAAATAATAGCCGTTAGAGATTTTTATTTCGACCACGTTTGGAAGTCTTCGGCCTTACTTTGTGGCGTCTTCAGCCCCACGCCCATAAACCCCCGCTGGTTCTGAAGCCCATTTAGGAAATATATTATGTAGATTACCTCACCATCCCAGCTCCATTCCCCTAACCCATTAATCCCACCAGTACCAGCCCATGTCCTTACCAACATCCATCGCTAATCCCTGTATGAATATTATACATATGTTTACCGGTCGCCACAGCTCACACCACTCTTAATCCTGGGGCAATCTCCACTGACAAGCAGCAAATCTTGTTATCACCGCCCCTTTCAGTGCCTAGGCAAAGCCATCTCAGATTTAGCTCCTTGATGGTATAACTCATATTGCTGCCCCACACCCAGTAGTAGTCGATAGTGCCCCTTCATCTACAAGTATTAATCCTTTTATAATGTTATATCACCTGGAACTGTGCATCCCCAAGCCGATTGTCTAACCATTATATGATGCAACATTTGAGGTACTTCTGAGGATCAAGAAAAGGTTGAAGAAACAGTTCTAAGAAAAAATTGGAAGGTCCGTAAAATGGGAATGCAGTGCATGAACGTGAAGTGGCGCGAAGGGGGAGAGGGGAGGATGCGCCGAAGAAAGGGGATTGGGTACTATAAGAGACAGTGAGGAATGCACAAGGCGAATCTTTAGTAATATGGTTTTGTTTTTAATCTGAACAAATAGACACTCTATGTTAATACAGGAGCGGGTGGAAGGCTGATAGGATCCAATACACTAGCCGGCAGATGCGATGCCGCTACTGCCAGGGGTGGTGATAATTTGCAAATGGGTGATTTGTGGGGTTGAGTTTGATTGGTAATTTAAAAGGGGCGCTCCGGGGTCTGGGATAACTGCTTCGTTGATGGTTCTGACCACCGGTCAGTCGCAAATATTCTTCTCCTGTGAATGGTAAATGATAATGACCACGAGATGAGTCTAATATGAAAGTCTTCCCCGGGATTGCATTTGTGATGTACAAAGGAGAATAGATTTGCAAATCCCAAGAGCTTCTCTTTATGTTCCAATATAAGATTAAATATACATTGAAAATAGCTTGCTCTGGTTGAGTAAACTATGGCAATTTGATAATCATTATACTAACGATATAGTGAAAAGGAAACCCGTAGTCTCAAGCTGGGTTTGTAAGGAAAACCTATATCTAAAGCGACCATATTAGGCAGTGGTTAAGTATTTCTGGTTGCGCGAACCTACTTCATTGTATGGTGAACGCCCCGGGGGTGACATAGAAACACTAGGTCCTCCGGTGTCATAAGGGCTACACCCGCCACCCTCTCCAGCACCATCTCCATCCATCCTGCCATAGTCCGGGATTACTGGAGCCCAGGAGAAATGGGCGTTTCTGATCCGGTCTAAGACAAGCAGCCATGCTCACTGTAATTGAAATATCCCTTCGCCGTTGCAAACAGCAGGTACACTAAGCAACAAATATCCAACCAGAAATTCATTACTATGGCAAGGCTTTCCACTGGGTTGCTCATGAACCATGCGGGACAGCTGATGGGAGAGAAGCTCCTATCCCTTAATGCTGTAGGCTTCTATGAATGAAGAAAAGTTTGGGCTGCGGTTGCTTAGGCTTTAGATCAGACTTTGCATGAGTTTCTCCTATTACTTAGAATTTACTTATCGTAAGGACTGTTAATAGTTCCGGACCATTGTATATATGTATGTAAACTACTTCCAACTCTAAAACTGTCCCTCCCGAAAAGAGCTGACCATTTCTGATTATTCGACGTCTATTATTGGCAACAGTAATAAAGACTATAGTGGGCATCAGAAGTGCTCCGAAATTGCCCTTTCTGTCGGGGACAAAGTTTAGAACAAGTATCAAAGTGATTCATTATTTTAATGATCAATTGCGACAAGAGTGCATGCTCACATTATTGCAGGCTGAACAATGAATGTATCCATTTGCAAGATCCATTAGGCAGAGCATGGAAACAATATATCGCAGATATAGTTATTTAAAGCTCTTCTGTTCAAATGAACATCAGTGCCAAGCAGGACGTGATTTATGTGATCAAAATGACTCACAATATTGTGCCTGGTCTAATCCCTCTCCCATACAATAAACATAGGGAGCCATCCAGCGTTCCTTTCCATTGCCCAGCAAGGACCTACTCTGCCCGAACCCGGATTACACGGGGGGATCAGATCCCTCCGCCAACTCCTCATAACTCAGCCACACAAATAAAGCAGGAACTGTTCACTTCCAGGTTGAGTGACTCGACCTAAACTCCTTTAGCAGCAGGGGACAGACAGCCAAGCTCCGGCCATCACATCCACCAGTAGAGATTGGATAGTAGCAAAATACAACCCTCGCCTAAGAATATGTATGTATACTGTACTATTACCATGAACCCCAATTAGAAACAGCGAGGAAAGTGAAACCCTTCTGTTCAACAAGCGTGGCCGAAGGAAGCAAACGTCTTCCCCGCTGCTTTGAGACCAAATGTTGTCACACGAAGAGGATCCCCGAAACCCATTTAGAATGAATTAAGATGATGATATTTACCTTTAATAGAGATAATTCTGAGTAGTTTCCAGAGACAGTCGTTGCTAGGGGTACTGAGATTACAACTGGATGGAATAGACGCACCGTCTGCACCATTTACTTAGCTTTCTGTGGCCGATTGAAGGTATGCAAGCTTAATTTGCATTTAAAGGGATTCTTTATGGAGTTGCCTTGGCGACTGGGGCAATCACTTTGACTTTAGTGTCCTCGTAAGTGTGTGACTGGGTGAGTGTTCGGGAGACAGGGGCCATTGGTCTTGAGTATTTCAGGGAGATTTAACTGAGGCTTCTTAGTGTTTAGATCAAACAAGGCTCCTGCTATGTTGCAGGGAAAGGAATTTTATCAGTTATTTCTATATATGTACTCTTTAATCTGTTGGTTATATTGCACATGTGTAGTTTGGCCAAGATATGGAAGCTAGCAGAAGTCAAGAACAGAGCTCAGTCCACTGGAAGGTCCACATATTGGTTACTATGGCAAATGCATATGGAGGATCTGTAATTCCAAAAGGAGCGATAAGTGCAGGGCATGAAGCCGTTTTCAAGAACAGAAACGACAAATTGGATATTAGGCGCGCGGCTGGTGAAATACTTGGTTGTCATTGGAGATGTATGAACTGGAGACAAGAGGACTGGCACGCGCTGCTGATGCAGTTTATTTGTTGGCCATCTTCATTTTCATCGGTATATCACTTGGTGGTGAGCTGCATGCACAGCGCTGATCTATGACTAGTGACCTCCTTACTGCGGTTATCGGGCGCCGACCTGGTAGTTAGTCTCACTCTTTGTTTCTTGCACACTCTCCTGCCTATACAGACAATTGGCTAAATATGCATTTATGAATAGACTTTAGAGGTAACCAATCTTATGAAGGATATACGATGGGAATTTTTAGAACAAGCGGAAGCACCAGGGACTGAAAGTGTACACTGTGTGTATGCATGTAGATGTGCAATATCATAAGTCCAATTGGGCCTTAAGTCTCTCCTTATGGATTGTTGAGCGAGGGACTGAAACGAAGCGCACGTTCATGGCTAAATGTGTAACTGTTGAAGAAGGCGTGGGTGAGTGGATGTATGAGCGAGTGATTGGTTGTATCCGAATCTGTGGGTTCATGCCTAGTTTCAGTTAGCAAGGGAAATGAGTTTTTTACTTAATGAAAAGCAGAGAACAGTGACTATGGCACGGATATAATGTATTAGAATGCAAAAGTATTAACGAGACAAGAACAAACATGGCCGTCGTTCAACTCAAAGATGGTAACGGCTCACTAAAGGTAGAGCAATACATGTACAGTGACATTAAGATCCAAGGCAAGAGAAAAGACAAAAATTCGAGACTATCTTCCTGAACTGATTCACGGATGTTTGTATGAGAATCTTCATTTGGAGCGACAGGTCTGTGGTGGGGAGAAAGGGATGGGGGTTAGGTGGCCAGTGAATTATTTACAGGGCGCTTGCGTTCGTCAGATTGGGGTGAGAGACGACCCAAGACAAAGATACACTCATAAATACTTAATGTAGTGCCCGTAATCTAGCCAGCCTGGGGGAGGTAAGCCACTGCCACATATAGAGTCCTCTTACTCTTACGCATGCCTTGAATCCCGGATTGACTTTAGCAGAGGGCGACATGGAAATATGGCTAGTTAAGGTGTCACAATTACATTATCTGTAAAGGTGCTGTTCGTGCATTTGCGTTAAATGCAGTTCTCCGCTTGTTAGGACTACATATATATATGCAAAGACGCCTTTCTTGAATCACGTTCCCTTTATATAAAAACTTTTTTATTGAAAAAGTAATCCACAAATTATTTTAAGAAAATAATGAAAAACGGGTATATCTTTAAAAGCAATTCTTCTTTGGTGAATGTATAGGGGGCGAGTAAGAATTCATTAATTAGAATTCACTAGTTTTGTTTCTTGTTTTGTATTTGTGTAGGTTATACAGTGGTCTTTGGTTAAAAGAAACACTCTGGGTGCTGGGTGGTATTTAGAGAAAGAATTCCTAATGACCTTGCCATACTACCTCTATTTGGCAATCACCATCCAATGTAACTCCATAGCTATCTTACCATCGGTCCCAACAGGGCTGGAACTTTGAGGCCAACATTAGTCTTGTGGAAAGAACTTTTCACGCCATAATAAGCATTGGATCGGTGGCCATTTGCAATTTTCTGACGAAAATGTGTCCCTTCCGCCCCTCTTGTCCAGTGAATGGTCAGCGCCGGTCAGTGCGTATATGTTCAGTAGTGTTCCAAGCGGTCGCTGTATGGCACCACTGGTGACTGGGGCGTTATCCCTGTTCATGCCTGAGCGATCATGCCGGCACATCGCCAGTGACAGCCGTCAACCACCAAAAACGATTGATTTCATTAAAAATTAAGCACAACTGTCCACCCTGTTCAGCCAGGCAACCCTGATTGCATTTCCAAAGATTTCCACAGCTTTGCTAGTTGCAGAGCAAAGCTGGGCAAGGCTGCTGTAATCTGGTTTGCGAGGCGCTACTATCTCCAAGCCAACCCGCGGCATCAGCTGCGGCCAAAATCATTGCAGCAAGCCGGCCAGAGGCTATTTATGAGTGCTAGTACTGATTGTATTAACGGGGAAAGGAGGGACATTGCCAAGAAGGATGACAAGGCCCTGGCTTGATGTATATACAAGCAGGCCCATACTCACATACGGAAGGGATGAGATGCAGGGCGAGGAGAATTGGGAGGTCGCTCAAGGCTTAAGGAACTTTCTACTGCGAATGCAATCTTGGGGAAATCTCTCTATCGTACGCGTAGAGCACCCATGCCCTTGATTCATTTTACGTTACCCGACTGTCAAGTGTTTTACATACTTCATGGAAACATGTAAATATAATTGGAATATGTCAAATGTATCAGCGCTATGTAAAAGTGCCAAATTGAAACGCAATGCATTTCTGCAAAGTTGTGGAATGGAAAGACATGCTATCGGCGCACGAATAATACATGTCTGTACAGTATTGGATGCAGTGTGGGATATGGCCTCGCACCTGCCAGTCATGCCCTATTACGACAGATTGCAAGAGCCCATTGTCGGCCCATCGGTAAAGGATTCTATTTCAAAAGGCAGGATTGCACTGCTAATCCCCTATTATCGTCTCCTCCAACTCCTCCTGTATCAAGCCCTATGATCAAAAAGCTGGGGCGCATCCCCAACAATCTGCATCATAATCCTCCCATCTAATCCACATCCAAAAGATCAGTCGCCAGGATTAGCCTCTTGTGCCCTGTTCCAACATGACCCCAGAGAAATATTCATAAGCAGAAAATCCCCCCAACAATAGTTCGCTCTCCCACTTACTCACATTCTTCTATCTCTCTGTATTTTGCCGTCAGTGGTTGGGGGGTATTGTATTTGCAGCGGGTCTGTTCTCTCAGTCTCATTATGTACAGAACTGCTTGTACTGCGGTGACGCGGCGGCAGAACAAAAACACACTCACCAACTCTGAAGTGATCGCGCAACATGAGCGCATTCAAATTTGAGGGCTGCGCAATACAGAGATTGCGATGTGACTGCGTCCGGGATTGCGATGAATACAAGTTATCATTAGGAGTTCAAATATATGTACACACCTTCATGAGGCGAGCTGCAGATGACATTATCTATTTCAGGAGGACATTAAAGAGCATGATTGGCCACGAGACAACACACACAAAAAATCTGATATTATATCACATATTATTTATTCCGATTAATTCATAGAATAAATTAAAATATTCGACCGATCTTAAAAGTACCTATCAATGAACGAGAATGACCATGACTGAAAGTAATAGATAGTGTTTGAGGTCAGGGTTGTCAGGATACCAATATGAATTTGATTTAAACGATTAAACATGCCATATAACATGACAACGCCACATTTATTTATCGTCCTGTATCATCCTTGTTGGATCATTGTGCCTCACAGGGCTCATATTTCTGAGGGCAAACCATTCGACCTTCCTCTTTTCTCGCCTCCCTTACTCACTTCTCTTCCCCACTCCATAAAATACATCTGTCAGTTTTGCAGGGCGCCTAGTCTGAACAGCTTTCTTATCCAGCACTCCCCGCCGGTCGGCCAGAACCCCCAGCGGGTGGGGCCTGTCAACCCCCCTTAACCCCACTGATTAATTATCTAGTTGTCACTTTGTCCACTAGGTTACGCTTTGTTTGCATAATACCCCCCAACAGCCAGTTAGGACGCCCCTTTGGGCGGTCCAATCATGTGGCATATTTCACGGCTCGGCACAGGCATCAATACATCATCGCTGTCCATCGGCAACAAATTTGTGAGGTGTTTAAGCAACCTGTTCTCTGCCCGTTTACTGTCGGTGTAATCCCAATTTATTGAGTAGTTTTAGGCAGATTTAGTGTGAGATATAGGAGTTTGTATTTGTTATTACCTTGTTTGTTCATTAGTTATTTTCATAAGATTATCCACTTTTCTTTCACCTTGTCTCATTGATATACCAAGGCTATAAATATATTAATTCTTAAATGGACGATTGAGACTCATCTATTTTTATTTGTTTATTTAGAATTTGTATACAGCCAATCTACAATAAAATGACAGTTAAACATAGACAGGCATGGACAGTGCACAAAGAAAATTATGATCAATGGATGTCATGCACATATGAGGATAATAGGCTCACGGGTAATAATTCAGTGCAGAATAGCCATGGTCTTCCACCGACTGCTGTGTAGCAGCAAAACTACTCAAAATCAAGTCAAAGTTGAAGAATATAAAATCGAGTAAGGTGAGAAAAAAGTACAAATTTAGGATAAGAATAAAAGGTATGATTGGTTAGGGTGGATTTGTTTTGATTGGTTTGGACAGCTTGAAAATACAACATGCCAATATAGAAGCCCCGAAATGTTCTAATAATAAATAAAAATTTCTCCTCTGGTATATGGTGATTCTCGAAAGAAGCCAGATTTTAAAAGACAAAATGTAGTAGTTAAAAAACTGAAAATGTCAAGTTAAAATGTGACATGAAGACCGTCGTTCAGACTTGGCCTAATTTGTGTTGTGTGGGAGGGAGAGGCAGTTACTTTAAGTAGTTCTTGGCCATTGTCACTATCAGTTATCCGTCTGCCCGCATGCACGAGGTCCCCTCTAACCCCGGCCTGCCCCCTCCCGGCCGTTATGAATTATGAGTCGTGTAATGGGCCCTGGCAATGCCCTATTAACACAGAACACTAATGTCTTAGAGCTAATGACTCAATGAGGCAGCTCCTGTCTATTGCCTCTCCATCATTGTTCTGACAAGCACAATATGGCCGTCACCTTAGCGCGGCCGTCTTGAGGGCCACTTTTAGTCAATTTCAACCCTTCCCGCTCTGACCTTTTCTTGGTGAACTCTTTGGGGATGGCCGTACGATGGAATATCACTTTTCAGTCTGGAAATAAACATCCAAGTTTACAAAAGTGTGTATGTTGAGATCGAGTGCATAGCTCCTCGACGCTATACTCCTCAATCAACTTTTCAATATAGTTAATATATCACTTAATCATGATTCTTCATTCATACTTATTAGTGTTTGTGTTGTTGATCTAGTTCTAAGGAAATATTTACTCTTCTTTCTTTCGACAAAAAGCCATTGGTGGCACGTGCCTGCAGACATGTATCGTAGGAATCCACCAATTTAAACAGAGCAGTTATAATTGAACTCATAGACATTTCCTGACCAATCCAACACTATGAAGAATGGTATCATTGACATGAAAGAATTGGCTGCTTCCAAGTGAGATAGCTGCATCTATTCATAAAGTCTCAGGAGAAGGACAATTGCCACAAACAACTACACTTGGCCCTGCCGAGCTTTACGGTGAATGAGGCGCTCAAGTGTAATTTGAACCCAGGCTGCCAAATTGAGGTCAACATGCCATTATTGGGGTCGCATGGATAATGACTCTTCAATTTCACATCTGATTATATTAATATGCACAAAAGCTGCCATTACTTGAGATGGAATTGCCCTGCAAACAGATGGTCCCTCCATAAGTACTCATTTTATAGTACAAGTTCCAGTGATTAATGTTGACTATTTTCATGGCTGATGCGGTGATGGTATATTTTTCCGGATGCATGAAGCACTCAAATACATGATTTGTTGTCTCGCGATTTTCACAAAATATCAAAATTTGAAAGGCTATTCGGGACAATTTAAAGGCTCTGACAAAGTTCAAATCGGTAGAATTCACTAATATGTTCATACAACGATTTAAAATTTGTATATACAATGATGCAATTTGACACAGAAGCGCCACCTACCACATCCTTCCCTCATCGTGAATATGAGGTAGTAATCCCATACACTTATGAACTACTACAGGAGGTTGAAAACTAAAAACTAAATATCAATCACAAAGAGACACTTGGGCTATGACAAATCAAACACTGTATATTACTTTACCACCGCACGGTACAGTAAATTCCATCATTATTGTTTAAGGATGTCACTATCCTTTTCTGATGTTGTAACTGTATAAAAAAAAGTATTATTATACATATAGCTGAGAAATATTGGTAAGTATGTTCAATAAGATTTATTTAAAAATGAATGCATGTATTACTGTATACTTATGTATGTTCTCAAGGACACTGGTGGAACCAGTAGGTTCAAGAAGTGGTGTATGCAAACACAGCAGGATCTAGCCCCAAATTACCTATTCTACTTGATAGAGCCTGGCTGGACCGTTAATACCTTTATCAGGGCGCTAATCTGCAGTTAGTCCTAATTCACGAGGCCCTAACTAACGCCACCAGCCAGCATGGAGCAGCGTCTTTTCACGCACCAGATTAGCTTGTCAATATATGTCATCCTCAGCCAACAAAGGATGTCGCTGTGCCCCTTCTCTGTTCTATACTAGAGAGCTTGTATATACATATATATATGACTCTCATATATTGTGCATTATCAATCAACTAGACACAAATAAATCGAATTATTGATTACCTTAAACAAGGTACATCGTGTCTCAGTCACTCAAAATCAAGGTCAAATTGGCTGTGATAACTATCCTTATACATTACATTATAACATAGGTGTAATGTTGTTTTGATGTAAAATGCCAAGTTCATTGTGCGGATCCTATTTGTTGGACGGCACAATATCTTCCCAATACACGCCTTGGGTTAAATACTGCATTGGCCTATCCCGAGTCTCTGTGCCTGTGCCAATGTCCATTTTTCATGTACTACTTACTTTGTTTGCTATGCTGGACAGGTCGCCTTGAGAGTGGATTCTCTGGCTTGACGAACGCGCCGCGGTGCATTCAAGTCTGGGGCACTTCTTCCTGGCCTCTGTCTTTTGTGGTTTTTCTATATTTCATGTCATCTAACATTAATGGTGGCTGCGCATCGCTGTCAGGAAATAAACACAAAAGAGCCGCACAGACGACATTCGCGGTTAGTTACGCGCCAAAGTGCTCAGCGACCTTGACGAAGTGCCAAGGTCGTTATTGGTGGCGGTCGGCGGGCCGATGGCGCGTCGCGCATAAGCTCTACGAATCTTTCATCATTTAACCCAATGAATTATATCTAAGGCGCTCTGGTCATTGGCTTACCCAGTGGAGCCGTCGGCTCTAGGCCCCCCGGCCCGGGGGCCTCAATAATTTAGGAAATTCTATAACTGCCCCGATCCTGGACGGATTGAGTGAAATGCCATGAAATCCTTCCGCGAATTCCAGGAAATCTGGCTGCGATCCGTCAGGGGCCTGCTGGCGCCCCCGTACACTGGCTAGCAGCACTAATGCATGGATATTAATTTTCTTCATCAGACGGGGCCTAATGCGCAGTGTAAGTCTATCTAGTTTTGCGGTCGACAGCATTAAACCATACGACTTTCCCCCGGTTAATTGCGTGATGTCCGAAGGCTTCTAATGTTCTACCAGTTCTGCCTTATTGCCATCGCGCCCAATTTATTTCCCAAAATGTAATTTCCAAAGGTCTCTGCGAACCCACGCGAACGTGTCTGTTTTGGTTTACTATGACTTGATTTATTTCTACTGGATAATGACGTTCGCTGTTTTTAAAGACTACAACAGCCCTCATAAATACAAGTGACGTATTCATAAAAGTTTTCAACCAATACTTTTCAGGGCACACAGGGAAATGGAAGAAAGGGAAAGAGCTCAGTTTACATTAAGCATTAAATTCAGAGGCAAAGTCCCAAATCCTTTCTGCTCCTTCTAGCACTCCTTCAATAGGCCCCGGGATCTTTGATACGGGTACAAAACAAGATAAGTTCAACATTCAGCGGCCGCAATTTAATAAGACTGGTGTCTTGGTGAGAGGGACACAGCCCCTGGAGGCCCTCCTGGCTTCATCTTCCATCCAAGCCATTCTCCTGGAGCTAATCCGTTCGGCTCTCCCCGTTGGTTCCTCCGCGGTGTTTATTAAGCCCAACATTTAGCGGGGCGAGACCTGAAGCTGGTCTCGCTGAATGGCATCGATATTGTCTCCATGGTTCTTCATGTCCCGGATGTGATTGGTGCCTCAGAGACCTCTAGGGGCATCCAGTGGTACCAGGTGATGAAGACAAGAACGGACATCCAGCAGTTACCTAGCAACGGGAAGGAACGAACCGAGGCTTCGACCCGGGACCTAAGCGGGTCCCAACAGTGCCCTTTGCTATTATTTATCCCCATACTGCGCCAAGGCGCGCCAATCAATTAAAGAATAATGAACAGTTTAAAGAAAGTCACAAGATAGCCGACATTAATTTAGCTTGGAGCTTCTTTGGCGAGATTAGTTACGGGGTATATACGGAAGGGCGCCCACTAACACGGCTCGACCAAGCGATGGAAGCAGCGGTCTCAAAGCAGATATTTTATTTATGGATCACTGGTGAAATCTGGCCATAATTCGGACCAAGTATGTAGTAATTTCAGACCGAATGCGCCGCGAGCTTATGCGATAGTTTCATGTGGAAAATAGAACGGAGAGACGATAGGGTGATGTGACGGGGAGGAGTGGGCAGACGGGATCGCTTCCGTCCCCTTGGGATTCGCCACAATCAACCGAGCAAAATGGAGAGATAGCTGGTGGTGGAGGAGGGTCAACCAGCGGTATATATTTATGCCAGCTTCTCCAGTGTAGGCTGGAGGAGACGAGGCGGAGGAGGAGGAGGAGGAGGAGGGGGGGGGGGCAAGAAAACGAAGCCATCAGCACCGCTATCCAATACTCACTCAAACACGAGCACAGCTGCAAGAGTCGCATGGGCGGGATCCTATATGTTAATGGTGCAAATGCTCAACTCCAAAGCCTTCTGTATACAAAGGGTGTACATATTATTTGAGGTTGATCATGGTTTCTTTGTGGTACGGTAAATAAATTTCAAGGATCGGGATTGGCCGCAGCTGAACAAATAGTAACATATTCTGCACGTATATTAAACCCACGTATATACGTTCTTTTTTATTCACATCGAAATCTAAATTGCCCATGGAGGATTCAGATTTATAGAATGTATAAATAGAAATCGCCCATGCATTCATAACATGCATGTTATAAATGTACGATTTTTACAAAGTTGATTGCGTAATAAGTTGTGACCTTTAAATATTTATTTGTGGCTGGTAACATTCGACTGCAGACATCTTCCAAAACCTATCTTCGCTATCAGAATTGATCAATTCTCGTGAGTACCGGTGTTACGATATGAAGCATTTCATAATGGAATATTGAAGAATTAAATTGAAGATTGAAAATTGTCTGTGGTTTGTTTTGATAAAATACTCATCAGTTAAACGTACCAACATACATACCTCTGGAAATCAGTATACTATATCTTGGATATGTACATGTATGCAATATCATTGGACACCTAAATCCATAATCCCATAGGAAATGTTTGCACCATGAAAGATCAACTATCCAGCTCCAATAAAATTATAAATAACTGTACCGACTTTGGTCTCCTGGAGCTCTGATGCTGCATCAATAACTCCTACACATTTCATTTAAAATACCACACTCTCATCCGGCAACAATTTCGTTCATACAGCGCGGATGACCTTCAAACGTCAGGATGATGTCTTTGATTGGGTTTGACTCTTGCAGCTACGTTTAACTAAAGGACTTGCAAAGAAGTTCCAATGGACCCCTTCCTCCGACGCAAAATTAGTGAAAATCCTTTAGTAAAACGCAGCCGTGCCGATGGCAGGAAGGAGGGAGGGGGCGCCATTGATTCTCTGTCTTCTTATCTCAGCCTCGTTTTAAACTATTGATTCCTGGAGGTCACGTGATGAATGCAAAGGCGGGCGATATTAGAAGAAAAGAAAGGGTGGGAGGGGTGCCATCTAGCGGTCCATGCAGTGGTCAGCATCCGAACAGGGCGAAGATGAGAGTGGAGAGAAGACGATGGGCGGAGATGGCTATCGTTTCATGTCGTTCGTCTCACAGGAGCACCAATGCACTGATTGACTTCAACAGATAGGGGATGCCTCAACCACGCCACAAACACAAAGAGTTCTTACTTTTATTGATTGATCATTTAAGCGAATATAAATCAGAGGGTATGGGGATCTGCTTCTTTGATTAAGGTCAGATATACCGGGGCTGTCGGGCTAGTCGTTCTAGTGTAGACTGTCTTACAATAAAGGCCCTAGTAAGATCATCGATAAGAGCTGAGTCGCAGACCTTTTCCCCCCATTGAAGTGCGGGCTGGAGACAAAGCCTACCAAGGACAGAGGTACCATTTTGATGCAAGAATACAAAGGAATTCAACAAATATTATTGGCACACTTTTATTCAAATTGATCAAATAGAATCAATCATTTTTAACGAAATCATATAAATAAACCACTTGTGTTCGTGATTATATAAGGAAAAAGCGATTCATTGTTCGAAAAAGCAGGCTCTCAGTAAATAATGGTTCGGGCACTTAGACTAATAATATGATGGTCCTAAACCGACAGTTAAATCGTAGGCTTCAGACGAGCTTCCATTGAAATGGAGAGAAACTTCAATTCAATGAATTGGACGATTGACCGAGTCACTGCATGCCAGCAATTCGACCTTACTACGCATCCCAGGTCGGATTATCACGTGCCAGAAAAAGCCACGTGTGAATTGGGGAGGAATAGGTCTCCACTAAACTGAATACCGGACATGACCCTTGACCCAGTGTTCAGCTACATCGGCCGACTTCCGCCACGCGAGGCAGCCTTGGGAACCGCTGTAAATGTGATTGGGGTTTCTTCAGTTCCCGAGGTTCTTGACGAGCTTTAGCAAGTCCTGACCCTCAATCCTTAGGAGCCCTCCTATTGACCCTTTGACATGTGGTCCATGGAGATGCCACTTGGGCATTTTTGAACTTAGATTCGGCTCAGAGGAATGGTTTAATGGGTAAAGGAGGGGAAGATGCGCTGGAAATTTCATGAGTGTGGGGGTGGGGGTAATTTTCCTATTTCCCATTGGTTCCTATATATGTAAATGATTGATCATGTCTAAGATTCGTCGATGCACATAATTTAAAATGATAAGAACTAAGAACATTAGACAGTCCATAATTTACTAACTGTATATAGGCCTATAACCGTCATAATAATATTAATATCAACGTGATAACGGCATTAGTAATGTAATATTAATTTGGTTAGATTGAATGGTTGTTAGGTAAGGTTCAATGAATAGGTACATTTATCAAGAATAAAATCGGTTTTTCATAGTTTAGATAAGCTTCGAAGTTTAAAATTTCCAGGTTTCGCGACACTCGTATCCGCCGTTACGCTCGCTGTTCAGGGCTTGTTGTACAACTGACCACCGAACAGCACACACACATCATTGGGCAGAAAAGTATAGAAAACAGAAAATATGTTCTGTATTAGATAGGCTAGTCAGCGTCAGTAAATAGGCTAGTAAAACGTTAGCGTTTTTATTTTCAGAAAAAAAAAGATTAATAACGCCAGCAAAACATGTTTTGACTTTGACTTCTGAAAAGTCAGCGTTTTCGTTGAAAAAGGGCTGGCCTACATTTTCAGCTCAAAATCTATTTTCTAATAAGTGGAAGTAGCATACTATGTCCTACAGATTACTAATTCAACATGTGTGCGGGGGCGGGGGGCTCTCAAAAAATATGAACCATGCACCCTTTTCCCCTGTCATTATTAATATACAGTTAGTGCGGTTCAAACTTGTAATAATAATAATGTATTCTTTATTTGTCGATGACTAGTGGTTACACGATTGGGGATACACGTCAGATCAAGATCTGGTCTTCCAGTGTATACCGTACTAATGTTGGGTGACTAGCTTGTTTGGGCATACTAGGTTGTGTTTTTAGAGAGACTAGGGGTTGGGTGATTTACAGCAAAATGAGTAGTTTAATATGATATAGACTTTGGGTCTTCGGGTTGTCTTTGGGTATCACAGAAGGTTTACTAGGGGGACTTTATATCAAGTCACTCAGTGTAGGAGATACATAGCTATAAAGGTTTTATACAGAGGTCTAAGAGGGTGACTTTATAGAAGCCACTTCATGCGATCTACCTTGTCCATGCTACGGTAAATTGTTCAGCAGCAGTACGATTGTAGGCGCAGCAAATGTGAAATTGTTCAATACATGCAGTTGAGTGACAGCAAGAGTTAAAGTTGGACTTAATCTTTGACATGTGGGGGTCAGATTTTCAGAAAATGTACAATTCACCTTCACAAATCCTCTCAAATTACACAAATTTCAGACGAAAATAAAGTTAAAAACACAGTTGAACCTAACCAAACAGATTACTAGAATCAATGCAATGCTAAATATACTCGAATGTACCTAGTATTGGTCAAATTGGAGCCTGATTTAGCAGATTTTACTGAATGTGTACAGCTGCCAATTGTACATTTTCTGAAAATCTGACCCATGTATTCACACTTGTAGTTCCTAACCTCGCGTACAGTTCCATCTAAATATTTGTTATGTATAAACAAATATGACATACTCGTTTGTTGGTACATACAATTTATCTTATCGACATACTGTAATTTGATTTCACCAAAACTATCCAGGTTCAAAGATGTTACACTATGGCCCTAAACCATTTTAATGTATTTGATTTTAAATTTTAAAAACATTAACCCCAACACTGTATACATTCTGAAAGGAAAGTGCAGGTAGGACACAGAAGAAGAAAAAAAATGATGAAATAATAAATGCTGCCACATGCTTAGCTTTCAAAGGCTGTCAGCCATTCTTGTTACCAGTTATAACAGTGAAAGCGTCAGTAGAAGTCAAAGAACATCTAGAGACCACCAGATCAGAATATTGATATAATTCTATAGACAGGCTTCCAGTTTCCATTGCATACAACTTTTGTTTTTAAGTAGTTGAGTTCAAACAACTTACTTTCATTTTTAATAGTGAACTTCAAATAACGTTTTAACCCTTATTTTAAAGGGCAATCTTATTGTTGCTGGAGATGAGAAATTAACAAAGGGAGTTGGAGAACAACCTGCACAATCTAGAATAACCCTGAGGGAGAAGTTGTAACATCAAGTACGACTGATGAGGTGCCGAGCTGCCAGTCAGCGAATGGTTCACAGGGGGTTATGATAGTCACTCCCCATGCTTATACAAGTTTTCACTGGAGCTGCCCTGTCTCTGGCCATGTCATGAGCCGTTGCCATGGCACAACTCTGGTCACCAAGACAACTGGTGACATCATCTGGAAGGCCATCAGCCTCAAGCCTCCAATCCATCAATGTGACAAGCAGAAATGTGTCCCCAAGGATCACCTTCAACTTGTCTCTCCAACGTCTGAAAATTATTTAAAGAGTAGGCCTCATGTATAGTGGGTTTATATTTTGCTAAGTAGTTTTAAGCAGCCCACAGGGCAGCATGACAACCGCCAATTTATACCGATGCTGTGATTGAGATGTGTCCATGTATTGACTTTCTTGTGAATATTTATTGTGAATATTTATTGTGAATATATGAAAATTTAATAATAATTCTTTAACATAGAAAATATTAAAAAACGATTGAAGATAGGATTTTACTCAACTTAAAGTGTCTAAATCAGAGCGTAAATAGAGAATTCATAGAGATGGCCATAGCGCTCCATCGCAAATGAGATCCCTCTATAAATCTTTGCTCCGCGCCAAGAATAATTATTTTATTGCATTCCATCAGAACTAACTCGAAACAATTGAACTTTTCATAAAGGTCATCACGCCACTACCATCTATGCCTGCAGGTTTAGAAAGTTCTCTCCAGATATAATTCAAGCAGATAGATCTGGTTTCGTAGATAGAAAGGAAGCAATATACGTGAACCAATTTTTCAATATACCTAAATAGGCACATACTGAGGCTCAATGACGATAGGCTCGGTAAACACTGGGCCATTCCGGGCAACTAGAAGACTCACGGGCTGGATGGTGAAGAAATTAGTTGTCGACCAAACTGTTCCCTTGACAGTTAAAGTGACAGTAGTGACACTCGCGCCTGTCCCTTGGCTCCCACAACTGACCATTGGCTACCTGAGATAACGTACAACGTCACCAGTGGCCATAGCAACTCATGCGTCATGTGCTGGTCAGGGAAGAAAAGAGAATGGCAGGCTCGATGCACCTCTCACATTCATTATGTCCTCCTCCTCACTTTTCTTCCCGATTCCATTCTGGGTTTTGTACCTCTTTTGCGTTCTTCCCATCATTTCATCTCCGATGGACCTCTTTTTAGCAATTGTTTAAACCGGTGTTAAAATGTTAAAATGTTTTTAAAAATCAGATGTCTGTACAAATGTCTTCAAAGGTATAGGTTAGATGGTTAAAACACAAAAAACACAGTTCTGGACATCTAGTATATTCCAGACAAACATGGATGTTCCAAGAAGCGCTTGACCATCACAGCGGACTATTGCTATTCAGATTTCCAGATTTTGGGCCATGGGGATTTGATCAGCGTCACGTCACGAAATTCCCGTGTCAAACGAATGCAGATAACCCAAGCTCGTAACAGGGTTCTGTTGATAAAAGTGATCACCCTTTAAAGGGAGCAATCACAAAATTTGTCCCAATGCAAGCGCCCATTCGAGGTTATGCTTGTTTTGCGCCATTTGAAAGAGCTGGATGATGGATGGGACTTCTTAGCGACAATCGATGTGCTGCAGTTGTGTCCGCTGGAAGTAGAAAGTTGCAGATATGCTGGGATGTGTCCAACTTGGAATACAAAACACCAACATTGCGATAATGCACTCGAATACCTCTCCATTTTCAGCCTAGTGCCGTCGCTGAATTCAAGAGTCTCTAATGTTCCAGATTGTACCTATGCGTTCAAATGGGGAAATACATCACTTAATTAAACACATTATATGGTTAAGGCGCTCAGAGAAATCCTATTGTAGAAGTGTATCACAGGTCCAAAAGCCATTTTCACGATAAGTGATTAAGGTAGAGGGTCACTTTGTTACAGTTACACCCTTTTTTGAATGCAACCATGAATTTTGAAGATACAAGTATATACACATGGAATCAGCCAATCAATACCAAGGTGAAGGCCAAATAACTTTCCAGGATAGGAGCTGGGTCAAAGGCATATATGCAATTGGCCAATCACAGGCCCAGAAATGAGCTCAAGGCCAGATTGGAAAAGGAGTTAAAAAATGTTTAGCTCAAAGAACATTTTGAACTCTCAACCTCTAGATCTCCATTCCAGTGCTGTATATATGTATAAATGCTACATTAGAGCTACATCTGTTGAGTTCTTCATTTCTAGTCATATATAGCTTATGTGATTACAGCAGTACATTGAGAAGAATGCAAATTTATGGGAATTTAAAATAAAATCTACATTCAGAAAAGGTCCCTAAAATGAGAGTTTTGGAGCAGTGATATCTCTGATTATACCGGAGCATCAAACGGTCAGGAGGAGGGATTTGTGGCAAATGTTTTGGCTATTAGTCCATTTTTGATAGTCATCTGTCTGATGAGCAGGAGGGCTTGCCACCTCTGGCTCGCTACGACTGACCAAGGGATCAGGGCAGGATGACCACGGATACAATGTGAGTTGTTATAATTAGGCGACAGCCCTCAGGTCGCAAGAGGTCGCCACCGGAGAGATGGGCGCCCAATATGGAGGTTATCAAAAGGACAGGGAGCCGACGTCCCTCTATGTATCCTTAATGGATATAACTGGCCGTACACAAATACCCGCTGTGTAATGTGGAATGAAATACTAAACCCATCCTCCGCGATCTGGAAATGTCTTCGATTTTTACAGGGGAGACGAGGGCTTTTGGCTGATGGAAAACTGTCACTCGAGTAACCAATCTTACTGCGTGATAAATCAAGCGCAAAGTCCTCGCCTCTGGAGAAGAAGAAAGTTTTAGAGGCGGGGTGATAGTGATACCAAATAACGAGAGAGGGCCGATGTCGACTGCGGAATTATTTCAAGTGTCATAATGGAAGTTGGGGAGTCTATTTATGATAATTGCCTTCAATAATTGTAATTGTTTACGCTATCTATATGATAATTAATGATGATTTTTAAAAGTTGAAAAACTATTTGCTCCTTAACAAAACAATTATAGCGGCTGCTTACATAAGAATACAAATGGATTTATTATTTTTTCATATAAATGGATTAATCAACATTTTCTTTAATTTGGTGTTACAAAAGCGTGTAATCTAAACAATATCCAAGTTGTCCTTGAGATACGTATAACGGTATATATGAATTGCCCGATGATTTGATGAAATTAAAAGTTTAGGCTAAAATTGGGGAGAATTCAATTATTGTGTGACCTACAGCAATGCAGTCATCCTTGGCCATATATACACGGTGTATGTACGCTACATGCTGCAGGCAAACGTGCAGGCACTAGTAACAACCAAGTAAAAATTGGTGTTATGTTCTTTTTACCACGACAGAGGACCCAGGATGTCCGGGTTATGCACATTTTACGAAGCCCATACTCTATGAGAGGCCCTATACCAGATATCATACATGCTTAGCTTCACAATTTGACCCTGTGTGTGACGCCGACAATATCCAGTTGCCCAGGGTCCCATGTGCGTAATATCATTACTCGTCGGCCCGGCTCTAACACACGCCCGCGTCCGATTTTATATTTTAAACATGTAAGCCACTTGTCAACAGTTCTTTGTGGACTTTTGGCGGAGGAAACATGCTCGGGATGATTTCTGACCGCCACAGACCTATAAAGATAACACCCCCGAGCGCTTGGGCTGAACATGCACAAGGCTCTCGCTTAAACTATATGTCATAAGAACTTCTGGCCTATCTCAAAGCATAACAGCGCTTACAAAAAGTCAGCGTACCACCAACGACGAATGGCATCGGTACCACTTAAATCTGGAGTGTGTTTGTACGCTTTTCTCTCTATTAATAACTTATCTTTAGCAGAGGCCCAACCATTTGTACGCGGGCCATGACATTCTGCTGACAGCGCCAAGAGCGGTGTATCAGGTCAAGGCTTCGGGGGCAGCCAATACAGACCCTCCTTTATAAGTATACAGATTGAGAAATGGTATGGCACTCGAGGAGATTTAAACAACCACAGGGCAACTTTTTAACAGATCAGTAAATATTATACAATATGGTCCATGTACTATTCTTATCTAGACATAACCTCTCAGCGACGGCCAGAGAGGTAAATGCATGTATAGCGAGGATTCACCGTTAGACTGTAAACGTATCGATGGTGTCCATCCACATTTTATAACATCTTGCATAGATTGCACACTGTATTGCTCATGAGAAAATGTTACACCCGAACTCGGTTTACCTGAATTTCCAGTTGAACTGAACTTTTTGCAATTTCCCTTCTTATAATGATTATGCCCTTTCTCTTTAGCTGGAACTTTCGGTTAACCTGAACTTTTTCTGAGTTCCCCTGGAATTTAGGTTAAGTGGAACAAACCGTAATTTAATATTTCTCGTTACGTCGTTCTGTTCGCCATAGCCAGGTTTCTAGTAATTAATATTATTTAGAATATTATTTTTCCTAATTCTGCTTGGTCTCGGGATACTTTTATGTCGTACGCAGAATGTATCCATTCCTGTAAACATGCAGCGATGATGTACCCAACTTTACCGACCATTATAAATTCAACTCATGGGCGTACTTCTTTTACAGTCCTGTAAATAATACATTTAACGGCTGAAGAATACTGCTTTTGATGGAATCCAGAGCGTATATACAATAGTGATGGGCAACAGATCAGGCAAAATCCAGAAGACCTCATATGAAGAATCGTCAGAATCTCGGTTACCTCCCCCACATTTGTCATTCTATATGTGACTTGCTAATGACAGAGACTGAACAGAAACGCTACACGGAAAGCTATAGACTCAAATCTATTAAATGGTTCCTCAAGGACCCTGTCCCCAAATGATACTTTCCACTTTAGACGAGATTTCATTTAAATCCCAAATGTTAATTCACACTTGATAAGCGATTGTCTGCAGTTCGTCCCGGTCTCGAGATTAGAGCCATTATTCTGTTTCCTTTGAATTCTTCGCCATCGTCGCTAGCTCAAAAGCTCCTCCACCGACACTTTCTAAGATGAGTATACGTGGGGTTGGAACTTGTGGAACGGAGGTTGGGGGGGGGGGGGGGGCGGCGGGTATAACAAAATATTTTAGCTTGGACCTTATTAAATAGAAACAAATCCACACGCACAAATACTCTTGATCTCTGACAGAAGTTAAAGGACCTATATATGTAATATACAATTATTGGGAATTTGTTAGCGAATTAATTTTTCGGCCGGGGAATGATAATTGAATCTGTCCAGGGAAATGGTACAGGGTTGCATAAGCTTCTTGGTAGTGTTACTTATGCAGCGGGCCAATGACGTCTTTAAATAGTAGGCGAGAAAGTACACGTATAAGATACAATCATACATTAATTGTTCGGACATAAAACATGACTCAATAGATATGTTGTCTATATATTTATTTATTTGCATGATTCTCACCACGGAAATCACAGCCTTCTTTACCCTTATTTGACCGATTCATCATCAACTTGGCAGATACATGTAATGAGTAACACATATTGATTACCACACATAACTATATAATTGTTTACAAATTACCCGGCTTTCTACCTTGTTATTTTCATGATTCCAATATAAGTCATTCTCATCGGGAGTATTCTATATACAAATGTAAAAATGATTGCTTTATCAAAACTCTTTTTATTACATGATATAATCAACAAAAGAACGTATGCGCACTTTTGTTCCAAACCTGAAATGTCGTGGCAAATGTTGACCAACTACAATATGATATTGCAGGGAAATTGTGACATCTTAAAATGCCTAAAAAAAATATCCCGACCAATGTTAGTCTGACGTGATAGCCAGTAGAGTAATTTCTCTTGGGATACCGCGGATACAGGCCAGTAGGATCCTGTCCACTGAGGAAAAAAAAATATGTGTGTTTCCGATTTACCCCCCCCCCCTACCTAGAAAAACTTTACCCTACCTAAAAAAATTTTTGCCATACCCATCATATCTTACTTTTTTTTGATTTTTTGACAAAAAAGCTTATAAAAGCGGGGAAAACGGGTTTTCTTGACCCAAAACTGTCAAAAAGCACATTTCCCATGTTCAAAACAACTATTGTTATGAAAAAGACATTTTTTTCCCAGTTCCTGGGAGGTGGTTTCCAAACAAAAAAAAAAGTTACCCCCCCTACCTAGTTTTCAGCCAGATAAATCGGAAACACACCTATATTTTTTGTTTGGCCTGAGCAGATTATCTCGATTGCGGGTGTCGGGGGTCGGATGAGAAACAGAAGTCAGGCCAGTGGGGAAACTTTCAAGACTGGATAAATCCAAAGGTCAGGACATTTTCCCATCTGTCAGCCGATTGCTCCTGGGAAAAAAATCGGCTCAGTGGACAGGGGGCTTCATCAGTACCACAGAGCATACATACAATAGCCACATACACATCAGACACTTGGTTCACCGACGTTTGCTCAACATATTGATATACCCTACAGCATTCACAAAGCTGTCATTAGAACCATTACCAGAGCCAGCATGGGTTTTGTCAAAACATTTTTTCGCTAGTAAACATGGCGTGTGCGAATCCCAGGCAGCACCACCTTCTATATCCTGCATGGGGTCCACACACAAGGTGTTCCCACCCATGGCGAAGATTCCCAGAAAGGGCATATATTTTCACCTGGAGGATTTTGGATATTAGGCCTACCCCCAGTTTTATGCATAGTGAGCATATTGCTTACACAACACTGGTCTGTTGTTTCGGGGAATGGAAAAGATTGTAAATAGCGCGAGAAATTTAGAACCATGCTATGCGTGAATTTAACCAGAAGGGGTGAAAAATAAATATGATTATATTGTTTGGAATATGAGAAATGTTTAAACATCCAACTCAGCAGAACATAGGGGCGATGTATAATGAAAAACCTATAGGTCGCATCAGCTCGTCACCATTCTTTTATTCAATATGTAGAACATTTCATATAGGCAAACTTTATTGTAGGTGAAATATACCTTTATAAATGTAATTTCACATACATTCATAATCATAGCGAATTTAAAGCAGTTGCGATCTAATACAAAAATTAAATGATTATGCATGATCCAAACCTTTGCGGTGTCACCAATTTAGCACTTGAACTTCTATCATACATCAACAATTTCACCGAAAAATGAAACAAGGTCTGATATGAAAGAAGCGACGACCTCAATATGAGGACGCCCCCTCTTCTGTTTACACCCCTCTAACGTTGGTCCATCCCCACATCCACATCAACAGAAAAGTTTATTGTTTCGCGTCGTTGTCGCGACATCGCGCGATCCATCTTCTCAGCCTAATTAGACCATTCAGACAAATTACAGTTCGCGGGCGGCGGCTGGGGTCAAGGTTCATGTTGACGAGCAATTTATACATTGTGTCAATTTTAGAGCGAGTGCAATGCCACGAGCTACTCCCGGCCTATTGCCATTGGCGGAGTGCATTCTGGCGGGGTTTAGTTTTCACCCAACTCATGCTCATTGATGGATGGGAGAATCAGACTTGCTTTACGGTAATAACGGCACTCCATAATCACATTATCCTAATACTTTGATGATCCAACAAAAGGAGCAGCATGTGTACAAAACTAACAATAAGAACGTCACCTTTATGGCATGATTGTATAATAAGCGTATGTATGGCAAGCATTTAGAAAGATACAACCCATTAATATGCAATGCATGAATGAATTATTCGATGTGCACACGTGGTAAACTACACAATACATTTCTGTCAATAATATAATGCTAACATAGGTACTCAATATACTTCTCGTTAAAGCACTTATCTAAATGTATTATCTAATGGTATTCAAATTCATATTATGCCAACGGTATCGGATAAACCAGGATATTTGAGAACAATAATCTATAGGAATTATCGTTGATTACGAGTATTCAGTCCCAATACATATGAGATCATTTTCAACGGAGAAGAAACATATACCGTATATCCTCTTCTTATATTTGCATAAAAAAAGCTCTCGAATATCTATTAGAGAGTAGCTAATTTTTAAGCACATAATTGAATCGATATTTTACAAATTCCATGTAAATTGTTATAACTGTTTCTTGAAACTGAAAATTCTAACCATTTTCTTTTTCCTCGGAATATTATGTATAATTTGCGATTTTGGAAATTGATTGAATTGCCTTACAACGTGATACGCAAGATACCAAATGTAAGCTGTTAGTTAGTTGTAGAACAATTAAGAAGGACGAATGATTTTGGAATACGGCATCACTTACACAAATTCCCGATCTCATGTTATTTTCCGTGCGCCTTTTTGGTTTCATCTGAAAAAGATAAGAGAGAATTTTCACCATCATCATCTTCAAGTATATAATATAATAATAATGTTGTAACTTTAGATGGAAGACATTCACTGACCACGAAAATATAAAATGCACCGAATGACAGACTAACACAGATGGAAGTTTTCCCTCAAAATCGGTCAGCAAGACTATATGACGTCATGTGGAAACAGTGCAAAGAGCGGGCAAGAGTCAGAATTAGGCAAATGCTATTAGCATCCAGTAATTGGGTCAAGATCAGAGGGGTCACGCGCAAGGGGCGAGAGGCTAAAGTGTAAAATACAGATCTTGTTGGATTTTAGTCTAATGGACTTGTCCTGTCCGCGAACTTCTTCCATTTCGATGCCGAGGCATTATCTCCGCAGGCATTGGACCAAGCAAGAACAATCGCTTAAATGTTAAATTGCTGAAACCAATGGAATGCGAGCTGAGCGTCGCATTCTGGTTTAATCCAACAAAGATCGTGCCAGCCACGATTCAAATCGCGGAAACACAGTGCAATCTTGAACCAGAAGAACAATTAATTACTGATGATGGTAGGACTAAGTGCAATTTTTGCGACAATGTTTCATAGGAACTACTGAAGTGCAAATTATAGGCTATCATCATATTGTAGCCAAATAACGCCTGCTTATTTAAGACTGCGCGCACCATGCCATACACTTCCGGCGGTTGCCTCCGGTCCCACCCAACATATGCTCATGATAGACCTGTGAGGTTGTTTCAATAATTCATACAGTGAATATTACATGTCACTCGAAGCTTGCCAGTCTGTCGTCGACTCGCTACACTCAGGTGTTAGACCATCTCACACCGCCTTACCGCTATTGCAAAGCCTCCGCCCATAACAAATAGTGCGACCACATTTTACCGACACTCTATTGGCATCATAACAGGGGCGGCCCGGCATCTATGACTCTCCCGGGAGGGGGCGCGCGCGGCGCACACAGATGGACCGCCTCTGACAAGAAATGAAAAATTAAACTAGCAAAGTCTCCTTCAGCCCTCCCTCCCACCCGCCCCCGACCAGGCACCGCTTCTTCCGATTATCACAAGTACAACAAGTACTCAAACCCTCTCCTCAACTGTGCCTGAGTTCACACGATTTTGACAGGATATTTTAGGGAAAAAGACTTGGGAAAACAATCAATGAAAGACATGCCAGCCACATCTCTTTCAAACTATAATAAACGCCGCCGCCGCCAGTTGTTATCCCATACTTTCTTCTCACACCGATGTTGATACCTCAGGTTCTGTACAGATAACTTGGATCACCTTTTGGGGGATGGGGTGGGCGAGGTGGGGGTGCAGACAGTGGATGGGGGCACAATTAGGGGCACATAGCAGCGGAGTAAAAGGGTAGGGGTGGTGAGGCACAGGGGGTGGATGGAACATTGGAAGTGGGGAGGGAGGGGGTAGTTGTATGCCCAGTGCAGGTGAGCGCTGACAGATATGGCTGTATGGGAAGGGGGTGATCCATCTTGCCTCCTGGCCACGTTTCATTAGGGACTTTATATACGACTAATCTGGTGGAGCGATAGTGGCGCTGGCCAGGCTGATGGACGGGTCTAAAGGTTGGCGTCTCCCATATCAATGACGCGAGCGGCTCAATGAGGTATTCACCATTCACTGATAGTATCAGCAACAACTATGCCGTCCAGCTCACCCATATCCATCCATGCTTATTTGACCATTTTACTACCAGCATTTATTTCAATGTCCAACACATGAATACATCGCATACAATATAAATCCCACCATGTAGTATGGTTGTGCTTTATACCGGTATAACGAAAGATGCATTGTTTTACAGTTTACAGGCGGACATATATAGGCAGACATATCTTTTCATTCAGGAAACCCGCTAGCGACCCAATATATCAGGGCTTATTTGATTTAGTTTCCAATATCGCGCTAACAACCTGAAGAGATGGACCGCATGAGAATCACTCCACAACAACATTTATTCCGACATTGAATGGCGCACAACGCAACTGTACATATATGGCAAATGAATCAAACTGGATGAATCAAGTTAAGGCCCCCCAAAAAATAGGTGTGTTTCCGATTCCCCCCCCCCCCTACCTAGAAAAACCTTACCCTACCTAAAATTTTTTTACCATTGTAACCATACCTGATTTTTCCCCCCATCATATCTTACTTTTTTTTGGATTTTTTGACAAAACAAGCTTATAAAAGCAGGAAAACGGGTTTTCCTAACCCGGAACTGTCAAAAGGCACATTTCCCATGTTCAAAACAACTATTGTTATGAAAAAGACATTTTTTTCAGTTCCTAGGAGGTGGTTTCCAAACAAAAAAAAAATAACAAAAAAAATAGTTACCACCCCCCAACCTAGTTTTCAGCCAGATAAATCGGAAACACACCTATTTTTTTTGGGCCTAATTGGAAGGATTGAGATATTGTCGCTACATGAAATGCTAATATGAATACATTATTTAGACGACATATTTCCTTACTTCCCACTCTATGAATGATCGGTATGGGGTTAATTTGGGGAAGTCGCATTTCTGAGTTCGCCAACTTGAACATGTCAAAATATAAAAACACTGATTCATGGCCAGTATATATAAACAACATAGTTAAGAAAAGTAGTGCAACCAAGTGCAGTCCCTAAAACACACAGATATACCACAGTAGTTTTTCTCCACCCACTCGGACGCTCCCCTCATTAATATCAAAATAATAATAAGTCCAAGTCAGCGGAGAAGACACCGACATATACAATTTCACCCGACCGCAATTCTTTTTGGGCTGAATCATTGCACGAAGTTCGCGATAGGAGCGACACAAACCATGCACCAGAAGTGATAACTGGCTCCTTCTGAAATATGACTTTGTAAAAACATGCTTAAGATAACAAGTATACTACAATCCATCAAATCGTGTTTTTGTATATTTTGCTGAGAATATGATCATGGATATCTCACATCCGCACCATCTCCATCTCACTCAAACACATAATTCTATTTTTTCAGGCTATCAACTCTATATCATCCCCATCCATGGACACAAACCGGTTACTAGTATAAGTATTCCCATCTATAATACGACAATGAAAATTTCACAAAATTTACTTATTGTTCGAGCCCACCCCACCCCCGCCCACGCCAAAAAAACAACCCCGGAGCAACGATGAGCGATGATATGGGTCCCCAAGATAGCGAAGAATTTCGGTGATCACCGAAATATGAATGTAATTATTAATTATTATACTCTAAAAGTATAGAACATTTTAAGTTTTTGTTCGATATTTGCTGAGAATACAGGTTTAATGTATGGCAAATTGATGCGGCACATGATTATCTGGAGACTAGTCCGGCGCAACCCCATTTGTCATGAAGAATATACATATCAGAGGCGGGAAGGAACATGGTGATATCTTTATAATTGGCTGTCAGACGGTATTGTACAGTACAGCTGGTAAACGCCACCAGGAAGAGATGGCAGAATAAGGTTCATCAAGTACTAACAATAAGAAAAAGGTTATCCTTCTTGCACAACTCACTTTTTGTTGATCGAGTTGAACCGTTGATAGAAACCCTACGTTTGTTCATTTGGTTTTATGAGATGAATGCTAAAGTCCGACATTGAAACTCCTCAACACAGTTTTTTCCTTAGCATTATAAATAATGATAATTGGCTAGGGGTCGACATAAACCCTCCCCGAAGAATGCCTGGTTTAACATTCACATTTTGATTATAGTAAAGATAAATAAGAGTTTGGTGCACTGCAGGCAGGACAAAATGGGGAACGTAGTGTCAAATTGAAGTATCCATAACATTTTTATGGGACTGTGTACACAAGCGAACAACGACATTTAAGATCTGAATCAATGTCTGGCTAAGAAGCATGACCAAGATCTACATTTCTTCCTCCATATTAGTCTTCATGGTCGAGGTAAAAACCTAGTTTTATGTAGGGGATCACCAATTGGTAGAGCGGTTTGCTATGCAGTCATTATTAGCCTTTTCTGACTAGAGTCAATAAAACAAAGCCCATCAAGCTGCACCATGCAATCCACACCCATCGGCCCCACCACGTCAGGCAGATGCACATTTTGACAATTGCTGCTCATTTCTGACAAAACACTAGGGAAATCTTACAAAAATTATCCCCAGGTCATGACATAAATCTAAAGGTGGCACTTTTATGTAGCACGACCCGTTACCAGCAGGCGAAAAAAAGCTCAAGTCATCCCGGCAGTGAAAATTATTATTATGGAGGGTAGGAGGGTGGGGGCACTGTGGGGACCGAGTGAAACCCGATTTGGGACAAAACAAGAGGGTAATGATTTTCAATTTCAAGCGGGCTTCCACTTTCTACCTTTAATGGAGGTTGAAATGAACGTTTTATCCCAAATCAGCGTGCTGGACGGCTCCTAATGAGCGCCGAAATGACCACAAGCGTCAACAGCGGCGCGGCCGATTTATAGACGCTATTACCGGAAGATAACGCCAAGGCAGGGCATTCTGGGAGTGGCGGCGGACGACGAGATCGAGGCTTGGGGTGGGCAGGAGAAGGAGGGCGACATGTTAACCTTTCATGTTTGGCTTGATGACCGCCGGAATGAATTAGTTGGCACCTCTGGCTATAGAGATATCACACCCTCTGGGAGCGCCTGCCTCGCGCTGATGGCCGGTGCTGACAAGTCGCGTCGGACCACGAGATGATTCCTATTACAATGTAACCCCTGCCCGTCCTATTCCACTCCTCATAACTCCAACAGTCCCACCGCTTTATCATTACCATTTGTCAAGTCAATGACGCAATTGATTCCTCACCGCACCAGCAGCGCTTACTCAGTTCTGGCAATAAAAATAATATCTGAAAGTACTCCAAAGATGGAAGGAATAAAAATAAGCTGCATATGGTTTAGACGGAGAGATATATATGGTCTGGGTTTTAAGTGACCTCAGTTGGAGCCATAAGACACTCATGTCAAATGGGCTGCCAGGGAAGACCTGATCCAGGGGCGGAAGGTTCCCCGAGGACTGAATGTTTCATTGGTGTCTCCTGCAGGTAACGACTTGAAAAGAATTTGATGGGAAGTGGGAGGGAACATACCGGAGCACTGCAAGTACATACAAACAAAAGGGTAAGACCACTAAGGTATGGGATGACTTTTGCACTAACGATCTCCAATTCACTGGCTCAGATAACCACTGGGTTTTTTTATTCACAGCGAAAGCCCAGGAATTTCCTAAGCAGAACCCTGCATTTAAATTACCAGCAAAATTCAACTGAACTATATAGTAGGGTTGGATATCAGAATATATATAGGCTAATTTTAACGTTAAGGTTGTTGTCCCGCATGATGGATTGGTAATAACCGTCCCCGGAGACCCCAACCAAGTGAAGAACCTTTTGTGTGAAGAAAACACAATGAATGAAAATAAGCCAGTTTGCCTGCAGGACAACCGAGTACCTGGACATTAGTCCACGAGGTTCCATCAATCCCAGACGTAACAATTGCATTTAATGAAAATAGAAATGAAGAATAAAACTCTGATATCCGTTATATAAATTGTAACTAGAAGACCTTTAACAATGGTCAACAATGTCGAATCGTTCAATCGAGGGGATTAGAACAAGAAAGCTTCGAGACTGGTGGTTTGTGATAGAAGATCAATCAATTCACAGCGAGAAACAAAGAACAATTGCGAGTCATTGTACTGGGAAAACACTCGCGGTGTTAATTATGAAGAATAAAGCTCTCGTGGTGTTAATTATGAAAAATAAAGCTCTGGCAAAAATGCCTTATTAGTCATTTGGCTGGTGTAAAGTGCTCCCATGCTTGTGGATTAATGACGGAATTATCACAGCCTTTTTGCTATAATCATATTTGCATGGAAGGCAATGGGTGAGCCCACCTCCCAAGGGGAAACATGTTCCCTGGGTAGTCACCCGTACTCAAAACGCCCTGTTTGTAGCTAATAAAAAATGCAAACAGGGCATTAGACTCTCGGGTGCATGCCGTATTGAGTTGATAAACGGAGAGTCTCAAAATGGCAAACAGCAGTTAGAGCCAAGCATTATTTTATCAGCGAGGTAAAGGCGTCAAGAGTAGAAGGTAGTCAGCTATTGGTAAAACAGACCAGGAAAATGAGGACATTCAGCTATTCTTTTTATGATTCTATTTATTTACTGTAAAAACTGGAATATATAACAAGAAAAGGGAGGGAGCTATGGAAGGAGTGAATACGGTATGATCCCCCAGGAGACAGACTGACCAGAGAGCAATGTGAGATGATGTTATAAATCGTGGCCAGTGTTAGGCACCGTCAGCCACTGCCTTCCCCCTGTCCGTGTTAATAATCACACCCCTTCATCGTCATTCCTCATTTATTCCATTTAACCTCCATTTTCCCCATCCCCAGGTCAAAAGACAATGGAAATAAGCAACGCTCAACGCATAACCTCACACCAACAATACATACCAAGTATTCTTAGAAGCATTAATTAAGCAACAAATATTTCAATAATTAAATGGTTATATTTTGATGAGGCATAATTAAGAGTTATTGACACGGGGATGTCGGCCAGGAAGGTTCATATTTTGCTTTATGGATCCCATACACGCCAGATTGAATGTCGACCCAGGAGCAAGTAGTCTAATCGCCAGCCTGGGGTGAGTAATGCCAACGGATAACACCGATATCTCAAAGCTTACACACAGGGTCAGACATCATCCTTAAATGGTTAACAAAATAAATTCAACGGAACAGGAAACATATGAACACACATGGAATAAGTCAAATGAATGGGGGACAAGTTATGGGTGAAACAAAATGAGGCAAGGTCATGTTATATTATCAAAAGGGTTATGTTGGGAACTTATGCGTCTATTGGTTTTATGTAGAATACAATATGAAATATAACACAATCATAGGTCTAAATATGAATTGTTAACTATGGAGACTAGTACATGTGTAGCTAGCTGGTTTAAAGGGATAATTGGCGTTAGAAAGATAATATAGTTATATGTCCGCTTCATGAAAGGGTGTCCTCCAACATAAGGTCACTGTGCATGCATGGATATACAATGCAAAAATATGCATGCATGGCTAATGCAACAGGTAAAATGGAATTAAAAATAGACGCTTTGTGAATAATATCGATGAATCAAACATGTTATCTATATTCTTACATTTGGTTTGCTTAATCTTAGGGAGCAACAGAAAGTGGTGATAATTGTCATGGGGGGGGGGGGGGGGTCCTGTCTATATATATACCCGCAGTGGTAATTCGAATCCCATGTAACGGTTTATTTATTATTTTTGTAACAAAACAATACTATATGTTAATAATATCTTTGTCATATTGGCAATGTTTGCAACGAAGTTTCCATCCTAACATAAAATGTTCAAACCTCGTTCAACGAAGAAGAGGAGGAAGAGACGTCAGAATTGGCAAACGTCTATCTTTAGAAAGGAGTATATTCAGTATAGGAGTGGAGTAAAATCAGAGCAAGCCTCCACTGTACAACATATGAATGATGGGTTACGATTGGTAGGCCCTGGTATCTGGGCTGCATTTCTTCTTGTTTACAGAAGCCCGATACAAGGGGATATTTCTGTATATCCCAAGTGGCAACATATGACGATTTATTCCTGGATGTTTATAGGGCTAACCATATGACAAGGTATTTCTTGCCGGTCGGAAACAGCTCCCATATGACAGGGACGTTTATTTACCTAGGTGTTGGGATTCTGGATATGACAAGCTTTGCAATATATCCCGGGACAACAAGCTACGATAGACGACTGATCCCGTTGTTTTATAATGCTAACTGAAAGGTCTTGTCAAACCAAGCACATCAGGCCCTTGCCGATGCGCACGCCCCCTATATTTCCCCCTCCTACAGCATCTCACAACAAGGGTAGAGCACGTTACACCTGTGTAAACATATCAATTCCTAACCCTCGCTCCCGCCTGGCAAACTTACGGCCATCACAAAATACGGAACAGAGCGACCAACATCATTTTTGAGTTAACTCGAAATATCGTATTTATTAGAACATTACAGGAAATTGATGGATGGTTGGCCCTCCAATAATTCAAGAGGCTTCTGACAGTCGGACTCTCTCCCAAGTCAAAACAAAGGCGCGTAATAGAAGAGGTATGGCGCATTTTTATCTGCATACGCATATGTTCAAAATGTTAAGCTTTATTTTTATATACATTCATTGCAGAATAAATATGACCGGAAATCTTCGCAGTGCCCATATCTCCTCCTCGGTGATAACAGGATTTTCATATTCTGCACCACGTCTACCCAATAACAGTCGCAACTTGAAGTGTAAAACAGTCCATACAAGTGATCCTAGTTTAAATGGTTCGCTCATATAAAGGTTTTTTTTATCGTATAGAGTAACCCTGATCTATAAAAGTTACAGTAGAAAAATATATTTTAGGTCGTTGCGTGAACAGAGCGAATTTTGAATTTCCAATGGTTCGCAGGGAAAAACATATTTAGTACAAAATTCTCTAAGATATAATTGTCTAAAGCAATATATTTGACATACGATGAGTTTTAGGTTAAAATCAAGTTACCTTCCTCTAAAGCTTCCAATACAAAAACATTCAGTAGAACAAGATACATCTACAAGAGATAAATAAAGCGTATAAAATACAAACACGCTTTAAATTAGTTGTTGTCATGGAAAGAGAAGTATATCTTGTTATTGTTTCTATCCCTATACACTAATGGGTCACGTGATTTGCGGCAGGAAAACCTAGACAATATTGAGAATAATTATCAGGGGCACATCTTAACCGGCGACTTGGCGTTGAGATGTTTTGATCAGACCCGACAAATGTTCATATGTCCATCTCTCCCAATCTCGGCGCGAGCCCCGCTGTAAATGACATGTTTATTTGCGGGCAAGACATGTTAAGAACTACAAGGAAAAGCACGACCATCAGCAGAATCGTTTCTTAATGATAGGTCGGCCGCCTCACTAGGAAGGAATCCCAGGCTGTAAAAACAAAATGAGCCATGACAAATCATGTCAAACAGCGGGCCAGTCCATGTCATACCATGACGTCATGCTGTATGTGAATGACGTTGTGGGCGTCCGGATAACGCACGTGTCGGGACGACGTATGGCCTGGATTTTGTGAGAAGGCTTGACGTATATACATGTGCACGGCCGACTAATGGAGTGCAATTTTTATCGGAGGATCGAGCTGTAGGTGAGCACCATCTGGATTTGGCACAAGGGCGTGCGATGAAGAGGCGCCGTTTTGTTACTCCATGAACAGGGCAGGCTGCGATAAGTTAGACATGGTGCAAACATCAACAACCCGGAGCTTATACATACTTACGGCAAGAAGCGACAGTGAAGGTATGCTAGATATGTGTAGGGAATTAAATGACGCCCAGGCAGGCCGCCGACTAATTGGGCCGCGCATCCACTCTTACATACATGGCTGACGTGAGCGATGAAAACTGACATGAATATTTTCCGCTGACCAGCATTCCAGGACAGAAAATTGTAATTTGCGTCCGGCCGCCATTTCAGCTATGCTACTCGAAAAATGAACGTTGCAAGGGGAGGAATTTGCTTACGGTTAGATATTGATAGATAGAGCAAGAGGATTTATAATATAGAAAGGAATGCAGCCAATATCTGCACCCAAACGCGCTCAATTTCTAAAAACAACTTGTCTTTCTACATCCAGACAACATACCAGCCCTGTCCTCCTTCTTGAATCAGAGCAGCGAATATAAGGGGAGGCATTCGAGGTGTAAACACCGATAAGGCCCGCAGCCAGCGCACGACTAATAAACGCCATCAAAATGGGCAGTATTTTGCGCATGATGCCCCAAGGTCAAGATGCCCTATCACATTTTGCCATGTCATTGATTCACATGACGGATGTTTCACCCATGTGACGATCCATAAGAGCCCCTCTTCGTTTCACATTACGCCACTCAGACTCTTTTCCCCTTGGCTTCACCCTCGAGGGCAGCGTCATTCTTGTTCCGGGTCAGGGGTCAATCTGTGTTAACCAGGGGTCAGTCAACCATGCGGCCCCAAGTGGACACTAACGAAAGCTCCGCTTGTCACTTCCGCCCCCGCGGCTCCCTGACTGGAGGTGCTTATAAATGGGGTTAGCACTGATATAAAGATCAAATCATGCAGATTTCATGCGAATTATGCCGGCCTAATCAAATCACGGCCCCGATCAGCCTTCCTACTATTCACCACGAGCTCAGTATCGCATCCCATCGGCCAGACAGGCGCACAAATGTGCGCGCAAATAAACCGAATCTGATATTGATAATAGTGCCATATCTGCTTATCGAGGCACACTCGCATACTGCCATGAATTGCATTACCAACATGAATGGTCCCCGGGCGCCAGCCAAGCAATGATCGCTCCCTCAAAGCCGGAAGTCTCATAGCGCCTCCTTTGGCAGGGTTAAATGACTGCTCCCCCAAGTACCGTACATCATGTCGTATTTGAAGCAGGGATTTCTATACGTAGTCATCTCATGTTGCTTTTACTCCATGTAAACAGTAACACGACCGACGCAATGAGTTGAGGCACACAAAAAACACAGTAACTATGTTCTATCGGAGGACGGTAACTCGATTTTTCCCCAACAAAGGGCAGGCAATAGATAATTTATTCTACAGTAGCCGACTTCTCCATATAAAATTGTTTGGGGTTATCAAATGTAACCATGCGTTTGCCTTAAAAAAGCTGCTAACATGGAAACCAATGACCAAATTCTAGAAAATGTCTATAAACTAGAACAATGATCAAATGGGCATGATTTAAAACCCATTAATGAACCAGGTAATAAAGAAATTACATATCCACTACATATAAAACCACGTATATATCTAAGAATAGAATACTTGTTCTGGGTTTGTAGTATAAAGCCTAGAAAGTTGAAAGTTTCATGCGAATTATGCCGGCCTAATCACGGCCCCGATCACCCTTCCTACTATTCACCACGACCTCAGTAAACCCTATAACGTCTAATTCCAGGCAAACTAAAACAAACAATGATAGCACGTGAAAAGGTATTATTGAATGTAAATAAGTAAATAAACAGTTCAAAGCATATAGTTATACACTTGTGATAACATTGCAATATGTGTGTAAAACCTCCATTTCCCCATACTACTTAGAGACACGCTTTGTAGCCAGGAAATGTTAGTTTCGGCATATTCCGAGGGCGGCGCCTGTATATGTTGATGAAGAGATTCGTCAGATCGTCATGATACACAACACGACGGATTCGCTTAATCGTTTTGATACATAACACGAAAGATGAAAAACATGGAAATGTCACTTCACGATTTTGGATACTTCACAAAGAGATTGTTGACGAAGAGTTGACAATTAATGCGTCCAGATACACTTGCATACGCGCTCCTTTGTCTTACATATTCTATTATAAAATCCTATTATTCCATATACATCCATTCTCGTCATTATTATGAATTCGCATTTCGGAATCCCATACATAACTTTGATAGAAATGCAGTATATTTAATGACTTTTCAAGACAGAGAAGAACAAGAGGAGAGACAATGGTGAACTTAATCTTCATACCATACAAATACTTAATGACATTGAAATGAATGCAATGCGGGGGGCAGGCTTGCTGACCAATGGCCAGTTTCAGATTGTAATGCCCGTCCTTATTTTCTGCTCATCTCATCGACTAGGCACATGTAATGTAAGTAGAGATAATACAAGTTGGCAGACTCTGCCTGATATTCAGGACCACCCGGAGAGTATCCTCTACCATCTTCATTTTACTTATCTAAATTCTAATGATGACCAAGTATTGAGATGCCAGCTTCATATATACAGAAGAGAATCGTATTACCAGGCATTGATCAATTCCTTTGTGCGTTGGTCTCTAGTTAACCTATAAATAATCTAGATTTTCGCTGACATGCCTTGTTGACTATCTTCTGAGTGTCCTCGTTAACTATCATTCTTTCTTTACCTTTTTACCCTTGTGAAATAGTCAAGCTAATGATGAAGACTGCATGAGGCCGAATACTCGGTGCTCCAGACATCGGATATTTACATCTTTTCAACAAACACGTTTTGTATTTAATGCCACAAGTCGTGACGTGGGTTGTTGGCTCAGTAGCCGAAGGGCATGTACTGTAAAACAACAAGTAATGCGGGATTCCAGCATTGTTTCAATACTTAACATTCCTGATGATAAAATTAAAATTTTTCCATATAATTCCCAATTATCATATTTAACGCAATAGCACGCCAGACTGAATGACTCAACTATCTCCTATTTCCAGGAGTAATGGTAATATAATCTCTATTATCAAATATTTGACTAACATGTTTATCACAAAAATCCATTACATTAGGTAATTTTTTAATTAGCTTTATAAATCTAGTTTCACAATTAGCTTGATTTGCTCGATGCGCTGCATGGCGATCAGCATCTTCAGATGCGTTTGTAGCCGCAGCAGAAATATTGAATCTTCATCAAATCATGATCATGCACGAAACCTGTGATGTCTACAGGCCCCAGGATATTAATTATCAATGAAGACACGCCTGTCTGTGCCAAGCACACTTTATGGAGAAGTAATGATATTAGGACCTGCTGATAACAAGATGACGAAACAGTCAAGCCGCCACTATCACCTTATCTAATGAGGTGTAATGGGACATAATCACACATGACAACTATTGATTTCTACAACAGTATTATTACCATTATGGCCTCCCCCGGTGTATTGGGCTCAGCTCTAATAATTCCCCTCCAGATGGAGTTAGACGGAGGTGGGCTGAACTGGTGGCAGTTGGTGGATATAAGCTATGTGTAACCTTAGTCTTATGTGATAATCAGGCTCTCAATGCATGGAAGGTAAACGTGCATTCTGTATTGATTGCCTCATATAGGAAGGCTGTTTGGATGACAAGTGATCAAGTATCACCGATTATTATTATTCATATGTAATTTTGATTGATTTCTTGAATTTTGTCTTGCAGGTACAATTGTTTTGTTTTGAAAATTGGAGATATTTTAATGCTTAATATTTAGGAAGCAATATTGGCAGGCGCCACATGAAATAATCTGCATTTTGCAGAACTGTGCTTTCTCTAATATTTGTCTACTTGGGAATGACTATGCGCTTTATTTTTGCTTTTTTTATGATCTTCCTAAAAAGTTACAATTTAGTTGACTCTAAAGACATGACAGCTCAGAATATGTAATTCCAAATAACAGTAACTTGTAATCCATCGACAATAAAACATTGAGTTTCAGAATGACTAACGATATAGTATTTCAAAATATTGTTTGAATTTCGGGAAATTTTATTTCTGAGGGGAGAAAAGGGGAGGGATTATATTTCTAAATATGAAATAGGAGAACAACATACATCACTACATTCAATATAAGGTAAACTACTGAAATTGGATATAACCATTTACGCATATATCATGGTTATGAGCCCTCTTTGTATTCGATTGAGTAATGAGTATATAGCCATACGTCATAATAAATGATAGTGCACTCATACACCTATATCATATTGCAACGATTAATAACCAGATAAGGTAAAGAAAGAACACCCCCAGTCAGACTATCCATTATATCAAGTATTAGCCATGTGTATATGATATGATCCAGAGAACGCCCATCACCATTCACCCCTTTGTGTAAACTCCGACACCACGACAAAGCCACTGGGGTATTACTAATATTGCCCAATGCAAAATACTTATGGCACACTGGCCAAAGTCTCTATTGGCCCTGTCATATTATTACCGCTCATAATGACAGTTTTATTGGATGAGCCACAATACTTTGATCACCTTGATGCAATATATGGGAGATGTGTAAGTAGGACGCGCCCTGGTTGGGGGCCACGTCCCCCCAGGGAGTCGGCATCCACCCCCTCCAAAGAAAATCTCCATTTAGTAACACGTTGGGGGAGAGGTAAGCTATTATTAGTTACGCAATGTCGCTGAGGTGACATCTGTGGACACATGCAGGACCACACAGCCTTGACAGCCTGACAGCATTGTCCTGCCTTCAGTAGGACCTCGCTCCGAGAGAAGTAGCGATTTTGATGAGGGATATGTGGACATGCACATCAGTCCAGTAAATTGTAAATGCATTTTAGGTAATAAATTGACAAGAGGAATCATTGTGTAATAAACAATTTTTGTATGTATTTGATAAGCTCTATATTTTGTAGAAAATGTTGCCAATGTCATACATTATGTGGTCTGAGAATCATATTTGGTTATATATAAACTCAATAAATATCTTAGGAAATAATATCAGGAAAAGTAAAAAGTATAAATAAAACATGTCTGCATTCTCCAACAGAACTCTGTCACAAGCAGGACTCCCTTCTGCTCTCATATTGAGATATACTAATACTCACACATCTGAGTCAAGCACAGGCCAAGGTAGCAAACCTTTAACATTGCACGACATGGACATGTATTTGAACATTTGATATTCATTAAAAAAAGATCAGTTCTATCGATGGCAGCAATCATGGCTGATAAATCTGGTATCACTGTGATGGAAAAAACGCATCAGGCGCCATATCTTCTATTAATCCACGAGGAGAAAAAGTTGAATTTCTGAGGAGCCAGGCTCCGTGCCATATTGTATGCAGGAGCTTGAGTGCCTTACATCGCCCTAATTCGTTTTGATTGCCGATGTAACTATGCTTCAGATGATTTCCATTTTTGATTGGCGACCCTTGAGGGGGTGAGCATATTGTGATGTAACATTTCCATCCGCTAGAGGGCCTGGAGGGCGGCCTCTGATTGGTTGTAATGATGTATTTCCGGTGACACGTGTCTTTTGGCGGCCATTAGTGCGAGCTGTTGTTCAACCGTCAAATTCACCTGACGTCAGTGACAATGGAATTCTTGACATCCAAATTAACCCCGTCATTGCTCACTCTGTCGCCTTCAGGTCGTGCAAAAGCATGACTATAATGACCCCAAGGCGAGGGGGGAAACTAATAGAGGAGTAATATGACATGATAGTACTTCAATTGTCTGCACTATTCGCTATGCTTGAATATGGCAAAATGTCGCTCTCCCGGGAAGGGATACCAGGAAGAGGATATTAAGGAGGACCATGAGGAGGAAGGCAGCTATTAGAACAACTATCGTATAGCGCAGTAAAACTAAAATCTGACCTCTCTCTATATGGCTAAAATTGTGAATTGAATAATAAGACTATTAATCCAACAGACTAAATTGCAAGCAACTTTCGCGCAGAGACACGGTTATCTCACAGTGTTATCAAAATAATCATTTGGTTATTTCAAATAGCGGTAGAAAAAAGCTGGTAGATTTCAAAGTAAAGCACTTGATTATTTTTGGGATTTATGAAGTAACTGATGGAATGATCTCCATAAGTTAGGGGTAGGCGAGATTCGGTTGCTTTACGCCCCTTTGAATAATAATACTGCCGTATGCGTGGTCATATTAGGAGAGGTTGTGATCATTTATGACAAATAAAAAATGATTTAAGACTCATGCTACCCTTCTTGTCACAAACGTTTCCATACCAATGATTATAGATGTTCCCGATATCGAAGAGCAAAAGCCAGAACGAAGAGACAAATATTAGGATTTCAGGTCACACAATAGATCGGAGCCTCCAAGAAGATGACCTAGTGGCCATTGTCCATCCTAATCCATACGAGTAATACAGACAATATACAAGGGACATTATCAGCAATGCCTGCCTTCATTATGAATGGGGCACGGCCAGCATCCCGGCAAACCGATTCATAAACCGAGCCGTGCAAAAGCACATTCATAACCGACAATAAATAATATTTCCATATCTTCAGCATCATATATGGTCTGCTGGTCGAGGGGAAGATAATCTCGGCTTATCAGATGTAAGCCCTGATTTTCCATGACAACTATTACAAATCATAGCGCATGGGCTGATTATCAGATAACTCATCTGCAATGAATCCTCAGACGGTTGAACAGAAAAAGCGAACGATTCACCGATAAAATCAGTCTTAATAATGTTCATGGCTATTCAGTCTAGTCAGAATGGTTTATGGCTATTATTTAAAGTAGAGATGTTCGGTCTTTCTCCTAGAGGGAGAGAAATAGGCTCGCCAATATGAGCAGATGCTACCTAAGTTCCTAGCATGAACCTTCCACTATTCAAATCTTTCGCCTGAACCATCAACATTCCAAATTGAGTTTCACAGTTCATGAAGAATTAGATAAGTCATTCAACAATATATTCAAGTTAAATGTTTTTCAAATATTTCACATAATAGAATCTCCAATATTAAGGCGCCACACAAAATATGGGGGTCATGGAAAAATCAAATATTCTTTTACATATGAGGCGTGTTGGCGTGCTTCCTTATACATGTATAATTCAGAAGCCTAATGGACCAACTTTAAAGCGATACTCCTAAGTGGGAATTCTGGCCACACATCCCTTTAAGTGCATCTCTTTTTGGAGGCAACTCGCAGTAGACTTTGAGTGTGAAGAACTCATTAAGGCCTTGTTGTCTGGCCTAAAGAAAACATTGCATGACAAATTGGTATCAAAACAATTCACACCCAGATCATTAGGTCCACGAGTAAGGTCCTGTTGATTTATAATGACGTTTCTCGTCTGGACCTTAGTTTTTCAATCTCCGATAAATTAGGACTCGGAACTAACTGCGAATTGGAAACTAATCGATAAGATGAAAAGTATGTGGGAATGATTTGATGTAGGTATATACACCCAGCGCCGAGCACAAGCCATCATGGCATGAAATGTTCGTAATTGCTTTCTCTATTTTAAATTCTAAAGCGCCAATGGGCATGGCGAGTGTCTGCGCAACATACATATAGCAACCAAAGATACATTGTGATTAGACATGACACGCGCGGGATCAAATGGATATATTCAGACCCGAGAAAAAGCCTATGAATAATTGAATGGGTATATATAATAATTTTCTCTGAGAGACAAGGTTAAATTTCACCCCTGTCAGCAACTACACCCATCTTCAAGCACAGACATAGTCTAAACGTGGCTTAACAAACTAAGGGGTCAATCACGAATATAGATTGATGATGCTTAAAGTGTATTGGGTATATCAAGTATGCATAAAAAGGGATAGGTAGAAGATGAAAGTAATCAACACCTTTCTTTTGTGCAAGGGTCGGACACGGGGGAGTTGAAGGCCGCCAGTTTTACTCGCTGTTTACACCGTGCAACAGTAATATACACATAAAGCTTTTGGACTTATTTAGCAAGCATGTAATTAACATCAGCCCTTCAAAGAATCCATCGAGTATGCTTTGCATGACCCCTAGGCTTATTAGCTATGTACATGCACTCAATAAATTCCCCCACCCTTTGGCTGGAGTTTGAGATTGGTTGTCAGTGAACTTTAATATTAAGGTATTCGGTCCAGAATCGATACATTCCCAAATAAGGTCCCGGGATGAATCAGAATATATACTTTATCTAGCTTATATACTGTACATGTATACCTTAATACACACACTTATTGCTTATCTGTATGGAATGATAATGTACCCAACCGTTTGTATTAATTATAACACTAAACCATATTTATAAGCTAAAGGTAAATTTGAATAAAAAGAATGATTGCAAACATAATGACATGTTTTGATGTATCGTCTCCTGACGGAAACCCCACTTTAGCTATACTACTACCATCGCCATCACTGTCGTGTCGCATCGCACGCTGGTACTTGGTATGCGCGTCAGCTATCAGCAAACCAGGTACTTTTCCTTGGTTCAGACTAAACCCGAGACACAAATTATACCGAAGAGATACCGAAGAGACTTCTCGGGAAAGAATGCATTTTAGCACATGTACATGGAGCAAGAGGGTTACATGGGTTCATCAAAGGCAATACCTGCGTTAGCATGTCTCGCGCCCATCCAGTGGCGAAGTGTAGGGAGGAGACAGATTTTGTAGTGTGGAGGGAACAGCTTGGAGGAAATGAAAAGTGCTACACATATACATAATGGAAGTTATCTCGAGACGATTAAATCCTATATTAACTTAACGGCGATTCACCCAAAGAACGACCAAGAAGGTCATCTAGATCGTTCCAAGTATATCAGTTAATTCTAGGTCCATAGATGTCAATACACATTATATCTGACTTTATAATAGACCCATTTATCAATCCTTTTTTCAAAAAAATGTATTGCTCTGAAACAGTTCTATTTCCCCCCTGGATGAGATCTAGACTTTGCATTGTAGAACCTGTCCCCAATGGGCATCATTGATGTTTGACCTCTAAGCAGGCGCCTGGAACAAGCCCAGTAAATCTTAGTGTAAACTGAAAACGCGTCCATAATGCATGAGATATCAATCGATCTATGTGTATGGCTATATCTCATAGGCTCCCTCTCTTGAGAATTTTGATAAGTTCATTCCTTTCCGTGAAGTGCGGTGAGAGTGATGGGAAGGTTGTCTCTATAGAAAAGGGACTTGGAAATAAGTGTGGGGGCAGGGGGGCGCACAATGTTCACTAAGGCACATAAAGGGTGTGTGTGTGTGGGGGGGGGGGGGGAGTACACTAGGCCGTTTTGTTGTCCAACGTGAGTTCGACGATACTCCGGTTGCAAGTGGATGTTCCATAATCCAATCCCTTCTGTCACTGATCGGCCTTTTTCTTTATCGTTCGATGAGAATGATATAATTTTAATGGTTTAAACCGATTTGTGGAACACCCATGGTGGCCGCAGCTCCGATTAGGTTCGGACAAATTTATAAAGTTTTTTCCTTCATCAGATTCAAATAAAACGGATGATACGATGACGCTCAATGTGTACACGACATGTGCCTAATGGCCCTTTAGGTCACAATTAGACCATCTTGGAAATACGGAAGAACGGTTAGAGCATTAACGTGTTATATGATGCATCAGAGGAAAACGGCTTCACAGGTGGGAATGGGATATATTTTAAAACTATTGTAAAATCCGGCAACTCTAGGAATTCAAAGGTCGCACCAAAAGGGACACATTGAGGTTGCGGGCAAGTTAAAAATCAAGACCACGCGTATAAAGTAGCCGTTGTCACTTAAATGTAAATGTAGACGGCGATAACTCCATTTGAAATTGAACAAGACGATCCAGGACTTTTAGATTGCCTGAAATTCTGATTTTTCACTTAAGTCCCACGCCGGAGCCACTTCAAAAGGATGACAATTACTGTCGCTCTGAATCTATTGGAGGAAATACTTCATCAACTCGCGGGTCGTCTTGTATTTTTCCTGGAGAAAGGCCTTTGAAATCGCAACTCCGCCTTGTGCATACCCTACCCCTGGAATTCCAAAGGCCGAAAGGAAGGGATGGAATGCATAGTTAAAAGAGTGGAGGAAAATGTAGGGTGTGGAATAAACAAGAAAGAGTGAAGGGGGTGGGGGAGTCGCCTAGAGAGGAGAGGGAGATTGTAACAAGAAGATCGAAACCTTATATGAAGAACAGGGGAGAGCGTGTTAGATCGATGGTGCCTCGCTCTTTTCTGGACTTTCGAGAGAACAGATTTTTCGGGAGGAATCCGGTTCAATAATTAAACATAGCACTTGGAGAGGCAATCAATCGGCGAGGGCCACGCCGCTCCGAGCAATAATTGAAGTTTGCTGCGCGCGGCCTCTGATGGTTTTTTTTCGCATGGAGACATCAACCTGAGTCCAATCAGAGGATCAATTCAGCTGACCCCGGGACCCGGTAAGATTGACAAAACATGTGGAAGATGAGGACGGGGACGGGGTGTGCGATGGCGCATGCTAGGGGCATATAGATGCACATGCATGGATACATATAAGGTCGTAATACTAAAAAAAAGAGTTAGAACAAAAGTGCAGAACAATGATACATATGGGTTGCCGTTCGTTATTTACGAACTGATTAATAACAGATAGTCGATAGAAAACAAGAATATTGAAACGTTGTAATATTCCTAAATTTCAAAATTTTATGTATCAACATAGGATTTGGTTGAATCATATAATAACCTAAGCATCTTCTGCGAATTATAGTTGTAAAATGTTATTTGCCATGTACGAAATAACTGTGTATTACTGTTTATAACTATTTATAACCTCATGGGATGGATACTAATAACCACCGACGGTTAGTGCCGTTGTTCTCCCCTTGAGTCGGTATAACCAGGCATCACTTTAAATAGCAATGTCGCCAATCCTATAAATGTACATATTGACAAATTTACTGATTTTAAGCACATCTTTTGTATTTTGTTATGTTTTAAGATGAATTCATCGCAAAACTTATTGCAAAAGCAATAAAGAAACTAGCAATTTATCATGCTAACATGAATTGAAATTGTAGAATTTGTTTATGAATTAGTGTAAGATTACATAAGTAGGCTACTCTTCGATGCAGCCTATAATAAATACGCATGACACATAAGCAATGGATGTCGACAATCCAGAATGCTGTGATATCATCATACATGAAGCCCGCACTAAAGACAAGGCCTCAGTGCCTAACGCAACTTTATGTGTCTGTTTACAGACAAACCTCAATCTACATTCACAGGGCTCAGTGCTCGCCCAACTCCAACCCATAGAAAACTTTAGATGGCCAGCCACTCGGATTGAGCTGGTCAAGAATAATTCCTTTTGTGATTCAGGCTGGCACTAGATCGTCAATCATGGCGCTGGTCAGGCAGCTGACCACTCTGCTCATGTCACTGACCATCTATGTCCAGAGCTGTCTCCCTCTCTGCCCGCACCCATCGGCATCAAGTCCCTGTAACCACATTCACCAGTTTATGGATACAAACCCGCCACACTGCACCAACCTCCAGCAGCTAAATGATTTTTCTTCCCATGTTCGTTGAAGTGGATTTCCATAATTAATGTAATATGGTCAATTCAGTTACTCTGAATGGGGAAGTCATGAAGTGAAAGCCACGTGCACAGAAATGATAAAAAGACAGAATTAAAACAGGTTTATATTGTCATAGAGAAATAGGCTGATTTAATGTATGTATACCCGGCATCAATTATGTATGAGTAAAATAAAGATGGATGTATATGAAATAATGATGGACTTGTATCAGGATTTCAAACACTTGCCACATTAATCCAACCCAGATACAACAAACGCGGAGTTAGGAGCATAGAAATGGGAGGCTACTCTTGTATACCCGAGGGGTTAGATGAGGCAAGGGCGAGCACTTTTAGAGGGATTATCCAGTTTGAAGGTTCTCCAACATCGTACCCAGTAGGTCGGTATACTCAATGTGAACAAGGATTGGGTATGCTGGCCCATGCTCGGCGCTAGGGGATGCCTTTATTGTGTCCCCATCCCCGGAGACATAGGAAGAGGGGCAGACATATTGACCTCATCGTGAGAACTCAATCCAAGGCGGTGAAGCAGGGGGATATGGGGGATGGGGGTGGTGATGGGGTTCTCTTTCGCTCTATGGTCAAAGCCAGCGGAGAAAAAATGCTTGCATTGCATGGGAGCTTGGGGGAGATGGGACACAGGAGGAAATAATGGATGAAGGTAGGGTACTGGAGGGAATAGAGAGACATGAGTGTGCAAGTTTTACAGGTACATGTAAAATGGGTATGCCCAGTGTCCTGGCACAAGACGGATGGGCGAGGGACGCGGGGCCAACAGTTATCGCTTGCTACCAATCCTAACATGATTAGCGGAGAGACCAACGTTGACATGACATCGCAATACACAAGGCTATTTAAAATGAACTCTTGAAAGTGGGCGCCGTTTACAATTAAGCTATCTTATTTCTGTTATTATAACAAATGTTAAGGCAAATGTATTAAGATCGATTCAATAAAATGAGATTTCCATGACGGCTGTTTAAAAGCCTTAACGTTAATACAAAACTCGATAGTCGTAGTTGAAGAGTTATTTTAATTTCATCACTGATTTCATAAAACACAATCTTCTCCCTTTAAGTGGCAACTGTATGAGAGCTAATTATTCTGAAGGCATATATACTAGATACACTATGCTAATCTTTTTAATAGAGGTACAGCAGCCAAGGATATGGAAAATGATTTAAACTAAAAAGGGATCGCATCATAAGAAACCAGCCAAAGTACACATGGAGCATTTGATCCAGAGATGGAATTGCTTGGGCCTGGCAATGTAAGTATATCATTGCAGTCGGCTTCAGGGGAGAAGTGGAGCCATTTTGCATGACTCAGTCCATATCATTTTGGACTTCAAATTGCCCACTTTTTCGTTCTAAAAGATCGCTATCTTCGAACCCAGTTCAAAAATCTTTCAAAAACATCAACGATACCGCGGATAAACTACGTTGCTGCACTATCTTTATTACCACATCGCATGAACCGACGGGCCGGAGTGTAATATCAAATTAGTCCCAGTTTCCCCATGCTCTAGATGGATTTATAAATAAAATTTAGCACTCACGAGCTCCAAAAATTACATTATAAAGCAGACATAATGTTTAATCATTCATATGCTTTTTTAGTAATGAGTCCTGCCCCGGGGGTTTACTGCTTTGCTAGAATTGAACAATCTGGAGCGCAGCCAAAATGATAAACTCCAGAAAAATGACGAGTGGCCAATAAGGATTTTATTATTTATAACTTGGGAAACTTATCTCGTTATCATACCAAATGCATTAGTGTTTTCAAAGTTGGAACCGGGATAAAACGTCAGGGGAGGCGATTTCTAATATGATAAGGAAAACATATCGTGAGAGCTGTTCAGAATAATACATCCGATGCACTAAATCCCTTTATGGACTTTCCTATTTTCTTACGTGTTTTGTAGAGCCAAATGGCACGATAGATCGATTTGTAGCCACGCAAAATTTTGCGAGTCCTTCATTCCTCATTGGTGAGTCAGAAAATGTTAATCTTGGAATTAACATTGTGAGACTTCAAATACATCAAGATACAAATTTTAACTGAGCGGAATTCGAATCAAAACTGCGTATAATGCACATGTCTCATTTGCCATGATATTATGGAAGCAAAATAAATTTCCTTGAGTCTAACAAGTTCCTTATATATTAGCAATGTTACAGAAAATGATCTCTAAAAACCCAAATACCTGAAGTAGTTTTCACGATCTATTAATTAGAGCTTCACCGATTAATGGTCGAATCTGGAATGATCCCCCATGATAAAGATTGAAGCTGGAAGTCCATCAAAACCGATGTCCTCGTCCGACCATTTTTTACCCATCCGTTGATCAGATAAATACGTTTTGGTGGGACATGCACACCGGTATCAATAATATTAATAATAATATGGTATCAATGAGGCTCGTCGGAAGAAAATCCAACAACAATCCGATTATATTTAACGTGTTTAATGTCATCGGATAACAATCCGACCGACCGATGGTCGCACGATTAAAAGATCGGATTTGGTAGACTACCTGACACTGTAAAAAGCACTGGGGAAGCATATATGAAGATCATGTCAGAATAAAGCGTTAGCAAGGCAGTTATACACCGATTGATATCGTAATGACAGGGTCTGATTGTGGTTCACTATATGATAAATGTATTTACTGACAAACGAGGCCAAGATTGGTCGTGCATAATGCATACAGCACTTTCACAGATGATAATTTAGATGCGATGACTACAATCAAGTAAGGCGCTCCATTATCCCACACAGCTTGTCATACATATGTTCCCAATGGTTACCAGTCACAACCATGTTGTAACAATCGCCTACGCCCAAATGAGCCTAATCATATCTAATGGTACATTTTAGTAGACCTCGCATTAAATGGATCCAATATCCTCACACAACCTCGGACAATTGCAGCACAAAGAGACAATATTCGGCCTCTCAATGCCTTTGTCATCCACATTGACTGGCATGATACATGCGCTATGGATTAGGTCAAATATCAAATGCATAATAACAAATGTGGGTAATAAAACATAACCATTGCCGCCATGATTTGGCAATAAATGTAGGATCAAAAGGTGTCAAAAGTTTCTCTCCATGACAAGCAACAGTATCAATGGTATTGGTCCCGGTATGAATCTAAAATACCAGAATTGTCACTGCCCTATAATTAGCAGTTCATAAAACACCAATTTCTAACAACATTTTATATTGATGGTTATAGCAATCCAGGGAATAAACAGCATTTTACAATCAGCCAAACTTTCTTTCTTCAAATGAAGTACAGTTTACTTGTTACAGCCCGAATAAAGTCCTTGAGGTTCTGCGGATAGGATCCTGCAGGCAGTGCGTCTCATGACATAATCAGTAAAATCTCCTCACCTGGCCAGACACTGGGTGTTTTATCATTTTATCTCAACACCTTTAATACCTACATACACCGTGTGACCCTCGGGCCACGCCCTCTCACATCGATCCCGCTAGAAACATACCATTGTGTTATGATTATAAGTTATGGTTCCACATAAAAGGCCACAGACCTTGTTTTTCATGTCAGAAGTACATAAGTGCCCCGTTTGTGATCGATAATCTCATATCCCCCTCCACGCATACAAGTTGTCCGAGCACGAACATACGATACGAGTGCATATTTTATCACTTCAATCTATAATATCATGTATAGTCCTTCTCCTATATACTGCGCGCCAGCAGAGTATAACCCCCTTGGGATTTAGCCCCCCTCGCCTGGGCTGGCCTGGGATGGTGCCAGGAGGGGAATAAAAGAAATCCGAATCACAACGCCTGTCCGCCATTTGAGTAAGGATTGATTTCCTCTCGCTGTTTAATGTTCAATTATAAATCATGATAACGAAAGCGATAGGTAAGCCAGGATAAACTGGTAACGCACTAACATACAAAACCATGTATGATAAGATTAACAGACTGGATTTCAACCCCTGAAATTTCACACAATTCCTTGATGGTGGAACGACCTATTTCCCCAATTGTGTAAGCACTATATGATATGTACAAAGACAAATACTTAAAGTGTCAATGCAAAAAGTGCCCAGTGACTATTGCAACCGACTGAATAAAATTCATACAATTTATATCTATGATAATGTTTTAAAAAAACAAACCCTTTATTATCAAATTTATACAATTTCCTCCAGGTCAGACATCTCAGTAAACTAAATTGAAGAGTACTTAAATTATATAGCAAATTCTTTTTTAATTTGCCGGATTCCATTTCAATTTAAGGCAATAGCCGTTGGCAATCAATGCAGAATACACTTACATGACCCGAGTGATGACTATTTCATGCAAGCAATCAGCATAAATCAGCTTCCATAGTTCAATACTAAAAAGCAGTTTACCAATGTCCAAACGGTGCTAATAACCCAAGTAATAAATCAACTTTCTGTCATACGCGTTCACTATATGCCTCCTACCAGCCAGTGGTCTTTACAAACCTCATAAAACACGAGGCTAACAACACCTCCAACCCTCAATGTCATAGGTATCTAGTATTTACGCCCAGTAAGCTTCAAGTAAGAACGGGGCACACATACCGGTCACATAGAATGAAATATCTATTATTAAATAGCAGCCGGCGTCATGCAAAACATAAACTCACAGTTTATTATTCTGACACTTTCCAGGAAACAGCCCCGAACTGGGCATTTCCGTCGCTTTACGAGACAGGTTCGTGGATCTAAAATGATCACAGATGGCGTCATAAACAATGATGTTTCTTTCACAGAATATTGTGTATTGATTACTGGCGGTGTAAATATATAACTCGCATGCGTCAGGCGAAATTGTGATAAGGTAGACTTAAACCAAATGATCGGGCCAAAACCAATGTATTCTGCACGCGGTGACAACATTTGGTAACGTGGTGCAATGAAGTAAAAGTACATTTTCTCATGGTTACAAGTGCCTTTAGGCGTAAGAATCGAAAACGGTCTAAGAAAAGAGTCGATCTTGACTTCAAAAGAATCTCGCGTTAGCACCAATCTTTGTTACATGCTTCCAGTGTCATATGACGCACATGGCGGTATCAACATGTCAGTATATTGAGATGGTATTTAGTGCAGAAGCAATTTTTTGTCCCTTGTAAAGAGTAAGGGGGAATGCAGGGGGATAATTGCACTTTACATGGCCCTTCAATAACGGGTTAAATGCCATTATTAACCATGACGTGGCCCTGGGCAGATTAATACTTGCCCCCGTGGCCAGAGGGCAGTTCCATCAGGAGTAGGCAGAGGTAAAGCGGATTTAAAGCCCAAAATGTGCTCGAAGGATAAGGAGTAAAGGGAGAAGAGGCATAGGACGACGATAACCAAGAAGGAAGGAGGAGAAGCGATGGTGGTGAGGAGGAGAAGAAGGGGGAGGAATGAGGAAAGAGAAGGAGTATGAGGAAGGAGTAGAAGGAGTAGGAGGTGGAAGGAGGAAGGAGGAGGTGGAGGAGAGTAGACTGAGGAGGAGGAATGTGGAGGAGGAATGAGGAGGAGGAGGAAGGAGGAGAAGAAGAAGAAGGAGGTGGAGGAGGAGGAATGAGGAGAATGAGGAGGAGAAGGGGGAGGAGGTGTAAGGAGGAAGGAGGAGGAATGAGGAGGAGGAATGAGGAGAAGGAGGAGGAGAAGGGGGAGAAGGTGGAAGGAGGAGATGGGGAGGAGGAATGAGGAGGAGAAGGAGGAGAAGAAGGAGGAGGAAGGGGAGGAGGAGGGGAAGGAGGAGGAGGAGGAATGAGGAGGAGGAGGAAAGAGGAGGAAGGAGGAAGGAGTGTCAGTATTTATTATGTAAAACATGCTTCATCCAGACTATGAATCCCAGTTTATGAAATGTTAGAGCGGTCGATACCGCACACACTGGAGCAAATCCGATGATTATAAACATTTATTCGGGGCACAGCAGGAGCGAATAGAGAGAGACATATATACGCTTCTAGTTTTCTGCATGTGTTGCTGCTTTGAATAATCACCTACCACTTATAGTGGGCACAGATATATAGACGTTTTACTTTGTAGCTTTTTTCTATCTTGAGGAAAATCCAGTGTACGGGTCATTGGCTCCCGTCACATTTCCATAGATCACAGGGATAATCTTGTAATGACAGGAGGCAGAGATACAGTGATGGGGTGGACACAACTCCTCTGGCTGCCTCTAAGGTAGGGCTTAACCTAACCAACCCCAGACCGGCCATATTCATGCCTTAAATCTGCCAAAGCTGGCCATGTCTAAAATGGCGTTCCGGCCTCGTGCCCGCAGGTCACTAATGACCACTGACCATCTTAGTCAGTCTGTATTGAGGCATTGGCCCAACACAAAGGCTATGGTACAGGACGTTGGGGTGGGAGTGGGGGTGTGGGGAGAGCAATGCTAGAAGATGCACGGTGGCTTCCTTGAATGAAATAAGAATGATTTCTCATCGCACAAACAAATCTCTTCATCACCACAAACTCACAAATCTTCAACTGCAAGAGATTCGTGAGACGTGACCCCCAAGAAAGCCAAGATAAATCGCTGAGAGGTCATCTCAGCGATTGAACCGTGGAATCTTAGTATAGCGTTCTAAGCTATAGGGGTTCGGCGCTGGCTTGACCAGTGGATCATATTTGCTAGCTTTGTTCATAGATCTACGCCTCACTCGATCTATGCGCCCTCGTGAAGATAAAGAAGAGTAATAATGATCGAGTAATTGTGCGCTGGGGTGGAGGGGCAGTGGAGCGCCAGCGGGTAGGGCACAGATATTTGTAAATAGTTGAAATGGCTTTCTGAGGGGTAATGACGAGGGGCTGGACCTGATGAAAAACGATAAGGGGGTCAGGCGTCAGCCCCCTAGGGCAGCAAGAGTTTTAATGGCTCCACCAGATGAAGAGTCATATATTAAAATGCCCTATCCCTTCCAGTATTATTTACACTGTTCTGGATGATGTACAGTTAAAGCGTACAATGGTCAAAGTCCAGTCTCAATGTTTTTCAGGGGTCAGAGCAGCCGCCGTCATCTTGACGAATGAAGAAAAGTGAAGGCAAAGGTCAACAAGAGTGACAGCTAGCGGCACACATGGTGAATTGTTCCTTACCAGCGAGAGGATATGATTCAAGGCAATACAACTCGGTGAATTAGTGCGAAAACATGTCAGGAATTTAAGTGCTCTTATCAATAGGAAGCCAAATGATACTGATATATTTTTCTGATTTCTTTCTTGTGTAAAGTGTTGACGCAAAATCTATTTTGAACACTCATCGCAATAATCGCATTATTTAAAATGGCTGGTTTTACCGTACGGATACTGTGAACTTGAACGACAGTGGTGAATTGCTGTTTGTTTATTTATGCTCCTTAAGCGTTCATTGAGTCATACTAAATGGCCGGGTGCAGCTCTATACATTATGATATTTTTTGTGTCCATCATTTCCACATTAAAAACATGATCATATTGTTTGTATCCTTCATTTCCACATTAAACAAAATAAATTATATCAATAAACGGTATTCACAGTATCAATTAAAATATATACAAGTACACAAAACTGTTATAAATATAAGAATAAACAAAGAAGGATTATGCTCTTATTTATAAAACAAAGGAAATGTTCTTGACGTTTAAATCACACTCTGAACAATATTGAGTAGATACAATCATTAGATTATATAGAGACGCAAATAGTATTAATACATTCGACAACGCAATGACAATGATTCAAGTATAACTAAAGGAGGCGAAACGTACAGGTATGGATAGGCAGGTGGTAGGTCAGTGATCAGGTGAATGAGTGCAGGCGTTTGAAAAGTCAGAAACGCACTTATAAATAAAGTTCTATGATATATGGAATTTTTTAATCATTTTATCAATAAATTCATGACATGACATGCATATAAATAAACATTTCCTAGAAACACACAGTCATATCTCACACAATATATTGTTGACTTTAATGTCACTTGCAGCCACGAGCAGTAAATTAGTCATATAGTACTGCACCCCCTCAGTCAGTGAACTTCGAACTTGCAGGTTCAGTGACTGTATGCTAAGTTTGAGAATGGTGCCCCGATGGGAAGGGGCAACAATAGGAGCCCTCATCATATATCTACCCTGCTCCCTTGATCCTCCCGTCATGAGAAACCTATATGGCTGGGAAAAGCTTTGATTGAATATCCCCGGATTTTGACTCAATACCTTCCCTACTCATAAAAAATCCCACCGGTTTAGCAATACGTCAAGATGCAATCTGAGTTCATGCACTCCAAGATTTATAACTGTTGAGGACAAATTGTATCATTGTATCAATTTGAGAAATGCGGTCAGTATTTTGAATATTTAAAAACATGTTCTATATTCTTTATCGCATTTTTAATTTTATTGTCCACAATTTTAAACATGTTAGTTATAAAAGACGCAAAATCTGATGTACATATATAATGGTTGTTTTCACGCGTTTCCATTTCAAAACTTGAACTATAAAGAGAAATCTAGATATCGTTCGAGAGAAATAATCTAACATTTCACCCATAGTAAGCACAACTAAAGACACGTTACATATAATTCAACTCCTTTTCGACGTAATTCCTACTGATAAATAAAGTACAGTTCAATTGATTTCTGAATATTTTCAAAATTGAACCCCCAAATCGAAGAGTGAGAATAAAAATTAAAAACAAATTATTCTCTAAAGGGGTTCTCGTTCGATTGAAATTTTCTTCCATAATGTCTAATGATTTTTCTGTTAAACAAACGGACAATCGATTTCACATATACAATGGGTCAATTCCTTCCACATTTTTGGGCCCTGTTATATTTCAATAAAATTCCTTCTCACACAATGTCTTCCATGTAAGAACCGTAGATCTGTCCCAAAGACTGTGTATAAAAATACAAAGTATTTTGAACATCACTGCCATAATTCCAAGAAAACTCCACCACTTGGTCCAATATTTAAATTCCTCCACTAAACACAGTCGATCTTCCCCTAGGGCTGCGTACAACGTTACTCCCATAATAATACAGGGATTAAAGTCCACGCTTGAAAAGACGATCGGGTACATAGAGACTAACACATAAGTACCCTGGGTATCAAATACGTATCTAAATAGGGTGGTGTATTATCTGAGCCATGGAATTAGGTAGGTATTGTTCACACGAGCATGTATACTGCTTCACTACCCTACATCAATGTCACTTCCAATCCACCTCCTCATGCCTTCTTGTCATCTTTCCCTGGCCGAGGAAGGCCAACCGAACTAGGAACGTGAATAGCGAGAGGATATTTTCGACACTCAATATACTGCATTGAAAGGGAAATATATATAAAATAGTGGATTTCTATGGATAAGGCCCCCCTGGTGGTCCCCTCGCACCTCCACGCCCCATTGCTTTATCCCCATATCAAAAATGTCAGCCTCCCGCCCACTATCACTATCCCATCAAAGACTCTACACACAGTTAATATACTACATACACAGTTTGGACATAGTCGCTTAATATGGCCTGCTTTTCACCAATATTCAGCTCTGGTTACAGCGCCGACAATAGGAAAAGGGATCAAATGGGTTCAATAACATTAATCCCTGTCAGACGCAGGGGATAAAATGTATCCCTATCAAGGTGTTTAAGCCTGGCATTGAATGAAAATTGGTTAGGGAACGAGCAGAAATATAATATATATACTGTATATACATTTTTCCCTTCTCAACTTTCCCTTAATGTATTGAAAAGCACACACAAGTGAAAATCATTGCCGGTACATTGATCTGTGGAATGCTTGAGTCATTTTTCACAGAACAGGCTCGTAGGAGTTTAATACATTTATGCATGTATGTTGACATTCATAGAATCATTTTTCGAAATAAAGTTTCATTCTCAGCAAAGAATTAATGTCATAAATGATAAGACTCGATTCTCCTCGATTAGTTAGAATACTCCAACATTTTCTAAGTATCAGCGTTGAAAGGAAAAACATTCTCCAACAAGCTTTTGTGTGAGCTATAATTTCATTCTCCAGGCGCTGACAAGGCGGTTGAATTTTCAGCTGTTTTAATCATTGGGCAATACCGAGGGTAGGTGTAAACATGCTAGGCTGTTTGCCCTTGTCTAACCCCAGAATTTATCCAGCTGCATAATGGTGGTGTTAAGCCCAAAAGCCGTCAGTTTTCCGAATGGCACTGTTATTTTCTGCCTCTAACCTATGCTTGTATGACGGATCTTCCGCCTCCGGGTGTCGACCCCCGTGATAGATGCATGACAAGAGAAATTTTCGCCTGCTTTGGGCATCATTCCCCCAGGAAGTTATCCTAGCTTGAAAAACAGTGATGCCATGTATATACAGTTATTTCACCTAGCAGAACGCCTGTATTCGACCTAGATGGTCGACAAACTTTATGTTTCTATCTATAAATACATGCTCCACAAATGCTATACAAACATGAGCACACGCAAGTTTTTTTATTTATAAAAAGTTGCACATCTTTACCTACTAAGCCCTAAGTATCCTATCTGTAAGAGGGACTGTCCAAACACTGTTGGATGATGAGTGAGAGAAAGCTTAGCGTTAGTAACCGGCATAAGTAGCCTATCGATCATGGGAGCTATAGAAGTGTGGCACCTTGTCTGTCATAGTGAGAGCACGACCAGTGCATTATGCCTCCTGCCATGTTAACCCTACCAACGCCAATATCGCACATCATCTACAAAACACCTTCTCCTCAGGTCTTTGTTTTGTGAGCGGTTGCGACTTTTAGGATATCGTGATGGCTTCGTATGCAATATCACTATTTAAATACGTTACCGATGCAACATGATTATTAACATTAGAACAATTGAGCAAGTGTTACATCTGAAGGCATGAAGGGGAAGGGAATGTGTAAAGAAGAGGAGGAATGCAGAAGGCTATCAATCTGTGGTCTAATAGAGTCTTTAGAGTATATATATGAGGGTTGCTGGGTGAAGAGCCCCAGTGTTCAACCAGTGTTCCAATCTATGTACAAGTGCCTGAAGAGAGGGGACGGGAGAGACGGGCAATGGGGAGGGGTAAGGGGAAGGGGTATCGTTAACAATAAGACCAACAATTACATTTCATGGCAATTCATAGATTAAATAAATTTGTGGTCATTTTGATATGACACGGTAATTGCATTTCTTATAAATACGCAGGTGCATATATGATCATCGGGTGAAATAGATCTACAATCTGAGAAACCAATGATTACAAACTATATCCCCAGGCCAAGACCAATCAAGGATCATTAATAGAGGGTCAAGTGATCAAATTAGAGGTGTATGTGGGGTGGGGGTTAGAGATATTTGATCTCAAATCGTGAGTTTGAAGATTTTAGTATGTTCTTAGAGTAAGAGTATCTTTTACTAAGATATGTTTTGGGATACATGTCAACACTCACGAAAGGAAATGGGTGGTCTACAATAAGAAGCGAAAATGTAGCCACCCCTCATGGAGTCACCGCCCAAATATCTGTATCATATAAATGCCTCTGGTGCGATGAAAATAATATAAAAATGTGCACCCAGCTCACGCCCGACTGATAAAGCTATGGAGGGGGAGTAGGGCTATGGCTTTATGACCATTTGATGGTGGTCGTCTGCCCTGGCCCTCATTCATGCCTAGCCTCTGGGATTTAATCATGGCACAATTATCAAAAGCCATCTATGTGCACTCGGCAAAAATATGAACATTCTTGTAGCGTGATTGTGCATGGGTGTGTGTGTGTGTGTGGAGGGGGGAGTAAAGTAAAGAGAGACAGCTAGTGAATGTATTAATAGCGTAGAAGAAGCAGCAGCTGAAGATGAAACGATACCGAATAAAGTACATACGAAAGTAAACATATACGAGGATGACAGATTAAAGATAAAGATCAATAAAATATGAGGAAAAATAAGACCACAGCCATTATAGAATCACAGGGGGGATGATGGATCTTTGATGGAAGTAATACAGAAAATCAGCCAGGTGGAAATATATTGTGCAGATTATATTTCAATATATTTAATTACTTGCCATTTACTCGACATTCCTATTGAAATATAACCAATGAGACCTGCCCTTACATCCATCGATAAAATATTACCGTCAGGACCTCTTGAGCAAAGGTATGCAGAGGTCAGGTTATATCGGCATACTTATACTGATAATAATACAGGCTCATCATTATTTTGAATTGAATTGTGGCTGATCATGATAATTCTCTTCAAGAATATGTAATGAAAATTAGATACAAATAATGCCTTTTCTATCAACACATTGCTCCCCTATACATAATGGAAAGACCATAACGAAAGAAATAAACATTATACGATTATGCTTACATTTCAGTACCCACACGCAAGATAAGCATCGGGTTGCCCATTTTCCTTTCAATGACAATAGTTTTCAGATGATTCAGGAAATATTCGAGTATTTCCAATTTGCTCATATACTATTAAATATATTTGCAATTAGAATGCCTATATAAAACGATTCAATTGATCCATTCACTGCAGAATATCAGGGTCACCTCCATCCTAATGCAAACATTCAAGATGAACTACCTGGCCAAGGAATCCAATCTAAGCCCTCTGATACCCATCTTCTAATAAGCACACACTCTACAACAGTCTTACCCCATTGACAAGGCACGATGCATATTCAATGAAAATGACAGCCATTATACTACCGCACAGATTAATGATTATGAAAATATTTTGCTGAAGAATGCATCGAAAATAGCCTCAGCGAATGAAGTGTAAATCAGGCAAAGCAGTTAGGAATAGAGCTTTAGAAAGTGTCAGATATTGGGGTTTGGGAAGCCCCTGTATTGGCAAACGTAATTAGATTTGGGTTTTATCTCAATAAGGGTTTTATATTGCGACGAAGGGTGTCAGTGAACTTGAAGAAGGTGGGTGTTACTTATCTAAGCAGATTTATCTGGACTATAAGGGAGACGTTTACCATTCAAAGGGAAGTCAGATGCGAGGGTGATAGGGAGGCAAAGTGAATACTAATCAACATGTTCGGCTTGGGAACTGAATTGTGGTATGACGGGGAATACCCATGGATAGCGGTGGAGATCATTTGACAATAATAACATTTTTAAAGGCGATTGCATTTAAGAAGTCGTCAATAGCAACTGACAAGTCAATATCAGCTTGAGAGAAATTAGGAGTAATTGCGTTAGAATTAGTTAGAATCACATAATAACGAAAAGTCGGTCACGGGATGTATGTGGCATCATCTGTACAATTGCTTCATTCTTGGAATACGGTAAAACGCCCAAAAGCGATAACATAACTGGGCAGACTTTACTCTCTATGCAAGGCGGGCGGATTTGTCTGTTTGTAGACAGTGAAACCAACACAATGTACCTGTTTGTCATTTCTCGGGGAGAAGATAACCACTCATAACCCAGGGCTCATCGTAATCCCCCCAGATCACCACTTATACAGAGGTCTGAACTGTGCTGGAATCTCTGGCCATAAGTGCTGCGCAGTCCACATTGGCTGGCAGAGAGACTCTAGGCTTTGTCTGCCTACACACAAACACATACAAGAGTCTTAGTGTTCACCTGTGTGTGTGTGACCAGTCAGCCGTCAGTCAAGCAACTAATGTATGCTAGTCATCAGAAGCACCATCAAAATCCCATTCTCCATAATAAATCTGACACCGACACCCTTCGCTGAACACCATTTATAGAAAATGAATCTTGTTCACTTTCCTCCTTTCAAACTACCACATTGAAGATTACATAAATTCTTCATACTTAACACTTTTATACCAATGGATTAATTCAAATTAGGTAAAAAATAGGTAAATCCCAAAATTAATAATATGAAGAAATGTTGAGAGAAATGTAAGTTTAAATTTAGAGTTTAAAATGTCATAACGTGATAAGTCTTCAAAGTGGCTAAAGGATCAAAGGCAGAGGAGGGGCAGGGCTTTAGTATAACTGGCCAGTCATAATGATAGACTGCCAGGTGACATTGAGAAATCAGCCACTTACTCATCTACTGCTTGCACTCACCCCCACTCCTATTAATGGCCAGCCTTTGTGTACAGGTAGATATTCACCACCACTATCACTCATAAAAGCCAATAAAAAGAAAGCAATCAGAGGGCAAGAATTCCAGGGCATCTGAGGCTCGCTATTGAATTAGTCTGCATGATGATTTGTGGTATATATATTAAGGATGGCGAGAGACATTTGGATGGGTCATTGTATGCTGTTTATTTAAACCTGGATGTATCTCAACGCCCAGCCAGATTTGATTCATATCTGCTGGCATTTTATAAAGGAAGGCCAGACCTTACAAGTATGGTAAATATTTCAGGTGATGTATTTTTAGTTCAACTAGTCTGGTATGCTGAAATAGGGGATGATGGACGACAGAATGTCCATAAAAGGACACAACGAAAACTTAATGATTCCCAATAATTTATGTTAATTGCAAGAGCTCTTTTTGGATTAACTGTTCTCACAATGGTAGAGTAATAACTTATGTAAATAATGCAAATTCAAAAAGAAAAACTGGATTGACCCAAAAAGGATTGCCACATAAACAACAAGGAAAATCTCCCTAAAAAACTGAAATACATCGATCCAGCGTTGACATATATATATACTATATCTGTTATTTACTCGTCATTTAGGAACATGCGAATAATTTACATTTTGGAATGTATATACTATCATACACTATACAACGGAGGTAATAATCATGATCAATTTTGACATAAAAGATGTATTGTAAGGAGTCATAAAAAACTTAATAAAGGGATCATATCTTAGAAAACAGTTTGGTGACCTTGAAGGTACAGTTCCTCTCTTATTACATGCTAATCCTAGCTTTAAACGCTGGAGTCGATAAACTCTGAGCAAAAAATACAAAGTTGAGTGCAAATAGTTCCCCTGCACTACATGCCCCTAGGATACTGGAAAGGCCGATGAGGGTGTAGAGAGAGCTCAAACATGGGTTTCTTGATCTCACGAGCGTTCTCTAAAGCTACATGCAGTCTGGCTGGTACACAATACACCCAGTAGTGGCGCCTGGTGGAAATAGCCCGAACTACCTTCGTGGAGGCAGAAAAAAGTCGATACAGGAATAAAACCACAGGGCTAAACTTCAATGAAAAATATTTCCCACTAAAGTTATGCTATAGATGCAATTAAAGCAATTATTTACCTTTAGATACATGTACATACCGTAGTGAATAAAGCCCAAACGCCAATGAGTCTAAGGAACTGATGTTTTATTCAATACACTGCCCTTTAATCGGAATGTTTATGATTAAGCGTGGAAATGAGGCATTAAGATGAACATGTTGTAGGAAATTAAACAGTATGAAGGAGCTAGTATCGATGTAGATTCAAGTGTGACACAGTCCTGCTCTACGTCCTTTTCATTCATCAAACTGCCAGAACCCCCCCCCCCCCCCCAACATGTCTTTACAATCAGGACTAAAAAAACTAAGAGCTGAAGTTATGTACCCTCGTAAATATACACTTAACAAAATATGCCTACAAGTTACTTAATGAAGCATTAGACGATGGTTAAATTTGAGCGATGAAGTTAAGCAACTACTTATATCACCAATGAATTCTGTATTTATAATGCAACTATATAAATTATACTTTATTTTTTTAACGTATACTTTGAAAAAAAGTCATAATCTTATCTTAATCTAGATCTTAAGCATCTCCAAACTATTGCGAATTTAAGTTTTATTTTTAATGAATATATTTCAGACGCGATGCAAATCAATGTAAAGTCCTTTCAGGATCGGAGGCAAAGATATGTATGAATGTATACATCGCTGCGATATGGCATAAAAGGGAGGTAAGAAACCTAAACTTGATTTATTTTGGGACATTGTTCAATATGCTTGGTGATACACACACGGGGTCTTGTCACCCGCGCTATTCATGAAATATAGATCTATAATTGATGCGGACGAATCGGGATGAAATGGAGGGCTCACACAAGATGGATGATATCGCGTCGGGCCTCTATAAATATGGCTGCTATTGAAATTATAATAGGTCGAGTCAGGCTGGGGGTAATATAAGTAGATTTATCATCTATAAGCCGGGCAATGTGGAGATTTACACGCGATTCTACGAAAACATCGGTGATTAATGGGTTAATATGTATAGGCCCGCTACATAGATACATAGGCAGTAAAAAGACCTGCATTAAAAGATCACGGTCAATGGGGAAAGGGAAATGACATTCAAGTCTTCAATGGCTGATAAAATGATAGTAAGCAGACAAAAAAGTCCAACGTGTAGATTGATATGATCTGAGCATAGAGAAACCAGATCTAGACTGACAGTGGTTTATTGCGGCGCACATTCTTTTAATATCCCTCATCTCTTGACCTTAGACTTATAGATGGTGTTGAGAAAAGGATTTTAAACAAATCTTTGGGAAAAGTATAAGACTGGAATATTGGGAAGAGAAAATGAGTCAAGCCTAGGTATTACTACTTATAAGCAGATCATTATAGCTCTGGTCCCATATGGTCATTATTATTAAGAAAGGAGAGAAAGACAAGGAAGTGCACTTTATGAAGGGGCAGCGACAAAGGGAAACCACAAACTAGATTAATAGTATATTGATACAGGTCAGGAATTTGTAGGATACAATTCTATCTATAATGAAAAGGGGTGAATGAAGCCTCACCCAAGGCATTATTGCTTTTGTCTATGTTGACAGATGGACGACTCGCTGCCTAATCACTAGTCCGGCATTCCTAATGTATACGGGTCAAAACCGGACACAATAGATGACACCGCAGCTAGCAAATCAGAGAAATCCAATTATTACCGTTAATTTTACATCTGAGCCAGGAAATGTTGTACTGGCAATTAAAATTTGCATCATAGAACACCCGCTCCCCTGAGTACGATCGAGTCACCCATTATAAACATATTCACCTGATTCGTAATAAAAACATTATAAACTATATACCATCCCATGGGGAATGGTGCCAAGAACTTTGAGTAGTTCTGGAATAAACTCTCGGGGGAATGGTGTCCGAGTTATACGCCAAAGGATGAGTTGATTTACACCTGATTATTTCTGCTGGCCCGAATGTGAACACCTGATAGTGTCCAGACTGGTTCTTCAATACGCAGCCCCCGGGCTACAGGAGAAACCAGTAATTACCTTGGTCATCTCTTCTAGACGCACCTCTCCGTGTTTGTAGCGCTGGTATAAGGTATTTTACCCCCAGAGGGCCGCTTCGTGCTGACCAGGCGTATTGCAGAGTGGACAGTGGGCAGTTGAAGGCTGACCAGTAGCGTCAGTGTTATTCTTGCCTGCGCTGATGACCGCTGAATTTGATATGATAATGATCGTCTCTTTTGTTTCGGAGGACACAATAACTTGGTCAATTTATAGGTCTATATTTCTGGCAGGCTCTCCATCATCGAGGCGTCTCATACACTGAGATGGAATGATATGTGAAGTGATCGAATGAGCCAACACAAAAGTTTTGACTATTAAAAATTACAGCTGTATAAATCAAGATAAGCATCTCTCGACCCAGACGAGGGCATCCGTCATATCATTTCCTTCCGATAAAAAAGCAAATTAATCAAATGTCAATAGAAAGAATGAGCAAAATTCCTTCGAGACACAGGTCCTACCTTGATGTAAATTAATGATGCGAATATAAGAAAAGGCCAGAGAGAGCGAGAGAGAGCGAGAGAGAGAGAGAGAGAGAGAGAGAGAGAGAGAGAGAGAGCGAGAGAGAGAGAGGGAGAGAGAGAGAGAGAGAGAGAGAGAGAGAGATAGATAGATAGATCCCCTGTTTTTGTGATGGTCACTGTTCTTCTGTGAAATATTTACATACTTTGTCCAGATTTCAAAGTCTCAATAGCGTCCGCCTCAGGGGTTCGGTTATACCTATCAATAACCCAACCCCTATCTACGCTCCCAACTCCATAGAAAGGACAGGTCACACACGACCCAGACCAACTGGGTATGATTCTATTCAGTAAGTAGGTATCCCGGATTAAAAGGAAGGGAATTAGTAAGAGACATCAACTACACGGACGAATAAAAGGGTACTTTGTAGGTTTTCAATAAGATATCAATGAGATATCCTTTTCCAAAATCCAAAAGCAGAAGTCTATATGTGCTGGATGTCTGTAGAAGTCTACACAACTAAAGTATAATAAGTTGGAAATTTACTTCTTTTGCATAGTATTTTATATTTCTTGGAGGGTACATGTATATCAAATAAAAATAATGCAAACAATGTTCCCCAGTGCTCTCAAGGACGCAATAATCTTGGGATTATGTTCTCGACATATATCCCATGTTTTTCTGCTATGATATAATGAATATTTTTGCCACCCAGTCTGTCATGAGTGGAATACATGTGAACTCACTTTAAGTTTAAGAGTAAATAATTTCAGTATGGGTATCCTAATCGGAATGATATATTTTAGCTACCAGGAAAGATTAGAATACGAATACCTTGTAAACAGACATAGTATTTATTAGAGTAACATATATAAGTGCTATAATATGATGCACTAATTTATTATATTTCACAACTAAAAAGTATTGAATAAATGTATGATGATATTACATACTAGTGTGGGTTATATCTTACAACACATGATGGGATAACATTTATTTCGTGACAGAAAAAAAACAATCCCTTATCTTGAACACGACATCATATGGAGAACTATTTGTTTCTGATGTTATTTTAAGACTATAGATGTATCATGAGCCCCAGTTCTGACAGTGTATTAAATGCAGTGTCTACACAATCAATACTTCAGATATCATCATTGTTTATCCAGAAATACGTAAGCATTATCTGATATATATGGCTCATTTCTCACTATCTTAACAAGACACGCAACTACTATTAGTAACTACGACATGAGAACAAATTATTTTTCTAATTGTCTAGTACATAATTCTGGCTAAAACATTAATGAAAATAAGTATGACGTAGGGGGGACTTACATTAGATCATAACATGTTTAATGGTTACTTAATTACCATTTCCTTCCCGTATATAACGATCTCTGTTGGGCAATGATAATTTCATAAGCACCTTATCATTTTGTCATGATAACCGATTAGAGGAATAATTATATTTGTATAACTATTACACAGTGTTCATTAATTACAGAGAAGGGTAAATGAAAGTGGGATATCTATCTCACTTGTAGAGTGCACCTGAGCAAGGGCCAATCAATATTTCCCAAAGTTGTCAAAGGGCGAGGGGGGAAAGAAAGAGAAAATCACATGGTCCGGATCATAAGAATGTTTCACTCCCAAAGCAGGGGGCAGCTGAGCAACTGGTGGGTTATGTGAATAGGAGAATGACATATGTGTATGTGTTTTTAATGTGTATCTTTATCACCCTGCATGTGTCTCTCTTTTCATGGTAAGTTTTATAGCGTCTTAATTAATCTATGGGGATCGAGAAAGAAGTGGAGGTGGGTTGGACGGGTTAGCAAGTGCATGTGGTAAACGGCGATACAAGTGTAATTATATATTAATCAGCCCAATTAAAAATCACAATTAATCGCATAACTATGCTATCATATTTAATTATGCATACCATCAACATGTATAAATGTAATGGTTGGTAATACAGTATGTATGTTTGCTTAAGGATATATGAATATCCCCCAAAAGTATTACTTTAAAAGTGAAAACAAGATCATCTTTGTAGTAATGTCAGTTGTTTACGTTAAAGACATAGCTATGTCCACCAACGCCATAAAATGCATGCAATACTTATTGAAACGATTAATCAGGGAAACGGGCATACAATAGAACAATGTGTATATATATCTCGCTCCTTACTCATTATACTCCAATCATGCTACGAGAGGGTAGACCTATCTCCATAATTATCCTCTACATAAGGTCCCACACATCTGCAAGCAATAAATCTTATCAATTTTAGCCCCAATTATAGCAATCTAGTAAAACTCCACACCCAATCATGGAAATTAATTACATGATGAATTACAGTATTTACATCGATTCCGGTATCATTGAATCCCACGGCGGCGTGTGTAATTCATCAGTTTGAATTATGAAACTAAATAATGTATCCCTTTTTACGACTGGCTGTCATTCATTCAACCAATAAAAAGGCATGCCAGTCGAGGAGGGAGCGGTTCCTCCAGTGAGAAAAAAAGATGCCAACGTTAAAGGGTAATTATCTCATATTAAAACAAAGCCCAGGAGCGATTAGTGGTGATATTGATAGCTTTCTAGTGTAATTTATATTATGAAAGAAGAGTGGGTGCAGCTACTGAACCCCCACACTGGCCCCGGTTTCGGCAACACACTCGTCATCGAACCCCGTCCTCTATGGTATCTAGCCATAAAAAACGCTCACATGCGACGGATCGATATTTCATTACGATCTGTTCATTGCAAGCTGCAATTAAACTTGAGGGTGTTGGGTAGAGAACCTCAAATTGAAAAGAAGTGTTTATAAAGCGTGGTTTGTCAATAATTTAGTGGAGCTAAAGAAAGCTGGCCCCGGATTGTTTGACTAAACCGAGACCAAAACCAAACAGATACTGAGTGCAGTGCAACAGTCAGGAACAAAGACCCAGCATAGGGGAAATGAAGGAATTTAGGGCGAGGAGGAGGAGGAGGATTAGTTCATGGTCAGGCTTTCCCTCGCTCAACATCATATCCACCTTCTCAATCGCAAAGTATCAACCTAGAATCGCCGTTATTGTTTTCTGACTTCTTGATTCTGAGAAATTATAAGATCATCATCAGATATGTGGAGGGAGCGGGAGTGTAGTGGATGGGGGTGGGTGGGGTTGTTGGGAAACGCATTTGCTTTATTAGAAACGATAGACAGTACATCGCATGGAGGAATCGAGTACTTCAAGCAGGGAAATAATATATCAAATGTGCACAAACACAATAGTACACGCTGAGCAAAACACCATGAATGGTGGGTATACATGGATGGATCGCCCCGCCCCCATACAGTCACTTACTGCGTTACTGTGATGGTCATTTGATAAACAAACACGTTTCTTCGTACCTTCCTCACCTGGCACATGGCCGTTTTTTTCATAAAAATGAATGCGTCGTGAAAATCAATCACTCATTTAACGTTAAGGATACGCAGCACACGTGGCCATAGGGTCATATATCAGAATATACTCATATAGAACAACAGTATAGGAGATGTCCAAAATTCAAGCAACCTAGGTTCCACCTTAGAGTATGTTTTACTCTAAGGTTTCACCCACTTAAAATGATTGTGTCTATATACAAATGAAAATAGTGTTTTCAATATTTTTTTTTATAATGATCAATATCCCCTATTATGAGGATTTTGCTGCTTTAACGGACTTCAATGTTACATTTTAGACATGGAAACGAGTATACCTTACTTTTTTCTTTTTTTCCTTTTTTAGAAAACGATGACAATTTCTTTTTCTTGATGGATGATATAACTGTTTCATTATTGCCCCATACGAAATGATACCAGGTGGTGGGCATAACGTAATTACTTAATTCTACAAATCTATTATAATTATTCAATTACCAAATCAACAATACATAGTAAGGTATTTCTTTCGCCGTTATTTTTCTCCTCGAACTTCAGGTTTTTGTCGCCTGTCTTTTTGTATACGCCTGTACAAATATCCAAAGATATATCTGGACTAACGCCTCATATAAAAATGCCCTATAATTACAGTACTTGTTTCAACCAATTATCCAATATTGAGAGATCAATTATGTAATGTTTTATGCAGATAGTGTAATATTTAAGAAACTATTAAATACATCTTAATACTGATTGGTTGTGAAATGAGCATGAGTTTTTCTGGTGTCTGTTCATTACAATACTGGTTTGTGAAATATTGGGTGGTAAACACACTGGCTTAGCACATATGGAAATATCCGACCATACTTATTATTAACACACTATATAAATTACAAATCAAGGGCCGTCAAAATACCACACAGATTGCATAGCGTCGTTCCATTAAATTCTATTTGGTAATCTGAGTAATAATCTCAATGAAATGAATCGAGTCTTTTCTATCTTAAAAATTGCCATTTCCTATATTCACAGACATGATAATAGATCTAAATGGTTGACATTACGCAGATATAACCCATCTGAATAGTACAAATCCTGCACAGGAAGATTTTGGCCCCGATCGACCAATCATCCCATTTGATGGACCATTTACGTCACGTGACCTTTCATCTGGCGCCATCTTGCAATTGTCCAAAACAAATCAGGTTGCATTAGTCGAGCAGAATCCAGCATATTGCGGGCACATCACCTCCATATAATTAAGGCATCGGTCAGTGGTATTCCATAGGTGACCACGACCCAGCGACAGTTAGCGAAAACACAGACTGATAAAGTAGAGGCAAATGAAATCTGCCAGCACATATACTGATATTTCCTATTAGATGGCCCCAGCAGCTTTATTTACCCTATCAATAATGGGGATGAGTCAGGGCATAGATGGATGTAACCGACTTGGTGATATGAAGTACATACGTGTATCATATCGGCTTAGCAAATGCAGAGAAAGGATTTAAATCTATTCCTATCGAAATAAATGCTGAGAACTTGTAGGTCGTTTTTGTGAAATTTGTGAAAATGAAGGATTTTTAATCGAAGTTCTAATAAACAACTCGAGTCGGTCAGCTTTTGGATTTGATTTAATCCTATATATCTCGACCAGTTGGTGGTCATCAGGGATAATGACATATCAATGTCAAAATGTTTAAAGGTTCAATGAACGCAATATGCGTCTATGACGCTCTGTTATCGGGGATACCAGAAGCACTTATTTATGTAGCCTGAATAAAACGCCAATGGCATCATTCCTATCTACTACTAACACCCACGTGTAAGGCATTGGAAGCCTTCATTTGGAGGAATTGTCTTGGCCAAACTGAGGCTATTGACAGGAAGCAATCCCCGTAAAATATATGACGTGTTTGGAAATTTCAAAATATGGAGCCTTTTGCCGTATCATAATCTGATTGAGGTAACTACGGGTATACTGATGGTTAAATGTTCAGCTATATAACTTTATAGATCAATATCATAATAATATACGTTTGGTGAAAGAACAATTACAACGATGGACAACGATGCAACATTATGCAGCTTCTCTAATACTCTAAAAATGTGAAGCCGTGGATATTTACGTCCTAGCTTAGTGTCTTGGTAAGAAAACCATTTAAATAAAAATAATGACATACGTTGGATGAGACAACGGCTTTAATAATGATGGACCACATTGATTGGTACAGCATTATACACCTTTCTAATACTCAATGAGCAACACCCTAGCGGTGCTTGCAACTCGCAGAACAAAGTGATCATTCATGGAAGTGAATTCCCCATGATCACGGGTAAGAGCTGGGTGTTGAGAAATAAATGATATCATAGACTAACCCGCTGGGCCCGGGAATGACAAGAGGCAGCGCGAGGCGCGAGCCCGAATGAAGATGGAGTGAGAAATATTAACATGTCGGCGAGTGAGGATAGATGCTTCGTTTGATTCATCCCATATGATGACTATGGATAGGTGACTATTAGATCTCCACAACGACCGCATCCATAACTCGCTTGGTCGCCGCTATTATTTCTCCTTATCAATCACCCCCCAATGATCGGCCACCCTTTGGTGGCGCTGCGGTCGCGCCGGCTGATGACGGATGATGCGGCAAGGCGGTGATGGCGCGGCGACACCTTTCCCTAATCATACCCACCTTGTCGTCTGCTTCATTCCCCGCCATAATCATTGCAAATAAAAGCAGTAGCAGACTATGGAGGTGCGCAGATTGGTGCGCTGGGGTGCCTTGAGACCATAAATCAGGTGCTAATAGTGAGCATGCAGTTTTGAGGGGACAATGCCTTGGTAAAAGCGGAGACAAGGTTTGGAGTTATTAGTTTACATTGGCGCCGTCAGTGGCGCGCGGGAGCTACGTGACGTATAGTTGACAGACGTCGGCGATTTGTTGACATTCCTGAGGTTGGCGCCCCCTCGCGTCCAGGACATGCTAACTCATAAGGAGAGATGAGGCAGGCAAGGCCAGCTAGTGGGGAAATCAAACATTAGCGACCGGCGAGGTGAAATATGGCGCGTGTTATTGGATCCAAGGCGAAGGGGGCAAGCGGCTGTGAGTGACTGACCAATAGAGGCCAGTAAATGTTGAAATCCTGCCATATCAGCCCGGCCAGAATGAGGCAAGTCATCTGGCTTGGTGATCCCCAAATTTGCCCAACACTCAAACTCGTATCATGCCATGTATATTATCATTAGCCTTGACGTAGAATCAACCTAGTCATCCGAGGCCAAATCCTCGGCGATCACGCGCCGCAATAATCATGTCATACACAATTATGCCACTAACCAGTATAAACGTGCCTTAATCAGACGACGCTGGCCCAAACGCTATGGGTCTATTACCTCACGCGGACCTCGGCGCGGCAAAATGGACCTGAGGGACTTATCGCGCCGCGGCCATATTAACCCCATGTCAAAGCCCATCAAGACCAAGAGCACTAAACTTCACTTGCCATTTGCGTTATGATTTGCCTGAGCCCGGCAAATGAAGGCGTATATCATTATTTACAGAGACGACACTGGCGCCGGCCTGTGTTCCGCGCGCGATTTACACACTGTGGATTTGGGCGCATGCGCACCACTCAGAGCAGACGACATTTGACAGAGGGCGTCGCGTCGCGGGCAGGCGACGGCGGCGGCGAAATATATACCCAGCAATGTGTTTCTATATAGTCTGTTAGCGAGAAAGATTTAGAGCCTCGCCTAACCCCAGCTTGATTAGATCTTACACGTCCATTTGGAGACGCGATGCTGGATCCACGACTACATGTATCTCTTGGAGAGGAGCTCATTTGATAAGTTACCCCCTGCACGCCAAGTCTAATACAAACATAAACTTATCAACTTTTTCACGCAGAATTTTCCCCTTCTTTCTTGTTTGGCCACGTGAACTTCTGCACCGGCTGACAATGATGACGTTAGCAACAATGACAACACCTATGTAGTGGCACCAGCGTCACTAAGTTTACTGTCGTCCACTTCTTAGCACTCTCGAGAGCTCTACTTTTGTCGTTCAATTCTCTTCCTGTTTTAGTGAGGCTTTTCTATGACATTTATAGGTACCTCTAGGCTAAGCTATTACGATACTAGATAGATATTCAGATACATAGACAGACAGATAAATAACCAATACCGTACATATCTCAGTACCAATAATTGACTTGGCTTGGTGTAAGTGCAGTCAGTATGTCGCCGCAACAACCACTGCCCTCTATATGAGGCCAGTGCCACCAGGCGGCGCGCGTCCTTCTTCCAGCCCGCTCTCCATAGCAACGGATTCAAACATATATCGGCGCTAATGTAATCAGACTCACAAATTTGCCGCCTCAATGTGCTCGCCCACAGTTACATATGAGATGGAGTTTTTGGGGCCAGCACAGGCCCTAATCCGCACTGGCATGAAGGATTGTCACACTCCCCACCCGCCAACCAACGGATTAGCCTAGCGGCAGACGAAGCAACTAAATCAATTGGTGCCCGCAAAATGAACACAGTCGACAAGGGCGCGGGGTGTGAAAAGGCCGCCGTAAAAAAATCGGTGTGCGGCGAAGGGTTGGTAAATTCTCAGGAACTTTGAGGAGCATGCTTTCAGGTCTAGCAGTAAAAACTTGTCATATATTATAAGAACGCGTTCTATCCTCACACTCGGAGCATGTTTACCGCCGAGGACTAGGGGTTATGATCTCTAAGGGATTTAGTCATTCCGACGGATTATAATTTAATCTAAATAATCTTTATTCATTCTTTGTACTATAAACATTGAATGCTGACAGCAAGATACGTAAAGATAATTAGTAAATATAATAATGCATCGTTCACACATTCCAGAGATGTTTTACACAAGAGATACAACCACATGGTGCTACCTTCAACTCTCTCTCTATGTCTCATATATATGTCACACATTACTCTAATTAGTTCTCAGCAGATCATCTCTTTTTCATATGAGTAATGTCAGAAAGGGAAACGTTGTATTTTGAGGGGCAATTTCTTTCTGTATCCCAAACTTTTTCAAAGATTCACAAGACCCCTATGGTAATGTGTCTTATCAAGGCGTTGGGTGGAGATAATGTGGTCTCTAAATGCCGATTGTTATGGAAACAAAGACGGTCTTTAAGTTTCCTACCGAGAAAATACAGATCAGATAAGCATGACATAAAATAAAACGATTGGTATACCAGTTGTTTTATTTTAGGTTGTAAGATGCAATATTCATGTTTGCCACGCGAAAACTGAATGTTAAGACAATTAATATCACATCAATACTAAATAAAACATATTATATCATGATACTAAAATATCATCTTAAAATCTGTGTGCAAGAGAACAAGTAATTTCGGAGGATGTGTCAATATCCAGACAAGCATCGGTGTAAGTTTTAACGCAACACACGCGAATGTTTTTGGCGATAGAAACATAGCAGGTAGATCTATACTATATGTACATTTTATAGAGTGGTAACTTGGCGTCATATCATGTAGTCAGAGACAAAAGCCACTGGGAATCAGTCCATCAAATGGGAGACAGTCAGTGAGATAGCGCGTGCCATCTCTACGTCTTGACTATATCGCTCAGTGTTAAACCAGCGAGCATTGGGCGAGGAATTTTTACTATCATACCTGGAACTGTTCTACCTGCGCCAGGCAGAGTTCACTCCATTCTCATGTCAACCGCTAAGAGAGATAAATGGCTATAGGTGGAGCCATAGTCGCCAGCCGCTTGGATACAAATAGGGTTGAGGGGAGGAGGCTAGCCGGCTTGATATTCCTTTCTGTGCCCGAATCCACGCCCGTCATGCGGCTGATGGCATTCCGCAGGTTGGCGTAACCTATGGTGCAGGCCCAGATTCCAGTTTCCAGTGGTTCCAGTTCGTGACGCGAGGCATTATCGCTACGGCCGCAACTTCTTAAACAATCGCGCGATCTCTATAATGGCGACATAGACGAATGCCTCAGTGCGCGTCTCGAAGGACAAGGCCCTCGCGATGATTGTCCGCGGTAATGCAATTACGGGATGAAACGAGGGGAGGGGATGAACTGGTAGGATATTTGTGCACAGAAACGTCCCAATGATTCCATTTTATACATTTGTGTTACATACATCATGATGACTTGGGCGATTACTTGAACGAAGGTCCGAAAACTAAAACGTTTCTATAATGCTGAGTTATAACAGAACTCATTCACAGAAGATTTAATAGCTCAGATAACATTTATACGATCACATACAAGAAATGTTATATTTGGAAACGGCATATTGGTCATGTACTAATATTCCATTCATGGCACAACTTCGGTATTCTTATTCCGTTTCGGACAAAAAGACTGAGCCTATAGATATCGTTACAAATTCGACATGCATGGCTTGGACTTCATTGAACGATTTCCATTTCCATTTGATATAAAGAATGATATATTTCACGGACCGTTACAAATGATGCAAACAGTTATCGTGTATGGAGCATCCAAGTGCGATATTTATCAACATAGCGCGATTATATTGCAATATCGCACCCCATATAGCACCCTGCATAATTTAAAAACCAGGGCTAGGGCGGGAAGCAACCGCACCATGCAGGATTCGAACCCATAAACATTCTAAAATGCCTTTGCGTCCAAAGCCTGCACTTTAGACCACTCTGCCATCCCGTATCCCCTACAGCATTCATCCAAGGGTTGATAACCAAGGCCAAAGGGTGGATGATCGCATTCACCTGAAGGTCTAAGGCGGAGGCTGGGTCAAATTCTGAGGTCATTCCATTATGACCTTTATTTAGGGTTAAGCCAATCACTTAACCATAGATCATCTGGGTTAATCCGTGGTCTTGGGTTGGGATCAAGCCACAGCAGGTGTCAGCTACGATGACTGGATTGATGAATCCAGACAGGACATTATCAATCATAATTATCCTTAATTACTCATCAGTTCCCATAATTACCCATTCCATAGCTGGCCTCGCAATCTATTACCTCCCTCCATCATTGTTGACCTTTAGCTGGCGGCAAAACGCTAGCAACTGCATCCTTTTTCAATATGGAGCACACAAATACAAAAATACCTCATCAATTCTCTTTCTCTTGGGAGGGTGTGTGGGAAGAGGGCTGTGGTGATCGGTAGAACCCTATAATTTGTTCTTTGAAACGGAGGCTTCTCGGCAAGGTGAAGCCAGTGGCTGGGATTGGCTCCAACTGGCGATGACTAAGCATAATGTGGTTCTGCGTGGTCAGAAGAGGGAGGTAACAGAGGATCTGTCACCTCCAGTTGCCACCTCCAATGACCAAATGTACGGGCTGACCTCAGTGCTTTTAATAAGCATCATATCACATACAGGCAGGCCTGCTATGAATGAATGACAAACATAAAAGGGAATTAATCAGCGCCGGCCGCCGGATACCAGTGGTCACGGGCCACAGATCCAATACCTAATCACGAATATCAAGTTATTGGATACATCAATGGGATCAGCGTTTATACGACCTGTCAGCTCATGTCAGAAAAAGATGTCACATGCTTACAGTCATGTTTCCCTCTCCAAAAGGCACAAGGGAATTAGGAAAACCAATCAAATGAAGGCATTTGTAGTAACGAAACAGTTCCGACCCAAGTTAAATCCTAAATATAAATATTTATGTTTTTTGTTACCCATTTCAATGTGCCGTAATACACCTCCTCATACCCACACACATATCTTCATGGCATGTACTTTTTGTTATCTCTCTACTGAGAATGGACTTACTGAATATTCAGGTTCACAAATATTGGAACCTTATATCTTAACATGATATCATATAGTTAGGGACATATATTAGCCAAGTCGTCAAAATAAGTACAATTGCAGTTCACAAACACAAGAAAATAGGCTTAAAAAACTTTTGAGAGATCATGCCTCAACACCAAAATGCCAGCAAGTCCAAAAGCAAGACCAAAAGTGGCGGTGGTCGAACTCTGGCGCGGTTGGAATTGTACCTCCTCCCACCGTGGCACTAGTGCAAGAAGTACTTCATGAGCTGAACTAGTCCTGGTAAAAGAAAACGCTAAAAATTAAAAATTAAACAAATACGATTAAAGTCCTACTTACCAGTGGGATGAGAGAGTTGGAAAGTAGTAGTGGCGTGTTGCCCTCGCGGCAACATTTGAATCTGGCTGGGTAACAACTGGATAGCAGCTAGGGATTGTTTTGTGCCATCGTTTTGCTTGTCACTGCCATCAGGCCTGGCAATGTGCTGGGATGAATTGTTTATATTCTGGGCAATGAGGTGTTGTGGTTTATTATGTGGCTGCAAGAGCTGGATAGGTATCTGAACCTGGCTAGAATTGTCAACCAATCCGCTTGTGTTCGCTGGCATCTATAATTAGACATATCAAAGGAGAAAAGTATATTTCATGCGAGTGTGGATAACTTGAAAGCAAAAATGTCTGTTGGTTAATATATGTATTGGACATGGGGAATATCACTTTGAGTTAATACATTTTTATTTTTAACGGGGATGAGGTGAAGTTGTAGCCGCGCCAGGAGCTGGAACCCACAACATTCCCATGCTCGGCCCACCACACCCGCAATATATCCATGATAGATAAGGACGGTTCAATGAATAGACATTGGGAGACTGTTATCGTGCTTCCTACCTGGAGTATAACTTGCTGAGAGTAGCTCGAAGAAGGTGTCAGGTGCATATTTCCGGTGACATGATGAGCTAAAGCAGACGCCGGAAGTAGAACCTGCACTTGCTGAGGTACAGTGGACCCCACAGTGGTGCCATTCTGTGGTAGGAACAGTGGCAATATAGAACACAATAAATAAAGCCTTGATATAATACAGTAGTGACAAAGTAGCATAACTAATAGCGAATTAGAGCAGAATTGAATGATTCCAGCCAACGCACACATGGGAAAAATTGAATAATTACAAGTGGGTCGAGATATTGCTTTTATTAATTATATTTTGAAAGAATTTTCATATGGAATTCTCTAAGTTTTAGAAGGCCACATACCAAACACATTCGTGGAAAACTTCTTTGGATAAAGGAAGAAAGGTGACGGGATGGTTTACCTGTACAAATTGAACATTAATCGGTGTGGGAGTTTGGGAGCCCTGATGTTGTAGACTGACCACTGACGGACTGGTCACCACCTGGGGTGTCTGAGACCTCGGGGACACGAACTGTATATTACTAGTAACAATGCCAGAGTTCACTTGGGAGACAGGAATGATATTTTGTCCAGCAATGCTAACAATCTGGTTGATGGGTATTTGATGGTGCTTCTGTTGCTGCTGCTGTAGCTGTGCAATCTTTTGTTGTTGTTGTTGTTGTTGTTGTTGTTGTTGTTGTTGTTGTTGTTGCTGTTGTTGTTGCAAAGCTGATGTAGGTATTAAGAAGTTTTGTCGATTCTTCTGTTGTTGGGATTGGAGTTGGCGTTGGTGTTGCGTGGTGTTAACAGTTGCTAATTGGACTTGGGCATTGACAACGCCGCCGGGTTGGAGATTGGGCTGCATCTGTACATGGGTCATCAGATGGTTTTGGTTGTCTAGAATTGTCGTTGAATTATTATGCGACTCAACTGCAGGACTGTTCACAGATATGCTGTTTTGGAAAACTGTTTTCTCTGGGATGTTGGATTTTGGTATTGTCATATAAGTTACTCTGGCTACCTTGCCTGCTGATCCCTCCCTGCCTGTTTGAGTCCTAGATTGAGAGCTAACGTTATTATTACTATTTCCCTGAGCTGAAACATTGTTATTATTCGCAGCGGCGGCAGCGGCGGCGATGGCTGCATTTTGGAAGTTATCTTCTATCGCCTGATTCTGATTGTTCTGTACGAAAGCTAATCTATTACTCGCAGCCTGGTTAAGGATGTGTCTATGTGTCGGGTAGGAGGTTCTAGTCTTCTTGGGAGATGGGAAGATTTTGGCTGTCTCAGCAAGGTTGGTTGGCTCTGTAGAGTTAGGTGTTGGCGTGGAGTGAACAATTATTTCTTCAACACAGGACACAGGTACCTCTACGCTGTGACTTACTTCTGGAACTGTATGGCTTTCGTCTGAAGTTGAAGGGGCATTACTCAATCGACTTGGCTCTAATTTGACCGGATTACCAAGTGATAACACAGCCTGAGCAGTACTTTCTAAGAGAGCTTGAGCAGTGGCATCGATTTCTTTATAGGCCTTATCCATCTCTTTATGATGACGAGTGTGACTGCGAAGTGAGTCCATTCTAACGAAGGACTCTTCGCACAGGTTGCACTTGAATGGCTTCTTGCACAGTGTCTGTATTTTGGTGGTAGTTTTCTTCCCTTTGGCATCATTCACACCGTTTTCTGCCTCGTTGCTTTGAGCTGCCCCTGCTTGGCCACCTTTTCTCTTCTTCAATCTTTTGAGCGAGCCGCTGGAGAGCATATCGGCATGTTTGCGACGCATATGTGTGCCTATGTTGCCACTCTGCTTGGAAGAGAAGGGGCAGAATTTGCATTTGTATGGTTTCTCGGCACTGTGGATTCTGAGATGAACTTTGAGCGTTGTGCTGCTGGAACAGGAGTAACTACAAATAGGGCAGGTGAACACAGAGTACAGAGGGTCATGGGTCTTGTAGTGCTCCCGGAAAGCTCGTCTAGAAGAGGTCTTGAAGTCACATTTATCACATGCAACAGCACCTTCGTTTGAATGGTTGATTCTGTAATGGGTTTTAAGGTTTCCTGAAAATTAAAACGATGAAAAGAAATCAGCATCTTAAATAACGTGAACATTTTATTATTAATGGTTGGATTTTGCACTACTAACTGGGCTTGAAAACCTGATTAACTTGTTTTTTGTTTTTTTTAAAGATTTTATTTCCACTGGGTTACATCGCCTCCAATAGGAGTAGGCTATTCCGGCGGAACCCAGCCTGGGTTAGAAATTTACATATGTACAAACGGTAGTCAGGAGCATTATATAATGAGATAAAAAGGTAGAAGGTAGAAGACAACCTCTTGCAGTGAGAGAGACTTCTAATTGTTTGCACCGAACTATCGGTAGAATCAATGTTAAAGTTGAATAGGCATGCAAAAAGGGATCAAGGTCCGTACATGTTGTCATAAAATTATGAGAATAGACTATCATTTCATGTTAGGACCGTACCATTGGGAAACAACAGTACAATGTTAATTTCTTGTTGCGTGAAAGAACGATGGATTCGTGGGTTTTGGAATTTGTGATTTTATTGTGCCCAACGTTTCGGATAGCTTAGTATCCTTCTTCAGGGGTGCCGTATACAATAATTTAATTTAATAATTTTATTATTAAATGAATTCCTGCATCTGAAGCAAAACGTCTTCATTATTCCCAGACACACATACATCTCATCTATTGGAAGTTGATAAGATTGCAATGAAGGTAAGCAATTGAAAATCCTACTTCAGTTCAGTAATCGCCCCAAAATGATATAACATTATGCCAATACAATCTGTTCAACCAACCAATCTTTAATTACAGCGTTTCATGGATAGCTTACCTTTGATAGAACATCTGTACTCGCAGTGTTCACATTTGTACGGCTTCTCCCCCGTATGTAGCCTCATGTGCCTCTTAAGATCTGAGTTAATCTTAAATTTTGCAGAGCAAATTGAACACTTGAAAGGAGCATCCCCGGTGTGAGTTCTCAAGTGCACGATCAGTTGACTCGAGTTACGGCTGGCGTATTGACAAATTTGACATCTGAAATAACATCAACAGCATGAACTTCCAACAAAAATATATTTGAGCGGTAAGGTATCTATTAGAAATGTATAGATAAAATAAGCTTTTTAGGAAGGGAGTTTTTAACATCTAAAGAGGTGGTAAGATACCTACTTGAAGGGACGTTCTCCCGTGTGTATTCGCATATGCTTTTTGAGACTACTGCTATCTGAGGTGGAATAGGCACCTGGGGAGAGAGAAAAGCTAATTCTTAAAGCATATATAATACTCGTCCAAACGCAATATTACCTGGCGCATGAATACCCTAGCGCATGAAGCGAGAGCGAGTGATCCCCTGACCAGAAATTACATGAAGATTACATTGAAGAGTTCTGGTCACATATTTACCCACCTTGGGTCAATGTGAGAGATTGATGTGGGTACACTAACATGGTTATTGGAATACCAATACACAGCCAGGTGTCAACGTAATGTGACAAACAGTGACCTTGGCTACCCAAGGATCAGAGGGTTGTGTCAAGGTCGTGCACGTGTCAGAATCAGGTCAAATCAAGGTCAGGCCGAGGGCTGATCCTGACGGTCAGTGTTGGCAGACAAAAGGTCAGCCAGGTCGTGAGCCTTGTCTATCATATCACTATGGAAACGGTTTATAAGATGTCCAGTTAAGCCCGGGAGGAGCTGATGTAGTGTGTGAGAGGTGAATTGATTAGGGGATTATGGTCTGATGGTTACAGGCCACTACCGGAGGCCCATCCGGCATGACTAACCCTGCACGGCCGGGCTAAGCCCTCTGCCATGTTATGAAATGTCAAGCATGTCGGGGGGGGGGGGGGGGGGGGGTCATGATTTAGAGCTGCAATACTTCATGCCAATGGCCAGAGGGGGGCTCAATCATTTATGGACTGTTTCTAGGCGAGTCTCGGATAACCCTACATGTCCGATAGCACCCATTCATCTTGTATAAGCACGGATCATGTCAATGTTTCTCTGATCACTGCCACTCCATGTGAATACCTAAAGAGGGGAGAAGGAGTCGGCCTGATGGACATAATCTCTGACGGCATAATGGCAGCTGTTTCTCTTCTTGTTATGGGCGAGGGCAGGGGGTGGAGTGATTGTGAGTGGCCAGCGCTAAGCAGGTGCACTGACCACTTTGTCACATTTCATTCATCAAACCAATCGAGCCAATATTACTGGCCGACAGTCGCCCGGGCGTAAAAAATAATAACCCATTATGGTTGTCTGAACCTATCACACTGGACGAAGCAGAATTTTAAACTGGTCTGAGGCCAACAGGGCATATATTGAGGCTATTTGTAAATTTGAATTTACACTCGTTTCTCACTATCAATGTTGACGTCATAATGAAGTTTATTCATAATTAACTTGAATTGTTTCTTACGATAAATTTTGATGAAATTAATTAGATTGAATAATAACTTGAACCGAATGGCAGCCGCAGAAAGATAATTTTATTAGATTTATTAGGATGATCGGGGTGACTGGGGTTGTGGGTTCGAATCGTGGTGTGGCTGCAATTTCAACACTTTCGCCACAGGCACTAGAACTAGACCTAGTTAGAAAAGTGATTTTAAAATCTGCACCCTTTAAAATGAATATTATGTAATACAATTCGTAATTTCTTGATTTGAATCACTAAAAGGGTCCATACATATCATGGCAATTTTTCTAATAAGATCTACTATAGTGTAAAAAGAATGTCTTTCCTTATGTCGATCTTGGACCGATGAACTCAATTTTTTAAATTACATTACATACCTCCTGAATAATTACCCAGGACATGGATGCGTAAATGTCAATATCAAATACAAGAAAATGAAAAAATTCTCTTTTACGCCAAGAAAACGTAACTTAAGCATACCAAGTCTTGTATTATAAATCGCTTTAGTGATAAATTATGATCCTGGCTATATTGATAAATGATTCAGGCCATGAAGAATTTTAGAAGGATGAGGCTAAGGATAAGTTGCCGCTCTATTCATAGCCAACGCGTTACATGTGTTGACACGTGGAGGCAAATTGGTGGAGTGTGAAATATAGGAACCATTTATAACATGAGTAAATCATCGCTCCAAACTGATTATGATTTATGTTGGCTGCACGCACAGCTTCTATATATACCAATATGTTCAGCTACATGCCGATATATCAACCTGGGGTCAAAGGATAAAGTCTATCGGTTTAAGCCCGTCATCTGCACTCTGCTGCAGTTCATGACACCCCAACCCTCATCTAATCCCTATTTCTCTATACTACTAGCATAGACTACAGACACTGCACAGTGGCCGGTGTTTTGTAGCCATGCTCCAGTCCGGTGTTGTTCCTTATATCCCCGCTCCTCTCCGGCCAAAGTCCAGTCATTTCGGTCATGTCACAGAAACGGAAATGACCAGCGGGGCCCGGCCAGTTGACTTAATGTAAAGTTAATGCCAGTGCCGACAAAGAAAAATGTCCGCCTAAGATTAATAACCTCGGGCCGGCATTTGTCATGGCGCGGCCGGCTGACAGGTCGGCTCGGCTCCAACATCCTTACATCGCCCACCTAAATGTTGACCGCGGCCCATAAACCCCCTCCCACCTCCACTTCCATCCCCCATACCCCAAGCACGGTCCGAGATACTGAGAATAGCCGCTAGGATTTTGGCCCGGATCGCCAGCCAACTGAAAATAGTCAGCCATGCTTCATTTTTTCCTCTTCCACCCGCCGCCAGGCGGAGCTGGCACCGGAAGGAAATGCCATTATGTCCAGCATCCGCTGCGCGCGCACCGGCGGAAATGATGGAGAGCTAATGCCATAGTGGGCTGTGTACATATATTAGTCGGTGGTAAAAGACAACAGACACGGCCATTTCTAATAATGGCTCTTGGCGTCTAGATTTACTAAACTTAAGGGGAGTGGGCCTCGGCCGAGCTAAATAATGGCTTCCAGGGCTTTCCTGCTCCAAGTTAACTTTCGGAACTCCTAATATATTTATGGAGTATATTTCGGGAGTTGTATGACGCCAGCTGAGGGTGAAATGCAAACGGCGGTGACAAAACATTCATTCAGGGAATTCCATTACTCTATTTACTCATGTTATTCAGGGAATTCCATCCAACAAACAACGTTAAACGGATCTTGATGTAATGTTTTAATCATGGATAATTTAGAGGCCTTTCTTCCTTATCATTCCTGCATATGTACACCAGGAAAACTATTGTATTAACTTTATGGAAACAATTCATGAAGAATCCGGCCTAAACAATAGGTTTGGGTGATAAACAAGTTGCAGATGAAAGAGGAAGACTGCACAGCGAAATCTGTAATGTTTAAACATGCAATGTTAGCACTTGACAATTTGTGCAGTGGTGGCAGGTGCTCATGATTCAGCAGATGAAAAAAGGATAAAAAGACGGTATTAAGACTTTAGAGGGAGACGGCATATTTGGCAAGCGATTTATATGTGGCCTTTCCTTTAACTTTAATTATCTCAAGACAATTCTTTTGTTGATTGTAACCTGGGATCACATAGAACATTTTTACTGACATTCAATGAAACAATTCGTATTCCTCCCGTTAAGCAAACCATCCATCTGTTAATATAGGGATATTTCCCAAGTCCTCTGAACGATAAACTAGCACTGTTAATGTTGTTGACAACAACATTAACAGTGTTAACAGTTGTCAACAGTTGTTAAAATCTAAAGGTAGGGATGCTTGGCATAACCAACCCCCTACTTAGGGAACCTATGTACACTAGCGTGAGAAAAATGAACTACTAGAATATATCCAACGCAAGATGGCAGCACAGTCAAAGCTTTAGCAGCACTGTGGCGCCAGCTAACAAGTATAGCAAGCCCGACATGCTCGATAGTGCAAGGCAAACTTGAAAGATCAGTTGCGTAAGTTATATCGAGATATCGAGTTTTAATACATGAGGGAGACATATAGACATCTCTGGTTAGATAAATGGTAGATAGTGACTGAAGATACTCTAAATATGCTTCAGCATGATACATGGTCCAATACACATTAACCGTTAACGATACAGAACTTAACATACCGTACATGAACATAGTGTCACACCGCCAAACTATTACATAGCCTAGTATAGAGCATTTACTATAGTGCACTATGGTATTATTTACTTCTTTCGATTGATTTGAAGCTACTTGATTAACGTTTCATGGTTTATTTCCATATGACTATTGGCGGCCTAGTTATACAGTTACATCAAAATAAGATTTCTCTATAACATCACTATACAAATTTGGTAGTGTATACTCACACATCTCGCATACATGTGGCTTCTTCCCCACATGGCCCCGCACATGGATCTTCAGTTTGTCAGCTCGGTTGAATGTTTTGTCACAGTGGTCACACGCAAAGGGCCTTTCCCCGGTGTGGATCCTCTTGTGGCGCTCAAGGTCTTTGAAGTAGGCAGTGGAGAAAGTGCAATCTGTATAGGTACATTGGAACTTCTTCCCACCGATGCCCTTCTTTGTGCTCTTGGTCTTAGTCTGCTCTGCTGTGGGTTCAATGACACACACAATAACGCAGGATGTATAATAGGAACATATAGTCAGTTTGCCGTCCTCAGATTGACTGACTAAAAATAGTTTGAATATATGATTTAATGTGTAAAACAATATGAAAAGTCATAAGCATGTACATTGGTCGTATTTAGATATATATAAGATTAGAAAATTGTTTATTCATCACTGAGTATTGCTCAGGTGTATGCGACTCGCTTTGGAATTTAAATTATCAAAATAATAATGAAACAAATTCCGATTTAATACCGCGCAGTAGAAATATAGTAGCAGCAGCCAATTTCTAGTACAGAGTGTTGCCACTAGCTGTCCTCACAATGTGCTCACCATGGCTTAGTATAGACTGGCACGACACCTGTGTACAATGTGAACAACTAAAGTAGATTTCAAGGGCGGGGGGGGGGGGGGGCGTGACTCCGTCAAGGTTTGTTTCCTACCGTGTTACGGTGTACTTGTCACGGAAACAGGTTCCTATCTTGAGCCTTATCTTAAAAGTGATATTCAAATAATGGCACAGAGATCTTCACCATTAAGCTGTTACTAAAAGGACACTTACCAGTTTGAGTTGTGGTGAAGATCTGGACATCTTGAGGGTGTGTGGTAGAGGCCACCTCCAGGGTTGCATTGTCCCCGCCCTGGAGGACTTTGAGCAGGCTTTGAGCCGTGTTGTACTCCTCCAGGCTGTGCGTGCTCACCTCCGGGCGTAGAGAGGGACCAGAGAAGAGCTGGGGTACTCCCAGACTGGACACCTACAATAGTATTGGTCAATTTGTAATATAGAGTGAATGAGTTATGCTTATAATTACAAGACAGTAATCATCAAAATTAAAAAAACATTTTAAAGTATTTAACTTTTTAATAAATAACTTTATCGGGTTGTATGATAACGGCAGTATTTCCCCATAGCATAAGCCTGATCTTCACCAGATCATATAATGACACTTCACCATATTACAAGGCTAGTATTTTAAGCATGCACTTTGAACCTTTTATGTACTATTATTAAAACAAAATCCAAACATAAATCTCTCACACTTACAACATTGGCATCACATGCATCATGTTGTGACTGACTGGTCACAGTAAGGTGGTTCTGTTGGCCCGACAAGAGTGCGCTCTGCAGGGAAACGACAATACTATTGTTGTCAATACCTTCCCCAAGTTGTGGTACCCCATCAGCAGGAACCTCGATAACAACAAGTTCTTCTGTGCCTGCAGCATTTGTGAGCACACTTGTGGTACCATTAGAGGTGTCTGTATAGGTGATACCGCCCTCAGCAGACTCTATATCTTCCAATACAGCGGTTGCAGTCGACGTGTCTGTGTTGAGTGACTGGGTGTGGTTCTGGTGAGTTGCAACAGTAACTGAATGAGCCGTGTTTCCCTGTGGTTGGCATGCTTGCCTTTTGTGTAGAATGAACGTTTCAATGGAGTCGAACTGGTTTTTGCAAGCCCCACAAATGTGTATGTCACCTGCGGGCATACCTGTAAAACAGATACAATTTCGATCAAGCTGAGAAAAAAAAGGCCAGAAAGTGTTTCGTGATTAATAACAAACTCTTCAATCTGTGGCCTAAACAGCATGGACATACGATGATCAAATCTGAAATGAGGAGCATTCAAATACGGATTTAGGATGATAAACTCTGAACTTTCATTCAAATGATATTTAACATGCATCATGGTTGGCTTATTTGATTTTAACAGATGGATACCGTAGGCCTCGCCAGCTCGCTCGAGTCAACCAGTTTTTCCTGCGGGCGAGTGAATCTTACCAAGTCACTAGTCCCCTGGGCGATCTCAAAATACTGACTATTTTCTAAAAATAAAAACGTTATTTTTAAGGTCTCTACTACCTGTACATCGTTGATGTTCTGAACTCATATAATGACAATTTAGATGAACAAAGATAATCGGAATGAGAATTTTAAGTTTTGAAAATACTTCAATTTGAGATTTGTTCTTAATTTGACAAATTTTTCAAAGTAAAAACATGGCTTTGAATTCCTTCAAAGTCGTGGAATTTTAATATGATTTTTCAAGGCATTGGAAGGTATATCTGATATTATATATGCATGCGTTTAAATTTTTAGAACACTGCCTGTTTATAGTTCTTAAGACTTTCCAGTGAAGAATTATATTAATAAAGGTATCAAAATCAAAGATAATTACTGTACAGAATGTGTCGCTTTTTAGGATCTTGAAAACTGTATCTCAGGTCTAGAAATCTTCGAATTTTATCATGACAGATATTGGTATAATTATTTAGAGCTTGATATGAATGGCATGAATGGCAGGCACCAAAAAGGATATAATTATTATAGTCATCTCGAATGCGCCAATTAATGAGAATGTGTTAATGAGAAAATTTCCAGGGGGAAACACCCCCTGATGGTACCAAATTCCACCGATCCGTCTAAACTCTCTGGTTAAAACACTGTTTTCCAGGCCTTGAATTAATTTGTCCAAATTCCAGGCAGTTTCATCTTTTTTCATGCCCCGCCTGCCGGTTCATTTATGGGTTTAAGGATGATTGAGGGTATTTCCCAAAGTAAATAGATCAGCCTGATTTTTTCACACTTTGTACTCCAAATCATGCTGATTTTGAATAAATAGGAATGAATTTTGAATAAATAGGAATGGGCCCCACCTAGGGCCTGGACCTCTGGTAATGTGAATACTGTAATATATATATCACTCTTACTCTCATGACCGAACATCTTATATGTTATAACAATAACAACTGTCAGAATCTCGAAGTATATCGAGAATATTAGACGTCTATCTGCCTTACTTTTACCAATGTCAAGTCTCGAAGTAGATCGAGATACTCGTTTCTCAGGCACAAATGTCATATTCCATACTCATGTATCCATTATTTCTATTTCTTTTTACTGTCCAAATCTCAAGGTATAAAGAGATTTACAATGTCCTGTATTTAAATTTATAGCTTATGCAAGCTCACTTACCGAGAGATGGTGTAGTACCCACTCTACCTACTGTCATGTGTAGAAATGTATTTTTCTATGCGAAAGGACTCTAGTCGCTAGTTATTAGGCTCTTCAAGCTACAAGTTACATGTATTTCATATCTATCACATATTCTAACCAAGGTAACAGCAGGAAGAAATGTGCTGATACATTTTCAACACATAAGCATGTCGACCTATTTGTCTATCTTTTCTGTAAATGCCATAGGACAAATAAAAGATTTTCTATCTATCTATCTATCTATCTATCTATTTCAAATATAATTTTTTTGAGTGGGTTTCCCAAACTAGATTTTTTGTTATTTCCGTTTGAAAATAAAAAGTTATTCAATTAATTCAATATTAATATTCCATTTTAAACTATACATTGTAAATACAGTTGGCTGATTCTTTAGTATATCATAGTTTAAAGAATATATTTTCTGAAAATAACAAGAAAATTGGTGGTTTCCAGATTACTTTAGGAGCTGCAGGCCCCCAAACTTGAAAGTGCAGTGGGTGAGAGTGACTGACAGATCACCTCCACCTGGATTGACAGGCAGGCAAACTGATAGGTCAGCTTAGCATTTTCTATTATACTTTTGTCCCTGTATCTCAGAAGCCTTTACCCAATAGCTAAACTTTTTTTCTCTAAAAAAAAACCGGCGGTTTTTCATAAAAACGCTCAGTAGAATAACTACAAATCTTGATGTAAACAAGGTGGCTTACGGTGTCGTAAAACAATAACAAACAAGAAAAAAACCATATTCTTTGAGACGAGAATCCGGGTATTTACAGGTGGCGCTACGATCGGCGGCAAAAACTCGGGTGAATACACCAGCTGAGTGCCATAGGCGCTAACGCTAAACTACCTGTTTTCAGCCCCTTTGAAACCATACATAAACGGGTCAAAATGCTATGATCTTACATGGATATATCAATTATTGTTCACACATTGCAGTCGCTTGTTCCGTTTTGCCGACAAATGTGTATACTTTAAGATATCTAGGGGGAAAGTTGGAGATTTTAAGCTGGGTTGCTATGGTCGTCAAGGGCCGGATTCCCCCACGGACCGGCCCACTGCTCGCCAAGATGCTCTGTCACGTGACCAGATGAGAGAAGGCCGTCTCAAAGAATACTAATCTGTTCAATCCTCAGGAGTAGTTCTATATAACTACTGAACATCACTAGCCAAAGAAATAATCCGAAAATCAGTAAATATGAACATGGTCAATGTCGTAAAATCCCCGCCGTTTTTGGTAACTGAGAAATACCTGCGATCATCCTTGAAGTGTATCCTTTTATAGTTTGAGTTATACGACCGCATTTCATGTGACTTTTTATTTCTCAGGAATTCCTCAGAAATAAGTAGGTTTACATGACGGATGCCAATCATTGATTAGAGACCTTGATCAGATATGACAAAGCTGCAGTGAGATCAGATGACATCAGTTCGCCTGCCTGATCTATTCCACTTGATCAGTCATACATTTCGCACTTCAACGATAGTACACTGAAGAAACTGCTTTGATTGACAGTCCTCCTATTCCCGCCCATGCAGACTTGATTGACAGTCAGCTATATGGTCCTACAACCTTTACACAGACCCATTACGTCATGTCACGTCACGTCACACCTCGCTGCTCATGTCTCCCTGCAACCTTAGTTTTATCTACACCACAGTGGTCAGTGCTGTACAGCGATGGCCTTTTATCTCCACCACAGTGGTCAGTGCTGTACAGCGATGGCCTTTTATCTGCACCACAGTGGTCAGTGCTGTACAGCGATGGCCTTTTATCTGCACCACAGTGGTCAGTGCTGTACAGCGATGGCCTTTTATCTGCACCACAGTGGTCAGTGCTGTACAGCGATGGCCTTTTATCTGCACCACAGTGGTCAGTGCTGTACAGCGATGGCCTTTTATCTACACCACAGTAGTCAGTGCTGTACAGAGATGGCCTTTTATCTACACCACAGTGGTCAGTGCTGTACAGCGATGGTCCTCCTCTCACCAATCTCCACCATAGGCTTATATGAATGTAACCCTCAGTAGCTTTTACACCTTCCACTCTCCCCTTTCCTTCTGTCTGTCTGTTAGCCTGTATCACTGGCCCTGAACATTACCTTTACATCAATGGGTGTACGCTAGTTAGATTGATCAAAACCAATGATTTCTCCAGTAATCCAACAAAGTAAGAATTGAATCAAAGGAAACATTGATGCCCGTTTTTTAAACTGGTACATTGGGCATTCTGGGAAGGGTGCATGGCACTGTGGGGAGGGGGATTCCCTAGGAACATCTTTTTCTCTTCTTGACCCTGTGAGTGTGTGAGTGCGGTGACAGTGAAGATACAGACTGCTCCCTCCAGTGCTATGTCAAAGTCGCATAGCTAGCTAAGATGGTGACGATCAGATTGACTTGCATGCATTCAAAAAAAAAGAAAGTCATTTCAAACTTATAGGAACATCTTTTTCTCTTCTTGACCCTGTGAGTGTGTGAGTGCGGTGACAGTGAAGATACAGACTGCTCCCTCCAGTGCTATGTCAAAGTCGCATAGCTAGCTAAGATGGTGACGATCAGATTGACTTGCATGCATTCAAAAAAAAAGAAAGTCATTTCAAACTTATAGGACTTGTCACTATCACTGGAGGCCAGCTAGGCGATAATTAACAACAAGTATTGAGATAAGGTGAGGCTTATTGTAGCCAAATGTTGATATAGCTTAATTCATCTTTCCCTAATATTCCTTATGTACCACTCTTCTGCCTAGCTCCGGGGGTTAGTACTGAATATTTTGGCTATGTGTCTGTCTCTCTCTGTGTCTCTGTCTTCGCATTTTATTAAGACTATTACATGAATATGAATGTCCCAATATATTGTCTCAACTTCGTGACCAATTTGTCATTAAATGTTTACATATATGATGATCCAACAGTTCATTGTCACCCTATACATATTTTTGAGATATCAAATTTCTAAGATTTTTATATTTTATAATTCACCCACAAGTATTTGACCCTGAGAACACGTTTCCCTTGGAAACGCCAGGTAGCTACATTAAGTTCACACTACCGTAGTGGCCCGTTCATAAGCCCGGGCTTGTATTTGTTTAGACCCCCCTCTTGCCCCGGCTTGCAATTGAGATAGGCTTTTAATCGATAATTAAATTTTAGTGGATTTTATTTTTTCATGACCCCCACAGCCCCGGTCTGTATTCGAGATAGGCTTATAAACAGGTCCCGGCTTATAAACGGGCCACTACGGTAATTGTGAAGTTAAATCGATCAATAGTTAAATCGATCAATACCATTAACTTAATACTTGTTTGCACCATATTTCGTGAGGATTAGTGAACACCTAGGAGGACTAGTGGGAAATAAAGACTATATTATAGTGGGAATTTTAAGTTAGCCTGAACCCCTGCATGGGCGCTTCAAAGAAAAGGAGCGCATACAAGATGGAACCACGATTTACATAGCACTGTTTTACCATTCCTTCTTCCTTACCTGAACAACATTTGTATCTACACACTACTTTATATGCCTCTGTAAGACTGGCTAGTCTAATCGCATAGTCATCACTAAAACAGGGTAACTATAATATATGTAGGCTATAGCTAAACTTAGCTCAATATCTTAATTAAAATTATATTCCAAACATTGTTTGGAACATTGTCAATACTCAAGGCCTAGGCTATTCTATTATCTATACGTCATTATATAGGCCTATGAAAATATTTTCCTGCTTCGCTTTCTCTGGTATTTTAATCATCACAACAATTGCTGTACAAAACTATTTCATAAATATAATCATAAGTTTATCTTGATGGATTAGACATATGACTAACGAACAAGAGCTGTATATGACACGCACATGGGTTTGTTTGTAAACATGTGTATAGCCGCCTAGCACCCGGCCGCTCACACCATTATTACGAAAGCTCGTTACGGGCCACACTAAAGACCAGTCAAAATGGCGGCCCCAAAGCCCTGACCCAGCAAACTAAGCACAGGCATTTTTCACAACCGGATTGTAGAGAACTTATTCGCCCACATAAACAGTCCCTGGAGGCAAAACTGACCTTGGGCGTGTATATTTCCGTCTTGGGTGTTCATATTCACTGTTCTCTTGAATTAAGGTTAATATCCTACATTTGTGGCCCGTGGCCTTGTATTTCCAGATTCCGAAGGGAAAAAACATGGAGCACAAAGTCAATCAATGATGAGCTCTGCGCACGCGTCAATCTGAACACCCGCTAGATGGCTCATGAGTCGGAGTGAAAAGTAGTACATTGATAAACCACAAGGGCGACGCCACCAGTTACCATATATACCGCTACCATCTTTGGCCATTGCTGGCGGATTGCTGGATCTCAACAACCTTGGCAAAATTGATGGATAATGTCAATTAAAGCTCATAATTTCAATTACCAGGACATTAATCTGCATGTGACGTAGCGATTCTAGAGTGATTGATTGCTGTAACACAGGCCTATCCATAACTTAAATTAATCAGAATGCCATGTTCGCTACCAACATGAAACAGTTATATTTGCTTGCCATAACACAAGTCCTGTTAAAATGATAGATCTTTGATTTACAGTGGGCTCCACATTGGTTTTTGTGTAGCTGGGCTGTCTCAGAAGTGGTTTTTATCAGGCCTAGGCCTAGATCCCCCCCCCCCCCCCCCACCTGCCCCAGCATCTGCCTTGAATTATAAAAACATAGCCCCTATAGATCTAAGGCCTATAACTTATAAGCCATATAGCCTAGTTTGTTCTAGGGCTTACAATCGTACAATATTAATGTTTGTTGTGGTTAACTAGCAGTTGTTGTTAGGCTACACTTAGGCCTCCGGGGTAGGCCTACAAAAGGAAACTTTGAGGAGGGGGTGGGGGGTGGGGGGACTCAGGACGTTGAACCGCCCCCACCCATGGGATCCGCCCCATGAAAACCTCACAGCCAACAAAAGTGAACCTGTTTGTAACCTTGGGCTATTATTAGATCCTATAGGTCTACCCCCATGATTTTTTACCTATTAATTCCCATGCATCATAATATCTTTCTACTAGGCCTTATGTTGTTTGACATGTCTACATGTAGGCCCATATATAGATCTATTCCACACAATACTAACGTTACCTTGTATCGTATAGGCCTACCCGGAAATTTATTTTGAACTAAGTATTTCATACAGCGGAGGAATCAAGAGAACGATCCAGGGTTTATACCCTATCCTGCATCTTTGATATCAACATGATTCAACAGCATTTAATCAATGGGAATACAGCAGATGGCTGTAGCGGTGTAATTGAGTTCCCAAGGTTAGGTCTATTTTTGGACAAGGCAAATGTGACACATGAAGCCATTTTAAGTAGTGAACTTGGTTAATCATATTGCGAATGACAGGAAATGCTGAAGGAAAAATACAGAATCTGATGAATTGAATGTTGGGTGTCAAATGATCACATTCAGAAAGCAGGATGTCGACCGGTCGCCATGAATAAATCGAAGCACAGACAGCAAACACCAAGAGTAGGCCAATAGCCGAACACATGCCCAAGGGAATTTTTAACTACAAGTGTGGGAAATCTCGGGAGTCTCGTGTCACTAAAAGGTGGCCTCGATGAGCTTTGAAATTTGTGTAATTCAATAGATACGACATGGTCATTCTTCTACATTTAAACTGTTGTGACTTTATTCATGATTCATGCCCCCAAAAACCTATTTAGTAGGCCTAGCCTAAGCTACAAACTCTTCAAAACACAGCTTTGAGAATCATTTTTATTATAATCAAAATATGATAACATGGACAAAGATCACCCGTTCTTGAAGAATTCCCCTTTGGAAGTAGGCCTAAGCATAAATAAACATATACTTAACCCTTAAAGTGCTTACTATTTAGTAAGTAATAATAACAATTTAGACTCTCAAACAAGGAGCCACATAAAGGATAGAAGTAATTTGAAGGTTAAGAGTGAGAAGTGTGTGTGTGGGGGGGGGGGGGGGAAGAGGAGAAGGGAAGGAGAGAGGAGAAGGGGAGATAGAGGGAGAAGACCTGTGAGAGATTTCTATCTAACAGGGCCTTTCCATTCATGACATACCTTTATAGAATATCTACCTGTTCCTAACCGCGTGTAAAAGACGGGCCCTATGCTAGTGAAATAATGTATAGGACGCGATTCCTTCAACATTCACCATCTTTGTCCTGTGGTTCTACCTTGATGTAAAATAACTGCCAATCGAGAATATGTTCCTCTAAATAAAAAAGCTATGTGAAGGGAAAACGCTTTGGGTATTCTCGAAATAGATCTTACCCAAGAAACTCTAGTAGTACGCAGTGGTCTCACCATGGACATTGAAAGAATGATAGATTAGAACTCTTCAAAGAGATCGAAGGCGACTAGCCCCCTTCTCACAAAACAGCAATTTCTACTATTCATTCATTGACACATTGCATTGACAGATGGGTTTGAGGTGCTTCTTTAGTGGTCGTTGCCATCTCTTGAAGCGGCTGATGCCACAGCTCGGCGCTCTCCTCCATACAGACTTCCTTAAAAGACAGCCATATTTGCGGGCATGGAAGGAAAGAGTAGATGAGACAATTTCTTTGATCATGTAATGGACTTGCAGCGACAGAATTCTTTCAGCGTCTACCTTTATTTTTCTTGGAGAGGTTATAATCTGATTGGAAACCAGTATTTTGATGGATGAAAGTGGGGCGAAAACATGTAGATTGCAATTTCACGGTGTGAATGTTGGGCTAATGCAATCCCAATAGGGGACTTATCTTGTATGCATACGCCATCTTAGATCTTGATCCGCATGGAATTGTGAGAGTTGTATCTCAGAGTATAAACCCGAGAGCATATAGTAGGCTACATCAGTCGAATAATGTAAATTGCTTATGCTCATTCTTTCTTTTAGATCGAATCTTCGTACGCCTATCCCTTTAAACAATAAATCATCGAAGAAAGAGTAAAAGAACTTTGAAGCAATAATCACAAGCTTTGTGATTTTTTTTTAACTTTTTTCTATCTATGGAGGACTCCCAGGTCAATGCTATGCGTGACAATTGATGTATACAACTGGAAAGTGTTTGTGATAGACATAGCTATCACCATTGACTGGAGAGAGCAGAACCCAAGTCAATATTGATCTATTCCCTGATATATATGCCGCGCTCGACCGCCCATTATGATCACAGGACTTGTTCACGACTCCATTGTACCAATATTGTTATGACGCCACGCTAGATCTGCAGATATTGAGTCTCCCCAAACTTGAACCAGGAAATCTCATAATCGAAATTAAAGACGGACATGTACATTGGTGCCCTCGAAGCGATTGATATCTTACGATCGTAATCGCTATCCGCTAGATCATAACAAGGCGGGATATTTGTAGTGCCATACGGAAACCGCTGTTTCCATATACTACTTACCTTACTTGATATTACTTTAGCCCTGTGTAGTTCTGGGCTGTGTCCACCAGGTGGGACCACTATTTACAGACCACTATTCATTCTGATGTATTACCTTCCTTACCACAATAATTTGTACACCACCTGTTCATATAAACACTGCTAGCAAATAGCCGTGCTACGCACGGGATTTGCTAGTTAGTTAGTTGGCCCACACCATCATCTCTCCTCACTCCCTCTTCGACCATCTTTCTTTTTCAAGCTGTTAGTAACCTAGTACCCATATTGCCATGCCTCAAATGAAACCCTATTAAGATGCTGTTTTGGGTCACTGTTGTGCAAAACCATATATTCAGAGGCAATATGTATGTTTGTATGTATGTATGTATGTATGTTTGTATGTATGTAATAACTTTATTTCCAGTCGTATAGTTACATACCTAGTCTCCCTGTAACTAGAGATATGAGAGAGATACAGGTATTGAAGACTGCAAAGATAGAGAAAAGGTGAGACAGGGAGAGAGAGAAGAGGTCTGGACTGTGAGAAAGACAGGGAGAAAGATGGAGGGAGACTGAGAGTGTTAGACAGGGAGGTATACTTATTTAGCAAAGCAAGAGAGATAGGGATAGACAAAAAAGGATAGATAGAAGAAATGTGAACAAAATTATACATAGAGAGGGAGAGATAAGGAAATTACAGAGAAAGGGACCCTGAGGGGGAGGAGTTGATGGCAGAGGAGGTGGATGTAGTGGTGATTGAGGGGAATAAAGACGAAGAGTAGCAGTGATTGAGGTGAAGCATGAGGAGGTAGAGGAGGAGATGAAGGAGGCAGAGAGGGGGAGAGGGGGAGGAGGGGGAGGTAGAGGAGGAGATGAAGGAGGCAGAGAGGGGGAGAGGGGGAGGAGGGGGAAGTAGGGGAGGAGATGAAGGAGGTAGAGAGGGGGGAGAGGGGGAGGAGGGGGAAGTAGGGGAGGAGATGAAGGAGGTAGAGAGGGGGGAGAGGGGAAGGAGGGGGAAGTAGGGGAGGAGATGAAGGAGGCAGAGAGGGGGAGAGGGGGAGGAGGGGGAGGTATAGGGAGGAGATGAAGGAGGCAGAGAGGGGGAGAGGGGGAGGAGGGGGAGGTAGAGGTAGAGGAGGAGATGAAGGAGGCAGAGAGGGGGAGAGGGGGAGGAGGGGGAGGTAGAGGGAGGAGATGAAGGAGGCAGAGAAGGGGAGAGGGGGAGGAGGGGAGGTAGAGGAGGAGATGAAGGAGGTAGAGAGGGGGAGAGGGGGAGGAGGGGGAGGTATAGGGAGGAGATGAAGGAGGCAGAGAGGGGGAGAGGGGGAGGAGGGGGAGGTAGAGGAGGAGATGAAGGAGGCAGAGAGGGGGAGAGGGGGAGGAGGGGGAGGTAGAGGAGGAGATGAAGGAGGCAGAGAGGGGGGGGGGAGAGGATCCTATGTGTCAGATTGTCAGTTTAATACAGGAAGGGTAGAGTCAATATATAGAACTAACAGAGGTGAAATAAATGGAAAGACACACCCCTATATGTTACTGTAATAGCGATTTATATGCATATTCCACTTGAGAGGTGTGATAAGTGGGGTGCAATAAAGTTCTAATTGTTTTTTTAAAATTTAGCTCTTGGAAAACCAAAAACAAAGGTTTATACTCCAATATGTTTCTATACTAGGAGTATAGAACGTGAATGGAACTCTATAATTGAATATTCATTGTTACGCAATCTCGTCCAATAAATATTCAATTTATAGCACCTCGTTCCATTCTCTCCATGTATATTGCGGTTAATGAAATTTATCTCCAGCCCATTTAGTTGACCTCTTAAAATGACCTGACTGAAGGAATTTTCAAGAAAAGTTCTACATTCCTAATATGCAATTCGATTAGCTTGCGTAACATACATTCTGGTTGTGTAGGCAGACAGCAAAGTCTCTTACGAGCCAGACCAAGCTAGTCTGCAAAAGTCACAAAGAAATGTGAACACCCTCCTCTGCCATTTAGCCTGTAAAATGAATTACTAATGGATATGTATGCTGGTAGGGTCACTAACCTCTGACTACTAATAGTATACAGCCCTTATAATGTGGTTTTCCCATGCGAATGAATTACATAGAGATGGACTATGCACGGTGTATGAAAATTATTGTCATTAGCGCTATTATACGGACTAGAGATACTCTAGCGTAGGCCACCAATATAATTTAGTCCTTTGTGCTTCTGTTGACTCGATGATGTGTCACTAATTATAGATGGGAGGAAAATGCATTGATGAAAGTGGCACCTATCAATTGTGAACCTATTGAATTGGTGGTCTGGAATACTGTGAGTACATGCACTGGATATCACATCTACATGTGAATACAAGTGTTATACAAGAGCGGTCTATTCATGGACAACTTCTATGCAAAGTTGTATGTAAGCATCTATGGAATAGATGCCGGAGGTTAGAAGTTCAATATTCATAGCATACACAATTCAAATTGTGAGTAAATACTCTGGGGCGCAAGGTCCATCAGATGTGATAGATTGTAGACATTGAATAGAATGGTATCATTCATGGCGCCTGTAGTTGTAACATTGCCTTTAATAAGGCATCGCCTTCACAATCGCATAATGTTGGGTCAGGGTGTCAGAAAATATCATCTGCAACTCTACATAAATATTACAACTATACATATTAGTTAAATCGGAGCATATTGTGTATTGCACCGATTTAAAACATTTGTTCAGATATGTTGAGCTGTATTTTGGACCTCATTTTTGTCCTTATAGGTAAATGCCAGTGTTTAATAAAAAATGAATGAATCATGGATTTTTTTTTAAAACTTTGGATTTAGAACGAACATGCATGGTTGAGGAAACCCCCAAAGCCGAAAAAAACATATGTCATTGTATTAGTTTTTATTTCAGGGACCACTGAAATTGACTACTGTTCGCTGGGAAAAAAGTTTTGTTTCTGCATTTTCCCCAATAGCAGACGATTGAATCATAAAATTTTCTTTATAATCTGCGTATACATCGATCGATCGCTGACATGTTATTGTACCCTCCAAATTAAACAAATAAGGTGTCATTGAACTTAAAAAAAGTTATTCAGCTGAACTTGTACCATGATGAGTTTATCCCATTGAAATCAATAGTGAATTGTAGCCTGAATCATTCATAGCTTACAAATCACACCCGGTGCAGCCGGAAACGTGTCTTATATTCTAGAATCTATACAAATCAACCCTTGATTCGTTTGCATTGATTTCTTAATCCCTGACGCATCTAAAATAATTTAAAATCACAGCATAGGCTTCAACCTTCCCTCATATCTGCCAACAGAAACCGATTAAGTATACAAAACTGTTGTAGACTATGACGGGAATTTTCCCGGATATTGGATAGGCCATCTTCCATGTGCCGGGGCAGGTAAAACATCATTCTCACTTGTTGGTCTTCGCTTAACGCAATCCCATTAACAACGCTCTGTGGATATTTTGCTCGTTACTTAAAATGTTCGTTGCTATAGCTATTTTTCCTTGCTTAGGTAGCAAATCCTTACTGTGGGAATAACATATTAACATTCTGTATAGCAAATTCCTTTCCTGAAAGTTCCTAACCCGCTACTAAGCAAGGAAAAGTAGCTAAGAAAGGATAATGTTATTATGCAACGAACCCCAGGAGTATACTCAAGCAGCCTGTTTCTAGCCACCTATATATATCAACTTGACGATAAATATTTACGATTGTCTCCGCTTGAATATGAGAAGACCAGACGCAAGTCAGTGAATCCTTGTCTAATGATTCACAATTATCATTGGTATATATCCGTATTTCCTTGAACAGATAGTTTGTACCTTGCGACAATTAAAAGCCTGATGCTTATAGTATTTGATGCATTTTCCACCGATAAACCATACTCGAGATATACCTTTGGCACTAAATCAAAACGCGCTGCTTATTTTAGGCCCGGCAGCAATTCCTAGGTAAGTTAATTACACCCAGTTACATGTACAACGAGATCACTTAATATTTTCACAAACTGCATTGTCTAATTGTGGAAGACCACATTACCCGTTACCAAAGAGCGTAAATATAATATAAGATATTTAAGCTCTTTGCCGTTACCCAAATTAAAATTGCAGCACTTTATATAGACCATCTGAGATTCTCCACATATTATTAGCCAAATTGAACTCAGGAACACCGGGATGTTGATGCATGATGTATTATGATAAATTTTATCCAGTTGAATGAATAGATTAGTGAGATATGAGAAATTATTAATTTACCTCATATAGATGATGGGAGTCGTGGTCTCGCTATGACCACAAGAAATATGAGATTTATTCATATTCAGCTGAATATACGAGGGATCCAATATATGCATGGAATTCCATGATAATGGGGGATACTTGGGCATGGCAATGAATACCAAAGTAGCCACCTATGCGATAACATGCCTCACGAATATTCAGGCCAAATTACTCACATCCTACCACCGGAAGCAAAATAATCATTTATCGGGTCCGTATTGACCGCTCTGTCGATACAGAGAGCTGCAAATATGTAACTAGTAAACTGAGGTAAACACTCATTTTAATTATAGAATCACAATTTAATGATATGGGATAAAAACATAAACATAATTCAGGATCGACGATTCCATGGAATGATATTAATGTCGCCTACATAATAATCAACCAGTTGAAGAAATTGCCTTATGCAATTGGTCATTTCATAGACTACTTCCATTACGTTTGTGGGTCATCCTGGAGGGTGACCCACCCCTGACCCCCCTTTTGGGCTCCTCTGTATAGATGGGTTAGCGCGTCTCCTTCTCTCTTTTTACCATAGGGAAGCTAGGGGCCTCCGATGGCTGGCAAGGAGCTAGCGGATAGAGTGAAGGAGCAGGGAGGAGGGCGAGTGGGACCCTGGGAGCAACTCCCCCCCTCCCCCCTTCGGCGTTGCTTGGAAGTCAGGGGTATTTTCTGAGACCGATCAGAGTTCACTCACCTAGGAGTAGGTTTCAGAGCAGATGATGCTCTAAATGCTTTTAGGTTGGGTCGTCGCAATGAAGGCAAGCACCGAAACATCATGATCCGCCTACGGGACACCAAACAGAAAGGAGCTTTCTTCGAGAACGCCTACAAAATGAAAGTAGGATATCCGAAAGTATTCTTAAATGATGACTTGTCCCTCTCCAACAGACAGAAACAAGCTGACCTCCACAGCTTGGCTTATGTGGCGAAACATAAGGCAAAATTCAGATCATCCAAAGTAAGAGGACTTGCATGCCAGTCTAGTCTTAACTAGTTCGATCTAGTCCTGCCAAATTATTGTATAATCTATATGTCTTATCTAGAAAATTGGTTTCTCAATCTAATCTAGTCCGTATATTACTATATTGTCAAATATTTTAGCACTATTAGTGTACAGTGAGCTGTTAGTGTACAGTGAGCACTTTTAATCTCTTTGCCTTTTTTCGCTTTTGCCCAGATAGCCTAAAAAAATGCTCTTCATCATCATATGGTATGCCTTAACATACCTTCATCAATATCATCATTATAGGGGAAATAATTATGTAGCTAAACTGCAGATAAATAATGGTTGACAACCTAAAACTACTCGCAAGTGGTTTCAGCATCGTGAATGTAAATTTTAGAAGCCTAAAAAGTAACTTGATTAACTTAAAATGAAGAACTGGGAAAATGAACGATATGTAAGCGGGTTAGATACCCAGGAGGTGTGAAAACACTGAATATGTCCTTCCTTGTGTCTATTTTGATTGATTGATCGAGTATTATTATTTTCATTTGATTTGATTGATTGATCAAGTATTATTGTCTACATTTGATTTGATGCTAAATATGACCTATTGTTATTGGAACATTGTGAAGATGAATTCTTAATAGGACTTAAGCGTAGTACAGACTTTTTAAAATTTTCCGTCCTTGTTGTAACCGTTTCCAAGAGTAGTAGCAGTTTCTGTTAGCGTAGTAGTATGGAGACGAAGTCACTTTAATTTAATAAGACAAAAATGGGCAACGTATGAAAACTTCCCTGAGGGATAGTGCGTTTTTTTTCTAAAAATTTGTTTAAATATTGTATATTGGCCCGAAATGAAATAATAAAAAAAAAACTTCAAAAATACTATTCTGCCTATTTTTCCTGACATTGTCCTCTGCACTGAGACTTTCCTGACCAGTTTGATTAGAAACTTGGACCACACACTAGATTGGTACAACTCTATTGTTAGACAAGATTGATCGCTGTGTACTAAACCCTGATAACAGAGTTAAATTGGGTGGTGGTGTTGGATGCTACATAAAAAATGGTTACACATTCAAAACACACAATGCTCTGAATGTGTCAAATGCAAATATTGAATTACGGTACTATGCTGTATTATTCTGTTTACTAATAAGAGGAACCTAAATATTTTTGTTGTATATATATAAACCACCAGATGGTGACAAGAATGTCTTTATGGAAGAATTATTTGCTACTGTCTGAAAACCTATCTTTGACAACAATAACTGTGATGTTGTAGTTGCCGGAAATTTCAATTTTAACATGTTTAATACCCAGGATCAAGCAGTCATAAATCTTACAGATATGGGTCATGAACTGGGGTTAACTAAGTTGATAAAAGACACAACCAGATTTGACATTAAGGAAGACAGGTAGCATGTCCATGAGTCCTGTATAGATTTGATTTTTAGCAAGGAGGATTATGTGTATGCTAGTGGTGTACTCGATGTATGGGCCATCTGATGACCTCAAGTTCAAATCTCGCAAACCTAAAGTAATTGAATACAGAAACTATAGAGACTATACGACTGCTGATTTTATTACTACAATTAGAAATATTGACTGGAATTGTATCATTGATTTGGAAAATCCTGAAGAGGCTTGGAATCTTTTCATTGAAAAAACACATATGTCCAGTCGTAAAGAAAAAAATTACCTTCCCTAGGGAAAAATGGATGACTGACAAGGTGCTTATACAAATAAGAGATAAGGACAAAGCACTAAAAAAAAGCCAAAAAGACAAGAAAATATGATGACTGGGTGTCAGCTAAGAACAAAAGAAACAGAGTTACAAACTTATGCCGCAAGGCCAAAAAAAGGTCAGCTCATTCCCAAAAAGTCTAGAAATACTAACAATGAAATAAATATTATTGATGAAAACTCTAAACTACCAGTAAGTCTACCCATTGAAAATGTAGCTACACATTTCAATAACTTTTTTGCCTCAATTTGAGAGGATTTAGCAGCACAAATTGATGTGCCATGGGCTTTTATAGGGCAAGAGTGTGAACAAACCCTGAGTGATGTGTTTACAAATCCAGATGAAATTGTAAAAATTGCACAAGATATCAATACCAACAAGGGTAGCAATATTACATTCATAAAATCATTTGTTTTCAAAGATGTATTCAAAGCGATACCCTCTGTCTTGAGTCACATATTTAATCTCATATTTGCTTCAAATTGGATTCCAAATTCCTGGAAAAACGGATGTGCCACCCCACTGTCCAAAGGTGGAGAAGCCTCAGTAATTTCTAACTATAGGCCTATAACCCAGCTTCCAATTCACTCAAAGTTATTAGAAAAGGTTATTCACAGTAGGCTACTAGATTTCTTTGAAAATCACAATGTCCTTTCAGATAAACAAAATGGTTACAGAAAATCAAGATCGACTGTGGACACGATCTGACTTCACAGACGACATACTAAAAGATAAGAACAATGGTAGCACCTCTTTCGCTGTCTTCTTTGACCTAAAAAAGGCTTTTCATACAGTGAACCATAATGTACTTTTAGCTAAACTAGACAAATATGGTATTAAGGGCAACTTGCTTGCCCTGTTGCGTAACTACCTCTCGAGGAGAACACAAACAACAGTTTGCAATGATACTGAATCTTTAAGTGCTAATGTAAATTATGGAGTCCCCCAGGGATCTATCCTGGGACCCCTGCTTTTTCTTATCTACGTAAATGATGTAGAACATTGTCTCGTTCATAGCAAAGTAAAGCTTTTTTGCAGACGACACTGTCATATACTGTAGCCATGATAACACTGACACCCTGAATGTACTCCTGCAAGAAGATACTAACAATTTTTTTCGTTGGTGTGAGTCTAATAAATTGACATTGAATGTAAACAAAACTAAGACAATGCACCTCAGAGGTGTTCGAAGCAGAGTAAATCATGTTAAACCGAATATTGTCATTAATGGTACTCAGCTTGATTGTGTAGAATCTTACAAATACTTGGGCATTACATTAGACGCCAATCTCAAATATGATATGCAAGTGTGATCTACCCACAAAAATGTGAGTCATAAAATGTACCTCCTCAAGAAAATTTCTAAACTGGTGCCACCACAGGTTCTCCTAAGAATTTACAAAGTATTTATACTCCCATTGTCAGATTATGGTGATGTTATCTGCAGCGGATTTGCAGCAAGATACATTGATAAACTACAAATTTGACAAAACAAGTGCCTAAAAATTGCGCATAAGTTCCCAAAGTTAACAAATACACTACTTATTCACAGAATAGCCAGTGTGCCAAAGTCAGTAGACAGAAGGAGGGCTCATATCTTAAACCTTGCCTTGAAGCAAAAAACCAGCCTTTGTTGATCAAAATGTAAGACAGACCAGACAGTGGCAGGCACCAGTGCTGTTCTCTAACAGGCCAAACATTGTGTCTTATGACCAAAGTGTCCAAAGAAAAGCTGCGTTATTATGGAACAACCTAGATGTTGACACGAGAAACATAAATGATTATAAGGTCTTCACAGCCTTAACCAAGGCTGAATGTATGTAACCTATATTCTCTTAAAACTGTAAATATCTCTCACCCCTCATCCTATCATTGTAGTTCTCTCCTTGTTCCTTCTCTTAGCTTGTTTGTGTTGTTACATGCATAAAACAAGTCACAGTTTATCAAACCAAAAGGTAATAGCCACTCAACCAGATTTAACCGTTCAAATGGTTAAAACTGAGGCTCATTTCCTACCAATCATACACATGTCACTGTACTTGCAAGAATGGATTGTATATTGTCATATTATTATTTTGTGTATCGATTAATAAACGTTTCTAATAAAAAAAACCCCCAAAAACCCAACAATTTAGAAATGATTTCAAAGCAAAATAAACCACTTGAAAGCCATGATCTCACTGTTTTGAGCAGTAAATATTGTTTTGTATTTTCGTTGATGTAAGCGATCGGCCGGAAATGGAAGTCCAACACTAGTACCACTTGTCTGTATGTGTATATCGTATATACCCGTGTATAAGCCGGACCCCGTTTATAAGCCGGGGATTCAGCACGTCCTAACATTAATATAAGCTGGGACCCATTTATAAGCCGGTTGCCTGTACTCTCATCTACCAATAATAAAGCTAATTAATGTAAGATGCTGGAGAGATCGTCCAGAATGAGCTTTTAGTGGATCATGAATTATAGGTAGGTTTTTTTGTGTTAAATTGGAGTATAAAACAGGAAAACCAGAGTAATGAATAAAGATAATAATTAACATGAGTTTCAGTAATAGCTACTGGTTTCCAATTATTTTAATATAAGCCGGGTCCCGAATATAAGCCCACCCCGAATATAAGCCGGGTAAATTCACCATTTGAAATTAATATATTCTTTACTATACAGTTGATGGTTTGACTATCGGGAAAGGGCAATTTGAGATGAAAAGGGAAGCAGTGATATTGAAGAACAGATAGCTGATGGAAATAGAATCGAATAGAACATTAATCATAACCTCTTTCCGAATATCAACCCCCTACCTTTGGGATGTCCATATGTAGATACAGACCACCCTCCCCTTCCCCCGATCATCTGGTTGGGATCTTGCAAGTATTTCACTACGGTACTAAACTTAACACATTGCAGAGATAAATTTAGCCTCTCTTGGCGGAATGGGTAGCGCTCAGAAAAGCTGTTTACCTCGTGTGGCAGCTAATAAATTTTAAAATGTTTCCCATTGAACTCCTTAAAGCTCTTTGGCGCACAGAGCAGCCAATTTGAAGGAGCTGTTTTGGAAGCAACCTTTTCTACCTCACATTTCTTTCATATTCAGACTGACACCACACAAGAAGGCAAGAAGAACTCCAGCGAATAACCTTTAATGGTAGGTCTTGATGAAAGATATCTGAAGTAAAGTTCCCTTGGAGGCACTCCAAAGAAGGAAACATCCAAAATGGTTTTCTCTATAAAGGGTTCTCCCAGCGGTGATATCAATGCTAGTCTTAATTAGCTCGCACTGAAGGTACTGGATAGCTAGGTTGGGATTCAATGATATTATTTCCTTGTGCGGGTTGCACTTTTTTATTGTATACATTTTAAGCAAGTGGCGCAACACAAATGTATTAGAATGATTAAGGAAATTTTCTACTTTAATGTAACGATTATATCACTAATCCCAGATATGGACAAAGTATGATTAACACCGCAAACACACCCCAGCAAGAAATGGGATATCAGAACCAGAATTTGCATCAGAAACTGATATCCGCCTGATGGCTAAAATTGATATCAGGCTCACAATACCTTCTGAACAATTAATTTTTTCCTCCTGACTCTCCTAAAAAACGTACACCCTCAGATTCATGGTCTCTTTAAATGAACCCTTGAGAAATATCACTATTTAACAGTATGGAGTGTTTTTTTCCTATGGATGAATTAGACGTAATAGGCAACTGATACAATTCTGTTCTGTCGTAATAATCTACGGTATATAATAAAGGTGAAACGGTGATTTTTTGTTGGTTATGTTCTTGGAATCTGTCATGTTTCCAGTCGTCTTTCTGCTCTGTACAGTTCTGTCATCCCTTTCTGGTGGACAAAATATATGTGGTTTGTGAAGTTATCTGGGGTGGAAATGTGATTGAAGCCTTTTTTAAAATCGGGATATCCACACTCTATTTATAGCCAGGGAAGAAAGTATGGCCAAACCAATGATCATGTGACCCAGGGGCAATGATCAATGAGCCCTTGAGCCAATTGATCATGTGACCCAGAGATGTAACTATAGTCCTGTCATGCGACAGGGAAAGAGAGAGGGTGTATGGGGAAGGGCAAGTGGGGAACAGAGAGGGTGGGGAGGGACGAGAGAGAGGGGTGGGGGAGTGGAGGCAGTGGGGAGGGGAAGCAGGCAGAGGTAGGGCGGGTATGTATGGGAGAGGGAGAGGGAGGGAGAAGAAGAGAGAGGGAGAGGGAAAAGATGCGGAGGGAGAGGGTGGGGAATCAGATAGGGAGAGGGAGAAGATGATAGAGAAAAGAGGGGGAGAGAGAAGAGGGCAGGGGCGCGGAGAGGGTTAGTGTAGGGGGGGGGGAGAGGCAGGGTGAGAAAAGGAGGAGAGGCAGAGAAAGAGGAGGAGGGGAGACAGAGTGAAAGAAAGAGGGTGACCGTCCAGAGGATGGGTACTTTGCTAGTCTATACGTTGGTATGGTGATGTGATGATATATGAGGATGATATGTAATAACGAAGTGACAAGAGTGAAATGATTGAAATGTAGGGTTGTTCTCATAAGTAACACCTTGAAGTCTTTTGTGTAAAATGTTTTAATACTGATTGCTTAATGCCTGCAGGTAATGTGTAACATAGTGATAAACAAATATATTTTATGAAGGCGACGCTTGAGAAATTCCATGGTGGATATATAGCGTTTTTTCAATGGAACTGTTTACATATGTATTAGCCTTTAATGAAATAAAAAAAGATTTTGTCAGGTTGTATTTGCAACAGGCCTTCATAAAAGTCCACATTTAGGAGACCCGCCGAAATCATTTCCTGTGGGTGCTTACCTTATTATCGCTCACCGGTGACCGTTTTCTTTCGGCCAAATTGACTTCGAATTCTTGTATAAAAATAAAACAGCAGCAAAATATTGATAACTACAGTCGTACAAGTCATAACATGATTACATTTGGGAATATTTCTTTGTCGTAATTGCCGAGAATGCAGCTTTAAGGTCGGGACCTATTTCACCTAGGCTATAAGGCAGGTTCAACAACATCTCTGCGAGAAAGGTATTCCTTTAGACTTTCTCTGCAACAGGTATAAGCGTATAATTGACTGCAGCTGCACTGAGAGATACGCAGGAGATCCCCATCGCACACATTGAATTATTACATCTAAAGGGGATCAGAGGCTAATGGAAAAGGTTAGTTCCTTTTCTTGGCAGGAAGGGGCGCCACCGCTGAATAGCTTAGGTAGATGTGAGTGACTGCTTCCTCAATTGCAGTTTATTCATCAGGAGAGCTCGTGGAACTGTAACACCATCAAAAAGTCCGATGTGCTCACTTGAAAAACAACCCTTCATGATGACAATAATATAAATACATGTTCGAGTCACAACGCTGTCAAATATTGGGCATGGATTCCAGGTTACACAAATAGACACGTTGTCTAGGGGGTCGGGTCTGGCTATCTACAGATTAATTGGACATCTGACCAGACAATAATTACCTAGCTTGTACTGGCCAACTTTAATTACCCCCGCGAGGTGTAATTCGTATTGGCATTCGTATGGCCTGTCTCCGAAATCGCAGAATCTTAAACGATATGAGCGCTATGTGAACCTGAGTGCTTCACTGCACAAAGTAGCACCACTACTGCATGTATATTGTGCCATGCATTGTTTGTATATTGTGCCATGCGTGCTGTATTTATGACTTCCTGTGAAACATGGAATGAAACAATCAGTCCAGATTATTTGTTTCTCTCAAAACCTCTAGCTTAAAAGCTCTTAAGATAAGAGAAAATATGACGCATGTTAAGCCAAATTCAAGAGCGTTCTATCGTGTGGATTCTAATCGAATACCAGGGTGAGTTGACCTGTGGAGGTGGGGTGTTCAGGTGACAAATTCAGCATATCACCCGACCAATATGGATAAGCACGCACTGGTATTATTGTGAATTTGGCACGATGCTTATTTTATTCTTCCATTACATTTCCATCAGGACAAATTTATCCACGGTGCATGGATTGCCGTTGCATGTTAAGCTCATAACTTAAAAGAATGCTGATAACTGATTCTCAATCAGAACTTTGTTTTCACTCACCCACTTACTATATTTGGTGGGGTAGTCGCAAGATAATAGCCTCTATCACTATTGTGCACCTGTTTATTGCAGTCCCAAGCAATGGTAAACTAAATCAGGACCAAATAATCACCCTTCATTCCACGTGGAGGCCTCCTGCCGACATACATTTGCTTGGGGCTGACATGGCAGAGAGGGATCGACCTGGTCTCATGGTGCTTTAGCATGAAACAGATCCTATAAGGCCAAGCAGCCCCCTATACATGTGCCCTGGTAAACATGAACAATAACAACTGCTCAGCGCAGCCACTCTATCCCTAGCCCCAGCTAGTAGTAGCACTGTAGAATTAGTGGTAAGTCTAAACTCATTTGTGAGCAGGTGCCTCCGTATTTGAGCCTCTCGGCCGATATAGGACAAACCCACTTTGCCGAATCGATCATTTCTTAATTACAATGACGCATTTAAGAGACCGGTTACTGGGTTAGGTAAATGGGCCAGTCCTTCTCTGCTGGTTAAGGGCAACATCAGCTGAGAAGCGAATCGTAGATGGTCAGGCTAAGAATATGAGACTTGGATTATGTCTCCTGAAGCATGATGTTCAAACACAACAGGCAGTAGGTGCTGTAGGACGGACGGGCACATTCTCCAGGCTGCCTTCCCTCTTCTCTTCCCCAGATTGCCACCAGGACCAAATTTACTACAGCATCCAAGTGAGGCAGAATCCTTAAATCTGGCGGGAAAACATGATTACGCGGGAAGATAGAACGATGCCATAGCACTACCATTGCCATTTTAAGGACTTGTAGACGAGAACTCTTTCTATGGTAGCAGCGAGAAATTACTGACATGATATACCAACATGGTGAGGTAAGTAAATATGTGAAAACTATATTAATGAAAGTACACATGAGCTTCAGTAGAAGACTTCCTTAAGGATAAAGCTCATGGCTTTTATCAGCTAGGTTTACTAATAGGCGAGAACTGCTGCTCAACGGCACTATCGTTTCCTTCCACTTCTCCCTCACCTTTCGCTCACTCTCTCTCTATCCCTCTTCCATGGACAAGTGTGTGATAAGGACCAAGAGGAAGAAGGGGGATGTGAGTTAAGGTTCTGAGAATATGACCATCCTTATGTCTAGGACTGGCCGTGTCAGAGGAGGAGTAGGAGGAGCAGAGCTCAGCTGCTACACGAACTGATTGCCATAACCTATCGAGGGTTCGCTACGGCAGGAGAAGTAGTAGTTGCTGTTGATTATTGTGCTGATGACCATGCCAACACACATGCGGGTCTTATAACGCTCAGAGTCAGTCGAGTTCAAACAAATATTGCGCTTTGATTGTACTACTATATCCTCTCCAAGAAAGCACACAGATATATATATATATACCGTATGTAGGTGGATGCTAATGGTCTGTGGTCTCTTACTTAGAGGAAACCCATTCCTCCTCCCTCAAGGCTCTGTGACAAGAAAACCTATTTTCAAATGTGTATGACTGAGGGAAATTTATTAACGTTGGATTAATACTGCATGGGACTGTGCTGCCCCTGTCTGTGTGCGATCACGGCGATCGCCTGGCGTGAGGGATCCTGTTAATTGAGTTGTGGCTTTGAAGAAGGTGGCGACGGTTAGAGAACTCAAAGCTCAGAAACATGCAAGGAGCTAGACCCTGAAAGAGAGAGAGAGAGAGAGAGAGAGAGAGAGAAAGAGAGAAGAGAGGGCGTGTGTAACATTTATGTATGTATAAAGGCAGCAGTGGTAGTAGCTAGTACATCTAACACTCAGGTGTGACAAGACACAGGCAACCACCCGGTCCCCCGACCTGTTCGTCGGTGTGAGCAAGTCCAACCCGCTTTCTCTCTCTCTCTCTTTCTCTTTCACTGGCTCACCAACCCACCCACTCTCTCTTACTCCCTCTCTCTCCTCCACAACTCACCCACTCGCTCACTCATTTATTAACTCACTCACTTCTTCAATGACGAGGCAACGCGCCATCCAGCTTTAGCGCTCATGGATCCCACCTGTTTACACATATGTACATGTGCGCATCTGCTGGATCCTAAATACTTCTAGCGGAGCATATCGCCAGGACGAGTGAGTGCGAGTGTGTGACAAGCTGTTGGAGCAACACTGGGTGGCCAGGTGTAGTTTCTCTCTCTCTGCAAGGTCCCGATCGTGACAGTGATCAGAGAACAATCGAGTATAATAATGCCTCATCTTCTTAGTCAGTACAACAAGGTATGATGCTACGGGGATAGACCATGGGTAAGTAAGTTTTGTCTAACATACTGTCTCTCAAGAACAGGTTGCCTCCCATCCACCTGTTTTTATTCCCGTGTACTGCTGGTGTTATGAACACTTCCCCACCTTGTCCCTGTAACTTGTGTGGATGATACAATTTGCATGGGGGAGATTGAGCACGATGCAGTGCACTGGGCCATATGTGCGTAGGTTTTATTCTAATCGCATGGGAGTTAATAGGGAGTGACTAATCAATATAAATCCATTCATATCTGTTGGGGTGAGTGATGTGAATTGTCAAGTGAGAGGATAAGTGAATTATGTGGCTGATTCAATGGGATGGCAAATGGGATTTAAACTGAGGTGTAAATGTATATATATGCCACCCACGTGCATTGCTGACATATGTTGTCGTCTATGCCTCATGAATTCCGGGTCATATCGGAGCAGCAATCCTGTGGCATATTTCCCAACATTTCCCAATGCTATATGTAAAGACAGTTCAATTAAAATTTCATGCAGATCAATAAGGTTATGCATGCGAATATTATGTCACTTTCAATATAAATCTGGAAGGCTAGATTGACGGATGAATGGCTGGAGCAAGCCTTGAATGATGATGAATAGTAATGCATGGTGATCATCACAACCATCCCTATCACACCACCAGCATCACTTACGAGCTGGGGACCGTACCTAAGGGAAGGAGATAGAATCCAAGAGGAGGGGATTGTGAGATGTACCATAGCCTCGAGTACAGAGCAGCGGCGGGGACAAATGTCTGTTTCAGTGATGATGAGGGAAAGGCACTGGCAGCGAGTACATAGGCTTCTCAGGCTTATTTCTCACACAGTTTCGAGACTTACAGACTGATTCTAAAATACAACTGATGCTGGCAAGCAATCTTGCACTATGATTCACTACACTGAGTACTAAATCATGAGTTATTACATGTATATGTTTTATTTTGGTATCTTCAGCGCCAGAAACATGTATTGAGTGGTGTGATAACTCTATGGATCTATCGCAATAGTGACTATAATCTCAATAATCTAAGTCAAGCTTTTCATTCAGTGACTACCGGTTCCTTCTTGACTGTGCAAATACATTACCACAATATGATTGTAATACTGCATAATGTACTTCAGATTGCCTCTGTCGATTTTCCACCTGCTTTATCCATTGCATGCTCACTGGGGAAATCCCACACAATTTTAACTTCCCATTTGAGTTCCAGGAAGCAGCATAAAATTGGAGAAAAAAAACCCATTCATATTCAAGGGTGTATGAAATAACCTGTGGTTAAACATTATGCGAGTTTACGAGTAAAAGTGAGACCCTTTTTACGCCCTTTATAACACCTCTTTTATGGCCCATTTGCGTTTTAAATATCCTTCCAGGATTTCCCTTCCTAGTATCATGCGTCATTTGATTAGTGTTAAATACACCGAGCACAAAAACCGCACACTTCATATTGCCAAAGAGAAGCGTCTACATTTTATTTGCGTCGGATATCCACTCTCAATACTCGGAACAAAATTAGCCTTATTTAAATTTCACCGGCCGAGCCCGCAGTTGTTCCACAATTACGAGCAATGCAACAGAATATGAATAGAAGAATCGATTTGTTTGAAAGCATTGAAACGCCGCTCTGACGCAAATAGGCAGATAGCAAAATATTAATCCAGTATCTAATGCTATTTAATCTGTCAATAAGCTGATTTTTTCCCCGGGTACAATAAGGCCTGATCAATGTACCTGCTATAGTTCAGTGAGTGCCCAAAGGCTAATCCCACCATTGGTGTAGTCTTTGACTCCATACTTTGCTTCTGCTCATGGAAATGAAGACGCTTGAATTTTTATTCTGTTAGTTTTGTGATTTAAACTCCAATTTTCTAGGAATAATCACAGATGCAATTTAATTCAGTCAGGCCCGAAGCTAGCACCACCAGACGCCATCGATTCTCAGGTTTCTGGAAACCCTAGGACAACATTCTCAGGCTTTTCGTCTGGTGAGCAATGTTTGGCTAGTTCTGTAAGGAGGCCAATCATCTATGAAGTTCATGATTAGATAATTCTGAGCGAGTGGAGCTGCCACTTTCAACCACGTTACTGAAAATACAATCATACCATACTGCTCTGGGGCGTTCGTTCTCGTATACATCCCTTCATATACATTTTCAAGTGGACGCTTTTGCTCAGGACCTTCAGCCGTATGTTATATAGATTAGCAAATAAGTCTACTTATCATAGACTGAAGAATATTTCCAGGTTGCACTATGCAATCTCTTATAACGAGTATTGAATCACAACCGTGACTACGTGCTTACATTATGCATTATGTTTAATATAACAGTTTAACCCCAGGAAACAGTCAGACATTCATTGCCATAAGTGTATTATCACCGTGTATTAAAAGAGAATTATTGCAACTAGAAACGCCATAAAAGACCTGTTCATATGTTCCCCTATTTATTATTTTGACAAATAAATAATACCTTATTGTTATTATACAACTATTCGAACACAGGGCAACACGAATTGCTGAACGAGAATAAGGTAGAGGGATGGCAACTCGTAGGTGTATACAAACAAACTGCCACAACACTCATGCACAAGTATCAACCTACACTCTATGAACTCAGGGAGTCTATATTCGGAATGGGGATATAATCACGATACCCGTCACACATAGATGATGTACATGTTGATTTTTCATCACCTGGAACATGTCCGTGAATGTGTGCATTTAGCTGAAATGAACCATGATAGTTTTTACTGACGCAGAGATATGAATTCTCGACGAACGGTGGCAAAACGCTTATTTCAATAAGCAAATGCTATTCACCTAAACATTGCGAACGCCACGCCATAACTGTACAGCGATTATTAGAGATGGGGCCCCGGGTCTGCAAAAGCTTTCTCGCACTCATTTTCCTACAAACGTATCCATCCAGGCACATCAATAGCCAGCAAAATAACAAAGCTATACTTGAGTTAAGTCAGTTTAACCGAAATGCACACAAGTAAATGACAATCTTCGTTCAAATTACGTTAACACTAGCGTGAATGGGGACTGCATATCGGCCGATCGACCGACCGTGAAAGTTGGGCCACATGACTGAAATGTATGGGAAATGATACGTAAGGCTTCTCATAGTGTATTGAGCACGCTCCTTCCGGTCAGACACTTCCGTCTTTGCAACTAACAACAAACAACTAGCCTAGGATTATCACGTGCATGTATTGCTGTCATATTCCATGTAGAAACTCCGCGATTATTCCATTAAAAAGGTAACGAAATATAGATTCTTCTCCTGAAGTCTAAAATCTGCAGGGGTTTTATGGCATTGCCATAAAGACGCCTGCAGACCAAGCAAAACACCGAGTCAACTCGTTCCCAGTGGCCAAGTTTAGCCGGGTCCCCCGGCTCTGCAGTCGCCAAAACCATAATTTTAAAAGCTTTGATCAACGATACCAACAACGATATAACAAATACAGCAGCCGGAAAATATTCTACTAAACTAACCAGCCAAGCAGTTACCATACACCTACACAACACAAATTCTCGCGCGGATACTTTCTAGACCAATAACAGCTGGCCCACTTCTGCTATTGGATTTTCGTATGGAATATGCCACATGGTGTTTACTGTGGTGAGACAATGTATAAACAGAAGCATTTTAAGCAAATGAAACACCTTGTCCCAATCTTGCCTATCTATATATTACCCTATCGTAGTTGTGGCGAGGCTAGTATATATAACATACATGTATAATAGTATAGATGCTTACATATAATATGATCATTGTCATTAAATATCTTGTATGAGGTTTTCGCGTATTAAGAATTTTGAACTATTTTTTCTATTTTTACTTTCAGAATCGGGCAGCTTTTGCATCTATATATATAATGCAATCATCGCCAATGCCCCGGATTCAGTCAATGTCACCCCGTTGGATCCCATAGAAAGTTGTCAATCAATATCTATTCATAGTATTGTTAGGTTCACGCTTGGCGGACTTCAAGATCTACTGCGTTCACAGTCCTCTCCCATTGAAGTGCCTCTTTTGGAATATATCTCTATAGACCCATCTCCATGAAACTATCGAGCTAGGGTCGCCCCATTCAGAGAACTCATTGAATTAGCTCCATCTTCCAATATTTTCCTCTCAGCCGGACCTTTTTGGAATTACTCTATCAAAGGAAGTGATTGATTTCGCAATCAATAATTATAATCCTATCTGCCCTACCGATCTGGGACTTCCCCCTCTGCAGGCTATTTTTGGTGTGCAAGAGCAGCTGTTTGAATATCACTTCATAATGGCTACCGCCGCAGCGTCTGGGGCATCAGGAGCCCTGGGTAAGGGCACTCTGAGCATGTTCAATATGCCAACTGCTACACGGCCAGATTTCACTACCAAGGCCACCAATTGTGCACTTCTGACTGTTACCGTAATCTGCATATGCATCCTTGTTCTTTGCGGAGTGATGATCGTGAGGGAATACTCTCTGGCTAAAGGATACCATGCCAGTTCATGCACCGTATCAAGCGTTGAATACGCAGCCAAGTCTTTTGACTGTAAGTTTTGTGGTCCCGGTCCCAAATCTCAGACTAAAGAAAAAGGGGCTGGGGCCTGTAAAGACTCAAGTTTTCCCTGTTTGGAAATAATGGTGACATTTGCCATGAATGGTAAACAGATGAAAGGATTACTGCACCCCGATAGTCTTCAAGCGGCCAGTCCTTATTCAAAGGCAAGTGATCAGATTTGAGGGTTTTTTTTCAATATGAAACGTTGTATGTGTTAAACATAGATTGATGTATCTTTCTATTGGCTTGTTTCCCATGTTGTCCTCTATTTTTTGCATTTTATTTGTCTTTTTTACTTTAACATATCTAAATGTCTAAAGGAAAGCTCGGCGTCACCTATTCACAATGAAATATATAATTCCATGCCTTGTTGCCATACCGGGATAAGCATGTACTCGAACCGGGTATACACCTATTTGGGTATGGTGTGTAGGTGCCACATTGCAGTGTGCAGCCGACTTCCAGTTACGACATTGCAGGTAGACGCACTCTGTATATGGGATCTGTTGAGTGCAGCAACATTAGGCCTACTCTAAAATTAAGTTGATTAGCAATAGGAGGAGGTGGATGAGGAGAATAGCTGTTTTGACATTGACATGTTCTAGCTCCCATCATACCACCACTAAAGACATTCCCAGACTTGACCCTGAAAAGGTATCCCACTTTGAAGTTTCAACTCAACAGATCCTGCACAGAGTACGCACAGACACTGTGCCCATATGTACGTAGCCACTAGTTTGCGGGGATTCCCCTAACCACAAAGGGCGGGACCCTATTCAGGTGACCTATTCTAGCTGTCAAATGTTACTTAACAGAAATCAAAACTAAAACTAACCCTAAACCTAACGAGTGCAATGTGGGAACTGCAACACTGTAACTACGAGCGGTAACCAATGAGAAGTATAGTCTACTGATGTACTCCAGAGTGGGCGAGGACTTACAAGGCATTAACTATAGAATTAAGCAAGTTTGCACTTATATTAGAGTTAAGGCATGGATAGATATTTGCGCAGGGTTGTGCATATTCACTTCTTATAAACGCGAGTGACTCGTTATTATATGTGAGCATGATGCGAGGCGTGGGTGTAAAGGAAGTATTTGTATTTTGTATCATCTGATTTGAGATGCTTCCGTGAGAGATGCTAATAATAATGCTAATAATATATATTTTATTTGTTCCATAAGTTTGACAAAAAATAGATGTCAACGTCCTTCTGGATTTTAATCCAGGTCTTCCAGGACATTCTTATTCCAGAATATATTAAAGCATCCTCTAAGAAGACAATGTTGATAGCTCTGGCTGTGGGTCTTTGTTGTGTACATTATATAATCTATATTATCCCGTACTAACGCTGAGACAATTAAAGTTCTATGTAGCTACGGGAAATCCCAACTATATTCAGTGAGTACGTGTTGTGAACTAACTTTATTTTTAGCCTCGCGCTACTCAGTTCCCCTATAGCGTGTTCACTACTGAACCTCTTGACACTCGTATTTCCCTTTATTACGTGGAAACATTGTTATGCTTTGGTGAATTTGTGACATTCTGAATACTTGATTAGTTATAATGTTATTTAAGTTAAATCGACAAAATAATAGACCATTACACTTAAGGATGTATATACTCATACCAGACACTAATTCAATATATTCATGGGTTGCCTGCCAAATTTTATGAATTTTAGTCAACTGGAATAATCACGTGACAAATACATCCTGATCAATTAATACATCAAAGGAAAACTAAATGGTTGATACCACAACCAAATATCTAAAATAATAGTATGGAACAATGTCGCTTATTTGATATTAATTACTTTTTAATAAGGATAAATTTAATAAAACTTTTCTTTATGCATTGTATAACAATATATGATATGATATAAGAAGTATATAAGCATATGCTTTAGCATGGCATGGCTCCTGGAAAATGATGTGAGTGTTTGGAAACGACATATTCCGCACTTACGAGAAAGGGAACACATATTTATAGACAATATGCTGTGACAGCTATTTTAGCTGGTAAACCCAACCCAAAAGAATGCAATTCTTTACAATGCATTCTAAACCTTCTTGCCAAGACAATTACTGGTTCTGTAACGGTGTGGTATAATCTGATGATGGCATTCTCTCTGTCTGAGGTGGCATGTAAGCGAATTGGGGACATACTGACTAACTATTAGGCTCAAGGCCAAGCTAAATTAAAAGACGAAAAGCTCGCCAGCTTGTTATTGATCAACAAACCCAAAATAAACGACTCAATTATATAACCATAATGAACAAATAACTTGCACGTACCGTATTCATTCGAATTTAACGTCACGTTCATTTTACCGCTCGTCTATATTTCAATAAACTATATTTCAATCCCATGAATTATGTTTGATGAGGCAAACATTGAACTGTTAACATGATTAGACATCAATCAATATATAAGGTGCGAGCAAAGCGTTCACCACAAGCGCAGCAAATCCATTTTATACCATGAAATTCTATTCCGTTTAGGCTAAATGGTTACACAATTTTCAACACTAGGTGAAAACAAGATTTGTCAATGTGTATATACCCGAAGAAAAAATCATTTGTAGCAGCCTACTTATGGGCCGAAGATCTTTTCAACCAGTCACCTTTGCACCGTTGCAAATCTGACAAGCATAACATATCGAACCCATAATCCATGGCATGTTATTCCCATGTCAGGGAAAACCAGATGTTGACTGCAAATAAATAGTCACTCTCATTCAGTGTTTTCACAAATGAAGGACATTTCGGTAACTTCTTCATTCCCGTTATAGCTCCTCATTCTACCGCGCGAACAATCAGCTATCATAATTGACCGAGGTTGTTTCTACGATGCTACTTCTATGCATTTTGGCCGTTCCTTATTTGAATTATGCGCGTCGATGGAGATGTCTTAAAGAAATTTGAATGTCGTGGCGCCAATGGTTTTCAGATAGGTCCTTTTCTTTGGATGTACTCAGGTATAAATGAAATACATAACAGTTAATGATGTATTATAAAAAGTAATGAATATATTTGATATAACTTGACGAAGGATGGTTAGGGAATAGAATAATATAAGAAGTCAGGCGGCGTCAATGGAGAGTCACGCCGTGTTGCAAGTGCTTGAATTTCTGCCCGCCGGTGATCATGTGACGGTTGTATGAACCTTGGTCACATGACAGACCTTGTTCCAGTTATATACCTATACCATGTATATATTACGTAACCATATTAGGTTTAATTTTTTTAAAAAATATTTTTATTGGCCACATTACATTACAAATTTATTATTTCATCTTATTTCATAATACCATGACAATGCAGGAATTTTATATTATTTATAGGGACTTTACTTTGTGACTAGTTGGGAGTTTATTGATATTGAATGGGTTATTCCCTTTGAACGGTAAGAATACTCACACTGAATAGTGCATGCTTTGAATAATCAAAAAGGCGTGACTACCGATGTAATCTGTCTGTGATTGGTCAACATTGTCGCTGTTGAGGTAATGCATGGACCAATCAGAAAGGAGCCACCGCGACTAGAGCTGTACGTTCTGAACAAAGATGGTGCATTCCACAGAAGACTGGCGATTTGTCCTATTTACAAGTCGTGGTTTAAGTGGTATAAAGAAAGAGTTTAACTCCGGGTTGAAATACTCAAGCAAATCAATGACTCTCGTCAGTACGGCCGCTTTTTGGATATGAAATACTTTAGAGCAAAATTTGTAATGGCCTGATGGAGGTTTCAAACAGAACGAGACACGGTCAGAAAACAGAACGAATCCCCAAAGGGGTGACTCCAGTTTTCTGACCGTGTCAAGATCAGTGTGCAACCGAGCAACATACCATACTTTTCATTCATGACACATTCATTCTCATTCATATGAATTATGAAGCCATATTTATTCTATATTCAACTTGTTTATGTCAGAGTCACCAGTTCTGGTGACACAAACTGCATCCCTGTCATCTTACAAACTAAGCAAGTGTGTAATAAAGTGTTGAGTTGAGTCATCAAATAACACTTTTATTTCCAAATCCTCGTTCAATTTGATCTAATTATTGGACTGGATGACCGTGTATCACCCAAATGAACCCACGATGAAATGTGACAAATGCGACAAAAAACTTAAAACGTAACTATCTAAATGCCCAGACTATCAAAGGACACCAACACCAGTATACCCGGGTAAAACAACAGTAAGAAATCGCCCCAAAGTTATTCTAAATTAAGTATAGCCCTCCACATATACCACCTCCATTTCAGGTAAGGTTGAGCTATATCTATTATACACATCAAATATAATACAGAGGAATGCACTTCCCCGCGCGCTGGCCCTGTGGTGCAGTATGCTGGTGATAATCAGTGTTTTGTTATCACACAATCATGTAATATTCATTGCCGCACATAATGCTGGTTTGTATGACCAGGCGAACGGACCCAATCAATCTGTGTTAAACGCGCCTGATACAAGGTTATCATGACACAAGTGTTCTCGATTAGCAGTGCATACATATGCTAAAAATAGCATGGCATAACATGCTCTCCTCTTGATAGGACCATCAACAAAGATTATAAACATATATCCCGAAAGTTTATGTCTCTACAGGGCTCTTATCTATGAATTACAGTGCACATACAGTAGTTTAAATTAACTCCTGTCAGTGCAATACTAATGATGCCAAGAAGCCTAGTTTCTTGAGCAGGAAAAAAACCTACATTTCTAACCTGGACCCCTAGGGACAAGTGCAGAACTTCCATAAGCTCCATGAAATTCTCCAGGTCTCAATCACGTCGCCCTATCCGAAGAACCCATGTATAGAAACCCGGGAATTAAGTTGTTATTGAAGCTATTAATACCTCTTCGGGGGTACATAAATGCGACTATCAAAGGGGGTACATAAATGCGATTAGAAAGGATAATAAATCAATCGAAAATAAGGTATTACATGTTGTCCTACATTTACTGGCAGTATAGCCCAGAATTAAATATAATAAAGCATGCATCGTAGGTCCTTATGCAAAGGTCCTTATGCAAAGATTTACATAAGAAGGAATCGCTCACGTCAAAAGCAGATGTTGTACCACTGAACCACAGGTTCTGCAAAAGCCAGTCACTGAGATCAGGTAGTTAACACCATGAGTTGGTGTACCAACAGTATGACAGACCTACACCATTGAGTTGAGTCAGGTTCCACTGACTATATCTGCTGTTGTGGTGTACCTGTTATTAATAGAGGCATACCACACCATACATTATGCCCCCTTAGCCGCCATTCTCGGGTGATCCGCCCAGAAATTTAAATTACTATTTAAATTACTAATTTCTGTAATATAATAGTATTATCGTTGATAATGTCATCATGTTTTTATGACAATGCAGGACCGCCTATAACTAGCTCCACACACTCTCTCTGGAAAATCTAAAAGGTGACGATGGCGAGAAAATCAGGAACGTGATGGGATAACTCTTTTTGCACACAATGATAATTACTAAAATGACAGTATTTTTCCAAACAAATAAACTCGAAAAATAAAGTATGACAGATGCCACTGATCTTCCGTAAAAATTCTGATTAGTTGAAAGGCACCTTTCTTCCATCAACGTAAAAAGGATTGATCATGAATCATAAAAAGTCTCAACATTTTAATCGGCAGTCCCGTTTTCTTGATTTTCGACTGAGGGATTTAATATATTCATTTGATGGATGAAATGTATGGAAACCTGGATGCGCACCCCCAAATTACTAGGCCGAAATGCATATATATAATATATACATCTATCTCCCTCTTCACTCTCTTCCACTTCTCTTCCTCTCTATACACATGCATACATACACATACTATATATATGGCCCTGTGGTGCAGTATGTATATATGTATGTAATCACATGTATGCATATATACACATGTATGCACATGCATACATTTTGCTCTTGAAACTGAGTTGGAGACAAGATATTGCACAATCAGCTTGCAGTTCAACATAGGTTCATGCAGTAGGAGTCGCAGATGATATACACCAAATACATGTATGAACATTGTATATCACTCAATTGAGTTTAGAAGAAACTAACATATTGCTAATATTTGGGTTTCTCCTGTATACAATTTCCACTCCCCCCCCCCCCCCCGGCACTAGAGGAAGACCACCATTGCGGTGATCTAGTCCTAGTAAAAAGAAAAACGGAATAAAGGGCCCAGTCCACTGAACCGATTCTGATGCGATTCTTAGTGGAAAAGGGTCCTCTGCGGCGCAAAATCGCATGGTAATCGGCTGTGGACTAGGCCCTTACCAAAACGTCACAACAACGATATGTAGGAACAGTAAGAACTTGAGTTTTGTAAAATTTGAAAGTTTCATAAAATGTGAGATTTGTAGAACTTGAGTTTCGGAAAAAAATTGAAAGGTTTTGGATGACTTACAAAGTTAGCAATACTTTTGTTGTTACTTTAGTTACTAGTAAATGAAACGAAACAGAAGACTGAAGCTCGTTTGAACATTATTATAGTATTTTCTTGATATTTGTAAAATGACAATTTTCGGGTTAATTGTCAATTTCATGCATCAGAGATACTTAGTTCCTTTTAAATATGATTTAATGTTTTAGGGAGGTGGGCGGGAACAAAAACATTCCCAATCATGCGGAACAAACATGTATGGATGGACTGTACGGATGGCCAAGAATAAATGTGATAAATGTGATAAATGTGGTAAAATGTTTTTTTGTGGGCTAAAACATACATCCAATTTTTAATTTTCTGAAAAATGAGTGAAATATGTCAATGAATTTTAAATAATGGTCGCTTAAACTAGGAAGACATTGTATGTTAAAATGTGTATTTCACAATAATTAATAAACGGTAAAAGTAGCTTTAGAATATAAAGGTTATAACCAAGTAGGAGTATAATTATGACATATAACAAAAATGCTTTCTGGGAGATATTATGAATTAAATGTATTTTGTTTTAAATTATAGAGAAAATAGGTTTCCATGCCAACCACAATACGGGCATATCTAATGAAAGTTGACAGTATGGCATCTAAGCAGCTTACTTGTTGGGAGAGGTGGTGCATCCTTCTGATATTCGCTAACGTATCACACCTTTTATAACCTGACCACCTTCACACCGATTTCTAACAAGTATTAAGTTAACGATATTGATCGATTTAACTATTGATCGATTTAACTTTACAATTAGTGTGAACTTAATGTAGCTACCTGGCATTTCCAAGGGAAAAGTTTTCTCAGGGTCAAATACTTTTGTCCAATGTCAAGTTATAGTTACTGCAATTTAGTCATGCTCAGACTGAAAATGTTGAATATTTACCTAAAAAAACAACTTTGGATGCCTATAATTGTGATTATAAGGGTATACATGTACATAAGATTTAATACCATTGGAGATAAGTTATAGTGTTATTTCCCCTACATAAAAAGCCATGTCTTCCTGCAGGCACCCCTATGTCAAGATTGGGTCATACACATGTACTAACCACTGCCCTCCCCACACCAGCTGCATGCATGAGTCGTCATTCTGACCAGTCTGCTCACCATAGCAACACACACATGTCTCCTTCCCTGCCATGCTGTCTTCTCTTCCTTTCTCTTTCTCTTTCTCCCCCTCTCTCTCCCTCTCCCCCTCCCCCTCCCGCTCACCCTCTCTCGCCTGACTGTCAATCAAAGCAGTTTCTGCCTCACTTCAGGGTACTATCATTGAAGTGCTAAATGTATGACTGATCAAGTGGAATAGATAAGGCCCCATTTTGAATTCGTACAAACTGATGTCATCTGATTTCACATGTGTTATAAGACTGGATCTTTGTCATATCTGATCGAGATCCCTAATCAATGATTGGCATCCTTCATATAAACACCATTATTTTTTATGTTCTTTGAAAATAAAAAAACGATAATAATTTGTATCCAAAGTATAAGTCCCATTACAAGCAGCATTGCCTATACACGAGAGAATCTTAAGTGTTTTAGTTTCAGACCCCTGTAAGAGCATAAGAAAAGGAACGGCATCAATAAGTGATATATCTAATCTCCTTAGGGGAATATGCGCCTCCCCTTCCTCTACTGTAAGATCCTGATCCATCTGTTGTATTAAAAGTTCTTTGTCCTTGCTTTGTTGCTTGATGAGTTCTTGTGCCTATAAAGAACACTGTCCCCTTACAAGGGTGAATTCAGTAAATACAATGCTTTGTTGCTTCAGAAGGCTGCCTCAACACACAGTTGTACCAATTCTTACCCTGCTTATACAGATGTTCCTGTACATGGTTGGATCATCCATCAAGCCACAGTATAAACAATAGTGGCAGTAAGCGCATTATATTTGCGTGAAGAATGCACATTCAATTCTACTCTAATGTCAAAAAGGCCACAGATGGAATGGACCTTATATTAAAAGAGCAGTTCAGAATGCCGGCAGTGTCGGGTTAACGCCTCAATGATTTGACTCTGATACAGTACACAACATTCAGCTCGTTATTCTGGACGAAACTCGGAATTAAACACTATATATATATCTTGCTACAATTCTTTCTGCTCCAAGACCATACTGTTCGTACTTATCTGCATACTTGATGGTAGTGCGCCGATCATCAGAATACTGATTGCGATCCATTTTTAGAGCCATCTCCCTTTTTTCTAAAAGCATCTATAAACAGACTAGAATATGTAGCCTTGGTCAGAAGGTCAATTACTGAGAACTGAATGGAAGAGAGATAAAGATGTTTTCTATCTATACAGTCTTTTCAAGACAGGTTGTTGATTGAACGCTCTCTCTTTAATATGTATTCAAGGCCGCGTATTATGACAAGACACTTGTCGTCCACGCGCAAGTATAGTAGCGCTGTACGTAGTCTTCAGAGGCATTAACACATTTTGATAGGATGTATGACTAATGCCGGGCCCACACATTCGAGAACCCACAATTTGTACGAATTGGGGTCTCACGACAATTCGTGGACGAATTCTCAACAAAATTGGCCAATTCGTACAAATGTGTGTTAGCTTTTCATGGCCCACACATTCCTGAATTGCCTTACGAAATGTCTTATCACTTTTCTTAAGGAATTACGATTTTGTGGACTCATTTTCCTGCACCACATCACATGTAAAAAAGAGCATTATATTTGTGGGGATGTACGGGGATGTACGGAAGGGGAAATGAGTATCATAAAAGTGAAAACAAATTTGTTGATACTCCAAAAATTAGTGACGTTACAGACTTTAAAAGTTACCTGCCTCTCAGAATTACTAACATTTTTGGTCAAATCGTAGAATCTCTTAAGAATTGTCTCAGAGTGGTCTAAGAAAATTTTTATTTGTCTTAATATAACATAAGAATTTACTCTAATTTGTGCGAATTGGAAAGTGCTCTTAAGAATTTCTGTAGCACCAATTCGGCTCTGAATTCGCTACAGTGTGGGCCAATATTTTGCCTTCGAATTGTCTTAAGAATCCACGATTTGTTGTATGAATTGGAGTTATCTTTGTAAGGAAGCCCACACATTACCGAACTCAAATAAGTTTCTTAAGAATGATTTTGAATTCGTACGAATTGTCTTAAGGCCCAATTCGGCTCTGAGTTCTTGAATGTGTGGGCCCGGCCTAAGGCATATTTAATGCAATTTCGAGCATAGGAGGAAATATGCTCTGAACTATGATAGGTCTAACAGTTGATGCATGTTTTACCAAGCCCTCTTTAAAGTACATAATTAGGGTCTGTGGAAAACTTCGCGCTTGAGTTTAAACTCATTTCAAAGCGATTGCTGTCAGACATGTGTAGGGCACACCATCACGACATCCATCCATCCAAATGAAATAGCATCAGGGCAAAAATACATCAGCCAAAGAGGTGATCGAAACGTCTTGGACTGCGCTTAAATTAATGTATCTCCAGGACCATTGACACTTTTGATCTAATTCAGTGGGCTAGACACTGCTCGCAATGAAATTACTCGGTGACTCTAGTGACTATCACTCTGGGAGCAAGGATCTAAATCTCTTTGAATAGGAAATCAATCACTGAGGGATATTATGAAGGAGTCGGAGGAACTACTTGTTGGATGTTTATACTTGGGGTATTACTCATCATACCATGTGATACCGGTGTAAGTGTTGATCAATCCCATAAAAAGCCCCTCAGTAAACGAGATAAGGCGACGAAATCAATTATGAATATAATGTGATGAAGACTGCATTTTGGATAAAAAAATTGCGCTCCACTGAATTTTATGATATGGCGGCAGGAAAATGCAGGAAAATGAAGGTCATAGAGAGAGGTAATTGTTGGGCAAATTCAAATGGGAGAATGTGTGTCTTGATTAAATTGAACCTAGGCTGATATAATCGTGGCTGACACCCTAATTTACAGAAATCAGAAATAGAGCAAAATGTGATAAGCTTAATACTTAAGGTTCCAATTGTCCTCATGAATTCTTCATCATTGTATACAATACTTGGCAAGCCATCCTGCAATAATCTTAACAAAGGTCATGATTGCAGAAACAATGTAAGAATATCTGACACAACCCTGGGTAGGCTTTTGTGCACCTAATGTTTAAAATATGATTACTAATATGACACATTTCCCAAGGTTTATTATTCCAAACTGAATGATATAATTATCACTCAGTTTCACTCAGCAATATTATGATTGCATGAACACACCTTGAACACACATTGAACACACGCAAAAATATCGTTAGCTGACGCAGTAGTTATAACATAACAGCCAATCTATATTTGCGTATCATAACCAAATAAAACTTCAGTAAGGCAATTGTCCCCGTCGCTTTGCTACATGCCTAAAACAACCAAGACAGTTTGATGCTGCCTGTATATAGTAATCAATATTCATAGAGTGCATGTATCCCCAAAATGAATCGGAACGGCAACCCATTTAATACCAATTGGACAGGAGTTCGCAGTCACGATACAGTCAACACATGAATATATTTTCCATTCTTTTATCTGTCATGAATGGGCGCTTGACTTGAATAAAGCGGTGTTACAACAATTCTGCCCTTGTTACACCTTTAGTAGGAGGGGACACTTGTTATTGAAGGCCGACCAATTATCAAATCAAATTAGACCAAAATTTCAGATCACTGCCTAAATAAACAGTGATATAACTCACCGCGATTCGGCCTCACTGCCCAAGTCCTATTCTATAGGAAGAGTAGTCTCCCTTATCAGGGGTTTGATGTATTGCCAGAATATAACATGGGTTGGGGATAATGAACTTCCAATATGTATACCCTCATCTTAAAATAGCTTGTTCATGTCATGACAACATCGGCCTCGTTGACCTTACTGTCCGCAGCATGGCATAATAATATACTTTGTCATGGCATGAAAATCAAGGATAACCTCGTTCCCATACAACTGCTGACATACACCGATTTCAAATAAGTCCTATACACAAGGGTAGATGGGCAGGATATCCTTGCCATGGATCTGTGTCTCATTCTCCTGCAGCAGTCCAGCTGGACAAATCGGCATTTGATTTCTCACGCAAACCCTCCATTTTAGGACCGACGCAGTGCCAAAAGGGATAAAATTTAAATAACAGGTTCGCTCGAGTAAGTCCGGATTTTCTGCCGAGCAACACGATGCATGATAACGCAAAGAATTCTTAAATTCACCGTTAGCAATCTTGTTGAGAGATTTATCTCTAAGATAAACATTTGCCTAATCAAGGCAAGTTTTTCGCTGAAAGAAAAACATCTGAAGAGTGAAATCACACAAAAGAGTATACTCGATCTTTGTAGATCTCCCGTTTAGTATGTTTAGGTACGACATGCTCCTTTACTCACTGAGTTACATATAGTACCACTGTCAGATTATATCACTTTGTCAAGGATGATCCTAGATGTTCATTCCATGCCGCCAGTTCATCCCTCGTTAGATGAACCTATCATGTAGTGCCAGATCAGATAGCTCTAGCTCTAGTCTCTATTGAATGCGCAGGCAGATAACCCCCTTTTCCTGGGTACATGTTCGGATCGCCCAGGACACACCTAAAACCTAGCCGCAACACAACAACATGGTCCCTCTGTCAATAGCGTCAAGTGATGTGGATGATAATGAATCAATTGTATTTACCAAGCTTTTACTGGCATTGTCATATCCAGTCTTTATTGGCAGAATACTACAACGCATTCACCCTATCCATGTGCCAGGTGAGTCTGAACCTACCATCATTAGATGTGGACAGTAGTGCGGAGAGGTTATACCGAATAACCAGTTTTCCTTCTATATAATAGGGATATAGTTTTGATATGCTATTTTACGCTAAGACTTCCAGCGCAACCTAAATATTCGATTGTACACACTTCCAATAATGCAGGCTCGCAGATTAGAATAATTCATGCATGTTGGGCATGTCATACATTCATTACATACGCTGTGGATGAGGATTGCCTTATAGAAACTGGCACCTCCATCTCCAACTTTATAATGGTAAAGTAGCTGATGTCTTATGCATATAAAATTATCCTAGACATGTCAGCAAAGCAGTTTTTGCGGGCGGACCATGACTAGTAAGTGCTAATCTCTTCTTATGTGCACACCGTAGTAAAGCCTTGTAAAGATAAAATTAATCTTAAAAGCTTGGCTAGACAGTAGACTCTTCACGTAAACACTGATCCCTGGGCTAATGGCGGATGACACTAGACTTTATGATTTTTCAATATCACACCATCCTCTAACAATTTACTGTCAGATGGTATGATGAACAATGGGTTATATAACGCCATGTCTCGCCATCCATCTTGCTTTAATGGCTTGGCCAACGGCCTTAATGTTAATGAAATACTCGACATTTGTCTAACGTTTCTTATGAAGCCTGCTTTTATCAAAGAAAAGGTAGCAAGGAATATTCTAATCTAGGTGCATTTAAGGCATTCTAGTCTTATATCTGAAAGGGGCTTTAATATGCATTTGTCTAGGATAGATGAAATGTCGATGTAGTCTCTGTAGATGACGCTTTAATTGCTGGTTTGTAAGTATATTAGAACAACTAGATTACTGTATGGGGGTCGTTGCATAACAAATCTTTATCTACGATGTCGTAGACATTTTTTCTACGACTATGATGTCTGTTTGTGACTCGTAAAAATAAACGACAGTTGCATTACATAAGAATGAATCGTAAAATGGTGGAGACCTTGTGGCTTCGAAAATGACCTTAAAGAACAATTTAAAGGTAGAGATGCATTAAAACGCCGACATGGTGCATGTGAGAACATCGTCCAGAGGTGTGATTTATTATAATATTATAATTCTAAAAAAATGCTAGAAAATTACGAAACCTATTTTGTAGTACAAAAAATAAATAAATGTGCAATGTATCAAATTCATAAAATATCATCTAACATTGAATACTGGTATATTTGGATAGATAAATGTGACCTCTTTTTACTATTAAAATATTTTAAGATGGGTAAATGTGGTTTCAGTGCATCGCAGAGCATGTTTGTTATGCAAGGCAGAATATTCACACAGCAAATAATTATGGCATTGTCTTTTTTTTTTTACCAAAATGATGTATGTCGTTATATTTTTAGTGAAATAAATAACCATAATCAGAGTTATTCAGATTTGATTTTTAACCACTCTAAGGTATTCTTAGAGTAAGAAATATTCGAAAACATTTCACATGCCAGTATTGACGCAGCGTAGAAAATCCATCGTTGATGCCAAGAGATCTACAATGTCATAGAGGATGTCATCAAATGTTATGTAGTGCAGACATAGCAGATGGCCATCTACGACATCGTAGAATCAATCCACAAGCTCGCAGATTGTTATGCAACGGGGGCATGAAAGAACATCACCCATAAGTGTAAAATATTATAATTAAAAATTCTGACTTTTGTTTTGCATTAAAAAAATGCTAAGAAAATTACCAATCCTATTTCAAAGTACACAAAATAAATTAATGTGTAATGTATCAAATTCATAAATAGTATCTAACATTGAATACTGGTATATTTGGTTGGATAAATTTGATCTTTTATTCACTATTTAGATACATGTAGTGTCAGTGCATTGCAGAGCATGTTTGTTATGCAAGGCAGAATATTCACGCAGTAGAACCAATCCACGAGCTCGCAGATTGTTATGCAACGGGGGCCATATCCACAGATTACAGTTGGGAAATTCAGTGCATTTCGTAAAGGTCTATTTTATATGAACTCCCTCAAATACCCTTTTACTCGGTGAAAAGAATAGCAGTATTGCCATGATTTAAATATGAAATAATGATAGAGCATACTTCATAGTGACTTTATAATAATTAATTGACTCTAAATTCAGGGACAGATTTGTTCATCTAAAAGTTGTCGGAACACATCTACTATCTGCAATTGAATAACCATGTCTTGTGGCAGAGGCAGTGATCATTGGATAAACAATGCAGAAAGGAACACCTGGTAAATGTCTATATATTTGGGGAACGATTATAGTTATATGTGCATAGTCAAATATAGAATGACGATCACTGCTGCCATCATTGTGTTTTGTTCTTTTGAGTCATGCTATGGAGTGTACAGAAAAAATAAACATTTTAATAACAGGTGTGTACCTCTAGCATCATGAGTTATTTATGGGAGAGCTTAGTTGAATTTTGATGTGCTGAAAGTTATAACGCCTCATCTCCTCGTCTGAAACAATTTTTGCAATGGAAACCTCATGAATAACCTGTGTGCCTTCGCCTTAGATGGGGTAATTATTTCCCAAATAGTCATTGACGAAATGATGTTGTGCTCGTTGTGAAATGGTTCATGCGATGATCAAGATTCCTTAATTCATTATTAATTGACTAAGCGGTAGTATTTGTCTGTATTTTGGAATTGTATGAAACTAATGACTTGATACATAGAAGAATTTCTTTTCATATGTTAAAGGGGAATGCACTTCGTCGAGGGATGTTAGATTTAAGCCCTCAACATATGGAGGAAAACAACATATAGAGGTGTGGTGCTGAGTGTGGTGGTGCTGAGCCTGAGCGGTTTACCCCACTTTGGTCCGGCACCGCCAACCAGCTGTCTGGTTCCCCGGCTCCCCGGCTTAGTTGTCCGGTTCTCCGGGCGCGGCCAGCTGGGCTGGATGCGAGCTGGTATTGCCTCCTGCTGCAGGGAGTTAACGCTAGATGTCATCATTGGGTTTTGTGTTGTATATTTTTGTATTCTATAGCTTGCTGTCATTTACCTTGTTACCTATTTCTCTATACACCCTTTCTACCTCTGTATTATTACACCATGAGTGTGTATGGTTTACTTTACTTGTCTTCTCTGTTTATAAGTATTGTATCTCTCCATGTATTTCTCACCATTTTTCACTGTATTTGTTGTATCTTTCTATTTTTATTACGGTGCCTATTGTAGACCGTTTGTATTTCTAGCCAGTTTGTGTCTAGCTCGGTCTTCCCTCCAAAAATAGAGAGGGAGGGGGGTATTGTGGTGCTGAGTGTGGTGGTGCTGAGCCTGAGCATTTTACCCTGCTCTGGCTCGGCACCACCAGCCAGCTGCCTGGCTCCCCGGCTCCCCGGCTCCCCGGCTCCCTGGCTTAGTCGTCCAGTTCTGCGAGCGCGGCCAGCTGGGCTGGATGCGAGCTGGCATTGCCTCCTGCTGCAGGGAGTTAACGCTAGATGTCATTATTGGGTTTTGTGTTGTATATTTATGTATTCTATAGCTTGCTGTCATTTAGCTTGTTACCTATTTCTCTATACACCTTTTCTACCTTTTATCACTTTGCTTCATATACTTCTCTCCTGTGGAGTTGAAGGGTTGTTCTGACCTTTGTTGACAAGGTTGACGAAGGTTGCATCCCGGTAGTCAATAAAGGAAACCAGCTAGCAAGGACTCGGAGATCTGTGTTGTTTCAAGTGTTGTTATTTCTGATCAGTTGCCATGATAATTTATAGCAGACCCTACAGAGGAACATATACCCTTTGGCAAAATCTACAAATAGCCCATTCTATACATGCTGTTTCACATTATTTAAAGAGGGTGTTGAATCATGGTATCACACAGATCAATCAGAACAATTTTGCTGTGTTAAAAAACGATCAACTTCATTGGATAAATCTGAGGTTTACCCACAGGGTGACAAATGTAGACCGTTAGGCTATATGTGCTGTGAAATGTCGAGTTGCTTGCTGTGCCTGGGGCCACTGCTCTGTGGAAGATAGAGCAACTCATTTCTCTCCAGCTCCTTTCACTGGCCTCATGTCTTTACCTCGGTCGGCTATAGATCCTCAGGTACCCATTAACCACTGGGTCGACTGAGAAAGCTTTTCGGTCTTTGGCCCAAGAGTGGCATGAACTACTGACCTTCTACTTCAAAGACAAATGACCTAGGCATTTGTTCCTTCCATTCTTGGAGTTTACCAATTTATGGGTTACCTAGGACATATATAAAACCTGTTATTATCATCCTACTTCAGGAGATTACATAGGAATTATTACATGCGAAAATTCACCCGTTCTGTGAAGGCTTTCCAAAATTGCATTTGGATTGCCTGTTGTCGCATCTCTCCCGAGTCCTTTAACAAATATCTTATTATTAGATTCGCTTAGTTCATTTACTTTCTTTGCTTGATTATGAGCCTTTTGTATTATCCATTTCAGGACCAGGATATTTAATTTAGCTAAAGATATCGGGGGTATATAACTATAACTATAACACTTGAAAGAATGCCTCTCCAAATAAACCTTTAATATACCTTTAAGTCTGGAGAAATCCTTTTCGATGCTCCAGTATAAGGCATTTGCAAGGGATCTGTTGCCTGAGATTGTATGTGTCATTGATTGAATTGCAATCACGCAGAGAGAGCGAGAGAGACTTGATTGAGAAAATGAGTTTCCAGTCGTTATAATATTTCTTTCTACACAATTAACGCTGTTAGTACCATGGCAGACTAGGAGGAGGAGCGCATGGTTGTCATTGAAAAATTCTCTTAACAAGGAAGGGTGTTAGATGGGTTGCCTGTCGGAGATAGCGAGTAAACAAGTGCAAATAAACAGGCTATTTTCGTCGGGGCCCGCTGTACCAATTTCCCCTTCCAATCGTCGATTTCCTATTGTGGCGCGTCGGCAGATAGGTTACGCCGAAACCCTCTAGATGAGAACAAATTCCGAGTAGAGAAGTGCCATTTAGGGTCTGATAATTACCCCAAATGGATGGGCTTATAGTATCAATCTCAGCATGGGACCTCTTCAACAATATTGGAATACATTTCATTTTTGATTCACAATCACTGAAGTGAAAAACACTTATTCAGTTGTGGAGGATTTTAATTTTGTCATTAAAAATGTTAATAAATGAATATTTAGATCAATATAGGAAAGACTGTCTGGTGCAATATAGCTACTCTCTGTTATGAGAACATGCACACGAACCCAACATTTGATGCATCCTCTTCAAACACTAACTGTTTCAGCCAACTGTAAGAATGTATTGCAGACGCTAATCGCAGCAATATGTCAGATTTTATTTGTGTGAGAAATTACATATGTTTACAATGAATGCTTTGTACATGTATACCTTGCCACGTATATATCCCTAAGTTACCCTCGATATAAATAATGTATAATTCCTCAGAGTATTCGCGGGGCGAAAGGGATCCGCGCTCGCTACAAGAGACACAACAAACACGGACCTCCTTCACTGCACTGCCAATTTCCTACCATCAACAATCCCAAGCCCTCCTTGCACACAAGCTTAGAGCTAGCCAAACCTTCTATTTTCTCAGATAACCTAACCCCTATATACTCAAGGCGACCGTATAACCTCCCCACTCAAAAGCAAATGACCTTCCCTAGTATTGAAACAATCGAAAGTGATAGTCAATGGGTTTTGCAGAAATTTTGCAGTATGTAAGAACACATGGCCAACTACGATGAATCCACACCATGAGCTTATCGTGTATTATATATCAAGTATATGGGAGCCAGGATGACCATTCCTACCTATTCAAATCTACCAGCATGGACCAGCATATCTTTTGCTATCCTTGGGGTACATGGGGGCTTTATCGCAGGTAAATCCAATGATACATAGTTGGTGTATGTGGTATAAGACAGTCGAAAGCACGGAGCCTTTTCTTTTTAGCTGAACCTGAAGTCACATATGTAAATTGCTGTCCAAATTTAATTTGATATTGCCTAGTATAGCCTTGTATATCTCTTGAAGAACGATCATACATATTCTCTTTAAACAGTTGCTTCAGTTTCCTCAACACATGGTTCCTTTTCCTTGAGGACCAACTTTGTTTATGTAGGCCAATGGAGATTGTATTGATAAAAAGATAGTTTCTCTCATCATTTGTATATCCACCTGGGCCAAGTTCCTTCCGCCCGAAGTATGAAGTCTAGCTACCACTAGACTTAGAAAGAATACCCAGCCTCTCAGTCCTATTCTAGTTAGCATTCCTTTCTGTCTACAGGAGCGACCCCTGGTAGGGTTCCGGTCCCCATTGCCATAGTAAACAAGATGAGAGAATACCAAGTCTAAGGAGCGAAATGTGCCAAGGACTATGGGAAATTATACACTGCAAGTAAATACTAGCGAGGAGGACGAATCTAAAATGAGAAAGTATCATAGAATCTTTGGATATATGCCAAACCTTGACGTGTGTATGATTGCCTCCATTATGTGCCACCCCGCACCCTGTTGATACTTGATTCCAGAAACGGAGGCAAAGATAACATATATTTTCCAGTTGTTTTTCTGACATATTTGTCTACGTTCTTGCACCGCGATTAGAACGTCTCCTGCATCCAGTCAAATAGGTGCGGTATCTGTAACGTCGGTCTAAACATGGAAAAACTATCTACGTAGAACATACGAGGTATAAGAGAGTATTCGAGTGAGGCAGTTTTACCTCACTCTATCTTTGTATTCACACACATTTCGCAGTGTACACCATCTACGGTGCATATATGCTAAATGCATATGCTAAATTATTATATTTATTCGACTACTGGTCTCCATGTTTTCACAGCCCATCCGAAAATACATTCGTTCAAATTGAAAACTTTAGCCCTTCCTCACGATTTATAAAGGGAGCTGTTTATCTATTGAAGTATACAAGCTGTACATAAAATATGTGCTGCGTCAGGAGACTACTATAGGGACACTCCTAGGACTGATACCATTCAGCTTGTGAAGTTGATGTAGAACAAACCAGTGAGACTTCTTTTGGGGGGCATGTCATGTATGTGGTATTACATTAATAACACCCTCAAAGCTATGCCTTGGCACCGAGGTGGGGACCAGGTGGAAGGAAACGTCACCTTTGGGAGACAGATGCATAGATACATTGGGATTTACGGACATCACAGGAACTCTACCAATATTCACGTTAGCGATGTCCCAGAACATTCTTGAATTTTCTTGCGAGACGATTAGCTCAGTAAATTGTACAAAAATGCTTTCCACAGACTTAATATGTTATGTCTCCTATTGGACTCCATGCACTATATTCTGCTCTTACATTGACAGACTCAAACGCCTTGGCCTGTAGGCGGATTGTATTGTGGTTAAAACTATTGTAAGAATGATTTAGCCTTCTGGCCTTGTCCTTACGATTTCATTACTCTGATACACACCATGAAAATCAAGTTGTTAATTAAGATTTTCCTCGACAACCATCGATCAAATCTTATTTTATTTCTTAGCACTGAACCTGGCAATACTCCCATAACATTTTCCCACTATTATCCAACATCATACATTCTGATTTCATGTGATTTGATAATTAATACAATACACTTAATCAATACGATCAACCCGTTCTCTCCTATGTCGTTTTCAAAGAACCGAGTCTGTTCTAGGCAAAGAACTAGCCTTCATATATCACACTCGCTAACAAAGTTGCGCTCTCTTGGGTCCAAAACCAACCCTGGCATATCTTATCGGAAGTCGTATCGATTGGGACTATACTGCTCTAAATTGCTTCATTGAAACACTAATGAAGCTAATTGACAACATGAAGTTTTAGACTTGGAATTAGGCATTACAACATTGGATCAAGTTATCCATCCCATCCAGGCTAAAGGACAACATGGGAAACGTTTTATGCACCCTTTAAGTCGGCGCTGACGCTTGATCAGTATGTGTCATTATTCCATGATTTGGCCGTGAGCGTACAATATAATCGATATACTTGCCGCTCACAAGGTGGACAATATAAATTCCCTGTATTGTACAGTGACGTCACGACCATTCGAGACTTGGGGGACAACACAGTTTGATGAAATTAAAGCAAATAAAGTTGTTTTAAGTTAAGAATCATGGAATAAAAGCAAGAATAGCACAGTATCGCGTCTTCGGCGGCCTGTATTCTCCTCGTATGGCCGAAAAACAACTCGGCCTACGGCCTCGTAGTTTTCGGCCATACTCGGAGAATACAGCCCCCCTCATACGCGATACTATGCTGTTCTTGCTATATTATTTCTTCCTCCTCCATATGACTTGCTATGTCACATTTAATATAATAATGAAAGTATTAATCGTGATTATTGTTATAGGGTAATTCGTTTCCAGTCCAGTATATAATATAGTCGATGTAAATTTGTGTATATAATTATAGGGAATTGCAACGAATCATAGGACCTGATATATAGATCATAAAGATTAACAGGTATGGATAAAGTAGATTATTTCCCGACTAATGCTAATCGCAGGACCGTACATTGACGGATCCTAGGAATTATGACGGGGAAGTCCTTTAGACGGAACGTTTTCAGATATGCTGCCAAAATTGTTATAGACTAAAGCTGAATCATCTTGTCAAACCCTTTGGGGCAATACATAGTGGAGGTAGATATTAGCAGGATAAATGGATACACATACTACAGAGGCAGCTACCAACATGCAATGGAGTTCTTGATATAGGTAGCGTGCTCTTCGTGATGCATTGTGTAGATCTTTAATTTGTCCCCCATCTCCATAATGAAGAAAGAGTCGATGTACAAAGTGTAAACCCCTTCTCATGGGTAAGCTCTATCATAATATCTAGAGCAATAAACTGCTTTGTGTAGAACAAAATACCTATACCCTATTTGATGAAATGTCAATGCCTACCAATTCTGCTCCTTCAAACGTTCTCATTACTCCTGATTTCATTACTGTTATTCCACTCCTAGAATCGCTTCATAAGGTCGAAGACAGGGGCTTCCTTCATTACAATTTTACGAGCTTACCTTGGCTTTTAAATACCAAAATTGCTGGAGTGGTTGTGGCCTTTATTTATGTGTAATACCAATTGTTTCAAAGCAATTAAATCCTTTTCACTATCAGTGTCGCTCAATAAAACAGAACGACTGTACGACTGTTTTTATCAAAGCACTCCTTTCCAATTAAAATGCTTTGCAATCCTTCCTTGGTCCTATAGCCAGGTTTTTAATTAGACGGATAACAAGCCTGTTATTCATTGATTTTCCATGGAAGCAGATGCTTGTTTGTCCGTCTATCCAAGCAGGCATTGTCAATATCAAACCGAAAGGGTTCCCATCACCTCCGGATGTTTGAAAGTCTGGCCAGAATCAAACATAAAAGTTAATATTTGCCCATGTTTTCATTTGGCTTCATGTATAATTATATTCAGGAGACTACCTTCATATGATTTACACACAGACGTCAGGCATAATTCTGAATAATAACATGATACCTCTCTTGTGAGTCAGACAATGCATAATTGTTAAATAGCTGCTGTGGACTGAACGCGATTGTAACCCGTATTATTCAGTAATTAACCATACGTATAGTAGTTTTGTAAGTTGAAATTATATTAATTCTTTCTGAAAGTGAACAAATAGAAAACATAGGATACTATGTACATAAAGTACAAAACCCTGCGATTATACTTACTTTCCTGATTTACAACAGCCAAGAGTCGACACGTCAACAGCAGTTAAACTTAATTACAACCCTTCATTAGTGAAATTAATTGAACTAGTCTTGTAGCCGAGTCCAATCGCACTTGCGTTAACTTAATGTGCCTTCCCCTACACTTCAATTCGGATCTTTCAAACAAACTGCACACAGTAACCCCAGGGAGTTACTATACCCATCGGTTTATTATTTCCAACGAAAGAACTATAATAATGTAGTGATTTCCACCTGTACCCTCACATACCCAGATTCGATATAGCTTGATAGAGGCAAGAAATCAAACCAGACACACTGAGTCTTTTCATGTCAATAGTTTATTCTTCCCAGCTCTGCTTTTCCTGACAAAGTGTAATGCCAGGTTCTCTAAGCATTGCCACCTTGGTTTAGCTTCTCATACATAGGTGTAAGGAGGTGTATACAGTAAAGTGGTAAAGGTAAATGGTGTAACAATCACAGATAACAGATACAGAGTAATGTTTCATACACAACAGACAATCTGATGTTAACATTATGTTACACAGGTGATGTGATAAAAGGGAAATAAGGTATAACAGACAATAAGACTTGGTAAGAACATATTGGTAGTTACTCTAGTTGCCATCAGGACTCTAGCATATGATGAAACAGTATGATAGATATCAGGATAAGTAACAGGTAGACAACAAGAACACTTTCTTAAGGGTCAAATCCACTACAATAGAATCTATTGAGCATAGAGTTATCATTACACTATATATGACTATTCTTTGAGACAGGAATCCAGGTATTTCCAGGTGGCACTACGATCGGTGGTGAGCCCACCTCAGATGCGTTGGTGACAACAACAGCTGTGTCCCATTGAACCCTATGCTAAAATACCTGTTTTCACCTGCTTTGGTCAAAATGCTATGATCTGACATGGATATGTCAAGTATTGTTCATAGATTGTAGTCACTTGTTCCATTATGTTGACAATTGTGTACAATTTAAGAAAAATCGAGGCGGAAACTTGGAGTTTTTTTTTATTTTTTACCAGGACTAGTTCAGCTCACGGTAGTCTTCCACTAATACTTTTTAAACCTTGGTTGCCATCGTTTTCAAGGCATGTTGTCACCCACAGCCCAGCTCACTGTCCAGCAGTGGGGCAAAATTAAACAACGGGTCAAATCTCAGGATTGCTGTAGATATTAGGCAAGAAATGACGTGGAAATGTTGCTGATGTATGGTATGGAATTAATATTACATATGTTTAATAGTTAAAAGTTGGACAAAATCAGTTTGTTCCTAGGCTTGTGGATGCACTGTCACGTGACCGGATGAGCAGAGGTTGTCTCAAAGAATATGACCAGGGCCTGTTGCATAATAAATCCATGCTTAACATTTTTTTTTTTTTTTAAATATTTTTATTGGCCGTTCCTTTGCAACTTTTCTCTGCTAAGCAGCTGATAAGGAGCATTTAGGGAAGGAATTTGCTATACAGACAATACTAATTTTCATTTCTACAGACAGTAGGGATTTCCTATTTAAGCAAGGAAAAGTATAGCTTAGCAAGGGACATTTTATGTAAGGATTTTTTTAAAACAGGCTTCAGCCTGTATACATAAGGCCTTACAGTTTGGGGGTACATACAACTCAGTCATTTACTATTTGTCCGATATACATTAATTGCTCATATCAGAGTCTGATTAAATCTAAGCACATGTTTGTGAAATGCTTGCCTCTAGAGATCATAACAATGTTCAGTGTATAACCATCAGGCCTTAATGTCCCTGTATGCACAGCCTCAGGAGGTCAAGCCCACCCACCCTTATCGGAAGGGGAAGCGCGTGGGATGATGCTGGCAGTCAAAGGTTGGAGTAAGGCAGTTGAATGTGCCCTGTCTGCCAACGTTTCTGCGACAGGTCAGGGGCCGGTGTACTCTAGAAGTATGCAGCCTATGAAATTATGCATCGAAAATGGCGCTGCATAATTTCATGAGTAGAAAACATGAAATTATGCAGCCCATGAAATTATGCCGCACATATATACATGCTGCTTAATTATACAGCTGCAATATTTCAGGATTTTTATACATGAAATTATGCAGCCCAAGGAATCATGCAGCAGCATATCGTTACCAACGATTGTAAACAAATTCTGCTTAATAGCATGGGTTCTAGCATTAAATTATGCAGCACATAATATTATGCAGCACATCATTACCAATGATTGTAAACAAAAGCTGATAATCTCATGTGCTGCATATTTCATGCCAGAATACATGCTAACATATACCAGCCATAAAATTAAACAGCTTGTGTATATATAACTATTAGTAGTGATGTGCTGCATAATCTCATGCTAGAATGCATGAAATATTGCAGCTGTGAAATTAAGCAGCTTTTGTTTACACTCATTGATAATGATGTGCTGCATAATCTCATTTGCTGCAATATTTCATGCTAAGGCATGACATATTGCAGCCATGAAATTAATCAGCCTATGAGTTAGTATATAACTGCATAATGTCATAGGCTGTATAGGTTCATGCCAGAACATATTGCTGCCGTGACATTATGCAGCTATGAAATCATGCAGCGTGCTGCCTAATTTCATGCCTTATAACCAATAAAATTATGCAGCTATGACATCATGCTGCCTAATTTCATGCCTTATAAGCAACGAAATTATGCAGCTATGAAATTATGCAGTATGCTGCCTAATTTCATAGAGCACCTACACCTGACCACGTGCTGCATTATGTCCAGCCGAGCATGCTGAGTTTGCATGTCACATGAACTGTAAGCGTCAGCAAATGCAGCACCAGCTTTTTGATATGACCAGGCTATGGTAGCTGTTCATAATATTTGCAGGTTTCTATGACTTGCTTGACAGAAACATTTGTGTAGAATATCAGAGCTATGTATTCATGACATTATTTGACAATTGTAAACTATAAAATAAATGTAAATGTAAAAGAATTTTAAGTGGATTCCTGGATCTGGATTTAATTCGAATCAAAGAAGTTTTACAGTAATACTGCTGCGTTGGTGGAGGGTTTAGGCAATAGAAGAGAGGCACGAGCCATGTGGACAGGCCTCCAACAGAACTAAACATATATAGAGAGAATGGAACGAGCCGGCAATAATATTATATGGGCATAAAACTTGGTGCATAAAAGTGGCCGACTTGGTGACGAATTAGTTTATATAGTATGCATACTATATGAATATTTTTATAGCATCCCACTTATAGCACCTCTCATATAGAATGCGCATATAATAAATTCAGATAATTAATTGTATATACCCAATATATGGGACCTCCGCTGATTCTTTGAAACTCCAGAATCCTTGAAAAGTGATCTAGCCGTCAAACGAAAGGCCACTTCAGACTCAGAAGACAAATCTGAAGCTGGCTCCGACTTCTTATCCAGGTTTTCCACTACTGAGAGGATACTTCTAACCATGCCCTCCAGGCCATCAAGATGGTCCAGTCTGTCAGCGACTTGCCATCAGACGACTTGACAATACCCGAACCAGAAGGTATTTCGTCATATTTCTCTTGTGTACAGTGCCTCCCAATAGCACCATCATGTGTCTCCTTGTGTACAGTGCCTCCCAATAGCACCATCATGTGTCTCCTTGTGTACAGTGCCTCCCAATAGCACCATCATGTGTCTCCTTGTGTACAGTGCCTCCCAATAGCACCATCATGTGTCTCCTTGCAATGATCACAATGTCTCGGTGTTTTGCCCATAATTCGAATAATTCGCCACAAAACCAGTAAAAATCTCCAAAAAAAATTTGAGCATGTGAACGGTTGGGTGAACGGGCTTGGAGTCAGGTTCGTTATGATAGAATGGTAGGGCGTGGCATTATGATGCCGGCGTTACCAAGGGGGAGGGCATAGCCCTAGTCACTGTTGTCATGCTCCCGATCCAATATATATGGTGAGATCTCACCTTCACGTAGTGAGATGTAAACATCTATAAACCAACTATAAATAATATTGCACAAAGAGAGAGGCAATTTTCACCTTGGGTTGGTGGTTATGAATAAAATGAATCTAGTATGGGTTAATATAATAGGTGACTTCAACAAGATCTCCATCTCAGAGTGTTAATTAAGGGTTTTGGTTGTATCAAGAATCAAGCATTATGTGGCTCATAACTAATGTACCCCACGTATTAGGCTTATCGTTAACCAAGGCTACCCATTCCATTCTAAAGTCCCATAACAAAGTTCTTGTATTTCTTTGTGATCGTTATACCCATGTAGTCCACTGTACCTAATATAGGCCTACATAAACAGCATTGCCTGTTTGCATGAATAGATTCCCTAAGCATTTATTTGTTTTAATCAAACAGCAATACTTCTGAAAGAATGCATTCAATAATGTATGAAATATATATATATGTGGTCTCCCCACATGAGTCGCCATATGTTTTATTCTCATAAGAACTATTCGATTTTTGTATTTCTCTCCTTGGTCGGCCCGGGAGCAACAGAATAAAATGTCAACTATTTATATTAGTTTTAACTAGCTTATACCTGTGCTACACACGGGATTTGCTAGTGGGACAGTGGGGCCCACATCTTAATCTCTCCTTGTTCCCTCTACCGCCATCTTTCTTTTTCAACTTCTCTCTGTAACTTAGTACCCATACTACCACTCATACCTCAAATGGGACCCTTTTAAGTTGCTTTCTTGGGTCACTGTTGTGGAACAGAAACGGATTCAGAGGCAATGTGAGATTCAGAGTGCTTGAGTCTGTGGCAATGGAATCGAGAGGGTAATAGTAGGCTATGCAATGACATAATGGGAATGGTATCGTGCAATAGTATGTGTGAAAAGTCATGAAAAATTAGAAGTTATATTTTCAAGACACAACAGTTAACAGTAAACCACTGTAACCATTAACAATAATTAATCTGAAACACTGTTACCTGTAACAGTCACTGATACTTGTTATGTAAGCACTTAAACTCCATGCTAAGATTCTTGATTATATGTGACGTATATGAGGAGAAGAGTGAGGGAGGAGGGAGAAGGAGGAGGGAGAGGAGGAAGGAGAGGAGGAGGAGAAAAAGGGAGGAGGAGAAGGAGGAGGAAGATCAGGAGTTCTCCCACTATTGATGATGGAGGTACATTAAAAACATGGCTGGGGTCATCACCTGGTGTGATATTATTACAACACATTATTTCTTATAACCAGCATCAAACCTGGTGCTTAAACTGGTTGTTCAGTTACGTTCTTGTATAAAGTCGGGCTTAAACAGGTGGGTATAAAACAGGTGGGTGTAAATGGCAATTGAAACACCTTTTTACCCCTTATTTTCTAGGAGAACGATAATAAAACATAGTGGAATTGCTTTCCACTATGCCAAAGCATGTCCACCTCGAGAGGTGTGGCAATCCCTCTAGCGGAGATACAGATACAGAGAATCACATTTTTTTTTGTTACAGAAATTATATATAGATGTGTTGCTGTCTAGAGCTTTTCGTTAAAACGGTCTGTATAGAGAAACTCAATGGAAGCCTTTTTTTAAGACCTGTACACACAGCTGAAGTTGGTCTTTTGCTCCAGCAGTCCATGCCACGTTGCTGCCGCGACCTACCACAAAGTATTTTGTTTGTTACAGCAAGAATTGCTTATTTTGGTCATACCAATGAGGGCGAAGCTTTGATTGCCATTCAGCGTTGTCAGCACGCATTTAGCCTCTGCCATGTCATTTCACAAGTTAAGTAGTCAGAACATAATCCTCCGAAAGCTCCTAATTAACGTACCTGAAATTCGTAAGTAATTACGCCCTGACTGGCTGCACGCCTATACTTTACAGATAATCCTCTCCGATACATTAGACAAGCAGGCCTAAGAATGTATGTAAAATGTAGAGGCAGAGATCGGAGGGTTTCTAGAGAGCATGTCAGTAATTTCTCTGTCTTTGGCTAAAATCAACATCTGGAAGACAGCAAATGGAAAGAAGCATTAGTGACCGTTGGCTATTGGCCAGGCTTCAGGGCTAGAGGTCGGATAAGAAAGCCCTTCTTTGCCTTTGGCTAATAATAAATGCCGCAGACTCGCCTGCCGTTCTTGCCCTGATTTCAGTCATCTTTCCTCTGCTGGTATTGGCAATGATTGTGGTTAGACATAAGAGGCTTGACCCACTTATTTACGTGGGCATGCTATGCAGGATTAGAACACGATCTGTTATCATCTTCATCGTCTAACCACACAGCTCTTACTAATGTTCATCTATGATATATCTTTCTATTGATATATTTTTGTCAATCAGACATCGACAGATATATTACTTCCACCATGCATAAGTTAACAATCAATAAATAATGAAAAAGGGATCAACCATCTGCATAGTGGTAACACATAGGTCTATCTTCCAGGAAGACCAGGTTTAATTTCCAGTTGTAATTTGATATTATGCACCGGGGAATATGAAAAACATCCTTCATATTATAATTACTTTTTTTTCCTTTTCAGTTCCATATTACTTGCCACTTTTCTCCAAGTTTTCTGAGACAGGACCTATTGTTGAATCGGTTTTCAATTACTGGCAACACATGCATGAAGTTTGTAATCGATTAATTAAGTATGTTTTTGATGTTTGACCATCTGTTTCAATTCTCGGACTCTAAAGTCTTCCGCATCTCTGTTCGTTGGCGTTGGCGTTGGAGAGACATGAAGATCTGCCTCTTTCTCCTTCTTCTCTCTCCCCGAGGACATGGATTATCTTGCCTCGCTAATTACTGCTGTGCCGGTCTCAAGGATTGTGGAGCCAGACCATTATCATCACAGCCCGATCGATTATCCTCACAACACCTGGGTGCGAATAGTATCAGACTAAGAAGAAAAGGACAATGCAATGTCCTACAACGAAGGTCTTACATTTCGGCCTTCTCTCATCTCGCATGCAGCAACCCATAGGCCTTTCATAACCTCCTCACCAGTATCACTAAGAAATGTACTGATGGCGGCTGTGTCTGCAGATCAGCCCGGAGCACCTCCTTTCAGTTTCCCCCTTCTTCTCCTGCATCCTACATCACAAGCATTGAAGCACAATGCCTCTTGAGCAGGGGCCTGGGGCCTCTGGGACTGACATTGGCAATTACAGCCCCATATAGAAGCCCTGAGAGACACCTTTATTTTGATATTGCGCAGATCTCGTAATGAGCAGCCAGAGACATGTTAGTAAGGAGAATTGATGGGGTAAGGTACCGCTAATGACAGAATCAAGAAGGAAGGTGGTAATCAGTATAGGCGAGTAAGACACTATTAATCTTTCATCCTAGCCGGACCATTTGTAACGTCCAGTATAGAGCTCTTCTGGGCCGGGAGCTTATAATCATCAGTGCTTGCCTCTCTATGGCACAGCCCTGTGTGTATGCCCAAGGGGCAATGAACCATCAGGGACTCATCTGATATTTCAGATGTGTATATTTGGTTGATCATGTATTATAGAGAGCTTGCCCCCGAGCTGGACTCATTCATTCCCTTCAATAAATGATGGATCTCTTTCCGATACCTCTGCACCTATAATCACCTTCTCTCATGAGTATTCCATTTCATTGATTAATCCCAATGCAATAATTACATGATCCTCTGATAAATACATGTTATATACTTTGGATATGGCTACTTGAGACAATATCAAAACTATTCATGCAAGATATTCCACTGAAACATAAATATTTTCTATGTTTCATGAATGGCGCAATATTAATGCAGAAAGACTTTCAGCTTGACAATTCTCTGTTCATATATTGGACTGTATTTGCCTGCCTTTGGCAGCCAGACTTCAGAACTACTTTCCGTATTCACCTTTGCAACTGACACTTGGTGAATCTCGTGTTTAACATTTGTAGTGCAACAGAAGATATTACTTTCACTGCTACCTGCCTGCGTTCGATATATGATATTAAACATATACACAGTGCATCCCTTCCCACAGAATGGGAGTGCAGGTGAAGGCAAAGCAGGGCAAACAACCTTAGGGAATGATTTCAATATTGAAGTACGGTCCTACGTTACCGTGTGCACAGCCTTGGCAGAATAACATGATATATCAGTAGGAACCGGGTAATATATATATATACCGGTATATATAATATATATATATATATATAAAGCTCTTCGATCGTAAAATCACTACAAGGGAGAATACCCAAATAAGATTTGCCCCAGGGGAGATACCCTTTTAAGTAGTCTCCTATGATTTCCCCACTGCTACAGCAAGAGCAGATTGCGTTCCTCACGAAGAGCCTAAGTAATCATGTGAATATTGAGATATATGCATGCTCGACACTGAAGTTGATCTATAGCGCTTTGATGGGAGGCATACCTCGGTAATATATCTAGGGGATGGCTGATGTACTTACTACATAGTGTAACCCACTTGTCTGCTCCTAGTAGCTCCTTGGAATTGAATAGAGCTCACAAAAGGAGCATATATGCTATCGTTTAAGGTGAAATGTACAGATTTATTTGCGTCCATATGATCACTGCACGAAAGTGGGCTTCGCAATTCGCCTCTCTTAAATGATCCAAGCCATTCAACGGGGCATAATGGTCATAACCTCATTCGAAATGGTAATACAAATCTGGAGCTATAACAAATGTTGATTGATTATTTACAATTTTCTAAAGCATTTTTATTGGCCACACTTTTTTTTTTTTTTTAAAAAGGGTCAGTTAAAAAACCCAGATAACTTTATCATAGTTGTTTTCATTCGTAGCCATAAAAGCCTTGAATAACTAACATTTCGAATGTATGGTTGCTAGTCTAAAAAAATGGTGGGTATAGAATTGGACATCTCCGTGTAAATGGTGCAAAGCCAACTGCAAGCGGCAGCAGAATTCTGGTTGGCTGAACTTTGCAGGACATTGACAGGTCTACTTTCAACTGTCATGCTGCTATCAACTAACCCTGCCCTTTAGCGCTAATCGCCGAAAATGTGGTCACAATCTAGGTTGATTTGAGTGATGTGGCATCCGATTTCCCTCTTTTGGTTAAGGAAATATTGCAGTTATCTTATGACAGAGTAATGGTGCAAGAAAACACCATAATCAAACATGGACGCTGACGTTCTGGAATCGAAAAGAACGCACTCGTTATTACTTTCTAAGGGCTTCAGTATGGATGATATTCATTGCAGACGCATATTCACCTACTCCCTGGAAATACTACATCATCTTAAGAAAGAAATGCAAGTATGGGAGAGATCATACGGAACATAATAAACAATAAAATAAGGGACTATCTTCCAATATATTCCAATGTTTTGTCAAAAATAATAATATACGGTAGTCTAACAACATAGGAATATAGATTGGCCGAGGTCGATTTACAAATGGTTTCCATGTATATCCCTGAGACACGTAATTTCGGCACAGTGAGCGGCCCATTTAAGATCAATGGTATAATAATACGCTGGAGTGACTGACCTTTTCATGAGGTCATCAAGGTTCTTGGCAATTGGCAGCAGTAGGGCTGACATTTCGGTCCTTCGGCACCTCCTGCCTCCTTTCCACTTCTCACTGAATAAATCAGACTGAGGCAGTAGACAGATCCTGTGGAGACTGATGAAGGGGACAGCCTCGCACATTAGAGAAGCAGACGATGAACTATTTATTTCAACTGCCAAATTGTATTGTCATTCAGGATGACGACTGAGAAAATATGCAGCACGAGAATCAAATCGGGTTAAAGTTAAAATTTAAGCGAACACTGGCGATGTCTTAGATTCTAAAAGATTCAATCTAGAACAGTTTCTATGAGGCCATGTTTTCGTATATAATATTTGTTGGCTTTTTTAAATCAGAGTTTTAAACCAATCTAAGAAATCAATAAGAAAAATGAGGAAGCAGATGTTACTACGTGATTGAAAGCCCCTCTCTATAAATTCAGTCCAATCTCTTTATTGTATGGGATAAATTCCCTCTACACCATCGAGCCACCACTGCAAGAAGTTCCATATGTTCCTTAACCTAGATCCAGAGAACCATTACCGGGCATTCCCTCTCAATACTCGGACTGCCTAGTTGATTGATTTTCCCCCAACTCTAAAGACATGAGAGTTACCTCAATTGATATGAGGTCAGGTTTGCAAATTCTCGGCTAAGGTCAAGTAGCATCTACCGAACTTAATTTTATGTTGTACTGTTACCAGGCGGACGGCGCAGTGTTTGAGGTCTGTCGGCAGATAGTGCGGTGGAGGGTCCTTCTTCCAAAGGTATAACACACATTGGATAGAGGAATATCTGGCGTCATGCCAGGATTATCAATCCCATACACAAATCTCTGTGGTTAGTGTTATCGTGATTACAGGTCCACAAAGCCTGGCTGCATATTTAGAGACACCAATTAGGTGAAAGCCTAAGTGCATCACGCTCCTTAGCGAACTTAAATCGATAGTTCCCTTGCATGGTTTCATATACCTTAAGTGTCAGCTTCCATAGTTTCATGTGGTGTTTTAAGATATCGGATACCCAAAGCTCCCAGCGGCGATGGAATTTTAGTTAGACAATACATGCAAGCGTCCCTTCCTCAGGGGAAAAATCAATATTCACTTGTATTGAACACAGGTCTCACTTTTGCGTAAAAAGATGGAAACCTCTCGTTTCTAGATGAATGAAGCATTTCTTTTAAACACTTTTGGTCTCCCGGTCAATCAATTGTGAAAGGGATCCCTTGGACTGGGTCCTAAAAATCATCTTTTATGAGTGAATATAGTCCCTACGTGCCTGGTTGGTTTGCTGGGATATGTGGGTTGTGAACTTTCTCTTGCCTTTCATCTATCAGCGTTATCGTCTAAAAGTATTTCGCGGGCGAGCTTTCAAATATTAGCAGCTTTTAATCATGCAGCGTATTGATGCTCTAAGGTTATTATTATTACAGTACATGAATAAGGACTGTTCTCCCCATAGTATGGAGACATTTGAGGAGCGATCGTCTTGGGGTCTTGATCCATGTAGGCCTAAGCATGTCCAGATTATGTAAGCATACTTATAAAAGAGCGAGCCTCTTAAATTACATACATATAATACTCGCCTCTCGTATATCACCTGAAAGTGATTGAAATCTTTCAATGTCACAAGTCTTAAAATTTTAATGGAGATCTGCATGGGGAACCAACCAGCCATTGAATAGAATCTGCTCTCTCCTGCATCGCTGACTGAAAACAAATCCGTGGATCTTCGCATTTAAGTGACCACGGAGCAAGAGAGTCAATCCATAGGAATGCTCTGACCTTACTGCGCATCTGTATAAAATGGAGAAAGGTCTTACTGTAATGTTCTTTTTTCCAGGGTAAAAAGAACCCGAAATGCAAAATGATGTGGAATCCTAAATAAAATCTGTGTTTGGCATGACCCGCTGATGCGGTTCGTACGATGGCATTCAATTGGCATCAATAGATGATAGTCAATCCGCCACTATTTCCACCCCCCCCCCCCCCCCACGAGAGGCGATCTCATATATTATCCAAGACACCACTTTACCTGATATAGTCCATGAACGTTCAATAAACCACTTCTCTTAAAGTACACACGTGTGAATTCCTGGATTCATACACTCTGGAGCACATAGATAAACTGGAGGGGCCCGCACTCGACAGTTAGTGCTGCAATGAGCGATAATTAAATATCAGTAGAATAGAATAGAAAATCTTTTATTTGTCCAATAACAGATAATATATTTATAATGGTTCGATAGACAATTGGTCGAATAAACAATTCAGCGTATATCTTCCAGCAGTTACCCTAATTTGGAATAAAGTTACTAAGAGGGCTACGTTGAGTTAAATATAATTATTGGTTAAATAAGATATCGCCCAATTTTTGCCATTCAATACAGATAGATGAATGTCTGGTAGGGTTTTAGGCCAATGCTATTATTTTTGTTTATGTTTAGATTGAGGGGGTGTATTCATATGATAAACTTCGATATACTTCGAACTGCACAACATATGAACAATATTGAGAGAGATAGATGAATGTCTGGTAGGGTTTAAATGACCAACACAATATTGCTCTTATTAGGCAAATGGGTATTCATGCATGCATGCATGTAGTCCTATACTCATTAATATTTAAGTCTTACAAAAGGCCAACACAAACCTGACCAGGGACCCTTTGATGGTCAATCACTAGACAACCTATTTCAGGTGTGCGATGTACTTTGAACAATGCCACCCTCGTATATAATCGATGACGACGCTACTTTTAAACTGAACTGAAGCTTCCAAGAATTGGCATTAAAGGCCATCGTCGTCATTATAAACAGGAGAGGAACAAGCTATGCTGTACAAGGGAACAATGGTGAAATTGATTCCCTTTTTGAGGAAATAATCCATTCGATCTTCTTTGCAACAAATCACAGCTAATGCAACACATTTTGGCTGGAAATGGAAGCGTAAATACTATTCTGATTCTTGAGTTTCACACGGCAGCTGTCCATTTAATCAGACTAATAGATCGATATTGGGCATCGATGTGTTTCGTCTGAAATTGTTGCCACATAAAAAGGGAGTTTTCTTCGTCTTAGATAGAGACGTTAGATATGATATGAAAACGTATAGGGGTATGTATTTATCTCGGTAGAGATCAAAATGCTATTAGCTGTTACTGATCGAAGCATGGGTTAACATGCAGTTTTTAGGCCAATGCTATTATTTTTGTTTATGTTTAGATTATACTCCCAAAGTATAAAATATATTAGGTAGAATTATGAGAATCAATTTCCCTGAAATTGAAGGTGGTACATGGAGCAAGGAAAGTGTCACATACACACCTCTGTACTATTTATTTACACGTCAGTTACAGTGTTGCTCCAAAAATCTCAAACTAAAAATGACCTTTTGACAGTTTAAAATGATATTTCATTTACACATCCCATAGCAACGATTCCACTATCACGATTCCATACACATAGGAACATGAGACCATAGTGCATACATGTATATATTTATCTAGTATTTGAAAATGGATGATTTGAAATTGGATGATTTTCCTCAGATCGTCGCTAAAGACAAACTTAATTTAACTCTATGACAAGAAGGCTAGGTCTACGAAGGGAAGATGGACATGATGGGTCGGGAATAATGTCTGCATGCACCCCTAGGCAGGCCAATTTTCGGCCATTATTCATACACTATGTGGGACAACTGTCTCCATTAAAGATTAAAGAGAGCAAAAAACAATTGTTCAACTGGTGACAGCAGACTGGGCTTGCTCATGCCTCTGGCTATAATCAACAGGCATGATTCTCCATCATCGGGCTAGTGTTACATGCCTGTGAGCCAAGCTGCACTACAAAGAGGACAACATTGCAGCAACGGATCGTCCAACATACTTCATCCAACAGTCATGAATCTGAAGTAAAACAAGAAATGATATGGAGCCATGGTATGTCGCTTTCATGGCAAACACAACATATGTTCTAGTTTGTATCGCCTACAGTCTTTATATACACCGGGCCCGTCGCATAACAGATACTTACTTAATATTTTCCTTCCTTAGCTACTTTTCCTTGCTAAGCAGCTGGTAAGGAGACAATGCTAATGTGTATTCCTACAGTAGAATTTGTTCACCTAAGCAAGACAATTAATAGCTTAGCAAGGAATATTTTAATTAAAGATGTATTATGCATCAGGCACATATTCTAAATATGTTTTCTTCCTCTGCTGAGCGCAATACCAGTTTCGTATTCACAGGAATTATTTTCAAGCGTAGACCTCCAGACGCCGATGAGGCAATAACGTTTCTAATGCGCGGTCATATTTCAAACAATGACCCTTCATATAATCTCCAGTGCAGAAGTGACATTCATCCTTCGTTTAGCACGCGAGGAGACTATATTACTATCAAAATACCGACGGCTTTCATCAAGGTTTCAGGTATCTAACATGAGGTCAGATTGTATACCTCGACCTTGTGAGTGAACCGTTATAATAGTTGATTTATATTCTAGTGCCTTCTATATGTTAATGGATGGGAACTGATATTTAAAAACATAAATCTATTACTTTTTGTGCCAATGTGGTACCAAGGCCATCTTATTAACATTATGTATGTCTTGGTATTAAGCTGACAAAGTACTTTTTACATATTGTCGCCACTGGGGGTTGGGGATGGGGGTGGTTGGAAGGATGGGATGGAGTGTATGGAAGGGGCGGGCGCTGGAAAGCGGAGGGTAAACAGGCTTTTTTAATGACATCGAAATGCAGAAAGTATATGCCTCATATTGAAAGAGAATTATAAATCCTATATCATTTGTTCGAGATTATAATTATTTACAACTAAAACAATATATTTATCACTGATTTGTTTTTGTTTAGTCTAGTGCTCTCAGTGCCAGAACCGTAGGTTGATTCATATTCTAGTATTCATATTCTAGCTTATCACTTATGACTTATTTGAAAATTCTTTTAATTCTTACCGTCGATTTCATAACTTTGAAGAATAACGCCATTGCGAAAGGTATAGCATAAATTATAGTAACAGGTTACCATGGTAAAATTACATCCCGAAATACAGGGTTAAAAGAATGGTATTGTCTCAAATATTTTCCTTTAGACGGTGTCACATTCCTTCTAGCTTTCAATTATTCATTGAACATATATAATTGGCAAGAAGATTGATTGGCTCTTTGTGTAAAAAAAAAAAAGAAAGAAAAAGAAAGAAAGAAAGAAAGAAAGAAAAGAGCTAGACGTAAAGTATTGGCAGTACTTGGTGTCTGGAAAAAGCAATGTTCGAGATATTTATTGTGCGGGCTCTCTCATGTCACAACAATTGTACAATAGGAGTAAAATTATGGGGAATGATTGACACAGGTCTCTTTCATCTTTATCGACCGTTCTTTAGATTCCTGCTCTATTATATTGTGAATAGATGTTGCAAGCACCCGGATCAAGACCAGCATCTGAAATACTTGAGGAAGGAGTTTTTATCGCATGAGCCACAAAGCATTTCGGACGGGCGAGACCTCAAAATACAAGAACGCTTTATCCTTGCCGCCTTGAATGCTGCCCATATCAATCATCGAACTGCTGGACCGCAAGGTCCCTTTAATACCCATTCCCCGCCAAAGCTCTGTACGACTAAAATGAAGTAAAGACAAAATAAGCAGAATAACTGAGCCGTATTCAGTCCTGCATGGGATGAATATCAGATCCATTAATCCTGATATCCTCTTGAGGATAGTTAAGAGTCAAGTGCAATTGTCGTCTGCAAACAGTGATCAAGAATGTCCCAATAGATGCCAGATTAAAATGATGGCAGGAATCCTAATTGTCAGTTCATGTTTAGGGGTCGGTCATTCTATGATTGCATTGATATACATATTCCATAGTCCTATACATCATTATTTGTGATTGCCATTATATCCAATATTTCCTAAGAGAAACCATGGGTTTTTCCTAAAAAAGGAAATATAAAGTTTTGTATTCCATTTGTTTAGCACAAAATATGGGTTCCTGATCGTGTTCAATGACAAGGTCATTTGTAAATAAATGATGTTGAATACTGGAACAAATAGGAAATAGGAAAATAGGAGGGTGCTTCGGTTCACAGTAACATTAAGCAATGTTGATGTTTTATGTTGCCTTGTTCTTTCATGTCGAGAAATACCCTTTTATCTTATTCACTTAATCTGACATAAAGCGGTGTGTCTGGAGCAATAAAGTCCAAAGCATCATCTCAAAGGAACACTTTCCTAGCTTGCATTGCTACTGTGACACCTCGAGGCACTGCACTCCTTCAAACACTGAATCTCCTCACCTTGGTCTCATCTCGTCCACAAGTCGTTCCAGAGACCAGCCCTCCGGCCTAACCTGTCATTCCTATAACAAAATAGGACCTCAATCCTAGCCTTTTTACAGGAATCTTCCATCAGTATTCACCCCTGCGTTCTCCCTCTCTGATAGTAGAGAAGACAAGGAGAATGGAATTACATCGTATCCAGTGGCAGCCGATAAATTCTTGATACGTGCCGTGCTATTAGCTGAGGAAGGTGAAGGGCGATAGTGTGGACGTTGTATGTATGTTGGAAGCCAACGAGAGTGTGCTTGAGTGACCCAGAACTTAGTTGTCTTTATTTGTATGGAAATTCCAGGGCATATATCTACAGTTGTCTGGGAATTACTCGGGAATTCTTCACTGACCTGAAATGTATAGGTTATCTGAAACAATACCAACCGACTTATATAGCTAAAGTCTCGAAATAGAAACAGCAGATCTAATTAGTCACATTTCCTACGTGATCGATATAGCTGCAAATGACAAGAAATGTTGCTGTCACCATTGTCTACATGAATCTGAGCATAAATGGAATGTTCATGCCGGTCACAGTTTCACACTTCTTAATTGCGCTCAAGTCTGACAAGCTTTTGGTTTCCATCCTGCAGTTTATTGATTGTTTAAGCCTGCTTGACCTCACGTATTACGTCGCCTTCTGGCAGGTGTTTTACATTTCGCCTTGTTGTAAAAAAAACTCCGCTGTCAAAGGAATAGGGGACAGAACCAGAGATGGACATCTGACCGAGGTGAACATCAGCTGAGACTAATCTACTGATATTCTATTCAATTTACGAAACAGTCCTTCTTAATAAATGACACTTGGTGCACTCCTATGATCGGAACGATATCATGAGGTGAATGCTACCTTAACCATTAGCCATTTTGTTGAAACCAACTTAATTAACCACTTGGCATCTTTTGTGGTAATAATCCAGAATATGATCATGGTGATTTACAAACTAATCATCTAGTCATGGGTGTGGTTAGTTCTAGAATTAAAAGCATCTTCGTCACTACAACACGGTGTGCGCAAAAATGTAATCTGTGTTGTATTGAACCTTTCAAGAGACTGGTCACGTAGCTATCATTATTTTTTTTTAAATATATTATTTTTTTAAAAACTGCATTTTTTAAAACAGATTGTTCTGTTTCAGGAATCATACTATGCTATAACCTACAGATCTTATCTGAGGCTCTGTGGCTGAGTGAGTAGAGCTCTCAACTCTACTTGGTAGCCTATCCTTATGTGAGAGGTCCTGGGTTCGAATTCAGGCCAATCCCAGTTCAAAATTATTTCCAACAGATACCTGAGCGGACTTTTTAATGGAAGTGTCCGCTCAGGCATCTAAGAGGACTCTTCTGAGCGGACTGTTTCATTAAAGAGTCCGCTCAGAATGCTCAAAGAATGCACCTGGAATTCAGGAATATACTATTCGAGCATGGGAGTCCGCCCAAGCCAATGCTGGGGAATAGGGACTCAACAGCAAGTGTAGGATAACTTGTGTAAAACTAAATCTTCTTGAACTTGGGAAATCCTCGATAACACACTCTCTACATAGTTATATCGAGAAGCTAACAGATCGCACTATATATTATTTTCACTTCCAAATTGCCACTGTAGAACAGTAAAATACAAAAATAATGAAATTATAAATTCGACTAGAAGAATATACACAAGGCTCATGAGTCTCTCAGCAGGTTGATATGATATCCTTCACTTTATCGACTGGCCGGGCAGGTATACTAAGAGGCAATCGATTGTCTAAACACATTATTGGAGTGTCTGTCCATTGACAAATTTGCATTGATCAATGTAACCGAGTTAGATGCATCACAGAACTCCAGGTTCATATCCACATTCGGTTCCCTTGGAGAATAACAAAAGTTGTAGCAAGAATTGTAGTTGGAAACCACATTATTCCTATTATCTTTGATTGATCATGGTACATGCATCTGGTTTTCATCCCGTTGGGAACTTGCTCTTGACATATAGCCTTTTTGGTCTATCAAAGCTTATCAAGATTATCAAATAAATATAATTGCAAGTGACCAAATCTAGTCTAGGATATATAAGCCATTGCTTCCTGAGACAAGCTATTATAGAGACCAAAGTTGTTCTGGTAACAAATACAAGTTCTTCTTTCTCCCTCGAGCAAATATTTTGTATACCCTATCTATATGCGCGATAACAAGATGTTACTGGGAACGCATTGCTAAGTTATCAAGGATAAGGGAATACAAAGGATAGCAGTACCATCTACTGTCAGTCGAACGGGCGAAGAATTGAGCTCATCCCACTAAAGATCATCTCAGAGACTGCCTTCCAATACATACCTCATTTCGGTATCGGATACGCGGGATATAGAAATGTCACCGTCTTACTACTAAATGGAACTCAATGGCTCTGTCTCTAGCTTTAGTACCGTTATTCATTTCCATACGCCATTACTTTTTATCTCGGGAGATACCCAGCCCGCTCTGGAAAAATCGAAGAAGTCAGTGTTGTGACAGAACAATTATTCAATTCTACACTCAGCCATAAATAAATAACACGTTCGGTAGGATAGCGATATTTTGAGCAGGATTTCATGACAGTTGAGATTATTCGTAGCGTTTTCTCCTACGATTTTCCCTATGCATGATAACATATGGTAACAGTCCACTTTCTAACATGACGTTGTAGCTGCGCAACTCTTTGATACGAAATCTTGAAAAATAAAAACTATCAGTACCATAATTATTATGGTCACTTCCCCCTTGACTGTGACATAAGACTTGTCAGTGAATGGGAGAGTACTAGACCTGACTGAAAACTGCACAAACTTTCTAGAATGTGTTCTCACTTTCGAAGATGATATTCTACCTTTCGAATTTTGGTATCAGGTCCTATACGGATACTTCAAGTTAGAAAGTATGGTATTTTATTCATCCCTATGTGCCGCCTATGTGATCTCAACATTGAGCCATTTCAACACAGTGACTGTAAATAAACATTGGGGGCTGTCCATAAATTACGTAATGCTATTTTGCCTAAAAAATTAGACCCCCCCATCCCCCTGGAGTTTGTAACCAATGTTATACATATGGGACCGTAACGAATGGTCCGCCACCCCCACCCCCTTGAGCGTTACATAATTTATGGACAACCCCTTGTTTCAAAAAACCCATAGTGTATCCCTGGTGCCTTAACCATAACAACAGTGTGTTGACACAAGGCACCGAGAAACGAGAACTCAAGTACATTCTAAGCTACTCTATTTATATTTAATTGAGTCCAGTTGGGAGAGGCACCCCATAGGTTTCACCATTGCCCGCTTTGATACCCACTTTGATGCTTACTCCCAGCAGGACTCAAACAGAGTGTACACACCCCAGCATACACCAATGACGATCAGATACCCACCAGCATACCCGGGTATACTAGCTCTGCTACCAGAATGATATTATACCCAGAGTTAGAGTTAGAGATACTATTACCACTTATATAATTATGTATTATTTTACCAGTCGGTACAAGACGTGGTTTCTGGGAACTGAAATATAATTTTGACATTGTATACTAAGTTATGAGAGCCTCTCCTGGGCTAGAGCCCTAAAAATAACCCTGCCTTGGGGACGAGGGCTAGTCTGACATGACGCGTGAATTTACAAAGATGTAAACTAATCTATATTGACAACAAATAGATTTTAATGTAGCAACTGGAATGTTGTTCATTTTCCCTGAGAGAAGGGAATATCCAACAATAGCCTCAGAGGGTACAGAGAGTGTAGGTGTGTGGAGAGGTAAATTACGGCTTCCGATCTCACACGAGGTGTGAGATCGGAATCTATCCATGAGCTCACATGATAGCTCACAACTGGTTTCAGTCATCCCTGAGCAATCGAACACAGGTTGTGGCTGTAAACGGACAACAATCTGATAAGTGCAATTTAGCTTTGGGTGTACCCCAGGGGTCTGTGCTAGGACCAATCATTTTCCCAACATATATTCAACCACTATCTACTGTCATCAACAAACACAGCTTTAACCACCACTTGTATGCTGATGACTCACAAATATATATGTGTCATTCAAGCCCAAAGATGCAGCTTCCAGGAGTACCACTATTCAGAACATTGAGGACTGTGTCATTGATATAAAGAAGTTGAATGAAGATAAAACTGAAGTCCTGGTTATTTCAACCCCAGTGATGTCCAAATATCTACAACCAACAGCTCTCCAGCTTGGAGGTTCTGCCATTATACATGTACCATCTGAGAAGGTTAGGAATCTGGGGGTGACTTTTGACTGCACTCTACATATGGAGCAGCACGTTTTGAATGTGTGCAAATGCACATACTACCAGCTCCACAACATCTACAGGATACAGAAGTACGGTTGGAGCTACTAGTTGACACTAGTGACATCAAGACTGGACTACTGCAACAGTCTCTTCTTTGGCATCCCAGAGCGCCTGATAGCTCACCTCCAGCGTGTACAGAACACTGCAGCACCCTTCATTACGGGTACACTCAGCACAGCCCACATCACACCTGTCTGTAGGGATCTCCTCTGGCTGCCAATAACACACAGGGTCAAGTACAAGATTTTACTACTGACTTTTTTTGGTCTTGCCCCCAAATATTTAGCCGAACTCCCGCAACATTACACCCCTGCAAGAGTTTAAAGGTCTGGCACCAAAGATCTTCTGGTTGAACCAACTTTTAACTTAAAAACTTTTGGGGGAAGATCTTTTGCAACAGCAGCTCCTCGATTGTGGAACAAGATCCCAGACCACCTCAGGAGCACCAAGGAGCTGCAGGCTTTTAAAACTGGACTAAAAACATTTTGATTCAAAGACACCTATGGCTCAGAGTCACCAGCAAACGAGTCACCTACTTGTTATCAAACTTTTATTTCTTTTACTGCTATTTATTCTTCATACATTATACAAATAATCTATTCATGTAACTTTTACCATTCTAACTTTTATTCTCTCTACCATTTACCTCACACAAATGTTAAGCACTTTTGAGCAGCTTGCTGGTAAGAGCGCTATACCAATGTTATAAATAATAATTCATGAATAATAATATAACTGGTTCAGTCTCGTTGACGATACTATAACCACCACTCCGAAAACACTATTAAGTAATTTAAGGACATGTCGCTAGGCTGTTCCAAGCTTAGACGCCATTTTCCACCTCCCAGGAGCACTAAGGTTAAATTGCTGCCTGAGACATTGCAGAAATGATGCAATTACCTTTTCCTGTGCACAAAAATCACTGTAGATGTCAGAATCTAAATCTAAATCAGTATTTTCTCTCTTTAAGCATTGTTTGGGTAATAAAGTCTTTTACGAAATATACATGTGCAGTTTATGATGACCTTGATCGATCACTTCTAATGGATACGGCTACCACCTCTTGGTACAATTATGAAGAGAGTATGACTTGCACTTCTTATGAAATACCAGTGTTAATTAAATTAGACCCTGAGATACCAATTAAACAAAGATTTTTTAAGGTTACATCGGAAAGCAATAACGTTTCGAGTCATTGTTTCCAGCATACATACCGAATATAAAAAGAATGAAATTGTCTAGCTTATATTCATGAATTCTCGTTTAGCAGGGAATATAATTATGCTGCGTATGTCATTAATTTAACATGTCACAAGTCTGTCAACAGTTCCATATTTTAGACCTAGTAAGTTGTTCAGTATGGGATGTTAACTCTGCAGAAAGCAGTTTGTTAATTATCAAATGTAGATTGACCAGGTGAATGTCCTCAACTGTATATTATAAGCAAGTTTACTGCATCTTATAACGAGCTGAACTGAAATTTGTAGGAATCAGTTACTGTATCGGTGAAAATATGATAACGAAACTTTTTTTTATCATAAGCGAATGTTATTGTTTGATGTTTTTTAATTATTGGGCCTATACCAAAAAAAATGTGTTGTGACTCGTTTGTCACGAAAACTTGTAATTATCGCCATGAAATTATGTAATGAGTAAAACTTTCTTCTTTCACCATAATTGAAATGATATGTAGTTAAATTTAAATATGTATACCTTTTGTAGGAGATGAGACCTACCACATTGTGGAAATCTGCCTAATAAAAATGTTATATACTATACGGCAGTCGTAAATTAAATGGCAAAGACTACTGCCAGCGATTAAGGAGAGATTACATGGTTTACTTTTACATTCTCTCTAGACTGTAAGTGCCTCAATCATCTCCTAAGAAGCAACGGTCTGTTTGTTTTGCCAATTACTTATGTCTCAGCTTCTGTTCCCCCAAACGAGACGTTCTCTAACAACATGAACAGATGCTGACATGGCATAGACCATTCAGTCTGTGGTAAAGTACTATGGTGAACCATATTTATAAGGAATCAGCCCACCACCAGAAAGACTCGCTACTTCACATCCAGAGTTGCCTACAGGTTATCAAGTTTATACATGCCAGCAAGTGTTGTCCAAGAAGTGTAGCCTAGTTCTGAAGTTGCCAGTAAGATTGGAAAGGTTTTTGATTTCTCTGACGATCAAAGGTGAAGTCTCGTTAAAGTATACATGTATAGGACAGACATGTGGAGAGCACAGGAGATTTCATGGACCAGGGAGACGAATCGCGAATCATTGAAGGGGGTGTGAACGAGAGTTATGGAACATGTCCATTGAATTAGCCCTCAACAGACTTAAGAGAAGAAAGAGTCCACGCCTTATGCTATAGAGCTGCCAAAGATATCGCCTGAATTCATAAATGAAATTTAAAGAATAATCGCCGGGAAATGGGAATTCCAAATCGAACCACCCTATATATTATATACAACCCCCAACAGCTATTGTTATCGGCGATAAATTAATTTCCAGCGAATCAATTTGCCTACAGATGGATATTTTTCATGCATATATGGAGAAAGATGTTAGTGTTTGCGCCGCTTCATATCACATTTCCCCAGCCATTTCTCACCCATCCCCTCCAATGGGAACTGGAGTGTCCTTATCGGTTAGCCTAAGAGTAGAGACAGACATTGCTTGCCATGCGTGTTTGTGCTTCTAATCGATGTACGATAGCAAGTGATCAGTGTTTGTTCCTGGCAGCCCTGGAAAATGTAAACCAATGCTAATGCACAAATGGACATCACATAGGAACCACTGGCTTATTGCGGGGAACACGTGCTCGAAATAGAATCAGGACAGGCTGCTGTTCTCAGCATATGGCTTCACACGAATGGTGGCGTGGGGTAGAGGGAAGCCACAATATGAGTGCACATCCCTGGCTCATTTAGTTATTCACCACACAGTTCATAAGCTGTAACAATTTTATATCTTGCCATAATTCCCCATAATTCTCTTTATCATTCGCATATCTCTTGGCTGAAGCCATTGCATTGGGATCAGTATTTAATCATATGAAGGGACATTCAATGTAATACTGGTAATCTGCTAAGTTCTGTGTCTCTTTGTTACTTTGTTCTCCCCTGTTTATTTTATGAGGTTGAATATTAAAATCAAATTTGCTTTCCCAATTCACTTTCACTCTTTTACGCCACATGTGAATTCTTTGCAAAGGAGATGTCTGTGCAGTGAGAACATGCTTTTATAATGGTTTTATTTTCTTTAATCATGACATAGAAATAGCTGATCAATAGGGAATTGAAAATAAAAAGAGGGAAGATCTTGTAAACAATGGATGCACCAGGTTCTATCTACATAAAATTTCCATCCTAGATTCATCATTTACACTGCCCTTGTCTCCTCATTTTAGGATCCATTACATTGGGGTTTTTTTTGCTGTCCGGTTTGAGTAGGGAAAGGGAAAGGACCGCGGGGGGGGGGGGGGGTCCGGGATGGGGAAGAGTCCGGAGGGATATAGTACACGTAGGACCGATCCTGTCACGACGTGTGTTGCTATTCATTCCTTCTTCTATACAGATATGTAAAACCTGGGTTCCGTTTTTTTGTATAGCTACCAATGGCAAAACCATTTGAATTCCTTTCTTGAATCTCTATGTACCCTGATATTGCATACACGCCCAGACCCCCTTTATGTCACTTCAGGGACAATAAATATAGAGAGAATGGGACGAGATGCTAGTTATTGAATATCTATTGGACGAGATTCCGAAGTAGTCGAGTAATATTATTTTATAGTTAATAACATCTACCATTCACTCTGTATTCTTAGCAATGAAGAGTATTGACATATAAACCTTGGGGTTGGGTTCTGAGAAATACATTTCAGTTATTGTTATTTGAGTCATTCATTGTAGGTGTAAAATAACGATTTTGTTACGCACCCCGTTATTGCACCTCTTTAGGACTATATAGCATGGGTATCTACATTATTATAATGAAGTGCGACATCGCAAAGTTGTAAAAGGCACCGGCTGCATGTACTGATTTCAAACTTTCTACATGGCTTAATTTCGACTCGGATGAGGTTACCTAGATATTGGTAAGTTCAAAATATTTTTTTCTAAGGGAGGTGATTATGCTATTTCACTCGCTCCCACATGGTTCAACCATTTTTCAGCAGCTGGGATGATGCATACTACTAACGTCCCAAAACTCTCCCGACCTGACATTGTTTTGCAACCTTCTATGCTCTACCAATCTCATGCCGGTATAGTATAGGACAAGTGACTTCGACACTTCGATTTCAGACCCGGTTTTTTCTACTTAATAGGAATCCGGCCATTTACTAAACGGTTTTTTTTAAAATATAGGAGATATTATTTTTATTGACACTTTTTGAAAAGAAAATGGCTAAATATTTCAATACTGTTATGAAAATGTTGTATCAGCCAGGGGCGGATCCACGATTTTCAAAATGAGGGGGCACGCTTTCAAATTTTAGTTAAAGAACATATCTATATGCTATATTCGTATATGATTAATCAATCAGCTTTTGTTATGCAATCCTTCAAATATTCAGAGATGCCACTCACTTATTTCAAACCTAAAGACGACCATGATGAAATCAGTGCGGAATATTTTTCCAAAACTTTTCTTAAATACAACAGACCAACTCTGCCATTCAAGGATTCGTTTTAAGAGCATCCAAGTGTTCTCCTTAAAGGAATGCCTGCATGATTTTATTATGATTGTTAATTTCAATTTTAGATTTTACTTCGAAAGAATAAAGTAACATTGTGTAACTCTCTGAACTCACATTGTTGTACAAGTTATATTAATAGATATTGGAAAGTTGCAGCTATCTGTTAATTAAGGTTTTATGAAATAGTGTCGAGGTATAGGCATATTGTCAGTTATGCGGTGATGCGTATAATAATTGCGGTGATGCCTATACGAATTGTGGCGAGGCATATCAAGAAGGCGTGCTTAATGACCAAAACAACACGCCTTCCTTCCAGCTCCCCTCGAACTGAAACTGAGAAATACTACATGCTGGTAATTTCTACCCGTTTTTGACGGGGGACATCTATAGTAGGCCTATATAATAATTCAGGATGTTAGGCAGGTAAGTAAGTAAATGGCGGTGACTCACGGCTGGTGGCGCAGATTTCTCGACAACAATTTATGATAGGAGAAAAGAGAGACACATTTCCTCGCCACATTTCAGACACATAAATGCCAACATTTTGCTCATAATTCTTGAGGCAGAGCTTCTCGTGGACCCTGAACCTAACCTTTCTGACAAGCCATTTTGAAGAAACAAAGAACGATAACTTCCTCGGGGGTTACACAGGAAACATGAAATGAATGGAGCCGAGTAGTTATGGCTGTAGGCATGGTTGGAGATTTCACAGAGCTCTCGCCTTGACAACTGGGACGGTTTAGAACGGGAATAGCAAGTCATTGTCTCCTCATTTCACATGCATGCATGCAAATAACATGGATTGTATTTCTGAACAAATGTAAACATAATCTTTTTTAATAAATTCAGGCAATACATATTCTCTGGTAGCTTCTGCAAAGAAGTAAATCCCCGGGTTCCATATTGATTGAAGGTTTCCATATGAGCTTTATGATATATAATATGTACACATGAATTGCCACCCGTAGCCTTTTGTTACGCCGAACCCATTGTCTGAGGTGATGATAGCACTTAAAGTTGGCAATCATTGGTCAAACGCCATAAGTAGTTCAATTACTGGTATGTTCTGGGGACTCGTGCATTGAAGGTCTGTAATGTACTGGCGGCGACCAACCGTAAGCAATCAGCGAACAGTTCAGGGTCAGAGACAGGCAGTCAAAATCTATGGATTTCGCTCAAGTTATATTGTCTGAGTCGGAACCCCGAGGCAACTCCCTGTCTACTTGAAGTGAATGGGACTAACGTCGGATTGGCAGGGGTAAAGGGGGCACTGGGAAACTATTTCTGTGGCGGAATCCTGCTGCTAGAGGACGTTTTAAAGACTGTTGTCTGAAAGTTCCTTTTTATTAATTGTCAAGTCCCAAAGTATATGAAGGTACCGGTATGTATGCATAAAAACACGATTCATTATCAAAACACAAAATCGGCAATAGAAAGATATTACAATAAGGCATGTAGTACATTGTCAGTTATAATACAGTTGAGGTCATTGAGATATGGGCTTACGGTAATATATTCGGTGAGAATTATCCATAGGCTACATGAAAGGTCTTGCTGGCAAGTTGATGTTATTCTTCTATTCATCTCTTTACCTAGCTTAACTTACATATGTTGGCTTGATATACCTCAGGGGTTCAGTTAGGATGAACAACTTTTTATTTGATCATTATTAATGTTTTCACTTAATTTACCTTTTTAGATATTTTACTTTTTCTCCATTTCATAAAGTACCTAGATATATGTTTATGTAAAGGGCTCTAACTTTCAATATGGCTTACATATATCTCAAGTGAAGTTACCTGGGACTGGGTATTGTTTTCCCACAAATAATATTTTCAAGAAAGTGATTTTGAAGGTATTTCAATGCTATTCCATTCGGAAAACTGCACATGCTTCGACCCACTTACGGCAGCAAATTGTTGGACAATAAAGCCCCATTTCAGAGATACCTTAGGAACTTTGAACTGTTTCCCAGCTTATTTATGTTATCTGCAAACCTTCCAGCAGTTGTATGTGGAGCCCCACTTCATATTCCTCAAGGTTATTATTCATTGCTCTCACATCAGTCATTTCACGGCTTTATTCTTTATCCGCGTAAAAGAGGTCCAGACTTGGTGATTGGCGTTTTCCCAAGCCGTCTGCATTTTTTCCAGACATCAATTTTCCCTTTATTGTTAGATAACTCTTAGTGTGTGTTTTATAACTTCACAGGAAATAAAATAGGAATTATTTGTGAAGGCCACAAATCTTTACACTAGTTCAGAGACTTGTGAATTCACTTTGATAAAGAAGTTGAAGAGAACTACGTATGAAATACACCTCAGCAAAAATGAGGGTGGGGGAACCCCAGCTGTTTTTGCAGGGAGAATGTCTGGGGTATCATAGATATAACATATTTATCAAGCCTCGTTTCCTTCTATAAGTAAATAACAGGGGACTATTCCATGGTCATGTACCCTACTCGATGTATGATACATGCCTCCAGTTTCCCCTCTGCCCAGATAATATTATGTTTCACCACATCCTATACCTTGGTGCCCATTCATCTTCGTGCTCGCAAATACGCCAGCTTTTTCAGTAATTGCTTTGGCTCACCCAAACCTATTCCACTTTCCTGATTTCCTACAAAAATGTGTGGTGTCACGACGGAAACCCCTGGACGCGACCCAACTGGCCATGAGGCACTGGTGTGAGAACTGTCTCATCTGAAAACTATATCCTGCTTCTTTTTCTTTTACAAATCGATGGTGGCTCTGCGTTCGATCCATAGGGAGCGACCCATCCTCTGATTATTAATGCAAATGTAAATATCTACTAATACATGTACTATATAACTGAACACTATACATGTATACCTGTTCATGTAATAGTATAATGTTATTTTCGCGCTACTATCGGAATTTAAAGTATTAATTACATTTGATACGGATACAAACTAAAAACAATTCTTGAAAGACTACCTCAAGGATAAAATCGATTCCCTAGGAATGTTTACTATTCTCAAGTAGACGCACAAACTTGTAAAGCAGGTGTGACCACAGAACCTGTGTTGATACCAAGCATACATTATATATTAGAAACAGTTTAGGAATTATAATTTATGTGTATAATTGGAAGTGTGGATAATATGGGTGCTGCTGGTTTATTGTTGTATTGAGCTTCTGCTGATTTTTAGTTTGTATCCTTGCTTATATTTGCCGTAACGTTGTTATCTCTCTCTGAATCTACTTTTAAAGGTAATTCAATAGAATGTTAGGTACAAATGAGAAAATTCATCCTATATCAAACCATTATCCAGAATAAAATATTAAACAAATCCCACGGCAAATACCAGACGGTACCCACGGCAAATGTGTCTGTATGAGTGCATCCTGGCAAGAGTTCAATGAACCTAGATATTGGTAGACATGTGCCAGGATTTGTCAATTAAGATTTTGCTTTCGTAAAAGCATGAAAAACACAAGGCTCTCAGAAAGCTTTGCTTGTTTGTCAGACCCTTTCCGCTAGGTCAGCAAAAGCTATGGGATTCGGCTCATTCTATATTCATCGTAGAAGCTTATCAATCATGTTTTAAAGCTTGTGCGATCAACATAAGAAAGAGAGAAGAAGCAAATATGAACCAACCCCACGGGGAGAGAAGCAGTGTAACATTATATTTGTAGATAATTCAGTATAATATTGCAATATAGGAAATTTAGCACCACATTAGTGATGGTAAAATGCAAAAGTGTGGTTGAATTAGTTGATTATAGGAGCAGCATTGTACGTTAAGGTAAGGTTTCAATGCATTTAATTCTCACGATGTGAAATATTATAGAAATAAAAAGAAATATTGTAAAATAAAAGCATAGCAGCCAAACCAAAGTAAACCGCTTATCCTCACTTTTTAAAATGTAAAGGCAGTCACTGAGCACCTGGTTGAAATTCCATGTTGGAGGCATATTCATCTTGCTCTGCAACCTGACTCCATTATTGCATCAATTGTGACAGATATCATAACATTGTTCGAACTGGGGTCACTCATTTATATGCGAGGACGCACCTCTGTCCAAGGACTTCTTGATAGCTGAGTAGTGATTTCATTTGGTCTATAATAGACCTTAGGGTTGTAGTATCCTGTTTACTATCTTGATATGCTCATAATCCCTTGCCAAAATGTTCTGGTTAACGCTGAGCTACGCTACAGCCCTAATCCAGCAGATAATGAATCGATTTATGTCAGTCTTGTGTAGATATGACTAACAGTGCCGCCACCTACTGGCGAGTGTATCAACCTACTACCTCCATCTGAATAAAGTAACCGGTTGCTCATAAGTTGTCGTTGAGTCATGTTGTACTAGAAGCAGTATTAGCACATGGTACCAGGAGTAAATGAGATAGAAGAGAAATGGACGGAGTAAAACCACCAGAACCGTTTGTATTTACTGGAGGAAATGTGTCAGAGAGATGGAAAGCCTTCAAAGAGCACTTTGAAATGTATGCTGAGGCCGTGGACGTGACGGGAGAGTCTAGAAAGACAGCTCTATTCTTAGTTACTGGAGGCGCGGACATCCGAAGGAAATACAAGACACTCGTGTTTGCTCCGCAGCAAGCAGGACCGCCAGTAGTCCCGGCAGAAGACAAAAAGGATTATAATACTGTAATAAGGAAGTTTGACGAGATTTGCCTGCCGTTGAGAAGCAGATTCTTCCAACGATACCTGTTTAACTCCAGAGACCAACTGGAGGGAGAGTCCATCGAGGAATATGTGACGGAGCTTAGGATTAAGGCAGCCTCGTGTGAATGGGGTGACGACAATGACAATTTCATTCTAGAAAGAATGGTAGTAGGAATGAGAGACAAGAAACTAAAGGAGAAACTCATAAACAAGGAAACACTCACTCTTGACACTGCACTAAGGATGAGCATGAAGTATGCTCAGACACAGGAGGAGATGAAGGTAATGGAGCCAGGCATCTCGGAAACTGTGAATGTAGTAAGGGGCGCACGTGGCCAGAGCGCCCAGTACCGACAGCTGCCATCGGGAGGAGGAGGTCACACGCCCAGGAGGGCTCAGACGACTGACACTCGTGCTCCTCACGTGGACTGCAACAAATGCGGGAAGAAGCACGCTGTCAGGAGGTGTCCAGCTTTTAGACACAAGTGCTCGAGGTGCCGCAGGACGGGACACTTTGAGCAATATTGCTGGTCACGAGTGGATGAAGTAGTAGCACTAGAGGATAACGAGGAGTTCAACTTGACTGAAGATTCAGTATTCATAGGTGTGGTGAACAATAAGGAAATATTAAACATTCAGCTAAGCGAGCATCACCGCTGGGTGACGCAGCTGAAAATAGGCAAGTCCACGCTGACCGCTAAGCTGGACACGGGTGCGGGTGCAGACCTTCTCAATCATCAGGAGTATCTAAACATGGAGGAAAGAGCTCCCCTGAAGCCAATACGAGCCAAGTTGACGGATTACAATGGGAGAAATATCCCCATCCGCGGATATTGTATCATGTTTGCCCTGGTGAATGGAAAGAGGCAAGCCATACGCTTCATTGTGTGTGATGGGATCACGCTGCTAGGAGGTGCGACAAGTGAAAGACTAGGTCTCATCGTGCGGACTCTCTCTCTGGAAGAGAAGCAAAATAAGGGTAAGCAAGTTTATATGGTACAGAGAGATGAAAATATCACCGTAAAAGAATGTACTTTGCCTGAAGTGAACTCTAAGCTATCAACCATTCCAATTAAACACAGAATCGTTCTAAAAACTGATGCAGTGCCAGTCATACACCCGGCCAGGAGGGTTCCCGTTGCCATTAGAGAACAATTAAAACAAGAACTAGAGCGAATGGAGGGGTTGGGTGTTATCCATAGGGTCAATGGCCCCACAGAGTGGGTCAATTCGATGGTAACAGTAAGAAAACCTAATGGAGACTTAAGAATTTGCTTAGATCCTAGGGATTTGAACAAGGCAGTGGCGAGGGAGTACTTTCAACTTCCGACGCGTGAGGAAATATTTGCTGAAATATCAGATGCCACAATATTCAGCACGCTAGACGCCTCTCAGGCGTTTTGGCAGGTCCAATTAGATGAAGGGTCACAAAACCTGACCACTTTTGGTACTCCATTTGGGCGGTATGCCTATGAAAGACTGCCTTATGGGCTATGTTCGGCCCCGGAGGTCTTTCACAAAGCTATGGAACAGATGATGGAGGGCATACCAGGTGTGAGAGTTTACATGGACGACATATTGATTTGGGCCACTAGTGTACAAGAACACAATGAAAGGCTTGCATTGGTCAAAGCTAGGATCAAAGAGAACAATCTGCTGATGAATTGGGCTAAGTGCAAATTAGGCATGCCATCAGTGAAGTTCATTGGCGAAATACTAGGGGAGAAGGGCATATCGCCAGATCCAGGAAAAGTAGAAGCAATAGTTAAAATGAAAAGGCCGGAGAACAGGGAAGAACTCCAACGAGTCATGGGGTGTGTAAATTTCGTGGGCCGGTTTATTCCTAACCTAGCGAATTTATGTGTTAACATTAGACACCTCATGAAAAAAGAGACAGCATGGGTGTGGACTGAGAATCACGAACAGGAGTGGCAGAACATCAAGAAAAGTCTGTCCACCAGTCCAGTGTTGTGTTATTTTGATGTGAAGAGGCAGACAAAGGTGTCAACGGATGCCAGCAAAAGCGGAATTGGTGCAGTGCTTCTCCAGATGCATGATGGCATGTGGAAGCCGGTGGCTTACGCAGCTAGATCCCTAACTGAGTGTGAGCAGAGGTATGCTCAAATTGAGAAGGAAATGTTGGGGTTGGTGTTCGGCTGTGAGAAATTTCACACATACATTTATGGGCTGCGAAATATACAACTTGAGACAGATCATAAGCCACTGGTGCCACTCTCAGCAAAATCGCTTCATGACATGTCGCCAAGAATACAACGGATGATGTTGAGATTACAGAGATATGAGGTAAACATGCACTGGGTGCCGGGAAAGACTCTCTACATGGCTGACACACTGTCTAGACAAGGTGCACCAACATCAATCAATAATGGGCTTAGCAGTGAGGAAGTGAATAGCCAGGTACATTTGATATATACAAGTCTCCCAGCTTCGGAGACCATGCTGCGCAGAATAGCTGAAGAGACAGAAAAAGACAGTATACTAACAGAGGTCAAGCACTGTATTGTCGAAGGGTGGAAGAATGGTAAATGTGTCGACTATATGGGGTATAAAGATGAATTATGTATTGTAAACGGGATTGTTCTGAAAGGTGACCGAATCGTGATACCCAGGTCGTTGAAAGGGGAAATGTTAGATAAGCTACACGAGGGCCACATGGGGATCGAAAAACAACGAAGGTGGGCCAGAGACTGCATGTACTGGCCACGAATGAACAGTGACATTGAAGAAAGGGTTAAGAATTGTATAACTTGTCAAACCTACTTGCCTGCTCAGGCTAAAGAGCCATTGTTAACTGATGAAACCAAGTGGGGCCCATGGGAGAAGATCGGATGTGATCTCTTTCACTGGGCTGGGGACGAATATTTGATGGTTGTTGATTATTGTTCTTCATTCCCGGAAATAGTCCAATTAAGAAAAACCACCTCAGAACAAGTAGTTATCCACCTAAAAAGCATAATGGCACGGTATGGGATCCCTCAGGTCGTGGTGTCGGACAACGGCCCACAATTCGCATCAAGAATATTCCAAGAATTCTCTAAGACTTACGGGTTTAATCATAGGACATCTAGTCCAAGATATCCTCAATCTAATGGTAAGGTAGAAAAAGCCATTGGAATTGTAAAGAACTTACTAAACAAGAGTAGAGACAGTGCGCAGGATCCCTATCTTGCATTACTTGCATATCGCTCAGCACCACTTGCAGATGGGTTATCCCCAGCTGAGATAATGTTTGGAAAAAAGCTAAAGAACACTTTACCTGTTTTCAGAAGGTCGGAGCCCTCATGGATCGAACAACGACAAGTAAAGAAAAGACAGGAGAAACAACAAGACCAAGCTGCGACAAGAGTTATGAACTATAATGACAGTGCAAAACAACTCTCCCCACTGGTTCCCAATGATAATGTGTTGATAAAAGGTGAAAAATGGGACACGGGAGCTAAGGTGATTCGCAAACTAAATGACAGGTCATACGCTGTGGTAACTAATAATGGGTCTGAACTACGACGAAACAGGCGCCAACTCAGACAGATTCCCAAAGGTGTTTGCAAGGGGAAAGATGAGTGGTTAAGTAAAGTAGAGGATGAGGAGGAGTTCTGGGATAATATAGAAAACGAAACAGCACTACCTCCTACTCCACAGGTAACAAATAAGGTACAAAGTCAATTGAGTAATACCAACAGACCAATTGAAAATACATCGGGTTCAGGGTTAAGATCACCCATCACTACAACCCCAAGACGTAGTGTTAGAGTATCCAAACCTGTAACAAGGTTAATAGAAGAAGTTTAAAGATTCATTGTATAACTCAGGTAATCCCCGACTCAGATCTAAAGGGGAAGATGTGTAGATATGACTAACAGTGCCGCCACCTACTGGCGAGTGTATCAACCTACTACCTCCATCTGAATAAAGTAACCGGTTGCTCATAAGTTGTCGTTGAGTCATGTTGTACTAGAAGCAGTATTAGCACAAGTCTGTTTAGCGCTAGCCTGACCGGGTCCTCACATGTACTCATAATTAGTGGGCCTTGTTTGGTTGTCGAGGGGCAAATATAATCACACCCATAACACCAATTAAAAGTCTGGTTGACAAATTACCGTCGACTCATAAGAATAATGACATAATTTACGCAATGCTTAAATCCTGAGAAGAGGGGAAAAGGTATAGGACAAGAATAAGAAGGGATCATTATAGTGAAAAAGCTAGCCAAGGGCGAAGACCCAAGATCAAGCCAAGGGATCGATGGCTACACAGGCGTTTGCGAAATTTTGGGAGCATCTTTCTTCTGGAAACCGCCTTGAATGTTGACCTCATATATATTTTTCGTATAGTTTTACGGGCCATCCCTTTATCTTACATTTCCCTTGGGAGCATAAGGACTAACGACCTAATCATTGACTGACCCATATCTGACAAAAAGAAACAAAATTAGGTTGAGCGCAGCATTCCTAGAAAAAAAGCCAGTTCAGATAATTAAATTACGAACCTTTCCGGTGACATCGTGTGTCCATAGATGAAACTGGTCTTGAAAACGAGGGGGAAGGGATCGGAAAGAAAAGTGGAGGAGAGGAATGGAGATGGGACATTTTTGGAAAGTTGACAGTTTTCCAATTTACAGATGACAAGCAACAAGAAGAACTGGATGAAACTGGAATGATATAAAGCCGTATCTGTACCTAATTAAAATAGTCTCATCGTGGCGTCAAGTCAATTAACTGTTTACGAATAGTCCTAAATGAGCTTGCCCGGGAGGCGCGTTGCCTTATTTCCTCGCAATGCCTTTGTCTTTGGCAAATTATAGAAAGGCAATACTTATTACACCCAACAGGGTTATATTGTAATATACCACAATGTCCGCACAGTGATAATATTTCTGGATTTGAATATGAGATTAGCTCGGCAACATTAGCACAACTAATAACCAGGGTCCTATTTCGCCCCTCTTCTCTCAAATGAAATAGTAGAGCAGATTAGAGCCTAAAATTGGATGAATTGTGGGTTTAATGATTAAAGCATGAAACTTCTCACAGTGGTACATGAGTACCTTAAGAACATTTTAGAACATAGGGCCATCGCGATTTTGCCCCCTAACGACTATGGCAGCCATTTTCCAAAATGGCCGCCTTTTGTAATGGATTCCTGTCTCCCACTGCAAAAAAATCACTGCTAGAACAATTTTAACCTTACCTACCCCCCCTATATTGAACCCAAGGAATCCACCCATCACATTGGTTTGTTGCTAGGGCAACCGGTTGCTTAGCAACAGCCATTCTAATTGTTTATTTGCCTGGCAACATGTGTTTAAGTGGATTCTAGCTTGATTTCAACCATACCTACCCCCCCTATATTGAACCCAAGGAATCCACCCATCTCATTGGTTTGTTGCTAGGTCAACATGTTGCTTAGAAACAGCCGTTCTAATTGTTTATTTGCCTAGCAACATGTGTTTAAGTGGATTCTAGCTCAATTTCAACCATACCTACCCCCTCTATATTGAACCCAAGGAATCCACCCATCTCAATGGTTTGTTGCTAGGGCAACCGGTTGCTTACCAACAGCCATTCTAATTGTTTATTTGCCTAGCACCATGTGTTTAAGTGGATTCTAGCTTGATTTCAACCATACCCACCCCTAAAATGGACCCAAGGAAGAGCAAGGAAACCCCAAATACTCCTAATGTATTTTTCTTCTCTGACACAGCTGCTGAAGGCTACACAGAGCATCAACTTTTGATATTGATGGCAGGGTGAGGTGGGCTGCCTCCAAAATAAAAGATGATGCATTAATTGCAAAGCTCAGTGCTGGGGATCTTCCTTCCCTGGATGCTATGTACCATGCCCAATGCCTGACTTACGCTGTATAATAGAGCACATACCACCAAACCTCCTGAAGAGCCTAGTACAGATATCATGAACCACAGCCTTGCACTGGCAGGACTTATATCCTACATTGAAGAGGTTAAAGCTGATATTCATGTTGCACCCGTTTTCAAACTATCAAACCTAGTTCAAATCTATATTACTAGGTTGGAACAACCACTACCCATCTATCTTTGGGTGATGTTACATGCAAAGACCCGTAAGCGTTGCCTTGTAGACGCTCTTTATCAGCTAGGACTTTGTATCTCATATGACAGGGTTTTAGAAATATCTACAGAACTGGGTAGCAATGTTTGCACTTACTACAATGACGAGAATACTGTTTGCCCCCTAAACTCAAGGGCGTACTGTTTACCACAGCTGCAGTGGACAACATTTACTACATTGACTACTCGTTTTTTTCGGCCAGGGATATCATGAGTAGCCGTATTTACCTCGCTTCACTCCAATGATCCGCCATATTGATTTTTTGATACCAAAGCGCTAGACAAGCGTATCACTGATTGGCTAATCAACAACGGCACGGGCGGCATATGATGTCATGAAAAGGTGTGACGTCATGAGCGAGCAGAACGTCAACCAATAAGAATGCTTCTTAGATTTAGGCAGCAAAAAGGGTCATATTTTCCCGCGTGGATCCATTTGACAAAACACATTAGCATGTATCCACTCATTTGCAGCGTGTATGACCCCCGATCGTGGTATAAAACCCTAGTTCCACCACCTCACAGTCCTCATTCCATGGTACTGGAACTGGAGCCATGATACGACATTCCATGGATGTGATAAAGAAAGCAGTGCAGGTACTGAACCCTGGATAGACACCAGTGATTGCAGTTGACCAGCCATTGTATGCCCTAGCAAAACAAATACAATGAAATTGTCCTGACAGCCATGGTGAGGAGCATTTTATCATCATGATGGGTGGCTTACACATCGAATTGGCTGCACTCAAGACACTTGGTGATCTTCTTGAAGGCAGTGGATGGACAGGGACTCTAGTAAAATCTGGGGTTGCCAGCCCTGGAACTGCAGATTCATTCCTCAAAGCTGGACATATTACCCATAACCGTCGCGCCCACCAGGTTACAGCAAGCAGTCTGTATATTCTACAACAGAATATGGTAAATATTGTGTGGAGTATGAGGGAGATAACCTGATGGAGATAGAAGACTGGTATGGGGACAAAATAGCAGCGGCTGCACACTTTCTGTTCTGGTATACCATTTTTCATTTTGAGCTCCAGATATTGATATTTATACGATCAATAAGACAGGCAAACCAAACTTGTGCCTTGGTTCTTCGCCGTTGGACACACTAACTATGCCAGATTGGAGTCAATACATTTGCAAGACATGGTTGCTTTACAAGGAAGCCATCCCATGGTGTATGAACAGTTTTTAAATGGAAATTTCACTGTACAGAAGACAACCCATCAGTTTTCTGCAATAGCTGTCAACCATGCTCATGAACAGAACAATTCCTTAGTCAAAGGTTATGGTGGGGCTGTCGGTCTCACTGAAAACCCTGCAGCTCTACATCGCTGGATGGTATCTGGGCCTGGGCCTGGCTGATAGATAAATTTGAAGTTTTGACAAAGGAGAACAAAGGGACTGATTTCCGGCATCATGAAGAGACAATGCATACACAGGAAAAATGTACAAGTGATGTTAAAGCCCTGTGCAGCACCATGGAAGAGATACAAAATCCATTTCTTGAAAATAGCACAGATCTCCTTGTCCCTGACACTAGAGACATTGTTAATGCTGATGTTGTGTCATCTTTACATCAGATGGAACAAATGGGACAAGAGCAATATGACAGTAACTGAGTGCCTTGTCAACCAGTCAAAGAAAATAACAGAGCCTATCAAGAGAAGCAATCTCTATCCCGTTACGGAAAAATCCAAATCGCAGAAGCAGGTTGCATCCCTGAAGAGTGACTGTTCCCTTTTCTCCAGACTGTATATTTCATCACCGACACAGAATGTGGATCTGGATGAATTGTTCAGACATGAAAATCAGGCCTATCCTCCTTCATTGTCACAAATGGGCAAGCTTAGAAGTGGCACCAAGTCAGACTTGGTCAGGTGCCTAGAGGAAACGGTTATCACAAGTGGGAATACCAGAAACAAGAATCCCACAGTCGATGTCACCATCATTGATGGAGCAGCTGCTGTTAATATGCTGCAAACTGGTGCTGCAAAGCACTTCTCAGAATATGCCCACCATGTTTTCACTCCTTATGTCACAACCTATCTACAGCAGGTCAGCAGAGCGGATGTCATATGGGATGAGTATTCATCAGAAAGCCTGAAGAGTGAGACACGCAATAAGCGCGGAAAGGGAGTTCACAGGAGAGTAGAACCATCCTCTGCAATTCCAAGGAACTGGCAAGAGTTTCTGCAATGCAGTGAGAACAAAGTGGAGCTCTTCTCATATCTGGCCACAACTATTGCATCAATCAATACCCACCCTGGCAAACAAGTCATCACAACTCTTCATAGTGAAGTCATAAGCAACCACTCAGGAGAATTTTCTAGTCTTGCTCCATGCTCCCATGAGGAAGCAGATACTAGGATCTTCTTGCACCTTAAAAATGCCATTACATGTGGGCATACCAAAGGTTTAATGAGAACAGTGGACATGGATGTTGTAGTCCTTGCAGTCACAGCAGCTCAATGCCTCAACATACCGGAATTGTGGGTTGCGTTCGGCATTGGTAAAGGGTTACGATATCTGCCAGCACACAAGATAGCCAAGGTTCTCGGCCCTGAGCATTGTAAGGCCTTGCCAATGTTCCATGCCATCACAGGTTGTGATACTGTGTCATCATTTTCTGGCAGAGGGAAATTTCTTGAAACTTTGGAGAGATTTGTAATTTTGCTTTACGACCGCACAAGCAAAGAGACATCTATGAACAAAGCACAAAAGCAGCTCTTGAAAAGGGAAGGGCAATTGATGCACTTCCACCAACTCAAGCTGCCCTGATCCAACACACAAAGAGGGCTGCATATCAGGCTGGGCACTGCTGGTCACAGTCAATGTTGAGAAGCCCTGAACTCCCTTCCCCCGCTGACTTGGGATGGAAAAGAGAGAATGAAGGTGGCTGGGAGGTTGGGTGGACCACTCTCCCTCAAGCCTCTCAAATCTGCCGTGAACTAATTTGTTGTGGCTGTAAAAGTGGCTGCAAGGGACAGTGTAAATACCAAAAGGCTGCCTTGCCCTGTACAGCACTGTGCAATTATGCAGGTGATTGTGAGGACTGATGAGAATAATTGATGTCATACAAACATATCTGTATTGTAAACTGCTGTGTTATGAAACAGACACATAGGATCATCTACAGTATTCTTGTATGAAAATGGAATGTGATTGATTTCATGTGAAGAAGTGTATTTTTAAAAAACTGCTCTGCTCTGCGTAACCTTATCAAACAATTAAATGTTTAATGTTGATAAAAAGTTCCCATGCCGTAACCAACTGTTTAGAATACAACAAGTATGTTTAACACAATAGAAGGAGAGCAAGGAACATGAGGATGGAAAGAAGACCTGGAAAATTAGAAATAAAAAATAAGAGAAAAAAGAGAGAATAATAAGAAAGTGAAAATGAAAGGTATGTAAAAAAAAGTATGTTTAACAGATAATCGATATAATATAATCGATACGCCTCTCTTATGAAATGACTCTTGAGAAATTGATGAAATACCCTGATGTATTGATGTATCTTTATGCACTAGTTCATAATTCTAAAAGCAAAAACTGACTAATCCCTAAGGGTATTTGTGTAAAATACACTGCTCTTGGCCATCTGGAGACACTGAAGAGTTTGATCTTGGGGTAACTTGTTCTAGTGCCTCACATCCGCTTTTCCATACCTCATCATTTCAACCTAAGGCTCCAGTACAGATACAGTCATAATGAATTACTTATGGTCAGTCTAATCTTGATATAATATATTATTCCTAGAGAGCTAATTGTTCCACCGTATTTCTTTAGAATGATCTTATTTTCAATGTTTAAATTTGTAAAATTTATATCCTTCATGTTAGCAATCACTTTAAGGGTGTTTGTGAAAAAAGGTATTCATAATCATAAAAACCCATTGCTGCAGGCTAAGTGGATGGAGTGACGAGTTGTTGATCAGTTAGATTTTGAGGTAACTTGATCTAGTGCCTCCAATCAAAGCTCCAATACTTACAATGTTGACTCTTTTGGGGCTAGGTGCACAAGGAATTTAGACCAAAGGACAACATCAAAATCCATTTTGGTGGGGGTAGGTATATTTGAAACTGACCTACAATCCAGGTAACAAACTGTAGCTAGGCAAATAAACTCATGTTGCTAAGCAACCTGTTGCCCTAGTAACAAGTTAATAACAGCAACAAAATCCTTGGGTCCATTTTAGTGGGGGTAGGTATGGTTGAAATCAAGCCAGAATCCACTTAAACACATGTTGCTAGGCAAATAAACAATTAGAATGGCTGTTGCTAAGCAACATGTTCACCTAGCAATGAAAAAATGAGATGGGTGAATTCCTTGGGTTCAATATAGCGGGGGTAGGTATGGTTGAAATTAAGCTAGAATCCACTTAAACACATGTTGCCAGGCAAATAAACAATTAGAATGGCTGTTTCTAAGCAACCGGTTGCCCTAGCAACGAACCAATGAGATGGGTGGATTCCTTGGGTTCAATATAGCGGGGGTAGGTATGGTTGAAATCAAGCTAGAATCCACTTAAACACATGTTGCCAGGCAAATAAACAATTAGAATGGCTATTGCTAAGCAACCGGTTGCCCTAGCAACAAACCAATGTGATGGGTGGATTCCTTGGGTTCAATATAGGGGGGATAGGTAAGGTTAAAATTGTTCTAGCAGTGATATTTTTGCAGTGGGAGACAGGAATCCGTTACAAAAGGCGGCCATTTTGGAAAATGGCTGCCATAGTCGTTAGGGGGCAAAATCGCGATGGCCCTATGTTCTAAAATGTTCTTATAGTTCTTATGTACCACTGTGAGAAGTTTCATGCTTTAATCATTAAACCCACAATTTTTTCCCTAATCTGCTCTACTAAAATGAATATAAAACATGGGTAGACTAACATTCAATTCAATTGCAGAAAGATGAAGTGTAGTGAACCACAGATTCGTAGGGGTTAGAGTTGCAAATTCTGTCTAAGGAAAAGAAAAGAAAGGTGAATTCGTTTGAGCTGAGTTTATTAACTCAGAAACACAAACTCAAAGAAACAGTGGCACAGCTTGATTTGAACAACAGAAATATCTTGGTCCGCGGGCGGCCCAAGTCCACAGATTCAAGGCTGCACCTACCCACCTACCGTCTCCACCTACCGTCCAGCGACGATTGTTGTTGCATGTTGTCGTGTCCTACTGGAACTGGCTGGAACTGTGTATCGTGTCCGGCTCTAGTAGAGATGCCCTTTGCTGCCGCTGGTGTTTTGGTGGTTGTAGCCGGCAGCAATGATGTTGACAGGTGGACCCACTACAGAAGTAAAATCCAATGCAAAGATCAGAGTTCAGGTGACGAATGACCTTTGAGATACATGGAAGCTTTTTATTCCAGTCGTCCATCAACATGTGTCACTGCATAAAAAGCCTTTCCGTTCTATTTAAAGAGTTTCCCATCATCTAACAGAAGAAAACCTTTATGCTATCGAGGGAATAGCTAGATCTTTGTGAAGACAAAACAGGTACAGTTGGTTGTAAGATTAAATACATGACACCCCAGGGGACTGTTTCACATAAGAAATGCTTATTTAAAATGTCTCCGTTTTTAAGGAATTTAAGAAACTGCATGTCGGGTTAATAGTTAATTCCTTCCCTAAAATTTCTTACCAGTTGCTTAGCAAGGAATGTTAGTTAATCAAATATGATTTATTATCAGTGTTCGGACCTCCAGCCCCACTCACCTCTTGTTAGTTGTCTGACCCTGTTAGTTGTCTGAACCTATCAACCCAGGTTCGAATCCCGGTCACAACACCAAAATGTAATGACCCTTGGTTCTTTGAAGAGGAGAATAAATAACACAGACAAGCGTCTAATATTATTACTCTAATCTTTTAATGAGACACAAGAAGGTCCTGACCATTCTGGCCAGCCACATATAGGAGTGTGTGTAGAATGAATACAAATGCCACGGTAAGGTAATTGTAGTAAATGCTAACTCCTGGTACGTGTCCATTTCGGCATAAGTAGTATAAGGAAAGGTGTGTTTATCCCCGGCACTACATAATCCATTACACTTATACCTATATATTATGTATGCGTTTAGTCCATATCTATTATAATTGAAAAGATGGTAAGGAATGAACCGAACTCCTTTGCTGCAGTTTTTCCGCGAGTCTTTTATCTATTATAATTGTTGCACAAAAACTACTCCTCGGGTGGCAATACGTTTCCGATGCCCATAATTAGTCCATACTGCGGGGCTTATACATAGAAGACGAAACATTATGTAGAGGAAATTGAACTAGTTGTACTTTGTGTAAGACACCTGCTGCTTGGAAGCTCTCAGACGGCAAAAAGGTGTAGGAAGTACATCCAAGATACAATATACGCTCCATGCGACACGTAGCTCTGAATTATTAGCCATTATTATATTATGTTAGGAAAACTAATATCCGTATTATAATGTGTACATATGGTATTTATTTAGAAAGGGAGTATCAAACAATAACGTCGTAAAAGATTATTTATCTAAGTCTTGTGATTCACTAATGAAAACTCTATGTATGGTGCTTGTCATTGTGTCGCCTGTATGAGGGATGGAGTTAACCGAAAATACTATATTGATTATAAAAAGGATCATGTATTATTATATAAGCGTCGACTTGCATCAGGATATTAGCCTATCCCATATCCATAGTATAAACAAAACCATTCTATAAATCTAAACCACGGAGACAAAGACAGGAATTATGAAAACACATTGATAAAGGAACACAGATTTTCTTATGCTTCCCAGATAAAGGTTAAAACCTGGGTTACAGTTAAGATTGGACACAGTTCTTGGTCTTAAAAAAGTCCATTCGTTTAAGTGAGTAAAAGTGTGGATGAACCATAAAGTATTAACTTCCACTGAGCCAATTCCAACACATGAAACTCGTTTAAGAACTAATGAGATCGCACCGATGCACCAACCCTCAGCTCAAACGAGGCAGACCTGTTTCAAGTTTAGCCACCATGCCCAGAAAAATCAATATCTCCCTGATTCTATTAATAGAGGTAACCTTAGCAGGTCTCATAAGCAGATGTTTTATTCCTTTGTGAAGTGTTTTAGGTAATAACGTAATTCATTTCGCCATGAGCCAATGTTGATTATAGTGATTTCAGAGGCGAAGAATACTGCGACTGAGCTCTGGCCAGGAAACCATGAAATTGTATTCAAGAGGAATGAGAGAGAGGTGTAATGCTTATTCGCATCAATGGTATGAGAGATTGAATTAGCACAAATGTGCCAGTCTAGTGCTTCTTCGCTGTTGTAGGAGGTATATATGCTGGGAGCTGTGGAATGATCCTTTTATATACCATGCATTCCTTACAACCTCCCAGGAGAGATGGTAAATAGAATGATATCTATCTATTCGTAGGCCTATATATTCTATATATTCCAATTCAGTGAGGGATTTCAACTCGGTGAAGAGCCAATAGAGGTAATCTTTCTCTATGACCCAGCTAATAATGCTTAGTATATGTTCTGGATTGTGACAATTATGCATATAATTCGCCCGTCGTCAGATCTACACCCAAACAGTGTAATACATATGTGGTGCTTTTATTGTAACAGTCATAAATATCAATCGATCAGTCAATATTGATATAACAATTCTGATAGAAATCCTTTTCGCCTGAGGGTCAAATCTCTTAACATTTTAATCAATCCCTCAATACTGATGGGATCATGAATGTGTTTAAATTCAGGGGAATTTAAAACATCATGAAAGATGCCGTCACTATATCGGGAATAAATCTTAAAATAAAATGCTGATATAGTGACGTACAATTAACATGCATTGATCCGTGAACTGGCAAAACTGCTCAATAATACCATTTAAAAGACAGCATCGTCTTTTATTTAGACCTGCATATGAAACAGCGTTGCTTGAACTATTTGTCTTTGAGTACACATGGAGGAACCATATGATAGTCAATGACAGTATTTAATACATGTTCTTGAGTTATTGTGCGCGCCAAACATGCTGAGGAAATAGCTTTTGACCCAATACCTCAGCTGTCTGAAACATTTAGGAGTTATCTGAATCCGTTTTGGGTGACTAGTGGAGAGGGGCCAAAGCAGAGGGTCATGGGTAAATTTGACCGGAACTAGGGCCAATTAAGCCACCCGTGTTTACATTATGTGGGTGCAGGTTCCAATGGACGCAGAGAGGGACCCTTATTAAAAGTCATTTTAGAGGCAGAAAAACATCTAATATTGCCACTAAACTTGAGGATATATGAGACAACACCATACCCTATATTTTATATTAATTTATTTTCCTTAGATAATTATGGAAAACAATTATTAGAACAAATGTCAACAGGTCATTGGATGCACTGTGTGTAGGTGCAGGTTGAGTGCATGATGCATGCGCCTGTGCACTGTGTGTGAGTGGGTGTGTGGAGGCATATACCTACTGCTGTGGTCAGAGCCCCACACACCCTCAGACTGGCCCCGCTCTCTGTAAGAAATCAGTGGCAGCTGTTGCTATCTTGAGCTAAATAGATAATTCGGATGTTCTGTAATGACCTCACGTCGTAGTAGCGAAAATCCTGCCATCGTGGGCCGAAGGTCGAAGGAATACGCAGATCTAATGACCTTCACAATGACATCTGTGATGTTTATTTCCGATGCAGGTTCATAGAATCATAATTATTACTTATGATTCGGAAGATATATGTTTTTTTTCTGGTGGAACGGTTCTGATGTATTCAGATGTAAAAAGGGTATTTAATGTTGATTGATAGGTTTATCGGCGCACTTGGAATAGCTAAATTTGGACAGATTTTCCAATTGTGCTGTTTTGCCTTTGAGCTGCCCGTCATGGGTGTGATTTTTCATTTTCTTTAAATAGATTAAATGAACTGTTGGTACTAAACTATAGGCCATGAGGATCTAGAAAATGTTTATTCCAACAAGATCGACCCATCAGAGGCTAAAATAGGGCTTGTGGAAAATATCCTACCTGAGAGGCTAACGTTAGCACCCCCTATCTTGTTAGAATTTTATTTTCCTATATATTATTACATCAAGTTTTTTAATATTCATATTCTATATCATGCACATGCATTCTATACCTCATCATCATTTATCATCTAACATTTTGGTATTTTCTCTTCAAAAGAATATAATTCTTTACATAATTTATTCCAACACCAATATCTGCGTTTTCCCACAATTTGGGCCATTCCATTATTTATGTCTTTTACTTTGTCTTCATGTAAAGATCAAAGCTTAGATGTCTTTCAAAGTTTCGGTATTCAAAATTTATTGGATCACCTATCAGAATTTTTTTTTGTACTTTCTTCCTTTTTCTCCCATTCCCAGAGGCCCTATGATATACCTTTATCAGGGGGTGCAACTGTTAAAATTCCAACATACTTCAAATCCCATAAATTATTTTATTATCACTAAAAGAGGCATATCGTGATTTTGTTTTTCATAATTTCATAATTGCAACTGATACCAAATTTAGTAAAAGTAAATTTATTCTGTCTCTAATCATTCTATGACCCACAACAGTCATGCCTAACGATAACACCTCTTGCCAATTAAATACAGCAGTAATCAAATAGATAATATACACATTTCAGCTACATTTGTTATTGAAATATGTTCAATTTGATTGAATAACATTGATAATTGTTTATTTTTAATGACTAAATTTGGTATCAGTCAGTATAATATGGTCACACAGGACCACAAAGACAATGTTTACATGGCTAACGATAGCACCCCCAATGAAATGAGGCAGTAATCAAAATGGGTTGTTTCCATGTACGACTGTATTGCTGATTTATACATGTTAATGTTGGAAATAAAGTTTGTGCAAAAACAAAAAAAAAAGTAATCAAAATGGAAATTAGCATAATTGTACCCAATTCTTATATTAAATCTTTTAATTTGGTAAGATATCATAGATGAACCGACAAAGAAGCCATTGCTGGTTCAAATGAGACCAGAAACTAAATTTTGTAATGGCTAACGATAGCACCCCCTATCCTTAGAACCGTAGAAATTGACAATTCCCATAATATCAGTCATAATATTTGTCAAAATCATTTTGATCAGATATGCTGTTATAATGTCATTGTTTACCTGAAAAAACTTAACACGATTTCAGCATGCATTTATTCTTATGTGGCCACAAAGCCAATTTTGGAATGGCTAACGGTAGCATCCCCAACTCAAACAAATTGAGCTTATATAACAAAATAGTTATTTTGTATATTTCAGCTCAATTTCTACATAAAATCTTTTAAAATAGGTATAATGTTACAGGTTAACATTAATGAAAAGTGATGTTACATGATTTAAGCCTCAGTATGTGCACATGGCACCACAAAGTCAATGTTGGAATGGCTAACAATAACACCCCCTTTACCTAAATGAGGTAATCAGGAAATCTATATTGTGCATATTTCACTTGAATTATTTTGAGAAATCTTTCCAACCAAATTAGATATATGAGATAATTGTTGATTTTAAGTTTTCCAATATGACTTAGGCTGGTATATAGGTTCTTATGCCATTACTTGGACAATATCAAAATGGCTAACGGTAGCACCCCCCACCCCCCCAACCAAAAGAGGCAATAATCAAAAAAATATATTCAGCAAATTCCAACACTTTTTATAGTAAAACTGCTTCAAACAGATATCAAATGACACATGGATGTTGGGTTTTAATAGAAATTCCTCATTTAAGTCGGTATATTCCTGGAGACCCAAAACTTGATGACAAAATAGCTAACGATAGCATCCCCTGCAGTAAAGGGTCAGACAATCAGACAATCAGACAACATAATATAGTGTTTCTTATGTGAAAATCCTAACGGTCATGTGCAAGCAGACACAGATATATTCAATCATGTGGGATAAAATAGTTTTGTGGGAAATTGACATGAATATATGAAAATAAAGCAAAGTTTATCTAGGGCTAACGATACCACTCCCAAGGTAACTGAATTCTTTGGTCTAGTGGAAGGCAGCCACAACATCAGTTTAAATGATTTCTTTTTGTATGAATATTTAGAAATATCATCAATGGAATAAATAACTGAGAGAAAAGGGATTGCACAGATGTTAGTTTACCATATTGACTTATATTATTATATATTACAGCAATATATTTTTCCGAATTTCACAGTTCCTTCATCTATGAACCAATAATTTACCTATTTTGGCTCATGAAAAAGGTTTTTCCCGATTTTGTTCATGGATGGAATTACAAACAGGCATAAAAAGTCGACAAGGAGATGATGTTAATATAAAATCGGTGTAAGTTTCATTGAATTCCTTTTTATTTATGGGGGGGGGGATGCTATCGTTAGCCTGCAGGATTAATCTTCTCTATGGGCTGTTATGTTGGGAATATTAAGAAATATTATAATTTTGTGAGATATATGTAATTAGGGGCCGAGTAAGGATATGCAATGATAGAAATATAATGAAAATATATTTTTGAAAAGCTACTACGTACATTTTATTAGCACTAGCTACTGATATTTTATTAGCACTAGCTACTGATATTATCAGAGTTGGAAAAAGGGTTATTGATAATTAAGTTCATAGAAAGGTAGGAAATAAATTTTGTTTCCAAAAGATTGATAGTGGGGTGATTGGGGAGGTGTTGGTTAGTAGTTTGGTAAGTTTTAGGATAAAAAACGAATTAAAAGGGCAAAGATTTTTGAGCTACAAAAAAGGGGGTGCTATCGTTAGTGCAGTTTTTGGAAAATTATAAAAAGGCATAAGAAAATGAAATTAAATGAATTTCAGTTGCAGGATGCGTGTTTGGATCAGAAATAAGGTTGGACTAATTGGAAAGTTAGTAAACAGTGAGGTTTTTGTTGCTCAAAATGAAATATAAAGGTATGAAATATATTTACTTATTAAATCCTTGTGAAATTAGGCATTACAAATTGGATTTTGCCAATTATTGAGGTAAAATGTGGCTGTAGATATAGAAAACTATAGATGGAATGAAAGCTCTCAGTGAGGGGAATACAGACATATAGCAGAAATAAGTTCTCTCAATAAGATTTACTTAGCAAAACATGTTATAATGGCAAAACAGCACAATTGGAAAATCTGACCCTATTAATATTTTTAGTACATCGCAAGCAGTGATTTTTGACATTTTTTAGCTACTGATATTATATATATATATAGTTCCAACCATGCTATCGGCCCTAAAAATGAAAGTGTACGTCAGAGGGCTTGATCCAAGTCCACCTGACACAAAAATGAGGCTACTGATCCAAAAAATACGAATGCATCACGCACAAAATGTACGATGTTTTCGATCACTTGTTGTAATAACCATTAGTGTTCTATTCCCCTAGGTAACCTGTCAACATCCACTTTCCACGGATGTACATTATATTATATATATGTATACATGTGTGTGCCAACACATTAGGAATACAATGTCATCCAATTGGTCTTTTGGTAGATAGCTTTAGTCCAGGGGTCTCGATAACGGATGCCATGAATATTTTACTTGGAACCAGAAGTCATGCTGGACCACTTAATTATGGGGGAACGATGCAAATGGTCAGATACACGCATATTTAGCTTCACGACGATGCTAAATCGTCACAGATGCTTTTTGTCCTCTAGTATCGATGAAATATTTATGGATTATGATATTCTACATGACAATAATTGATATAACATTTTCAAGGAAAGATATATAATACAAATGATAAAACACACTACAGCCTTAATACCCGTATGTCTAGATATTATCTAATGATCATGTATCCAGGCAATTGTTGCTCACCAGGGAGGCTAACCAGTGATAGCCAGGAGTGTCCCTGTGTCATAATGGCAATTCTTATCCCAAATAGGGGGCATGTAAATAAGTACATAACACTTTCCTTCATCAAGAACGCAAAATAGTATTGATCAAGGCAATTTTGAGAAAGTTTACTGAAGTAAATAAACATTTTCTCATATCGAAATTCTACTTAGAAATGTAGAAAATAGCACATTTTGTCTACTAAAACCTCTCACATAGCATTGATTTTTAAAATGATCGAGACTCGGTGGAGGAGACAGTTCTAATAGAGGATGTGTTGATTAGTAGTCGATTCCTGCTTGAAATAGAAATAAAACATTAGGCTATCGAACTGGAGGATTGCGGTTGGTTCCTATCATGCAGGTGATGTTGATACATGCCAGGGAACCATGGCACCAATCAATCACCTGTTTGCTCCCCAGTTCCACCAAATCCTCTCAAGTAGAATTCCGGTATTGCTGGACCTGTTTGTATTTGGGATTTATAGAAAACTCATAAATCAAATCATATCCAATATCGCGATATTATCTGCTAATTAATCACAATGCATTTTCACCATCAGCAACAAACTTCAATTAATCACATTAGCGCAAATGAAAATATCCCTCCGTAAATATTCTGAGCTATTCAGCATAAAAAAATTCCAATGAAGCTGGTAAACCAATATGTATTCACTCCAGTCGACCTTGGCTTAATAGGGTATAGTGACGGATTCTTTGTCGAGGCACCCTCGCAGATAACCTCGAGGAATTCTCAGGACATTTTTACTGATATCCCCGTTTTGATCGATTATATTTTGGTGTCTACATTTAGAAACTGAGCTATTTTGTATGAACGGGAGAACATATGAAATGATCGTTAATACAAAAGGGCGTATATGCCACATTATTTCAGGGCCAGTAGAGAAAGAAATTACCCATCCATATTTTCCACCAGTAAATCCTGACTTTGATAAATTACCCAAAGTACGGTACGAGGCTGAGCTTGTTATTTCTAATAGAGCAATCGCTGAAGAAGTATGGTTTTTGACAAATACAATATCCCATATCATTAATGACAAGGGTAGATATCAATTTCAGATGGGTCAAGCAGTTTTTGCACTGCTAAGTATTGACAGTCAGTATACTATTCCTCTTGGTATGAATTCACCAGCAGGCGGAGCTCGATCTATACAACTCATAGTGTTAGATCCGTCCATTGGAAGGTGATAGAGACTCACTTGCAGTAATGGCAAAGGTATCGATAGTGTGACTTGGCTGTGGCAGCCCAGTCAATGCACTTAATGTCCATGCAAAGAGAATCAATTTAGTGGGGAGATTAAATGCATCAAGATCTGCTTGTCAGGGGCATGCGCTTCTACTAGGACTGCCACCTAGCTATGTGTCTAGAGTAGGTTACAGTGGCAATATTAAACACGATTATTTATAGCTGAGCAGGAGCAGGTGTTGGTGGGGACCAACCCAGCGAACAGCAGGTCTCTACCAAGCCACCTCACTCTTTAGTTTGTCACAAGCGACCCTTGACCTAATTAGCTTTACGCGACGCATGCGTGATTCAGGCATCGCAAAGCGTCTTTTAAAACCCGATAATTGCGTGACTTCTATTGGGGATTGATGACAGATCAATCCTGCCCAGTTTCACCCTTGCACGTCTCCACTTACCAGCACAAAACTCTATTTAGAATTAGTTCTTGAGCAACTTAATTATACTGACCCGTACTTTTCGTATTTCTTTCTTTATTTGGCAGCATTTTGCCATATACATAGAGATTAGATTAGATTTCTAAAAAATATCTGCTTTTTTATATTCTTTCCTCATATTCTGGACCTATGAGACCAGTGATAGTCTCACTAGATTACAGCGACGATCCGGGTAATGTTTATAACAAAATAAAGCCTAAAGTATGCATCAATACATCTCCAGCAATATAATATAATCGGTTCTAGGTCATTCCCCCGCCAACAATCTCCCCGCCGCAATTTCCCCGCCAACAATCTCTCCACCATACATTCTCCCCCCCCCCCCCGACATTCTCCCCGCCAAACGACCTCCCCGCCGACATTTTCCCCGCCAATAAAATTTGAATTCATCTAGATGCCAAAGAATGAAATCTCACATCATGGTGTATCATATTTGATTATTATTATTCCTATTTGTTACATAGTATGTCGTAACATTATGTCAACATAATTTATGCTATTGCCCATTATTCATAACTTTTTTACGGTCTCAATAATTTGTGTACTCTTCACAGTTAATTACATTGAATTGAATTGAATAATCTTTTATTTGTCAAGAATAACAGACAGGTTGACAAACAGGTCGACAGGCTTCTGGGAGATTCCCAGCTCTTCCAGCCATTACCTTTAAAGTAGAAAGTTAACTAGCGGAGAGACTAATACAAGAAATTAATAATAATGAACAAAATATTAGTTTCGTTAATACATGAAAAGTGGATATACAGTCAGCATGTACAGTACAGCATGCTGTAATAATCATTATGCTGTAATAATCACATGGATTTATGATATACTAATGATAAAATATAAACTGTCTTGTCTGATTTATTATATTTAAATCGTAATGCAGGACTGCTATATTAACAATATTATTGATGTCTGATGTTTAAGTAAGTATATGAGTAATGATATATATTTTGTACATCTATTGCAGTATGTTGCAATGTTATTACGCAATACGGGGAAAATGTCGGCGGGGAGGTCGTTTGGTGGGGAGAATGTATGGCTGGGAGAATGTATGGCTGGGAGATTGTGGCGGGGAGATTGCGGCGGGGAGATCGTCGGCGGGGAGAATGTTGGCGGGGAAAACTCGGACACCATATAATCGGTGTGCTACAAAATACATTGAAACCCTCTCCCCCCCCCCCCCCCAACCCCCAACCCCATCAAAATTCCGGCCTTTGAAGTATAGCGATTGTATTCCTGCCGAAACAGTATATTATTGATAATTTTTTGTTAGCAAACGTTTCCCACAGTCCACCTCTGAAGTTGTATCAGATGACAGTTATACTTCCCGGAGGCATTATTGCTGTTATTGGAAACCAATGGTATAGCAGCCTTATCGACTCATACACCCGAGTACTTGGCACCCAATGTAGGCACTAATTATACACTTAGAGTCAGTCTGATGGCCGACACAAATGCCCATGCCCTGAATATCATCAACTTTCTTCAGGTTATATATAGGAGTGGCGTTATTTACCTTGCCAAATTATCATTGATAAAGAAGTTTTGCGTGTTTTGCACTGACACTGGTATCAAATATCAGTACACTTTGGCGAATGCGTCATATGAAGTGAAACATTCCTAATATCTGCAACTCTTCTCAGAAATATACCTTGGAAATCAAATTGGCTTCAGATAAAGAGCCTTCTGATTTCCTCCGCCTTTCATTATTTAAATCTCTTAACAATAACGTACGTGGGCTAAAATGGAAAGGTGTAGGCCTACTGCACAAAATACATCCCTAACTCTCAGGGGATTGTGCCAATGAAACGAATTATTGAGTCTATCAATCAGATACCGCGGTACTGTACAAGTGAGTAAGTGAGTGAGTGAGTGAGTGAGATTGGTTGCTTTACGCCCTTATCAACACATAAAGGTTCTATAAAGGGCGGGAGAGCTGAGAGGGAGGCAGTTTAGGAACTTACCCAGGAAATAGAGATAGAGAAGAGGGGAGAGAGAGAGACAGATCAAAAGAGACTGAAAGGCACTTTATGGTCATACCCAGGACCACCGGTACTGTACAACAACATTGATTTGTTAGCTACTGACTGCCATGCTCATTACAGAGTAGAATGCCTTTCAAATAAGGCTCTTTTTCCGCCCTCATTTAGGTACCCTTAATATCAGGTTGGTAATATCATTGTATTATTACTTTTATTATTATTACAAGTTAAACCGTTCTATGATCTTCCCTTACTACACTTCTCAACGCGGGAAAAAGCATTGTGAAGGACGCGTTGTCAACGTAGCATAAATTAAGAGACATTGCGTCTTACTTTAGGGCCCATTCTATTGCGTCCTTGCCTGCATTGGAGTTGACAAGTTGACAAAGAATTTTCCAAATAAATAGTTATATCCTTTGCACATTAACATAATAATAATTATATATATGATATATGGTTTTAAAGCTCTTTTTCTCAGCTTGCCGATGGTATAAATGAAATATTTATGTGAATAAGCTTTGACCAGGTAAAGATTATCGTAATTACGCATAACAACCTAGGCCTATGGCTATGTCTTGTTTAGTGGTGGAAGTAGTTCCTATGTCAATATGCTGGCAAGTGCTGAGTCTGGAATGACTGGGTACAGTAGGCCCTATACAAAATGAAATAAATGGCTACTATGTCTATGTGAGTGTTCAAACACTTTCCTAGTGAATATTTTTCATAATAAATATGTTTTGACTTGAAAACCTAGCTTTTAACGTCCTATTCAGTGTAGTTAAGAAACCTAGTTCTAAAATTGCAAGCGCTTCATTCCTGATGAGCGGCCATATTGGAATTTCAAAACTTATGGAGAAAGAGTTCTGTATTTTCATTTGATATTTCGTCATCAAAATCAATTTTGATCAGTTGATAATTAACATGCTTTCTAGTTTGGGTATAAAACAGATTTAGTTTTCCGAATAACTTGTTTAGTTACCGGTATCACTTTTTTAAAGTTTTTATTAGGCCTAGGCCTACTATTATTAAGATCATAGGCCTAGATTAATTAGGCCTAGGCCTATTCTGTGTGTGGGGAACTTAGCCTATCATTGAGTCCGACCTAGGTAGGCCTACCATAGGGGGAATGGACGTATGTAGGCTATGTTAACTAAGAAATGGAGGATGTCATATGATTATCGAATTAGAGTAGTTTAAATCTTATTAACGTTTTGTATTTATCATAATGATATTAAGGTCCAGGAAGCGTGCAGACCTAGAATTTAAGTCCTGCATTCGCATATTAACGTTATAGAAATAGATTGCAGATGCAAGATATATTTTTATGATTAATTTGAATCAATAAATCACCTGCGGCAAACTCAGGGACCTTCAAAGATAATTTATTTCCCCCATTCTCCTCAATCGTCATGAGGACAATGGGGGACTAAAGTAGACCTAAACTGTGATGAATCAATGTAAGTGTGTGTAGGCCTATGCATATGCCCTACTATAGGCCTATTCCCCTATAGCCAAGTGGCTAAAGCGTTAGACTTTCAATCTGGACATTGTGAGGCCGAGTCCCAGAGCAGACAGCCTTTTTACATTTGTCTCATTTTCGAGTCATTTTATTTTTTAATTTCACTAATATCTTCCTATCTGGGGCTCAGTCTTCTTTTAAACTCACACATGCAATTATTGATCCAATCCCCGTTCGAAGAATTAGAGAGGTTAAGATTGAATTAAGCAGGAAAAGTGAGTTAGATGGGGTATGGGGATACATAGTATCATGTTCTCTGTAATAGAGGCATGGGTGGCGGTTTTAAGTTTGTGTTTATTTTTGGCAAACATGATTTTTTGCACGTGGCCATCATCCGTCTAGTAGTAGTAGTATAGTTTTTTTTTTTAAATTAAACAAAAGGCGACGCATGAAAACAACCATGGTGGTTATTTCGTTGTTTTCTAATTGTATCTGTATTGGCTCATCTTTAAATATCATATTGGCCTTTAATTGGGAATCATTTCGAGGGTTTGGCAAGTAGCAAATACACTATATATACGTAACTCTAATCTATACAGTTTAATATGGTAGTTATTTAAGAATATCTTTGTATAAAATAACAGACGCAGTATAACCAATACTTTGTAGCTATACAGACATTTCGTATAGGCTAAATGAACTTGCGAGGCTAAACTAGCTAGTAGAAGTCACGTGGCTTTTGACCTTTAGCTGAAAAGGACAGGTTGGTATAAAAATTCAGACGAGTACACGTGGGAAAAATCTCCGCGTATTGCTCCCATGGACACTCTATATACAGATGGCAGCCAAAGTCCTTAGACTGTCAAGGGAGAAACCCGTTATGTTGAATGTCATATCCGACAGATGTGTTTCTCCCCAACCAAGCACACGTGCCCGCGCTAGAAAATACTTCACTTGAGACAAAATCGTAAATAATCTCAGCATTTGTATTCGTCTTCATAACAAAATTCTTAACTTAGCTTCTTGTTCATAAAAATCCCCTTTCATATAGCAATGCAGTAGTTATGGTATAGAATGTTGGTATGTCTATTGATTCGGTTCTGCAAGGCACTATAAACTCCCCCCTTAGAAAATATCTTTCGATGTCCTCAAGCCCCGTAGGATCTTCTATGGAGACGAGGCAAATCCCGTGGGACTTCGTACAATATTGCCGGCATTAGAACCATGTTTTACACACGTTCTGAAGTGTTTCCAAGCGGGAATCCCGTGGATTACACCGAAATACATGCCTTTCCAAGACCTTTCATGTACAAACTTTGCGCGGGAATGGAAGTGATCTGCTTCAAGCAGGCGATTATACGTCAAGACGACATAGCATTTTGATATATTCTTGAGCAGGCTTTTATTTTTGTGATACATGGGTTCGGCATTGGTGAGAACCTAATGGAATACGTTTTTACCAAGTCGGATTTGGCAGTTCGATGTTGTATAGGTTAGGGGCATATTATAATATAAAGACACACAATAAATGATTTTTCTAAATAGAAATAATCTTTAAATACAATAATTTCGTGGGTGTACAAATGAAATACATATAACAAAACTCCATACATCTTATATCCGATATAGGGACTCGTATCAGCAGGGTGTCGTTCAGGTCTTTGGAACAAATTCATTGCGCCCCCCCCCCCCACACACACACACAAGACAAGCTCAAATTTAACATTTAATTAAATTTAATCAAATTTAACACATTAATTTTAACGTTTTTATGTTGACTTGAATTCGAGTATCTATAAGTTATTTGATATGTTTTAATATTTCTATGGGCATGGAATTCACGGGGATTGTCCGATTTCTGCTGAACGCCTATGGAATATGAAGACATCAATAATTGATTTGATACTGATACTGATAGGTGGCTTCCAAGAAGTATTATACTTGTACTGATATGGCACTTTAAAAATATATCTCATAATATTTCATGGCTTTTAAAACGGAGCACAACCTATGGCTAAAATAATTGCTACCCCCATCCCCCCGCCACAACCTGCCCTTCCTCACAAAAAGGATAAATTTGATTTTTGCTAAATAATAACGTATAGTCTTCACTTTCAAATCAGTTCATCCTTTGTGTCCTTGATTTCAAACGACCCATTTGGAATGCGTTTATTAGGAGTTCAGGCTGGCCTGCAAGAAGGTGTGCTCCTCTTGAGACCTGACCAAATCTGCCTATTCAATTTCCACATCAATTTGTTTGGGATCCTGAGGATCAGGGCCGGCGGAGATTGAGTCCTAGCAGTTGGCTGAGTTTCTTCCAGTCACAGTGTGTTTATTGTCAGTGAGTTTACACATGCCTGCAGACTTTAACACGAAATGCGATTCTCTACCTAAACCCAATTGGACGATGCCACAGACTGAATTAATGCTATGGTGTTTTCTGAATGTACGATTGCGAGCATGCATTGTAAGCAAGAACTTTAGGGTAATGATTAACTCCAAATCCGAACAGTTCTGCTGCTAGCCGCTTTTCAATAGGGTTTTGTTTGTTCAAGTAATTGGACATCCTAAACGATGACGGTCTACAAATAAAGAGAAAGGGAGATGATTAATTGTTCAAAGAATAGACACTATTAAGAACCTGGATTGGAAATCTGGTTTGTAACATCTGTCACATAGGATTATAGTACTTTTGATATCGGGCTGTACTAGAGGCCAAGGGTTTGAGTCACATTCATGGCAATAGCTTGTCACCATCGGTCTAAATTACCAAATGTCTTGCTGGATCTACATATCCGTATAATATACACGTAGAGGTTTTTTTTGTCTCGCATATTGTTCTCGGAATCTGTGATGTTACCAACCGTTTTTCTGCTCTGTACAGTTCAGTTGACCTTTTCCGGAGGACAAGATATGTGGTTTGTGAAGGTATCTCGGGCGAAAATGTGATTTTGAAGCCTTTTCTAAATCGGGATATCCACACTCTATTTATAGCCTGGGAAGCAAGTATGGTCAAACCAATGATCATGTGACCTAGAGGCAATGATCAATGAGCCCTTGAACCAATTGATCATGTGACCAAGAGATGTAACTAGCCCTGTTCCTGACAATGGTGGGGAGGGGGAGTAAGTACAAGAGACAAGGAGAGATAAGGGGCAGAGAGGGAGGGGGAAGGTGGGGAGGGACAAAGAGCAGAATGGGATGAGAGGAAGAGAGAACATGCGAGTGGGGAAGAGAGAGGGTGGGGAAGGGCGAGTGGGGAAGAGAGAGGGAGGGGAATGAAGAGAGTGAAGGGTGGGAGAGGGGAGGGAGAGCAGAGGGAGAGAGGAAGAGGGCAGAGTGAGGGTGGGGGAATCATAGAGAGGGAGGAGTAGAAGAAGAGAAGGTGAGAGGGAGAAAGGGAAGAGGGGGGGAGGTAGAAGTAGGGAGGGAGGGAGGGGAAGAGAGGGGAAGAGTGAATATCGCATGGAATAAACTCCCAGAAAGAATTAGGATTGAGGAAGAGTCAAAAACCCTCAAATCGTTAATAAAAAATCTGTACTATGATACCTTCATTCGTACAGGAAGAGTAGAGCTCTAAAAGAAAAAGACAACAAAATATACCTGAATTATAGTCTGAAATTTGTATAGTATAAGTTGCTACCTTCTTGGAGGATGTCAACTCTTCCAGTGTCTAGCTGGTAGACATTATCATACACAGATTGCGCTAGAGCCCTTATAAAGGTTTTCTCCGCTTGTGTATAGGCTTCTAAAGCTTTATTATTCTGAACCCCATATACCTGATGAGTGTTTCTAAAGAAACTAAATCATTCATAGCATCATTAGGTGTATTTATTCTGTCATGAACAACCGTTTCAGCAACAGATCTGTTATCCACGATATTCTCATCTCCTGTGAGAGGTGTAAGGGGTTACACCTCTCACAGGCCCAATGCCTTCCCGTTCAGCAAATTCGCGATCATATTCTTCAACAATGAGGAATTGATTCGGTTTCAGAACCATCTTCCACAGTAACATGATTTTCGTCATGTCTATTTAAATTCTCCATATTAACCCTATTGGGAATATTTAATATGGGTTCGGTAAGTCCATTGCTGGACATATACTAGATCGATTCTGTGACTATGTTACAGAATAAAATTCAACAAAAATCTTATTAAATTAATAATAAGAATTAATCGGCTTTACTCCCCCAAAGGTCACGGCACCAAAATGAAATGACCCTCACTGAACGCAGGGGAGGAGAAATAAACACAATAAGACGAATCTGTATTGTAGTTACTCTAATTTATTAAGCGATGGTGATCTGAACATAGTACAATAGTGTAAGGTATATGAAAAGGTGTTGTAGATAAATAGCATGAAGTATAAAGAAGTAGGTAAAGATAAAATGCAGTTGACTAGCTTATATTGCCACCTTGTGGCCACTCTGTGTATTATACAACGTAGAAATAATGTGCGCAAAGCGCGAGGAATATATGCGCAGCATGCGCGCTCTATATAACCTATATTAAATCAATCGTAAGCAGTATAATAAAAGTGGAAATAAAGCATGGCACTACACATATACCTTTGGACTGATTGACACTGATTTGTACGTTTTGCCCGGTGTGACTATGAATGGGTTTTTTGTGGGTTTCCTTTTGACACAAGTCTAAAACAATGTGAAATTATATGTTACCTTCGATGTATTAATAATGGACAGTGTGAAAGTGCACGGCGTGGGCGGTGGGAATATTTTATATACATCTATAACCTCAAATATACTATCATAGTATCTTGATGGGTTGGATTGTAACAAACTTTTAGTACTATCTATAATTCTTATGATATTGTGAAAGCTTATATACTGTTTTTGTATCGAACATATTCAAACTTATTCACCTTGTTAACTCTCTATCTACTTATCAGTAAACGATAAATCAGGCTATTCTGAGAATACTTGTACCTTTACATATAAAAATGTTTATTGTCCTGAATAAAATATTTTCTAAATCTAAAAGAGAGAGATGAGGGGCAGGGGGAGAGAGGAAAGGAGGGGAGGGGGAGAAGAGGGGGAGGGGTAGAGAGGAAAAGAGGGGATGGAGAGGGTGGGGGAGAAAAAGAGATGGAGTGAGTCAAAGAGGAGAGGGCGGGCGAAGGGATGGAAGGAAGAGGAAGAGAGGGGAGAGTGGGGGAAGAGGCAGGGAGGGCGAGTGGAGGGGAGAGTGAGTGAGAGAGGAAGAGGGTGAAAGATTTATATCTAACAGTTCCTACTCATTTGTTATATACCTTCCATAGAGAACCTACCTGTTATCTGATGAACCACCATCAGATAACAACTATCATTACAAGTTTATGATGTGGAATAACGAGTTCTCATAGCAAATGTAGATTCGGTATTATCACTGTTCCATTAATATTAAAAGAAACGCCCGGTAAACTATTTGATAGTGTCCACATACAAATCCCTCAGCACCCTCCACAAGAATAACAACTCATTTTGAATATGGATGGTTTTCATTGTTCCACCATACCACTATAAAGGTAATTTTCATACTGGATATATATTGTCCATTGCTTTTTATGTTATAAATCATTCCTTCAATCCCTCCTGGAATTGAATTGATAAGAAATACTCTCCTTGGCTTACATTGTAGCAGGGTCAGGATACACCACGTAACGTCAAGCTGGACCTTCTCGTTCCTTCAGGCATTTTCTAAGCCAACAGTTGCAGCAGAGATAAATTTCAATGAACGTCTCGGGCGCTGCACCATCAAATATTCAGCCCAACAATCATAGGTTCCCAGTAGATAGGAATTGTGTCGGAGACGCACAGGGCTGCCCATATATACCTTCTATAGGCCAATACAATGATATACACAACTAAACCCTTAATAATATATGGTGGCTCCTAACCGTTTACTCTGTTTGCATTATTTTCCATACAGTATTTTGGGGCAGGAATAAACTTTTAGTATGAATGGACGATTAAAGATAAATGATAGCGCTGCCGATCTATCTATAAAAGAACACTTTTGCACAGCTACCGCATCTATAAGAGGATATCTTCAGGTCAACAATGTCGAAATCACCTAAAAAATGTACATGTTTTTTATATAATGCTTGATGTATGTACAGTTCCGTCCTAATTCGTGTCACTCAGGAATGCATCTTTCAAAACTTGATCGCTTCTGTGTAACCATTTCTCTAGCTAACCTTGACTGATGTGCTGAAATATCTAAAAGGATGGGACGGGAGAGCCACCCATTTTCAGCAAGAGCATTAGGACAAGGTAATGGGGAATAATATATCTTTACATTATGGCATCGTTCCCATTTCCAGAGGCTCATAGTCGGAGGGACCACTCTCAAATGACGTTCCTAGATGGTGTTTAGCTGTGTTAGTCAGGCTATCTCTGCTGCATATGTTTTTATAATTAAATTATTCCCTTTGATACAACAGCTTCTGGCGACACATTATGCATAACTGAGCTTAGCACGACAGAACCACACTTTTATCCAATCTTCTCCTGGCGAGAGGAATCTAAAGTTGTTTTAATCCAGCAACAGATCGTGCTCAAAATGTGGGAGGGCGGAAACGGTAACATCTATGATAATACCCAGCAGTCTGTACAGTCTATAGTCAACATGCACGACAGCATTCAGTCATGATATATAGGCCTACATGTAGATATATTTAAAATGTTAAATTGGGTTAAAATAAATAAGCATGTGTTTATGTTGTGCTATTCCAAAATATCCAAATCCATTTCCTTTATTCATTTGTCTTGGACTAGTGGGTCAATTCCCTTTATCTTCTCAAATCTAGATAGAATAACGTTGTGTCCTTGCTGGGATTAAAGTTATTTGTTTAGCTAGAACACACCTTCCCTTAAAAAGTATGCATCCTTTATCCTAAAGCGAGTTTCAAAGGTAGCCTGGTATTCTATATAACCACAAGTTCATATCCTCTTGTGTTATCCAGCTATTTGGAATCATCTATGTTCCTGCGGGAACGGTGCTGCCCCATTCGGTCTGCTTTGTATGCTACCAGGGTTCACGATTGCTCAAGTAACACTGGCATATTCTGGCGTGAGATTTATAATTATGCCTTTTTAGTTTGATTGGATCGCAAGGCTGCTCGGCGCGGAAGATGAGAAAAACATGTGCCTTTCATATTGAACATTGGATGAAGGTTGTGGGCGTGGGGCAATGGGCTTACATCTCACAGCACTTCTTTTTATTTCTAAAGCCTAATCGCTACGTACAGTTCCAATTAAATGCATAATCCATGTCCCCCTTAACCTAACAGCAGCGTACCATTTATAATGGTGGAAATATATCCAACGGTTCACAAAGGCTAGGGTATAAATATAACATATATATGTAATTTACAGATCTGATGTAAGTGTCTATCACTGTATCTTTCACATGAAATTCATCACTCTCCTGAACGTTTCCTTTAGTGGGGTCTCCACTGGCTGCGGTAAGCTCTGAGGTAAGCTCTGTGGTAAGCTCTGTGGTAAGCCTTGCGACACAAGAATCAGGGAATGTTATCCAGTCCAAGTGAAGTCTAAAGTGGGGTCTCCACTGGGTGGGGACCAAACCAAAGACTTCGCTTGAACTGCACATAAATAATATTCTCTGATTTTTGTATCACAAGGCGTACCGCAGAGCTTACCGCAGAGCCTACCGCAAAGCTTACCACAGAGCCTACCGCAGCCAGTGGAGACCCCACTTAGTCTCTTTTAAAATGCGATGTGATGCTATATCCTAGTATAGCTTCTTCCAACCTAATTTCCCGGGACACCGTCAGCGATCTCATTCTAGGAAGATGTATCCACTGAATTGTGTCACATTCAACGAGCTTGCTTGATATAACCATTATTATTGTCGGGAGGATATCGATCGAGCGATCGACACATTAATTTCTCAAGCTCATCAGATTTAATGAGCACTCTTACCCCATTGCCACAGTAGATGGTCCTACCCATTCTCCCATCATAAGTGTACCTACATACATCTTTCGTTTTGGGGCTCTTGCAGCATGATTTAATAATTGCTGTACTTCACAAGCCTCGCAAGAGAATTGGAGAAGTTACGGTGTAAGGAAAATAGATACACTGTCCCTTTACAGAGTTTGTCTTGACTTGAATAATTTCTAAATACTTTGTCCGTGTGTGCGTAGGGCGGTGCGGGGAGGGGGTAAGGAAATTCAATATCATATCTTATAGCTTGCTTTATGGACACAAGCAATTGAATGAGGATTAAAAAAAGACTGGTCACCACCTGAAAGTTCTGAAAACTAAATGATCAAATCACAACGTAAAGACATTGGAAGTTAATATAGATCTTGACGTGATCTTTACTGTACGTTAAAAAAAGGATAATGTGACTTTATGGGACATACTAGAAATCTTCATCATAAATCACGTGCTGCTATTCAGGGATGTATTATCGAGGGTGGAGACAGAGTATAGGCAATGGTCATTAGCCACACCCAGGAAAGAAATGGTCCCAATGTCTTTTGTTTTAGCATGGAATAAAGGAGGACAGAGACTGAGAAGTCCTGCCGGTGCTGTCCTCTCATTACTCGTCTCCAGTGACCTACCTTTTCACGGCAGCCCCTGTGCCACCCATGTCCGGAGACTTGCTCATTAAAAGGTCACTTGGCTCTTTAACCTGTGTCGTCAATAATAGTCCAGTTTCCTCGAGCATCATTCTTTGTGTCAGGACATGGTGAAAGATGGGACATTACTAAAGCTATCATGCTCTATATGATGCCGAGGACAAATCACTCGCCAATAAAATCTATGAGGTCCACCCTATTCAACGTTCTTCCGTTCGAAGAAAACGCTTTCCTGCAGTATAGTTTACCCACACGGAGTATTTACCAAGTTGGCCGTTAGAGGGTTTGGGGCGCTTTCTTGAGACATGTAACAATGGGGTCTATGGCTTTAGTCTGTCACGGCTGTGATGTGGTTTGATAGCAGCGTAGGCGGCCACTGAAACACATTTCCATAGGCAAATAATCAGAAGAAGAGTGTAATCCTCAGCGGGCATTTACCACTGCTGGGTATCGTATTGGAGGCTAAATGAACCTATTTCTTCCCGTGCCAATTTCGTGAAGGAATGCGCGGCTCCACTCGGAATTAGGCAGGTAATGGCCCCCTGGATGTGTGGTCCCAAGGCAATGAATGAAACCCTCCTGCTACTGGATATACATATTCCAATACCAGTGCAGCAGATGCCAGAACAACTCAACATTCGATCAGTGACATATCTGAAAGAAAGCATGGCGACCATAACCGTTAATTTTTAACAAAGCTTCAGTTCGCAATGTAAGTATACGGTAAAGGTGCTTCGCCCACAAGCTGATGGAACAATAGAACGCATTATCCCCACGGGAAGCTTTTAAGCAGCTATAAAATCTTGTCAGCGTTTTTATCAGGAAAGCATCATCACATATCGTCTAATATTAAACAACTCGTCTGATACAGCCATCTATCTATCTGCCAGGCACCATATCCCATCAGTGTGTTCTCTCCATTGAGCACGACCGTCAACATGGTGATGACCTCCCTTAATGCTATAGGGATATCAAAAGTTGTTTTACGAGCACTTGTTTTATAATTCATTATTTAGAAAAATTACCAGGTGGTACGTTAAAACATACATGATTATTTAGTTTATCGACTTTTGTCGAGTGTCAGATCTTGGAGTAATTACTCCAAGGTCAGATGTAGTTGGTTGAATATAAAGGGTATCTAGGACAGCGAGAACAATATTTTTTAGAGGAATTTTATGGAAATTAGTTTTTCATTATGATACATACAGTATGATATTCTCAAGAATTCAAATACATTTTAAAGAAATATTACTTAAGCACAATTATAATTATTTCTTACCACTTGGTTCGTTAAGAAGACAGGTATATATAATTGATTTAATAATCTGTTCGGTTATGTTACTTTGTACCTCATTTTGGGCAACATTTGGGTTATTGGAAAGCGAATTGTACAGTTTCTGACGCCCTGACCCATATATCCAGTATAATACCCAATTTCTGCACCATGCAGGACATATTATATACGTACACACATGGATTTACCTATCTAGGATTGTAAATTCCAATTAAATATATTACACCGTACCAATCTAGACCCAGCAAACAGGCTGGCAGATCTCGATGGCCAAATGCTATATATATATCACTATTTCATATATATACGCTGCAGTCTTGGCAATCCAACATGTATTTTCTGGTGGCAGTTGGCTCTCACAGTTTGGAGCCTCTTCCCAGTCTGCTTTTGTATTTCCACACCGCGCGCTTTCATATCATATCTCAGTGCCAAGCTTCTCATAGCAATCCCGCAATAACGGCCGGAAATGACGTGGCCCCAAGGCAAAGACACTCACACAGTTGCTTTATAAAACCCAATACAATGGGACAAGTATATTGGATCCCACATCCACAAATACATGCTATAAAACCCTGTCACCTTAAATTTCAAGATTTGAAATCTTCTCACGTGAGTTAATCTTTTTGCACACAACTACTTGCCATGTTCCATTAGGAGAACGAGATTTAGAGCATTACAAAATATACACTCGTGAATTGGCTTTTCATCTTAGATTTGCCTCCTCCATCAATGGTTTATAAATATGCATTTTTTTATCTTGTGATATCAGGCAAGACACAATACCTTTTATTTCTAAAGCCGTGTAGGCTATAGGGGGAAATACCAATTCCACGTCGTGGTTGTTTAAAGTATTGCAATAAAAAGGTAAATATATAATATAAATTATATGAATAAGGCAAAAGTGTTTTATGTTCTCCAGGTTTCCTTAATATAATGGAGCATTTTGAAAACATCATTCCGTTTACTGGTTTCATTAGAATCAAACGGAAGAATAACAGCCCGTCTTTATAGAAACAGCGCAAACACCAGTCAAATGAAGTTACCCACATGTGTTACTGTTACTTTGCCAGGTTGGAGATGGCATATGCAATTATATATTCACTCCACTGCTTGGTAATGAAAGTCGCTAAGCTCTGACTCTGTAATTGAATAAAGAAGGTGACGGACATATACGTGAATAAAATAATATGGTTGTCACCACCTCTGTTTATGCAGAGATTACCTCTGGGTATTTTTGTTTCAGACCTACAGCTTTGATGTCTCTTGTGGAAGTGACACCATAATTCACTAAGCACTAATCACTATTGTACTGAAAAGAATGAAGCCATTGAATCATGTATTAGGTTCTACTACAGTCAATGTAGTGATGTCCAAATCATCGGACAGTTAGAAGGTCACTGCTGGTTTTGTCATTTACAAAAGTGGGGCACAAACAGATACGTTTTTCCAGGTGGTTGGTGAGCTTGAAGTGATCAGGGCGGAGTTTCCTAAGAAAAAATAGCGCGCGCTATAGCACCTAACGACAGTCGTTACCAAATAACATGAAATAAGGAACGACATATTCTAACATAGCGCGCGCTAAGGGCCAAACTTGACGCCAACTAACGTTGCGCCAAATTGATCGTCATCTGACCCATAGTTGCGCTACCGTAACGAACGCGCGTTATTTTTACGTATGAAACGCCCTACAGCTTTAGAACCACTTTGACAAGATTCGCAGGTATTAGCGAGCGTTTGAGGCATAGCTATAAACCTCCTATATTATACTGCTTATAGTCTGCTGAGCAGTTATAAGCACAGGTTTTGCTAGCATTCAGTGAGCATGAGAGGTGACTGCTTTGATTTGGCCATGCACACGTTCCTTACAGTTTTTATTTTAAAAAAAGTATACACCATTGCCGCCCCAAACTTGCTGATACTCTGATACTTAATCTTTGAAAGGCCTGATGGAAACCGCTGGTACCTGATGTGTCTTACAAGTAATTCAAGATAAATTAGAAGGAAATCGTGTTTGCTTAACAAAAGGCTATATATAGGTCATTATTTCAAAATCACAACAAGCTGTTTAAACAGTGCAAACTTCTGTAATAGAGGTAAAATGGCTGTGCCACTACTGAGCGATGTGGTACCTACTGGCTCTCCAGAATGTGAGGATAAAAGCTGCATGGCCCTTTAAATCCAGTGATCACTTTCAGGCACGTGGCAGAGCGATAGACATCGTGTCTGTGTCCATGTTTGGACTATCACTTGTATCCGGCTGCCGAGATTAGGTTGGTATCTATCACTGTCTCCTAAGTAAGCGCAAAGCCTTGTCAGCGCTAGAAATAGCCATCTTTAATGGCAAAGTACCATGTCGATATAGATACCCCACGGAACTCACTCTGTCAGTTTTGCTCCCTTGATTAGATAACTAATCAGCATTTTGGCATCATGTAAAGCAGTGGATGATAGACAAAGACCCGAGCCGAAGATAGCTTTTAAATTTACATAGGAGGCTGAATGTTGTACATTACCTTGTTTCATTCTGGAGAGAACAGCAATTGGAGTTTATAGTTATATTACAGTTTGGGAGGAAAGATGGAAATATATCTGCAATCCGAAATAATGATGTAAAACAATTCATCAGATGTTTTGTATCATTCCTTCTTCTATACAGTGGAAATGAGTATATTTTCTATAGTGGTCAAGTCAGTGTTCTCTCCCATTGTGGCTTATCAAAAACATACTTATATTATATAGAAAGCTTCTAGCCAGACTTGAGTAATAGTCAGACTCTGATAATATAATTACTACTCTCTGTGATATTCATTCAGTAATTTGTCTTTTAATGACGCAGGCATTGATATTTTCAAAAGTAATCTACCATTTATGATCACTGCTCTTTCGCTAATTAGTGAAACGATTGGTTATGCATGCTTTATGTAATGATCGAGATCATAAAGTGGTAAAAGGACGTTGTATTGTGTAACTGTAATGCTTGTGTGAATTGTTTCAATAAAGGGCGTTATATATAATAGGGTCGCCACTGAAATGAATGAACAGATTCAATAAATCAACACCTAGCTACACCTTAGTCGGAGATCATGTTGATAAATTGCCATGTGAAATATGGCAACTTGCACACGTGTCAGTCTAAACTTGCAGAATGCCACATCGATCAGAAAACACTTCTCCATGAAAATTCCCGACGTGTTCTAGCATACATGTCACCAGTCAAAGTGTCCATCCATCATTTGGCACATGGATCGACCAGCAGCAAATAGCCTCCACACACCCCTGTAAGGTCAGATTTCGACATCAGTATAGTTCGCAGGTTACGTACTTTTCTGACAACCGTTAACCTTTCACTGCCAAAGGTCGCTCGTGTAAATGACCATGTTGCCTTCTACTTTCTGCTACGGAGAAGGCACTTTATAATAATATACATTATACACATATAATATGATACATTTGTTTGATATATAATAATATTTTATACCGTACATAAATCCACATAGATTGGGGGACATTGATTGTGTGATCAGGACGAAAGCGTAGTCAACAAAGTAAAGACACAACTAGGAAAGTCATAATCTAGTTGCGTCCCGATTTAAAATCTACCTTTAGGAAAGGTGGCCATCAATTGCCTACCGCAACCAAAATGGCACCGACACCTCTCACATAATTCTGAGCCTACCTATTTATGTATTAAAGTGATAAACGATCACAAGGGAATGGTAACATTGTTCTGGTAACGTTGCATTCCGTCAGACCATGTGACCTTTTTGTTATTACATTTCGGGCCAAGACATTTACATAGAGTTACAAAAGACGCATGTCAACAAAGTCAAGGACTGTTATACATAGGCAATTTTAAAACAAAATTAACAGGACCCTAAAACTAAACCGCTGAACTTTATAGCTCTTGTTTAATATTTTTCGTCTAATTCCACGAACTTGCCTCATGTCTTATGTCATATATCCCAATATTCCTGACATAGTAAGGAAACGGTGACCTGTGACGCCTTGATACACCATGAAATTAGACTTGTACCTTGGACAGCCCAAGCAGGACCTGTTGCCTCTCCACGTCAAGAAGCTTTTTTCAGTTAATTTGTCATGAGTTCAACGAAGCTGGTGTCCGTCCAGATGTCTTAAGTTATAATTACATGCTCGTTTAGAATGGAATGGAACGTGCTGGGCGTATTTTTCTATTTCTATCCTTCAACTTCTATATATAAACATTATGGATAAAGTAGGCCTAATACTTCTCATGATTGTGACAATGACGGTCCACCGAGAATCAAACATCTCATACAATTCGATCGTTACTTGAATATAATTAAAGTCGGATTACCAATGTCTGTGTAGTCTCTTCCCCCATCCCACCCACCCACACGTTCTCACTCACTCTCACTCTATCTATCTCAGACCCTTTGACACATTTCATGCAACTGACAATTTCTATATGGAGTAAGCTATGCTATAAGAATATCAATTAAATGTTACATGCATCTCTACGTATAAGCTATAACGATCAATAACAGTATTTAAGGATTCACAAACTATTAGCTCAATGCAGCATCGGACTAAGACTCAATGATACCAAACACGTCATACAATTATTTACCTTCGTCCGTTGTTGCATTATAAAGTGCCAAACACGGTTTGCTGGTAAGATAAATGCCTTAATGCCAATGATTGATCCTGCAGTGATTATAATAAAGTGACCCTTTTTCCATTTTATATTTAATGCTACTCCATAAACGTATATTAAATCGATCCTAGATCATTATAGTGCGCATCCTTTAACTACACAGTGTATCTTATAGCAACGCTCTAAAGGCCACATAACATATTCCAGCGATAAAAGCACAATTAGCCCTGTTTGCCATCTTTATGATAGTGTTTTATCAATAATTATGCATGCTCACTACAAATAGGCGAGACATTAACTGGCAGTACCTGTCTAGCATTGATATCACCTACACTTTCACGCTCCACAAAGCTATTCTTCCAGCTAAATCTAGACAAAAATCCATGCCATGACGAATTTCCATGTCATGACGAATTTCTAAAATCATCACATACTCTATAAAATATGGACAGCTCGCTTATAGCATTCAATTATACCAAATGTTGTTTTATAATAACCTCCTCATCTTTCTCTCCTGACTTATATTGGCCTTAAACGCTGTGCGCCCAAGCTTGGTCGGGGGCTATATGGGGTTGATGCTCTCTTTCAGATCGTGTTTGCTCCGATGGCAGGTATAAAGAATGACCAATACCCTTCTGGGAGTTGCTATATTAGATTGACAAACCAGTCATCACGGCCAGTGGCGTGAACAAACCCGATTGTGAATCCTTTATCCCCCACCGCCATCGGAGAATCATTGCTGGAGAGCCAACTGCCAATTTCTTACATGCACTACCGCAGTATGTACGTCCTGCATGTGGAGTGGTCGGCTAACAGATATAAAGCCAGACATTCCCTATAGATCTGCATCATCAAAGGCAACGTTCCTTCGCTTAACCTAGATCATTTCTATGGCATTTATTATCTACGTTTGCGATTAAGTTCTATCACGACTGATTTCCTCGTAGAAACAGGATTAGAATAAGCAATCCCTATAGAACCCATCGGTAGAAATCGGAGTAATTCCTTTCCTTTAGGTCGAGGCAAGACACTTCCACTAAAATATTGCCTCGGGGGATTGCCTTGGGCTCTGGTATTAGTGTATGCCCAGTCAATACCGATCCTGGCCACCAGTGGCGAGAATGACGATAATGACAGTTATAGTAGTCCTTCTTGTCTCTGAATGACAGGTGACAGGTTTAAGAGTTGGATATGATTGCTATGAATAGAGCCTACAGATAATGGTTGGGATGATAACAGCTGCCTTGGATATAATATGATCATGGGCAATATTCCATAGTTGCAGCATCTCCGCTGTAGCAGATAAGAGGGGTTATCAGCAGAGATCATTCCATTGTGATAGTATTGGTAGTCACAGCAGGATATGTTGTGCCTCGTTTGGTGGCAATATTTTCTTGCTTCTCTATATTATGCGCACCCACCACCCATGTCTAGGTTTGGGTAAATATTCCTAGCTCAAGGGGGCTGCGAGGGGATTTCTGGGCTATTTAGTCCGGGAAGGCATCTTGTGCATGACTGCATGGTACTGTCTCATATCTATGCAGTGCACATGTGATCCGAACATGCCCGTTAATGGACGCGTTTGGGGTGATAAATTGCCATAACTATTTTGAGATTTTAGATGCTTAGTTTGGGTCCACCCATCTTCAAATTAAGTGCCTTTGTCTCAGGGTGTATGTCCACATTTATGTCGCTATCCCTCTGATAGCTATAGTGATTCCTGTTCCGCCTGATGATGCAATATTCTTTGTTCAAGCAATCGTAGCCTTACTGTTCCTCACGCTTCGGGATTCGCCCAAAGACAATGGGTTTCTTGCCCAATATTGAGGTGATGGACTGCAGCGACACATTGATGCTTTTTCATCAATATGTCATAGTTTAGAAACGGGGAATGACTGTACTAATAATCCGAATGCAACGACGTAATTGTGACTATATGTTACATATTCTCTCATTGTTGCTCACATTCATTGCTGTGTTGTAATGATAAGGGATTTAAGCTATCGACTTAAAGAAACTATATATATGTATAACTTAGATTAGCTAAGCAATATTTATCATAGTACTATGAAATAATTGTAGATTTATCGATTTACCTAAGATATTAGGGTAAAGGTGATAAACCCTTAAAATACTGTTCCATGGTCTTTTATTGCAGTTATTTATAATGTCTTTCTCTGACTTTCACTTTTAGGATAGACAAATAGCTGTAATAGGAAGAACTGCCATGTGCTTATTTTTCCGTTATATTGCACTTTGTCGTAAATAGGAACTAAAAGTATTAATGAATCAATCAATATTAAATGAATAGGACAGTCTACAGAGGTTTTAGGAATATAAATCATCAAGGAAGATCCACCTTCACCTGAAGGTCTCTGTCAATTCTCAGGAAATGGGCCCACAGGCTTTCACAGACTTTCATGTGTGGTAGATTGGTAGGGTTGATAATGTACAAATCAAAGTTATACTCATTGAAATATGCAGCTCAGGTAGGGGTTTCAGGGTAAGTATGATTTTGTGTATCTACAATAAATAATCAATATTATATGGGCATTAAACATGCTAAAAACACTCTTTGTTCAAAGAAAATATTCAAAACTCTATAAAAAATAGTCATAGCAATGTCATACAGTATACTACAAATAATTACATATTATGTCTATAAGTATACACCTGTCTGTTGGATATGTACCCATACAAATATATATTCTCATGAAATACTTTTTATTTCTCCTATAATTCAATTTTTCTTTGGGGGAATTTCGTCCATTGCGTTCGAAAGCCCTTTTAACGAGCTCATCTAGGGATAAAAAGTAATTATATGTCCATCTTATCCCACAACAGTTTCACTTTACATTAAAATGTTACAAAAGCAACTACAAACAACAGTATGTATAGCAGACCTGAATGTGTGAATGAAATTCCAGTTGCATTCCAACACCCCTCATTTGCAATACTGTCTTTTCAAATATATATTAGTCAATGTGAAAGAAAAGGTACAATATATGTCAACTTATATAGCATAAAATATAATCCAATGATGGTCAGAAATCGATAATTGACACGTTTCGTGAGAATCGACAATATTAGGTTTCTCATCTATTTCTTACGCCTTGGCACCATTCTTTAGTGTGATTATTCTGTTGCATGTTAGGGAATTGTGAAGTTTAAATTCTAGCTAATGCTAGCGTTTCTTGTCTGGTTTGCTCTGGTTTGATCAGTTTGCCTGTACTTATTCAAATTGCTAATTAACCACATGGTTGTGACATTCAAAATATCTTGCCTATTATCGTTTACGTCTTTAGACTTTAACTTTAGAAATGTTACTGATATGATCAAAGCTACCTTTGAAGCAAATGTGACGTTCTAAAAGGGATAAAACTCAAACCGTTTGTCCGACAAAACTGTGAACTAACCAAATTGTCACACATCGTACCCTCAAGGCGAGAATCATGACAGAAATTCATTGAACAATTTAACATATTTTATACTTATGATACAATGCTATTATGTCAGAAAAAGTATTTACTGTGTATCTATCTTCATGTGTCCGAGCCGTGAACAGGGTAATTCTAAGCCACTGCGATCATAGTCTTTCTGCGATTTCAATCGTAAACGTTCGATAGCAATATTATTATTGCACCCCACTTATCTTACAGTGCTTTTCATTGTACCATGTTGTCTCAAGTGGATATCACGAAGTGCATTTATTTTAATAATCTTTTTAAATTTGGAGTAATATTCTTTCCACATGGTGATATCTTGAAGAAATACAATTACATGTATTACACTTCCCATTCTCATTGATTTCTGGTATTCGATTAACATGCTCTGGTTGGCAAGTAAGACTTTTTTTTATCTTCACAGGCTGACGTCATTTTAGGATAGACTTTTCAGAATATAATAGAGGAATGGCATGCCTTTCCACCATATGTCACACGATATCAGACGTATCAAACGTCGTTTTGGCATTAATATTCCCATTCGTCAGCCATTGCTCTCTCTTATTTCCTGTTTATTTGTTTTTCTCAAAGAGATTGATTGTAGCGCCGCTCCTGTCGCCACAGGATTTGCATTATAGTTTGGAGATAAAACGAAAGGTTTGGATACAAAGTCACTGAACAAGAGATACACTGCAGCAGATGAAAGAGACATCGCTGGAGGGAAACACCCATGTTAAAATAATGTCCCTATCATATATGTATATCTCACATATGTATCGCATTCTGTGTCATGTATCTCGCACCTGTACTAGTTTATCTTTACCATCCTTTTAAATGGCAGTCAAAGTCCTATTTTCACGGAATTATCCCTCATCACGGCACCAGTACGTTGAATATAATGCAGTTCGATGAATCTATGGTTCATTAAGGTTGCTAGGACGCAGTAACGAACCATGTTTGTCTGGCATATCGATTTTTGATTTCGATTCACTTTACCCCATTTTCATACATTCCTCATGATTCACTTTTCATTGTTTTTAAACTCTTTCATCTTCCCCGTTTAAAGGTAAATGCCAGTGTTTAATAAAAAATGAATGAATCATGGATTTTTTTTTAAACTTTAGATTTAGAAAGAACATGGTTGTGGGAACCCAAAAATTCTCGAAAAAAAACCCATATGTCATTGAACTAGTTTTTGTTTCAGGGACCACTGAAATTTACTAGTGTTCACTATAAAAGTCTATGGGGAAAACGGGATTTTCTACATTTTACCCAATAACAGACGATTGAATCATACAATTTTCATTAAAATCTGCATATACATAGCTGACATGTTATTCTACCCTCCAAATTAAAAAAGATATGGGGTCATTAAACTAAAAATAAAGTTATTCAGCTGAATTTGTAACACAATGAGTTTCCCCTATTGAAATCAATAGTGAATGGAAGTAAACTTCACTCATCCCTTAAACACAAAATAATATGATAACATACTGTTTTCTTGGCTTTTTGTATTCCCCCAACCATGTTCCTTCTCAAGACGAAGTTTGAAAAAAATATTGTGAATTCTATTGTTTCATGTATTAGTTCCTTGAATTCCCACCTGCTGCAGTGCTGACGACGCTGGTATTTACCTTTAATCACTCCTCTTGTAAACTATCAGCTTTTGTAATTCATGGCAATTTCTTCTGTTTCCTTTGGGAATTAATGGTCACAAATACTTTGATGGGAGCAGCCTTTGTGCTTTCACTCGTTATGAATTGGATAGCCACTGTCAGCTGGGTACATTTAATATAATTATGGACTAGTTTAAAGACTAATGTTCTCGGGAACAAGAGGCTTCAGACGTATAGAATGCATTACACTGCTTTTAGATATTATGAGATGATATTATATTATGAGATATTATATGTTATTAAGGGAGACTATGAACGTGTCTTCTGTGCTATGCCATCAACGCAAAATAAAGATTTATGTGTATTTGTTACGACTGGTGGAACATAGAAGTAAAGAAGTAATTGGAGTTGTAAATAGATGTTTATTCCTGGTACAGTTATGTATAAATGATGATATATACCTAGATCTAGCATGGCAGGTAACTCGTTAGGTATACCTGTGTAGGTCTTCCTTATATGCAGGGTAATTACCTGAATCTTGATTGACGAGTATGGGCTGACCAATGGGAGGCTCGCTTTTGGTCAGTCTTAAAGGGGAACACTGGAAGCGTTCTCAGACATTGAAAAAAACTATAATATGATGTTCAGTGGGTTGCAATATGTAATTCAATCATTCATAGATCATTGGAGGGTCATTTCTAGTACTTAAACTTGCTATTATCCGGAATACAGGGAGCTACCATGTTCCCAGAGTTCAATGCCGGAGTGACGTCAGACTAGCAGGGCAAACAGCTGTCACTCTGAAGGTAGTTTTATTGTATTGTATATATATATCACTTGCTATATATGGCTATATGTCTGAATTGTGATAGCTAGGTGGAGCCACCACCCCAGCTCGGATGGACCCGCTGTCGACACTGGTTTCCACTCACTCACTTGACCACTGCCGGTCACTTCACACCTACTTGTTGTTCCATTTTTGTAGGAAAATTTCTGTGAGTTATGCAGACTTGTGGAGCTTGCGGGTATGAACATACCCTACCCTTAGTTATTATTACATGAAATTATTATGTGAAAGTAATAGTATGCTTGAAAGCTGGCCCAATTTAAAAAAGGCTTCAAAATGACATTTTCACCCCAGATACCTTCACAAACCATATACGACGTCTACACATTCTATTTATAGCCTGGGAAAGCCCCTGTGAGATACTATGTCATTTGCCACTAGACTCCCCGCGACTACCGCTTCTGTAAGAAGCTTGCCAACGGCAGAATCAAAAGGAAAACAGCAGTCGTACCGGTTATCACGGTCAAACGCCTATATACCTAGAACAACATTTATAGCTGTCTCTGCCAAACAAATACATGCTTATTCAGCTTAGTATCCACGCTCACTCCTACCGTATATTAGTAAGCAACAATATTAGCTAGTGATTACTGCAGCAATATTGTCTATATACAACGATAGGGTCAGGTATAGCTCGAAAGATCCCCTCGGCAAGATTCGAATCGACGGCCATTGCCGCGAAATATATCAACAAGCGCCGAAAATGGTGTCTCCCAATACCGCCGCAAGCGCAACTGTATCAAGCGCTGTTTAGCCATTGAGGCTAAACAGCGCTAAGGGTGGGGGTGCGGGAGCCGGGGGGTGGGGTGGTGGGCAGCATTGAAAATGAGAAAAAGATTACATATTGATATAATACAAGTACATAGCCTAAGACACAACACCCATTGAAGCGGATACTTTCTAGACGAATGGTGGTAAAACGCTTATTTTAATAAGCGAATGCTATTCACCTAAACATTGCGAACGCCACGCCATAACTGTACAACGATTATTAGAGAGGGGGCCCCGGGAGTGCAAAGGCTTTCTCGCACTTATTTTCCTACAAACTTAGGCATCCAGTACAATGAATGGCCAGCAAAATAACAAAGCTATACTTAAGTAAAGTCAGATTAACCGAAACGCACACCAGTAAATGACAACCTTCGTTCAACTTTCGTTAACGTTAGCGTGAATGGGGATTCCATATCGGCCGATCGACCGATCACACAGCGTGGTGACTACGTAATGCTCCATCATTAAGAGAGAGAACACAACACGAAAATTATATATGAATATGTTTTAATTCTCTTTGGAGCAATGTCAAATTTCACACACACAAATGTCTTGCTGATGGAGATTTGAGTCTATGGTAATAGCTGTGGGTAAGTTGACTTGGAACTGGAAAGTTCATGATGTGTACTGCACAGAGTTCTTGTATTATAGAGATATATGTAAAGTAGAAGAGAACACATGCTGGTTCTTGAAGATTAGTGAGAGAATGCAGATATACATTCTGTAATATTAGAGATAATATATATAAAGAGCCCTATAGGCTTTAGAATTAATTGAATTAATTAATATTGTGTGAAAGGGAGGTGGGTGGGGATAAAAAATTGTCCGCCACCGAAGAAATGTCACCTATGAGTGCCCGGATGTGATGACGTCAGTCCTAGGGCAAGGAGTGAATACTCCTGTGAGTTTTGATTGGTGGTTGGCCCCTCCCTCAATGACCCGGAATTGCAACCTTTTGCAATTCACGGACCATTAAGAGAGAGAACACAACACGAAAATTATATATGAATATGTTTTAATTCTCTTTGGAGCAATGTCAAATTTCACACACACAAATGTCTTGCTGATGGAGATTTGAGTCTATGGTAATAGCTGTGGGTAAGTTGACTTGGAACTGGAAAGTTCATGATGTGTACTGCACAGAGTTCTTGTATTATAGAGATATATGTAAAGTAGAAGAGAACACATGCTGGTTCTTGAAGATTAGTGAGAGAATGCAGATATACATTCTGTAATATTAGAGATAATATATATAAAGATGCCAAAGCGCAGCTAAGAGTTTAGATCTCTTAGAGCAGAATGGACAGTTGAGCACTGTAGCTGAGCGGAGTTTAGATATACCTCCACAGCGTCGGAAGCCCATGTTCCATGGGCCTTGATGTCAGCCATGGAGGCATTCCCTGTGTAGTAGGCGTATACCGCGCCACCGCGCCTCAGGCTATGGAGCGAGAATGATGTTGCGTCGCGCCCAAGAGCCTTAAGGGCGGCAGCCCACTGAGAGGCGATATAAGAAGATGTCATAGGAGCTCCAGACTCGAACTTGAGAAGGGGGTCGAGAGGGCGACCCGGATGAAGGAGGAAGAGGCGTTTCACCGCTGCTCTGGGGCAGAGGCGACTAGCAGGTAGAGCTGGTAGATAGGTAGAAACAGGGAGGCGTCCCTTCTGAAGAGTTTTGGTCCACTTTATGGAGATGACAATTCCTGACTTTGTTATCCTTATGTCTGAAGGAGTCATGTTTCTCGTCGGGTCGAACTGACCTGAGGTCCTCGGGGCGAGATTGCTTTGACGAAGGAATGCGAGAAACATAAGCAGGTATGCCACAGTGAGTTGTGGAGCATAAGGATGTAGAGAAGTGTAATTGATGACTTGACGTAACAGGTCAGGGGAGACGGGCAGTTTTTGGACTGGGACATGGCGAAGAGAAAGGTCGAGTGCTCGGAGAGCGTTCTTGACAACTTGGGACTCAAAAATGGACACATCAATGCCGGAGAGGCGGAGGAAGGTCCTTACGGAGGAAAGGGAGTTCTTAATAGAACTTGGCACAGAGGAATGTTTTGCAAGGTACTCAAGGTACCAACAGAGGTGACCTGGTTGTAGAGAAGTATAGTCGAGGCTTAGCTCGTTGCAGAAAGCTAAGAACACGGTAGCAGCAGAGTTCCTGTTGCGCACAGTCCCAGGGCGGAAGGCCAAGCGCTGGCGAGACTGGGCTAGGGCTTCAAACTGGCGCTGTCGGTTACCTAGGAGAAAGCCAAAACAGAGAAATGACTTTCGGATACATGTAGTTGCTTAAGGGATTTTTCTTTGATAATGGAAGCTGCCTTCAACTTGGCAGTGTCTGACATAAAGGCCCTTGAGAGGGCGTCAGGTAAATCCATGAACACGCCCGGAATGTGGACGAATTGGAATTCAACAGAAGAGGAGGCTGAGAGGAACCAAAAGGCTCGAGCGCAGGCTGCGAGGGAGGGGTCCCGGGCCCTGCCTCCAGAGAGGGCCTGGACGGCTGCTAGGTTGTCACAGCAGACTCTAATAATGTAACCAGCGTCTGAGGCAGATGTAAGAAGACGAGCTCCTGCAAGGCAATTGTAAGCCTCTAGATGGTTTATTGACTCAGAAGCATGCTCCTTGGAGAACTTATGGGCGTACCAGTTACGACCATCTGTGCCTCCGGATCCGTCGAGGCATGCATCTACCCATATAGTCTTCGAGACCTGGAACGAGGGCATAATGGCCTTACCATTAAACCTGGGGAGAAACTTCAAGAACCATCGAAGGTCGGCCTTCATTGAGGAAGAGACTCTGACATCACCTCCTGCCGCGCCCCTCAACGCTGATAGCAGTCGATTCATGAAGAGCCGCGCAGGAGGGACCGCCTTAGATAGATGGTTTATCCTTCCTAACACTTGCTGCAGTTGCTTAGTTGATATGATAGTTGTCGCAGACACTTTGGCCAAGCACGACTGGGTGTCGTGAAGTTTAGCAAGAGGAGTTGTAAGGGAGTTGTTAGGAACGTCAAAGTCTATGCCAAGCCATGTAACACACTGTGACTGGGGTTGAAGCTTATCCTGTGCAAGTTGTAGGCCAAGCTCCTCTATTAGGGAGCAGACAATGCCAAGCTGACTCTCGACTGATGCAGTGTCTTGGCCTATAAGAAGTAAGTCATCCAGATACATGAGAGCTTCAACGCCTGACTGTTTCAGAGCACGAACTATGAATAATGCGATGGACTGCATTACATATGAAGACATTCGAGCCCCGAAGGGCAAGGCCCGATCAAAGTAGAAGAGTCCAGTATGACGGATACCCAACAGGGGCCAATCAAGGGGGCATACACTGAACTGCCGGTAGGCCCTCTTGAGGTCGATGACGGCTAATGCACAAGACTTGGAGAAGGTGTTGATAACACGAACAGCATCTGAGACAGTTGGAAGTTGATGACGGACAGGGAGGTCGTCGTATGAGTTTTTAGGGATGAATTTGTTCACCCCGCCATCGGGGAAGGATAAGTCTACAATAATACGACGTTTTCTGGGGTCCTGCTTTGGCCTGGTCATGAGAGGGCTTACATGCATCCAAGGGACAAAAGGGGGGGTTTCATAGGGGCCGCTTAGGGCTTGAAAAGCGACCTCAGTGTGAATATATTCCAGGACGTGGGATGGGAAGGCTAAGGCAGAATGGTGGTTGGGGGGGAGGGATTGAGATAGGAGGGGGCCACCTCTATATTGTAGAGGAAATCCGAACTGTAAACCATCGAGTATCATGACATCAAGGTGAGATCCGGTGGAATATTTTTTCCAAGCACTGATATTGAGATTCGAGTTCAAAGGTATTCTGGCTGACTTTGCATTTGAGATTCCGGTTAGAGCCACAGCGGCATAAATGTCTGCTAGAGAAGAGTGCATTATACGCGCTGGGAAGGGCCAACCCTTTCTGGTGTTGTCAATCAGAAATTCTGGCGAAGGGCCAGAGTCAATGAAGTCGCATTCTACACTATGCTCGTTGATATCAGAATTGACTAACGTATGTTGAGAGTCAGTGGATAATGCACACACAGAGGGAGTTTCACTGGCATGTTGGAGGGAGGAACACTCATCATGCACTGGCCGCGGAGTCATGGACTCCGTAACACAAGGCCAAGTGTCAGATTTTTGTAGAACTGGTGAGTGATAGATGTGGTTATCCTCATGTTCATGTGCTGATTGATAATGAAAGTCAACAGGAAAGCCTGAATAGACTGTATGATCAAGCCGCGGAGCTAACTCCGTAACACAAGGCATGTCATAAGAGCCCGAACGAGTGGGCGATAAATGGGGAACGTGAAGTTTAAAGTGAGAACTAGAAGATAACAAGTCATCACCGGCGGGGGTAACACATGTGTCCTGAGAAGGACAAACTACAGAATCCTTGGTGATAATAGCTGGCTGCCTGGCAGCAAATCGGGGAACAGGGAGAGCTGCGTTTCGTAACACTACAGTTTCAATGGGAGCATGGGCGCCGCCATGTTTGTTTACATTTTCACTAACACTTTTCGCACTGATAGAGACGTCTGGGGAGATGTGGGAAGGTAGGCGGGTAAGAACAGAATCTGTGTTGTCTGCAGACACACTCGAAGATTGAATATAATTGACTGTACTCACGTTTTTGTTCACGCCATCCTGACACCCAGACGCGCCTAAGAGTTTTTTGAAGAAGTTGAGGATGTATTTGATGTAGAAGAGGGCTTCTGGCCCTTCCGCCAATCCTTATTGCGGTCTGGCATGTTCTTTTTATTGTTGCACAACTTTGCAGCGTGGGGGAACTCCCTGCCTTTTGTCAGAAAAAAGCAGAAGCCACACACGTGGAGGAGCTTGACGTTGCCATTAGTATGGGTCTCGGAGGACTCGCATGAGTCATTATTAAATGATGGACAGGGTGTAGATAGATTGGCTACTGATGACGATGCAATTCCCATTGTAGAAGAGGAAGATTTTGACGACACAAACGGTTGCATCCAACTTAATCTCGCCCTTTCTGAGCGAAAAAGGGAGTCATTCGCCCATGAAGCCAGGCCATCGTTAATCAGAGCTAGACATGCTTGTGACCAAGCTCTCACGCCTTCCCACGGGCGGGTAGAAGCATCCTCTGCTAGTTGCTCGAGGTGGCAAGCCATGTAATACGGGGTTGAGGAAACATCAGTTGCATTAACTAACATTCTGGCAAAGCCACACACGTACTCCGGGAGAAGAAGTTCCCTCTTGTCCTTACGGACAGCCTTATACATTGTAGGAGGGAGTGAGGTCTCGGCCGTTGTGAATGATGATATGAACTTTAACATACCTCTGGGATTTGACAATGACGGGTACTGGCGATCAATAGAGTCGAATGCAAACTCAGAGTCTCGGTAGGCTGAAGACAACTCTCGAGGAGGAGGAAGATCCTGATCATCATTGGAGAAGATTGGCTGGACCACAGGCAATCTGCGACCATTCCTACGCTTTGCCATGTCAAGTTGACGAGGAGCTAGCGAGGCCGATGCAGTCGAGAGTGTTGCCGGGTGTATCGGGGCACTGAAGCCGGCTGACGCCCTCCTATGTTGACGGTTAGGCGCTTCAAGATGAGCCTGGAGCGGAGACAATTCCGAGATTTGGTCCAACTCTGGCTCTGGGTGATGCTCCGGGAGGTTTGACACTGGGGCCTGACCCGCTGAAAAGTCCGAGAACATCTGTCTCATATCATTGTAGAGCTCACGAACTTCTGCTCTTGTAGCCGGCTGCAATGAAGGACTCAAACGACCATCCCATGCAGGTTGGGCGGAAGCATGCGGTTGCTGAGCATGCGCAGGAGGTGACTCTTCGGCGATGGAAGCCTGTGGCCGTTGTGGCGTGACTTGCCACGAGGCTTTGGCGCGCTTTTTGGCTGAAGCGTGGCCATTTTCCGGACTGTGCAGAAAGCGTCTTGGGGCTTGCACGTTGTGGCGGACCGGCCTGTGACGGATGAGTGGAGTAGCGATTCTTCGTCTGTTCCCAGCCATTCTATACTGAATAAGCTACCAGCTCATGGAATCCAAGAAGCTCTCGATGGTAAGATAGAGCTGAGCTGGACGAATAAAACCCGAGGATAAAAAATTGTCCGCCACCGAAGAAATGTCACCTATGAGTGCCCGGATGTGATGACGTCAGTCCTAGGGCAAGGAGTGAATACTCCTGTGAGTTTTGATTGGTGGTTGGCCCCTCCCTCAATGACCCGGAATTGCAACCTTTTGCAATTCACGGACCCAGCTTTACATAGTTTCCAGACTGCTCCACCCGGCTCCACTACAGCCTTCCTGTGAGACACTTCCGGTCGTAATGGCTTCCAAAACAAACGTAGAGTCCAACACAAACGTACAGAATCTAGGATTATCACATTAAAAAAAGGTAACAAAATATATAATTTAATTGTCTGCGCTGTCGTATGGCTCTGCCATAGATCGGCGGCAGACATGACCAGGCAAAACACTTGACAACCCTTCTTTCTGAGCAGCAACACAACGTTTCGTCACGGCGGCTCTGCCGGGTGGTGATGGCGGGGAGGACGGTGGGCACATATTCACAGACATATTCACGGGACAGCTGGGTGGAGGGGAGTTCGTCGGCAACTGTTTTTCTTTATTCATAGAACCTAACACTAACCATAGCAAACTCTATATAAATCGTAATATCTCGCGGTTATACTCTGGACGCAGAGGAGTGGGAGAGTGAAGAAGAGGGGTGGTAGAGGTGGGGGTATTGGAAAGGGGGAGGGGAGGGAGAGGTTGTAGGAGGGGAGAGTGAAGAAAAGGGAGAGGGTGGGAAAATAGGAGAGGAGTAGGGAGAGGGAAAGAAGAAGGAGAGGGAAAAGAGGGGAGGGAGAGGATGTAGGGGAAGGGAGAGAGCGGAGGGAGAGAAAGGGAGGAGAAGGAGCATGAGGAAGAGGGGAGGGAGAGGGGGGAATCAGACGTTGGGAGAGAAAAACAGGTATGAGAGACAGAGAATCGGAGATGGGGTTGGGAGAGAAAAACACGTATGAGAGACATAGAAGAGGTGGAGGGAAAAGAGGGAGAGGCGGAAATGTGTAGAAAGAGTGGGACCGTCCGGAGGACGGGTACTTTGCTAGTGTGTTTATAAATGGCTTTCCATACATACCATACTGCACACTGACTGTTTACTGTTGCACTAATTAGACTGTGGCCACACGCTGACAGTAGTTAACCTGCCCATTTCAGTGTCGTGTATGTACCAATATGAAAGCGCTCAATGTAGGCTTTGGGGAGAGCGGGAAAGAATTTACTTGATTGAATTTGGCAATATCATTGTCCAAAACTGAGTATTATAATGTGGGTTCCCACTTATTAACCATAATTGAGCTGTATGACCGGCAATTGTTCCAGCCCAGTGTTTTACCTTAATTAAGGTAGGCCTCACGCAGGTACGAGGTAGGGTAATGATATAAATTTAAGCATATATATCCTTGAAGAAATTAAAATTTAGTTGCATTGGTATATTAAAAATATGTCACCAGGAGGTTTACAGTAACATGCTTTTTTTAAGTTCTTGACGGCTGTTTTCAGCATTCCTAATATTAGTAGCAACCTACTTTCCCATTTGTCATTTTGTGAGCGACTGTTTACTTTCTCAGTCATCAAGTCATAATCTATCTGGCAAAGAAGGCCTAATTTTCTATTGGACCGGCCATAACCAGATTAGACTGATGTCATGCCGGCAACCATCTTTGTAATGCAGAGATTCAATCGCAATTAAGAGTAAAAAGCGCCCGATCCCACCAAATTATCTGATTGATTTATTACCTCCGACTGCAAGGTTCCACTGGGGCATCGGCCTTAATCTAGGAATTGTCGAACACAATTGAAGATGATTAATTTTCAAATGCATTCAAATGACGTTTCTCCATGCGAACTAAACTAAAACGAAAAGGAGAAGCATCGTGGTAATAATATGTTTACCTTACATTGTTTATTTAAACATTTCCATCGCTTTGTCTTGATCATATCATAGAAAACTTGTATAACTCTCGTATTTAATAACAATTGATCACCATGTGATTTCGGCTCGGTCTATTGCTACAGATAATTCTGTAGCGAATTTGACGCAAACATTGAAGCAGCCTGCTTTCTCACCCAGTGGCTAAATTCTGTCCGCATTAAAACATCAATCTGAGACACCATTGTTTAATCTTCGTGTCGTTTTCTCGGTGACACTTCATTTCAACATTGACTTGCTTGCGTTATCGCTCAGGTTATGGCAACGCCATATTTTCTGTTTTCGCCTTGCTCTCACACACACCAATCCTTCATATATATATTACATTCACCATGCCTGGCTCTCAACATGTCCCTTTCAGTTGTAGTCGCACTCTTCAACATGTGCAGTACGCTCACAAGAGGAAAGGTTGCTTGGCAACTGACAGGACAGAAGGAAATTAGGTCTAGAGATCTCTAAAAGTCTGGCAGATGAGGCGATGTAATTCTCCCAACAGCATCAATAGAAAGAATTAGCCAACACCTAGGAATGTCTGAGCAACAATACATTTGGCTTAGTTAAGTTGGTATTACGAAGCACCATAACATGTGATTATGGAACCTATACAGTCCAGAAATAAACTAGTAGGCCTACTGCATGTTTTGTGACCCTCATAGTTGCCATAACTGATTATTGATTGTAATATCCAATGAATCATATTTTAAGCACTAATAGTCTGTTGAATTTCTTATATGACATAGCTACCAACTAGGGAATTGCGTCCATGGTAGTGTAACTATTAACCACATGGTTTTGTAGACTGGTAAATGACCATAGCCATGTCTTTAAGTCAGTTAGGCTTTTTAATTACCTCTGGGAGTTGGGAGTTTTAAACGTGCGTGATAGGCAAAGCCTTGACATGGATTCGAAGATGAAATATTGCCTTATGAAATGTTTATTTAACCGAAGTCGCTTCGCTGTGTTGTAAAACTGGTGGTCTGAGCATGAGAGATCGAACAAGACGCTGAGACGAACGATAATTCCTGGGAATTCCATCTGAATGTAAAATATAAAATATAAAAAAGGGTCTAGCAAGAAATAAGCATATTTGCTCCGAGTGTTGACTCTCCTTTCATTAAACGACGAGGCCGTTTTGCTTTGGGGAAGCATTTTAGTCTATAAATCGAGCACAGAGACAGCGTCACGTTGCCTAGCAACGAGGGTGGATTATAGAGCTGGCGTTGTAGGAGGATATGCCACGAAGAGACAATCTAGGCGGCTTCGCGGCCGCTATACTTTTAAGATCTCTCCCCACAATCTGCGTAGCAACCTGCTACGTTGCCTTAAGGAACTGGAGAATAGAGAAAGGTGGTCTATAGTTGTAAGGGCGGGGGAAGCATATGGATACCAGGTTGATAGTATAACTGCCAGTGGATATATAGAGCTATAGTATGATTTATTATCTGCGCATTCCATTTGAGAGGTGCGATACATGGGGTGCAATAAAAATATTTGTATTATGTGTACAATAAAAATTCGAATTGGGATTTCTTTTAGCTTTTAAATACTTTATGACTATTTAAAACCCAAAACAAAGTTTTTTTATATCAATATTTGTCTATGCTAGGAGCATATAACAAATAATGAATGGAACTACGCAATCTCGTCCAATAAATATTCAATTACTAGCACCTCGTTCCATTCTCTCTCTATATATTGCATATGAATATCATATAATATATAAATATACATATAATTATAGTATGTATACATTATTTTATCATTATTTGACCAAGTGCGTATGGTATATCCATATAATATACGGGAAGAGCAATTTCTACAAAAAGAGGTAGAACAGAGGGGTTTCTTTGTCTCACATGTTCTCGGAATTTGTTGTTTTACAAACCGTTTTATTCATCTGTAGAGTTCTGTCCGCCCTCTCTGGAGGACGTCGTATGTGGTTTGTGAAGGTATCAGGGGAAGGGAGAGAAAGCGAGGAGGGGGAGCATGAGGAAGAGGGGAGGGAGAGGGGGTACCGGAGAGGGGGTTGGGAGAAAAAACAGGTATGAGAGACAGAAGAGGCGGAGGGAAAAGAGGGAGAGGGGGAAGTGTGGGGAGAGAGGGTCGGGGACCCTCCGGATGCCAACGTAAGTTAGAAATGATGTGGCGCCTCGTTGTGGTAGTGGATATGATACGTCACCTACAATCTTACAGTCACGGTGGTACCCATGCAACTCGTCTGCTATATAAACTGCAAAAATGTCCATTGGATACGATTTAAATTCCCCGCTTACGAAATGTATACGATGTCATGATATCACTTGGTAAATTTCATTGTGGTTTAAAATAAAAAAGTATTTCCAACTAACTAGATTGTAAAGCAGATTGCAGATTAGACCTGTTAGATTGCTTCTTACTTCCAGGGGAAACCAAATAATGCCCCGTTATAATTACCCCGTTAGAGTAATTCCAAGCACTGAGCATTTTAGTTCCGACCGGAGACGTATTGATAAACTAAGAGAAGTGAATGTTATATTTTTGGATGACCTCCATTTATGGACAGAGTAGGTTATTTTGAATCACCTGTATATAGGTATACCTATCATTAGCTATCATTATTATTCTTGGTTGGCTTTGTAATTAATTGTGTATCACCAACCATTCGAACGACTATACATATATCACCATGTTGTATTAATTCATTTCCTTTTGGTCTTGCAGTGTTCGTACAGTTTATGCCTGAAAAAGCCAAAAGATAACGAGGAAGCGGTGGATAAGTACGCCCAACAGTGGAAGGATCGGAAAGCCCAGGGAAACAAGCCATTCCAATGTTATGTGCACACAGGCGATCAAGAGGATGTGATCGTGGCCAAAATGCACAAAATGGAAGATGTCGTTCACAGCATGCTCTGGCCCTCCTGTGTCATTGTGATCTGTGGAATTATATTCCTTAAGCTGGAGATGAAGAGAAGGGGAATAGTCCCATGCCCGTGTCTCTGTCCAAACAAAAAGGACAACGAATTGAATAACAAGGACCCAGAAAGTCGATGCGCTGATGGCGCCAGAGGTTCCATGCTAAAATGCCAATCCAACATGTCCGACAGTTGCAGAGTGGAGTGCAAACTTTTGAGATGTTCAGAGGACAGTCCCTCAATGATGAGCAGATCTTTGTCTGCTCTAGATCGTTTAGATCAGAAGGATAATGTTGTGAAGAAGTCCGCTTTAGGATTTTTTAATGGTCGAATGGGACCCAGCCTTAGTGCTGAGGGATTGCGATATAAAGTAAACAGTTGTGATCTTGGAAAGATTAATATTTCCCCAGAACACCATGGGATTCCAGGACGACCAGACCCTTTAACGATAGACAAGAAGAACGGATCGTTACAAGGGTCCCAAGGTAGCCGAGTTATGGGTTTGGAAACCCCAGTGTAGAAACAAGAACTCCTAAAACTGTGCGATTTGTTTTAATGTCATTACTTGTACATATTTACTCTTATAATTGAAGATTCTGAAGTACTGTTTTTATGAACAAAAGACAAATATCTATGATAATAATAATCATCAGTGTGGTGAATATTCTGTCATTACCAAATTTACCGCTCGTATGTTCTCTTTTTGTCTCTCAGTCTTGGGTGAAATGAATTAATACATGCATGCAGCATGCATGGGCCATTATTAATACTCATTATTGTCGAATTCCTTACCAAATTTCTCTTCGTGCCCCTGTTTTGTTCTTCTCGTGGCTGTCATATTTAGCCTACTGCAAGGCCATGAAGATAAGTAATCATTACACATTCTGTGTATGGCGGCTCATTTTATGGATCTATGTTATGCTGGCGCCATGCATTATGATATCTGGTATCAACCTAGCAGATTTTGTACAAAGGAGCACTCACTGTAGGCTAAATGTCTCAGTTAATATTCTATCATCGGCCGAACATTCACATATTTGAGACTATCCTTTTCATGAGACTGCCATGAAGTATAACTTTTTCATTGAATTTAGGTTCAGTTCCTGAGGAAATAGAAAATCTTGTCGATGCACATAATAAATACTAGGGTCTATGAGATGACGACAATTTTAATCCGACATGTTCACTGATGGTATCATCGTGTGGCTGTCCCTGCGCATCGATGACATCTTTTTTATTTCTTGATTAACCTCAGTTGCTGTTAATGGTTTTCATTCTTCTTCAATGACACTGCTTACATTATATTCATCAAAGATCAACAGTCGACTTAGCAATATTTTTTAAGCTAGTTTCCTGGGTTGAATTTGTATCGCGGTATATCATTTTTGTCAAACAATTTATGGAGTAATTGTCAACTGAGAAATACCTTAACATCGAAGTAATCAGCTTTAGAGCCAGCCTGTGCTGTGCGTGTTCGGAGGTAAAATCAATTTCTATTAGAACACCCATAAACGAGTGTATAATTCTATACTCGATGCACCCGTGAAAAAATTCATCTTAAATCAAAAGGAAAAGGATTATAAAACGTCATAATTATGAGATTTACTTTGATGACAAGAAATATTTGTATTGGAAAAGCAAACTTTAAATATCAAATATCAATGCTTTGAGGAAGATCCACAAACGCCATCAACATATGAAAGGCTTGAGTCTCTGTTTGATTCTTTATGGTGTGTTTTAACTAACTGCTCAGGTATTTCTCATTCTATATCTTATAGTCTTCTATGTGCGTGGTTAATCGTCGATTCGTGTCATCCAAGTGTACTAGATTAAGACGTTATGTGACATATTTTCTTACGGCCCCTCCTCCTCACTCTCAATAGGTCCTTATCGACCGACAGTGGTGGTGATTTTGCAAAATGAATAGTTACTGAATGTCAAAACAATGTTTTCATTATCATTAAGAAGAATCCACGTTCTAATGCTTTGTATCCCTATAGGTTTAATGTGTATTCTACATCCATCATGAAGCCGAACTGTCTCAAAATGAATATTGTTTGCATGCAAGCGTTTGGTCAAGGAATCATCGTTACAAAGATAGTAAGTGTGTGAAAGATTCTTTTCTATGATTTGCTATTTAAGAAAACGTACTGCTAGTCAATACCAGTTACCCTATATATATAATTACACCTTATACCACAGATAACCATTGATTTTGTGCATGATATATTATCGTGAACCATGAGAAAAGTGGGGTTTAGAGGAAGATTCATTGCGTTTCTAGTTCGTTGTCAAAATATACTTATTCCACCCTGTTTACATCGCATTCGTGCACTTACTGCATTGTCGATCTTTATTGTGCTTACCAAATACCATGCGTACCATACCCTTCAACGCAGATATATAGATCTAACAGTGTGTGTTGGAAATAGTGATATATGTATTTCCAACATGTACCGAGCTGAATGGGAATGGGACAAATATATACGTAAAATCCCAAATGCTTTCCATGAATATGTCGACGTGTTATATGATATTTTGGTGTATTATATGTGGTGGTACATATATTTTATAATTCGAAATGCCGCAGAATGAAACACAAATGCTACAGCGACGATGTAATTTAATATCTTAAGAATTAATAAGGGAAGATAACATTTGCTTTGTCAATTTCTACCAAGTTTGCACCATATTTTCCGGGCTTTGTCACTATCAGCAGCATCAAATTTCAGGTGTTGAATCAATACTTGGAGTCATGTATGGGCTTGCAGCTTTCACAACAAGGATGTGCTGTATTGATTATAATCTAATCCAATGTCCATATTATAGTTTACAAAATCCACATTCATTGCATTCTTTATACCTACACACTCCAATTGTAATATATTTCTCTTATTTAATTGTGTCTCTGGGAATCCGTATCATATGCTCAAGAATATATATTTCTGTGTGGATCGACGACGATAGGTATCATATACAATTATATCAAATATTCAAATTGTTACCGGTAATTTCAATCATTGTATTTGTATTGATGGTCAGCTGTGAAAAACAAAAGGAGAAGCCTATCCGAGGAAAGGTTTCAAGTACGGCGTTGCTTTTTGGTACAGCCCTGAAAAGCCTCGATCGCTTCTCCCTGGTAGAATGCACTCTTTTATTGGTTCCTTTAAAATAAGAAGAGTCTGAGTGGTGGAATACTTGAATTGCAATATCTCCCCATAGCTATATAAAACCCAAATTTTGTTCATATAATAAGTGTTGTTTTTATATTGTCAACCGTTCATTCATCCTTCCGAATGAGTCATAAGCAACTTTGTAATATACCGGTACTCTGTATTTGTATCTGCAACATACCGTAGTTGAAAATTTGAACAGATGATACTTCACTTGACAAAACAAAATTCCTATATCTCATGTCAGTATTAAGGTTGTTTTCTTTATCTTTTTAGCAATTTTCACTACTCTTCGGCCCCGATATAACTTGTTTACGGCCTGGGGAAACACTAATGTAAAGATAAAAACAGGGTCCTTTATATCAAAGGTCAAATTTAAAGGGCGCCATAGGTTTGGAGCGAGTTAGCTGGCTATACATGCCTGCATTCATACACGACATTGGTCTCTGAGAGTTGCACACGAGGCTCTTTTTCTTTAAAAAGAAGCTGCAATTGAACGAAATCAATCAGAATAAAAAAATATGGCTTACAATAGCTGGTGACGTGCCAATATATAAGCTACTTGGGAATAAAAAATATTTTTTAAAGTTTTACATTCATTATCATATATGCTTACCAATCGCGAAAGGGCTTTCTCGAACAGAAATTGTCATCTGTCGCACGTGATATAGAGGATAAAATTCAATACCCGTGATCAGACTGCCTCTCCCTCTCCATTCGTTTTGATTTTATTTAAATTCATAGTTATCTCAATATTCTTAAAGATATGGAACTCATGGGGAGGTAAAACTATTTTCTAACACTTGGCAAAATAAGACGATTACCAAAACGAGCACAATTGATGGCACATGCCACTAGTTCCTTGGTACAATAGATTATACCGTGCCTTCCACGATATGGTAAGCATGCACAATCATACATGTATCAATCATATATAAATGAAATACCTGCGTGTTCCCCGATATTTATCGTTAGATGTTAAATAAACAGAACTCGTGCTCTGGATACATTTACAAGGCATGTGTTAAATGGTCTCAACTGCAGTTCAATTACATATATATTGGATTATGTATAGATGTATACCTATAGAATGATGTAATCCTTCATTCATTGGTCAAACGCTTATGTATTTGCTCATAACCTCAACAAGTCTACATATGAAACTGCATATTAAAGCATCAGATAAATTATTATCCATCTTCTATATTGCGCATATAATATATATAATTACACTGTTCACCGACGTATACAATCGATCATCCTGTCTATAATTAATTCAAATGCCTGTCACAGAATTTCCTACTATTACTCGGATTGAACTCTTGAACTTTTGATGGTAAGCGTTTTGATGAATTTTGAAGTCCTTATCATAGTAATATTTGCTCTCATATAGTGCCTCGCAAATCTGTATCCAAAACAAACAGTAAATGTGACGGAGATGTGAAAGTCGCTATGAAAAATAAAATCGTCAAAAACAAACGCTTGGAGACATTCAATTTTGCTTTTATTCCAATATAATGCCAATAGCTTTAATTTTTCATTTAAAAGACTATGGACTATGTTCTTTTCAGATTGAATTTCTTAAGGTAAAATATGACCTTTTATTTTAATTATCGACCAAATAAATGAAGCCAGGATATTAATTCATACACCTTTTATTGTTCAATCTCTCACATAGTACAAGATCTATCACACATGTATACTATACACTCATGGACACTTTCTCAGAGGTGAGAGAAAGAATTTACAAAAATGGGAAACCAATCGGGCTCATTATTATTGTTTATTCCACTTGAGCGCCTATTTATACACATACATTATTATATTATGAAATAATAAAATTAGCATCTCATGATTTTTAATGGATATTGACCTTAGATTATTTCTAGATATTTTAGATTGCAACTCTCGACTTACAAATGCAAAAATACTAAAAAGTTGGTTACTACAAATCAAGGTTAATTGGATTACTTTAGTCATACGATGCATTACATATCTTGTGAAATTTCAATAGAGCAAATATCCATTCATTCTTTTCAAGGCCCATGTCCACCGAGTCGATTATCTCGACGGGGTAGCAGTGAAAGCAGAAACAGAGGGCAGTCAGATCAGTGGAGACGCATCAAAGAAGGCAGCTGACGACGGCCGTCAGTCGAGTGCCTCCCGTCAAGATTGGATTAATAGAAGTCTGGTCGATTTTCCACGAGACAGCCGACTGCCCCCCGCCCCCGTGATAAAATCAGCTCAGTAGTTACGGGGACTTAAGTATACTTCAACCACAAATAGGCCTACACCATGTCCATAGGCGGACTATGACTGATAACAAAATTAAGTGGATATTTAAGAATACAGATCACATTAATAAACGATGCATCCATATGTTTCAAGGAAACGATATTTACACCAGTGCATCGACAACAGCGAAAATCAACCAACAGATGTATACACCCACTGAACATATATATTACCAATGTATCTCTAGCATGATAGCGGTAGAGGCGCCTCCGGTGGAAAATGGTAAACAGATACATCCTCGATGACACATAAAAATGATACTATCCTCCAACATATCATTTGACTAGGAAGCTAGAAAAGAGAAGGGAAGCATTTATCAAACAAACGTCCATTTATTATGGCATTTGCTGCAGTTAAAGTCACACAGTTTTATATGTCATAGTTTGTCATATGTCATGTTTGGGATGTGAACCAGGAAAAATTAAAAATCCACCTATGTTTACAATGGATATTGGTGTCATTATACTATTTAGCACTTATAAGTTATAGGACGAGTTCGAGCACGGCGCGTAAATAATATAGCAAGAACAGCATAGTATCGCGTATGAGGGGGGCTGTATTCTCCGAGTATGGCCGAAAACTACGAGGCCGTAGGCCGAGTTGTTTTTCGGCCATACGAGGAGAATACAGGCCGCCGAAGACGCGATACTGTGCTATTCTTGCTTTTATTCCATGATTCTTAACTTATTACAACTTAATTTGATTTATTTCATCAAATTGTGCTGTCCGCATGGCTCACCGATAGTCTCGAACGGTTGTGACGTCACTGTACAATACAGGGAGTTTATATTGTACACCTTGTGAGCGGCAAGTATATCGATTATATTGTACGCTCACGGCCAAATCGTGGAATAAAGAACAAGATCGGAGGTGTATGAATACAGCTAACCCGATAGGGTGGGAGCTATATTCTACGCTGATGATCGAGTTCTTTATTTACGCGCCATGCAGAGAACGAGTCCTATACATGCCTAATTTTGCATGTAAAAAGTACTTAATTAAAAAAAATAATACTATAATTTACCATATCTGGTTTTCTTACCAGATGAATAACTAGAAATAGGTGAAACGATTGGGAAAAAAGAACTCGCTCTGGCAAACTTGCGTCGGCAAGGCAACGCGAAATAATTCCGTCGGTAAATTACTAGTCCCTTACCGCTACATAAGTAAAGAACGGGCGTGGGGCCCTCGTTAGTGGACGCGTGTATAATAAACTGCGTTAAAGAATTTCATAGGAAATGGAAATGACAAAATCTACAAAGATTGATTACCTGTATGGGTATCCTTGATACTTGGCCCTAAACACAGAGAGAAGAAGGCTGAAGAACAATGCCACGGATACCAGCCCTGTGATGGCAACAACTGCAACAAATAGCAAGTCAGATAATGATTTTTCAAGAAGTGCACTTCCCACTGTACTTTAACAGTATCAGTAAGGAATTGTTCATCTAATCTAAAAACCTCAACAGACAGGGAATTCAGTCGGCATAATGAACATATGACTTAAGGGGGTTTGAATCACTCCAGGCACGTGGCATTAAAATGGTAAATACAAAAATCGAAGTTAGTGATATTTATCTATCCATGATAAATAGTGAAGATAATTCCGTCAATCAAATGACATGGGTTTAAGACGGATGGCATGGGTGAACACTCATCATCTATTGCTTGATATAACACGCGCCAAAACAAAATTCATTGCTTTTCAAGTTCGGCTATAGCAGATTTTTAAGGTCACGGAAATCATATATTTGTTCAGTTTTCCGTATGATGGTATCTTCATTCCATAATTGAAGCCTTAATATCATAGTTCATTGTATCTGGCACAATAAAGACAGAGGTGTTCAGAATCATTGGCGGCAGCATGATAGAAAACCTTTCCATACAAGTTGGAGGGAAAATATGCTTCTCTTCATGTGATTTAAAAACATTTCAAGGCTCGTTTGACGAGTTACAAGGCCAGTCTAACCATTCTCAAAGCTATTACAGACCTTGACTTTATTTTTCCAGATTCCAGGCTTTCCAAGTCCTGTGGAGACCGTTACAGTGTCGCCATCTAGCCTTTACCAGACCACCCATACCAACACTTGATTGTGGACTTTCGGAAAAACGTTAAAAACAACTTGTGTCCAGGGAGATTTTGCATATTTTGTTTTAGAATACACAATGTCAAAAATACTGAATTTTCTTTTTAAAAAGGAGTGAATTCTTATTATGTACAGCCTTTACTACCTGTACGCATGGTGTACAGAATATTTAAACTGATTTAAAAACAAACATTATCATGACCAAAACCAGAGTCTTGAAAAATTGGCCTATAAGATTTTGCGAAATTTTTGACAAAATTAGGCTAAAAATGGTTGAATTTGAATTAAAAAAATACTGATTCCAGTTGAGTACCAATACTGAAGACTTGGATCCCTCAATACAAGAACAAAGAAAGACAAATTGAAATTAACTTACTGCGCTTTTTACCGGTGTCTCCTTTGATGTTATTGGCCTCATTGAGTAAGATCATTCCCACTACAACAGCAGCATCTGAGTTTCTGGGTTAAGGATTTTTTCTCAAAAGGAAAACTGAACTAAAATCTTACGGATCAAGAAATATACGACAGCAACAGCAACAGCAACAGCAACAGCAACAGCCCAGGTTGAAATGAAGGACATGACGTTAGAAGATATTATACTAGATCAATATTTGTCCATAAAAGCAAGGGTTAATAATAGAAAGTGCAAGTTGTCAAAGTTATAATAGGGGTGGGATTAAAGACGATGGTTGCCTAAATCCAGATAAAAGAGTGTCAAACATAGGGGTGGTATATACAGCACTCTATAAAACATAATCACCCTCACCTAGTTACTACAAACACCCTAGCTTAGAATCGAACATACCCTTATGTTAATATTGGTAAGTGATGTTATTGTTGGACCATAAGGTATAATATTGTCATGCTGTAAAAAAAATAAGTTCTGTTTTATCCAAATGCTCGAACCTATGACCAGCAAGAAACGTATCATGTATTAATAACAAATGTAAGAACTAAGCCGCTTCCCAGGCATATAAAACACCCGCATCAATAAATCATCATATCATAATAGAAAACATGACTAGTATTAGCACAGCTTTCTTAATATTCAGTTGATAAATTCGGGGGAAACATTAACAGTGTCTTTCATTGCTAACCGCGTGCCAGTCATAATTTCCTAGGATGTAACACAATTCAGTTTCCTTAGATGAGACGCAGTTTATTTCACACATGAGCGCATTTCCTAGGCGATAGTCGTAGAGTATCAAATTAGTACGAACCATCGGTCAACACATGTCAGCCCAGTTCAATGTGCAAATTCAGGTTTGGGTGGGATTTTAACAATGAAATGCAATGAATGGCACTGGGGGAAGACCAACTGTATCACGAGATGAATAATCGTGGGGAAACAATGTGAAAAAAGAAGGTTATTTTCCAGCGCTTCCAGTGAAATCAAGTGATAGAAATATATAAATAGCTACTCTCTGTAGCAAAGCTGTGGATATGTGGGTGGAAAGGGTACCATAACCATTGAATATTATATATTTAATAAATACATTAAAAATAGACATTTCTGAAATAAATTGTCTAGAATTGCTGGCGAAAGCTTAATTTGAAGATAAAGCATTTTGTTCCGGTTGGTTTATGTAGTGGGTTTAATTGGATTTTGATTGAATACGAGAGAAAGTGTTCTGCAATGTCGGTTGGATTTTGATTGAAATTAGTAAGTTGCCACACCCATGCCCGTTACCGTTACAATCCATGCTGAGTGGCGGTCTCATGGCGTCATGCTTAGGTAACGATGCTTATAGAAAAGATACTGAGCGCTATTACAATGTAACTCTCAGCTACAAACTGAGTATCAGAGTCGGGATAAATTAAGACCTGCAAGTGAAGCAGGAAAAGAAAGAATTATCAATCAACAAAGTCTTTAATTAAGGTGCAAATATCTGCAATTCTGTATTATTATTTTTATCACCATCATTATTATTATGTAAAGACTGCTATACTCGCTTTTAGCTTTTAGTATACATATTAACAGCTTTTCGGTGTGTATACACCGAAATTCGTAAGGTTTCTTGGTAAGTTTTACACAACAAAATAAGCTCTTATATTTTTTTGTATCTTTATATATAGTCTTTAAAACCAAAAAAATCGGGACCAAATATCTAATGCAAAATGTCGTTTTGTTAAATAAAGGAGCCTTCGGGATCCATTGAATAATATTAATAATAAAAAAAACTGAACAGAAATAGGTGTTGGTGTTGCTTTTCACACGAGTGTGGTTAATGGCTTATACACATATGATACATATGATATCGCTAATTCCTAAAACATCTTTCAAGAGTTTTCAGGTCTGCTATTTTATGAACGCTGAAATGACCATATCCTCTTTTGAGAAAGACAAGCTCCGTTTGAAATAATATCAGACTACCCTTTCAATTAAGTTACACGGGAAAAATACCAAAGGGCTATCTGGAAAGAAAGGTATTAATTAGACTTATAAACAACAATAACTAGAAGCTATACAAACATGACTACACTCAACCAGTACAGAATCTTCATTCTATACTCGTTGCTACAACCAAGACAGACATGCAAACTTAAGTAATATCAGTACATGAAAATACATGCAAACAACACATTAGACACATTTTACCAATGAAACAAGGAATACATTAGAGCGATTCAAGGAATGATTTCTCTTTATCAGAATTGGACGAGTGGTAAAAAAGACTGCGATAGAAATAAAGAATAAGGAGTTCTGGAAGACATTTAATTAAAATTTAAAAAATATCAGGATGTTATTCAATGTTTCATAGTAAGCAATCCTAATGACTATCTGACTAGAGCGACAAAGAGCAAGGCGCGTAGTTCATAGATTAGCTAATGATGCCTAGGACCATCATCATGACAACCAGTATATACGAGATTGTATAGAGTGGAAAAAGACCAAAGGAACAGATCAGCTGCTCTCAACTAGTGGATGACCATTGACCGTACGAAAGAGTGTTTTAAGGTTAGGGGCACTAAAATATCATGCGCTAGTATCATTGAAGGCCGGATCTTCTAAAAGGAAATACTTGACAGTGAGAGGAGGAGCTTGACAAGTAACACATTCAGGTCTTGGTTTACCCATCAACAGATGGACGTGAGTCAATCTAGTGTGGCCTACAAGACAACAAGCGAAGATAATGGTTCTCGCCTGGCGGTGGGAGGTAAGCTGGAGCAGCCCCCATAATCCGTGCCCATTCTAATCTGAGATGACGGTCAAATGCAAAGGATACTGAGGAACATAACAATGTAGGTTTCCGCAATGAACTGTCCTTGGCTACTGCCATGTATATAATGCTGCAAGTAATTAATACAAACGCTGCATTTTGCGATGTGAATAATAACACCTACAGTTTATTGAGAATGATAATGAAATCGAATACTTAAAGGTCATAATAACTTTCCAATCCTTTACTTTCCCCAAATAAACTATCAGATAAAATGGGAAATAATCTTGATTACATTACATAGGGTAATTTGAGGTACCTTCTTTACGGGTGCTACAATAAACAAAACTAGAGAATTATAAGGCGTATTTTTCAGTTTTTGATGTAACCATAGATATTATATCGGCCTTAAATGACTAAAAAAAAAACCTAATCATTAAATTCAAAGTTCATCTTGATTTCAAGAACATGATCTGCTTCAGGCTTACAAGTTTCTCTAAACCCTTGTGGAATGGAACAGATTAAACCAACGCCATTAGCTAGGCTATCTCACAGAAATAAAGACAGGTGTACCATCCCACAGACTCTGGATTACTGGTATTAACTGGGAAAACTATATTGAAAACTGTAGGCAAGCACTCGGGAAAGTCACGCCTTAATTGAGTTCTTCAAACTTAATTCTTATCTCAATATATCTTGATGATATGACACATGTTCATAGCACCAGGATCCTCCTTCGATCCGAATGTTAATTAATTAATTAATTTTTTGCTTGTTCGATAATTTGACAAAAAGGAGATGTCCTTCTAGAACTTAATCTAGGTCTCCCTGGACATACCTAGATCTCCGGGACTTGCATTATAAAAGCTCCAAATAAAAATAAATACCGTGGCTCAAAATGTCAATGAGAAGTAAACTCATTAATAAAAACTAGTCGGTTTTTCGTTTGATTATGACAAATGCAATAGTGTCATTTTGGACTGAAAGCGATGTCCAAGATGAAATATATAAAGGTATTGGCCCTTTGTGAATTTCAACTCGTGCATTCTCAGGCACATTTCACATTACATTGGTGAGCCAAATTGTATTGGTCTCAATCTACGTCATTCCCTTACAAGCCAACCAACCGTTACGCATCTTTTGGTATCATTTACTTTTCTCTTGTGCAGACTTTTACTCACCACTTGGCCAGTGTTGGGATTCTTGTGCATGAAGGGTGGGCCACGAATATGATTCCACATCTGTCCTGAGGTCATGGCGAATATGATAGACTGGAAATATTGTAAAATTAAAATAATAAGATTTTAAGAATAGAATATAATTGATAACATTGGATGTTCTAGTAAATGACCAGAACAAACGCATTGGTGTATACTCTCCATTATGTAGACTGTAGTAGGAAAGTAAAAATATAATATATGGGTGAAGTCGCCTACAGATGCACGATTCGCTTTCACCAATCCTCTCAAATAACCCAAATTTAAGTTCAAAATCACCGAAATGATTTTATGAATCGATCCAGTACCAAATATCCTCAGCTCCTAGTATTTATCGTTTTCAGCCTAATTTAGCAGAATTTACTAAACGTGTAGAGCTGCCGCTTGTATATTTTCTGACACCCTGAGCCATACATAGTAATTAGTATTAAATGTCTTTCCCCGTAAAGTTGGCAAAAGTTCGCTGATGAGGTACTCACCAGAGCAACGATTCCCCATGAAGTCCTGTTATAAAGGAACTCGAGGTTGTTGCGTTTGAGATACAGCAAGCCTCCAATAAGGGAGAAGAGCAAGGCAAGGGCGAGGGTTCCAGAATAATTCGGAGGCCGGAAGACACGAATCTGAAATTGGAAAAGATGAGCTATAAATATGACGTCATCGCTCCGATACTCGTTCCAGCGTGATTTCCGGGTTAGTGTTATGTGAATGAAAGTTCGAGAAGGAAAAATGAGTTCTAAAATGATGAAAATTCATATTTAATTTCGTACTACCGTAAAACCGGCAATATTAGAAGTCGCAGATTTGATTACAAGTTCAGTTTGAAAATTGGCCCATAATGGAGGTTTAAGCAATGCCGATAATTTACACAGCAGTAGGCACATGCCACTTCAATAACTTTTAACAATAGGAGCGTGATTTTGTCAAGACAAACCTAGTCGCACCGGAAATAATATACATTTTGCTGAACTTCTTCTGAGTTTTTAACCAGATATGGCAAACGATAAGAAGTCAGTTAAGAGGCCTTTAGATCTAATAGGGCGTGTAAGTGTCATGGCTGCCATCGTCCCGCTCCATCGGGTTTTTTTAAAACATTTTTATTAGGAAGATTTCCACAATGTGGTAGCTCTCATCTCCTACAAAGCAATTTAGTTAGTCGCGTTTTCTACCAGGAAGGTAAAGTAAAACCGCTGTAATTGTCCGGGAATTTGAAAAGTCCTATTTGAGGTTTTCCGTAAACCAACATGTACAAAAATCCCAAGAACCCAAAGGTTGGGTTGCGGCTTCTAATACAGGTTGTACTGTAGTCTAGAGTTAGTTAAACAGACAATAGATGAGTTGGGTATAGACCTGAATATCTGTCCTCTCCGTCACCCAACGAGCGATAGAGTCCGCAGAGAAGCCAAGTCTGGAAGTAATACAAGATGTACACATTTATGCCAAAGTTCATATTAAGGAAAATGGATCAGAACTAGATACTTTGAGATAAAAACTCAGCATCTTTAACAAAAGAGAGCATGACTATTAAGGTTAAAATTTAAGCTATAGGAGCACGGTTTATTTAATTATTTCTTAAATACGAAATGAGATTATTACATGGACAACCAATGGTGAAGCTATAAATATCCAATTACAAAAAGAAATATGAAGAAATATGTATAAATGAATCGTGCAGGTATGCTATGATTCATCAGTAAACTGTATTTAACTAACCTGTTGAGATCCATCGTATCCCCACGTTTAGGCTTTCCTTTTGGAGGGAAATGCATGAATACGGGGGCGGAGTTCTGACCCAGCTGGAGAAAACAATATGGCAAACGATAAGAAGTCAGTTAAGAGGACTTTAGATCTAATAGGGCGTGTAAGTGTCATTGCTGCTATTGTCCCGCTACATCGGGTTAGTTGCGTTTTCTAACACTTCCAGGATAGGAAGTGACGTTACGCCCATAGGATTAGCACTGCGAACATAAATATGCTCTCTCCATCACGCCAGCAAAGGCTGAGTGTTTCTGGTGGTCATAATTGCAGTTTTGGCACAATATTTGGATATCCTGTGGTCAGATTTGTCCGGAATTTTGTGGTGATCAAATAATAGTGAACACTTTTTCCAATGCTAAGGTTATGGCCGTAACGTCACATCCTGTCCCGGAAGTTGTAGATGTGCGCGTCAAATTCAGCAAATTCCTGCCATATAATGTATAAAAGGCCTTTTATACATTATATGGCAGGATTCTCAAAATATTTCTCCGACAGGTTTAATAAAAAATTCTTTTGAAATTTTGCTACGTATAAAGTGAGTTGGGAAAAATACACCTACAGAAGAGAAGACATCTGATCCTTCATCGAAGTCAACCATGGCAAAGAAAAGTCGGTTGGAGTACTGTTGACTATAGCGCCAACTATTAGCAACTATAAGGAATTCATCGTTTGCTTGCCTGTAGAAGAAAGTAAAAATAGCATAATTTTGGTTATCGTGAAGCATGAAATAAAGACATTATTAAGACACGAGAACTTCGATTTTCGAATCAAGTCTCACCAAGCAGAACTTTGATTGTAATATTCTTACTTTACTTCACTGAGTGGAAATCTGAAGATTACAAGTTTTCCAACGAATACCGTTAGAAAACAATTGACGAAAAGTTTCCTCTGTAGTAAATATTTGACTTCAATAGATCTTCCTCATTATACTATATCGACTAAAACATCATGGTCAACTCTAGCTGTACATACAACCCATTCGCGCGTACACAGTAGCAAGGTATAGGGTTGGTGGTTCAGTTTGGTTGTGAACTCACCTGCAAATACTACATTGCCTATGGGGCTGTAATGCTGTTAACATGAGCACAATTGAGTAATTCCTAGGAGCGCTACGTAGGTAGAGCCTGAATTTGTTTCCATCCATCCTTATCACAGATCTCTTGTTGCTCCAGTCCATCAAGGTCTCCACCTTGTCGGAGAGGACTTGCTGAAGAATTCAGAAATTGAATATTTCATTAGTTAGTAGATAACTGGATGACTAAATATCTAACATTATGTTCAGTCTGAAATATTGTTATTCATATACAAATGAAGGATTCTAATTTTCAGGATCGATTAAATATGAAAAATAATGTTTAACCAGAAGTGTATGACCGCTGGATGCTTATTTTGTTGTAAGTCTTGAGAAGTCTTAGGCTATTTACTTGAATGTAGATTCATTTTTTCATTGTCAATGACACCCCCCTCCACCCACCCTCAAACTCACCACTGCATAGGCAGTGGCTGCCTATGCAGTGGCTTTACAAGATGCATGGAAGGTCGGTGGCGGTCCCGGCGGTATTTCCCTGCACTCAGGTCGTCCTGGTGTGAGGGATATAAACTGTGATGCTCAAGTTTTTATGTTTTGTGTTTCTTAGGTCCTTGAAAACTGCATCCCTTGTTTTGAATGTCCTTAATACGGGCGGGCTTAATTTTCATGAAAGAAGTGCCCTGCGGTGTTGTCTTATAAGTCATAGTTATATATGTTAGTCTGATCATGTCCAAAATAAGTAATAGAAATAAAATGATTACTTTTCATGTGAGATTAAATACCATATTTTGTGCTCCAAAAAGCGCCAAATGACTTCAAATGGCACCTTAAATTTCAAAATTTCCCGGGGGAGCATGCCCTAAAGTCAAATCTGCCTCAGGCTCCGTTTTGGGGATGGACTAATGTGCCCTTTTCACCTTGGACCCCCCCCCCCCCCCCTCATTTTAGAACCTAGATCCTGGTTGCACTGGAAGCCGCATTTCACACAAAAGTTGATAACCCGCATTTTACACTTTGTTTGTGTTGGGGGTCGGAGTGAGGGTGTGTGGGGGCGGGGGAAGGGGAGGGGAGGGTGATTTTCTTTCATGTTTTCATTTTATACTTGGGTTGTGTATTCTATTGCTACCCTCATTACTCTAGCCTATATATGTAGTCTGTTGACTCAATATACACTGTCTTGTTAATAGAATACACATTCAAGTTTTTAATAGCCCCCCCCCCCCCCCCCCCCCCCCCAACACTAACCCTGTCCAACTACTAAGAAGAGGTAGCATAGAATACACGACCCAACTGTAAAATGAAAAAAAAATCCCCCACCCCCACAAGATAGAATACATAAAAGGGTGAAATGCGTGTTTTGTGTAAAATGCGGCTTATAGTGAAACCCCTAGATCCGCCCCTGATTGAATTGGCATAACTCATGATAATATTATTATTCAATCAAAGCGTTGTCCATGTATAATGTAGGCGTATGCTATGAGTATTTCTTTTTGAAAGTGACCAGTTCGTACAGGAAAGTTGAAAACAAGAATGTTGCCAGTATGTATGTGCCAGTGGTGATATAGGACTCGGACCCTATCTGACATGATTTCATTCTGAAGGCCGTTTCTATTCCCAGTCAAGTACTCGGTACTCGAGATATGGGGGCTGGGCGATAATTGGGTGTTTTGATTCGCCGGTAGTAATAATTCGTCAAATAGGAGTGAAAGAGATCGCATATCCTACATTTTGATGTCCTATATACGCGATATAAATCTGATAGATGTTATTGTGGTGTTCTTATTAGAAATGCATCTCTGTTGCCATACATAAACACGTCATCAATTTTGGTCAACCAAGCAACCGACCGACACGGTGTCAGTGAACGGAGACACTTCCAGGTCGCGCAGCCTGAGGCTGTGAAAATGGCGTCAGAAATACAATTTTATTCTTTAACCATCTAGAAAATAGAACTGTTGCTTACCTCCTTTTTCTTGGGAACTGCATTGGTGAGACATATTAGGGCCAAAGTGCAGAATGCTATACATAGCAGGCGGCATGCCACGTCTGTTACTGCCATTTTCTTCATGTCTGCCTCACGTCGCGTGCTTTGATTGGTTGCTATTTTTGGCGGTCGGATAGGTGTTCCCCAAACTCCGGAATTCCCTCCTCCCCTCGGCTTCACATTCAACTCCCGGGCCCGCTCCCGGGATTCAACTCAGTAAATCAAACTGAGAGGCAGTAACGTCGTATACCCTAATTAGAGAAAGGCCTCTACCATAGTATTATATAAATTTATCCAACACTGTTTATTTGTTATCGGTATTTTGTCAACCCTTTCTTGAATATGCATAGAAGTGTTCTATTAGAACCTGGAACACAGAACCTAAAAGAAAATAGCTCAGTCCTGACACCTGAAGGTCCTAGGTAGAACTAGAGTTAGCATTGTTAATATCTCTAATTCACACCAGAGTCCGCCACATCTCAAGCCCGTACCGTAAGGGCTTTGAAGTTCGAGGGGAGATGGTGAGAGGTAGTCTAATGTGTAATTAGGTGAGATAGTGATAGTGAGTGGAGAAAAGAGAGAAAGGGAACAGGGATTTACATGAGAAACTATGAGACAGGGATAGTGATAAAAGGTTTCATATGGATAGTGACAAGTAGGCCTAACTGGTTGAAGAAGATTTCAGAGTAGAGGGAGAAAGAGGATATAGGCCCCTAACACATTATATGAGAGCGGGAGGGAAAACAGGTGTTCATCACAATGTTGACAAGTTCATCATTTTACTCACTTTGACAAGTTCATCAATTTACTAACTTTAGCTTTTTGAACCAGGCTGGCATCGTATCCCGCCAGTTTGTGTTGTGTGAGCGGTAATCCTGTCAGCCAACTTGATTTTCTCTGTTCCTTAAAGGCAAACGCTACTATCTAGTGGAAAATGAAAATAAATGTCATTTTTCTGAAACTTTAGTATTTGATTCTTGAAGTGTTTCTGGTCATAAGGATGGAAAAAAATCATTGGGTCGCCGTGCTCATTTTTGAATTACAGTGCTTCAAAATTTGGCATCTCAAAAGTACCAATGACGACCAAAAGGGGGGCACATTTTGCAGTACCTCAACTTCATAGTTCATATTTACTATTTATATTCACTCAATTTAACTAAAATTAACAGTTTTAGAGAGAGTATTATTTGGCCAATAATTCTATGCCTCTTTTCTATAGGGTGCATTGTTATTTTTATTTTGAAACCAACAAATACATAATGTGAATTTTAAATTAAAAACTTGAAAAAACTCAATATTTTTCACCATTTTTATAAAAACAATTTTTTTTCCTCCCCAGTGAAAATAAATGTCATTTTTCTGATTCTTTAGTATATGATTTTTGAAGTATTTGTGTTCTCAAAACTGAAAAAAAATTAATGGGTCACCGTGCTAGTTTCTGAATTATGGGGCTTTGAAACATGGCTGACAACCCAAAAATCTGCTGCTTTCAAAGTGTTCTATGTTTCCTAAACATGTCTATTTCAGACAGCTACAATTATTTTTTTAACGTGATGACATACATTTTTTCCCTATATATGTGTAGAATATTACCTGCACTATATGTGTAGAAAATTCTGGGACATTTGGAGTATCCATTTTTGTTTTATTCCCAAAACCGTGAAAGGAAAATGCAGCATTTCCCAATAGAATTGCATGCTAATTGGGTAGAACTGAGAGTACCCATAGCTAGCTCTGTTTCCCAAACATGTCTATTTCAGACAGCTATAAAAAAAAATCAAACGCGATGACATATATTTTTTTTCCTTTTTATCTGTAGTATATAACCTGAACTGTATGTCTAGAAAATTTTGGGACAGTAGGAGTAGCCATTAATTGTTTGTTTTATTCTATAAAATGTGACAAAATGGGCCGTTTCCTCATAGACTGCAATGCTAAAGGAATAGTGCGTAAACTGCCCGTACATTTGGTATATGGTAAAGGGGGGCGGGGCAGTGAATAGTAGCGTTTGCCTTTAAGATAAGATAAGATAAGAAGTTTTTTATTTGTCATGATCAAGGGTACAGGAGTAAGTACAGTTGAATGAAGGCAAAAAAGACAAATAGCAAATTTACTTTTTTCCTTAAGCTATTAGCCACAAACTGAATATTGATATCCAGGGGTGTGTGTGGCACCAGATTAGAACTATTGTCACAATTTGATGGGAATGAAGAGATGTCTTGGGCTATTTACTTTCATAAGTATGGAATGTTTTTGTACATTGACATTGCCCACCATCCCGCCCACCTCCCTCCTATGGCGTCTCCCGACGCCTTCCAAATCGTTTCGTTTCTTAGCTTTAATCTCCACATCGCGATCGGCGCTGTGGATTCCCTGCTGCTATGACGTCATTACATGGGCCTCGTTCTGGGTAGGGTTCCGGTGGGGAATCCCCGCGACTATGACGTCATTACACGAACGTAACCGAGTGTTACCGAGTATTCGTATGGCCGAGGGGGGTTAAGGCTTAAGCATTACAAGCATTACAAGTATACATTACAAGTATAGTAAAGACCATATGAACCCAGACGTTTTACTTCGCAAACATGTGAAGGATGGCCAATCCGTACTTGGTTTCTCCCATGGACGGCGAAAACATAGGTAGTTGGGTGAGCCAGATGGATTTTCTAGACTATAAAATAGCCCCCGGGTGGGCGGGGTGCGTTATGACGTCATGGTAAATGCAGGCATTGCTTTGCTCTGCCACTAGCACCTCCTCATCTAGAGCTCTATATTTCGATGGTAATTATTAATGCTGTTCCTTCACACACTGCATTTCTTGTAATCTGCTCCAAATACCTCCTAGTGCAGGATTATTGTCTTTCTGGTGGCGATATTCCAGTGAGAGTTGCAAATGGCGGTTAATGCACGCTGCCTAACGCTGTCCCAACTTAAACTCCTACTTTTAAAGTAATTCCTCAATTTCGAAAGTTCTGGCTTTGCGTATTCACTTTCCAGGCTATCAACGTTTAATGTCTTGTAAAAGATAATGCCTACAATGTCTGGAACCTGAAATAGAAAAGAAAAGAGGTGCAGCGGACAATATTTTGTCAGGCGACATTGTCGACGTCAGGAGACTCAAGCATAATGTGTGTAATAACTTTATTTCTGATCTTACATTTACACACACACACACACACACCAGTACACGTCTTCGCTGCCAAGTCACTACACGTGACTCTACACCTGGAAATCACTACACTATGAATTAAGGCTTCTAGAGATATTTCTATTTGTTTTTCTTGTTTCATTTACTTTCAATATGGCTGTAATCAACTGGAAATCTTCATATTTCTTTTTTTTCTCAACATGAAATTTCCATGCAAAGTCACTACTACAGTAGTTAAAACACAGGAAACTCACTACATACTTAATACAGAATTTACACTGTAGTCAGTGTAAGAATATCACTCTACATAAAAAAACCTAAAGTTTAGCTAGTTATATAGTGGGTAAGCGTTCCCCCTATGAAGAATTTCAACAAAAAATTTCCCTATACAAGTGTGCTTAGCTTGAAATTTGACTTTTGAAATGTGTGCTTAAGCGACCACACACTTTCATGTTGGAGCTACGAACCCACACATGAATAATTTTATGAAAAATGGATAGAAATGAGTTGGTTTAGTTGGTTTATATCAGTAGCAAACTCACTACATGGTTTCATGTAGTGACTTTGTCATGGTGTAGTGACTTCGTTGGTGTGTAACCTTATACATGTAGTGACTTAGCAGCATGTACAAACGCACACACACACACACACACACACACACATATATATATGTATATATATATGTATATATATATATATATATATATATATATTTGAAATAGTTATATATATGAAATCAGTTAACTAACACGCTGGCTGTATAGGGTGGAGCGATTCCTTCTCACCGGTCTTAATAGGATGTCCAATGTACAGACCTAGAACTAGATATGATACAGAGCAAGAACTGTTTGAATCATAGCATAGATTTCTAAGGTACAGATCCTATAGGGCTCTTTCAAAGCAACATTGCCATCTAGTGATTAGTTTTCGAAAAAATTAGCATTTAGCCTGTAAGGGGGAATCTGACAGGACGCGAGAGTCATCATTCAATTGGATATAATTTCAGAAATGGATAGGGAAGGCTATAGAAATCCATATCACTTACCAAATGCACTACAACACGCAAACTATTTTCCGGGGTGTTATATGTCACTCCCATTATATGCGCACATTTATAAGCACTCTCTGGAAGAACTGGTCTCAGGGGCCTGTCCCTGTGACCAGACATTGAACTACCTGTTTTGCAATACTATCAGCAAATAAAAGAATCTCTGAATTGAATTGAATTGAAGCCCGAACATTTGGCGCTATTTCCATCGCGTCTGTTGGCACCCTATCATTGACTTGTATACATAAAAGTAAAGCCCCGTACCAACTAAAAGCACTAAAGCATGTTTGTGAGTATGGATGCGACACGGTGTCTGTAATTGTCTGTGACAGATTCGTTGTGAAGTACTCAACGTACGACGCGGCAGTCATGTTGTATATACTTTGGACGGACGTTAGATGATGCACAGGGATTGATGCACCACTGCTCCAGGACCTTTTCAAATCTGATACAGGACAGAGTCAGGAACCTATCTAGAAGTAGAAACCACTCAACCATTCATTTGTTTTCTTCATCCAGCTTCTTCTAGCTTCTTCTCTAAATGATATTTACCTAGCTTTACCTGGGGTACTCACTAAGCAATGAAAGAAGAGTGATTTTTCTCATGAAAGACGACTAATATTAAAACGCTTCCTTGGCCCTGAGTAAATACCCAAGCCAGCATCTTTGGACAAACAGTTAAAAGACAGAGCAATGTGGAAAGAAATCAATTATGAATGAAGATAAATCATGCCACGTCTTACCGTTTGTTATATCCCAATTGGGGTAAAATTGTTCCTTGTGGAATAATTTTCCGTCATTAATCAAAGGAACATTCAGTGCTGGACTCATGATTATGACTGCCAATTGGAAATTAGGTGAAATATATGGATGCCAGAATTTGTGCCTTGATTTTTAAGACTTATATACTCCCTTTGGTCGAATATGCTAGTCCTCTGATAGGTACCGCGAGTAATATATAGAGAGAATGGGACGAGCCGGCAATAATCGAAAATTTATAGGACGAGATTCATCCATATAAGCACGATGCCATAGGCAGAGTGCTTATGTGGATGAATCAAGTCCTATAAATTTTCGATTATTGCCGGCGAGTTCCATTCTGTATTTATTATATGTGCATAAAATTTGATCATATATCATCAGATATCACTGAAAAATTATTAAAGAACTCTCAGAGAGCCCCGCTGCTCCGCTGAGATCACCGCTGCCTTAATTGTCAGGCCTGTGTTTACATCAGGTCAGGTCAGTATTTACTTACTGACATTGTTGAACTAAAACGTTCATATCGCGGCCATTTCTTGAGCTACAATAATAAAGCTTATATCATTTGATAGAGAATTTAATTCTCTATTTAATGGGGTGGTTTTTATTATGTATCTTTATAATTATAGTACCAGAATCATGGGTGGAATACCGATCGCGGAGATTAACATTAGCACAGAAGTATAGTAATATAATGATAACTGAAGGTAATTGTAATCAGGCTACTGACGAAAACAGGGTGAAAACCAGGAGATGCACCTGTTCAAAAGAAATAAAAAAACTTTTTCATTAAAAACAAAAAAAAACCCAACTTTTTCAAATCAAATCAAAATAATAGATCCAACTTGTTACCACTTGCTATGCACAGAAATTCCGCCATATTAAAGTTGATTCACAGCAATAGATTTAAAGTGTCAGTAAACCCCCAAATATTATGAGCAATTCCATTTCCTTGCTATTATTGAAATGTAACCACCCCGGTTTTACTTAATTCAAGTTATTATTTAGTGAGTTTTACCCATTTAAAGGAGTGAAAACGTAGTTCCACAGTTTAACACTCCATTCAAGGCACCACTGTTTGCCTACGTCATAAAGGTGCACCAATCTTGAAATGTACATGCAATGAACATAACAAACAACTCTCATAATTGCTGCTAGAAAGAAGGAGGGTGGGGTGGGAGGAAGGTGTTTGATCAATGCAGTTGTGCAGACCAAAACAACACTGTGTTACATATAGTTCTCTGGTCAAAACAATGGCTGAAAGCAGTGACAGTGAACTGTTTCAATTGCTAGGATATTGGGGGAAAAGGTAGGGATATTATATTCATTTCTGGCGCACCTTTATTATGTCACACAGCACTCTCAGTGCCCTCTTGTGCTAAACAGACCTTTTCAACTAAGCTTTCCCAATTCGTGCCTGTAAGTGACTATAAGTTAGACATGAATGGAAGTAAAAAAATTGAGACTTGGGTGTTGTATTTATGGCTCCATGAAGTTTGTTGTCCTAAAAGTGACCAGGAACCCGTTGACTGACCCTTTAAATACTTGACATTGAATAGAGGAACACATGGTCTCTGGGATGAGGGAATTCCAAAACTAATTCTGGTAAGAGCAAAGTCTGAGCGTTTTAAAGGTAGCGCAACAAACAAGATCGGCATGGGCAGTAGTTTGATGTTTACATCCCTTTTGAATAACATAATCAGGTTATGTGCCTGACACTTGGAAATTATGCCCAGTGAAACTGTTGCGAAAACAGGGTAATGCCCACGTGCATGCAATTACTCTCGTGCCCATCACGAGCAAAATTCTGGAACAATCTATCTATGACCGATTGTATGATGAGTTGAAAACTCCAATTTTGTCGTGAGCAGTCAATATGGTTATTAGAAAGCAACGCTCAACGGGAGATGCAGTGTATGATCTGCAGGAGAATCTTTTTAATTGTATTGAAGATGCATGGTTATTTGGTTGTTGTGATTTATTTTTTATAGCATTTAAGCGTTCAATTCTATTTCCCATACTATGCTGCTGGACAAGATGCGGGGTTTGGGACTAGGACCCACTCTGATGGATGTTATCTCAAATTTCCTATAAGATCGAAAACAGTTTATTTGCTTTGAAAAAACACCACTTCCAATGCCAGTGTCCCAAATAGGGTACCCCAATTAAGGTTCTCTAGTAGGGCCTTTGCTCTTTAATATTTACATTAAAGGGTCAGTCAACGGGTTCATGGTCACTTTTAGGACAACAAACTTCATGGAGCCATAAATACAACACCCAAGTCTCGATTTTTTTACTTCCATTTATGTCTAACTTATAGTCACTTACAGGCACAAATTGAGAAGTCCTAGTTGAAAAAGTCTGTTTAGCACAAGAGGGCACTGAGAGTGCTGTGTGATGTCATAAAGCTGCGCCAGAAATGTACATAATATCCCTACCTTCCCCCCAATCTCCAAGCAATTGAAACAGTTGTTCAATACAGGTATTTCAAGACATCTGTATTGAGAGGTCAATAATTGGGTTTAGTCCTCCCCTTTAATGAAGGGACACAAAAGGTGGTGAGAGAAAATGTGATGTGTTTGAGGGAAATGAGTCACAAGTCACAAAACTCTAATCCATGTACAACAACCCTTATTTGGAATGGGTTTTTTTTGTTTTTTTTTTGTTTTTAAAAAGGTTTTATTCAAGCATAACCTGCCATCGTGGCTCATACAAATCTAAGGCAAAGTTATTTGGAATGTTTTCATTTTGGTGTTCTTTGAGCTGCTAGTAGCATAAATATACATGTACCAAATTTCAAGATGGTGTATTACTAAAATGCATGCATTTCTAAGGTCATCTTATATAGTACATTTAGCTACTTTACTAATAATTCTCTACTCAAACATATTCTAAACCTGTTTTCCAAAAATGAAGATATCAAATTTAAAATAAAATAGTACTTATATGCCCTACTGTTAACTATCATTGGAATCGGCTTGATGTCATCTTCTCAAATATGGTCATTATCTCACCTGTGATTTGTGACTCATTTCCCAGAAGCACATCACAAATGTGTGGGAAATAGCATTACATTCATTTCATTCTGACCTTGTGAAGAACAATCAATGGGTAATACAGAGTGTTTGTTTTGGTCTTGTAATACTTCTTCTGCCCAGCCCACCCTCCTTCTTTCTAGCAGCAATTATAAGAGTTGTTTGTTATGTTCATTGCATGTACATTTCAAGATTGGTGCACCTTTATGACGTGGCGCCTTGAATGGAGTGTTAAACTGTGGAACGACCTTTTCACTCGATTAAATGGGTAAAACTCACTAAATAATAACTTGAATTAAGTAAAACTGGGGTGGTAACATTTCAATAATAGCAAGGAAATGCGATTTGCTCATAATATTTGGGGGTTTACTGACACTTTTACGATTTGATCCTAAAAGAATTCGATGGAGAACTCATTCTGTACGCAGATGACGCTTCGATTATTGTAAAGGACACTGACACAATCTGCAGGCGTGCACATAAAGAAGAGACAATTAAAACGAGACAATTTCTAGCAAATCTAGACAATACCGCACTCAAAAAATTGTCCTTATAGCTATTCTTAGGCACTTTTGTCTCGAAAATAATGTTTAAGTTTTGTCTCGAAATTTATAATTTGGAGACAATTTTGCCATAGATTTGAATTTAACCTGGGCAAACAAGCAAGTAATCAGGGATGAATAAAGGTTTTTTGAAACTTTCAAGACTTTAGACAATGTCTAGGCAAAAATCTTCAATAAAATCCCTGGCTTCAAGGACAATCTCGAAAGGTGTGCACATAAAGTCAGATTGTCCTTGTCCTTGAAGCCTGATTTTGTCTTTGTCTCCAGTCTCTGAAAATTAGACAATATATTACCTCTTCAGTTTTTGCCCTAATTTGTGGTAGTTTTCTGGTGGCTGGCGGTAGTTTTTGGCATGGTTTGGCGGTCAAGTCAGCCTGAAATGTAACCAAAATTGTTTCCAAATTGTGACTTTAGTGACAAATTCAATATTTCGAGACAAAACCACCTAAGGACAGCGATCTGAGTTGTCCTTATTTCTTTTTTCTTTCAGCCTCAAAATTGTCCCAGAGACAATAGATGAACTGCATTCAATGTAAAACAATCAAAATTGTCTCAAAATTGTCTACAAATTGGGAATTTAGTGACAAAACTCCAACATTTCGAGACAAAACCACCTAAGGACAGCTATTGGAGCTGTCCTTAGTTTTTGGTCTTTCGGCCTCCTAATTGTCACAGAGACTGCAAAATTGTCCCAGAGACAATAGCCAAACTGCTTTATGAACACGATATATATTGTCTAGAACTACTTAAAATTGTCTCGTTTTGATTGTCTCTCCATTATCTGTGCACCTGCTGCAAATCTTACAAAATAGCTTGTATCTCTATGCGAAAAACTACTGCCAGCCACCAGAATACTACCGCAAATAAGGACAAAAATTGAAGAGACAATTACATGGTCTAATTTTCAGAGACCGGAGACAAAAACAAAATCAGACTTCAAGATTGTCCTTGAAGCCGGGGATTTTATTGAAGATTTTCGCCTAGACATTGTCTAAAGTCTAGTTTTTTATGTGCGTGGGCCCTGACTATCTAGGAAAGCACAGAGTTCTGTTGCGAAGTATAAGGAGTGGTGCTTGGAAAATGGTTTAAACCCAAATGGGAAGAAAACCAAACTTAAGATATTTGGGAAAAGAACAATATCCGAGAATATTTCTGATGTATCATGTATGGGTCTGGTTGTAGAGAGAGTAAAGCGAGTAAAGAGTTTGAAATAATTATTTAGGTACCACAATATGTGAAGGTCTCTCCAGCAGAAAACATTTTGAAAAAACAGATCAGGCAGGCCTGGTATAAAATAGGAGAGATCCGTAGAAGAAGGAAGTACATGACCAAGGAGGTGTGCTTACAGATGGTAGAAACATACATTTTACCCATCCTAGAGTTCTCAAGCTTTCTGTTGGGCAACCTTGGCAAGGGAATGAAAAAGAAAGTTCAGCGACCTAGACGAGGAGGTGCTAGTGGCAGAGCAAAGCAATGCCTGCATTTTACCATGACGTCAGAACGCACCCCGCCCACCCGGGGGCTATTTTACAGTCTAGAAAATCCGTCTCGCTCACCCAACTACCTATGTTTTCGCCGTCCATGGGAGAAACCAAGTACGGATTGGCCATCCTTCACATGTTTGCGAAGTAAAACGTCTGGGTTCATAGGGTCTTTACTATACTTGTAATGCACATACCCTGATTTCCCAACGCATGTCTAGCGTTAACCCCCCCTCGGCCGTACGAATACTCGGTAACACTCGGTTACCTTCGTGTAATGACGTCATAGTCGCGGGGATTCCCCACCGGAACCCTACCCAGAACGAGGCCCATGTAATGATGTCATAGCAGCAGGGAATCCACAGCACTGATCAGCGATGTGGAGATTAAAGCTAAGAAACGAAACGATTTGGAAGGCGTCAGGAGACGCCATAGGAGGGAGGTGGGCGGGATGGTGGGCAATGTCAATGTACAAAAACATTCCATACTTATGAAAGTAAATAGCCCAAGACATCCCTTCATTCCCATCAAATTGTGACGATAGTTCTAATCTGGTGCCACACACCCCCCTGGACCGACCGGCGAAATGGCACTGCATAACATGCATGCACTGCATAACCAAAGCAAGAACATTCGCCATCACTCCTTCGGAGATGCCAAATACACTATACAACTTCCTCCATGATCGGGAAACCCCCTCTATTTCTCATTGTCCAACACCCAAAAGTTACATGAGTGCCTAAGTTAGAGCCTTAGGGAGAGATTGAACCAAGATTTTGTAGCTCTTACTGGTATAATTACTGCATAACAGACCTCTCGCGTTCACGCTTTATCTGCATGAAGAACTTGGAAGCCATAACCATGCTTGTAGGCTCGTTTCACACCCTCCCACGAGGTAGCGCCACCAGCAGGCCACCAAAACAAAGGATGTGGTTAGTAGGCTCATACGTTTCCCTCCCTGCCCCACAGTAGCGCTCGCGGTGACGGCGCTACAGTGGGGAGCAGGTATTCACGCGTTGACTTAAGAGTCAAATGAAACGATTTTGGAGGTTGGAGGTTGGTGGGCGGGATGGTGGGCAATGTCAACGTACAAAAACATTCCATACTTATGAAAGTAAATAGCCCAAGACATCCCTTCATTCCCATCAAATTGTGACGATAGTTCTAATCTGGTACCACACACCCCCCTGGACCAAAGCCTTATGATTGGCAGTCGGGAAATACATCCCTACTGCCAATCTGGGGGAATTGTGGGGTTTGCTGAATTTTGAAGAAAGATAAGAAATAACATATTTGAAATTAATTTTTGACCGCCTGAATTTTTACGAGAAAATGGTTAACCCTGGGGTAGAATTAAGAATTAGGGGTGTCAATCTTTTGAAAATCAAGAGAGTCAGACGGGAAAAGATGAGAGGTAGTGTTTTTCCTACCAAGGTAAGAAGCTATGGAATTCTGCCGCAAATAGTGAGAACCGAGAATGATAGACTGACCTTTGTTCTGAAAGTAAAGGACTGGGCTGCCAGGAAATCTAGAGAAAAACCCTTGGTCAGGAAGGCTAGAGGACAGATATTTTTCTTTTTTTCTTAATGTGTTGCATGTGTTAATTGGTAGTTGCCAGTGAGAACCGTGTATTTTTGTTTAGAACTTAGTCTTGCCCCTCTCATGTTTTGATATGTCTCATTCAATACATATAATTATATGACACTTACTATAGCTGGAAGTGAGAACGACCAATATTTTGTCACTGTCGGATATATCGTGAATTGATCCTGCGTTTTGTGTAATTGTGTCACCTGAGTTGATGTATAACGTGATATGATAACGGGAATATAGAGACTTAGATTTGTACAGATGTATAAGTTGCCAGAAATAAACAAATGTTCAAATGAGGCAATTTACATTCTCGACAGATTGGTAGAATGAGGATATATTTTTATGTTTGGTTTAGCATGACACTTTGTAGTCAGAGAGATGAGCGCGTACCCGATTGTTTGTAGTAAGAATTTATTGTATTTGCATAGGCAGCGTCTGAAAATATTTTTGAAGAATAGCGCGTATTTTATAATAATTTAAATAATTATTGGCCTTTAATTGAATAAAGATGATAATGAAAAATATATCTATTCATATTATGTAGTGTTTGTCCCAGTAAAAAATATTATTTTAAACACAATCTGTGCGCAATCATTATGTTAAAGTAACTCACTAACATGAACAAAATATGAGAAACTACAGATTTACATTATCTTGGTTAAATTTCAATACTTCCTTTTTCAAAAAAGGTTAAAACATTGAAAATTCGATTAAAAAATATATTCAATATTTGTTTCCACCAAATTAGGCCATTTTATTCATTTTGAGACTGTAAAGGCCTTTGTTGTCAAAATGGTGGAAATGGTCATGTGCATGTATTTGTATTTAAATTATTTTATTCAGCGAAAAACATTATGCAACTGGTACACTATATCTCAGCCGTCGCTGATTTACTAGAATAATCATAACAATATTTCAACCATTTACCAATATCTCGTGATTCACTAAGTATCGATTACAATATACAGAAGAAGCATGTGTTAAGAACAATATATAATTTAAAACCATCACTGACGCATCTCTTCTACCTACAGTCCGTTTCAGGTTTGTTAGAATGAGAAGTTGTCTAGATGAGCGAGTGAGTGAGTGATATGTTGCTTAATGCCGACAACCAAATGGAGTTATATTCACAAAAGTTGTCTGATGTTTTGTTTAAAAAAATGCAGTGCACAAGACTTAGAACATTAGAACATAGAACTTTGTACTTTATTGAGAAAATGAAATAAAATCTATGATATAGTACATTGAGATCGTGATTCTGTTTAGATATCCTGTATACGTCCATACAAATATAACACGGCGCCCAACCCCTATGGTACCCGATCATGGTTTGTCATCATTATCCATTGCCACACATTAATGCATTAAGACACCTGTTTAAATGAAAAATGTTTTATAAATCCGTATGGTTTAAGTTTCAATCATCACCTATATCGACAGCAGTTTGAACCAACACTGGATCCACCTTTTTTTCTCCCACTTAATGGTAGATCAAGAAAAAATAAATTTATTTGAAAAAAGCCCCGACCCATTTCATTAGCTTTTGCTTTCGCTTAGAAATCGAAAATCAATACGAAATTTCCCATTGGCAATTGTCTTGAAATGTTTACAAGTCTTCAATTAATACAAATAGGGAAAGATTGAAGCTGGCTTTCTCAAACAAACATCGGTCGGCTTTCCTTATTAGGATGACACGAAAATAGCAATGGAAATAACGTATAGATCTTATCAATGTTCATATCTACACACACCTATGTTACAACCTATATGATTTCTTCTTCGTGAACAAACAATCCCACGTCTGGCCAATTACTGCAGTCTTTGATTTCGACAAAAGTCGACATGGTCTCATCTTCAGCATCATAGAGTTTAGCGTATCTGTTCTTTATGAGGAAATCAATCATTTGTCGGACTATTTCCGCCTCTGGAGACCTCCCTTGACAGATATCTCTCTGGGTACCCAAAGGCACGAGTACAAAAGGAATGTACATGATTTTGAACAGGGTTTCTGCCTTTTGCAAGAGTTTATGTTCTTCCCCATCTGCATTCAAATTTAATAACGCTTTTCTGATTGAACATTGTCTTGCCATCGACGATAAATCGTTCAGCGTGATTGTACTTACTTTAACGCATTTCAAACTTTCTTTGCCCTCGCAGTCATCAAGCTGAACTGGCGATAACCTGTGAGGCAACACCGCCTTTAGCCATACATCTTTGTTTTCACCAAGGACCATGTTGTACAATAACATAACATTCTCCTTATATCCATTGACCAGTAGAGCCTTGTGAATCTTCCTAAGATTGCCAAAATGCGGCTCAACTGACACAACTTTCCTATTTAGAGCTGCAGCAGCTATAGTATACATTCCAATGTGAGATCCAACATCTATAACGTCCATATCTTTGACTTGATCTAATAACCTCCTGTAAATCTCAGACACTGACGGCTCCCAGTCCCCGGTTTGCCGAATCATTCCAGATATCAATGTATCTTGATTTTCAGGATATATACAAATCCATGGAGCTGGTGGGAAAGTCATTTGAACGCAATCAAATTTTCCATCGATTTTTGAAGCAAGCACATATTCATTGCACAGTTCACAAGATGGTATTTCAAGATCAACATTGAGTTTTAGTTCCTGGCCAGCTGGGTCTTCTCTCACACGATGTCCGACTTTCGATCCACTCCATGCAGTATCCCTTATCATTATGTAAAAACCAAATCCAATAAAGATCAAGCTAGAAATTATTTTCACTCGCTGTCGGTAGTGTTTTCTCATTGTGTCTGTGGTGTATTTAATATAAACTAAACGAACCCTTGGAAGCGAATTAAAATAAGTTAGTTATAGTAACCAATACTTAATGTATCCTAATACTTCACCCTCGGACCCACTGCCGAATAGCTCTGAATAGTAGACTGATGTTTGTCACTTGCTCTAAATGTAATTTGGGATTCTGTAGCATTCTGCATGGTATGGATCGATTGCTATCATTTGTTCAGATGTCCTGTTTTGATCTTATACCTACCATCTGTTCTCCAATAAACCCTCTCCAATGCAAGTTGCCAACGGTCAACCATGTGTGCTTCACTCGCGGACAAGAGGGAAAATTGAACACAAAAGAATGTCATGTACTCGTGAATTGATGTAAAAGTGGACACATCAAACTCTAGTGCTCTCAAGCTTTCTAGCAATAAGTCTGGAGATGGGTTAATCGTTATGCCAATGGCTTCAGGATGTACCAACATGTGGTGAAGCCCAAGAGCCGTGTAAAACAAGCATGGCATGTTATATCTACCGTATTTATGTTTAAAGTAGAAACAAATTGTGGCCGTCCATATTCAAGCCCTATTTCCCCACACGCAATCAATACTTTACATGTTGAGCACATCGCTATAATTTGCATATTATTCGTATAGACATAATAGCGTCTTTTATGTTCTAGAGTCGGCACAGCTGCGGGAATTTGTACGCAGAATTTAGATGACTTCGGCCACGTTTGTTATTTGCTGTTTGTACATTTGTGAACCACTAAATTGACCTTGATCTTCTTTCCACTATGCTGTCCACGTAGCGACAAGTCAGACTGCCTTCCAAAATTAACGGGAGGCCAATTCATTTTTTTCACATTTTCTGCGAATAGCAACGAAAATGTATTGGACCAGACATCAAATCATTGTGGCAACTCTCTCTCCCTCCCTCCCTCTCTCTCTCCCTCCCCCCCCCTCTCTCTCTCTCTTTCTCTCTCTCTCTCTCTCTCTCTCTCTCTCTATATATATATATATATACATGTTCACAGGCCTATTGATTTGGTTAGAACCTGAAAAAGAAAAACCGTGTTTGTGGTTTTCTTGCCGCCACTATATATATATATATATATATATATATATATATTCACGACCATACTGACATCGTGATTTTTATTCCACGGTGAAAGTCTCTCCAGTATTAGCCTATCATATCTCTATAATGCAAACATATCGCTAGGTTAGTCTAATGCAATCATGTTACTTCTTGGATGTAAAGTCTAGCTATTTGCACCAGATGGCATTCCGCCAGACGAAACTGCCATGATTTGGACAAACGAGTGTTTTAGACGTCCATGGGAAGTATTTCTGTCTAGATTTAAGTATATTTAAATATAGAATTGTAATTTTGAAGACGCGAAGAAAAATCTGTTGTTGTTGTGCTGGTTCTGTAGGTGGAGATGGGTGGCGAGGTCCTCCCTATACATGTTCACAGGCCTATTGATTTGGTTAGAACCTGAAAAAGAAAAACCGTGTTTGTGGTTTTCTTGCCGCCACTAACCCATATATATTACTGGTCCACTATAATTCTTTGTCGACTCTTGGAACTCGGATGAAAGTATTTTTCCTGTTGCCGTATTTGAAAAAAAGAAGATAATAAACGGAATATTTACTAAAGTGAATCTTGTGTTTATTCATTATTCGGACCAGATGATCTTAAAAGAGGGTATACGAGTCAAACGAAAATCACGGGAGAGGGTATAGAAAGATATTATTTTCAATAGTGGCAAACTATGGGAGTCGACAGCAAATGGATTGAAATGTAGAATCCCCCATATATAAGAACACCTTCTGTCTTTCCATGAATGATTGCTTCTATACTTTGAATTGAGGTTTGCTGTAGTAAGCGGGGGCATGGGAATGAAACTAGTTAAGGATCAAATGTACTATATCGATTTTATATTGGAATTAATGGTTTGTGCCTTTGTGTGTCTGGAGGAGCTGCCGTTCGCTCTATCGACCATAAACATTGTGATGATTGTGCTGTTGTGAAGGTCAAAAATAAACATGTGGTAACTTTTGGACATCGTAAAAACAGAATGAAGTGACAGCTTGGTGATAACTCATTTCGATGTTCCGTTGAATTATGAAACGCGGACATTGATTTCTCAACGTATTTTAGGGTCACCAAGGCGAATTTGAATTGGCATCTTGACTGCCTAGCTGGCTGTTCATAATTTACACGGGCCTAATGTGATGGAAAGTGATGAACGGAATATGATTTATTGGTCACAACAGATAGGGTACATACGCGAACATACTTCTTTACCTTAAGATTGTCCGAGAGTCTATATTATATAATAAGAAAGTACCTTTATTGCTGTCATCTAATCAAAATTGTTTTACCCTGATTGATTTGTAATTAACGCTGTTATATACATATATGTATGGTTAAGAGGATCATTTATATAGTCACGATACAACGGCGATGACGATCTCAATAACACTCTATATGTATACTGTCTTAGAATATAGTCAACTATGATGACAATTATTTTTCATGTATATTCACAAACAATAATCACTAATAAGTGTCACAATGCTCCACATTGATTCTGGCTTCTTTCACAAGTCAGATGAATAAGTGGGGAAGCGTACAGGCAGCATATATGGCCAAACACATTCTCTTCACAGGTTCTCAAAATTGAGAAATACCTAAGATGTCCTTTTCTCCCAGCATACGGAGGAAGTCAACAATCTGAATATATGGCAAATTACATTTATGACTATTAATTCTCGAGTTTTCAAAACAATCTGCTGGACGTTAATTTCAGTGTTTACAGAGTTCACGGCGTTCACACTCTACATACAGCTTATTCTATAATTAAATTATTTAAAGCGCATCGGTTGCGTTGTGGCAAGATTCCCTCGGCGCAGTGGTAAGGAAGGATTTTAATGTGTTATCGGAAGAATGGTCGAGCTTCTTCTTTCGACCTGATGAAGGAAGAGAGGTCGCCATGGCTCCATTTGACCTGCAAGTAACATTGCGCCATAGAAACATGCGACGAAGGGCCCCGCGAAAGTTTTTCCCACAGAGACTGTATAGGAAGAAATTGACGCTAAAATTTGTGTAGTAAATGATAGTAAAGAATTGTTGCCAGACATGGACAGTTCCAGAGGGTGAGAAATGGGGATTGACGAAGCCCATGATGAAGACTTGGACGCGAATAACGTGACTAGGCAGATTTAGAAGAAGGAATATTGTAGATACGACTAGAAGCATTTTGGTGATTGTTATCTGCGATCTCTGTCTGGCTGACGATGTCGGTACTATGGAGGCATCGTCTGATGTGGAAGAGGCATGCGATAGCACGGATCTTTCTGTCGCTTCGTGCAGGTTGACATTAGATGAGGCAGTTTGATGAGTTGCCGTCATGACCATACGTTTAGCGTAGAAGTACTTGATTTTAGTGGCGAGCCTGACGTTTAAGACAAATATACTAATGGAAGGGATTATCAAGGTAATAACTGTGTCCACGTTATTCAATATGGTCACAAGTGATCTATATTTGGGCAGTGGCTGGCACTGTGGCGCCGTGCCGGGGTTTAGGCTCACAATGCCTGAAGTCCAAGCCCCAAAACTGTAGGCTATACATGCAAACACTGCGAGCCAGAGAACCACCTTCTTGGCTCTTAGAGACGTACACATATCCTGCCTTTTCAGCGGATAGCAGACTGCTATATATCTTTCCACAGTAAAGCCCACCACATACCAGACGCTGAGGAAACTGCAGACATAAGATAGATAAACACATGCCTGACACCAGCCCTCTTTATGGAAGAGAAATATCCGAATGTAATTAAGCCAATTGATGAAAAGTTGTGCGAGGAATCCTGTATCGGCAATGGCCAAGGCAGCGAGATATACACTCGAGGAAAGGCGTCGGACTCGCGTCCGGATAAAAACAAGGAAGGATGTAAGGTTGCCTATCAAACCAACTACTATAATTACTGGCGTGAAGAATTTGTGCAGTCCCCAGCAGAACATGCCAAATCGCTGAATACTGATGTTGGCCTCTGGTTCCAGGCTATGAGCGAAAGTGTCATTTGTGAAAGTGGCGTTGAAACTCTCAAACATGTTCGTGGCATTCATGACTACTAGGTTGCTCATCGGATGCGATCTGGAATTAAAAAGTAAAATAAACTGTTAGTTATTACACCAAGTCAGATTGTTCCAATCCCTATATAGTGTTGTAAGAACCGATACATTGCCACTAAAAGCAACCGTTTCCCCCTTATCAATGCCTTGGTTTAACATATATAGCTATATATCATGTATCATTTACTTATTATGCTATGTGTGCCTCACGATATCGTGATTTAAGATTTTAATGATTTATTAAGCCACATTGTAGATCATGCCCCTCCGATATGGTCTCAGCTGATAGCCTGGTAACGGTGTAAACATTTCTCCGGCTGTTTGGAGGGTTTTGAAATCAAACCCTAAAGCATTAATAATTTCAGGTTTATTCCGGCTGTAGCTAACTTCAAACAAACGTGTCTTTCGGTAGCCTACTAATCAGTCAAATGTGACTGATAGGTTCGAAATGTTATAGGTCAATTTTAGGTAAATTCTAGGTTTGAAATATCTCCGCGTTGATTCACGTTCATAACAATTAGTTCCCTGCCACACTGAAATAATATTTAATAACGGCCTTTTTGAGGAATAAATACGTATTAGGCCTATAAATGCAGTAGGCCTACCAGTACCTCCATATTTCTTAGCTAGATTTGCTTAGATCATATTTCCAAAACATAGTTGGTTCTAGCTTAGCTTAGATCAAATTTCCAAAACATAGTTGTAATTTATAAGATTGAAATTCGAGTATTTCCCCCCCCCCCTTTTAGCCTATGTAATTGCCTCACACTCCCAGCGTCCGGGGGTGCGGGAGGATACAGGGATGGAAACTCTGTCTACCCCCCTTTCTGTTTACGACCCTGATTTGTCTACCCCCCCCCCTCCCCCCTTTCTGTTTACCACCCTGATTTGGCACTGAGATATCACCAGAATGCCCTGAAATAGCTGTCATTGTTCTAAAATTTTCCGGGGGGGGGGGATGCCCCCGGACCCTGTAGAGATGCGTTGTATGTTAAGTAGAATATACTCTAAGCTATGACTATTAGAGACAACACAACAAGATGAATTCCATAATGGTTCTTATATTTTAACGGAGATGAGCTCATCTATATATTATTGATCAGGGGTACAGGTGCAGTCCAGTTTACAAATATTACTAAGTATGCATAGTCCCTCCCCCTTATATCTCTATATCTCTCATTGACCTTGCATGGCTCTCACTGGAATATAGGTTGGAGTCCTGTGTGATGGACAATTCCACTCCGTGTGATGGACAATTCCACTCCATGACATAATTCATCAGGAATCTGTGCAAGTTCAAATGCAGTTCACTCCAAAAGTCCCAACGCATGAGTCAAATAAATAACTGATGGAAATGATCATACATTTGTATACATGCCTCTAGGTCTCTCAATATGGTCGCCTGCCAGAGTCAATCTGTACTTTCTATATACTACTCACAGGCGCGAGTAATATTGTAAACGGACATCATTAGGCCTCGTTTACCTCTTTTATTTAGGGCAATTGGACCATTCTAGATCGCCTCATTTAGCCATTAGCACCCCTGGAGGGACCCATAAAGCACCCAGGGAAGGGTAGGGGACATGGGACAGGCAGGCAGGGTGTGGGTCTAGGTGGGTCAGTGCCAAGAAATAGCTATCTGTTCAGCCCTTTTTTCCCTTTTTCTAATATAAACGTTTCGGCCAACCAGATCTAAAAGGACCAGTTAAGTAACCAATCACTACAACTACCCAACCAGAGCAATAGGATCATTTAGGTAACCCCTCCCCACCAATCGCTACCTTTAGGCCATTTCTCTTATATATATAACCCTTCCATCCAACTAGAGCATTAGGACCATTTAGTTAACCCCCTTCTACCAACAGCAGGCATTGTGCCATTCTTCTTGTTTAGCTCTAGACCAATCACCTCTATTAGGCCCTTATTCTAACCATTATCTCCAAAGTGCCATCTTTCCAATATAAACTCCCTCCCCCCTTAGTATTTAAGTAGCCCTGCAGTTTGGCTGCTGTATGCATTCTTCTTATTGGATTGTTATCATTCTTATTGGACTTACTGGGATTTATCCTCAGCTTAGGATACTTAGGATTACCCTTGGGGCCAGGCCATCTTAGACTAGGACTACCTGGAGGTACTGCCTGCACGGAGAAAGGGACTGGAATCACTACCTGGGAGCCAGAGAAGGAAAGTCTCTGAGGAAGGCCTGAGTGAACCCTTGTGAGAAGTATCTCTAGCTATGTCTAGTCTGAAGGTGTGCTGGATCCAACAGGTATTCTAAGTGGATTTATACTGTGTGTGTTATTGTACCCTGTATACTTTCATGGAGATTGTATAAACTGTATACACATGTGTATTGAGATTGTGTGAACCTATGTACATCTATGAGGATCTATATGTGAAGTCTACCTTAGTAATAAAGAAGAGAGAGAGTATTAGTTGAGACCTGCTTTTATGTGGATTTATTATCGCCGCAGCACGCTACCAGCGTCCAATTAATTACCATCTTATTGAGATAAGCGATCCACTGAAACGTAAGGCCCTTCATCTGAATACCTCAATCTATTATGGCTTCGGCAAGTATACTAGCCTCAGATATGAGAAGCTCGTCACCACCTCCTTTTCCCACTTATCACTGAACCGGCACGTTCAGCTTGTGACCCGCATGTGGCTGACTCTGAGTCTGACTCTGAAGATGAGGAACCCTGGCCACCTGCTAGCACGTATAATAACCCAGACTCTAACCCCCAGCCCTACACGATCACACCCTCCTCCAGCTCCTGTGCCTGTCTTGGAATGTGCCCAGACCCTCCAGCGTGGGACCGCGGCCAAGGTCACCAAGGTCAATCCTTGGCCGACTACGGAAGAGCCCAGCTGGAACATGTAAATCGCCCTAATTACCCTAATGACCCTGAGTTCCGTGGCGAGGAATTATTAGTAGGTCAGGTAAATGAGCGACTATATATAGAAAGTACAGAGTACTGTTATTATGTTAGTGTGTGGGTAGACATAAAAAGTTTCATACACTATTATGACGTTCAATTAATACAAATAGACAAAGATATATATCATTGTGATACCATTGATATAGATCTATGTTTTATGTAGGCTACCCAATGTCAATATCGCACATAGATCGGTCGTTTTGAAACCAACGATTGCAAAAACTGTAGAGTTTGTTGTGGGTTGATAACATGATAGTGGTGAAGCGAAGATAAATCTTAATTTGTGGCTATCATGGATCATTAAACATTCTTTAGCATTTGATCTTGCAAGCCGCAAATGCCAGTAAAAGAGTGCGTAATATTTAATTTAGTCAAAGAAAAACCTTTTGTCGACAACACAGAATCTACGCTTATGGTACAGAACTTCTAGGCCAATGCTCGGAAAAAGCCATTGAATCACAGCTACGCTATTGTTCTTTCTTATCCAAATAAAAAGTCAATGAGGATTTAGCTGCTACCTGCATGTAACACGTCCGCCACACAAATTCCAGGATCTTTTTAAAAGGTACCTTTTATTACAAGATCATTTGCTAGATGAAAGCCATTTCAAGTAATGCCCCGGATTACGCGTGCCGTCAGGAACATGGAATTATAAGGCTTATAGTTTTACAGATTCCATTCTTTATTTTGAACGAACGAACACAAATCATTCTTATGAACATTAAGGAACTAAATTATCCAATTAAAGGGAAAATGACAACCCGAATTGCATTTCTTCCATCATAGAAACATGTGCCACCACTTCAATGAAAACACTTTCTATGCATCTCCTTTTCTGATGTCACGAAGGGACATATTAATTTCATGATAAACTTGGCAGGTGATCAACAATTATTGTGTTAATAGGGGATTTGCTTAGGCGCCATTTTGAATCTTGATTCGCATGGAATTATGGGACTTATGGTACAGTCCAGGAAGCGTGCAGAATTAGTCCTGCATTCGCTTATTATAGAAATAGAATGCAGTTGCAAGATATATTTTTATGATTAGTTTGAGTTATTAAGTCAAACAGAGGGACTTTCAAAGATAGTGTATTTCCCCATTCTCCTCAATCCTCATGAGGACAATGGGGGACTTAAGTAAACCTTAATATTGTGATGAATCAATGTGATTGTTTATATGCATGTACCCTTCTATATTCCCCTATAGCCTAGTGGTTAAAGCTTTGGACTTCCAAACAAGAATGTGAGTCCGAGTCCCAGAACGATACGTCCAGGAAAGTGTGGCCGCTAGGTTACAGGTTGATGCAGGGGAAGTCTTGGGCTATTTATTTGTATATGTATGGTTTCTTTTTCTCATTTTTAATTACTATAGGCCTACCACCCACCTGCCCAGCCATCGATATGGTTCCCTATGCATTTTTTTACGCTAATAAACGTAACCGGCAAATGGGATACATTCTAAATGGATAGCGGTATATATAGTGTTGATATGTTTAAAGGGCGGGTGGCGTTGACGTACACATGTCGCACCTCGTGGTGTGTATGTCTACGGTATTTACCACTAGATCAAATGGACATTGTAGGTAGGAGGGATGGAGACAGGGGGGGGGACGTTCCTTTATTCTTAAATATAAAAACAATCTAAAAGCGTTCAGATCTGGTGAAATATAACCAATTAAACTTCCCACAAATAAATGTTTTGCTGCGGTAATTTCCTGGATAAATAAGTGCCATGTAAAGACAATTTCGTTGGACGCTAGTCTGTCTGTCCGCACCGGATTTGATTGTAAATATATAGGCATTTCTGACTTCTTCCAGGAAAGAAGCGGGAGGGTGCCGACCGTCAAGAATATATATAGGAAACATGCCATGTTCGGCGTGGACTATTTATCAATGCTCTAATGTCAATATCCATAATTATGTTATACATGTTTCCATGGCACAAGTCTCCATCTTTCCCATCATGCATTTGGTTTTCATAGCTAATTTATATAAACCTGATATTGGTGAAAACATTCTTGCAATTTTCAATAAAAATGTTGTCAGATTTCAATAGATTCCATCCCATGATGTACTATAACAGACATGCGCAGTGGCACATGCAAACCTCCTATTGAATGACTATCAACTCTTAATTGTTTTCAATTCCTGATTTGAAGAAATGCAGTAAATTGTCTAATGGTGTAGATTGTCCAATGTAGATAGACGTGTGCGTGTGGTGTATGGTGTGGTGTGTGTGGTTCAACCTAGGACTGTGCAGCACAGCACAGCACTATTCAGCACAGCACAGTACATCACTGTTCAGCGCAGCACTGGTCATTATTCAGGGCTGGATTTCGACCCAAAGTCACCAGTACTGCTGACGGGCTCATCATGTGTATAGACTTAATTGTACGACACTATTGACGTCCATTGCTAACATTCCAAATAGAAATGAGTCATGGAGACGACGGATATCAATTTGTAAATTTTAGGTATTTAAGTCGACAAGTGTAAAAAGTAATAATATTATTGAATACTCTTATGCAGATTATGAATTACAAAAGAATATCACCCGTTAGCATGATTCCTCTCAACAATAGTGTGACTAGTGACCGTGTATAACAGATTAACTACTTAACTAAAGACTATATCTATTGCAACGATTCAGAGATATAGTATATGTTGTACATACATCCATTACTAAACACCTGGACACAAGAGTGGAGACGGCAAGTTGGAGTCATTAAATTTTATTGAATGAAATTATAAATGTTGAGTTTGTTTATGCGATAAAATTGTAATTAGTTAATCGACTAATTAGTCGACCTTATTAATTGATTAATTATAATTATTAAAATTTAAAATAAAAGTAATTAATGATAAAGATTATATATTGTGCTAGCAGGGAAACGAGGGAGGTAAGAAATAGGTGATGGGTGGGTAGGGTCAGAAGAGGAGTATGTCCCACTGTGAGGTCGCTGAAGATGTGGATGCGAGGAGGGAGAGAGAGGACCATTCCGCTATATATAGCTTCATGGCACGACATTCATGGCTTCACCTATTTGTAAACATTAAATGTAAATGAAAATACATTGAAATGTGCCAAAGTGTATCTAGACACCACAACCAAAGGATATACAGCCAGAGTCAGATTGCTTGATCATAAGTAAGTTTGTTGACTTAATTCCATTAAAATTTATCGTCTTGAATTTCTCCACAGGGTAATAACATTATTTGACAGCGTGCCAGTTCCCGTGACGCGCTTTGAACGACGCCTTGCTGATGTTCATCAAGTATTCTCAAATTAAGAAAAATACCCATTAAAATTTCCCAAATGGAAAGATCTTGTTCTTTGAAACCTCTGAATATCGTTAGATGAAAATGCATTTCAAATGGAATGGAATTGCATTTTTTCCATTTTGCTTTGTGGCAAAACACATTTATTAATTCTGTTTTCAATGCATTTGGTTTCCCCCCTTCAACATTAACCCTGCTCACCAATTCATCACCTCAATCACTCTTGCGAACGCAATTTCTTTTAATGATTCGGTTAGGTTAGGGTAACGGTAATTGACGTCCACTCTCTATATATCAATTTTTAGATAGGTATTCAAGTCGACTCATGTAAAATATTGTTCATGTTTATGTTTTTTATTGATTTAATAAACTTATCCTGAATTAACTTTTTAAAATCTCAATATTGAATCAGACAAGAGTGCAGTCCGTTATGCAGATTTCAACTTCATATTGAATCACACAGTCTCTCCTGCTATACAAAAAACACTCATAGCACCAATAACAAAAAGAGGAATATTTATGATGACATTATAATCAACGAAATTTAATGGAGTTTTATAACCATAGGGAGCTGTATCTGTTGTATCCATCATTATTTATTTGTACCTATTATTGTCTCATATTATACATTGTTATGTATTCTCGGAGAATAGGTTTGCCGTGTCAAGAGACCGCATGAGATTGATTTGCCGAGATGAGTATGCTGCTGAAGAAGAGAAGGAAGACCATCCATAACTTCGCCTTGATCCTGTGCTTGACTCTCCCGCGACCTACCGCTTTTTTTAAAAAAGCCGCCACCGGCTCCTCTCTAAAATTGGAACAGTCGTACCCGTTATCACGGTCTCACGTACAAAGTAGAAGAAAAGGGAATTGCTGCTGTCTCTGCCAACGAAATAAATCCTCATTCAGCTTTGTGTCAGGTGTGAGAACTACCGTATATTAGTAAGCAACGATATTAGCTAGTGATTACTGGAACAATATTGTCTATATTCAATGCTAGAGTCAGGTATAGCTCGATAGGTCCCGTCGGGAAGATTCGAATGGACGGCCATTGCCGCGAAATATATCAACAAGCGCCGAAAATGGTGTCTCCCAATGCCGCCGCTGGCGCCACTGTGAATAGGCCGCTGCTCAGAAATGGATAGCGCTGTTTATTGACTGAATAAACAGCGCCGAGGCCCGGGTGGGACGTGGGGTGACGCGACGGGTGGGTGGAGGGTAATTCGTCGGAAATTTAAATATAAAAACAATCTAAAAGCGTTGAAATATAACCCATTTACTTCCTACAAATAAATACCTTGTGCGGATACTTTCTAGATTTTGCCTTGCCATTGCAAATGGGATGACTGAAATGATCAGCTGGGATTTAACCCTGACGAAATGCCTCAGATTGATGGTTCTTTGAGTTGGGATTTGAGCTGGATTTTGGACGGAATTTCCGGACGAAATTCCCTGATGGAATTCGCGAACTTCGGCGGAATTCCCGACGGATTTTCATCAGAATTCACTGTACTGAGTCAGCCTTGATTATTGCCTGGTTTTTGGCTGGAGTTACAACTGCTTTCTGACCGGATTTCCAGTTGATTTCAACCCGAATTTCTGACTGATTCTCCAGTTGGTAGAAGATGATTGTGTGCATGTGGAGTAACTGGACCCCAGTCAGCATCTCAGGCTGTCTGGATGGTTCAGAAAACTCGAAATGACCCTCATAAGAAGGGAGCTTGGGATTTGAGAAGACAAACTTCAGTCCAAAGGTAATCTGTGCGTAGTACAGGAGCTGGAGGTCAGGCCCAGGCACTGGAGTGTAAGGAGGGCAAGTTGCTACAAAGGGAAATCCCTGCTGAAATCTAGATTCACACAAGAACTTTACTCACACATTGACCACCACATGAGATGGGGCCAGGCCGGATTCCAAGCTGTGGAAGGGCAGATTCTAGTAGGTGTGCTGATTCCCACAAGACTGCCCTAATACAGAAAGTTTCAATATTGCAAAAGAGAACTTTGGAGATTCCAGACTATCCAATAGTCTGGGAGAGATGGAATGGTGGAGTGTGCTTTGTTGGAGGGTACATGATGTACAGGATTACAGATGTTGTCAGTGGTCTGAATGGCCCTGAAAATAAAATGATATTATTGGAGCTGATTTATATCGGATTCTTTAATGTAGTCTTAGCTGATCAGGAATGCTAATCTGTGTTCAACTCAGGAGAAAATCTGAGAACAAGCGAGAGGAATCCTCTGTGTAATCCATTGAGTTGAGAAGGTGGAAGGATAGGTATGAGGTAATACTGAAAAGTATTGTTACGCAGCCTAGTTTTGTTGCCCTTGCCAAACTGGATAGTAGCAGTGGCTTAGAAACATGAGATGAGTTAATGTCTGAGCCACATCAGGGATTGCTGAAGGGCTTTGCCTTGGGAATCCTGCATACAAAATGTATCAGGTGACCGAGAGATCGAACGTGGTAGTCTTCTACAATCCGTCCAGTAGTCCCTGAAGAGCCAGTGCTTTGAAGAAGGGGAATGTGGTCTACGGATCTTGTCCTCTGAAGGCCTGAAGGACGATTGGTCCCAAATGGGTTAGGCTTTTCGAAGCATGGCAGTTCACATGGGAGCACCACCTATGAATTTGAGACAGCTGAGGAGAGTGTGAGGTATCCTGCTGATATCCTCATTCTCAGACTTGAGAATGGAAAGGTTCTATGGAGGAAGGAGTGCCCTGCTCAGAAAGAGAAAGAGCGGAAGGCATCAGACCTGCAATGGGGAAGTGCATGCACAACCCCCAGATCAGATGCAGAGTAGTTTCTAGACCAGGAGTGCATGGAGGATTATGATCTGATCCCCAAACCTAAACACAACGAGAAGTCTGACTATAGGGGTCAAGATGGATGAATGCTTCCCTGTCCCCCATGGCATTTAGGATTTATCCTTTATGGCCAGGAAGAATCATCTTCTACCCTGTAGCAAGTAGCTGATTTGATAGCTGAGTGTGGCTAGACCTAGGCAACCTTCTGAATTATGGTAATTCAGATTATGGTACAGAATAGAGAATTGCTGCTCTGAATGAAGGATCATGCTAGCAGTGGCTTGTCTTATACTGCACTCAAACTTGAAATAAGTTAAGACAGTATTGGAAAGTCTGGATCACATAGTAGTGAGGTGAAAACTGCTGCAAAGCTGGTTTGTGAAAAAGTTTGGCTTGATGGGCATTTTCCATTAGTCACAGCGAAAACCAGAATAGCCTGCAGGATGTGAAGGTGGAGAGCCTTGCTGGTGTTGCACGGGAGTGGCAGTGATGTGAACTAGGGAGTTACTACGCTGGTTGTATGTACTGTTCATGAGTTCCACCCTTGTACCGGAAGACTTCTGGACCTTGCTGAATGAGCCTGAGTAGTATCACTGACCAGAGTTGTAGATATGAAGCTAGAGCCCTCCTAGATGTTTAGCTTGGATAGTTGTCATTTTGATTGATAACTTCTGTACTTGATATTTGTAAATAGTTCTTCAGATTGCAATCATCTGCAAAACACACCATGTAATGTTGTGTTGCATACTAAAAAGCAGTTCCCTAATTTCTTTGGTGCTGCTAGATTGTAGGACCCTCCATCACCAACAGCAGTTGGGGTTGGGGGCCCTGATTGGATGGAGTTAGTCTCTTCAATCTGTGTAGATGACTCTCCAGGAAAAGAGGAATCAACCTCTTGGTGCTTCTGCTTGACAAGATCTTGACTTAATTGTAGATAGCGTATGAGTAAGGCAGATAATTGTCTTTGCTGCTCCTGCATGGAGATGTCCCTGATTAATATAACCAACTTCCTGCTGATGACTGGAAACACCCTTGGACCTGACCCCTAATTGACACTTTGCCCAGACGAATGGATGGATGGACCTGACGTTGGACCCAAAACTTACCCCTGAAAAACTTGGATACTGGAACAAGGACTACCTGGAACAAGGACAGACTTGCCAACATGAACCCTCTCTCATTAATGGAAACGAATGCTGATTACAACACAGAATGTTATGAATTTTACTTAAACCTTCAGTTACAGCCTTGTTTTGTTGTATAACATTGTTGATTAGGACTCCTTTATGTCCTGGAACCACTGGCTGATGTGATTAACATTCTGTAAGGTTGAATAAGTTTTTGACATTTGAACTTTTCCTTGTTAGTTCTTTATAGAGTTTTTGTGACCTAATCTTGATATATAGTGAGGACACCATATGCCCCTACTTGTATTTTTATTGCTGATCTTGTTCACATTGAATATTTGTGTGCTATGCAGAAAGGGAATATATATCACAGAAGAACATCGACTCAAGGCTTGGCCGGAACCAAGCAATGCGAGGTTTAATTACTAATCACCAATGGAACAAGAGTATCTCAACAATACATAAGAAGTGAAGTGAGTTCATTCACGTCCGTGTGGGGCGGGAGTCACCTAGACGATGACCAACAGTAGCCATATTGGTTCTGGACTCCAACAGCTGACATGCATCCAGGAGTGGCAGCTGCGAGAAGGTGCCTTGCGAATGTAATTTAGATAATGTTTAGGCCGTTTTTGTTCTATTGTTGGTACATGTTAAAACATTATAATGGATATTTTGTTTCTATAGCCTGCCTTTCCCCTCACCACAAATCATCAAACCCACCCACCGTCCCACCCTGGCTGTATAGAGTGACAGCTTTACACAGCCAAACAAGTATAGGGATGAAAAAATAGAGCTGACAGTCCAGGGCGGGGTGCGAACTCCCAACCCTCATGTCTGGAGGTGAGAGGCTTGCCACTGAGCTAGCTATGAGTTTCGGTTTGGGGACGGAGACGGAGACAGAACTTTGCTAGTGATACAAGGAGGGCCGACGCTTGTGTAGCGGTGGAAAGTGGCCGAAATCATTGATTCTACAGCTGTCGGGGCAACGGCCTTATACGAGCAGTACAGTTATAGGAAGGGAATAAGGATTCTGGGGCTGGAATTGTTCATCACATGGGTTTTTTCAAAGTTAAATGCAATCCAGGGGCTATCCACCTCTTACCTTGTCGAACCTCTGTGGGCTGTTGCGCCTGCGAAATGGAAAGGCTGTCGATGACATGTAGTTGTTGATGGAATAATTCTCTGGCCGACTATAATCTGTAATTGGGCGAAATCCACCGTCACTTTTGGGTACAGCTCCTGAGTGGATGCAATGAGGAATAACACTACAAGAAATCATCTTGCCCTACTGCATCTCAGACTCCAATAGTTTCATGATGAAATCATAAGCTGGGCCTGTAGTGGCTGAAGTATAATTAATACAGCAATATGTGGGAATCGAAGCAAGAGGATCCACGATGTAAAACCCCTGAGAAAATACCATGGAAGAGATAATCTCGCGGGCTCAAATCCGTCTCGTATGATAACTTGTGAAACCAGCCCGCCATATGTGTTGCGTTTCAGGAAAATGAGTCATAAGTCGCAAAAATTGGATTTTGTGATATTATCATATTTGAAAAGATGAGACCAAGGGGATTCCAATGAATATAAACATTAAGGGCATCTTATAAGTATTTCTTTATTTTAAGTTTGATATTTTTATTTCTGAAAAAAATGTTTTCAATATTTTTGGGTGGAAAATTATCATTAAAGTAGCTAAATATACTCTATGGGATGACCCTATAAATGCATGACAATATTTGACAGACTGTCGTGCAATTTGGTACATGTATTCATATCTCATCCAGCGTTAGTCACACCAAAAATGAGAACATTGCTATAAAGAGATATTGGAAATATATCACTTTGAAAAATATCAATTTTGCGACTTATGACTCATTTTCCTGGAACACATCACATATTCATTTGTGAGCAGATTCCGCCAACCAAGTGACAGCAATGAGCCCGAACAGAGATAGGTAGGTTGACAACACAAATAATCGAAATGAAATCGTCACTCACATGAAGAATAACCTTCTGAGAAGAATCATTTTCGCTGTGGGGGTTCTGGTATAAGTGATCAACAGGATCAATTCTGGGGTAACAGGTAACAGGTATAGTAGAATCAGGAACATAATCATTGTCGTAGGATGGAAAAAGGTTGACATGTTCGCCATCTGGCCGGAAGTGAGCTCCGGAAGCAGAAGTTACTTTTTTTCTGAAGGACTGTTTGAAACAGGACAAGAACCAATTTTATGGCCTTAGGTCTGACATTTTCCACAAGAATGGTCGCGTGTACAATGGCCAAAACAGGAAGAAACATTATATTTGTAACAAATCCCTTCGGGCCAGTCGTCAGGAACAATCAATTTCCCATCCAAATGCTTTTGCAGAGGTGCCAAACTTCCCGTGTCGGCGGGAGATCTCCCGTTTTTCCGACCAATTTGGGACTTGCTCCCGTGTCCACATTAAAATATCCCGTGTCGGCCTAATGTCAGGCCTAATGATGAAATCACATTATGGGCATATACCTCTTGCTGGTACAAACAATAGGATGGAGGCCAGGGATGAAGACAGCATCCTGAAAATTCTTATGGCTGCCACCACATGATGTACAGTAAAAACATTGACAAGGAGAATTAATCCCCTCTGATCTGGGTACCCCATTTGATATATAAAAGTAAAACAAACATGGGAAAGGAAATTAATGTCAATGGGGGTAGGGGGAGGGGGAGGGGGGCCCCTTTCAGTACTACTCACATTGCTCCCGCCCCAGACCCCACCTGGACGGGAGATCTCCCGTTTCTGACCTGTTCCTACTTGGCACCTCTGCTTTTGTACCTTGTTGTTGTTCACAATCTTTTTTTTCTCCTCGGCTGCAGACGAATCAAAAAGAGTAATCTCTATCTTTATTACTACTGCACATATCAAACCTTTCCCATTATCAAAAACTCTTTCCAGAACGATCTACAACCGCTACTATGTGCTTCCTAACTTTAGGAACAATGCCTAATATTTGTGCTTCTTAGGCAATGCCTCAAGGAGAAAAGCTTAGGTCATTCAAGAAATGCCCAGGTATAAATAAGTCCTAGCATGGTGATTATTATTATACAGGGTGAAAAAGGAAGAAAGAGTTGTGGGTGCTGACTTATGGGGATAGTGGGTGAAGTCTTCACAGAATGTACAATCTGCAGCTCTAAACATTAAGAAATCTTTGATAAATAAAGCTGAACAGTTATTTATATAAAATACTATGTATATCTCAATATATTTGGTATTGTGTTGATTCACGACATTTGTTTGGTTTGAACCTCATTTTTATCTTAATTAGGGTAGTATGAGGGCATTGGTGAAGGCGAATTGTACATTTTCTGACGACTCCCCCATATAAGTATATAGGCATATAGATATAAGACTTATGTACCGGTTATTACAGATTGGACGTGGTAACATTTACCTCTAGATAGGCAAGCCTTTAATATTACCGGCGCGTCTGCAATGTACGACGTAGTTTCCCAAAGCTGTATGATCTCGTATCTTTGAGCGTACTATATATATATTCAGGTGATGCTTTTAGTAAAGCCCGAATCTTGGGTAGCCTAACAACCGTTGAGTTAAAGTGCACCTTTTCTTAAATTCAAAACTGCCAAACGACATTAATCTCTGTGTTCACACTTTGTCAAACAGTCGGTTTGTAAACCTTTGCATACTATACTCCTATATATATATATGTGACCGCTTGCAATGATTCACTATTTGGTATCTTTGGCATCTGAAGCCTACGTCTTTTAATTAGGCCATTTCAAGAATGTACAAAAGGTTTTCATTCAAACTTCAAACCAATCTCGCAATAAAAGAAGACCTTTAACCCCATTTAACCATGAACTCTAGAGTATTTTCTGATTAACTCTGTTTTACTTTCAATGTTTGCTTGCCATGTTTATGTTGAATATTGATTGAACATTATTTCTGGCTACAGTTGGAAGAGATGCACTGCGTATAAACAGATTTGAAAAATCACAGATAATAATAATAATAATTACGGCAATGTTAGGATTAAAACTTGGCAAATTGGGAAAATACTTGGCATGTCTTGCAAGGGCGTTATGGTGTTAGTATCGAACGTATGACAGGTGTGCCAACAACAGCAGTTGATAATAAATGGCTTCAGGAGGAAAGATTACAAATAAATTACAAAAGAAATGAGGGTGTAGACATTAATCTGTACTTACTTTTTAGCGCTTTTGGCTAGACCGTGCACTCTCCCCTACCATTCTCTTTATGTATCGAGGTTTGAGTGCATACATTTAGGTATTATATTATATTTCTCAAGCTGTTCCAAAAATCAATAGATTTGCCTATTGTTGTGGGCACAGACTGACAAACGTCGCTACCATACTTGAATTAATATAATCAAGCTCATGAACCAATTCATCAGGAACGACTTTATCTGTGATTTACAAACATTATAGCTCATTTCTTACAACCGTGCCCATTAAAACAACCTACAATGCGTTAATTTAGTTGTCAGATATATCAGTTATTTACACATGCAGGTAACGCAACGAAAGCGGTCCGGCCACTTTTGACAAAATCGTTGGTGATGCGTTGGCAATGAGCTAGTCGATAAGACATTTTTAAAATGTTGTCTTTGCATTGACAACTATATATATATAATATATAATAAGTTTGGCAACTATATAACTCATTTTCATGCTTTTATATATACAATCTCATCGTCCAGGATGTGTGCAGACCTAGAAGTATATTAGAGAAATAGATTGCAGATGCAAGATATATTTTTATAATTAATTTTAATCATTAAATCGCCTGCGGCTAACACAGGGACCTTCAAAATGTATTTCCCCATTCTCCTCATTCACCACGAGGAGAATTAAAGAAAACCTAAAATGTGATGCATCATTTAACAGCTATGCCCAGTGTTATAATATGCATGATCTCTAGAGTCCCCTATGGTCAAGTGGTTAGCATCTAGGACTGCCAATCTGGACATTGTGAATTCAAATTCCAGTGAAGGCAGCCTTTTTATATTTGTTTCATTTCCGAGTCATTTTATTTTTTAATTTCACTAATATCTTCACATCGGACTTCCGGTTTACAGAGCACGGTGGAAAGTTGATAGCGTGGCCTAGGCTACAGCATATCAGTAATTTAGTCGGTAATAAGTGGTAGGCTTCTCTGTTGCCAAGAGAAATCATTAGGTGTCAGGGATCCTGCATTGGCTGTTAGTTTTACACGTCTGACAGTTTGGAGTCTGGTAGAGTGACATTTCTCAGACCAACATGGTGGATCTATCCCTCCGTCATCTTGCCCAAGGCTTGATATATTATCGCCCAAGACCCTGGAGATACACTGGAGTACCTAACGCTCCTGAGAGGAGGTTATTATACCTGGTTGCCCAATAAGGTGTAACCTTACATATTAAGCCATCGGGGGGGGGGGGGGGGGGGTCCCTCTGGCTAGTCATGGTGGTGACTTATGAACTCTATCGATAGTGGCTCCCCCTAGCGTGAAGCTTAGTGACTTATGGTCCTAAATGATCTCCATAATCCATATAATATTATTACATATATTAATATTTACCCTTATGCGATTGCATATAATGTTACGTGATACCTATAATTATAAAAGGAGGATAAAGTAGTCGTGACAATACCCTATTGTAAATTGTCCTGTAAGTCGAAAAGATATATTTTGGGCCATACTATTTTATTTAATCATTATTTTGTCACTAGAATTTTTCAATACTGAGCTTCAAAAAGAGGGTTTGAAGGGGTCAAAATTCAAATCGTTTTCCTAATAATCCCCAAATGCAGGAAACTTTGGGCTATTCAGAATACCTAAGGATGGTATTCTAAAGTGCGTTGGAAAAAATGTCAAAATTGCAAGTGAAATATGGCCATCAATTGTACTTTTTTTTTTACTTTGGCCTATCAATGTCCATATGGAATTGTTACGACCACCAATAATATATATTACCCATATTTCAACCTATGGAGGGATTAAGACTATCATCAACACATTCATCTTCCACCAATACATGTGGGAGTGGACTCAAACATAGATATTATATAATGTAATGATTTGATATGTTTGAATATGGTAAATGCAGAGCTCCGGGAAGCATGTCATCAAGCCATGACAGCTCATGCACAGAACATCGATTCTGGCTCTGCATACTACTGCTCCAGTGCCCTCTTATTCAATTCAATTCAATTCAAGACATTTTTTATTTGCAATTAGCGTCGGTTACAAAAAGGAGGTCCCAGTTTTGAAACCTCGGTTCCAAGTCTTCCTGTGGGTTCCTGGGTTGGTGGTTTCCAAAACAAGCTTACAATAAGATATTATGATATAAATTTCATGGCTATGTTTCTATTATCTACTTGACTAGTTTAGTTGGACATTAAATGCCACAACTGGCTAAAAGTAAGTTGTAATAACTGGCTAAGTTGTACTAACTAGAGCATACAGTAAAATCAGGGTAAGATAATAACAGTGCAATCAAACAATAGTTGGTGATCTGTATAGTCGGTCCAGACTAAGAAGAATTTTACAGAAACAACAATAAAAGTACATATAATAAAATACAATACAATACAATATCATAGTTATTCAACATAAGATCTGTAACAGATCATGAGGTAGGTATAGTAACATATTGACATACTACTAAAAGTAAGTTGTAATAACTGGCTAAGTTGTACTAACTAGAGCATACAGTAAAATCAGGGTAAGATAATAACAGTGCAATCAAACAATAGTTGGTGATCTGTATAGTCGGTCCAGACTAAGAAGAATTTTACAGAAACAACAATAAAAGTACATATAATAAAATACAATACAATACAATATCATAGTTATTCAACATAAGATCTGTAACAGATCATGAGGTAGGTATAGTAACATATTGACATACACGTACAGAGTTTAGTATAATGGTAGGGGGTGTTCTTATAATATTTCAATTTCATTTATGCAGGTGTGAATAATTTTGCTAAAGGTTTTCCGGTCTTGTACTTGGTGAGCAGCAGTTTCAAGCGAATTCCAATATTTAGCCGCTTTATAAATAAAAGAGTTTAGAATTTTTGCAGATTTTGGCTGTAGTAATTTTAAATTACGTCTGCCTTTGGCATGACTCCTGGTTGAGATTTTTCTGTTATCTAAATTGGATTCATCTGTAGCCATGAAGTGGCTTAGATTAATTATATGTTTTTGTCTCCTTTTGTTTAAGTGTAGTAATGGGCCGTTCAAGACAGGCAATGAACTATTGGTACCATATATCTGTGTGCGCATGGTCTATTTTTATGTTTTGATATAGCTTTGGATGACTGCATCTCAAAATAAACAATTTTGCACCACTGAGCCCTCATTTCCAAATTATGATGTACTAGCAAAGTACCCATACTCTCTAAAGGGATTAGAGATTTCTAATATTGAATTTATGACCTCATGGCTCGCCATATCAATGGACAGGTTCTAATAGGTATGGAAAGCCATATGCAACTACCGACAAATCGGAAGAGAAGTCGGAGGATCTCCATAGACTTACTATAGCGACATTTACAAATGTCGGGTAGTACGTCGGCAAGCTTTCCGACGCATCGGCCGACTTTTACAAAATATCGGCCGATTTTTCGGGGGCACAAAATGAGTTCTAAAAAAAAATCGGTAAATTTCCAAAAATATCGGCTGTCATTACCGACATTGCTTTCTCCAGTTTAAATTGCTCTTCCACTTAGCGCATAATGAACTTTGTTGGCCGATAAATCGGCGATAAGTCGGCCGATATGTCGGTGACTTAAACTACAATTTGCCGACATGGCGGCCGACATGGCGGCCGTCAAAGTCCGAGGGAGGGCCTGAGGGAAGGGTGACTGAGGGAGGAGGGGGCCAATCTGTGGTCTGAGGGGGCCAATCTGCGGGAGGGAGGAGGGTGTGTGGGAGGAGGGATTAAGGGAGGAGGGTATAAGGGCGGAGGGTATGGTGGGAGAAGGATGTGAGGGAGGAGAGTAAAAGGGCAGAGGGTATGAGGGAGAAGGGTGTGAGGGTGGGGGTGGGGGGGGTATGAGGGAGGTGGGTATGAGGGAGAAGGGGGTGAGGGAGGAGGGTATAAGGCAGAGGGTATGAGGAGGGAGGGTATAAGGGCGGAGGGTATGAGGGAAGTGGTTGTGAGGGAGAAGGGTGTGAGGGAGGAGAGTAAAAGGGCGGAGGGCCTGGGTATGAGGGATAAGGGTGTGAGGGCGGGGGGTATGAGGGTGGGGGGGTATGAGGGAGGTGAGTATGAGGGAGAAGGGGGTGAGGGAGGAGGGTATAAGGGCAGAGGGTATGAGGAGGGAGGGTATAAGGGCGGCGGGTATGAGGGAAGTGGTTGTGAGGGAGAAGGGTGTGAGGGAGGAGGGTATAAAGGCGGGTATAAGGGAGAAGGTGGGTATGAGGGAGGAGGGTGTGAGTGGGGCCATGGACAGGGAAGTTATAGGTGGATATACAGAAGATTCACAATTGCTTGAATATAGGATTATTTATTTGATGTTTTTTCATAAATTAATCAGGGCCTAACTCAGAAATCGTTGTGTCTAAAAAGTTAGCTTTTAATGTCTCCTACATCATCCACTTGGTTGTTTTAAGATATTCTAGAAAATGGAATTTATGTGAATTTATGAAGAAAAAAATAGAACATACTGGTGGTCAACCATAATGGCTCATTCTAATATCATTAATCATATGAATTGCTTCTTATGTGTGGGCAGGTGGGTGGAAGGGTAACCATGGTGATTAACATGTATAAGGAAGAGGGGGTAGAGAGAGAGGGAGAGAGAGAAGTATAAGCAATTCTACCAATTGGTCGTCATTTAGCCAACTATTTGGCTGAATTTTTTAAAATAAAAATTGGACCCAAAATCGGCCGACATAGTGGCCGATATAGCGGCTGACACATTATTTATTTACCGATAAATCGGCCGACAAATCGGCCTATGATCGGGCCAATTTGGAGAAACTTTAGAAATATTTGCAAATGTAAAAATAAAATTGCCGACATGTCGGGGCATAATACCGACTATCGGAAAATTACCAACATAGTCGGATTTACACTCTCTCTGTTACCGATTTGTCGGGAGTTTTTACCGACTTTTCATCCGATTTGTCGGTAGTTGCATATGGCTTTCCATAAATAGGTGCTAAAAGCGAAAAGAAAATTGACCGCTTAATCCCGACGCGCAACATCTACATTTCCTATATCTATAGCATTCTATTATATATTATTACATTAAACGGCAGGCAGAAGGCTTCATGAAATAATAATAACAATTTTGAACATTCCCTTCAGTCCCAATTGTCCAAACTCTATCAATCTTTTTCAAAATGTTAAAAAATCGATTTAAAGCCGATTGGTGGAACAATCTTCTTTTAACATGTGTAGCGACAAAGCGTGTATCAATGAAAAGGGTTTTTTACATACCTATTTTACGCCCTAAATCCCTTCATCAAATTGATCTTTTTTAGTGTATTTTGTCGCCCTCTCCCTACTTTTAAGTGTAGTAAAAATATGGAGGAATATTTTAACTATATTCATGCATGAACACCGATGGAGACGCACATTTAAATAAAATAACATTTATTTTGCACTTCAGCTGTCTATCATAAGCGGAAACTATTGATAGCATGTGATTGATTACTAAGAAGCACAATTTTCTTTTATCAAAGCATAAATCAATTCTACATCCAATGCATCCGCTTTTATGTTCCCTATAGTCTGTGGATCAAGATAGCATAGGCCCCAGGCGAAATATCCTTGTTACGCCCTAGAAGTATGGGGAAACGCAAGAAACAAATAACGGACTAGATAAACCACCTTCGCAATTAGGATTAATTGCGACAGGCATCCAAAGCCTGTCTATTTACTCCTCTGCAATCAATCCACCCCTGGGAAAATCTCCAGTATCAGGCTCAGCTCATTTGAATTTCAGGATAGACTCTTCGCGAATATTGGTTTGTCTGACCACTTTTACTGCTCAGTCCCAGAGACAAATACCATATCACTCCCTAACTTTCAGGGGTCAGGTTTTTCCCATTAACACGCAGCCTTTTCAGCCTTAGTCTTAGCCTGGTTAAGCTTATCACTGTATGCGGTGAGATGGACTGCTGGGCAAAACCTGCTTTGTACTACGGACTGTGCTAGGGAAGCCAACTTTAAATTGGCGCCAGTTTGTAAAATTCTCTTATTCCATGTTATAGGGAAATAGTGAAAATAAACCTCTATTAATCAGAGTGGGCATCATGAACTCCTTAAAGGCCCACTGCATGGCCCATGGCATGGGTAAAAATATGTCGTTTTGTACCCCTTCTATGATAGCCGGCCTAACCATGATACCAGATCTAAACTATTAGGTTTCTATATCCAGCGGTTTTGAAGTTAGAGGCCCATGAATACCCCCAATCTGGTAACACTTTCTGATGTATATTCAATTAGAATAATAGAATGCTATATTACTATAAATCAGATGGAACAATTTAAGTTCTTGGTTAACTGGTTCTTACTGAGTCTTTAGATGATATTCATCAAATCGAGCAGCAAATATCTGTAGATCTTGAATGTTCAGCAGAATAAATCGTGGACATTGTTATTGAGTCTTTGGAGATATAATGATCAATGATAGCACAGATATATATCTGTAGACCTTGTAGCTTTACCGACATGGGAGACGGGTTTGGTAAACTTGGTCGACGATAACGTCACTTCCGGTTGATCCCGCTTCCTCCTGATTTATACAAGTATTCAGCGAATACCCACCATAAACTATATATATCTACTAGCATAGTACCCATATCCTTCGGACAGTTAAGAACAGATAGGTTAGAGGGGGTAGAAATCTCTCCCCCTGTTCCTCTCTCCTCTCACCATGCCCCCGCCCCTCTTCTCTCCCCCTTCTCTATCTCCTTTTCTTGTCCCTCCCCTCCCCCGCCCTCTCCCTCCCCTCTTCTTCTCTCCCCCTTCACCTCTTCTCATTCATTCTCTCCCACCCTTTTTTTCCTCTCCCTCCCCTCCCCCACTTCTCTCCCCCATTCATACATCCTTTCATTGAACTTTCTAAGGGTTGTTTTCTACAGACTCTCTGTTTATTTTCTGCACATGGCAATTCAGGCAGGGCTTGGTTGGCAAACATGTACAGCGCCAACACACGTCCATTCAGCACTGTGGCTCTACCTTGGAACGAATGCATTATACACACAGCATGGGCTTTTTAGCAGAACAACTGAACGCCTGCATGGTCTCTGTCGTCTGGAAGGGAATGTAATAAAAAAACATGTACTACAATGGTTCCTTAGTGGAACCGATTCCATTCCTTGCAATCATACCATTATTACCACCTGAACCACTTTTCAATAATGCGTTCCACTTCCCCAAGGTCATTGGCATTATCTGAGCTGTTTCTCATGATCAACCATTCATTAAATATGTAAAAACACCAAGATAATATTCCCTTAGTTATTCATCCTCAGGGTAGTGATCTATCTACATAGGGACAAAGAGCCTACATATATAATATATATGTTCTTAGCGTTCCGAGACTACCCTGAGTCAACTGAAGGAAAGAAAGAGTGCTCTTACATTTGCCCACCCTAATCCCTCCAGAAGCGCATGCAGTCCTTAACGGATAAAGGATCTTGTTAGTCATATCCCGTCTGACAGCTCATGTACATGAATGATGAAGTTTGTTCCAGATTTCCAGCTCATACGTTAACTGTCTCCCACGAAAGGTAACGGCGGCACTAAGCACACCATTGTCTAAACAGGAGATAATGATGATCGCTCTGGAACAGGGCATAACAGGTAGTTGTACTTTGCGTGCCAGCTGCTCCAAGAATTGAGATAATGTGTCAGAAGTAGTTGACAGGCAAATCTGGCCTAAATTCGTTGCTACATACAAGCCTTTGTTTAAGAAACATGTTTCCATAAAAAGGTAAGTAGGGAAAGCAACAGACTTTAGAGAACACCAATCAGAAATCTGAGAAAAAGAGACCAGTTTACCCTTGAAACCGAGTCTTGTCAGATACGGTATTGGTTAAGTGTCATTTGTGTGGCATAAAGGCAGGACAAAGTAGACAGCGGGTCATGGAGCACGGCTCTAAATCAGCCAGTGTGACACAAACAGCGTTAAGGGAATCTTCTCCCGGATCTCATCTGTGTCAAAAAACAATCAATCAAATCTCAGGTTCCCACAAAAAAATAACCAAAAACCATTACGATCAATTAGGCTTTTTTCAGATCTACTGAAATGCTTCCTGAACTTCGCGGAAAATAACTCAAAGGTGTCACAGAAAAAAACGGCGACAATATGAAGGGTCAATAATTAGAATTGTAAAAGGAGATCTCACATGGACTTAAATTAATGTTAGGCCTATATAATTGTGCCAACCAGATGATAGCCGTACCTTCACAAATTGTTGATACCATGGCTATGATACCTGTGTGACACACATGTGGATGATCACATGATGCATATTATCTTGTTTTAATATCGATGGCATACTCCTTAGTAGTTTTTAGGTCGGGAGGAATGTGCCTGTGTGAGATTTCAGATGTAATCAGAATCAATATTGTGGTAATGAAGATGAAAAAGAAATGAGATGAGGGTGATGGGTGATAATGCTACATTGTGGAGATAATTTAGAAATATATTGCAGTTTACACAATGGAACAGTAGGACGGCAAAGCTAGTATACATTGTCTTATCTTATTTGTTATGAAAATGAAAATAGTTTCTGCACAATGCACTTCTAACTATTGCCCGAAAAATAATGATGGGAAACCATAGGGAAGAAATCATAACGATGAACCCAGAAACCTCACAACAAAACAAATCTCGCGGAAGTCAACAAAGGATAAGCTTCCCCATGTATTGTATAGTAAATGCGTGGGGAAACTTGTACTCATTGACATCCCTGCTCAACTAATTAGCATTTTGCATTTTCTCTTTTCAGGCGTGGAATGAATACGGATCTCACGACAGTGTTCTGACTGGGTCATTCACCCACACGTACACGTTGGGACGCAGGTACAGATTTAACCCCAAATATTAGTTGCTCAGTAAATAATAGGCCCTGCTTGATTGATTTCTCTCTATAGTACGGTGGTCCAGGAGTGACACCTCATATTTCGCCCCTCGTCCCTCAGATCTTGCCTCCCGTCCCTCAGATATCGCCTCTCGTCCCTTATCCCTCACCTCTCGTCTCTCATTCCTCACCTCTCGTCCCTTATCCCTCACCTAGCTTCACCTCACCTCTCGTCCCTCATCCCTCAAGGCTGTCGCTGAATAAACATATCTAAATCTAATACTCCTCCCCCTAGCTAATCCTCCCCGTCGCCGACTACCTGTTGCATTCCCTCTTCCCCCTCCTGCATAGGCCTCCGACCGAACCCTCTTCTCAGCGAACCCTCCAGTGCAGATGCAGACTCTGTCAGCCGTCATTACCTGACCCTAGTAGCTCGTCTCCTAAATCTCAGACGGTGCCTGCTACAACTCGACCCCACTCAAATGCAGGTGCAGATGTCAATGCAGCGAGACACCCAGTCACCAGACCAGACTCCATCCTCTCCTAGAGCATCTTCCAGCTGTTCCTCTCGTCGCTCCTCTCGCTGCACCTTGCCTCCTCTTCAACAAGAATGGATCTCTCACCCTCACGGAAAATCTTACCCTGCTAGAGAAAATGGCATACCACGGAACACACAATCGTCATAATGCAAACGTCATAAATACTTTAACAGGTACATTGAATTATTTATAATATAAATCAGGAATATATAAATAAATACAATGAGCAATTAAGTATAAACTTTGTCATAAATTAGAATAATATATACATAAGAATAGGTCGAAGTCTGGAAGCTCTAACATAAACCAATAATTAGTTATAACATAATGAACTAATGTAAGCAGAGAATAGCAGAAGTTGGGTTCTCCACCAGTGATAGATATGGGTTTATCTTATATATCATCCTTATTATGACGTATTATTGTTCGTCTTTATGAATTCTAAGGAATGCTAATTGATCTCCAATTAGCATCTACTCTCTAATCAATGACTTCAATATTATGATAGGAAATGTTCTCTATTATGATAATTGATAGCCAATTATCACGTCTGTGCTAATTAATAACTGAAATAACACAAGCTATATGGATCCCGAATTAATCAGATCATCAACCAAAGGTAAGTGTTTATTTCTGAAACCTGACACTTGCGTCAGGTGTGTACCTCATTTGCATAACCAGCCGTGCCCGGCTGTTCCGCCCATTGTCCGGTAGGGGAGGCCAGGCGTTACATAACATTATGTAACAATATGTAGGCCCTAGTGGCGGCCGGAGGAACCACAGGGGTTTCCCGGAGGTAATTTTGGAGATTCCACAGAGGTTTCCCAGCTGTTTCCCGGAGCTTCATAAAATCATCACATATACTGCACAGGATCATTAGAGAAGAACATCATCAAGTCTTGCCCAGAAATGTGAATTTGTATACAAGGACATGGAATGCGGGCCGAGGGATGAGTCATGAATGGTGGGATGGCACTCCTGGGCCACCATACTATGGGGCCAACCACAAATCTTACATTCTCTCAAACTTAGTTTCACAGTGTAAATTTAATGTGAACCTGATCTCATTTCCATTACGCTAAAATCCCCAGAGGAAGGATTTGCTTTCAAGGAAAGCAAAACTGCACTGCATCCCAATCTGAGTGAAGAATGTTAAATTGTTCACAAGGCAATAGTAATGAGAGGGTACGAGAACCTCAAACACACCAGCCAACCACTCAAACCATGTGTTAAAAAACTTAGTAATCGGATTTCATCAGGTGAAGACTCGTTATCTTTTGATCAAAAAGTTATAGATAGCGGGAGATATATTGGATACATATACCCGTTGCTCCGTTTCTCGCTAACTATTTTCCCATACACTTTCAATGGGGAAATAGTTAGCGAGAAAGGGAGCAACGGGCCCCAGGCAGAATACTTTAAGTGTGCCACACGGCAAATCCTTTGTTTTACAAAGCGACAGGCTCACATAATATATATCATAATTATGTTTAATTAATAATTCAACTGCTGAATGTAATATGTTACCTGGCAGAAATGTAAATTCAACGGTAAATCCATTATTGTAAATTTAAAGATATCCCTGGTATAACCGGAGCATAACAGGATTGACCAATATATTTCATATCTCATACTAAAAACAGGACGTAGTCAGTTGGTATTGTAACTGTATAACAACCACATAATGTCCTTCAATGTAATTACTCATCTCATCCATGTTAGTATTAAGAGCCAAGTATTGAACTTTCAACTGTAACAACTTTCAAAAACAAAAACCCAGGTCGGCAGTCATAGGAAGACCTGTCTGACAAGGTACAGAATTGACCGACCTATTGTAGCAAAATCAGCAATAAAGAATTTTTGAATTTGAATTTGAATTTGAACCGGGATCGTAGAGGCTTGAGCCTAAGATAAGATAAGATAAGATACTACTTTATTTATCCAACTCGCATAGTACATAGTAATAATAATAATAATAAATTGATAATACAGACAAATAGGTATACAGTCATCTAGATCAAATCCAGTTCTCCCAGACGTTACCATAAAGCCTGATTCTGTACTTATATTAGTCTGAATAAAAATTCACTCTATAGCCATATAATATACAGGTAGAGCAATTTCTACGGAAAGAGGTAGAAAAGAGGGGTTTCTATGTGTCACATGTCTCCCTATCTACTTTGTTGGTCTCTACAGGTCCGTCTGGAGGTCATTATATGTGGTTTGTGAAGGTATCCGGGGTGAAAATGTGATTTGAAGCCTTTTTTAAATTGGGATCTCTACACTCTATTTATAGCCTGGGAAAGCCCCTGTGAGACACTACGTCATTTCCCACAACCTTTCAGGGGGACCTAACTACATGCAGAGGAGTGGGAGAGTGAAGAAGAGGGGGGGAGAGGGGGGTATTGGAGAGAGGGAGGGGATGGAGAGGGTGTAGGAGGGGGAGAGTAAAGAAAAGGGAGGGTGGTGGAATAGGAGAGGGGGATCGAGGGGGAGTGAAAAAACAGGGGGAAAGAGGCCAGGGAGAGGATTAGGGGAAGAGAGAGAGGGGAGGGGAGCATGAGGAAGAGGGGAGGGAGACAGGGGGGATTGGAGATGGGGTTGGGAGAGAAAAACAGGTATGAAATACAGAGAAGAGGGGGAGGGAAAAGAGGGAGAGGAGGAAGTGTGGGGAGAGAAGGTGACCGTCTAAGAAGAGGGGGGAAGAGGAGAGGGAGATGATGTAGGGGAAGGGAGAGAGGGGAAGGAGAGAAAGCGAGGAGGGGGGAATCAGAGATGGGGTTGGGAAGAGAAGAGGGGGAGGGAAAAGAGGGAAAGGGGGAAGTGTGGGGAGAGAGAAGAGGGGGAAAGAGGCGAGGGAGAGGATGTAGGGGAAGGGAGAGAGGGGAGGCGGTTGCGAGAGAAAAACAGGTATGAAAGACAGAGAATAGGGGGAGGGAAACGAGGGAGAGGGGGAAGTGTGGGGAGAGAGGGTGACAGTCCAGAGGACGGGTACTTTGCTAGTCTAATATATAAAGCTCTAGAAGGATTCTTTTGTCACGCATGTTCTGGGAACCTGTTTTTTGGTCTTTACAGGGAGGGAGGGGGGTGGGAAAGAGGGAGGGGGTTGGGAAGTGTGGGGAGAGGGGGTGACCGTCCGGAGGACGGGTACTTTGCTAGTGCTAGTGTATATCATTATATAAAATAAAGAGATCAAGTATTTCAAGTCAAGTATCACATTAAAATTCGCTTTTAAAATCCTTATTTTCAGTTGTCATTTACTTATCTGAGCTCACCCAGTTGGGTGTAATGAAATGATTTGTACTTTAATCATGGAATTGGAAATATTATATTGGAATCGTGTAGGGTTCATGGGGCCATATTTCATAATATTAGGCTAGACAAGCTAGGGGATTATCTCCTGTGTATTGGGTTACTGGTGTATAGGCTTTAGCACCTTTAGCACTGTGATAGAAGTTTCTTGTATTGCTTTCAGGTACATATACAGGTTAGATATGTAAGCAGTAGTTCAGTCCTGACTCAGTAACTGACCCAATACATAAAAGGTACATATATTTATATGGCATAACATCCTGGTATTCTGAAGTAACCAAGGACATCTACTAACATAACATAACTAACGGACTGATGAGTTAACCAGGTCTAAAAACGGAACAACGTGAAATACGCAATCACAACGTGAAAAACACAATCATGAATGTCATTTTTTTCATAATGATTATCATAACACTTGATGAAAACGTTTACTTCATAGTCCCCATTCATAAACAAGTGAACAGCCGTAATGTAATGTGAAACTCCTTTGAAAACCACAAGTTTCATTATATTAAAGATACATTCTTATATAGCTGTGAATATACATACAATACAGTCGGGGCCCTCCAGTGATAACGAGAACAAGGTAGTTGGCGGAATATGAATATGTGACCCGCCAAGCAGAAAGGGACCTTCCCGCGGGAGTTATAGTTCCTGGTATTCCCGCTAGGAGTCACATCATATTCACGACGTCACTGTCACAAATGTTGGTATTATGATATTAGTAATTCTGAGAGGCAGGTAACTTTGAAAGTCTGTAACCTCACTAATTCTTGGAGTACCAACAAGATTCTTTCACTTTTATAATGCTCATTTCCCCTTCTGTACATCCATGTCATTTATTTTTTATTTTTTAAATATTTATTTTTTGTAGATATGATGTGTCACAGGAAAATGAGTCACTCCCCCAACCTATTTGAGCATCTATATACTGAACACTGACATAACTTTACAAAAAAGCCCATATCTCGGCAAATTCTGGGAATTTTCAACTATTTTTTTCGGTTATTGACTCAGGAGGACATGCAGATTCAGAATCTATAATGAACCCAAATGCGACAATTTGGCCCTGGTGTCCCCTTTCTCCTTCCCCTCCCCTTCCCTCTTTATCCTCCAAAGATTGTTACATTAAAATTTCAAATTCAGGCTGCGGACTGCTCTGCTTGGCTGTACTGGAACGAATAGAGGACCCCTCAGCGAGTGGCTCTGCTTATATACGACACCGTCAATGAATGAGCTCAATCTACTTCCGCCTTTCACCTTCCGGTCCGCTGTACATGACGAATGCTTGGGGCTTCATCTTCACATAATTACCAACTTAAAGATAAACACATTAAAGTAAAACTCTGGGTTGGAACACTTGCTGGTCATACAGCTCAATTATGGTTGATAACTGAGGACCCACATTATAATACTGGTTTCTGGGCAATGATATTGCCAGAATCAATCAAGTAATTTCTTTCCCGCTCTCTCCAAACCCTGTCCTGGGTGCTGCCATATTGCCCTGTGTATGACACTAACTCGGGCCTGTTCATTACCGGTATGTGGTCAGTGCATGGTTTTCTGTGTGTCTTTGGATGGACCTGTTCTGGTGAAGTTGAGTGTGACTGAGAGGCTGGTTGTGTTTATATACCAGCACTTCCTGAAGGACATTTAATAATTTGTTTCCATCGTTATTTTAACATTTTATCATTAGAAACTAGAAGGGAACATGTCTGACATTGAAATCAACATCAAACAAATTGATGTTACCAGCAAATAACCATATTTAAAACTAAAAATTGAGTGTCTGTGGAACTCACATGCAGTTCCAAACACAACCAATTATAGGTGACGCAATGAGCGCACTCTGGGTGTACCCTTGGAGAGTGGAGGGAGGAGGGAGGACCATTAATTATGTGTGGCTAGGGGAGATGCAAATTTGTAATAGTTGTATATGGCCATTTCCACCAATTTGAAAACATTTGGGCCCCAAGCACCCCCCTGAGTACCCAAAAATAATTTTTACATTAATCAGTTGATTTGTTATTTTCTATCAACCTTATATATATGCGCATTAAACTGCCATGTTTGGAACCATTCTGATTATTAGTAAATCTTTTACAGGGGGGGTCGAAAAATAGATTCCAAATATGAAAAAATGCCCAAAATAGCATGTCAATTAATGGTACATATTTGTACATAAATGAGGATTTAAATTAAAAATGAATAAAACAAATATGTACATAATGTTTTAAACTATTCTGTACTTGATAGGCCTCGACATAAGGGTGACAGCACTTTTTAGTTTGTGAAAATATCCCCATTAGAAGGAAAGTTACAGCCAAATAACCATTCCAGTAATGGTAATGATAATGGCAGCGGCAAGGGTTATTGACCCTGCCTATATACACATATATAACCGATTTTGTTTGGAATATTTACACAAATTATATAATATCTATCCCCCTTAAATTTGTTTTCTTGTTAAGTTGACTATGAATATGAATTCCTGTATTGCTTACACCTTATATGGCTCTAAAACCCCTAAAAGTGTGTGACGTTAAGAGACATTACCCCCCCATTTTCACCACTTTTTGCCACCATGTTTTTTCTTTAAAAGTATTCAAGAAAAACTCCAACCAATACAGTTTATGGTCCATAAATATTAAATCCTATGAGTTTTATCATTATTCATCATAATTGGATGTTTTTTTGTTTTTTTTATTTATTTACTCCACCTTAAGCACAGTGCGTGATGGCCAGAGACATCAGGGGTACCCACTTTAAACAAATTCTGTTTTTGATGGCTTTCATCCTAAAAATCATTTTTTTGGCCAAATTTTTTGACACAGACCAACTACTTATAACCTTAGCCCTCCCCTCCCTATACATGATGACCAGCACACAGTAGTACATGTGTGTGCAGCGCAGTCAACATGGCTAGTAAACAAGGTGGTACTGAGAATGAGGAAGAGGGAATTTATTCCAATCCTCTCGTAGGGGTTGAAGGCTACCAATTTGAGCAAAGAATGAGATCCATGGAGTCTTTCCTTTGCCAGAAGTTCAGGTGTAACACCCATATGCCTCATAGATCAATCAAAAAATCAATCAATCAAAAAAAGGTTTGGCCAAACACCTTAGGCCAACAGAAGACGGAAGTGTGCTAGTGCTCTGCTGACGTCATGTTCCCATAGCATTCTGGGAATATTGTTCCCACCAACATACCGGATAATAGCCAGTTAGAACAAGACGAAATCACTCCCCAATTACTTATAAATGATTGAATTACATAGTACAATGTACAGAACATCAAATTGTAGTTTTTTCCAACGTCTGAAATGCTTTTATACGCAGTCCAGAGTTCCCCTTTAAACTCCCTATATATCTTCTATGTACCCACAGAAATTAAATAAAAATGAGTAAACAACGATTTCTTCATCAAATGTTTGCACTGTGTTCCATACTCATGGAACCAGCTTGTGGCATTTAAACTATATTGAGAATCAAATGCTCTATAACCTATATGGGCACTTGTACCTAATCACTCCTATGTATGTAGGTAATGGCTATATCTGATTCTCCATATGTAAACAAAACATGGCCTTCAATCAATGCGCACCCATAAATCTTCTCTGGCTCTTTCCATGTTTCCATGACATGACGACACATGTGTACAAACTAATGTACATGTTCGAGTATGTTATATAGTTGATACTCGTGTAAGAAATCTAAATGCGTATACGGTATGTGCATGCATAGCTGATAATGCATTTTTAAGACTTTAATGTCAACTAGAAACACTAGCATAGTACCTGTCTTTCGGATGGTTAAGAACAGGTAGGTTCTCTATGAAAGGTATCATCAAGAATGAGTAGGAACTGTTAAATAGAAATGTCTCCCCCTCTTCCTCTCTCACACTTTCTCCCCTCCTCCACTCTCCCTCCCTCTTCCCCTCTTCTCTCTCTCTCTCTCTCTCTCTCTCCCTCTCTCTTCCTTTCCCTCCCTCCCCTCTCCTCCGCTCTCTCATTGTCCTCCTCTTCTCTCGCCTCCCTCTCCGTCTTCTATTCACTCTCCCTACCTCTTCCTCACCCTCCCCTCCCCTCTCCCACACCCTCTCCCTCCTCTCTTCTTATCTCTCCCATTCCCTATTTTCTCTCTCCCTCATACCCTCTCTCTTCTTCTCCTTCCCCTCCCCTTTTCTCCCTCCCCTCCCCCGATGCGTTTCCTCCATTTTCTCCTGCCCCTCTGCACTCTATCACCCTCTTTCCCTCCCCACCTACCCCTCTCTCCACTCCCCCACCATCTGCCTCTCTCTCTCCTCTACTTCTCTCTTCCTCCCGTTTTCTATCCCACTCCCTTTCTCTCTCCTGATCCCGTTCGTTCTTTCCCTCCTATCCTCTCTGTCCCACCCTCTCTCCTCTCCCCTCTTCTCTCTCCCCCTCCCCATCTCTTCTCTCGTCCAACCTCTCTCTTCCTCTCATAGTTTAGATTTAGAAAACTTTATTCAATACAAAGATTGCAATAAGAGTGTTTTCTCCGGCTTGTGGGAGGTTTCCAATCCCTCTTTAGCATACGGTAACTTACAAAGTATCGATATTGTGAAGAATTTCAGGTACCTCGGTTTCCTTTTGGATGATAGGTTGAATATGCTGCCCTATGTAAACTCTAGCTAACTCTGTCTGTTCGACAGCCATATTACTGTACAGGAGGTTGACCAGAGTGAGATATTACCGTATATGACAAAGGAAATATCAACCTTGATTTATAAAACATATATACTGCCAGTTCTGGAATACGGTAGCTTGTTATTCAATTTAGCGCCCAGAAATGAAACTAGGAGATTACAAATAGTCCAGAACAACTGTTTAAGGTTATGCCACGGTTATAGAAGGAGGCGGGCCGAAAACAGAGTCAGAAATGTTGACATACATAATGGTTCTAAATTGTTACCTTTGTGTTATAGGAGGCTTCAACGTTTTTTCAATGTGTTCTGGAGTTATGTCGGTTTAGATCACCCTCGTGAAAATCAATATAGTCTGAGAGATAGATATCGAATCCCATTAGAAGATTGGAGGAAGGAATCGACTAGGAGGAGCCTCTTTGTAAGGATCTTTAACTTCTGGAACAACCTACCACAAAATTTAAAAGAAATTGAAGATAAAGACGTTTTTAAAAAAGAAATTAAAACGGTCCTAAAGAAAAGCTTCCAAATTAGGAACGATTACTGGGGTATCGAAGGCATAATGTACTGTGTGTTACTATCGGACTACTCTGTGATCAAACTCCTGTATAGAAAACGCTCGCAGGGGCAAAGGTCTCTTAATCTTATTATCTGTTGCAGGTGGAAATTTCTTTATGAGTATATGGTATGTTATGCTTAGAAAGTGTCATTATTTGGTTTGTCATGTAAATGGACACAAGCCCGGGTGGATAGTTTTAACATTGTACTGCTATATGATTCGTATGTAAGTAATTTACCCCTGATATTTCAAGCTAAAATGTTTTCCTTTTTGTTGCTAATATTTCTATTTAACCTCAGCACACACTGAGAATTATTGTATAACTTTGTGCAAAATGTTGTAGCTGAATAAAAATCTTAAAACAAAACAATGATTTTTGGGACGAGAACAATGTCACTTTCGGCAATGACTGAAAGCAATTGTCATCCAATGGTCAGTTTAGTTGTACACAAAAATGTAATGTAAAAATTATAATAAACATGACATATGATTGCATTACGTATCGACTCTGATCTCTGTGCTGGTCTTATTCTATAAAGTTCTCGTCCGACCATATTGAATTTTCAATGGCATATTTCTTGAATATAGTTAAAGCTGTGGAGTCCAGCAAGCCAAGATTTCTGTCGCCCAATTGCCTCGGCATACTTTGAGGAAATGTTTGCATAATATAAGTTATGAAGCCGCCCAGACATGGGGCATAGCTATGTAAATTGGTTCCTGCATCACTGAAATCTGAAATCCCTCTGACTTCGCAGCCAAAACCCACTTATTGGATTGAATCACTTTGAAATGCATCCTTTTGTTAAAAAATGTATCATGAATTAATAAATTGATGTATGTGATCTTAACGCTTAATTATTATATACTATGCATGGGTTATGTTATAAGATCGAGAGCAATATACCCTGTCCATGCATAACCGTGTTTGTTCAAAAGTCGATCCATACACGGAAACTCCCTTGCTGGCGATAAAAGTACATCTTCTGATGATATATTGAGTTCTACTGCAGGTGCTGGTTTGAAGATATTCACTTAACCGCAGGATTATGGGTTCCTGTCAAATCTTCTCTGTTTGTTCACAACGCAAGAGCAGGGCAAAATGCTGCTTTTCCATATTTCATATAATGAAAGTGTCAGATATCGCCCTTCCCCCAACACTGTTCCGCCATATTAGATAGTGTGTCGGGATAGAGCACCCATCCTTCCAGGTTTGAATACAAAAACATTAGAAAGCCCTCGGGCTAGGCGGAAGCAATCTATATAACCATGTTAGCGAGAAATGGATCTATAGAACAGGCTCATGACTCCCATGATAAATGTTATAGAATGCGGGAATCTAGAGAAAAAAGTGCATGAATAGCATCACCTTTAGATGGCTCCGATTCAAACCCCTCATAACAGAGTTAAGGGACCCTAAAAACCATTGGAAGTAGAAATCTTAATGAAGGTTGTGATGTGATTTTGATTTAATAAACAGGACTGTCTTGAATATTGATTTTGAAACGTCTACATTCACTGAAACTATTGTAAAAATGATAATAACAACAATAATAATTAACACTTACTTCTGGCTGATTGAATGCATCATCATAGTTTGAAGTTTAAAATTATGTTGTTGGTTTTTTTTCGCTTTTTTTTAATTCATTTAGGGCATAAACATCTACTATTAGATCAAAATTGAAAAAAACGTCATATCCACCATGGATGTGTTTCAGACGTTGCCACATTTAAAAATAAAGCGATTTATATCCATCAAGTAAAACCCTAAATTTCTTCCAACCAATATTAACACAAATTACTAATAACTTGGTATCAACCACTACTAGTGTTTCAAAACACTCCTTCATCTGTCCTACCGTCCAATGCCTTATGAGAACTTATAATTTATTATCTGGCATTTTTCGATTTACATACAGTCCAGAGGGGTCTTGATATAGTTTGAACCACACAAACAAACAATCTTATTAAAACTAAGTACTTAATATACCTTTATCCTCTAGTCGAAGCCCACTCTTTAATTTTTTTAACAAAGGTGAGCCTGTCATTCTCAACTCTTATCATTTCAGGAAGGCTATTCCACAGTAACAGGCCTTTATGATAAACACTTCCCTTCATCCTTTAACTTTTTGGTCTCTTAAGTTTCAGAACGTTCTGCCCTCTGTTTCTAAGAGCCATATTCCCATCTTCCATTCTTTCGAAACGATCTTGCCTGTCATAGATAAGTTTTAATGAGGCCACCTCTGCCCTATTCTTTAGGGGGAGTAGACCAGGGCTTTGTTGCACAATGAATTTCCACGAACGTGCAGCCAAAGAGTTAAATCGTGGTAGATCTTTGGTTAAGAATGACCAGGATTAGAGACGATCAGGCTCTGGTGCACAAGGACCCATCCTAAGTCTGCACGTTCTCAAGTTGCACACTCTTGCACATACCTATACATGAAATATGGTAATGATCAACAGGTAACCAGTAGATGCCAGAGGAATTCCTTTTTATGACATCACAATGACATCACAATGCAGGTGTTTTCCAACCTCATTCTCTAATTGTAAAACATTTTCCATGGAATAGACCCTTCAATCACTGCTGCTTTTGTTTCTAATAATCGGTCTTTGGTCGAGTTTGGGTGATCTTGGGTTCAATCCCATGCAACTGTTAATTATGCCCTCCAGCCTTCCCACCCTCCCTTCCTCTGAGGACTAGTAAAGATTACTAACGAGTAGCTGTTGCACAACAAATTCGTGGGTTCACGTTCGTACATAATCGTGAGGACAGACAAATATCTGGGTGAAAATGGTGTTGCACAATTCAAAGTTAGGACAACCCTCAGGGGTGTCCCAAGTCTGTTCCTAACCATTATGGGCATAATTATATATAAATAATTTATTCATTAATTTCCACACATAAATGGATAAAAACAATAATTGTAAGTGTTTGTATGGTGATTCTTGATTTTTTAAAAACACTTAGGTATTTGTGGGAAATAGGCCTGCTCTTGCCTGCTCGTTCATTCCCAAAGATCAAGCCCTTGGTTCTGTTGTAGATGAGAGAGTGTGTGAGTGATGTGTGAGAGTGTGTGAATGAAGGCTTTTATTGTTTTGGTTGTGCATGTGTGCAAGCTAGGACGATGCAGATCTATGCATCAACCCAAGACCAATGTTAACTACTTGAGTACTATTATTGGAAAGGACAGAACGAAATGTACAAGGATAGTGAGGTCATAAGATGGAATTCCTCTCGATTATACTGGTTACCCCTTGGTACCGTATTGTGGGTAAGGGAACAATCAAGGGTATGAGACTAAAGAACGTGTAGGAGTAGGAAAGACTAGGACCAGCCCTTATGCAACAGAGCCTGCTCTTTTCTACTCTTAACTGTTCTTAACCAAAGATCAACCACAATTTCAATCCTTGCCTGCCCGTTCATGGCCAAAGGATGGTCAATTCCAACCTTGTAACCCTGCAATGTCTCTGCTGGGTCATTGATTGCCACTAATCAATCCAATAATAGTGATTGAACTGGCAATTCAAACCAACAAAACAATCAAACCTACTCTGATATGTCTATTTTCTCACGAGTATACAGCTAAGTCCTGTGACAATCCTAGCAATTTCGCAGATGCAGTATACTGCTCCTCGTAATAGGCTCTTTAAGAAATATAATTTATCATGTTGTCCATTCTCAACTCTGAGTCTAGGATAGTACCACATATCTAAAGACATGAACCTCCTCTATAAGGTAGTTTGTTAGTTGATAATTTGGAATTTTATATCTGTTCCTTTTACTTCCATATATATGCTTTTTTTCTTATTTTTTTCAATTGTAAGCCATTGTAAACCACTTTTTAAACTTTATATATATTTAAACTTACTTCCATCCTTGAAACTTTATGATATCACATTGAAGCTTGTCAACATAAAACTAATTCATTATTTTCCTCCAAAGTACACAGTTGTTGGCAAATAAACTGGGGCCGCTTCCAGTCATTGACGGTAGCGGTATTGTTCACTGCTACACCACTGTAAAACCAGAGAAGACTGGCAAACCTCCCACCCAGCTGGAGAATTGTCTTCACAGAATATTAATAAAACCGTTTCAATACAATACAAATAAGAGAATGTTGGAAGAAAAATTCAATCAGATTATATTCAATGGCTTCAGACCATTTGGACACTATCCAAATAATATTTTTTCTGCCATCGAAGTGATGGCGATGGGTCTTAAATTATCAAGATCACAGCTATTGCCTTTCTTAGGTATTATTGTGCAGATGCCCTGTTTCAAACGGTTCCGCCTATTACCACCTTAGACGGAGACAAAAAGGTATATTAACATCCATTTTGGGCTTGCTGGCACAACAAGCAATCCCTCAACGTGGGCCATTAATCACTTACTAATGCCACCAAACACGTTCTGCAGTTTTGCAGGTATACATAAGTGAATAACTAATCTTAAAGGTAATTTATCCCACCTACACCCTGGGTACTGGTGGGGAAATATCATTCCTGCACAATGTAAAGCAATGAAAAGATATGTGACTCCGGATATGAGTGCATATTCTTCATTGAGTTAATTAATTATATTTGATATGTTACCTCTCAAATGAGAGCTATTGGTCATAACATCCACTTAATTAATAAGATAGTTACGACATCGAGGGAGGAAAGGCTCCATACATAAGCCATGTAAAATTCCCAAACTTTCCACGCAGCTTACTTTGGCTTCAAGTGAGGTTACCACGGCCTTCGTTTTTCCTGATTATTTTTTTCAAAGGAGGTAGAAGCGAATTTGTTTAAATTACTGTAATCCGCCTGCTTCCTCTGCTTCGACCGACTCACGTTTTATTATTTGGCGACGTAATGTTCGTACTTCGGCGACGCAACTTAAATGCGCCCGCCTATTTGGCGATGCAACATTGTTGGCATAGAAACGCTACCTCACAACATGCCTCGCACAGGATACTCAAGTGCTCAACTCAATGATCATGCTTTGATCAACTTAGTTGTATTATTGGCGACGCTATTTGGACCTATATTTTATACGTTCTACCCGTGGGGAAGGGAGATGAGGGAAGAGGGGATGTCTACTGCAACGTTCATATTTGCAATGCAACTTGAATTACGGCCGCCTATTTGGGGACGCAACACAACTTCACAGATTGTGATACATTTCAGGCAGATAAACTCGATTAAATCGATTAAATACATTTAATCATGAGAAAAAGGAAGAGAAGGTAAACAAAGCTAGAGCATTTGTCGCGTACAGCGGACCGGAAGGCAGTAAGCGGAAGTGGACAGAGCGCCTCGTCGCCAGGACAACCCCCATTCCTTGACGGTGTCATATATAAGCAGAGCCACTCACAGAGAGGATTAAGGTAAACATACTAGGTTGTACACAAGACCCATAAGGAATATCCTGGCCAGAACAGAAATAAATTTAACATTCAATTCTAGTGTTATCTAATTTTTTAGGGCCATCATATTCATATTTCATAGGGTCGTCAATGGCCAATCTTAAGCCTCTATTTACAATGCTTTGCAATTTGTTAACGGTGACAGCACTCGCTGAGTTATGTAAGATTATTCCATACTCTGCCAGAGATAGAACATGCGAGTTTAAGTTTAAAGTGGTAGTTTTTTTAATTTATAAGCCAGTTTACCCTTGAGAATTGATTCACATTGTGTTGTAACCGTTTCTTCGTAATTTCGAAATGTTTATCAAATTTCAAGTAACAATCAATGGTAAAGCCAAGATGTTTCACCGTACCCGAATGATCAATTGGTTCACCGTTAAAACATAGATATTAGGCAAGTTCTTGAGATTGATTCTTTTTACCATATATGGGCATATTTTGGCATTCAATTTTAACTTATTTCTATTCATTCAATCTACAATGTTATACCTCTTGGCGGGATGGTATGGAAAGCCAGACCCTGTCTGGAGGACATTATCACTATTCATAAGCCTGTCTCCGTAATTCGAATTACATGGATACAAGATGGCAGAAGGTGAGTTCAGCTCCTCTGTGTTTTCTTCCAATTATAGTTAAATGAATGGTTTAATATAAAATTTGATCTCGTTCAATGTTGTTTAGCAATAGTTTGGTATGTATTATTAGGGCAAAACACCTATTGTTGCTTTATGATCTGTGCATGAACAAAATCGGTAGTACCTCTGTAATTCAGTTTTGGTACCTCTGTAATTCTAACTGCCTTTCTGACAAGTACCACTGTAATTCACCCAATTGGTCAGGAAGTTCCAACCGTTAATGTGGGGGGTTTCCTATTATCAAAGCAATGGGTATCAACTAAAAACCCCATCCCTTAATTTTATTTCGATTAATTATGTTTTATTCAGGATATCTTGCCTTCTTGGCGTATACAATGTTAAACCTGGTTGTTTGATTCATTTTTTAATGATATTTTTTTTGTTTTTTCCCTGGGTGTTTTTCTTATTTTCTACACACTTTAATGCTTGCTTACTTCGTAATTTGGTAAAAATTAAACTGTCTACAGTAGACAATCTATCATGAATGATATAATTATGAACTGATATTTGACAATGGTTAAAATGATATATTACCCTAAAGGGTTGTCTAACTTCTCTGCAAGGTTTGATATAAACTTTTCCTGTCTATAACTATCCCTTAATTTCATAATAGAATAATATTTTTCAAGATTCACATTATCGCCACCTCTCTTTTTCTATAGTAGACACTTGAATTACAGTGGTATTTAAAGTGAATTACAGAGGTACCTCGAATCGGCAAGACCAGAATTACAGAGGTACTATGGATTTTGTTCAAACACGAAGCAACAATAAGTTGTTTGCCCTACTAATGCACACCAAACCATTGCTAAACAACATTGCAAGAGATCTGCCGATTCAGATTTTATATTAAACCATTCATTTAACTATAGTTGAAAGAAAACACAGAGGAGCTGAACTCCCCTGGTACACATGTAATTCGAATTACGGAGACAGGCGTATGTACAGTGATTATATGTGGTTTGTGAAGGTATCTGGGGTGAAAATGTGATTTTCAAATTGGGATCTACACACTCTATTTATAGACTGGGAAAGCCCCTGTGAGATACTAGGTATAATTTGCCACTTTGGATACAGAGGCAGCAGTATTATCTACCAAGACGGATATATTCACATCTGAGACAACATCAGGGTCATATAGGGCTGAGGGAAATCGTTAATAAAAATAAAAAATGGCAAACATTAATCAGTGAATGTGTGTCTCCTCCTAGTATACTGCCAACCTTAGCGATGTGTATGAATGAACCAAGACAGCATTGCTTAGATGGAACTGGAACTGATTTCCTTCTACCAACACGACTAGCAATAATACATGTTTTTGGTTTCCTTAACCTGAACATAGACTTCTGCCAAATTATCCTGATCCTATTATATGAGACAGCAATGTCAAACATGCACAATAAATGTGGGTGACTACCTCGTACATCTTGAATTAATTTCCTCTCTGCAAGTAAATGGGAACTGCCTACACAATAATATTTAGGCAAAGTGTCCTTTTGACTATGTGTACATGGGACCCTTCCTGTTGGTTCTGTTTCCCAGTAAACATCTCTTGCCAATGCCCATTCATCGTAATTTATAAGTGGGAGTGCACGGGGGCTCAATGTACACTTGATGAGAATGAGAAACGTGAATCAACAATTGTGAATGATGTGCACTGACCTAGGGAGTGCCGTTGGAGAGAAGAGACCAAACACAATGGTCAATGAGAAAAGCAAATGTCAGTATCATGACGATTTACAACTTCATGTAGTAAAATGAAACAGGGGTTACAAATGAAAAGAAAATTGTATGTACATTGTAACACCTTTATTACACTTTGAATAAAGACAGCAGCATTTAGACAGGCTATAATACGTTAATGTAGAGCAATGAAATCAGGAGTTGTGGATAAAATTAAAACTACAAAATAGAATGAGATAATTGTGTAATTATCTTCTATAATGAACAGAGGTTAAAGCGTATGGTTTAAAATATTTCTTAATACAAGTTGCAATTCAGTGGATGTATGATATATAGAGGATATATTATATAATTATGTGTAGTGGCCTGCACTCCGAGCTACTTATTGGGCGAATGGAGAATGAAGGAATGAAGGTGTGATATTACTATTGCGATTAAGGTTTCTTACTGATTAAATAGGTGTACATGTGTTGTTTAGTTAGCTGTAGTCAGCAGACTTGGTCTTTAGACATCTTAGTCGCTGACCAGGGTGGACACTGAATAGGCGGATAGCCACTATCTTGGCGCTCCCCCTGCATGGCCGGTGGTTGCTCTGAAGCACTATTGATATAGATGTCAGGGCAGCCTGCAGTTCCCAGATTCTCTATATAATCTTTATAGGTCTACGATGTTCAAGTCCGTGTGGGGGAGTAAGACATGTTTAACTATCAGACGTAGTGCATTGATGCACTCCCCAGTGGCGTGACTGAGATAATGCATTAATTAATGCACTCTCCATAGCAGTGTATTGCATATATAAATGCATCATTGTTGGTTGAGATCCATTTTCTCCGGCCTTGAGTGTCATGACGTCGTCGGCAACGTCGGCACCCCATGCCCTTTAAAATGGCAACAGCTGGAATTCGGTCAGCCAGTAACATATGAGGGAGAGCTGTTAGGACTGATAGGGATATATATAAGTTCTCCTAGGGTGACACATGAATAAAGTTCTCCGAACTGTACTGTTCAAATAAAATGTGCTGTTTACAATTCTAATGAATTAGCCTTGATTTTTTGTGAGTTATAAAAGTCCTTCTTGTAATTCTGAAATTATGTTATTGAAAAGTAAGATAAATTGGGAGTGACATTTGACATATGGGAAATGGCAATGTAATAGGTTGCATTAACCCTGGAGGGTTTAATCCGCTTTAAAATGAAGTACCACCTTCTGTACAATGGTGCCGCAATAGGTTCTTTTATTAGATAAAAACAGACATGTAGTCTAGAAATATTCCTAGTACCTATTACAATCTTGATAGAAGCATTTGAAACGTCCAAAATAGGCTCAATTCAAGATTCATGACTGCTGCCATTTTATGTTACATTGCCCACAATCCTCCTTGAAGACGTCATCAAGGCTGAGGCATCTGTATAAGCCTAATTGCCAGCTATGGCAGTGCAGTGGGATGTGGGCGGGGTTTGGTTGAAGTTTAAATCATGTTTTCCTCACTATATATATATATAGATCCCCATGAAGCATTTTGTTGGCAATTAGTGTGTGTGGAATAGGTTATAACAGGACTGGTGTGAGTTTGTTTGATCTGGGTGGTTTGATATAAAGCCTGTGCTATCTCGGAAAGGATTTGTTTTTGTGAGTGATAATATCAGAAATAGAATGTCCGATAACACTTCCGGTCTCAATGTTAGGAAATAGTTTAGGAGTTTGGAACACTAAATCACACTTCAAAATCTGAAATCTGGCTGAGAATAGCATGTAGAGATTCGGATCTAATGAGGACATGCCTATTCCTGCTATATATCTATATCATTGCAAAAATGCCAGTAGGAAGATTATTACATATGTATGTGATTTCAAGGGTGCTATTTGAAAAGTCAAATAGCACCTATGTGCTGTTTAAGCGGGGCATGAACACGTGACCCATATGATGCAATTTCATTGGTTTGCCGACGTTGCGCACTTGGTGACATTGTGCTCTGCTGTGTAGCGCTGCCTTGCACGTTTCGAAAGTTTTCAAGCAAAGTTCCTATAATTTGGCAAGAAATACAGTAATAATAAGGTAAATATAACAGATAAATCTACAAATCAGTATGTAATAAATATCAAATGGCCCTCTGTATGGTTTTGAATCGATCTCGACCTTCTCCTTCTTGATCGATTCAAAACCTACATCGGGCCATTTGATATAAGAATGACCCAGGTGCTCCCACCATGCTGCCACGGCTAGCAGGATCCCCAGGATTAGCAACCCAGGAAGCCTGCCTTGGCAGGCAGGGTTCTATCATGAGTGACATCATGGCTCCTCTGAAGATGTCTGACTACATTAAACATCATAATCCAAGATTGTAAGCCTTCCAGGACTATTATTCGCCATAATTATGTTCAAACCTAGCTGACATTGATTTTACCTAAAGAACTAGGGATAGGGCTATCATTGCACTAAGGGCGGCCTTTTTTTTAAGCAACCAGCAGTCACGCAGACCCACTTTATCTCATGAGGTGGAATTGCTAACCCGTTGGCAAGATGGGCCACAAGAACGAGGGAAGAGGTGATATTAGGTTTCAGTAATGGGCCAATGAGAATGGCTTGAATCGGACAACCACAGCAGCCCTCTCAGAAGAAGGGTATATGTGTGTGATGAGAGACATACTATCGGTTATTTCATCAGGGGTATTAAGCCAGATGAACCTTACCGTCGCATCAACCGGAGAAAGGCCCACAAGTCCATGCTTTGTACCCTCAGACAAAGGCAGAGACCAACAAGAGGGCAAAGCAAGGCTTGGATGCCTTGGAGTTCGGCGAAGATGAAGAGATCCGGCAGTGTGCCCAGGAGAATAAGAAACTGCTTGACTCATCTGAAGATGAAGCAGAGGATGCTTTGGATAACCTAGGCTCAGTGAAAAAGAAGAGAAAAACTGAAGCAACGGCCAAGCTGCAGCAAGGAAACTGGAATGTTGACCAACTTTGTGGTGAAAGCTACAGTGAAAAATGCGTACAAGGCCTTCAAGTTTGTGCCTGAGCATGTGGCAAACAGAGTGGCTAGAGGAAAAATGCTAGAGGAAAAATGACTATTGTACCAGGATCCAATGGCGCTCTCCAGTTGAAAGGTGACAAGGATTATGTTGGTTACCTGACAATGGCAGAGTGGGGAGCGGTCAGTTTTGAGAATGATGTGGCACCTCAAGACTATTGGTGACCTAGAAAAAGGAACAGATGGAGTACTACCTGGTATACATGATTACGATATTGATTTGGTTGAATCCTGACATGATAATCGCTATAGACAAAGTTGCAGGTGCAGTTTAACAAGGGTAAGAAGGACAAACCCCAGGAAAAGAGTAAGACCAAAGAGAAGAAAAGTTGGAGTCCTGCAGGGCTTTTGCTAGGCTAGGCACCTGTAGATTTGGAGAGAAGTGCAAATATCCCCATGTGCCAAAGGATTCAAAGAAATCCAGGGCTGTTAGATCGCCCAACACTCATTAGTGTGATGGCAACTCTAAATTTAGAAGGGTGGGAAGAGCTCCTCCCCCACCCTTACTGTGTCAGAGAGTTTATTGTGAGTGGCATTCGGGATGGTTTCAGGATAGCAAATAAGGATTTACAGGCCAAACCAGCCTTCATGGAAAACTACAGCTTGTGTACTGACCCCTTTGTAGTAGCTAGAGTAGAACAGCAGGTTCCAGAGGAAATTAGGAATAATATATATATGTGTGACTTTTTCAGGACTATTAACTCCGCCTTGGGTGCTATTCCCAAAGCAGATTCAAACAAGCTTTACATTATTCATGATTGCAGCAGGCTGCTTGGCCTAGCAGTCAATGATCTAGCTGAAAACCAGCCCTTTTCTTACCAAACCTTGGAAGGGGCAGTGAGGGGTGTTCGGGAGAATTACTGGTTAGCAAACTTGGATTTGGCTCGTGCATACAGGTGAGTACCCATTCACCCTGATAACTATGACATCACTGACCTTTCTTGGACTTTTAAGGGCGACACAGAGCCCACATATGTGTACAACAGCCGGTTGATGTTTGGGGTGAGGCTAGCTCCTAGTATTTTTAACAAACTATCAAAAGCATTGGTAGCTATCATGGCCGCTTTGGGATATAATGGTTTATATTCGTTCTGTGATGACTTCATGGCCATGAGCTGCTTAAAGGAAATATATATGGATACACTCAATGCCCTTCGGAAGTTATGTAGACAACCCAGGTTCAGCATTTATTACAGCAGAATTGCTTTTACATTGCAGAGTAGTCCAGTTGGGATGCTACTTTATGGATAGTATATACCACAGCATCAGGACTCTCAAGGGAGCTAATTAGCCAAGCTGAAGGATGATATATGTGTTGGTCGATTGATTACGTTAACAAATTCAACGGCTCCATGCAAATAATTGTACTATACTTCAGATCCCGGTGGTCCTAGATACTTGTGGAGTGGCAGGAAGAACATTGTATGAGGGGGAGTGGGTTTATGTCCCCGGGGCAGGCTGGCCGGATATCTTTGATCAACTCACATCAAGTACAAAGAGGTATATATAGCGATATTAGAGCCAGCTTGTCCCATTTTTGGCCCAGCCTAGAGAGATAACTGGGTTCGCCAAATCGTTGTTTTGGGCGCCTGGGAGAACCAAAATGTCAGTCTGGGCAACTAAAAAAACACATGAGGTTGCTAGTTGGGCGACCAGCTTCACAAACTGTTCTCAGTGCAGCAATGACCTTGTACTATGTTTATACTATAATTAGAGGTTTGCGCAGACAACTACAAAAAGACATGCCGGTTTTGCTTTGTTTGGGGTTTATGAAATGGTATCAAGTTATGTCTGTGACTGCAATGACTGAATGTCCATTGTAAAGAAAGTGTATGTTTGATAGTTCAAAGCAGTTTGGTGAATGGGCAAAACTAGGAGTGTCTTTGCCCTCAGAGTGATATTATATGCTACTGGAAAGTAAAAACAGTTAAATCATGTTCATATTGGTATTGAGCCCAATAACTGTTTATGCATGGTAATATATCTAAGACTTCGAATTGTATAAGTAATAACGTTTTGATAAAAACATCAGCTGTTTTTAAAAAAGCAAATGTTTCCTTACACAATATATAAGATTTTCCATTGTATGACATTTAATTAAAAAACATCAGCTGTCAAAAAAACATCAACTGTTTCCTTGGTTTTTAAAAACATCCTAGGCAACTATGTTCAAGTGCTGGGCAACCAGTTTTGAGGTCCTGGTTGACCACTGGGCAACCACATTTCTGAGCAATTTGGGATACCCTGGCATGTAACGGTGTAAAATCCTGACACAAAGTTAAAGAACTTATTTTTATGGGTCTCATTCAGACATACATCTGCCATGCCCCCTACCGACTCAGAGGCTAGCTAACTTTCTTCCCGCCACACACTCATGGGTTACTTCCGAAGGTCCAAGGTACAGGTTGCTGTCCATGTCTAATTGTTATCTTAGAGTTGATCATGTCAGTGGAGGGAGGGGGCATTAATTAAGAGCAGGAGGGAGAGGGGAGGGGAGAGAACCACATTGTTATACCTCATTGTGTCATAATATATTTATGTACCTAAAATTTTAATGATTAATGGCCATATGCCTATACCTTCAACGTAGCTCCTACCTGTATGGAGCCTACCTCTATACTGAATAATGCTTACCTGTCATTGCCCGGGTTCTCCACCAATATGTTATAATGGATGTAACATAAAGGATGACGAAGTAATGAAGTTTAAAGAAGTATTTATTCCTTGTACAGGTATATAATATGGCCCTCATAGATGTGACACCAGTGCCAGCATCATCTGTCACCTTGTGTAAGTTTGTAGCCTGGTTGGCAAGGCGCCTTGCCTATTCATCAATCAAGCTGTACTTGAATATGGTGGTAGTGTTGCATAAGGAGAGGGGTTTGCCAAACGTGGTATTGGATGACTATGTGCTGGAATACACAGAGTAAAAGGGGATGCTAAATGTGAGAAAATACCCATCACCCCCGAGTTGCTGTTCTTCATCAAAAGGAACTTGGACTTATCTACACAGTTGCACAGAGCTATATATCAATTGGCAGTGGCCTCACCATGTTTTATGGGGTTTTAAGACAATCTAATGTTATGCCCCCTTCCTCCAGATAATTTGGCCACCTGGTCCATCTTACAAAAGAGGACGTGGATCTGAGATGAGTCAGATCTGGATTTTTATGAAAAAGCATCAGGAAGAAAGGTCACACTTTATGCCTACCGGGGCAGTTTATTAAGCCCATAACTTCCAAGTTGGTTGTAAGCGAGATAAGGACAGCCCTCCGGGCATCGAAGATAGAAGCATTAAGCGTGGCAGGGCCACGGGGCAGGGCACAGCTTCAGAAAAGGAGGGGCATCTTGGCTCCACAGATGTGGCGTCTCTACAGACATGATCAAGACAGTAGCCGAGTAGGTTTGTGGCGTTCTAGTTGTTATCATTGTTATATAATTCCAGACATGGAAAAGAGGAAGCAGGTTGCTGCTTCTATGATAAATAACATTCTATAACTTACTTCTTCTAGAAATCTACTACTACTACTGGTGTTGGGGTGGACAATGAAGGCACTGTCGTGTTTCATAAGACTCTTTCAACTACATCTCCTTAATGTACACCTCTCATTGTTAATCAATATCTTGATCTGTTTCTTGAATTGTATTCTTAAATTGTATTTCTTGAATTGTTTTTCTTGAATTGTAATTCTTGAATTGTATTTCTTGAATTGTTTTTCTTGAATTGTATTTCTTGAATTGTATTTCTTGAATTGTATTTCTTGAGTTTTATTCATGAATTGTTCGTGACAACTTATTTTCACTCTTGATATACTTGTATTATTCTTAGTTGAGATAAATATCTCGAACCCCAGCTGTGCCTTGTTGTTTAACATACAGGTTAACTAACAGGTTGGTGGGAAGGAGCGTGAATACGACTGCAAAATTCTAAGCGACTGAAACCAACGAGTTATTTAATATAACTAATTTATAATAATGCATTAATAATATGAAACAAAAACATTTTTTAGTCATGAAGTTAAATCGAATAGACTGGTTGTTCCGCTCAATACCACTAGTGTGACATATGGGTGGGTAGTATCCATAATGTAAAGATACCCGGTATTTCACACATATTATGTCTATTCATGAATAGGTATCGCCTTACATGTAAACCTCTATTAAACCTTATCAGTAATGAAATGTGTTCATGTTATATCATATGACGCAATATTATGCAATGATTGTGTAAATATATTCAAGTTATAAACCAAGTTATAACATTCAAAAGTGTCTTTATACGAATACAGGAAATATATATTGTAACATCCATTCCTCTCTGTCGTATTGGAAAGTATACGCATTTACTGTGTAGATTGGATCTTTGCTGCCTAGAGCTTAACTTGACATCCAGTCCCAAGTGGCTGTAGAAAGCCTTGCTTATCGGAGACCAATAAATGCTACATAACTAGCTAGATTATCGGTTTCCTTGTAGTTGACAGCCATGTCAAAACACTATACAGAAAGATGCAAACGCCAAATATTATATATATAGTCATTGTTAAGAAAAAGAAATGTTAATTATTGATCATAAAGTCGTTACCCATTGTTACGCCATTGTTGCGTAACATGATGTAACACATGCAAGATAGACGATTTATGTATGCCATTGTTTCATAAACAGGTACGTGAAACGACAAGATGACATGCACAAGTCTCTTTCTGTCGCCGAGTTTTCAAAATGTGGCGTATTAGAAAACTTAGCGATGTTTCCAGATGGGTAATAGGTGTCCCAAAGCAAACTGATGGACTGATCTTGTTTCTGACTGATAAAAGGACCCAAGCATTGTGGAAGTACTTCGCAAGTGCATTTTCTGTCATTCCTGTGTGACCCTGGTTTGCATTGGATCTGCTTTTGATTATCTTGGGAACAAAAATTACGAAAGAAAATCGTGGAGGGGATTCCGTGTTTAATGTTAGTCAGTTTCACAAACTACACCACTTCACACAGAGTAAACAACTCAGGTACGACATGTGACCCTATATAATTTACACATCAAATACTCACGAAATACATTCCTCAACGTAATCGAACCTATTATAGGAGAGGAGAAATATGATTGATGAACTTATAATGCATTTATGAATCTACTTGTTAGTAAATCACGACTTTACAAGCTTTTACAAGCAACTAAAGTTTTATCGACACAGATTATGGCGTTTCTATAACATTAAGTGGACAAATTAACTATAAAAACGTGTATGGATTCATGAACCAAAATATCCACTAGTGGATTAATTAACCATATAGAAATATATGGATCAATTAACCCAATAGCCACTTGATTGATTAACCAAATAAAACTATCGTAACGATAACCTTTAGCAAATGCTATCATGACGTATCATAGGCAGCACATCCATTACTCCGTTATTATTGCCATGTTTATGCGACAGGCAATTATAACCTTCAGTGTAGTGCAATATGGACGGTGTGGTAAGGCTGACGTGGCTAGCCCTCCTACCTCACATCTATACAAGTGGGTGTCTCGCCCTCCAAGAGCCTATCGACAGACACTCACGCTTTTCTCGTACCTTTTTCGTGGTTGCAAATTGAGTTACTTATGTGGCTGTAGCTCCTCGGCACAGCAGACTGAGGTAGAAGTCAATGTTCTGATTTCCCAGAGTAAATTTATCCGTCCTGGTCATACATCATTCCGCTCAAGCATCCTGAATTAATCTTTTTAGTATCTCCAATGGATGATGTCACACCAATCTCCGACGCCAAAGATTTAAAAAATGACTCGGAATTCTTATTTAATGAATTCATTCTACAAGGGACTATCACACAATAAGGAAGGAAACAATTATTGGTGTTTATAGTGTAGACTTATCCTTTAATTGATTGACACTTACATTTGATCTAAATTTTACTGATCTTGCCAGATATATGAGAATGCTATGCTAGGTGTTTCGTTTTCTTCCATTTTAGTCTTTTGATATGAGTTAAGTCGAAGCTAAATTAACGTTGTGGCTCTTACGGTCAATTATCAGTACGGCCTGTGGGACATTTTTTTTTTTTTATTCGTTTTTATTCAGGTATGAGCCAACATACATCATTGTTACATAGATTAAGTTATAAAGAGCCGCTCCTCAGGTCACCATTCCGGTGGTATTCTTCCGAGCCCTGAGCCGGCAAAAAGGGTTCGATTAGCTATAAATATGTACATAAGTATGTGTTGATTTATATATAAGGAAGTGGGACAGAAAGTCCAAAGAATACAAACAATTTATAAGTGTTAATCATTGTTATGTTATACTAAAGCACACAGTCAGATAGTCGTATTAAGTACTAGTCTAAATCAGTCAAAAATTATATATAGTTAGTCACACAGGCTTTACAAGACATCACAAAAACACAATTTATACAGGGTTAGACACACAGTCACGCAGTCACGAAATAATATAAACAAGCACATTGAGACAAAGTTTCACTAGTAGTGGCAGACCCTAATTAGGCAAGACAGGCATTATGGTGTTTTTAATCGTTAGTTTAAAATGATCAAAAGAATCTATCATTCTGAATTGAATATTTAGATCGTTCCACTCTGAACAGACATTATAGTACAATGATTTTTTGAATTTATTACTCTTGGGTCTTATAATATCAAATAAGGGAGCCTCCGCTCTCCTTGTCCCCGTGTTGCGTTGACAGGCTTCTGGTTTGAGGGTTATCTTATAGAAACTGTTTTTAAGAACATTGAATTTCATGCGATCGGATATTGTCATTACTCGTGCTAATTGGTGCATCACCAGGACAGGAGAACGGGGCTCGGCTTTGAGCACCAGTCTAAGGAAATGGTTTTGGGCTCTTTGTATTTTCAAGATCGTTTTGTCAGTGCATCAGTGCGTCAGTACATACAAAGTCGTAAATGCAGGAGTGAACTTACCAAGGAATAATCGTATTGTCCTAGTGCCCTCTAATCAAAGAGTGTATAACCTCTCCCCTGTCTAATAAGTCAGAGATGTGAGTTAAAATAATAACATGGACACAAGCTAGGCATAAACTGATGTGTATAACTCCGAGTCCGTCAGTGATATAAACTCAGATAAAATTCTAATTCAAGCAAGGCGACCAGGTGGATAAGCTGATGTGTAGTACATGCGTCCGCCCAATACATAATCTAGGTATATATGTAAACGCTAAATAGATGGCTGTGGGACGTCTACTACAATTGCAAATTGGGAAAATCCGTTCAAAAGTCACATGCGCAAATGAGCCAATAAAATTAAGTAATGAAATATAAACGTGTGAGATATTGCAGGTGAGAAGTTACATAAGGAATCCCGAGATACAAGTGTACGACAATGCACACACTTGTTTTGTGCAGTGGTCTATAGTGGGTGATCCCTCCGTGCATCAGTGGGTGGAGGATTTGCTGGTCGGCTTTTTAAAAATAATACTCGGGAGTTATATTATATTAAACACGAAAGAAGAGGATTCTGGCCAGATCACGAGTAAATGCAAAAGCAATCAATAAAGAAAGTCCCCCGCTCTTGATTCAGATGCTGTGAATTCATGCCGTTGTCGTTCACACACGTCCTCCATCAGCTTGTATTAAAAGAGCTCTAACAGATGATGCAATATGGCCATGCTGAATAGTTGGCCTTGAGTCATAAATTGTCCCGAATACCGTACATAATAGAACGGACTTGCGCCATAGTTAATAAAATTAATCAATTTCAAACCCCCTTCTGCACCTAACAATACAGGATCTGTTCTATTGATCAGCCATATATTGTGTTTAAGGATGAATGATCGACATTGAGGGCAGGCTTGTGCACCAACAGTGCACCAGAGTAGTAGTGTAAGGACACGACAGGGGGACAATAGTATGCCGTATCCGATTAACCCAAATAATGGAAGCCCTAACCCAATTAGCAATTACCCACAGATACACTAGACCAATATTATACCTTTCTATCCAATGGACTAGAATACATTCAAGAACCAAGCCAAAACAACCTACATTTGTCAAGACGACTATTTTAGATAAACATCCTGCTATGAATAAAGTAATTCAAGTGAATTAGCTCACTGATATAGTTATTGTGGCATATTGCATACTACGCATTGTAATTTGAAAACCTTTCTATGACTGAAATTATTATAGAGAATCATTTTCAGTCAATGGTTGAAAGGATATTGTACAGCAAAGACTCTGCAGCAAACATAGTATTTTCACGCATCTTGTGTATTAATTTGGGAGGCAAGAAAGACATTTTCTTATATCATGCACCAATGAGAATTATAGCCGTTAGTCTTATTCAGAGATCCTCATTCTTTTCTTCCTCGCGTCAATCCACCAGTGGTATTTGTTCGACCGCAGGGGAATCAAATCTTTCTTGCATTAGTGAAAAATCACGAAAAACCTTATAATTATATTATGATTTCAGAGGGGAGATCATCCAACCTGATCGACGCAGATCACGTTTGATTAGAGTTATATCGACAAGGTGTTTATTTATTCGTCCCTATGCCTTGTTTATTTATTCGTCTCTCGAAAATACGAAAGTAAAATAACCCGCATATTGAAACCAGTAGATCGATCACTTTTAAACGTTTTAATCAATTGTGTATGGTGTTATTTTGACCTTGCTTCACAAGAGCGAGGTCTGGTTTTACGCATTAACACAATATATTGCGTGATCGATGTTATTCTCTATTAATGTACGATACCACATATCATATGACATATACCCCCATCTTAATTATATATGCTTAAATAAGATCTGAATATGCTCGAGTCTGATTAGAAACAATAAAAAAAGGGACTCATGCCCTGCTTTGAATAGCCCTATACATAGATTTCACATGACGTCACCCAGTCGGCTGGGGTATCACAGTGACCGCCATTTTCAGGGTCATCGCTACGCTGGCCGTCTATGGCGGGGGTATCAAAACAAAGTTGATAAAACTCACAAAAGTAGATACTTGGGTAATTCTACACTAAAGGCAGATTATCTAACCTATCATGAAGGTATTGTTGTGTCAGATTAAAACTGGTAAAGGTTAAAACAGCCAGAAAACGATATTTTCAAGTATCGCAGCATACATAGCCATCTATCTTGACCCCAAACATGGCCAGGGCCGTGACGTCAGTGAAATCTATGTATAGGGTAGGTGGCCTCTAATCAATAGGAAGATTCCGCGCAAGCAAACCTGACTCAATTATGTAACCGTATCCGCATCCTGTTATGTAAATTACGTCGCATTTGTATGTATAAAAAATGAATTGTAATATGAAACAGTTTGCTTGATATGTTACGTTACCTTTTTCCTGTCATGTTTTGAAGAACCTCTTTCTTCCTTTTAACATATACGTTTGTAAATAAGAGATACGGATACGTTTAGGTTTAGGTATGGGCTAGACTTGCTGAACCTTAATATATTAATTGCATACGTGTGAGAAAGCCAGGAGAAGTCCCTAATAATCCACGAAGGTTTTTTCCCCATTAACCTTTCTTACTTCGAGTCTCAGAAAATATCATGCATTATTTGCGCTGCGTCGGTGGCTTCAAATTCATATTCAAAAATTCTTTATTGCAGATGGTATTACAATACAATGTCACGTACATAATTATGTACATGTCACTCTTATGGACTCTTATGGACTCTGCCTCCCCATACTCAAGGCACTGATGAATTCACGTTGATCGGCGCGAGGACACCTAGCTTTATTACATTTGATTAATGAACGTTTCTCCTCCAAGGAACTGTGGTTTTGTGACAATTGCTAAATATGACCCTATATATGTTAATGTAAAAGCCATGCCTGAATAAAGATCTATAAGTTACAAAAAGAAAGAAGGGAAATGCCATACAAGTATAGGTCTGTAAAAAAAACTGCATGGTGGGAGAAATAGGAAAACTCTAACATCTCGGGGGATCGGATCGCTTTTTGCCCTTCCTTTTATTAATCGTTTGTTGTGTGAAGAGCATTATATATCATGTTATTACTTTGGAGACCTTGAATCATGTATTCCTAAGCTGAGGCAATCCTAGTCAGAACCTACTCTATTTAAATTCAGCGTAAACCAATTGTGAAATAGCCAAAGTTCAATGTCGAAGAGAAGCAAATATCCAAACAGCAACGGAACTCCATGGAGAGCTGCTGGTACGAATCGAGAGAGGCCGTGCCGACTTCTCTATGGCTCTTGCCTTTTTCTTTTTTTAAAATCTAATCAATTCATCAATTAACCAATTCATATGTAAAAACGCTACATGTATCCGTCAAGGACAATCTCAAGCGTTGCCTGTCATTGACAATCTCAACCGTTGTCTCGCCTCGTTCTACTCCATTTTGCTAGTTAACTATCTTTTAATTGTATCCAGCCTTCTTGTGGCATAAGGTAAAGAGTGGGTGACAAATATGTGGGTGACAAATATGGAATCAGTTACCATACCAGGTGGAAATTACGCACACATAATGGTGCATAATATTACAAAATAGTTCCGACTATGGACCGCCAGCATCTCTGCAAGCTCTTTTATTATTCCATACTTTCGCCAGGTCTTCAGGACAACTGTATATCAGCAATTCGCTGTTTCTGGGACCACCTAATCCCCATAATGACACCATTTTGATGTCACCTTTAGTTTAGGAGCTCGGCCCTTGCCAACAATGGTCACGATAGTGAACGATATCAGGGAGTTGGAAAAGGAGACATCAGTCGGGGGTCCATTGCTTATGCCGAGTCGAGATGTAAGTGCCCTTTTTATACCCAATGCGGACCACAATTTATTTGAAACCACTCGCATATGATATATTCATGTGACATTCTTTGAGAGTAAATATCCTTAATTCACATCTGCATTTTCACTCACTTCGACTCTATTAGTATTTACAGAATATGGAGACCATCCATCGCCAGGTACTGGAAAGCCTGCAATGGCGGGACGCTGACATTTACTCTAAAAAGTGCCAGACTGTGAATAAAAGCAGTTCTATGTAATGAACAGTAATGGACCAAATGGACCAAACGACTTTCGTCTCTACAGTCCTCTATACTTAATTACAGTTAATATTAAAAAATATAGTGTGACCATGCAGGTCCTTCCAAATCGTTCCCAAAATACCCCAACCGAGAAGCCAGATTATAATGGAATTATTTTTGGACTGCGATGTTCTGGTTTCCCCCGCAAACGTTAAACTAAAACTGAGTCATTGCCCGTTGTAAAGGTAAAATTGGTCGATATTGTCATGGTGTATTTTGCTGTCATTGACGACTACCACGAATCGACGTTGTTACAAAGAGCACTCTATAAATAATGGCCGATTGGAAGTATTGTTCAATCAAGGGGAAATTTCATGGGGATTGTGCCTTTTGTCAGGTACCCTCTTGACACCTTGACCTCAAAGAATAATTGAGGGTCAGACCTCCCCAGTTGTATTCCCAGGTACGATAGCCAATCTTATGTGAATTCCCCACATGTTTTGCCATTTGAAGACACTTACTCCTCCTGAACACTTCTAATTCTCCATGAAATCTGTAGAACGTTTAAGGAAAATTCATTTCTCAGAACGTCAATTATGTATTAAAACACACGGATATGGTCACATGCGATCACTGCCCTTTGCAGACCCCCTCAAACTTGCAATCTCTTTGGCTGCTCATTACTTTCAAACTGTATCTTCTTTTCGCCCGCCTTAGACCCTTCACAAGAAAATGTTTTTTGAATGGAAATGTATCGCCGCGGAAGAACAATATGCTCATTCATCTATTTACTTTCGTGCTCTGAGAGGCAAGGGAGACAACAAAGAACCATTCCAAAGCACATGTTCTGCCTTGCCTAAACGCCATTACCCATTCTATATGGTACCATATTGGGTAGGGTAATGGCGAATGTAGATCCCCTATCTCTGAATGCCTTTTAAGTAGATGTCCAGGGCTATTTGAGGTTCTAGGAACGGACATGAAAGAGAAGCCAGCGATACTGCAATCTCAGCCCTCTACTGAATATTAACGATAATTAGACCCAGAGAATAATGGGAAACAAGTTGCAGTTAATTGAGTTGGTAGTGGTGGATTACAAATCTAGTTTTGAGTAGTCCATAACTCATCCAGAGTCGTGTGTATGGTCGTTTTCTGTCCTCCTTGTTGGAGAACGCCTAAGCTTCCTTGTAATTGAAAAAGTAGTGAATTGCCTCCAGGATACTTAACTCAACAAGAATGTGGGTGAAGGGAGCTAAATTACAATATTTTTGTGCAAGCGTCAGTACGAAACACATGTGAGTATCATTACATGACAAAACAAAACAAAAAGTGGCAATAAGAGAAATAGAGAACAATGCAATAAATCAATTAGAGGAACAATCGTTCAAGTAATGTCTGTAGTAAAGCGTTCAGTGAGGCTGCCTTTGACTCCTCGTGACCCCAAGATCCAGTAAGTAGTGAAGAGAAATTAGGGGAGCCTCTCGGCCATTATACCTTAGTGCTTGCCATCCTGTCCAGTGTATCGGGAGCAATGTATCATTGGTAGCAATCTTATCGCCAATTACCAAGCATTCTAATTGAATCAGCATTCAGGCCATACTTATGCCCCCCGGTTGCAGATCCGCGACAAAAACTATGACAAGTGATGGTATTTAATCAAACCACACACGACCCTAGAACCTTAACTATAAACGTCTCAAGGAGAGGAAGCTAGGCGACATTGCAATTCATGTCGTACTTTGAGAGGAAATCAGACACATTATTATGCAGATGCTTCTCTGGTTCCCACATTTCATTGGAATAAGTTTGACCTAACGCAAATCCATCAAATATAGAACCCTTTGGCATTTTAAATTGAAAACAGACAAGTGCAGTGAATTCTTCTCCCTGTGTTTAATAACTGTAATAAGGCAGTGGGACAATATCCCAAAGGCATTTATAAACAGGGTTTCTTTCATGAGTTTATCGTATTTAGAGTAAAAAGAATTGTCAGACTTGTCGTGAAATTAAGCAGGAGATAATTTTTTTATTAATGTATTTGATTCTTGTTCAAACATTTTCCAATGACAGGCTTCAGCAAAATACTGGCGAAAATATTTTGCCAAATCTGCTCGCGTATTAAAATAAAGTAATGCCTTTAGTACAATGTTGCAAGTATAGGTACTTTAAGTCAGTAGTTTGTATCATAACCCCCCCCCCCCCCCCCCAAAGAAATGTAATCCTTGGGGGGGGGGGGGGGGGCTCCTATGTTCATTTGTCATTTGTCTCTAAGAAAGGATGTTTGTCATTAGTCACTAAGATGTTTCCCTTGTCCTAAAGTCGCTAAGTAGAAAATCAATGGTCCATTGTTGATTGAACTTATATTTATAGACGAAAGCATTAAAGAAGCAAAGGGAACAATTTATTGCAGTCATCTTTCTTATTTTCATCCATGTTATAAAAATAACAAAATCTGTCCATGGTTTGTGAGGGAAATATTTTTCATTCCCCCATCAGTAAATGGTTCAATGATAAAAATGATTGACAGATGTAAATTGGTCAGTCTCCATAAAGTATTTCACGCATCAAACAACTCAAATATGGTCACATTTCAAGGCTTCTGGTCACTATTAGTGAATGCATTGAGCAATAAACACAAAGTATATATGGTTCAACCAACGAGACTAGTCTCGTTGGTTCAACAAAAATTGATGGGCAGATATCATATATCATTATTATATACATTACCTATACAAGCCATGGACAGATATATAGATATACCCTCAAGGTCGTGGGAGAGCGGGGGAGGATGATCGACCACAGGCAGACACATACGGAGTAGAACGGAACCAACCACGGACAATGAGACAGACCACTGATTCTTCCAGAATCTGTGGGTGTGGGAAAGTTTGTAAGAATGAAGTTGGATTGAAGATACATCGGACCAAAATGGGCTGCTCTACCCGGGTTACTCAGACACAACGCACAGAGATCTCTGGTGAGACGGAGGAGGAGATGGGCCAGGAAACACACCACAGTGCTCAAAGCCTCCAAGTAGACGAGTCAAGGGATTCGGGCAGCAGGGAAACATCATATCCAGCAGGCGAGAACAACAACAGACCATTGGAAATGGAAGAAGGAGCCGACTCAACCATGAGTACAAAGGCACGCATCAACTGGCCGGCAACATCTGACAAGAAGGAATGGGAGAATTTTGATGATGACGTAGCAAAGGTATTGGGAACCACTCTCTCAGGGAATGTAGACAGGAAGGTGAAATCCATATCTACCATAATACACACCATGGGATTGGATCGGTTCGGAGAGTCACCTAAGAGCAGTGGAGGCCCTCCATCAAAATCACAGAGTCAAGAAAACCGACGAGAGAAAACCATCAGAAAATTGAGGAAAGAACTGCGGGGATACAGAAAGCTTTATCTGAAAGCTAGCGAGGAGGAGAAAGATGGATTGAGACAACTGAGAGATGAGGCAAGGAACCAGATAAAATCACTGAGGAGGGCAGAGAACAAAAGGAAGAATAGGAAGGAGAGGATGAAGCGACAGGGGCAGTTCACTGCAAACCCATTCGGTTTTGTAAAGAAACTGCTTGGGGATAAGAGATCAGGCAGGCTGGACTGTCCAAAGGAAGAGGTCGAAGGACATCTTAGGAAGACACACAGCGACCCAGACAGGGAGCAGGGATTAGAGGACCACCCAAAGTTGATGAATCCGGATGAACCAACACACGCTCTGGATTGCTCAGAACCAAAGCTCAGTGAAGTGAACACAATCCTCAAGAAAGCCAGAACATCTTCAGCACCAGGCCCAAATGGAGTACCATACAGGGTTTATAAGATCTGCCCAAGGATCGTGAAGGAGTTATGGAAGGCCATGAAAGTGATATGGAAGCGGGGCCAATTGCCAGAAGAATGGCTAAAAGCAGAGGGCTGTTTCATCCCAAAGGAGGAAAGATCTTCGTCTCTGGGACAGTTCAGGACCATTTCCTTGCTAAACGTTGAAGGAAAGGTGTTCCTCGCCGTTTTGGCAAAACGAATGATGGCATATCTCCTGGGAAACAAGTACATTGACACATCAGTACAGAAGGGAGGCGTACCAGGAGTACCTGGCTGTCTGGAACACACTGGCGTCCTTACCAAGATAATCAGTGAAATCAAGAAGAACAAGGGAGACCTGGCCGTGATCTGGCTAGACCTAGCAAACGCATATGGAAGTATACCGCACAAATTAGTAGACCTAACACTGGCGAAGTATCACATCCCAGAGAAGATCAGGGGGCTACTGAAACACTACTTCGATAATTTCATCATGCGATTCACCGTTGCAGACTACACAACAGATTGGCAGCGACTAGAGGTCGGAATCGTCACCGGGTGCACCATATCTGTAGTCCTCTTCTCCATAGCAATGAATTTAATAGTCAAGTCGGCAGAGAAAAAGAGCCGAGGACCGGTCCTCGAATCAGGAGTAATACAGCCCCCAACAAGAGCCTTCATGGACGACATGACCATCACAGCAAAGAGTGTTGTAGAGGGCCGATGGATGCTGGAGGATCTAACGGAGTTGATACACTGGGCACGGATGAAATTCAAACCAAGTAAGTCAAGAAGCGTCGTACTCAAGTGGGGCAAGACCCAGGACAGATTCAAGTTCAGGATAGCTGATGCTATAATACCTACTCTTAGCGAAGCACCTGTGAAAAGCTTGGGCAAGTGGTTCAAGGATACCCTGGTGGACAAGGATAGCATCGACGAGATGATACAGAAAGCCAAGCAGTGGATGGACACCATAGAGAAATCTGGACTACCCGGGAGATACAAAGCATGGTGTTACCAATACGGAGTTCTCCCGAGGATGACATGGCCCCTGCTAATGTATGAAGTACCAATGACAAGGGTTAAGAGCTTAGAGCGTCTATTTAACCATCACCTACGTAGATGGCTCGGAGTGCCAAAGTCATTCAGCTGCATTGGGCTGTACAGCAGGAGCTCCAAACTGCAACTACCACTAATGTCAATCACAGAGGAGTTCAAAGTGACCAAAGCACGGCAGGCATTGATGTTCCGGGATAGTGAGGACACCATGGTACGAGAAGCCAGGATTGATGTCGGGACAGGACGAAAGTGGAAAGCAAGCACAGCCATTGAGGACGCCGAGAGTCGACTGCGCCATAAAGAGATTATTGGCACAGTTACAACAGGTAGATTGGGGTTTGGCTCAATACCCAGAGCCTCATGGACAACAGCAAGCAAGCGGGGCAAGAGAGAACTCATCCTGAAAGAAGTGCGACTGACAGAGGAAGAGGCTCGAGTTACTAAGGCAGTAGGAATGAGCCAGCAAGGACAATCAACCAGATGGGAGCAAGCCCGACCCAGGAGCATGTCCTGGAAGGACATCTGGAAGATGGACGGGTATAAACTATCATTCCTGCTCCGATCGGTCTATGACGTGCTGCCTTCACCAAGTAATCTCAGGATCTGGGGATTAGCGGAGGACCCAAACTGCAAGTTGTGTGGAAGACCAGCTAATCTGGAGCATGTGCTGTCAGCATGCAATGTCGCACTAACAGGAGGGCGCTACACATGGCACCACGACCAAGTTCTGCGGGAGATCTGCGCAGCCCTGGATTTACATCGGAGAAAGAAGAGAAAGATCGAGAAAGGGCCCAAGTTTATCAACTTCGTAAGAGGCGGAACAAAAGGCAGCTCAAACAGACCACCAAGCGGCATCCTGGCAACAGCCAATGACTGGCAGATGCAAGCTGACGTCTCTGGGAGATCAACATTCCCAAGACAAGTGGCAATAACAACACTGCGACCTGACATTGTGCTGTGGTCTCCAGGTACGAGGCAAGTGGTTCTAGTGGAGTTAACAGTGCCATGGGAGACCAGACTGGAGGAAGCTCATGAAAGAAAGAGGGAGAAGTACCAAGGATTGGTTGAGGCGTGCCTAGGAAACAACTGGAAGGCTTGGAACTTCCCAGTTGAGGTAGGCTGCCGAGGCTTCGCATCCAACTCCCTCTGGAAAACACTGGGCTTCCTAGGCCTCACTGGAACAGACAGAAAGAAGCTAGTTGGTGTAGTAGGACGGAAGGCAGAAGAGGCATCCTGCTGGATATGGAGGAAGAGGGAGGAGCCATGGAAGAGCTAGTCGGACCCTGGCTGAGTCTGATCACCTCAGTCGGCGCGCCCCCGGAGACCGTAGTGGTACGCGCCGAAACGGTTGATGAAAGGGAGTTCCACCTGATGAGGGGTCCGACTTAGCAGTTCGGTGTTCAAGGAACGGGGGAGTTCCACTGGATGATGGGCCCGACTTCGCAGCGTAAGCTGTATTCTAAGAACCTTGTAGTCTTCTGATGTATCTAAAGTTGCAACGAGAATCGAAAATTCTAATTTCCTTTCACTCTCTTTATATTAAGCCTATTGGATGCACCCAGCCAAGAGGAAACAAATACTACTTGAATCAAAAATGTATTTCAATTATATGCTGAGTTATGGAAGAAAAAACTAGTTTTATTTTCAATAGAATTGGGCCAAATAAGAGATATTCCTATGTATGTAGTCCTAGTATGTATAAACCAATGATGGCCAGTAGCCAATGATGGACCTTCATAATGATCGAGGGTTTTAGAACATATTTAACTGCTATTTATTAAATATTTGATATACAATAATGTATGGTATTTGGTACCAGTGGGGTTTCAATCGAGTATGGGAAAACAAATTGGCAGTATAACTTTCCATGTATTATGAATATTTATACCTAATTTGCATATCAATTATATTAATTAACAAGATTGTCACAAGTTTACTTTAATTTTGGGTGAAGTATTTGATATATATACTAATAGTATATGACACAATGGTTTCCTAGGCATTTTTATATTGAAGATAGTATGTATCTCAGAATCAGAACGTGAGAATTTAGATATCTAGGTGCGTTTAGGATACCATTTTAATTATTCAAATCATTACACCTAAGTCACCCTCTACATGTATAGCTCTAGAGGCTTAGATTCACAGTCATGGTGAGTCTCAGTGTCTGGGGAGGCAGCATGGACCACTGCAATGCACTGAGTTCTCATGAAAACCTCTACCTTGAAATGGTTAATGCTGACTGCAATTTACACTTTACATACAATATATATATGATTGAAATCAGAAATAAAAAATCAACCACATTTAAGCACCGTTCTACCATTTCATATAAAGCCATGTTCCATTTGCAGCGCTCCAAAGTTTTATGGTTGTAATCGTTACCACTTGTATTTGGTATTTGGAACGAAGGTTAGCTCCTACAACGGTAATGTTCACCTGTGCACAACCCAAGCCATGCGCGTTGCTAATGCAGTGGCGGACCCAGGGAGGAGAACAAAATATGTTCTTTTTCTTACTTCTCTGAATCAATCTCATGAAAAAGCCTAGCTGGGGTCATGGGCACAAATGACAGACTTTGAGGGCATTGAGTCTTCTGGTAACTTTCTTACACTGGAAATAGGTTAAGAACAAAAGTATCAGACCATGCATGGCCAACTCAGAGGGGCCAGGATGTGCCCAAATGGCCTATACAGTGATAACACAAACGACAGTGATGATACAAAACAATTGTTGGTTTGATCCACTGGACAAAGGAAGGTATTAGTTTGCTCACTTCAAACTTCTCTGCATGTCTGAGTATTCACAATTAGTGGCTGGTATTTCAGATTTGGATTGTCCAGTGTGTTGCTTTGATGCATGCAAAACTTCAGGATTATTACAATATGATGAAAAAAATCATTTGTGTACAAATTTCGTGAGAATTGACCATATATATGTATATTGGTTTGTAATTTCAATTCAATTAAAAACATTTTTTATTTGCACAAATAACAAAAAGGAGGGCCACTTTTGAAACCGAGTTTCCAAGTCTTCCAGTGGGTTCCTGGCTGGCTGTTGGTTACCGAATAAAAATAAACAATGAGAAATAATAAAACAAGTATTTCAGGGCTATTTGTTTGATAATTTAAGGTCTGAATTTGCTATTGATTGCGTAGACCCTCTTCTTAATGCAAAAAACATTAGCTGTTAATATACATAGAGCCTTAATGAGTTAAATGTGTATACATGTACGAATCCCCATAGGACAGGTTAAGATAATGTAAACAAAAAAACCCACATATACAATATATGAAAACAGTGTTCAGTTCTGAAACACAGCCCAGAGAATGGATCATTTCACTCAGATTTTTACCAGATTTCTCCTCACACCTAGATTTATTATGAAATAACTTTAGTTCACTATTCCACTTTATATAATTTCACTGTCAACCTAATTAACTTAAGTTACACAAAATACCATGCCCAATGCCCCCAGAATGCACCATTTCATTTGTAGTTTTAAAAACTTTCTTGGGGGTGCATGCCTCCAGACCACCCTAGATAATACTAAATGTTCAGTGCCTTTGCCCCCCCCCCCCGGAATTCCATCCTTGATCCGCCCCTGTGATGTATAGCATTCCACTGGGCATATAAAAATCTAATGGGTCGATAGCTGGGCCAACGATCCTGTAGCTACGGACCTCGTAGCGTCATGTAGCATGTAACTTTGATCATGTTTTCCTCCCTTTAGATCCTTAAAAACATTTATTTCCTAATATCAAGTGTGTAACAGGTTATGAAAGAACTGGTGTGAGTTTGTTTGAACTTAAATTGCCTAATATGAAATTTGTGCAGTCCGCTGTATCATACCATCCGTGTTGTCTACCACGCCAACAAAATGCTGCGGCAACGAAGGGCCAGACTTGACACACAATGCCAGCCAGTTCCAGCAGGGGGAGACGCAATACAAACATTCATATACATATAAAGACACCTTCCTGCGGACGGTAGGCGAAGCATACCATGCTTCGCGAGGAGATCGGACCTCGCTTGAAACTACGGGTTCAAGCCTCTGAGGTCCGAAATATCTGTTGTTTCATTTCATTTCATTTTAAGAATTCTTTTATTTGCATAGATGGTGAAATACATTGGGGGCAGAGAAATCCCTACCCCATGCTTGAGGGAGCATTAATAATCCTATTGGTCTGTGTCTAATAGATAGCAGAGGACCATGGTTGGCACAATTCGAAGTGGAGACCTGTGGTGCTGGGGTGTTGCGGTTCACTACACATGGTAATTACGTAGTACATTCCACATGATTCACATGCCAATAGAAAGGATCATCACTTAGTCATTGATTAATTGAAACTGTTTCTCATCTTTTGCTTAACCTCTAGCTGAGTGACGACTTCTCTGCATGTGTAAACACTTGAACGATGGTTTATGACGAATAGAATCAATAAATTCAGAGGCCGAAGCCTGGAAGAGCCGCGTCAATGCTTATTATCCCACTCTAAGGGCTTTTGGTTTGAAAATTTGGATGATTATTCAGGACGAATTTATTGGTCAGACAGGTTGAATGGACTATTGTACTGAAAGGATGGTGAAGTTTGGCTTGAGTATTAAAGTGTCAGTAAACCCCCAAATATTATGAGCAAATCCATTTCCTTGCTATTATTGAAATGTAACCTCCCCAGTTTTACTTAATTCAAGTTATTATTTAGTGAGTTTTACCCATTTAATCGAGTGAAAAGGTAGTTCCACAGTTTAACACTCCATTCAAGGCACCACTGTTTGCCTACGTCATAAAGGTGCACCAATCTTGAAATGTACATGCAATGAACATAACAAACAACTCTTATAATTGCTGCTAGAAAGAAGGAGGGTGGGCTGGGCAGAAGAAGTATTACCAGACCAAAACAAACACTCTGTATTACCCATTGATTGTTCCTCACAAGGTCAGAGTGAAATGATGCAATGCTATTTCCCACACATTTGTGATGTGCTTCAGGGAAATGAGTCACAAATCACAGGTGAGATAATGACCATATTTGAGAAGATGACATCAAGCCGATTCCAATGATAGTTAACAGTAGGGCATATTTATTTAAGTATTATTCTTTATTTTATTAAGTACTATTTTATTTTAAATTTGATATCTTCATTTTTGGAAAACAGGTTTAGAATATGTTTGAGTAGAGAATTATTAGTAAAGTAGCTAAATGTACTATATAGGATGACCTTAGAAATGCATGCATTTTAGTAATACACCATCTTGAAATTTGGTACATGTATATTTATGCTACTAGCAGCTCAAAGAACACCAAAATGAAAACATTCCAAATAAGGGTTCTTGTACATGGATTACAGTTTTGTGACTTGTGACTCATTTCCCTGAAACACATCACATTCCAGACTCCTTTAGAAAACAGTAGTAAATTTCAGCGGTCCCTAAAATAAAAACTTATCAAATGACATATGTTTTTTTTCTTTTGGGGTTCCCACAATCATGTTCTTTCTAAATCCAAAGTTTTAACAAAATTCCATGACTCCTTTTTTGATTGAACACTGGCATTTACCTTTAAAACGTACATAAAATGAAATGAGAGATTTCAAGATTGATGCTGCCAGAACCTGCCTCCATTGTGGCATCATATAAAAGATAAAATCAGCGGATACATTTGAGGATGGAATTCTAATCATTTACGATTGGCAGCAAGCTGTGATACAGGCGTGGGATAAATTAATTAATTAATGAGAAGGGCTCATAAATCGAGGGTGCATTGCTGAAATATACGCACTCCTATCGTTGTGCGTATATTAGCGGTCACTCACGATTATTCCCCCTTCTCATTAATTAATCAATACTTCCGAGGTAGAAAACGGTAATATTTAGGCAATATCCTTGGCATTATATCATGACTGGCCATGTGGACATATTGCACTACAATCCTGAACATTTATAAGAGCATTTTATGCATACTGTCAGGTAAGAAGGCATAGATGCCTAACTTTATTTGGAATTTATGTTTATTATAGAGGAGGCATCATTTGGTAATATTGTAGGCATACATGTCGAAATACTTTTGTAACTTTTGGTGCTCATAGCACAAAACATGTCCATTACCAGAGGGATATTGCGCCAGACAGTAATTCTCAATACACAGGTCATTTAATCGTTGTGACCCCAAACCACGAGGACAAGAAGGCATGCACAAAACATGTCTAACCCAGGAGGGATATTGTGCTTGGCAATATTTCGCAATACACTGGATACCTCTGGAATGTGTGAGCAGCACATGTGGACAAGGTGGGAAGGGGTAGTAAGAGCATCAAGGAGAATAAAATATTTGCACAACGAGAACAAATGGGTTGGAGCAAGGGAATAAATGGCGCACGTAAAAGGTGATTGTAAAAGTTTACACCGTAGAAATGCCATCGCAGTCGTGCAAACACATGCATGTTAATGCCTGGGTTAATACAACATTCCCCTTCCTAAGGATATAACTTGCAATGCGATGCTAAAGCATAAATCAAAGCTGATTAACATTGCGTAGATCGTCCTATGCATCACCTCATCTATATATGCATACATTGGTCAATTCTCACGAAATGGGCCAATTTCCCATTTTACATGTTTAGCATGCTATATATGTTTGTGAGTTTTAAGAATAGAGACAATCTACATATACAGATTGATGCGGCCAGAGGATGACAATTCATGCCATATATACTTTCATGTATCCATAATGTCAATATTTCAGAAATTATCCACCAAAATGATGTTATTTTGGCCAAAAATGTCTTATCCGACCCTAAAATAATGAAATAAATCTATTAAAAATATGCAAAATGAGTGTTAAAACACAACGATTACATCTTATATCATTTAAATGCATATCAGCTTCAAAATATACCTATTGGCTGAATTATATGACCAAATATAAATTTTCCACAGGGCTCCAATGAATGGCAAAAATAGATGTGCAACCAACTTCGCACATTTGACAAGTGTTCATATTTATGCCAAGATAATAATCTACTAAAGTCAATTATATCTCATTAAAATGAGTCATCAAAACCCTTTCCATAATCTGATAAGTATTTCTAGATTCTATGTTTGATATTTTCACTTTTGAAAAATAAAGTTTCCAATATTTCTGGGGGGGGGGGGCAATAAATAGTAAAATTACTAAATGTATAGTCCATAAGATGACCTTTAAAAAGAGAGGATATATTACATGTATATATATACATTGTCCTGAAATTTGATACATCAATCGATATAACTATATGAGTGATAAACTCTCCAAAAAGTCAGAACATTCCAATAAAGTAATCTTGTAAAATAAACACTTTGAAAAATACCATTTTTGCGACTTGTGACTCATTTCCCTGAAACACGTCACATATAATTATATCTCTCCCTACATGCATGTATACATGTATACAAGAATATATACATACATGCAATTGATGGATTCAGGAAAAGTAATCTCCTTACAACTAGAAACCATTTAATGTGTTAATATGTTGGAGATTCACTTCTGTATAAAAACAATTGAGTGGCCTCCAGATATATATGCACCTAATCTGTATCATCTCCGCATGAATCGGTCTTTGCTGTCAAAAAGAAAATTTCCATGAAAAGGGTCTGAAGAGCCCTGGCAGTTTGAGAGTTCAATCAGGATGCCTAAATCGACAAACTGACAAAAAAAACAAAGAAAACTGACTTAGCCATTGTTATGATCGACAAACGACATAGACCCTATCTTAGAGCGACAAATAGACATTGGGATTCTGGAGACAAGGGACAAATGCTCATCCTTAGCGGGACAAATCAACACAGGACTCCCCGTGCGCCCCATCAGGAGCCCTAGGAATATTAGCACTTCAAATGAACGCGTACACTCCATTTCCGAACTCCACCCTACCTCACGTTATGATGAAAGCCCAGATGCCTGAATTCAAAGCCAGAATTGAAGCTGTGGTTCTGATAATGTTGAATTAACCCTTGGCATATTAGTACAATCGCGGTCATGGTCATGTATGACTTATTGACACTTGTTAACTAGTAATGTGCCTTCATTTAATCAGTTTGTCCACAGAAAAAACATTTATCCAAACACAAAGTCCATTCACTTTCCTGCTGACCTGATCTTGAGCGAGAACTCTGCTAAGATTAGAGTTGTGTGGTGAGGATACTAAGTATTATATAAGATGAAACATTTTTCTCTCGAAGTTCGTATTTGATACGCCAGACGTGTACGCTAGAAGCCTTTACGTATGCTAGAAGCCCTACAGGGACAGAAGCAAAATAATGAGATCCGCTCTATAATGGAATCAGCTTGTTGCAATCAATGCACAAAAAGGTTCAGAAGAATTTTGTGTCCTGTGCTGATCATCATCATGAGGTATCATTATTTCTCCCAAAAGTACGAGGGCCGATTCTTCCTCCTGCGTTCTTCCAAGAGTTATCTTGAAATTATCAATCGATAGCACGTTCATTGCGCTCATAACGTCCTCTCGCACACATGACCGTGACTCGCCACTGCAGATTTATTGCTACTTTAGACAGTCATTATTAGGGATCACATATCAAGGATCTGTGAAATACAAGCCTTCAACCATGTATGGAGATTAGGCATTGGCAGCTACAGTGCCAATATATACACGTATTGAATCAATACATTGTCCAAATTGATCAATGTGTATGTCATGACCCCGTCCTGGATGTCACAAGTAATAAAATTCCAAACATTCATATATAACCACATGAAATAATTGATTATCGTCTCCATTTCTATGCGAGCCATTTGAGTTGCTTTGAGTGCTGTCTTTTATTGTGTGAAACGTTTAGGCCCAGGTCATTGAAGAGATTCTCTGTGAAGTCTACTGGTTTCTCTACTGTTTGCTTGTCACTTCCTATCAGTATCACATCGTAGTAGTAGTACTCACCACCGTCAACCCGCGCTTTTGTGAGTAATGGTAGGAAATGGTAGAGATTTTGGTCGATTTGATTGACAGGTTACTCATTTTCTCGCGCGACGCGCGGCGCGGCAGGCAGCGTGCGGTAGACGCGGTGAGAGGGCGCGCGGTAGACGCAGTAGAGACGCGTGGGCGCGCGTAGCGCGTTGGTAGGGGGATATGGGTGGGGGAGAGGGTGGTGGTGGTGGTGGTGGTGTGGAGAGGAGAGGGGAGGGGTGGGGAAAGAGAGGGGTGGGGAAAGAGAGGGAGAGAGGAGTGAGTTGCGCTGTATAGAGCTGTGTATAGAGCTGTGTATAGAGCTGTGTATAGAGCTGTGTATAGCGGTTATCCGCTGGTTCCCCATTTCCCTATACTACTTACAGTATCTTGAGTCGCGATGATATAAGGGGGATCGGAGAGATGGTTTGAAAAAAAGCATGAAGAATAATTTTAGAGGGGGATTATTTATATGGGATAGAGGGGGAGGAGAAAAGATGGACTGGGGTGGTGTGGGAAAGTTCCTAGGTCGGTGCGCTGGGGTGATCCAGGTGTTTCATTTCCACTGCCTTGACCCGATGAGGTGGTGGCCTGTTCTCCCGTGTTGAAGTCGTTGCTCGCGTTGACACCGTCCGAGGGCGCTTGAGCGCTACCTTTGCCGGCTCGAGCCTTATCTTTCGGGGTGCGATTGAGAGAGGAAATTAACTTGGAGGCAGATATTGCTGCATTTGAAAGCTAAAAATAGCTTAGGTTCGCCATCTTGAGACTTTTTTAACAACAGCCGAGGATAGATTCCAGATTCAGACTCCCAGATTTATAACCGAAGAAAGTCAAGTAAGTGTTGATTAGCATGTTTAATTTGTGTTGATACATGTTTATGAATATACCAAGAATACTAAGGGAGTTGCTTTAGTGGCTTGTATGCGCTTGATTTGAGCTGAGATTCATGTGAAATATTTGTGAGATTCGCGTGAGATATGGTTTTGAAATCGAGCTATGGCCGCCGGCGGGGGAGGGGGCAGGCTCGGTGAGATAGCGTTGGTCGCTGGTTGATACCTATTGATGCCTATTGAATTTATTTTTTTTGCAGAATGGTATACCTGTCGCACGTAACCGAAGATGGTTACAGAATGGACATCTTGTTTGATGGTGTGGATGTTGCTGTTCGGGGGTTTCATCAGGGTGTGCAGATAGGCGAAACCCATGTCCCCTACGTGACGGCGGAGTGGACATATACTCTTCATCACGGAGCCGTTGACTGGTTATTCGGTCTTTTGGTCGGAGGGACAGTCCTTTACTGTGAAAGGAGGGATCAGGGCGATATTGTATCGTTATTTCTCCTGAGGTCGGAGTGTGAGTTGAGACTTTGTCACTTCATCTTGTATTGTTATTACACTTGACTTGAGTCTTTGTCACTTCATATTGTATCGTTATTACACTTGACTTAAGATTGCATTGACATAACACATAACACCATAAAGTATTTATGAAAAAAGTTTGTGGTGTATTTTACAAAAAAAAATTTTTTTTAACAGGGTAAGGATGCTGTTGCACCTGTGGATGTTGAAACGTGACGGTTGGCAGCCATGACCTTGGATCTCCACCCAAGAGACCTGTTGGATCTCCACCCAAGAGACCTGACCTGTGCCTTGCTGCTGCTACTGCTGTAAATGTGCTTGGACTATACCTGCTACTGCTGTAAATGTGCTTGTGATACCCGGACTGCCTCTGCTCTCGCCTTTGCGGACTTTATTTGTGTTATATGCCCGGACTATATACCTTATATGATTATTATATCCTGATTATACCTTGATTATTATTATTATTATTATTATTATCATGCCTTGTTGCTTTTGTGGTGCTATATAACCTTTTGTCATATTATATATGGCATATATGTACATATTGCTCGCTCGTCATATTATATATGGCGATAAATAGAAAACTCAATAACTTAAACACGTAATAATAATAAAACATAAACTTTTAACTTTACCTGTTGTTTAATTTGTTTATTTATTTTAGTGGAATGATATGGAATGATATGGAATGATATGATATGAAAATGTGTATGAAATATGAAATACGAAAAAGTCACCATGCTGCAAGAGAGAGAGAGGCGAATGAAGATCTTCGAGTGGAGGAAGGGGACCATTTACCGGTGAAAATATCGGATGATTTCCCTAGAAAAAAAGGATGTGAATTAGCTACGTATAACTATTTATAATTTATATTTATTAAAATATGTTGCGTAAAATTGATATGTGCGGGACGTGTAAATGAGTAGATAATAAAGTAAAAAAATAAAATGAGTAAAACAAAAACTTACGGCCACCGTTTTTCCATGATGAGGTCCATGGCCCCCTTCTTCCACTCGAAGCACGAGCCGAACTTACGTGTACAGGTATCCAGGACAAACTTGCGTTCTGACATTGGACTTTTGTCAGCGATACACCACATTTTGCTTTCTGGATACCAGGTAAATTTGATCGGGGGGATGTGCATGTGAAACACCCCCAACTCCCTATTCCTGTCTTCCGTTTGGAAGAAGGGAGCCCTCATCCACATTCGCCACTCTGTTGCTGAGATTTTCCTGGTTTGTGTGATGTGACTGCCAGGCTTAGTAATGATGCAAATTGAATTTCCCACCGGTGATGCTGTAATTTGGAAGGACGCCTCGGGTGTTATTTCGAAGGTCATGGTGAACTTGTTTAGCTCACCGGTGGGGAACACATGCATCTTTACGAAATAGCCTGGCCTTGCCTTTACCAGGGGCCCAGCCTCATCGTACATGGTGACTTCTCGAACGAAGTTGATTGGGGGGATGTTAGGTTCAGCCCCAGTTCCATTTCTAGTTTCGTCTTGTTCAGCCCTAGCTGCTGAAGCTGGGGCTTCCCCTTCAGCCCCAGACCTAGCTTCCTCACTTCCAGCACCCGTATGCCCAAGCAATTCGCGGATAATTTCTTCATTGTTAGGGTCGAAAGGATAATCATAAAATGGATCAGTTGGGTCACGGGTGCAGTCGAGAGGTGGGGGGCTAAAAGATGTAGATGGTCTGGGGCTTGGGTTGCGTCGTTCGCTAGCAGGTGAGGGGGGTAAGAAGCTTTCATATACATAGGCAAAGACACCAATCTCTCCCCTCTCCTCTCCACACCACCACCACCACCACCACCCTCTCCCCCACCCATATCCCCCTACCAACGCGCTACGCGCGCCCACGCGTCTCTACTGCGTCTACCGCGCGCCCTCTCACCGCGTCTACCGCACGCTGCCTGCCGCACCGCGCGTCGCGCGAGAAAATGAGTAACCTGTCAATCAAATCGACCAAAATCTCTACCATTTCCTACCATTACTCACAAAAGCGCGGGTTGACGGTGGTGAGTACTACTACTCATCGTCGAGATACATGCGAGCAATGATGTTGTTTTGTGTGATGTGCCTGACGAGGTAGTCTGCCACAGCATTATAAATGCAGAAGCTCTTGTACCGAATAGTAGTGCCTTGTGGATGTAATAGTTGCCCTCAACCGATATACCCGTCAGGAGCCAATCAAGGGGGCAGATAGGGAAGTGTCTTTAGGGCCACCTATGTACTAGAGGGGAAACCCATATTGTACCCCGTTGGTTATAATTTTGCCTGAGTTATGTCCTGTAGCTATGCTGTGCTGTTTGTTTATGTTGAGTGTAGCCGGTTTGGTTTGTTGTATATTCTGACACAATTTTAGATCTCTGCCATGATGTCATTCATTTTGATGTGTGGATATGGCCACCTATTGTAGTCGTCAAATGCGCTATTGGGGGTGTTTTCATGCTCAAGTGATTGCTTCATGTCCTGATTTGACTCTTGGTCCTCATTTCCGCACTCGTTGTCTGACATTGCATCATCAGCTGGGTCTTTTTGGATCTCTGGATGTTGGTCATGAATTCGGGCATCTTGGTTATAGTTTGCTTTCTTCCTTCTTTTCCAGTGCTCGTGCCCGTTGCCTGGCTGTGGTTGCTTTGGGGGATCTGTAATTCAACATGAGAGAGATTGTCAGGCGTAACACTGTCACCCATCATTGGGATCAATTCAGATTTGTTATGTCGGTTAGAGTCAGTTGTGTTACTCCTGCTCTCCTGACCCATTTCCAATTTATCTATGCAACTAGTGTGTAATTTAGCTGTGTTGTGACACTCATATTGTGCCTCCTTTTTTGTTAACCTCGGCCTATTGTGAGGCTTGGATGTGTGGTCCCATTTGGGTTGCCAACTCACGATGGAACCACCATCAGGGGCAGACATCTTGAATGTTTTGTTTAGTATAGTGGGCATGGCTGGTACAAACATGTTGGTTTTTATATAATTGCTCAGTTGCTGTGCTGGTGTGGGTCATGGGGCAGAAGTCTAGTGTTTTTTTGCGTCCTGCTTCTTTGCCTAGGCACCATTGTTGTAGTTGTTGTTGTTGTGTCATGGTCTGTGGCTCTGTGCATCCCCACCATTGATTTTTGTCTGCACGTTGAATTTGTTGTTGCAGTCTCTGACTGTATGTGCATTCTCTCTCATCTTAATGGTGTAGAAGCATTAGCCACATGCGTGAAAGAATGAGGTGTTGCCTTTTTTTTTTTTATTGTATTAAAGGCCAATTATATAATATTCATCAGAACATTTGAAAAAAACGTAGTGTATCACTCAGTGATGTCTTCGTTCAAACTCTATCACAGACAATCAAGATATTCAGACAATATATTCAAGACAATCAGACTATTATGTCTTCAGTGAATATCCATACAAGGAACAAGGAATACTGATACTATAATACTAGAGTTACAATATAATAATACTTTAAATACACAGGCATAATATAAGATAATTTGTGCTACCCTAGACAAACGGTGGCAAAACCGCTTATTTTAAATAAGCGAATGCTATTCACCTAAACATTGCGAACGCCACGCCATAACTGTACAACGATTATTAGAGTGGGGCTCCCGGGTCTGCTCAGGCTTTCTCGCACTTATTTTCCTACAAACTTAGGCATCCAGTACAATGAATGGCCAGCAAAATAATACACCTAGACAGTAGTAAGGTCCGAAGACCGAAATGCACACAAGTAAATGACAATCTTCGTTCAACTTTCGTTAACGTTAGCGTGAATGGGGATTCCATATTGGCCGATCGACCGATCACACAGCGTGGTGACTACGTAATGCTCCATCCAGCTTTACATAGTTTCACAGACTGCTCCACCCGGCTCCACTTGAGCTTTCCTGTGAGACACTTCCGGTCGTAATGGCTTCCAAAACAAACGTAGAGAATCTAGGATTATCACATGGATGTATTGCTGTCATATTCAAGGTAGAAACTCTGCGATTATTCCATCAAAAAGCTAACGAAATATTGATTCTTCTGCTAAAATATAAATGTCTGCAGGTGACTGATGGCGCAGCCATAAAGTCAACTGCAGAGCTCGGCAAAACGCCTGACAACTTGTGTGCTCTATAGAAAGAGCCGGGAAACTCCCGGCTGGTTTGCGAGGGCCGTTTTTGTGACGATCCTGTGGTGATGGCTGGGGGGGCGGTGTGCAGATATTCACGGGACGGCTGGGAGGAGGGGAGTTCATCGGCAACTGTTTTTCATATTCATATAACCTAACACTAACCATAGCAAACTCCCTTCTTAAAAATTCTTGTTTGACCATTTTGTTGAAGGTCTCTCGGTCTCCCTCAATCCTCATAATATCTATTGGAAGCTTGTTTCACGTCTTTTTGATTTTGTAAAACACACTACCCCTGTATTTCCCTGTTTTGGGTCTACTTAGTTTGAACATTCCTATCTGCCTACCACGAAGCATACGACCATCATTCACTAGTGGTTCATATTGCTCTTTCTTTCGGAAAACTATCTTCAAGGCAGAAATCTCTGCTCTTTTTTCAAGGGGCAATATATGTGTGTTCGTATTTATGTGTGTTTGTATTTATGTTTACCAACATCAAAGTTATATGCATGGCATGGGACTCTTGTTGCCCTGCATGGCTTCAGGTGCAGTTTTGGGGAACCATGCTACTTTGGATCTGTACTCGTTGAATGCGCGCTTGTCCTTCCATGAAACATATCCATCCTGGATTGTGTCGAAGTACAAGTGTGTCCATGTGTGGGCCGGGCCCCACTCTAAGGCCGCTGTGTCCTTAGCGATCTGGGATAGATGTCTTAGCATGTACCATGTTATTTTAGGTTTGCTCCTGTCTCTCCTCCATTCGTTCATTATGAGTCTTGTGAAGCCACACACATATTCTGCATGATTAGTTCCCTCTTTTCTTTCTTGATCTTTATGGCCATATCCGGAGGAAGAGATGTCTCAGCCGATATGTATGTATCTGTATGTAGCTCTGTGTCTCACTGCTGAGGTGTATTGCTTGTCCTGTGCCCGTCTGATGCTTGAATGCCTATATATATGTATGACTAATGGCCCTTTGGGATGGGAGTGAGTAGTCAGATGATTGTGATCCGGAGACTACTGGCTGTCGTAGGGGAGCATTGTATTCTATTACTCCAGATACATACGTCAGAACAGTGTCAGTAATCAGCTTCACATCTGAAGAGGTGATTTACCAAAAAAAAAATGCCTCCAGTCCATAAAGTTCAGTACAGAACAAATGTCTTACAGGCCACACATCTCAAACCACTATTAACAAGTTGGTATAATCATCGTAAGAAAAAATAAGTTTACATTTGGTGGCTAAATAAATGAATTACTAATGATCCTTCAAGTGGCGTTTAACTACAGAGTTACGTTCGAAACCAGACTTTGCTACTGTGTCATTCGGGGCACATTTTGAGTACCTGTCACTGGTTAAATGATCTGCAGCTATACTCAAGGACAGAATTTATTTTTCCGCCATGGGGGAGGGAAGCTAACAGCTTCAGTATCCAGTCGACGTTTATCACTCTGATTCACACCTTCCAGAATGTCTATATATATGATAGATGGGGAGGCAAAAGACAGGGTGGATGAACGGGGAAGAGGGGGCGGGGATGGGAAGATCAACAACGATCTGCAGGGGGAGGTGTTATGGCGAGGGTTACCTATCATTTCATTTATTATCTCAGTGGATGTCTGGTAACCGGAAAAGGTCCATGCACAGAACGATTTAAATTTAAATGATAGTTTTAAAATCAAACAGCACATTTCAACCTTTCTCCAGGATAATGTAAAGATTTTTTCCGTATAAAATCTTGCTATGGCGATACGTTTCATTTGTCAGTCAAATGTTACACACGAAAGATAATTCCGTTTTTTAAATTTACATCAAGATACGTTGTATGGTATATCAAGATACTTATAAATCTTCTAAGTTACCTCCGTAACTAATAGGTATAGATCTAGGGATATCCGATATATTTTATTTTATTCATCAAAATTAAATTGTTTAATAAAAGGCTCAGTGAAATCAAAGAAGAATACAAATTACTTATTAACTTTGAGATTTTATATAGAATACATAAATAGAACATATTATAGAGGAGAAGATTGAGTCTTTATTAGGCTTTGATCTTACATGAATATAAGTGATCTCAAATAACGCAAATCTAAGACATACAATGAGGTTCAAAATGCAGTTGTACATGATCGAACAGATTTAATGTTAATCTACGCAATGCCAAATACATTCAGATATATACTTAGTATTTAACATTTTTGCAGCCTATTTTAGCAGAATCAGTCCTATCCAGACACCCACATTCCTCGATTCCACATCCACCGATAAGCTTAACCACAAGGCTAAGACTAAGGCTAAAGTGTTAATGATCCCCTGAGACTCAGGGGTCCAAATCTGCCTTCTGAACCTGACTGGAATTGACTAAATGTGTTGGACTACCGATTGTACATTTTCTCGCGACTTAACTATATTATTTAATCTTCTGCCACTCATTCGGATGATGCGGTCATTGACAAGTTGTCCCTACCATTACCTCTGAGTCAGCAGCCCCACTGACCTATTCGACTTCCTTATCATTAGTTAAGCTTATAAATTAGTTTGAGACTCTCCTATGAGCTTGATTCCCTCCTGTCACAAGGAAAATGAGACCTCAAGACGACATAAAGTGCCCCCTCCAATATAACCACCGTATTTACGGGTTGTTCTATTCACCATGGTCAACCCTCCGCGACACCATCTTCAATGAATTCGGACATAGATCAGTACCACAGCCTCCAGCTAGACAGCCTCTCCTCGCTTGTTACCGTCAAGGAGCCAAATATAGCTTCTGTTATTAAGACAGAGAAGCAGTTTGGTGTCAGGGTTTATATAGTGAAGTAAAAGAAATAAAACGCATACTCTACATTATACATTTTTACATTCTCAGGAACTGAGAATGTTAGTGGATTGAGTACCATTCTGTCAATCATCTTTTTATCGTTTAAATCCCACATAAATGTGTTAGCTGATTGTGGGATGTGTGAGGTAACAATCAGTGTGAAATCATCTGTCTGATCAGTTTGCATGTTTGCAGAAGGCTTATCTACTCCACCCATTTCTCACATCCACCATACACCACTTCACCCTGCCCCCCCCCCTCTGGTTATTACATAATAAGACAAACCAGGCCTGTCCCTAACCCAGTCATGGTTGGTTGCCCATGCCCTCCCTTGCCTTCCAGCTCCCTCCCTCCCTCCCTAGCCTTCCACCCATTACCCCCATCTCTCTTTCTCTCTCTCACTCTGAGTGCTGTTTTAGTGCATTCTACTAATTTTAGAGAGATGCACCTGAAAAACCCAAAATCATAATTACTTTAACAGACCTTTTACTGACCTCAGTATATACCCTGTATATGACAGTAAATATTATGCATTTTCAGTTTAAGAAAGACTAAATTTCAGTAACTATGACTTGACATTGCGCACAAATAATTGATCCTAAGAAGTCGTTTCCTTTGGAAACGTAGGGTATAAACATTTAAGTTAAACTGATTATAAAGTTAAATAGAAAAATAGTTGATTAAATCATTGATTAACTTAATAATTAGTAAACTTATGACTTGTTCAGGGGCTTTGTACGTAGTTAGTATCATTAAATAATAACAGAACCTGACGATGTATCAGCCTACTTGTATAATTAAACAAACTGAGAATAAAACCTTGACAATAAATACATTCATATATCCAGTCCTAGGTCTTACCGGACAGCAGTGAGAGCAATCTCCCTACTCCCTGCCACTCTGGTGGATCCAATGTATATAAAGTAATTATCACTTCACCACAAGTGCCTATATATATTATAAGGTTTCAGAGAATAGGGCTCTAGAGGCTAAAACTGCACATAATTATGGGTTTTTTGTTATTTTAATGTGTGTGTGAAGGTGTATGTGTATGTGATGCAAGTGAGTTGAGTCACCAACTGTATAGATGACCTTTAGTTTCTACCCCACAGAACTTGAGGGACTGGTCGAGATCTATGGTTGCCCAATATCCTGAACCTAAACCGGGAATCCACACAGCGACTTCAGGGCCAAGTCGCCCATCAGTCGCTCATATTTTCCAGCCAAGTCGCCCAAGTTTCCAGTCGCTCTCTGTCGCCCGTCTTGTCGCCGTCGCCCATGTTGGCTGCTGTGTGGATTCCGAAATGACTAACTTGCTCCAGCTACATCATTAATGACATTGGCGACTTGCATAGGCTCAACCTCCATGTAGCTGTACTTGTTAGAGCAACTGAAATATTTTTCTTTCAACTGTGAAAGTTTGGCGACAAAACCATGTAGCCAGACTTAAATCACTAGTGGACTCCGATTAAGGCAGGCGACTTGCATGTTGCCGTTCACCCTAAAGTAATGTGCAAAGTCTCCGTATATTAATGCCTGTCGCTCAATTAAAATGATATTAAACAAGTGCTAGAATTTTATAAAGTCGCTCAACGTTTTTGGGCAACAATGGATTTAGGCCTTTAAAGTGGCTCATCTACTGAAAGCTGGAAATCCACACAGCGACTTCAGGGCCAAGTCACCCATCAGTCACTCATATTTTCCACCCAAGTCGCCCAAGTTTTCAGTCACTCTCTGTCGCCTAGATATATTTATTTGAAATATATATTTTAAAAAGCCTCCTGTTCATTCCTGTTCACTTATGTGTAGTTTAGAGTATATCTGTACATTTATTTTTATCATTTAAATTGATTTATATAGAATTATTGCCATTTTTACAAAATATTTCGATTTGTGCGTGGTTTGTGGGTTCCTTATTTTGGTGAATAGTTTGGAGTTAATTTGTATATTAATTTTTACTATTTCTATTATTCATTATAATTATTTATTGGTATTTAGTGGAGAAAATCAAAATTGTTGCTTCTCAGACCTACCAGAGACCCCCCTCCTCAGGGATCCTCAGGGATCCTCAGGGATAAAAGTATGCCATTATGATAACCAAATTGCTTTGCAGATTTTATTTGTTAAAAGTCCTTCTCAGTGAGTCAGTGAGATTGGTTGCTTTACACCCTTATCAACACATTGAAAGGTTATATCAAGGGCGGGAGTGCTAAGAGGGAGGCAGTTTATGATCATACCAAGGAAATAGAGATAGAGAAGAAGGTAGAGAGAGACAGAGAAAACGATACAGAAAGGCCTAAATCCATTGTCGCCCAAAAACGGTGAGCGACTTTATAAAATTCTAGCAATTGTTTAATATCATTTTAATTGGGCGACAGTCATTAATATACGGCGACTTTGGACATTATTGAAGGGTTCAGGATGAGCAACATAGTGCAAGTCGCCTGTTCAAATTGAAATCCACTAGCAATTTTTGTATGGCTACTTGGTGGTGTCGCCAAACTTTCACAGCGTAAATAAAAAAATTCAAGTCGCCCAAACAGTTCCAACTACTTGGAGATTGAGCGACTTCACAGATTTCTAGGCTTGTGATTGGCTGAAACACCCCAAGTCGCTGGGTGTTATTTCACTTGCTGGAATCCACACACAGTTGAGCCATATGAAACCAACTTAGGCTACCTCCCGATGGGCGACTTCAGGTTTATGACCCCCAAGTCGCTCACGTTTTGAGCGACTGGAATGAAAATGTTTAATCTAGTCGCTCAGGTTGTGTCGCCCGTGCAAGTCGTCAAGGTAATTAGTGATGTCGCTAGAAGAGATACTCATTTTGGGAATCCACACAGCAACAATCATGGGCGACAAGACGGGCGACAGTGAGCGACTGGAAACTTGGGTGACTTGGCTGGAAAATATGAGCGACTGATGGGCGGCTTGGCCCTGAGGTCGCTGTGTGGATTCCCGGCTTTACCCAGGACCGTTCCTTCTCAGTGCTATCAGGCAATAATAATATGTGACCGATGTGAGATATAAATTTATTTGTAATAGGATATGACCATGATTAGGAAAAGAATAGCTATCATAATAAAAGTTGATGTAACTAGACAAGAGTGAGGACGGTTAGCATTATATAGAAGTGAGTTGAGATGGGTTGACGGTCAATATCTGGCATACATTTGGACATTTGGTAGATACCCGGGACCATCCACCACCACCGTCTGCTGTGGCCACCATCAGAGGGTGGCCAAGGGTGGACGGTCGAGGGTTGATGGTCATACCAATTAGACATGTAAGTGGATATGCTATTTAAAGCTTGCAGCTCACACTCACCAAGACTCTACTCTCATTGGAGTTACTAATTACTCAGAGTGATGTTTACTCTGAGCTAGGGAGGGACAGAGTGAACCCTTCCAGATCCTGTTCTAATATGAGGTACACCATTGAAAACTGCTACATTTAAATCGTTAATACAATATCATGAAGGCCAGGCCTAGTTGTGCCAAAAAGATCACAAAACATACTGAGGAAAACTGAATAGTGTGTTGCCCCCTCTCACTCCATGCCCACCCACCCCCAGTCATGTAGATGAAGTTTATGAAACATCATTATGAAGTATTATGAACCATGCCACCTAAGCAGGTCTCATTTTGTGCCCCACAATAAGGTCTTAATTTGGTGACCCCTATCGGGGGGTATCTGTGTGTTTATTGGGTGGTTAAATCATGAGGTTATGGTTGTGAGTCTTTTAGTCCATTTTTTGTCAGATTATTGGTGTTTTCGCATGCCATTATAGAATTACAGAAGAGTGCCCCCCCCCCCCCCCCGGTGGTCTATTACATGTTTTTGTTTTTCTATTGGTTCCCACAGCTTGCCCGTGCCATGGTCTAACAATGGTTTCTTGCCCACCATTGGCTCATCTCAGCTGGTCAGTACAGGTGTGTGATTGGTCCTGCGCGCACCCAGCAAACTGGGTGTGGGTATTGCGGCGGCCATTGCAGTGGCTAAGTTTCTACCTATGTTTCCAGGTGTCATTCCCTACCTTTATTCTCATAATCATGTAAAAGGAAAGGTCCTGCCGGCCAGTGAACTGGCAGGCAGGACTGGTTTGAACGTAACTCTGTAGTTAAACGCCTCTTGAAGTATCATTAGTAAATCGTTTATTTAGCCACCAAATGTAAACTTATTTTTTCATACGATGATTACCAACTTGTTAATAGTGATTTGAGATGTGTGGCCTGTAAGACATTTGTTCTGTACTGAACTTTATGGACTGGAGGCTTTTTTTTGGTAAATCACCTCTTCAGATGTGAAGCTGATTACTGACACTGTTCTAACATATGTATCTGGAGTAATAGAATACAGTGCCCTTTTTATCTTTTTATAACTGAATGAAGACGGCAGGTGATAACCTTTTGCATTGGTAGCCTTTATCAAAGCAAGAGATTTACAAACAGATGTTGAACATCCCTTAAAGTAAAATTTGTGCGTTGAACATGTTGCATCATTAAAAATATCTCATTGAAACCATTTCATATGCACTGGCAAACATACTATGTGCATCTACACTAAATTACTGTGCAAATGAAGAGGCGAGGCATATACCTGATCTGCACCCTCAGGTATTAAAAATATTTCTGCAATAGTCAGTTCCAGCCCGACCTAAGAATTACCCGATGAATCTTTGTGAGTGCATTAAAGCCTTATTTAATCGTAGAGGGGGAAGGTCGGGGGGAAGGTATCGCTGTATATTGATCTTGGTCGTTCAATGATGATTTTGTGAGAGATGTAATAAAGTTGTTGTTATTACTGGTTTTATTTTTGCTCAAGCATTCGGGCTAGTTTGTCCTTCTGCAGGTGAGATGGTGTGTACATACATTGGAAGTTGGGTCTAAGCTACCATTTAGTGTAGTGGTGATACAATGATCGGGACAACTGTCCACAGTGAATAGTGTGGTAGTTACGATAGCTGTCCGCATGAACAATTTTTTTACATGCAATATGAATAGATTTTTTGTAAAAATTGGACTAGCATTGTGTACATGTCAATTGATTTAATTTGAGGTTACCCCATTTGGAGTAGTCAACAACACCTCCCAAATTGGCCCGAGCAATGCCATTAAGAGCTTCTGCGACGGTGGCCTCAGCTTCCATGTTTAAATATTAGACCTTGGTCCATTTAAAACTTTGTTGGAGAGTAAAACACGTCTTGAATCGTCTGGAATTGAGGAACAAGTGGTCACTTTGATTCAAATCCAAGACCATGCTAGAAGCTGGAAGCCGAAAGTTGATCTTTCTGAGCAGCTGGACCAATCACAGCACTGTATCCACTACACATGGGCTCCCTAGCAATGACTGTTTACGCAGAATGCACTTGGATAGAGCTCTTTAATTGGTTAACTTACTTGGGCATTCAAAAGGGAAGATTGAATGCTATTGAATAGAGGAGATTTGCCGCTTTCTGAGAATACTAAATGTGCTGGGGTACCCTACGCTCAAATGTCCATGGCGTATGAGTGAATTTAGTGAAAAATAGCCTCCGGCTCCTTCGTTTAAACCCATCCGACCATGTTATGAAAATGTTTACCGGCCATTATGAAGCATAAATTATTGTTTTTTTTACAAAAACACTTTCCAGTCTCACAAAAAACATGTTAAAGATTTATACTAGAAAAAAAGATTTCAACCAAAAAAGTCCTATACCACCTTTGGGCCCTATATCTCAAACGAAAGTTGCCGACATGGGACTCTTTTTGATAAAGCCCATCTCATATGCTTTCCAGGCAGAATAAGCAGTCCGATAGTGCCAGCACGGTATTTTCCAGGGCTGAAAGCCTCCACCTTTTACGCCAGTCTCGTAAATGTTCCTGCTTGCCAAATGTTGCGATCCTAGCTTACTGATGGTTGTTTTGAATTGGAAGACCCGTAAAAATGGAATATGTTTTCCCTGAGGGAATGGACCTCTGCAACCCCTTAATCGACACGGCAAGCTTTAGAATCAATTTAGGATGTAAAGAAGTGTTATACCTTGCCTGAAATATTAATACTATCGCACTGTATGGGTTTTGTCACACTGGCATTTGTTTACAAGGCGTGATTAGACATTTTCCGTTCCAGGTGTGATGTTGTGTGAAGAAAGTAACCGATCGCAGACGGAACGGAAGCAAGAGTCATTACTTACGGTCTTGTGAGGCTTGCAGGAGTGATGTGGGAACAGTTAAGAATGAGGAAGGTGTGAAATATAAGAAATAAAAGTTCTATACCCGTGGCGACAGTTTGACTATAACTTTCTTTTCCTTGTTGGTAATAGGGGTCCCTTTCTTTCTAGCATTAATTGGTATAGGTCGTCTAGGTGTTGCGTTCATAGCCATATTCCTTCCTGAACAATATGTATTTATTTTACTGAACTTTAAAAGTAATGTTCCCCCTTCAAATTGCAATGTGGGAATGAGAAAAGTTTTGACCCTGGAAAAGGGAACCAAAATTAAAAGCCATAAATGGCGACGACCATGACATATTTGAGAGACAGGAACAGGAAAGTGGCAGCACATCCACCAACTAATTCATAAACCAGTGCTGTCAAAGTCAGTGCCCTATTGTGACCCCTGAACCCCCACCATCCTTTCCGGGTTCTTTAGAGGCTGGACAGAGTGTACTGTCCATCACCTCAAGAGATGCATGCAATAGCGGTTTTTGCCTGCGGCGATACGAGTCTGGCAACATGTTATTATTAGCATCTTTTCTCTCCTGTGGTCCAGTGGCAAGATGCGTTTGCATCTCATTAAATATTTGTTTCACACCAACGAATGATAGAAGATTATTAGTAATAGTCTACTTGATACTAAAAAGTTCTCATCCAGATGGTTTTTCGGCATGAGTTTTGTGGCATTGTATCAGTAAATTGTCAAAGTTATAGCTGTTATTTTTAGAATACATTTTGTAATCAAATCCAGTATAAAATATCGGGACAGTACGAAGCCATTATCACTAAAGATATTTCCACCCACATGTGGATCCATAGTGAGAGAGTTATTCCTTGTCATAAAGGCCAGCAGTTACTATGAGTCAGTAAATGTCAGTACAATCTGGGAATGAACCCATTTGTAAACATTCAGGCAATACCAGTGTCATTTGTTTATCTTATTGTTGATTGGAGATGGGGAAGAAATACTTTATTACTATTAGGGTCACAATCTGCTCCACAGATGATTGGAGTAGATAAAATCAGGGAGGAATACCTCCCTGATTTCATCTACTAAAAGCTGAGGGAGTAGAAACAAGGATTATGCGCGTCCACCAAATAGTTGGAAGTAATGCCACTCCTACTACTACTAGCACTGGGCGAAAAACCTGCTTTCCCCTGTGCATAAAGTAGGTCCTTATAGTACCTTATACCGCAAGCTCTTATCCCACCAGTATCGCAGCTGCTACATGGTACACATGTACTATTTGCTGCCGAATAGCAGCTCCTTCCCTAATTGTTATGAAAACATAACTGTTTTGTATTGAAAAACTATCATTCTTCAGCAAACCCATCATTCTATCTATTCCCAAGAACGATCCCTGTCTTTAAATCAGTTGTGTATACATATTGGTTATATCCCATTCTATTTTATTAACTACTTTAACTACACAGGGCCAAGATAAGAATGAAAGTTCCAGTACCCAGCCAAAATTAAGTTTGGGTTGTTTTAACTCCCTTATTGCCATATAGATATAGCTTTGAATATTGAAAACGTATAATTGAGCACTATACATTCCACAAGTTTTAACAAGGAGAATTAAACGGATCTAAACTAAAGGTTTATTTCTAGTAATACAAATACAATGTCACCAAAGATAACTAGAAGTGTACATTAATATGAGAAATACGCAACACTGTTATGCCACTTTTCAAAGTAATATGGGTGATGTCGCCTGAAATTATTCATATTATATAAATTATATTTTCCCGGTCCCCGCACTCCCTACACATAATGGCATGCATGCTCGTTCCCATTTCAGCGGACATAGGGGATCTTTTGGGGAAAGTTTGCATGTCCTCGAAAACATAAAAAAGGGGTCTTTTTTCTGGATGACTTAGCGAAAATGGAAAAAAGGGGTGTTAATTCAGCTGATGTAGTGAAAAGTTTGTGTGTGACATTAAAGCTTGGGAAAGTTGTTTTTTTCACGTTTGGAAAATATTTTTATTCACAAGACATCAGAGAAACAGTCTCACAAATTCATGTGATTTTCGTTCAGCCCTGATGCTGATAATCCTTTTACAATTCACAATGCAGGGAGAACGTATGATTTATATTAAAGTGTATTAACTATCAAGAAAACATTTAATTCAGTTTATGACAACAGAAGTATTCATTGATTAGAATGAATAGGTTTGGCGAGGTTTGGTGGTATTTAATATTGATGGGATGAGATGGAGGTGATGATTACAGTCTAATAATATAGTATTCTCTATTTGGGGAGAGGGAGTATGGTGGGGTTGGATCAAGAACGACCAAACTTATCAATCCTATAAATATTACCTTCTAACAATATCATTTCATTATGGTATAGGTATTTTATAAGTATCAGCGGTGACATATGATTGTAATAATAATACATTCCAACTTTCATTCCACAGCCAGAGTATACATCGTGCAATTGAACTTTAATACATTTCCACGTTTCATATGCCCAGTCCACTAGGCCATTATTTCTAGAAATAATTCTACTCGAATATACAGTGTCGACAATAGGAGTATGAATATGCAACTAATGAACAGGCGAGAGAGTCTTTTCAAAGCAGAATTAAAAAAGCTCTTATCCCTGACTTTTCTTATTTCATGAGGTAATGAATTCCAGGTTCTGGCCATATAATTTGTATCTTATATTTTCTATCTTTTTCACTTCTGGGAGCGAAACCTTCTAAGGGCTCGACGAACGGCAACCTTTCCGCTTTTTCCCAGGGAAAAAGTCGAAGACTTCTTATCAATCTCAATACCCGTTGCAACCCCCATAATAATTGTACGCTTAGCGTCTACTGACTCCTATACTTATTGGCTCGTTCTCCTTATTTTTCCCGGTGACAAACATTTTCACTTATTCAAATCGTCCTAGATACCAGTTCTGTACACTTCAGTTTACTCCAATTTTGAAATCTGTTCTCAACACTTACACAGTCTGTAATAATCCATTGGGTGTTTTACGGTAGGCATACAATGGGCGCCATCGTTCACGGCATGTTCGACGCATTTTAGTTCCGAGACAAGCCGCTCTGGCGCTACCGTACGTCCGTGTTTACACATGAACCTCCCATACACACGACGCCAGTGGCGGTGTGTGTATGGGATAAGTGGGCCGGGGGTGGGGTGGTGGGAAGCATTGAAAATGAGAAAAAGATTTCATACTTATATAATACAAGTACATAGCCTAAAACACCACAACCAAATTAATCTCGCGGTAATACTCTGGACAATGAATAAACAACTTAACAAGGCCAATTCCTCATATCTCTGTTTATTACCACAGTCCATAAGACGGCCCTTAATCCGCCACAGCCGGATAAGGTAGGGAAGAACACAACGTGCCACAAAGAGGTAGCTATACATCCCTGTAGAATAATCACATAGTTGCAAAGCAATAGATATAGAATGTGATAACAAGTAAATGGACTGAAACAGGTTGAGGAAACAACTAGAATACTACAACAAGGGTTTATATAAGACATAGGGGAAATAGAGTGTTTTATAGGGTGATACAGCATAAATACGCAGGGCACCTCTAGTGTTTTAATAGAGAACCAGTCCTTTATGGATGGTCTCATGGAGGATTATAGCAGAACTGCTACACATTTGTGTGTGCAATTTTACATATATTAAATTTTAACCTAGATTCAAGATTCATGACTCTAGTATCATTATACATGTCAGCAACCGGGGTCAGGTAATCACATTGCAATGCTACACAAAGTATTTTATTTTGTAGGTTATGATAGAGGTAATCACGGGAGCAAATTCGTTCTGTAGTGTGGGTCTTTGTCATTTGATCTTGCCCATAGGGGATTATAAATCGCTCTTAACACAGGAAACTCGGAGCATCTATTACATGTGGGTTGGTCACTTCTGTTTTAAGTCTCCTTTCTTGGAAAGCAAATGAATGTGAAAATGTCAGCGTTTTTTAAGAAAAAGCGGTGTTTTTAGGCCTGAAAAATCAGCGTTTTCATGGAAAAAGGGGTACTTTTTCAGCTCAAAATCTGCGAAAAACTGATTCATGACTTAGTAAGCAATGACATATCCATACTTGTAACATGAGAAGCTACCACACTATGAGTAACCACATATGGGTCAGATTTTCAGAAAATGTACAATTCACCTTCACCAATCTTCTCAAATAACCCAAATTCTAGACGAAAATAAAGTTCAAAATACAGTTCAACCTAACCAAACAGATTGCTAGAATCAATGCAATGCCAAATATACTCGAATATACCAAGTATTGGCCAAATTGCAGTCTAATTTAGCAGAGTTTACTAAATGTGTACCGCTGCCAATTGTACATTTTCTGAAAATCTTACCTATATATAACTTACTGAGACATCCAGGCAGCGCCCATGTGTGCTCTGCCCGATCTCTCACCCACACATCCACACACCCACCCCAATCAATCTATACTGTATTCATAACTTTACTGGGATTCTGTGTTTTCCCTAAATTGCTGGCAAACAAGCTATGTGTTAGATTGTTCTGCCTTTGCATGGGCCTATTGACTACAAATTTGTGCATCAACAATCCCTAAACATCCCTAAAGGATTGCAAGGTACAGAGCCTGGGCAGTAGTAGCTATAAGGCAATTACTGCATAAACACAGAGTAGCCATGGAAGGCTGATTCATTAACATATATGTTTGTGGGATGGTTTGTACTGCCAGAGGAATTGTTCCCCATTCTTTAGCCTGGTTAACTGCCCTGGTCCATACTTGTGGGGGGGGGGTGCTAGTGGGCAAATATTTTGTGTACCCTTTCATCTAATCAGTAGTAGATTCAACCCATCCAATAGAAATCAATGCTGCTCACAGTATTCTACATGTATACACTATGCTGGAAAACGGCAATCAAAGCAACAGTGCTGCAGTGTCACCTGGTGTGCAGTGGCAAGACCTAATGCAAGTAAGACCTGGCTCACAGGAAGACCTGGCTGTAAATTCAGACCTGACCAACCAAGTTGTAATAACATCATCGATTACAATAAAAGAATCTTTGAATTGAATTGAATTGAATATACCTGTCGAGCATCTGCTGTGTGTAGGAGTGTGCCGTTTCTACTCCCTCTGTATACACCTCCCTCTTTGCATAGAATCCCTGACATAAATAAAAGAAATAGAACTCCTGGCATGAATAAAAGCAAGGGCCTACTTTCCATTCATGGATTCCAGTTGCTTATTATGCCCATTGCCTTCATCGCCTGTCAGCAGGGATCTATCAAAACCTTTTTTAAACATGCAATATGACCTAACTAATAAAGACAAAGCCATACAAAGTAGGGCTCCTGCTATACTGCTCCTCCTCTTTCAACGGGCTTTCCATATGTACACAGGTCTTGCAGCTTCCTTAGTTAATAGAGTTATAAAAGCCCGGGCCAGGTCCATGACCAGGTACATATATCATGCCCCCCTGGTAATGATAGCCGCCAGTGGACAATACAAGAAGGTAAATAGACACAAGAAAAGGGGGAGACTACGGTGGGCACAATGAGTGTAAATGGGAGGTGAGGATTGGGACAGATGGATCTGTGAAGGGTCTGTAAAACTGCCTCCCCTTATAGAGGCATACTGATCTACATTGAAACGTAGAGATCGACTGCTAGGGCTCGACACAAATATGAAAGGTATCCCTATTTACAATATTGCAGGCTGCATTTACTCATCTTTGAGAGGAGAAAACAAATAAAGCTTAATTAGACAGCATGTTTGTGGTTCTATGAAATTGCACATTCAAAATTTCTTGAAGATGATCTGACAAAATACATTGATAACAATGCAATATATAATTATTATACCCTTATCTTCTAAAGTAAATGGAAAGTTAATTCCAGGTCTAGATCCTGTAAGTTCCGTTGGAAATTCAGTGGTACCTGTATTCATACTATAAAATATATAATGCATTATGTGTCCGCAATTAACAAGAATTAGTAGAACAATATATACACAGGCCTAGTTTATAAAGGCATCCATTGAAAGGTCTGAAATGCTCTGAATAGACACTTATATGGCACCGATAGTCACTATAGTCTGACTAAAAGACGCACAGCACCGAAAACCCACACAGCATCCGTACAGCACCACATATTAGACGCACCACTTTGCAATTTGTACATGAAATATTCTTCTGATAACCATGATATTTGAGGATACATATTATTTCATGCGGATCTCAAAAGGCTGTAAATATGGGTTTTATAGCTGGAATAGTTTTACTGGAAATCATTTCTCTCGCCTGTTATGCGATATGGCCAAACCAAGATCAAATCAAATTACGTTAATTCTCTCTAAATCTTTCAGACTTGTTGACAGAGACACTCCTATATATGGTCAATTCTATTTTTTGGCTTCCATAAGGCTTTTGCATGATATCGTCAGGAATATTGACTTTAGACATGATTGTTTTTTGAGATTCACTGAATCCGCCATGAAAAATGCTGCAATCTAAATTCTATTTTTGAGGGTCTAAAATTGATATCAACAATTCCAGCCTTTAAAAAAACCTCCTAAAATAGGCCATTTTTACAACAAGGTACAAAAAAAATGTCCATTTGTCATGTAGAAAGAACCTAATAAATGTGTGTAGAGCAAATTTGTAATAATTCTGTAGACAAAATACGTTTACGTATTATATGATGTTTTTAGGGATTCTATTTGAATATTTTATATATATATCTTATAGGTATGTAATAGTCAACCCTAGGTATACCGTGTGTATGCTTAGACACTGTCTTCTCAATCTTATAATTATTATAAAGGATCTTTAGTCGAATATGTATTCATATGATAGACAAACTACTCTAGTTTTAAATGAAACCATGAAAAATGATCAATTTGCCACCGCTTTCTACTTATTAATGAAACAGTATATAAAGACACATACCCTATAGTCAACCTTTCTGCATACCATGCATATATGCATTATGTCAAAGAGCGTAAATATAGTATTATCTATAAAGCTCTTTGATATATCCATATCTCAGCAATTTAACATATTTAACTTTAAACTTGTATACATAAGTTGGACCCTTATTCAAGGTAATAAACAAGGTCTCCCACTTTTGTACCCAAAGCACATTTAAAATAATTAGCAAGATTATAAGAAACATGCCTATACCGTGCGTATGTAAGGAAAGGAGAAATGAGGAGTATCAGTCAATTGTATACATCAATCATCATATTCTAATAAAATATAAATATAAATGCTAACGCATCTTAGCCACTATACGTTAAAACAGTCAGACCTTCTGTGAGTGGTATTTTTGTCTATCTAATCTCTCCCAGATATAGTTAATTAATTTTAATATTCTATGGTGATATCAATGATAATACTAGATAATCTGAGTAGACAATGATAAAGAATAATACGGTCTAACAATCTCAGTTGCTGTGAAATAATGTTACATATAATGCTGAGATGTAATGATATAGTATAGGGGTAGTTCAGGTCTAACGTTAGTGACGATTTTTCAATATAGGCTATGTTAATGAACCCAACGATTGCTCATAACATAATAATTAAATATAAAACAATAAATCACCAATAAATATCTAGCGAAGAAGAATTAGACCCGTTTCATATAAACACCTAAATGTGTATGATATCTTCAAGTAACCCAAAATATATCACATGCATTATGCCTGAATATGCATACCGTGCGTATGCCTAGAATTAAAGAAATTCCCATTGGAAATACATATCTATAGTTCTTGTATTTAATAGAAAATTATATCAGATAAAATTGTTACGATATGTTCTTGTATAAAGGTATTAAAAACGGGTTCCCGTTTTCTGGTATCTTCATACAGTGATCGTGTTCTGAACAGAATTTTTATCACATATTATATACAATAAGACATTGCGTTGATTCTAAGTCTATTCAGAATATTTAATAAAGTTGCCCACACTCGCTAGCATGAATACGGAATGAACCACCAGTGATTTCCACAAATTTTCCATTAAGTGACTAAATTACAGAATAGTCCCGATAAGTGTTGTACTACTGACATTAATGCGGATACAATTCAATTCAGACAGAGTATTTACGGCATAGTGTACAGCATAGGTAGTTTGATGTCTGGGGCAGGGTTGGGCACTAGAACAAGTTACCGTTCCCAGCCCAGAGATACAGTAGAGAGAGGGAGAGAGTTGGGGCAGGGCCAGGTACTAAGTCAAGTTACCTTCCCGTGCCCTCAGTACCCCCGGGGGAGGGGGCACAGTCACCAGTGAGGAGATCCAAGAGAGTGTTTTTATGGTTTATGCAGGTCTAAAGGGCGATAGGGTTCTTTCTGTGAATTTTTTGAATGTATGTTTGTCCTCAATTTTGTGGGCATCAGTGTGGAGTTCATTCCATCTTTTTTGGCATTTATAGATCATCGAGTTATTAATTTTTGATAATTTTGAAGTTAGGACTGAGAGGTTTTTTCTACCATGGGTATGGCTCCTGGTGGTTAGTTTTTTTGTTATCTAAATTGTCTGGGTTTTGTGCGAGGTAAAAAGACATGTCCAGTATGTGTTTATCCCTACGTGTCTGTAGGGGCCAGATATTTAGTGTCCTATGTTCTTGGTCAACGTTCTCATATTTTGTTTTATTGAAAATTATTCTGAGGGCTCTATTCTGTTGGGATTGCAATTTCTGTAGCATTGATTTGGGGCCGAGTCATATATAAAGTCGCAGAAGTCTAAATTTGGAAGAATGGCCATTTTATATAAATCGTGTTTGGCCTTGGTCGTTAGTGAGTCTCTCGCCCTTTAGAATCGATCTGATGAGATTCTGGGAGGTTTTTTTTTCTCTATAGATTCCCTCAAACCACTTCCGTCCCCATAGATCAGTCCCTATAGATCAGTATCAAGCCTATAGATCAGTCCCTATAGATCAGTATCAAGCCTATAGATCAGTATCAAGACTTCCGTCTCCATAGATCAAGACTTCCGTCTCCATAGATCAAGACTTCCGTCTCCATAGATCAAAACTTCCGTCTCCATAGATCAACCCAACCCAGTCAAGATCAAGACTTCCGTCTCCATAGATCAACCCAACCCAGTCAAGTATAGAATGACAAAAAAAGCCAAGGGACCTGACGAGGCTCGAACCCTCAACGTTCTCGCCGAAGTCAAGCCCTATAACCACTACACTACGGAACTGGTGGATATGAGGCGGCTAAATTTTGCTACTGATACCATACACAGCCGCTTGCGCGCACCCGGACCGGGTACTTTCGAATGAAATCCTCTGTGCGCTATATAGACTACCGTACACAATGCAACGCCCAGTGAACATGCACATGAGTGGGTATGCCGAAGGATCTCCATATCTCTTCCGGTCTATAACGTAAGCACGTATAGCTTCTGAAGCCGCCATTCATTTATTACTCGATTCCCGTCGACTAAATCTTCGCTATCGGGCTCAAACCATATTTGAAACATATCTACCGATTCAAATCTTTTATTTATTTCTTTTTTAAGTCCCTAGACACACGGACACGGCAGTTTGTTGACGTGCGGATCACTTTCGAATGAAATCCTCCGTGCGCTATATAGGCCACCGTACACAATGCAACGCCAAGTGAATGTGCACATGAGTGGCTATGCCGAAGGGTCTCCACATCTCTTCCGGTCGCACGTATAGCTTCTGAACTCGCCATTCATTTATTACTCGATTCCCGTCGACTAAATCTTCGCTATCAGGCTCAAACACTATTTAAAACATTTCTACCGATTCAAATCGTCTATTTATTTCTTTTTTAAGTCCCTAGACACACGCAACACGGCATTCGAGAACCGGAAGTGTCCGATGCTTTGGATAGCAAGCAGCGGAACCTTGCGAAAAAAGGCCGGCTGGCTGAACATAAACATTAGCGAATACGCACCTCTGATTGGCTGTTGTAGCTGAAGCTTCATTCGGCCAGCCGTCGCAGTATCATATAGGTTTCGATTAAAGCGGTGTCCGATGTTTTGGATAGCAAGCAGCGGAACCTTGCGAAAACAGGCCGGCTGGCTGAACATAAACATTACCCGAGTCGCACACCCGGAAGCACAATGTGCATGGAAACCATCACTCACTGCGTCATCTCTGCGGTCCCATTTCTCCGCGCATTCGCCGCTCTTATAATGCTCTGCCTCTGTGGGGTCACTGCATTATGACCAGGAAGCCTGTGAGTCTCTGACTGCACTATAGGAGTGCAATCAGGGAATCACACGGCTTCCTGGTTATACTGCAGTTATTGAAAAGTTCTTTTTCTGGGCATAATTATCGTCATAATTTATATAATTTATTTTGTAATCAGAATAAACCAATCTTGTGTGTCAATACAATGATTAACTTGTGATGGTATATCAAAACCCATGGTCCCTGTTAACAACATTGGAACAAAACTACCATGTACATGATAAGGTAATACATAGGCTTATTATAATCCTTTGATTTTGATTTTGTAAATATTTTATTCAGGACTAATAAACATTTTTATACATCGAGCATAAATATTCTCAGAATAGCCTGATTGTAGGATTACAAATGTATCATTATTTCTAACATAATATTAACATATATATCATTTTCCACGTTACTAATCATATTTTATACCAATTATACAATAAATAAAAACAAGACAAACCAATATAATATACCAATATACTCTGTATATTCAGTATATTCAGCCTGCGACATTAAAATAACCCTCAACCCGTGCCGTGCTCCCACACATAACCCCTTATTCAAGATATCATTATTATTTCAATCTTTACATCGTTCAGGGACAAATGTCCAGGGATTACATCTTATACATAGGCTCCTAGTAAGTCAAGCTTCTCTGAACCATCTCCATTCAAGACAGCATAACCACCTTGTTCGTACAGGCTCAATAGCATATTATACTACACCATTCGTCTATATACCTTCACATTTCTACCCTCCCCGACTGGGTAAAGGTGTCTTGATATTTCTTTTTAATTAATGATTTTAATGATTTTCTTTCTCTTCATGGTTCAGAGTTTACATAAATGACCTGCCCTCTGCCACCCTACTGTTCCTTCTCCTTCCAATTAATAACATCAGTTATCCAACCTGGGAAAGTCCCCACTACTCCTTAATCCCTGAACAAACGAACCCTGCAGGCTAGGGCGGAAATAGCCATCCACTATATACCCGACGGGCAAATGAACGCGATTCTACGCGATTTTTAATGTGCAATCATCTCGCCATACTTCTGTGATGAGAGTGGACGCTTTTTGCGCAATAATTATTGCGCAATGATTGCGTGATGATCACGCTAAGGGTATAACGCAATATTGGTGCAATAATCAGCAAATTCTTATGGTGTTTTGAGCGGATTTTTGTATACTACAGATTCCTTATATTATATCAATAGCATCAGAAATAAATGAGAGACTTCATAGCAGTACCATTTTCCTCCCATAGAAGTGGCAGTATATACCTTCTCACAGAATGGTTTGAGGGTGTCAGTATTCCCCAAAGATTTCGAATAGAGTTTAGGGCAGTGCATGTGTTGCCCTATCTTTATATGCATCATTTTATTTTCATCAATTCTACCATCTTCTTTGTGAGCCTGAAGCATAGAAGTCTTTCATCTGATGAATTCCAGTTGTTTGTTGGTTCTGCCTTATCCAAGCCACTATAGGGGCAATCTATATGTTCAGTCATTAGGGTGTTTTGATCACAGCATTTTTCAATATCAAACAGGTATATAACGCACATAAACTATAGAAGTATATCATTTATAACATTCCTATGTACATGATGCAGACTAGCTATAATGGTATAAATGTCACCTAAGTGTATTAACGGCACTTTTATTGTAAAAGTAATTGTAAATGCACCCAAGTTCCCATTTTCGCCACCTAGTGAAAACAGTACCGCCACCTGGTGAGTACAAATGGCATAATGGTACGGGCTAAGCGTAATGGGCTATTACCTTAATTATTTAATGATGTATAACTTATTTCATCTATAAGAAAATCAGAGCTATTATTATAATCATTGTTTGTATGAATATAGGCGACACTGAAGGTGCTACTCTGTTATAGAATAGAATAGAATAGAATAGAACAATCTTTTATTCATCATCGAGGTTGTACATTATGTTATTGATGAACAGGTCTACAGGTCTCTAGGTACCTTTTAGGATTTACACCTAGGTCTTCCAGCCGTTCCCTTGATATATATATATAAAGGGTTAATACATAGTACACAGTACATTTAGGTAAAATCATATATGCAAGTTAAAACAGTTTAAAACCTATAACTAAGTAATAACATGGTAATCCAGTACAGGTACTAGGCAAGCAGATGACGCTCAGGGCCTAGTATGTGTAAAAAAAACACTTATAGTTCAACCGAAGCATTAATATAATAATAAGCCGTCTGCGTTCATTTATTCGCAGTAAACCATGGCTCCCTGACCCACACATCCATTAACCATTAAATATGTCACTGGATGTCCTGACTGTCCCGTTTTTTTTAAAAAATATTTGCGCAAAATGGGGAAGGGTAAGTGCAGATTTGGAATGTATAGGGGTTTCTTTGACTTGGTGTCAGAGAGTGAGTATGAGTGTCAGAGAATGTAGTGTCAGATGCGTGACAGTAAGTGTGAATGCTAGGTGAGTTAGCAGTGCCAGTGTACTGTTGTGGCTGCATTATAATGAGTATCTAGACGCGATTTTGAATGCGCATTTTATGCGCAATTGAGATCACATCAATATTATTGACTTTTGAAGAAAACATGTATTCGCAAATGCAAGTGGTTGAGTAACACATGTTTAATACAAACATAAATGAACATGAATGAGAACTTGATCCAACACAAGTGTGAGACCACCAAAACATTGGAGGAAATAGACGCAATGGATTTCACATAATGGTTGCTAATGGTATGTTCATTTCACTGTGATTCAAGTGCCATAAGTATCACACTTCACTAGTTTGCGGTCAATCACAAAATGATCACAGTGCCATCACACTCAATTGCACTCAGTGCCCGTCGGGTACAAGGCCTGGAACAAAGGATTCATCGTTTTTGGCGGGAATTATTGGCGTGGGTACATCAGATGCCAACCTGCAGTCACAGAGGGTAGGTGTCTTATATGCTGCATGTATTGTATATACCTAAAATATAACTTTCATGATCGCACCATATGATGGCTTTATAATACATAATCATTATTCATATCATTATTCATATAGGTGACAAGACATTAAGAACGTTTGACTCCCTTGCAAAAGTCCAGGCTATAGTTCTAAGCCTCAGTTGGAAGGATCCTTGGTAAGTAGTTTGTGGAGTTTTCTCAAATCTGTGCCATTGAGATTCATTTGATTAATTGTGAACATCCTATTCTCTTGATACACATTCATTTATTCTCTGATCAATTTAGGTTTTATATTGTATTTTCTTATTTTAGATACCACTCTAGGTGATTATGATATATGTGCCTGCATCACTGCCCCACCACACAGGTAAATGAAATAACTTTTCTTCTCATTGTTCAAATTCAATACATGTGCTTACTTAACATTGTCAAACTTTTGTTATTCTAGACTAAGGAAGCAGGCCTATAAACTGAAATATCTACTGACCAATGGGATGTTTTTCATCCGTTTTTCTTAAATGCAGTCAAGGAGAATTGATATGAGGTGACTCATGATAATGGACATAAATACTTGTATATACATTGCACCAAATAAAGCTGCGTTTCATTCTTTACAGATGCTGGTATGAAGAAGTATTGTAACAAGAAAATGAACCAATTTGATGAAATAATGAATTTCTGAGGATAAATGAATAAAAGCCTATAAATAAATTTCCTGCCTGCCCCCACCCAATCCCTTCCTCCCCCTCCTCCTACTCCCCACCCCCCACCCCCACCATATTAATTAAGCGTGGTCCAACAGCAGCATATGTGTGACGTCCATATAGTGTTTTACTGCAGCCAACGCGTTCACATGTTGCCGCGGTGACCGCGGTAATAGGGTTGCGTTAGACGAGTAACGCTTGCCGCTGTTTGATTCCTGTGATGACTGCAGTGAATTCGCCGCGTTGCAAACTGCGGTTAAAACAGCAGCGGGGTGTGTCGGGTAGTGAATACGCTCCTCTGATTGGCTGTTGTGGCTGAAGCTTCATTCGGTCAGCCGTCGCAGTATTATATAGGTTCCGATTAAAGCAGTGCAATCACTTCCGGTCTCATAGAAAGGCTGACGACTCTCATGGCTTTGCATGATATTTAGGATGTTTTTGGATGTTTTTGGACGGAATAAAGAAGGTTTGTCTATCTTTTTTGCTCTAACATTAAGGAAATCTCATCAATTCTCTTCTAAAAGCAATAATTTTCTCGGATTTTTCTGGTCGCGGTCTCTATAGCGTCAGGGAATTCTCGGGCTTCGCCCTCGAACTCCCTGACGCTATAGAGACCGCGACCAGAAAAAACCTCGAAAATTATTCCTTAAGTAGAACAGCCTGATTTTTGCATTGACTAGATTAAGGGTATTTTTCGTGTGGGTTTTAAAGGTTAATACGTTGTCTAGTGTGAAACCAAGGTGTAGATATTTGTATATATATAAGATATTTGTGTACCTGTTCTAGGGTTGATTGGCCTAAATTAAGGTCCTTGGCAAGGGTCATTTGTTTTTTCAGTGCCGGATGGGTGAGGGCGAATGACATGATTTTACATTTTGTGGTATTAAGTGATAATTTGTTTACTGTACACCAGGAGTGTACATTATTCAGGTCCTGTTGTAGGTTGTTATGTAGGTCATTGGTGTCTTTGTTGTTGTAGAATAGTAAGGTGCCATCTGCATAGTGCTGAATATGAGCATGTTTGACCACAGAGTGGAGGTCATTGATGTAGATTGTGAATAGTATCGGGCCGAGTATTGTCCCCTGGGGTACTCCATAGATGACCATACCCTCCTCAGAATTTAGACCATTTAGCTGTACAATTTGTTTTCTATCCGATAGGTAGTTTTTGAACCAGTTTGTCCAGGAGAATCTGATGGTTTAATGCAAGAGGTTTAAATGAAGAATCGTCGATAGAGAAGCTGGTAGAAGGATTGAGGCCAGAAATAAGTAAAGTTGTGTTGGCCCAAAATCCAGTGACATTAGATGCAGCCATAACAATGGCGAAAACTGCTGAGGCAAGCATCCAAAAGCCAGCATTGGTAGATTCGGCAGACATATCCGCAATTGTTGCTAGTTCTTGCTCAGCTCTTACAAAGCTCTTACAAAAATTGCTGACCAGCAATTTAAAGCTCTTAGTGAACAGATCAAGGCTGTAAAAGAGGCAGCAGAAGAGAAAAAACCTGAGCCAGTCTCAGAAAATACTGAAACGGTCCAACATATGCACGGCGGACGAGGCAGAGGCAGAGGCCAAGGAAGAGGCCAAGGAGGAGGCCGAGGAGGCGGCTGGCATAATAACAATGACAATGCTGACCCCCAACTACGATTGCGCCTATCGATATGTTAAAAGTATAAACAGTAAACAAAATTACCCACCAATGCACGAATAAGATCAGATATCAAGACAAACCTCATGTAATAGCAGCTAGAGGTATTGCCTCACAATCGTTTTAACATCATATGATTCCTATGTCTTTTATATCACTGCATTCTGGATATGTATTTGTACTGTTTCATACAAATTTCAGGATAAACCCAGATTGTTGAATTCATATAGGTTATATTTGTTCAACGGGTATCTTCAGATCCAACAAGGACTGAAAAACATTGATTATATTGCTATTTTTACTGAAACTAATGTTTCAGATTACTTCTTTGCTATTATACCACAAATAAGATAAAGAATTACTTCTCAGATTATTCTGAATCTTATATAACTCTTCCAGCTTATTATTATTCATATCGGTAACCAGCCGATATGCTATAGCTCTACCATATACCCCGAGAATCGCACATATTAATATCCCCGAATATTGACTTGGCTCATGCCCACTTCAAGATTACCACTGACCTCATTCATGAATTGGGTCTTTCTGTTGCAGCTTCAAAGCTCCAGCACCCCTTCCTCTGTGTGACTTGGTTGGGGGTAACTATTGACTTAACTGAAAACTCTCTGTCTATGAGGAAGGTTCAAGACATTCTGTCTTGTCTGACTTCCCTTGCTTCCTCAAGAGTGGCATCGATGAAGCAGTCTATGCAGAGTGGCATCAGCAAGATTAACCACCTAGCCAAGGTGGTCCCTCCAGCAAGAGTGTTTATTAGCAGACTTCTAATCGGCCTAAGGGCAGCAAAAGGAACAAATGTAGCCATAACACCGCAAATCAAGGCAGACTTGGCTTGGTTTGACCGCTTCCTAGTGGACTTCAATGGCAAGGCTATTTTTCCTTCAAGAGTTGTTTCAAGGACGATTTGGGTCGACTCGTCCATAAAGGCCGCAGGTGGGACTGATGACCAAAGATGGTTCGCCCACAAATACACCTGAAAGTACATCTGTGACAACATAAATGTCCTTGAGGCAACCAATTGTTTGGCGGCTGCGAGACTCCTGTGCTCAAAGCAAGACAGTGGGTTGATAGGCCACATCTGCTGTAATAACACCACCTCAGTGATCCAATCCCTGTCAGGCGGAAAGGCAAAGGATAATACCGAGGCAGCCTGCAGTAGGGCCTTCTGGTTCCTGTCGGACAGTCTTGACTCTTCACGACTACCGCTTTTGAAAAAAGCCGCCATCAGCTAATTCCCAAAAAATAGAGCTGTTGTACCGGTTATCACGGTCCGGCGCCTATAGTAGGAGAAACGACAATTACTGCCATGTTTGCAGACAAAATAAATGATCAGTCAGCTTTTTCTCCTGCCTGAACGATATCTTTGTTTTATATGCAACGTAATTAGCCATGGATTACTGGAACATTATTGTCCAGAAAAGAAGATATAACCCAATTTACCACTTTTGATTGCTGTGTTTTAATTTGTACCAAGCGCCCATTGCCGCCCTTTAGTACCCCTTATAATATTCCTGCAGGCACAGGCATACAGGCACAGGCACAGAGAGTCCCGTACACATGACGCCAGTGGCGGTAGTGTGTACGGGACACCAGGTAGGAGTGTGTGTGGGGGGGGGGGGGGGGGAGGGAGAGGAGGGGGGATGATAACAAACATAATCTCACTAAACTAACCATGCAAAACGTTCCTAAGCTCTCCGATCATTGTGCGGTCATTTTTCTGGACATGTAGTTTGTGTTCATCCATGTGCCAGGCATTTTCATGACCCTGCCTGACGCTCTCTCTTGAGCATTCTCTGATGATGATGCAAAGCTTAAGAACCTAAAGATAAACCCATGATCAAGAATCGATGAACCTATGATCAAGAATCGGTCGGACCCTCCCCATTATGTACAGGATATAACCAAACCAATATAATACAGTTCCATTCTTAGCAAATAACAATGTGTTATGTTGTCCTTTTCCTCGACGCTACAAATGCACCGGTAAACCATTTGTTTAACCATTGCCCACTTTGATGTTTACTGACATCCACCTCACACCAGGAATGGGAGTCAGCCGTGAAATTCAAAACTCAAAATGGCTTAGTGTTGATTATTCGGATTTAAAATCGGGTGGACTCGGAGATGTATAATTGTACCCGGCTACTCCCCCGCATCCAGCCAGTGATATTGTTCACAATAATCATTCTAAAATTTCAACTAAAACGGCCTTAATGTGGGGTAACATCCAATAATCTGTTATTATCTATTATTATCAGGTAGTTGTTAAGACCTGTCATTCACACTTAAATTCTCCTCAAGGGCATGCATTTCGTTTGCGAGGAATTTCATCACTTTCGCTTGTATTAATAGAAATTGTGTTAGTCCTGTACTTTATATTCATTTTACTTAGATGGCCTTGGACTACTAAATTTAGATTGCCCTCGTTCGTCTGAGAGTATAATTATACAATAGTGTTGTCCACGTAATGTTAAACTAATGCATCGCCAACAACCTTATTACGTCATTACTCTAGATGATAAATGGGATTGGACCAAGGAGTTTGCCCCAAAGCACTCTGGTTAGAACAGCAGCCTCTTCTGAAGTACCATTGACACCTATTTTTTCTGTTGGAAATAACTCAATTAGATCTCAGCGTATTAATATGTTTATCATGACGTACCATGTCAAAAGTTTTTTTTAAAGATCAAGATAATATGTGAGAGCCACATGTGAATGTGTTGTTTGAAATAGAAAAATTGATTGTTCTCAGAATGTTCTGACATTTGAAAAGACTTAATCTCTTCATATCAGAATATTTTACTCATTGGGCTGGTAAAAAGGTTCAGGAAGGATGTTCTATATATTAATAATAAATTCATAGTAATATGACGCTCAACTGGCTTAGTGAGGACAGCCAATCCTTCTGTTTGCCAGAGCGTTAAGAAGGGAGTGTGGAATAAGTGAGTATTGCCAGCGTCGTCAGCACTGTTCAAGGAACTTGTGCATGAACAAATAGGAGCAACAATATTTTTTTCAAACTTCGTCTTGCAGAGAAAGAACATGGCTATAAGTAAATACAAAAAGCCCCCCCCCCCCCCCCCCACACACACACACACAAAAAAACAAAAAAAACTAACCAGGATGTTATCATATTATCTTATATTTTAGGAATGACTGAAGTTTACTACCATTCACTATCGATGTCAATGGGGGAAAAGCATATAATATATTCGTATAATTATATGAAGCATAATTATATGTTCTTATTGAATAACGTTTTTTTTAGTTCTTTTTTTTTAATTGAGAGTGAAGAATAATATGTCTGCTATGTATATACAGACAGATTTAGAGAAATTGCATGATTCAATCATCTGAAATTCTGAAGAAAAAAATGGGGGAAATTCACTCCTATAGATTAGTGAATGGTAGTAAATTTCAATGGTCCCTGAAATGAAAAGTAATTCTATGACATATATTGGCTTTTGGGGTTTCCCCAACCACGTTCTTTCTAAATCCAAAGTTTTAAAAAATAATCCATGATTCCTTCTTTTTTTATTGAACACTGCCATTTACCTTTAACTACCGCATGTCTTTTGAATCACCTCTCATGTATATCCTAACATTTTCGCAGAAAGACGTTAGGGCGGTGGACCCACACTATATATATTATATATGTGTTCTCCTGTTTAACTCTTCTTCCAAAACTGCATTTCTGTGTAGTGGCCATAACCACCTAAAGTAGAGACTAAAAAGATTATTAACTTCCATTTCAGGGCCGCTGGTACACTAAAGGATATAAGAATATGAACTAGGATGTGTCCAGCTTGCAACAGTCCTTCCCTTATCACCTGAGGCAGCCACTGCAGGCTGGAATCCACACTATTCCTCTGGTTCAGGTGGATGTTTATCGAAATTGCAATGTTATGAAGTTCTGACATGAAGTTCTGACAAAACAGATTTGAATATAATTACTACTAAACCAAAGCACTCATTATCATATTCTAGAATCGTAGTCAGAAGGTTCGTTTTTAGTAATGCATTCCTAATTCCTGTTGCCAATAATGCTCATAACAATTCCCTTGCCAGCTCGGACATCCAATTAAAGGTGATAAGTGAAAGTAAGGATTTTCTGTAAAAACTGGATTGCAAAATAATCAGTCCCAAGATAAGGTGGTCGTAAACAGACCGGTGTGATTGTCACTTTTAAGACCACTCATACTGACAAGTTGAAAGTAATTAACTCAAAATGATGCCAGGAATTAGTTATTTACTCGAAAACCCAACCACAAATCTTGGAAATACTAAAATACGTCTGTGGGATATCCACCCATTAAAATGTATTCTGACATCACGCCCTTTGATACGAGTATGTGGAAAGGCAATGCATACTGAAATTTTTAGAACAGCTTTAACATGTAAATTCATGAGACAGACATCAAGCTCTCTTTGGGACGATTTTGAGGGTTGTATGAATTTGTACTGCATCACACCATGAAGGCGGCAGTCTTACATTCATGTAACCATATTTAGTAATAGTTAAACAATAAACACAAGCATGGCACTGGAAGTGACAGTCGAGTGACCGCCCCTAGTTTATCCAAGGAACAGAAAAATTTTCCTGGACCGTAGCCTTCGGTGCCAGGTAAAAGAGTGCCTGGTTGCCAGGAACGTGGAACCCTTGGTTACAGTAGACAATACAATCAGGTGTTAGCACAATAAATATATATATGTTATATATTTGGGGTAACATATAAAGATACATATAGTAATAGTTAAACAATAAACATGAGAATGGCACTGGAAGTGACAGTTGAGTGACCGCCCAATAACCCAATATTAAAAAAAATACAATTTTAGCCAGACCACATAACCCTCTTGTCGACGTCCATTAGCCTATTCAATGGAGTAGACAGATAGACTAGGACTGCCAAGCTCTTCCAATGTCTCATGAACTTTATGTCTTGTAATGAAATGCCAATCTCCTGCAGGTACATAGCATCGCTTTGTCTAAGTGAATGCAACCCAGTGTACTTAGTAGACAAGCCAGCGGAAGCTAGAAGCTGCTTGGAAACTTTGAGAAGTTCAGTGTATTTTATAGGCACCAACCCAGAACATGACGGACGTAGAAGTAGAGGCATGTTAGGTGAGGCAGGGTATTCCAGCACATAGTCTCGAAGTCGATTGAAAACATCAAAGATATGATTACCACATGCATGTACAGATAAATAAAGCACCCTTGAATCCAGACCATGTGTCTTAGATGATCTCACCTTGAACAACACATGATCAGTGTGAAACACAACATCTGAATGAAGCAAGACATGTTGGTTGTCTTTGCCGTTGGATACAATGTTGCTCTTACGAAGTAATGTTCTAAAACAAATAATAATAGCCAGCCAGTAGATGTTATGGAGAGGGTCCTTAGGCATATGGTAGTAGAGGGACGATAGTTGCAAGGGAATCAAGTACAAACGTGGCACATGACCAGGAGCCAACATATTCCAAAAACCCGACAAGACTACTTTGATCAAATAGACCTCTCTGAACAGTGTCGGATGGACCAGCATATTATGGAGCAATATAATGGCGCTTAGGTAGTTGTTGATGGTGGTGAAGGTACAGGTATCAGACAAATGGACCAGGAAGTGGGCGTTGGTAGACGAATCAGCCAGGCACGATACCAATCCTAAGTCTACACAGAATTGGGTATACCTTCTCCACTGCGAACCCCTAGTAGCCATTGTGTTCACGGCCCAAGCCAAGGAGACAACTTCAGTTACTTTCTTGTCAATCCTCAAGAGACGAGTCAGTACAACACAACAAGAAGGTCTTTAAGAATTTGAAGTCATCATGAAGATCAATTCTGGAAAGACGATCAGCACAACAGTTATCTAAGACTTTGACATGTCTGGCGGTGACATAAATGTTATGTACAACACACGTCCAAAAAATCAGTTGTATGAGCTTCATGCAAGACTTGCTGGAGCTCTTCCCTTTATTAATCATATGCAGAACCTGGGTGTTGTCTGTATACAAGACAAGATGCAAATTCTGAAGCTGAGAGGCAAACATAGTAAGTCCTATCCACACTGGGACTAGTTCCCATAGGTTGATGTTATTGTCCTCTTCACTCAAACAGGGAATGGAGTTGTTAACCCAATGCCTGTGCTTGTCAAATTTCTGTATAAAGTCAGGTATGTCATCAGAATTAAAGTAACCGGCGACCCATTGATTGTTCATCAGGAGCCCATAACCAGATTTACTGGCATCGGTGTAACAAGTTGGGCCTGTACCAAAATTGTACCTAATTATGGTAGCCCTGCCATTAAACACAACAGCAAAATGAAGCCCCCAATCAAAGTCATCTTTAAAATCATCTGACAGACAAATTCTCTTGCGATCAGGTAAGTTCTTCAAAAGGGCAATAATCCTGTGTGAAAAGTATGCCCACCACGCACTAGCCTAGAACAATGGGCCAGAATACCGGCTAACCGCTGTATCTGGGCTTTAGTAGCTCTGTTCTTATCTTTGAAGAAATGCAATTCACATTGAAAACGACTAAGTTTGTCATCAGGGAGTCGTAGAATCATAGCAGATGAGTCCTGAATAACCCTGAGGTACTTTGTGTTGGTCGAGGGGGAAGAGCATTTTTTCCATGAGAGAAGGAACCCTAGTGACTTCAGAAGGTTAATTAGTATCATCTGGGTGGTCTGGCATTTCTCAAAGGATTCATCAACACACAAAAAGTCATCAAGATAATTCACAATCTTCAAATAACCACGGCGATACATGCATCATAAAACAATGTTTGTGATGGTATTGAAAATAAAAGGGGCACATTTCAAGCCGAAACACAATCTTGTGTCGACTAGATAAGTAAGAACACCATTAATGTACCAATATATACCTTGAATTTGACAGTGCAAGGGATTAACAGAAATGCTATGGTATGCCGCGGAAATATCAATTGTTGCACAAAAACAGTTCAGCTCCAATAAGGAGGAAACATAATCTAGAGAAGTGAAGCAAAAACTTCTTGCTGTTGTAACCATATGATTGTTGATTGAAACACCTAATGGTCTATGACAATCAGTGATTGGGTGGAATGTGCCATCTTGTTTTGGCACAGCGCCAAGGGCATGAACACATAAGGGTTTGTCATCAACTACAATATATTTTCCATCATCTACCTCTTGGCAAATCAAACTGTCAATAAAATCAAAAGCAGTTCCATGGAGTACAGAGTTGTAATTCAAACAAGTGTAAGGAGCAACATCATCTAGGTTATCTAAAATGTCAAAACCATGTACAAAACCATTACCCAAAAACCCCGCGTCTAAATATTCGCAGTAATCTTCATCAGTTACATCATTGGCAGACGTGTCAATATAAGAACAAATAAGATTCTCAGATTCAGGAACACAATTATTAGCTTCAGGGCCAATCACAGAATCAATATAACCAACCTCAATGTTCTCATCAAAATAGATGCAGTGTTCATTATAATCAAAGTCAAAACCTTCAGGGGAATCATGCTGGCCTGCCATGGAATCATAGACGTCTTGTGGTAGTAGCCATGTGTCGAGGAGGGAACTTCACAGAAATTCAGGAAGTTTACCACCATTATATCACTAAGCGCAAGCGCGAGCAGACCGCCGCCATTGAACCTTGAAGCGGAAGAGCTCCCCTTGACACCCGATCGCCTTGTGGCTCTAATGCCTATAATTCCACCAGTAACAGTTTTCTGCTGGATAGTCATCCGGTATCCCTCCTTTTTTCTTGGACTTAGAATTGTTGGAACCAGTCAAAACAGTAGGGTTTCCCCGGCGACCTTGACCCTGTGGGTTGTTGTCACGATGTTTAGTAAGGACTGCTCCATGAAAACACCCTCTATTATCACAGTCAGGGAATGCAGAACTTGGACTTCTCAAGAACATATCGACTACATGGTGATCATAGTTGGCATACATACACCACATCCATGTAATCTCCTTCTGAAGCGTGGCGGGTGACAAACTCTAAATGTGATAGGTAGGATTTTAAATCGCCGCCTGAGCTGAACAGATGTTTGGCCACCATGATCATACCATACATCAATTGCCGATATGAGAGTTTCTTATGATCAACATTCTTCAATGTAACAGAATTAAGCAAGTGCTGGTAATAGAACTCAGGATGGTATACTATACCTGCATTACGCTTAACTGTCTCCGGGTCCACTGCCACATTGATTTGGTGTAGGGCTGAAGTGACAGGATCGGCAAGCCAAGTAGATGTAAGGCCCGACACCGACTGCAGTGGGTTAGTCTAATATAGCAATAGACAACGAGGATTTTAGCGTGAGAACTGTCTGTACTCCCATAGACGTCCCAAGGCCGAAGGCCGAGGGACTTCTATGGGAGTACAGACAGTTCGAACGCTACAATCCGAGTTGTATATTGATTTAAGTCCATGATGGAACACATCAGGTGGCGCCACTAGACCAACGCGGTCTGTAGTACCATAAGTGGACGCGAAATCTGACCCAAAATGGACTAATAGGCCATAACCGGTGTAGAAGTAGTGACAGGCGTGTGATGAAAGACCAAAGTGACAGGAGTCTAGATAGCTGTAGTCACAGTAGTAACAGGAATAGTAAATGGGACAGTGACCTTTAGACGATCTATGAGCGGTTGGAGCGACAATGACAATTTAGTCTTTTTATCAAACATCGCATCCATCTGCCTACTCTGTTCCTCAAACTTCTTCTGCCATAGACCAAACTGATCGACCTGAGTATGACCGGGGTAGTGGGAAGAATAATTGTCCTCCTGATATGAGCACAAGGTGTTGACATCAAGGTAAACTTTCCAATCAGTAGTACTACCTAGTTGTAGCAGCCTGACTCTTGTTGCATGCCTCTCTAAAATATTTACAAGTGGCTTTACTTGGATCAGACGTAGCCCCATGTCTATGGTTGTAGGCACAAGCTGTACACAAAACCATCTTGTAGGAATCATAACGGAAAGTCAGAAAAATTTCCCTGGACCATAGTCTTCGGCAACAGGTAAGAGAGTGCCTGGTTGCCAGGAATGCGGAACCCATGGTCACAGTAAACAATACAATGAGGTGTTTGCACAATGAATATATATATGTTATATATTTGGAGGGAACATTAAGATACATTTAATTCGATTCGATTCGAGTTATGTTATTTTTTTAAGTAGAAACAGTCTACATGAAACTGGGAAGGACCAAGATGAAGTCTGTTCGTTCTTATTTGTTTGAGCACAATTTTTTTAAACGAAGCTTCATTCAACATATCCAACCATTTCAAAAATCCGGACAAGCGACAGACACTGTGTTGCTAGGTGAGTTCTATAGAGAAAAGGTTCACGGTGTGCGATCAAGTCAGCGTTCCTCCTCCCTTGAAACCTAGAATCGTACAACCAAAAATATCTATTGAGCTCTACCACCTCATGTTAAATTACTTCGATTGCCACAGCCGATAGCCAGGATAAAGAGACCACAGCTTGCAATCCATATGGTTGTAGTCCTGGGTGGTAGATCCGTGAACAGAATTAAAACAAAAACCACGAAACAGTGTCCTGGGTTTTATATATATAATTATAATCCATGGTTTGAATGTTTAAAAACTGCAATTTAGTGCTGAAAATAACAACATGTGAAAAATGAAGGAAAATGAAGGAAACTAAAATTGACTTACCGACGCAGCTCATTCAAGCAGTTGGGAACTCTTGAAATGTGCTTTGGTCGACGCCTTCAAAATCCTTTGAGTCTTTCACGATAGCCTGTACGTCTAAACATATAGACTCAGAGTCTGGTCTAAAACACGCTTGGATATCCAATATTATCTCTAAGCTGTATGAAATTTACCGGGGGAAATCCTTGCAGAAGAGATTCCTGCTTGGAACTAAAAGGAGGGGAGGCGTTGGATAGTAAGAGAAGCGTCTGGCCAACGGCTTGCCTGTAGATATGGGTGGCTTCCGCTGGAAGCCGCCACGATGCCCTGCCACTGGTTTCTATTCCTCCCCTTCCAAGTGGCATTGAAGCACCTTAGTGTACTCAGCCTTCTCCAGCGCTCAGCTATCAACGACTTATTTTCCTATCGGTAATTTTGGCAAACAAGAGCATATATTTATTGAATAAAGTCTTCTTCACCTGCAGAAGGGTTTCTTAGACATGTCCGTATCACATCCGGCAGCTGGGAACGCTAATTTAATTGTTACGAAGTGATACATGTAGTTATATATGTTCGATCTCAATCCATATATGCTGTATGTTTGGTGATTTTGACTTGAAGTTAGCTCTTCAAGACGTAGAAATTGGTTCAAAAGATGTTTGAAATATAAATAGACTCTGGGTCGAATGGGAACTCAATTCAAGCGGAGGAAAAAAGCAATCTACATTTATTGTGCGTTCATCTTCAATGCAATGTTCTCTATTCATGTGGCATCTTACTATATTATAACAGGGCTTTGTAACGAAGTGACTAATAATGTAGCTTAGAATTGTATCATTACGTTATACATGTATGCCATCTAAGGCTTTTAGAGTGTATTGTAGTATTCTTCCTATGTGGTTACTCCCATGTAGCTCCAGTTATGTTAAGTTGTCACACATGTACATTCGTCTACAAGACGCACGCGGAACCCTTAACTCAGGAACTTCTTTGAACCCCCGGCCGTATGTTTTTATTATTTTTTTAAAGCGTCAACTGTTTGTTCATCTTGGCAACAAATCCTCTCTCTGAGTGAGTAACATCTAGATTTTAAAACGCACTCTTCCTACTCATCTGAGTTGCGAAATTTTCACTTTTTCATTTCGCTCTGGGAGGTAAGAATATATGTAAATGGTCAAAAGTAAAAAAAAATGGATCACTTTTTTTTCAGCGTTTTTAAATTCAATTGTTATAGAGAAAAAACTGTTTGTCCGATTCCTTTTATCTTTAACCAGACTGTTGCCCAATGTCTTGGGATGATCTGGCAATAATTGTATATTTCAGGCTATTTTTTTAAAAAAGTTATGGAAGTTTTATAACGTAAGAATTGGTGCGATACCAACGTGATATAAATTGATATATACAAATTCGACAGAAATAATTTATATTAACGCTTAGCATCTCAATGACGTTCCATATTAGTTGTTATTGCACATGTATAATAGCATGTCCCGGTGAAAATTACTTCTTTCACATTTCAGTTATTTTTCAAAATGTCAGAAATGTCCCAAAAAGTGGTGATACCAACGTATACACATTCAAGTGTTCTCCCTTCCACAGTTTCCATTTCTAAGACTATTATTTGTTATGGGGTGTTGTGCTACAATGCAAAGATGTGTCCCAAGATGTTTTTCTTTTCAAATGAACTAAATACAAACCCAGCTATGTGGCAAACATACTGTACACGTTGATATCTAGTACACGTTGGTATCTCTAACCACCAAACTTCATTAGGTGATCAATTTAAATCAGAATCCTGTAATTTTGCATGGAATTTATCTATTGCATACTTACAACTCATGACTTGATTTGATTGCAAACTTAAAAGTGTTTTATTTATTTTGATTGAATGAGACATCTTTTTATTTTCAAATTTGCCCAGCTAAACAATTGACTGTTAATTTTTTGTAAGAGGTAAACATTAATACTACCAAACTATGTTGGGAATGAATTTGTGAATCGAGATGATGATTTATGTGGTTAGTTTCTGCATTTTGAAAGGTATTTTTCTATGCTTATTGAGTGTACACGTTGGTATCAGGTGTACACGTTGGTATCTCTGTTCTAACCATAAACATTCATCAGGTCATCAATTTAAATCAGAAACCAGTTATCTTGCATGGAATTTATCATACTTGCAGCTTAATGACCTGATCTGATTCCAAACTTAGGAGTTCTATTTTGTTTTATTGAATGAGACATTATTTTTTAAAAGATTTTTCCAGCCAATCAATTGACTATTATTATTTTGTGAGAGACCAACATATCAATCCTACCAAACCATGTTGTTGATGAATTTATGCATCTAAATCATAATTTATCAGGTTATTTTCTGCATGTTAAAAGGTATTTTTCCTGTGTATGTGTATTGACTGTACACGTTGGTGTCAGATGTACATATATATATAATCATTTTTATTCCAACACATATTATACATATGACGATTTTACATAAAATTGTACATATATTGCAATGCATTAAAATAGGGTGAAGCATCCTCTATACTTAGGTTTTCCAGACGACCCTTAAAATAAATAAAATAATTGCTTCATTAATTCAAAGTGTCTCTGATTGTTTCAGCCTCTTCTATTTTTTTATTTTATTATTATTGAGTCTATTGAGTCTATCATTGTTCTTTTTTACTCTTCCTGAGTTTTATAAGTTCTTTATATGTTTTCCTCATGACTTGCTGATGTCTTGATGTCTTCATCTGTTACCAACCTTGCACATAAATAAAATTACAGTCAAGCCTATCAATTCAGTAGAAGATATTTTCAGTTTAACCTGTAGAAGTTAAACTTTTTTGCAAGTTCTAAGCTGTACTGCTTAATTTTACCTGTACTTCTGTGTTATCTCCACTTATTTGTTAGTTATCTATATAATGATAATTAGGATATCACTTGACAATCTCTATGTTAGGTAATGTTGAATTTAATTCGCATTTTACAATTCCGCATCTTGATATCTCCAACCATTATTTTCAGTTTACATGTAGAAGTTATACATTTTTTGCCTGTTTTAAGCTGTACTGCTTAATTTTTACCTGTATTTCTGTACTATTTCCACTTACTGGTTATTTATCCATATGGTGATAAAGATGATATTACTTGACAATCTCAATGTTATGCGCCATATATAATTAGATAATATCGATATCAATTTGCATATTACAATCACATAATCTTAATACTTCCAACCATCAATAGAGCTGATCATCCATAGTAAATATATCTTATGAAGATTTAAAAACTATTCCACATACTAGTTTCACCTTGGTTATCAATGGTAACAATTGAATAACAGTGTTAAATTATAGAGTCTTAAAGTACCCACATTCACTAAACAGTCAATATCCCCAATCCCACCCTCTACTCACATCAGATATATATATATTGTCATTGTATCGACCTTCACTTTCCCTGGGTTCTACAATTCCCAGTTTCTTACCCCTTATATTTCTATACCCTTTGAGAAGATTCACAACTTGGGACTTCATCTTCTGTTTTCAAAAACTGATCAAATTCGAAGTGGTACCTATTCTTCAAGTAACTTTTGAATTCCTTCAAGGAAGGAGTTAACTGAATTTTTGGATCTAATTTGTTCCAAAGTTCAGGTATACTGTAAAGAAAAGATTTCCTGAAGATTTCATTCTTAGGACGAGTATAAACAAGCTTCTTCCCACTAGACAGTCCCCGCAGACAGACTTTTCTAGTGTTGATATTTTCCTCTACTCTCGATTTCATAAACGCACGCTCGCATGTTGGTATGATAGTCGAGAAATTTTACCCGCGAGTATTTTTGGTGGGTGTTACTTACTGTTTTTTTCTGTTTTTGAGTGTGGGGGTTTCTTATTTCAAGGGAAAGAGACCCATCCACCCACCCTAGCTCTCTCTATCCCTCCTTCCTACAATATCCATTTGATTTAGTGTTAAATACCGTAGACCTACACACCACAACGTGCTGTGTACGCTACGCTACCCGCCCTATAAATAGGCCTACTGTGTGTCAACATGCCTGTGAGCGTGGGTGTTATGTAATGGTGGCAGTGGCCAGTACTGAAGCTATGTAAACACGGCGTGTACTAGAGCGGAGGAGGTCCGAGAGGGGTGGGAGTCTAAACAAATTGGACGCCACTTTTTATATTTAAAATTGCAACTTTCCTGTACCATATTATACATAAGTCGTCCCATAAAAAGGCATCAGGAGGAACAGGACTTGCCTTACAGACGATGTAATGGTGCCCATTTACATGGGAATACATAGAAAACAGGGTCATGCGTATGAGTCTTGTATAAGTGAGAAAGACACTGATTATTTGAGCAACGTAAGGAAGTTTAGAGGTGGTCTAATTCCACCCTCTATAGTAGAGCAGCAAGAGGTTCAAAAAGGCTTTATTTTAGAAGTTACCCATACCCATAATCCTTGGAATGTGTACAATCAGAATATGCCTGATGACATTTGCGAATTTTGGTGCGGGCCGAGAAAAAGTAGGTCAAAGCCGAAAACATGCTGAAATCAAGTTATTTTAATAAAAAATTCACAGTTATCAATTGAACACAATTTTTTTCATTCTGATTTCACTTTTGGAAAGCAAACATATGTACCTTTAGGGAAAATATAGATTTGTACCCTTTAATTTATTATTATTATCCGTTTTTTATCATTTTTGACAAAAAAATGCTAAAAATCTGACAAAAATTGGTTCACCCCGTTACTTTAACACCATAAGTCCTCCATTTAGGTCACATTTACCTGCCATTTCTTTACTTACAAAATAGACTAGAACTGTTGGCAATGTGGGAAAACCTTTAGATTCTTCCTAGAGTAATATAAGGTACGTAAATGATGTATTGAATGAAATGAATTGAAAAATCCAATAAAACGGTCATTTGTCGGTTGAAGGCTGGTTTATTGGGTTTTAAGATAGATTATGAGTCTATGGACATGAATTTCTTTACCCTGATTCATCTATTGAAGAGCCAACATATGTATCATTTTAAAAAATAAAGGTTTGTACCCTTTTTATAATAATCAATGGGTGTTTTTTAAGATTTTCATCATTTTTAGGGTAAAAATGATGAAAATCTTACAAAAATCTTAAATTCATGTAATTTTAAAGCTATAAGTTCAACATTTACCTACTATTTCTTTACTTAAAAATTAGGAGAGAAATGTTAACAATGTGGGAAAACCTTGAGATTCTTCCTATGAGTAATATATAGTACATAAACAAGGTATTGCATGAAAAGAAATGAAAAATCCAATAAATCAGTCATTTATCAGTTGTTGGCTGGTTTATTGGGTTTTTAGTCTATGAACATGAGTTTGTTTCTTATAATTAAATGTCTCTATTGAAGAGCAAAGATATTTACCATTTGAAGAAAACATCACCAAGCCCTGGAAAAAAGGGACAATTAAAAACCACAATTGCATTTGATGTAGTACTTACATATCATTAGATTCAAGGAGACGTGTCCAATACAATTCATAAGTATAGCGGTGAATAGCGCCTAAACTTGGTTGTGCAAAAGCGGCTACACCTAGGCCTATATTCACACGTTTCTTATGCAGATACGGTTCTCTATACCGGCACCATTGTTTTACCATTAGCCGTAAGGTGAAAACCGGATGGGCCATAATAAAAAATCTCTTGGTGAAGTTACATCCACACCTGCACATATACTTGTGACCATAACTGCGCACACACCTAAATACAATATCAGATATGGCAATAAATAGATGAGTGGAAAAATAAGTGAACAAGCAATATGCCTTGATGGCCGGCTGTCAAACGGACCACCCTATTCATTAAAGATTTTTTCCACAAACAGTATGAGGAAGGCGTGTGGTTGGATCCAGAGCGATGCAGCAAGTGAGAGAAAACCTAGTGAGTGCGGCTGCAATTAGGGGAAGTCCCTCGAGGTGGCGCCTCTGGCCTACCTCAAATTTATATAAACATATACAAGTATATATTGAAAAATAAATAGATGAGTGGAAAAATAAGTGAAAAGCAATATGCCTTGATGGCCGGCTGTCAAACGGACCGCCAAACCACCCAAACAAAGAATTAGTCAGTAACGGAACAATCCAGTCTAGTGGTGACAAATGTCTCAATTGTCATCTTCCTCTCTTCTGTGGTAGCCAGACAGAGGAAAACTGCATTTGAACGCCAATCCCCCAAACACTTAATATCAGATAAAGGGACTCCGATGGAGTGGAGGTACATCGTTCCACCCCTACGGAGGGAGTGGAGACCAGCATCTGTGGGGTCCAGTCCAATGGCACTGACGAGACCCTTGAGGAAAGACAACACCTCAGGGTACTGCAGGGGAACCCAAGTGTCTTTAGCTGGGCGCATGAAAAGGGGGTCATCAGGCTTCCCTGGAATGGTAGACAGTATCCAACGGAGCATTGGCAAGACATCCAAGGCCTTAACCAATTAGGTGGGCATCAATGGAAAAGTGAGAACTCGCTGTTTAGCTTGGATTGTCTTGGTAGAAAGAACTGTAATAATGGCATGATCGTCCTTGAAGGTGACATCACAACGAGTTAGGATATGACCCGAAAAGGTTGAATCCCCCACAAGGTTTGACTTGCGAAGCAAGGTGCGAAAGGAGAGGGCGATAACCGCCCAACAGATCTTGTTCAGAGGCGTCTGTGGAAGGACGGCGAACATAGCTGATAGATGTTCCACTTTGAGGGGGGCCTTTTGAGTAACTTGGTCACCAAGAGTGTTGCGCAGCCCTGCAAGGCACATCTTAACCATGAAGCTGTCTCTGAAGGAAGGTTCAAAACCATGAAGCTTATGCAGAACTATCACCGCCGACAGATAGTTGTTAATAGTAGAAAATTTACTCGACAGGCTGAGCATTACTAAGAAGCGAATGATCGTCTGGTCTGAGGCAGGCAGCGGGGATAAACGATGAATCGCACAGAAGGAGAGATATCTTCTCCATTGGGAGCTTCTGGTAGCTTGCGTATTGATCGAGTAGGCGGAAGCTATGACTTTTGAAACTTCCACATCCAGGTCTTTCAGAGGGGTAAAATCTGGAACATATTGATGAAACAGAATACGGTAAGGACTTTGTAGTGAATGCAATTGGGGTTGATGCTGTGACCATTGCTAATCATGTGAAGCACTTGAAGGTTGTCACTGTAACACAATAATGGGTACCAGGGAATCTGGGGGCTACACGAAGGAGACCCAACCATAAAGGAATGAGTTCCAAAAAGTTAATGTTCAGCCCAGTGGAAATCAGCGACGTGTCCACATCGCACCAATGCTCGTGCCCTGCAACACAGAAAGGAATATTAACATCCTTGGAGTTAGGGGAGAAGTATCCAGCCACCCAGTCATCTGTCGGAATGACAGCCATTTAATGACAGCCATTTAAGGAAGCATCAGTCACTATCCAAGGCCCTTGGCCATAGTTGAAGTCGACAATCGGGGAGACACCATTGAAGGCTACAAGTCGCCACCACTGAAGGTCACGCACAAAGTCCTCACTGAGCCTCACACGCGGATTGGAATCGACCGGAATATACAAGTATATATTGAAAAATATAGTATTCAAGGTCATTACACTTGAAAAGGGGGACAATTTCTCGATGGGGTGGGTCACTTTTCGTCATGACACTTGACATGTATTATTAGGGAGATTTAGCAACCACAACGCGAAAGGCCTGCAATGCACATGCTCTCGGCCTAGCGCCTCTCGAGATATCCCCACAGCGGTAATAATGTACAAATAGTTAGTGGATGTGTTAGTGTTGTGTTGGTGCATTGTGGTTGCTAAATCTCCCCAATACCCATTATTCAGGCCCTAATAATAATCTACAATCTACAATGTGTCTCAAGTAGAGGTACTGGTATGTAATAACTTCTAGATTATATATAGGTGATTCCACAGCCTATATAATTATATAAAAAGAAAGCTTTGTTTCTTATTCTTATTGTTATTTATTTTCTTATTCCAAACATGTGCGCCAATTGAAGTGAGATGTATTGTTATAGGATAGAACACAGGGGTATGTTCCCTGCCATGTATTTCTCTTTATATCTAATGAAAGGTAAATCACCTGGCGATTCGCTCATGTTTGACGAATCGTATGTCTTGAAAAGTAATGTAATGTTGGCAAAAGGTCAATGACAAATGGCGATAGACGATTGTTGTACTATATAAACCACTGTTCGTGACGAAATACACACAATAAACCTGAGACCTGAGCTCTAAAGACCTCTCTAACTTCCTTCCTCGTGACGCAAAGCAGCGCTGAAATATCACTCGAATATCACATCTGAGATTAACAAGTAACTAGATCAGCTTGATTTAGTAACTTTATTATGGCTTACTCGGCGACTTCAATTGATCACCTCTGGAAGACCAGGCTCACCGTATCATTGAACATGGCCGTAGTACAGAAAAGGAAAACCATAACAGTATATTGATCATGATCAGTGAAACTAAAGGCACCATTTCCAATCAGGAGATAGAGCATGTTGTTGAAACCTTAACGAAGCCATAACTGAGTTTGCCAGTATCCTTTTCTTTATTATGATCTATGCCTGTGTACGTAATCTCGCCATGGCTTCGGGATATGGAGGGACGAATAGGATCTGAAGTGCATCCAATACTCTCGTAAACTATTGCAATATCCGTACAATATCCGTAAGTGACTATGACGTCATGGAGGCGCTTGGTTCTTCATAAAAATCATTGAGTTGGATGGAATCATGCCATTGACCTTAAGCTGATTAATCTATTCATTTATTCAGCATCCACTGAATGAATTGCCTTTAAAATATAATTCACAATCCATTCGTTGTGTTCGTACCTAACCAATACAATGCTTAATTATTCCAGCAATCTTATATAGTTTAGGCCAATCAGGAAAACCTGCGAATGAGCAGAGGGTTTCAACCTATTCGATTATTGACTCCGCATTTATGTAACTGTATAACTTATTTGAATAAAAAGTATTATATATATATAATAATTGTGGTTATTAGATTCTGATTTCAATTCGAGTATGCTCGTTTAATTTCATGGAATCTATAGATACCATGCGATTGAACATATATCTGTCTAAACTGTGTGGAGGCGGTAGTGTTTTTGGTAATGTCCCCGAAAGAAATGATTTAATTGGACGATTAAATTAAATGCAGGATCTAAAAACCACATAACACGCTAAGGAAGCCATTTTAACAAACTGTAGAAGTTGCGTGATGTTTGGTATTACATTGACTTTTATGGCCAAGGGGAGAGTGCTCTAAATGCACGAAAACTCAGTTTTGATTTAGTTGTGGCATTTATGTGTGGTGACCGCTCAGACGTCCGTGTGTTTGCCAGGACGCAAGAGATAACCAATAATCTTCTGAAGTATTTAGACAAGGTAATATTTCAAAGAGGACCTCCCCATCAGGATATTACATCTGTCGGTAAATCATTTGACATATCCCTTTTATATCTATGCGCTGGAATAGTAGATATAAAAAATCCTGATGTATTGATAACTTTCAGGGGGGAGCGAGATTAACGTGAATCCACACGAAGGACAATGGGTTTGTACTTAGATACGGCTCGCCATATATGGAAATTCTATTCTAGAAGGGGTACTATAGTTGTCGGCTAGAATTATACTGAGATGGACGTTCACGGAGTCTATCGTTTTCTTGATAAACTTAAATTACAGTCAAAAACATTCACATATACGCCAAATTAAAGGCCAAATCATTTAAGGTGTTTTTCATTAACATTAGCATCGTCAATTCCGAATAGATAGTCTTATTTGCTATGCACCCTATTTTTAGAAACTATATTCAATATTTTTTAATATTTTAATTATTTTCTCTCTAGGACATATATGGCCATATCCACCAATTTGACGACTTTTGATGTAAGATCCACCATTTCATATAAAATGGCTTTGAGGAGTTAAATATATAAGTTAATATTATAAGAGTTAAATTATATGATTATTTTGGCAATAATTATTTGAGAAATATGGGGGGAACCAGGTTTCAAGTTTTTTTTCCATTGGAAAAATTGTTTTTTTTGGGGGGAAATTGACAATTATAGAAAAAAAAACACTCCCACACCCAATTTTCGTAGATATTCATTGATATTCTAAAAAACTGAATATAACAATGAACATTAAGCAATTTTAGAATACACGGGGAAGGTATGGGGATTCTACCCGATGTGCATTGGAAAATCTGCCAATGCCTGCAAAAGTGCATCTGACCTGTCAAGTGCAATCCGCTCAAAAAAAGCAGTTTTGCACCTGATTCTGCAACTGGTAAAATGTGCATCATCTGATGCACTTCAAATTGCATATTAAAGGTATGTATCTAAATCAGGTGTAAATGCACAAGCTGCATGCATTAAAAACATTTTTGAATTAGTTTATCAAGTGATAAACATGTAAATACTAATTTTGTACTGGTGAAGAATATTTGGGCCTGTACTGCATATTCCAGTATCTGATGTGTCACAGGAAAATGAGTCACACATTGAACTGCAGCTATGGCCTTTTCTCATCAAAAACAAAAATTACATCTTTAGCCTGGCTCTCAGCGACATTAGAGTGAGATAAAAAAGGAGTCAACCTTATTCGATTTTATATGACCAATTTACATGTATTTTTTAAAGGGATTTGACGATGCTTGCTTGCCTATCAAGGTCCAGCAAGTCAAAATGAAATAAAGCTTGTCAAAATGAAATAAATAAGCTTGTCAAACTGAAATAGAGCTTGTCATCACACCCATTACTACCTATCTACTTAAATTGCACTGAGATTGTCACATGATATACTTAAAACAATAATTCTTTTTTAGATTTTATTTTGCAGTACACAAAACTCAAGGATGACTATGTATCCCCCTGCTGAACAAGGACATTCCCCACAAACAACGCCTACAAGGCAGTGAGTTGATGTGCCTTGTGTACATGGGCGTCCTATAGACATGACCTGTGAGTGCAATTTACGCATGAATATTAACCAAAAAAATTGATTGGGAAATACTGATGTTGATGAGCAGTAAATTGGCTAAAGGCAGCAAATTATGCAAGCAATTTACAGAAAATATTGCGGTGGGAATTGGTCGAAGGGCGAATTTCCGCACATTACTGCCGCAATGCGACAGATACAAGATCTCGCTGGTCAAGTGACCTCACGGACCAATCACAGACTCTCCATTTCAGGAGCTTTCGAGCAAGGCAGCAGTTTCACACAGGTTTTCGTTGTCGGGGTTTCTTGTACTGTACCATCTCCGCACAAACCCTAGGTCGCCACCATTTGTCACACAAGCTCAACTAAGCTTATAGATGGCTGGTAGAAGTAAGAGACCCGCGCCTGAAGTTACACCACCAAGGCTGGTCGTCATCGCCCTCCACCCTGAGTGCGAGGCGAGGAAGCTCCTCAAAATGAATGACCAGACGCCAATGATGACATACTACTTCCGCCCAGGCCTCCGCCTGTCGAGCAGCAGGACTTGGTCACGAGAGCGGAGCTTAGGACCATGTACACTGATATCTTGGATGCTGTGCACTCGCTATCAGCTGACAAGGACAAGCCTCCTCAGCCTTAGGTGCATAGGGCTCCTTCTGCTACTCATCAGCAACTGTTGTTTCCACAAACTCCAGTGGTAAGGCCTATCAACACTCTGTTGGCCCCTACGCCAACAGCCACCTTCCCGGCCATGATGCAACAGCGCCCGACAACAGCATGCCAACCTCTCCCTCTTCTCCAGCCTCTGTTTACGCCTGACGCGGAGGCTATTCCTCAGCCTAGAAATCTAGCTGGACAGTACAGGGATTCTGATCTTGTCTTCAAGGCCCTTGACAGACAATTTCCATCATTCACGCATCAGAAGGGTATGTTAAAGTTTATTCAGCCATTCACTACCCCTGAGGCATCACTCCCACCTATCATGTACAAGACTGTGCCAAGGATAAACGTGAGTTTGAATTCCCAGAGTAGGTCTGTGGTTTTGCATGAATGCTGCAAAAGTCACTAGTGCCTGCATCACAGCCTATGTTTATGGTGAAGCACCTCGAGCAGGAAATGCAGGAAATGCAGTTACCTAGCACTCAATCATCCTCATCATCCTCCTCAGCTGCTGCAACAGTCACATCGTTCTCATCACTCGCTGTGCCATGTCCAGCTTTTAATCTTGACAACTGCCCTATGACTGAGTCTCACAGGGAAGGAGCTGTGATGCTTAAACATATTTGCAGCTTCTGTTTCTTCCTCGCCAGAGGCCGTGAGTTTCCTCACTCTGCTCATAATTGCAATAACAATAATTTGAACAACAGAAGTATCTCGGTTCGCGGCATGGCACAAGTCTGTAGTGTTAAGCGAAGACTGGATCCCCTTGGAGGTAGTAGTATCCTGCCCGTCGGAGGGTTTCTGCAATGTGGTCGGCACAATGATGTATGTCGCCCTCTGACGGAAGCGGCAGGAACTGGTGGTTGTCTCCGGCTCCAGTAGAAGTGCCCCCGCTGTCGTAGCCTGGTTGTAGGTGGTATTGGACGGCAGCGTTGTTATGATGTATTCCGGGTGGAGGACCCACTACAGATATAATAAATATAAACTATTCCTCCTTAATAATTTTTGTAGGTTAGCAGTCCTACATACCAAGAATCTCCAAGAAGCATGAAGCCTCCTGTCAAGCAATCTTCTAGCTCAGGTCATGTGACGTGTGACTTCAGTAGCTGTGACGTTGTATTGAAATAGGCATCATGAGATCCTCCAGGCATCCTGGGATTTACTTATGTGAATATCATATTTGCATCGCACACAGCCTGAATAAAAATGCACATATAATAAATTAATCAAATGATTTAAACAGGAATCCTCACCGAAATGGGAAAAAGATAGCAAGAAAAAAAGTGACACGCAAATCCTATGTTAATCCTATGGTGACCACTCAACCAATTTCAAATTCTGACGCCATACATAACTTGGGGAAAGCCAGCCTTCACGAAAAAAACCACGTGCTATCTCTGGGTAGTCATCAACTTCTGACCAATGAATGTAATCTTCATGGTAATTACTTAAGTATGTTGAAACTGCTCTCACTGCCCTGCAGGTAGTTGCTCGTGACACATTCTGGCGGTTGGCGATTGACCCATAGCTGCCACCAGTGGCATAATATTGCAGGGCCAAGCAAACCTTACAAAAAAAAATGCCTTGATGATATTAGAACCAGTAGCATAAGGTCGCAGGGCCAAGCAAACCTAACAAGAAAAAGTACCTTGATAATATAAGAACGAGATTGCACTGAGTTCAATATTAAACTTCTATTTTTAATGATTTTATATAAATTCAAGGCTAACTTCAAGTAAGTATGGGGACACTGTAGGAGTCATTCAACACAAACTTTTGGGACACAACGATTTTCCATTTAGGCCCTAACTATTGCATAAAAAATATAGTAAAGAGATACTATTATGTTACATATCATATTTAATTTATTGCGAATAATGTATTGGTTTTAACTCTCAAACGATCCAATGTTGGACCAAATAAAAAGAATAAATCACATAATCATTTAAGTAGACCTACCCTCTCATGGTGCGATAATCCACCACCTAATTGTGTTCCAAGAGTTGCCATGCCCCAAACCGTTCAGCAAGGTACTCAATCATCGCCTGGTCTAAACGAAATCGCCACATAAAACGAGTAGGCAAATAGAATTCAACAAATGAATCCATCCGAATCCTATATACTTTTCTCTCTCTCACACAACGAGGAACTACTTTCCCTTCTTCCATGTTCGCCATTACGATTATGATGACTGAAGGATATTGCCTAATGCGACATCAGCAGTATATGAAAAATGCGCCAACTAAATTTTTTCCCAAGATTCAATATGCAAAAATGCTGATTTAATGAGCAAAAATGATGAAATTTGTTTAAATAAGTATTTAAAAGGTTTTATATTAATCTAAAAAATGTCTGCGATGACTTCATAGATGAAGAACAAATTTGCAGAGACAAACAAATTCTCCGCAATTTATCGTCCCCGCCCCCCCCCCCCCCAATTTCCAAGCGGCCCCTTCAGCTAGTGTACCAGAATTGTGCCCCCCCCCATGTCCCCACAACCTTCATAATGTTAACTGCTTTGTCACGGAGGTAAAATGGACTGTAATGGACTGTATACTGCTTGATTTACACGAAGCATTTGAAGTGCCTCACCAAAGCCTTTTTAACAAATGTTACAACTACCATATCCATGGGAATGTAATAGCCTACTTTGTATTGCCAACTTCCTAGAAGCTGAAGTTCCACTGCATCTTTACTGTCATCTGCAACAAGATCTGACAGAAACATGACTCACCCCCTGGACCCACACACATCACTATCCCAAAGAAAGACAACCTACATTTGTGCCAAGATGATTGCACATTAAGTTTCATCACCCACAAGCAAGCGGAAGCTTAAGACCATTGGGCCTGGGCACAACTGTCTCAGATGAAGGATGAACAGGATGAAAAGAAGATGTTCTGGCCAAAATAGCCCAAGCATAAGCAACACTGGTCAAGCCAATCTTGAAAGGCAATGCAAAACCTGGTGTCTATTCTTGTACAGTAGAACCTCACATAAAGATCACCTCATAATAGAGACCACCCCTCTATTAAGACCAGTTTTCCCAGTCCCAAATTATTCCCTCTTATTGGATTTATAGAGCCTTCTAAAGAGACCAACGTGCTATGAGACTAAAAATCATTTGGTCCCAAGGGTGGTCTTAATAGAGAGGTTCCACTGTCTATATGCTTCTCAATAACTCTTAACTCATCATGCAACAATATCAAATGGTGAAGTACAAAAATATATCTACCAAGCACAATATTTCAAGTCAAGATGACACCAAAACCAGAAAGTCTGCAATTTTGTATATTTGTAGTTTTATTTATGGTAGAAGGAGAGAATATCGCTGTATATCGGTTAGGGCCGGGGTGGAAATGATGAATCGATGTAGATATCATTAAAAGTTGTTGATTTTGATTTTATTGATTACACAAGCTTTCGGGCTATGGACGCCCTTCTTCAGGTGTGAACTAGTCAAGTTCTATTTATGTTTGATGGTGTTTTATGAGTGTGGTTTCAACATTTTGGATCTATTAATCAATCGTCCATTAGAGAAGTGTTTCTTGGAGGTTATGCAAACAAATGTGCATGTGTTAACCATAAAACAAAATACTTTTGCAAAGTTGAAAGATTGTTTCAAATTTCTTTTACCCATCCTGGGCCGTAGCATCCAAAATGGCGGGGTGGGTGCCCTAGCATTTGGACAAGGGTCTCAAATCTGGGCTCTAGCATCGTAGGTTCCTTGACTCTCGTCTCTGGGCCCTAGTATCTGTACCCCAACCTTCTAATAACTGGTCAGAAGAAAACTCAAATGGTATAGACATCTATCACATTCCCATGGACTTGCAAACATCATCCTCCAAGGCACAGTTATAAGTGGTCAAAGGAAGAGGGGAAGAAAGAAGAAAAGATGGGAAGAGAACATCAAAGAATGGACCGGTCTATACGAAGCAACCCCAATGCGGCCCCTAGGGCCAGAGGACCAAACCACAACAAAAAAACAGGTCCCCACCCATACACCTTGTGCTCTTTATCAGGAATAGGGACTGGAAGGAATAGATAATAACTTGAAAACTCCTCCTGTGCACCTCTCTTTCCACCACGGAAATCCAATGCCAACAACCTTAGGCTACTAAAACTTTAGAAGCAATTTCATATAGATTTTCAACAGTTTTTTCTTTACGCACAGACATGGACAGATTGACTCAATACTAGATGCACCAACCCACTTTCAAATGAAACAAGCACTGACCGCACAGAGCCATAATCATGGCTATGTGCAAGGGGGCCAGGCCAGGCAGGATGGTTAATTAATGCATAGCAATATAAACAATGACACAGAAATGATATTTACTTCTATCTAGGAAAAGCATAGAACTCACACATCTCACTGGTGCCCGCACACTATTCCAGACAAAGAGGCCCAGCACATTTTTGTGGAAAAAAGCTACAGGATTCCATCAAAATTCAAAACCATTGCCCCATTTCTATGTCTGCATGGCCAAGTTTGCATCAACTCACCCCATTTACATGTTAAATCTTTATAATTCTTGCAAGGCCACAAATTTTGTATAACTTATTAGGGAATAAGTTGTTGCTTTATGTTCTACATCAGGAGATATCCGTGTTTAAAGAAACACTGCATTTAAATGGCTCTTTAACCCCTGGTTATGAGCCCTGCAAGAGGCATAGAACTTGCACACAAAGTGCAGGGATATTCGGTAATAAGCATAGGGACAGAAGGAGGGAGGGGAGAGGATCATGACAATGACCATGTAGCATACATACAGTCTTCTTCCTACTAAGCCAACCCTCTTGTGCCATACTTCTGGACTTTCAGTCTCACAAACAGCCACAAAAGATTGACAAAGATTGTGGCCAGTCCTTCATCAGTGGCTCATTTAATAACTTGTAATGATGTATCGCTAATATTCCCTAATCTTTCACTAATTGAAAATTAGTGATATATCGTTAAGAATTGCAACACATCGTTAAAAATATTGTGATATATATCACTAGTTGTTTTTAGGGTCAATATTTTCGTGATGGTAGGCCCTAATTATTTCTGCCATTTCCCCTTCCCCCTGCATAGAATACACCATGTCGGCCATGAAGTATCATGTTGAGGCCACTTGACAACAGTAGTCTATTTTTTCCCTTGATTTAATGACCAAAAGTGAAGAAATTATTAATGAACAATTTAGCAGAGCCCAAAAAAATCTCCGCTATTTTGACAGAAATTTAGTGATGAAATAGCGATATATCGCTATCGATACTAGTTATGCAACAGCTTAACGATCGTTCGCTATCGTTAGTGATTGTTGTGATCGATACTAGTTATGAAACAGCCCCCAAGGCCAGCCGGCCCCTTTGAACACAGGCTACAGCAATGATGTTTTCAGGCATAACAGGCTTACTGTATAGCACCAAATTTTGCAGTCTAAAAATTCACAAGGAGACCAACCCATGCATCATAAAAATCAGAGTGAGGCTATCTTGACACAGAAACAAATGTTCCCGGGTCATAAAACACAAACTTAAACTTGCGCACCAGAAAAGTGCCCCCCCCCCCCCCATCCTAACTTGGTTGCACCAGAATCTTGCCCCCCCCCCCTATATGGCAGCCCCCTCCCCCTCCGGCATGAATAATGAATGCTCCCTTAAGCGATATAGCTAGCGATTTTCTAATGGCAATTTATCTCTATTTATTGCTATTCATCGTTAAGATCGCTATCGTTACTAGTTATGAAACGGTCTAGCGAAATTTAGGGATATATCGCTAAATATCACAAGCGTTCACTAGCGTTGGCTATCGCTCACTATCGCTATGAAACGGGGCCCAGCTCTAGCAGAAGTACCTCTCGCTGTCACATGGTGATGCCATGCAGCCAGCCACTACACAACTATCTTTTAGCTTCTTTTCGTGAGTTTCCAATATTCTGAATCTTTCTCTGGAAATACTCACAAATCATAATTTATCTGATTCTAAAAACAACCATGAATAAATGTGTCTCGTAGTCCCCATCCCCAAACCATCTTTACCAATTCTTGTATGCGATTAATTTTTGGGAAAGGAAATGACATCCCTCCCAGGCGGTAAGAATGATTTAAATCGTCAAACGAGGCCAAATCCACGATCATCCCCTTTATTTCAACGCCTGACGGCTTCCTGACGGCTTCCTCAAGTTTTGCATTTCGTACACGGAAAACCCTGATGACAATAAACCACCAGCATAATAAACATCTGCCGGATGGGTTCTGTGGGATCAGTGGAAATTATTACATAATTTTATGTCGCGTCCATATTGCCCAACCTGTAATCACATCGTAAAATAGGCCTCTCTGCCATTGAACGGTGATATTATGATCTCTTCATTATTTGCTGCTCTTAATTCCAATTTCGTTCATCAAGGGTTATGAGTACGTAAGTCATAATTCGCTGGCTTTATTTAGTCTCGTCCCCCCGATATGGCCTATTATATCCGCGATTTGTCATCAAAAGAGCAAGGGCGTGGATTCCCCACGGTATTTCTCCCAAGGCAAAAGAACACCTCCCCCGGGACCTCCCACGTAAGCCTTTGTCATAAGATTTATGAAGTAAAATAAATTAAAATCGCATCATATTCCCGTAGAGTTCAATATAATTTGCAATATCCAGTTATTTAAAGAAGGTATAGCGATCTCAAACTTAGAAAATCAATGAGTATTGTAGTTTCGTAGCCTTATAGTAGCGTTATACAAATAACCTCTTATTGGAGATTTCCTGGTTCGTTGGCGTCTAATGGAAATGGAAATGGAAATATTGAGATGGTCTTTTAAGAATATTGTAGCACTGCGCACTGTATTGGTTATATATAGGCTAGCATGAAAAAGGAGGGGTCATGTATAGGGGTCAGGTTAGAAACCTTTAACCATTTTAGTGGAGATGAAGAATCTTATATTGCAAGGTGAAGAATGGATGACCGCTATATAGGTGGTCAACGCCTGGGGACATCTGTGATTGGTTGTCCTATAGAGTGGTGCCCTTGTTGCCCCCTAATGAGCTGCCATTGCCGGATATTATGTCATTACAACGAATAAGGGAATAAATTTAAGCCGGGGGATCAGATGAAGATGTTTGAGTTAGTTAGATGAGTGATGGTTGAGTGGAGTAGGTGGTTTAAATTGTCCAGAAAGTATCCGCCCTAGATTGATATAGGATATTATTTTATTTTCTGTTTCTGTTCTTATAGTTGTTTTTTTCCTAATTTTTAATGATACTGCCCATCCCCGCCCCCCCCCCCCATTCCGCCCCCCGCCCTACTCTTACTCCCTCCAACCATGAAATTATTTGTTTCAGTCTCTAACTGCCTCGCACAAGTCTCTAACTGCCTCGCACAAGGGTGCTTGGCAGTCACGAATGCTAGGGCTACACCAAGCTTTTTGTCCTTGCGGCAGATACGGTTCTCTAATCAGGCATCATTGGTTTATCATCAGTGGTGATCAAGGTGAAAACCGGATGGGCCGCAACGAAAAAATTCTTGGTGAAGTTACATCATAACCATTTGGGATACATCTTTTTTGCCGGTTATGGTGTATAATACTAAAATTTTAGTAATCGTCGGGAGGGGTCACCGATTGTCGGGAGCAGGTGACCGATTGTCGGTGACCAGGTGACCGATTGTCGGTGACCCGGTATCCACTTGCACGATTGTCGGTCACATGAGGTGACCGATTGTCGGTCACCCCACAATCGTGTAAGTGGATAAGGGGCTTAACTCTGGTTTTGCCAATCACCACTTCCGACTATGTGAATAACGGTAACGTTTTAAAGTAAAACTCTGGGTTGGAACACTTGCTGGTCATACAGCTCAATTATGGTTGATAACTGAGGACCCATATTATAATACTGGTTTCTGGGCACTGGTATTGCCAGAATCAATCAAGTAATTTCTTTCCCGCTCTCTCCAAACCCTGTCCTGGTCATACATGTCAAGAAAAGCACTGGGCGTCCGTCGTCTGCTAGTGCGACCATCGACTTGGTGGTCCGTCCAAGAGACTACCAAACCACTGGTAGTGCGCCACCACGGAGACCGACAGACCACCAAATGGCCAAATCTACATAATAATAGTCGCACTATACAAGCATGGGGTCGGACTATCATGGGTAGTCCCACTATACAAGCACAATCATCACATGCATACATACATACAAACCTGTATAGCACACTTCAGAGATATGTTTACATGCAGGATAAAAATTTCCTATGTAGAAACGACCCATTACTGATAACACCTTAACAAATCTTTATTTACAACTGAACGTACCATTGGGATCTACATCGTTTGATATCAAAATGCGTACAATTGATTAACAAAATAAGAAAAGTTCAAATGAATCATTTAGCACAGAGAGGCAAAATTCGCTGACTAGTCTGTATATATATAGGGCCGTATAGGGCTAAAAAAAAAAGCTAATCATTTGCGTAAGGTGGTTACGGTAGGGTTACATAGTCATGGAGGGGGAGACCGGCCTCAAGGTGACAAGTTGTCGGCACTGCCTCGCTCTTCCTCCCGTGAACAAGCAAGCCTGCAGTCACAACACCCTGCACTGCATTAGTTTGGGTAAATGCTGCCTATGAACGGTGGCACTTTTAGTTGTGATAAAGGCTGTCACTCAAATCTGGCTCTACATATGATTTCTCGCGCACCGATCAAAGGAAAGATGGTTAGAATTAGATAAAAACAGTGCACGATAACAACTGACATTGTCAATTATACCAAATATGGTGATATCTTTTATTAATCTACCTGTCATTACAATCTCTATAAAGGTAACAACCGGACGGTGTGGATTTTATCCAGAAGCCTGGTTACTCAGTTGTCTATCTCATGCTGCTCATACAACATCTGACAAATGAAGTATTTTTCAATTCAATTAAACCGATTATGACAATCATATCATAGTAACTATATTTGTGGCATGAATATAACAATGGATGAGGATGTTACAGGCGGGAAAACACATGGAAGATATTGATTAGATCTAAGGCACAAGACATAACTATCTGATGGTAGTGTCCACACTACCAACCAAGCCTGTGGTGGCCGTTGGTGGCTTTTACTAAGCCATTAAATAAACATTCATATGATTACAGACCAGCTAGGCCCAGGAAGGACCAACAAGGCTCCGTCCAAAAATGAAGAAATGATGGTTTTCTCAGAGTCAATAAGAAAGTGGGGAACCAAATTGACATATATACCAAATAATATACCAAATTATCTCCTCGAATGAAGTAAATATTTTTGCTCGAATTGAGGTTAATATTCACGTAAATCTTACGCTAATATTAATGTTAAGATTCACGTTAATTTTGATGTTGATATTGCACAAAATTAATGGTAAGGTTCACGTTAATATCTACGTTAACATTGCGCAAAATTAATGGTAAGATTCACGATAATATTGACGTTAAGATTGCACAAAATTGAGTCCATTCACGTTAAGATTAACGTTAACCATTGACATAGTTGCTCCAAAATTTAGTTAAATCGCCAATTTATGCCAGTTAACATCAATTTATTACCTGGGATCACCCTCTCTTTATTTCTAAACAAACTAATGTACCTCTCTTTATTTATACACAAACAACAGTCTAAATAAAGCATACGATTGACTCTTTGTAAAATACATATATTCAAGTTGAAATATGTATTCAATAACTTCAATAACTCCAACACAATTATTCTGGAGTTGATGCACACTGGGTGCAGATGTCTACAAATGTCATCAGAGCTGGCTCCAATCCCTCGTCACAAGTTGCGTGAAAACCGCGGTCACAGTAACTGCAGTAGATGTAGATCCTGGAATGATTAGGGGTTAAAATATCATCATTAATGATACGTCAGTCATATATCACAAACATTCCAAGTATTTTTATATGTTTGTCGCAATTGTTGCCGCCGCCGTAAATAACGTATTACCAAATTACTAATTTCCAGGTTGTAAATCTGAGGGCATGACTGACTTCCTGACAGTCAGGTGGTTGTGACATTTTTTTAATTTTCAAAATCGAAGCATTTTGAGGGAGATACATGCAATCTATTACTGAGATGATGGATGTGTATGAGGTGTATGGCGTGACCAAATGTAACATATAATTTACAATCTCATCTTATCTTCTACCTCTGTTAATTGGCGTGTGACCAGGGGTCATTCGGGGGTGGGGGGTCATGACATGTATTATCAATAACATCTAAATCTGAACAAATCATAAATATATATGAGACTTACTTAAATTCTCTGTCAAATACGATCCGATTAGGGGCTAATTCCAGTCGCTGCTGTTGTAGATACAGTGCATTTTCAAACGATGGCTGCTCCAGGCATATGGAGCATGTCCACCGTATTTGGTTTGCTAATTCTGGATCGCTGGCCAGTCTTAGGGTGGTAGCGGTCATATCTTTGCTTAAAACACAAAACGTAAGATACCAAGCTATTCTAAATCACTCATTATCATGAAATACAGATCTAGGAACTATGTTGCTTAAGTGAGATCATATTGCGCATTCATGACGACTATCTCCTTATATTAGAGGGAGAAAATGAGAATGAAAGCCATGGTCTCTGAATATAATACGATTCACTACAGAAAATGTGATTTTATTTAGTGCAGTGCATTAATTTTGTACTCATGTACTGATATATATTACACATACCTGCTCATTTTTCTAGCACGTCAAGTAGGATGAGATATTAGGTTTTATACGAAAAGATGCTGTGGACAGCTGATCTTGGTTGGTAGATATTGGTGGTGTATGTGTGTATTGAACTAACGTTGGTAGAAATTGGTAGCATGTGTATTGGACTAACATTGGTGAACGTTCCCCTCTTCCATGATCTGCTAATACACGTGGACACCCCAATGAGTATACAGTGGACATTCGCTGACACCAACGCCTCTGTTTCTCTAGTCGGTGAACATTCGCTGACACCAACGCCTCTGTTTCTCTAGTCGGTGAACATTCGCTGACACCAACGCCTCTGGTGAACTTTCGACGGTCAGATGAGAAGGGATGGTAGGGATATAGCACTTGGTAAGGGTTGTATGGGCAGTTAGTATGGGTATAGAGGTAATTCCCCCAGAAACAAAGGAGTAATTCAAGCATAATTCATGAACGTCTTCCATCTTCATAAGATATCAAGTGGCTCTTGTTCATTATTAGCCTAATGTTAGATTGGACTTAATAAGGGTGAGACTGAAAGTTTCCGATGAAGTTTAACAAATCTATGAGATGTAACATGGTTCATGTACATTGGATATGATTTGTTTATAGATCTAGGCCCTACCCCATTGAACATACCAGGTAATGCCAAAAACTGGAAATATCTTAATTTTAACTGGAAAGAAAGCTTGTAAATCCTCCCTTAAAATGGTCCGATCTGAATAAATCTTGATTTTTATCAAAGAGCAGAAACTCCTTGCCATGTAGACTATGTATGCTGGCACATTGCCCCATCTTTGATAAGGGAGTTATTAGGGGCAACACATGGGTGATAAATTTTAGACGAATACATCGTTCACAATTGCTTACATATGGTGTGTTTCAGGAAAATGAGTCACAAGTCGAAAAAAAACAGATTTTGAGATACTATTTTATTAGAAAAGATGAGATCAAGCGGATTCCAATGATAGTAAACAGTCTAATAATCTAATAAGTATTTCTAGATTTTTATTTTGATATTTGACAAAAAAAGTTTCCAATATTTCTGGGGGTTAATAAACATTAAAGTAACTAGATATTTCGAAGGGTTTTTGTGCGTAAATTGGTATGGTTATCTCTGGATATTAGCTGAGCTAAAGGAAATGGGCCTAATAAAGCCCAAAGTAAGTATACCATGCGTATGCCATAATTATGAGAAACGTTGGTATGTGGGAAGCCTTTAATGCCCCAAATATGTCAGAAATAATTATTTGTATAACATTTATTAAATTCTTTTTTCAATAGGCAAAGCACTGGGGCAAAACGCCCATTGTGTGGGGCAAAACGCCCAGGGGATTGTCATGGTAAAAATTAGAAAATCGTTTTTAGTCCAGGCACCATCCCTATTCAATAAGCGACCACAAGCAGGTAGAAACTGCCCCACCATCCCTTACCTCAAAGTATACCATGAGGAAAATTTCATCTCAGAATTGAGGAGGGAATCTATGTGCATACAAATGCCTTTCCATACTATTCTAACAGCGGTGGGCTACTGTTGAGGTAGACAGGATCGTTGCTTCCACGCTGTATAGTAGCTATATATATCCACCCCCTGCTGCCCTCTGGTGTGAAATACACTTACTACACAAATGAATAGGAGGAGGACGGACGTTAAATTAGTGACGGGAGGAGGAGCGAGGCAGTGCGGTCAACTAATGTAGCTTGAGGCCGGTCTCACTCGATCCCGGGGAGACACTCCAAACCAAAGTGGGTTCCCATGCTCGTTCCCAATTTCAAGGAGAAAGGGCTGTTTTTTTCAGGTAAAATCAAGGACCTTGAAAATCAAAAAACGTCTCGGGAGCCTATATCATCTTTGAAATCGTTAACTAATGTATAGGCCTAGTTGCGAATATCATGGACATAGGCGAGTTTGTTAGCTTTTGTTGTAATTGTAAAACTAGTAGCATTCGCACCATTCAAAAGCGGAACAAATGCCCTGGACAACATAAACAGTATCTCCGAGGGTGGGAGACTAGGCGATCACTAATAATTCAATGTATATTGATAGTGCGCCTAGTGGGAGACTAGGCGACCACTAATCATTCTATGTGCATTGATAGTGCGCCTAGTGGAGACCAGGCGACCACCTATAACTTGGTAGTGCGCCTATTGGAGTGGGAGACCAGGACTAAAAAGCGCTAGAGCTACTAGCTACTACGCTTCGGTAGTCGCCGAGAGCGACCATGGTCGCTCCAAGCGACCAGCAAAATCGGCAAAATTTTTCACGCCGGAACGCGTTCCTTGACATGTCTCGTCCTGGTAGTCGTAGCATACAACACCTATACGAAGTATAGGGTTGTACAGTACTCTATATAAGGCTCCCATAGACGCTGCTTGACAGTCCCGTAACTTGAATTACTTCACATAAACATACAAACGTACTTCCCGAATGTATCTCCTACCTTTTCTCAATGATGAAACTTACTTTATTGCCATTGTATGTTGCTCATAGATTAATATTAAATAAACTAGAGACTAAAACGCTAGTGGACCGATGACATCGCCGCCATCCATATTTGAATGGATGGCGCTGCATTGCAAAAGTCAGAATGTTATTCCAGTCATAGAGGCCGGCAGAATGAAGCCACGCCTATCTAAGCTGGCTCAGCCAATCCGCTTAAGGGACAGCGAAAATGGTAAAACATGTCTGCAGTGTTGTAGCTGGTTATTGGTCACTAGGTATGGTAGGTTTCTGCCTCTTGCGGTCATGTGACTCCAGTCCAAGATGGCGCAGCATGGCATGGAGTTGTGGTTACCGATTCAGAAATGTATCAGACCAAAACAACATACATGTAAACTTCGACGGCGCATTTCGAAATTGCGGCAAAATAGTGCTACAGACAACATGTAAAAGGGGAACAACTTTGCATGTACCCATTGATCTTTGTCTTCCCAGTAGACTCACGCCCTCATTATTAGTATAAACTTCCACCCAACCCTGTCTGCGACAGGCGTATGCCTAGGCAATGTACAGGTGGTGGGCCTCCAAACTATGTCCTGGGTGCTGCCATATTGCCCTGTGTATGACATTAACTCAGGCCTGTTCATTACTGGTATGTATGTGTTCCCCACTGGTGAACTTGAGTGTGACTGAGCGGCTGGTTGTGTTCATATACCAGCACTTCCTGAAGGACATTTAATAATTTGTTTCCATTGTTATTTTAACATTTTATCATTAGAAACTAGAAGGGAACATGTCTGACATTGAAATCAACATCAAACAAATTGATGTTGCCAGCAAATAACCATATTTAAAACTAAGAATTGAGCGTCTGTGGAACTCACATGCAGTTCCAAACACAACCAATTATAATTATTATATCTCCTTGGAGAGTGGAGGGAGGACCATTAATTATGTGTGGCTAGGGGAGATGCAAATTTGTAATAGTTGTATATGGGGTGTGGGTGGGATGGGTTATGAGGTATGATTTTGTACTCTTTATTTTAGTCATAATTGAAGGGCAATAGTTTGTTGTAAATGATTAAAGCCATCTTATGAAACAGAACTTTCGAAATTGTTTACAGGATTCCAGGCCCACAATACTTTCCCAGGATCTTCCACCAAAATGGCCATTTTCCAGGCCTTGAATTTATTTAAAATATTGTGCAAAGATGTTGAAAAATATCACTGATGGAAGAGAAGAGTGGCTCTATCAATAGCATCGAGATATAATGGAAATAAATCAGTTTGGTTTGGGCCAGTTGGAGGAGGGGTCACAGAGAAAGAGGAGGGAGTAAGGAGAGAGAAAATAGAGAGAGTGGGAGATATGAGAGAGAGAAAGAAAGAGGGGGAGGTGACAGGGGGGGAGGGAGAGGGAGGGAGAGAGTGAGAGGGAAAGAAGGAAAAAAAGTGTAATGAGACAAAAAAAAACATGGAAGTCATTTGCCCTTAATGCCTCTTTTCGATTTTATCTTCAATGAAACCTTGTGTGAGAATTTACAATCTTTTAATTTGCCCTGTGTTGGTACTCGTAAGTGTGGATATACTCGTTATTTACGAGTACAAAGCCCTTACTACGATCCCTCACTGTCATATACTATACATAAACTCAGTCTAAACTTAAAATTAGCCCTCCCCTCCCTATACATGATGACCAGCATGGATGCCGTGCCTGTAGTACACGTGGCTGTGCAAAGCAGTCAACATGGCTAGTCAACAAGGTGGTACTGAGAATGAGGAAGAGGAAATTTATTCCAATCCTCTCGTAGGGGTTGAAGGCTACCAATTTGAGCAAAGAATGAGATCCATGGAGTCTTTCCTTTGCCAGAAGTTCAGGTGTAACACCCATATGCCTCATAGATCAATCAAAAAATCAATCAATCAAAAAATCAATCAATCAAAAAAAGGGTTTGGCCCAACACCTTAGGCTAACTGAAGACGGAAGTGTGCTAGTGCTCTGATGTTCCCATAGCATTCTGGGAATATTGTTCCCGCCAACATACCGGATAATAGCCAGCTAGAACATGACGAAATCACTCCCCAATTACTTATAAATGATCGAATTACATACTGCAATGTACAGAACATCAAATTGTAGTTTTTTCCAACGTCTGAAGTGCTATTATACGCAGTCCAGGGTTCCCCTTTAAGGGCACGCCCAGGGCAAGACCAAGCAGACCCTCTAGCGTGGGACCGCAGCCAAGGTCACCTATCAGGTCCTTCCTTGGTCGATCCCAGAAGAGCACGGCTGGAACAGGTGAATCACTCTATTAATTACCCTAATGACCTTAATGACCCTGAGTTCCGGGGCGAGGAATTGGTGGAAGGTCAGGTGAATGAGCAACGAGCACGAAAGAACAACACTTTATACAGGTTAACTAACGAGTTGGTTGAAGGATCGTGAATATTGCATGAGTTGCATAGCAACGAGTGCAATATTCTAAACGACTGATTTATTAGACATGCTTTCAATCATTGAAATAGAAAAAAATTGAGTCATAAATTTGAATTCTACCGGTAATCTTGGTAAAAAAAAACCCAGATCGGTTGACATAACAACCCCACGTTAATCACTAGTGAAATACGCACCATGCATAAATCACTCTAGATACGTCCTTTTCAGAGCAAAATGTGTATAATAAAGGTATATCTATAGTCAGGTAGATTGGTGCAAGAATTGTTCAAATTGGTATGAAAGCATGAAATTTGGTACAGTGATAGATTTTGGTATGCTGATTAATTTTGGATATTGACCCATTCTGAAATATTGTTTTCTTGGGTTCTGTTGCCATGGTAACATTTTTTCAGTGAAATATTGGCCATTCCCTGGAAATACTGAATTCTAACCAATAATTTGATATGGTATACCCACATAAAGTAGTCTATCGAATAGTTCTCTAATTTGTCTAACTATTTCAGCTAATTATATGGTTGCTAGGCTATGTATTGTTGCTAAGCAACTGATAATATACTGAAATTTCTCCAAAATGGCTCATTTTATGTATATTTTATGGGGTAAGGCAATTATTTATGTTCTAAAATATAACATTTATTTAATGATAACATTTTCAGTGATATGCTTCAGCTTTTAGAATTTCCAAGATGGCTGCCAAATGGTTCTAAGATCCAAAATGGCTGATCAAAAGACCCTTCGGCCCACTTCCTAGCTGACTTGACTTTAGTTTGCAAGCTCATTCATTGTTCATATCAGTATGTACTTCAACCAATTTTGAACATTAGAATAGATCTGAGAACCTGAAATTTGGTACAGAGATACATTTTAATATGATAATTAATTTTTTATATTGACCCATTCTGAAAAGAATTATTCTCTTGGCTTCTGTTGCCATGGTAACATATTTTTAGCTAAAATTTCATCAATTTTCCTGGAAAAATTGATTTCTAACAGATAATCATTACCAATATACCAAAATAAAGCAGTTATGCAATAGTTCTATAAATTAGGTAACTATTTCAGGCAATTCCATGGTTGCTAGGCTATTTATGGTTGCTAAGCAACTGAAAATATGCTGAAATTGATCTGAAATGACTCATTTAAAGCATATTTTCTGGGTAAAATCTATTTTTAATGTACTAAAATGTCATATTTCTTTGATAATCACAATTTCAATGATATGCATCAACATTTAGAATTTCCAAGATGGCTGCCAAATGGTTCTAAAGTCCAAAATGGCAGATCAAAAGACCAGTTTTGCCTATTTCCTAGACATGAGCATGTTCATGGTACATTCAATTCAACACATTCTGACCATTGAAGTGACTCTCTTTCCAGTTCTGGACTAGATTCATAAGTAACATCAGTTACAAAAGCTCCTATTTTCAAAGCAAATTGGAGAGCTAAAAGTAAAAAAAGATCAAATAAATAGAATAAATTATGGCATATATTATGAACTTTTTTCTCTCTTGATATAGCTATAAGAGGCTATTGAGGCTATTGAAGGTCTAGCATAGACTATTGCTAGGTAACCATATATCAAACTGGAACAGGGAACTGGGGGAATAACCAGCTGCCTTCCACTGGTGTGTAGGAGCAGTGTTCTCTAATGAGTTGCACATGGACACAGAGAGGTTAACTCCACACTCCCTGATTACCAAATATGTGATGTGGCCTATCCATACTATATTAATAGTGGATTTATGACATGGACCCTGTACACAAATCCTTGAAAGACTTTTTACTTGCTGCATGTACAGGGCTCTAACTTTCACAGTGGTTTCCATTGGTATCGAGAAATTTTACCTGGCTATTGGTTTCCCCAAAATCACTTTTTTCAAGGGAGGTGATTTTGAAGATTTTCAACAACCGATTTTACGGCAGTTACCTTGCTGGGATGATTCAATATCTGTTTTCTTGTTTTGTTGGTGTATGAGAATGTGTGGAGGGAAGGCAGGGCAGTCCTCAAGGCCTCCTTAAGTGTATGGGTTTTCTTTTCCCTTTATTGGGAAGGGGGAAGGGGAGGGAGGGCAGAAAGGGGGAGATGGGGAAGGAGGGGGGGGGGGGGGAAGGAGTGTGAGGGAGACACAGAAAATCCCTGGATTCTATATTAATAATTGCTAGCAGTGATAGTTACTATTAAATTCCATTTCATTTGATGGGTAGGGGACAGAGAATATGTCATAATTTAAAAAGATGTGCATACTGAGACATTTTTATCTGCAAGTCAGCATGGTGTTGAGGTCACCTCCTTGTACAGGTATGCTCAAAATCCAATATGGCTGCCACCAGGAAGCAAAATGTCCTATTTTAGCTCCTTAGCTCTAGACAGCCGGCATCTATCCGCCTATGTTTACATAGCGTAGCTTGAAAATTGAACGTTTCAAACGATCCCCGATAAATTGGGTCCTTCGCTTCATACTTACGCCTGCGGAGGGATCTATGTTTCTTTCCCGTAAAACTGCGCTATTGTTACGCTCTATCGACATCATTGATAGTAATCTACCACTTGGACAGAAGGAATTGCTTCATACGGCCCTATTTTAAAAACGAACAAAAATTGTGGTTACCGCCTTACATACCGTGTCATGGGGGCTCACAAATAGTACCGATGACCCTACTGCTACCAGCGGACATGACCAACGCTTGTCAACAGAAGAATCAACAGCTTTGTGGGGAAGGGGGGTGGGTGGAGGCTATAGACGGTCAAATAGACTATAGAGAGAGGTGACAATAATCTTACTAAACTAACCAGCCAAGCAGTTACCATACACAAATTCTTGTGCGGATACTCCCCTGGATCTTATAAAGGACCTAAATGAAAGCATCTCACAGAGCAAGCACATTTGATTTATTTTTTTGTAAACATCAACCATATAACATTGTTCTTTAGGATGAGCCCATACTGTGACAACTAGAAGGAAGAGTAAATATTGAAGCTAAAATTCCATGTTAGTCAATATAGTAAAGTAAAGTCGGTGGGGAGTATGTTACTCCCAGGATCTAGCTGCACATGGTGGGTTCTCCATGTCCAACAGGGCATAGCAGATCAGTTACAATGAAATAAGTAATTAGTTGCTGGCCTCTATAAGTGGCGAAATAAAAAGGTGGTATTTGATGTTACTAACAATGATTGATCTTTAGAACGTATACCTGAAATGTATGTATTTGATGACTATAAATAGTCTACCAATATTGATAGGATTATTTCCCCAAAGGCTGCTTGAAAAGGAAAATCTGCTCACCAAGGGTGGTGAGACTTAGAGTCTCAGCCACGATTCAAGCGGGAGAAGATTTTCATTTGTCAAAATAAAGGAAATATATTTAGTTTTGTCACTCAGGTACTTCAGTGGAACACAACTGATTTGAATTACCACCTCATCACAACAAAAGATAACCGTGAACTACTCAGCAATAAACCAACTACCCATGCAGGCTTGACCTCATGCCAGTCAGAAAAAGCTAACTCCTGCCTGACAGTCAGTATTTCACAGTCTCAGGACTGTGGATAGTGATCAGTCAGACCTGAAGGTTTGTTTTGAATCAGGAAAACCATACAAATAAATTAAAATCCACCATTTTGCACATGTGTATGTTGGGACCTCAACATTGCCTTGAGCCTCCCTTCCTCTATGCATTCTCAGAGTGCAACACACTATTTACAATGTTAAGAGGTGTTATGCCATAACCCAAGAGTTTCCCAGGGGGTAAGTCATGGTCAGTGGGTTGTTTTGCTGCATATTTAGGGCCTAAAATAAATTATTTTTGTTTCCAGTCACCTCATGGTATAAATTTGGGTTGGTTGGTCAGGAATCCATTTTTATTTTTTTTATTTTTTTTTTTATTTTATTTTTGGTAGCAGTGATGGAGACTTATCATATGTATCCAACCTTGTCATGGTCTTAAAAGAGTCATTGCCACATGTGCCAGAATGAATTTGATGAAATTTTACAAGATTCATTTAAATTGATAATTAATTCCATTCAATTGGTGCTAATTAATGCCCTAAAAAATGCTTCAGTCAGTTGCAATGTTTTCAGGTCGGTCAGGGACTGAACATAAAGTTAATTCTATTTTAGGCCTAGTGGTAGTAGCCAACCATAGTCCAACCCTGCCCACCTCCAAAGACATACACCAGCACACACCATGTACATTCGATTCATGGCTCTTGTAGGTGCAGTGATGTCATGTCATATATCTGTATACCCACAGGAAGTATGGGAATTTCAAGTACCAAGAACTTTTTTCTAGTCAGAGTAGAGGTACATATGAGGACATTTTCTGAAACAGTTTTAATGTTCTTTCCAATGGTGGTAATATCTTGGCCTTGTGGGGGGTACTTTTGGAGATGAAAATGAGTCGGAAATGTATGTTCTTCTGACCTGTATTCCATATGTGCTGCCAGTCATTTTAAAGAATTCTGTTCCCAGAATTTGATTCCACTCGGGTGCTGTCCGTCTGGCACACTTTATCTCCAGCACTGCAGTGTGTTCATCTTCAGTCAGATCTGGTGTGTAGACTTGGTGAATGATATAGGGAACCTACAGCTTCCAACCCAGAATACTTGCTAATCAACATGCTAAATCCAGCTGAAAACAATTTTCTGCCAAACCCAAGATTGCAGACCCCAGTGAATGGGATTGGGAATGAAGTGTATTGTATTTAAATATTTTTATTTAGCCAAAACATTATATGCAATGCACAATATTCTCAATCACAGCTAAACAAAACAAGATAGAAATTTCATATTTCTTAGAGATTTACATAATACTATAATTGGCATATCTACCGCTCTATAATCAGATAAGTAATACATAAAGTAAGACGCGATATGAAGAAGATATAAAATATAAAACAAGTTCAGATGTGTAGAGTATCAGGATACTGGTTCACAACTAAAGAAAGATTTTGGGGCAAAAAGTATTACAATTACAACGTACATTCCAAATAGTCTCTTTTCAACGGTCAACAAAAAACACACCAGACATTCAGTAGTGGTGCGACATACCTATACATATACTAGCAGGGCATGAATATGAAGAACAACAACAATCGATAGTTCAAGCAAATCTATCACAAGTCAGGGACCATTCCCCAGACCGAGGAGAGCACCAGGGAGAGCCCACACCCCATTATTAGCTTCTGGATTACTAAATAACTGCCCCAAAAATTTCGCAAGGCCGAATTTAAAATTCTTCGGGTCGTCAAGTGCCCTGATATGGGGTGTCAGACCCAAAGAAGTTATACCATATAGGAGAGATCTAACAGATGTCATCCTGGCATGCTCACTGATTCCTCACTATCTCCTTATACCCTTATGCTCAATCATAACACCATGTTGAATTGCAAATAAATGGTCACAATATGCACAATACCTATTATTCCCTCTCCATTACCAATCAAATCAATTGGAATTCCATATCAATTCTCCCCAAGTGGTTCCACATGGTGGATTGTACCCATATTTACATTACCATATCCACTAGACTTTAAATCTTCACTATTCAGGGAGTTAGACCCGCTGACCGTGCCCCCTTTGTAGACAAATAAAGGATATATGATTGCCTAGGAATTGTATATGCTAGGTGTCTTCAATATTTTAAAAGCAACATTCAATGCAGAAAAATGCCATAGCAACAGTAACCAAGGAACAATATTTGAGTATGGGTCTACTCTTAGAATGACCAAGGTCCTCAGATGTATTTGAACTTAAATTGTTTACAACAAACAAACTCACAAACCAAATTCAAGTCAAGAGTGAATCACCAAAATTGTGATTATCAAATAAATTTGTGGGCATGAAAAGTACCAGAAAATATACATAAAATAAGTCATCTCAGATCAATTTCAGAATATTTTCAGTTGGATGGCAAGCCTACATGAGCCTAGCAACCATGGAATTGCCTGAAATAGTTACATAAATAATCTATTGCATAGACTACTTTATACGGGTATATTATTACATATTATTTGTTAGAAATCAGTATTTCCAGGGAATGGCCAAAATGTCACTAAACATGTTACTATGGAAACAGAAGCCAAGAGAATAATTTTTTCAGAATGGGTCTATATCAAAAATTAATAAGCATAACAAAATCTACCTCTGTACCAAATTTCAGGCTCTCAGATCTATTTTGATGTTCAGAATTTGTTGTATCACACATTATACCATGAATTAGCTTGCAAATCAAAGTCAAGTCAACTAGGAAATAGGCAAAACTGGTCTTTCGATCAGCCATTTTGGACTTTAGAACCATTTGGCAGCCATCTTGGAAATTCTAAATGTTGATGCATATTACCGAAATTGTGATTATCAAAGAAATATGACATTTTAGTACATTAAAAATAGATTTTACCCAGAAAATATGCTTTAAATGAGTCATTTCAGATCAATTTCAGCGTATTTTCAGTTGCTTAGCAACCATAAATAGCCTAGCAACCATGGAATTGCCTGAAATAGTTACCTAATTTATAGAACTATTGCATAACTGCTTTATTTTGGTATATTGGTAATGATTATCTGTTAGAAATCAGTTTTTCCAGGAAAATTGATGAAATTTTAGTTAAAAATATGTTACCATGGCAACAGAAGCCAAGAGAATAATTCTTTTCAGAATGGGTCAATATAAAAAATTAATTATCATATTAAAATGTATCTCTGTACCAAATTTCAGGTTCTCAGATCTATTCTAATGTTCAGAATTGGTTGAAGTACATACTGATATGAACAATGAATGAGCTTGCAAACTAAAGTCAAGTCAACTAGGAAGTGGGCCTGAAGGGTCCTTTGATCAGCCATTTTGGATCTTAGAACCATTTGGCAGCCATCTTGGAAATTCTAAAAGCTGAAGCAAATCACTGAAAATGTTTTCATTAAATAAATGTTATATTTTAGAACATAAATAATTGCCTTACCCCATAAAATATACATAAAATGAGCCATTTTGGAGAAATTTCAGTATATTATCAGTTGCTAAGCAACCATACATAGCCTAGCAACCATATGATTAGCTGAAATAGTTAGAAAAATTAGAGAACTATTCGATAGACTACTTTATGTGGGTATACCATATCAAATTATTGGTTAGAATTCAGTATTTCCAGGGAATGGCCAAAATTTCACTGAAAAAATGTTACCATGGCAACAGAACCCAAGAAAACAATATTTCAGAATGGGTCAATATCCAAAATTAATCAGCATACCAAAATCTATACCTGTACCAAATTTCATGCTTTCATACCAATTTGAACAATTCTTGCATTTTTTTGCACCAATCTACCTGACTACTAGTCATAAGTGGGTTAATAACCTAGGAAGGATTTCTTGCTGGTTAATGATGCCATGTATGTGTGTGTGTGGGGGGGGGGATATGAAAGAAAGGATAGAAAAGAGGAAAAGGAAAGTAGCTGAAAGTCATGAGACAGAGTAAGAGGACAGAGTTGGATTAAATAGTATAATAGGGTCATGCAGGTGGCCCGAGAGGGGTGAACAAATGAACAAATATGATTTATGATTTATGCCTCCGGCCTAGAAGGGAGAAAAAGTCCTAAATAATTAATTTTGTATTAAAAAAGATCAGAGAAATAAGAGATGGAAAGGTAAAACGGTGAAAAGTGTAGTTTAATTTCTTCCCTTCCCTAATGGATGAGTTTCATCTGAATTTCTGATTCTCATCTTGGTTCAATCTGACCATTAGTATAGTCTTCATTTACCGTTACATTTCTCTTTAGCCCCAAAGACCAGACTGTACTGCACAAACGACCGGATGATTTAGGAATTATTTCCAGTGCTGTGGTGCACAGGTTTATTAAGAAGAATGCTGAATGTCCCTGTGCCTTTTTATTCAAGCTTAAGTTAATCAGAATCGCCTCCAAGTTCAAAAGAACTGAATTGTTTGAATAATATTGATCCCGTCTGGAATATTAATAGCCAACTCCACTCCAGTGTTCTTAAAATAATTTTAGTTTTGTTTCGTCTTGGAAATGTGTTAATTTCAAAAACCTGAAAGGGAACGATCTATAAAATGACTCATTGGACATTGTCGTGGTCGTGTCTTTGTGACTTATCGGAAGATTCATAAATAAGAATCAATTTTCTTGTTCATTTGTCTAAAACTTCAGTTATATTTTCTACTCATATCCTTCAATTCCTTTTCTATAAATGCACTCAAAGTATGGCCATCAAGAACACTGCCATACGTCTAGGTAAGGGATTGGGGCATCATTACATATTGACAAGACGCATTCATTCGAATATCTCCAAGATTGACCAAGGTCCACTACGACCATGGAAGTTCTAACTCCGGCTTAGGGCTTGGCAAATCGAGAGGCTAATACGCCCTTGGCCTCGGGCAACCAAATAGGTTGGAGAGCTTTCTCTGCATTATGATAATAAAGCGGCTATCCAAAGTAGACGTTGGGAAGGACGAGTGTAGAATTCATATGGCGACGAGAATCAACCAAAGTGCAATCAAGAGCCCAAGGTTAAGTTTCCAAATGGTCATTACGGCCAGTTCACAAGCCAATTCACATTTAGATGTTCTCTCGAGAATATGTACCCATTACGAAATCCTGTAGGAGATTGGGAACCACTTTATCAGACTTTACTAAGTAATCTCCTGCTGAAATACAAATGCGAAAGCCCTCATACTTTCATAGGGAATGAATGAATGAATATATATCGTTCATTCGTATATTCGGCCAGAAGAAGAGCACCTCAATCGTTAATCTGCTGGTTAAATCACGAATGTTATATTGTTTCCTAGGTCGATATAATATAAACCTAGCTGATAAACTGGAATACAGTTTTCTTAATGTCCTTTCAATTTTGTCCAAATACTAGTGCACGGTTGAGGACCTGAGGTCTGACTGAAAGTTTAGAACTTTGTTTTATATCGTGACAATTCTCGAAACATGAAGAATTTAATTCTGTGCGTTTAACGTTGCGAAAGGGGAAGGCAGCTGGAGTAGACAGACCTCTGATACTGCATCCTATAGACAGGCAATTTAAATGCCATGTAAAGCGTTCTTCATTGCCATACAGCTTCCTTCTGCAGACTGACTCCTGTGGTTCTGGTTATGCTGTAGACCTCGGTTGTCTGTGAAAATAATAATTGTTATGGTGGAGGCATATTTCCATCATTTCCTGTGAATGTGTGGCGCTCCTACCACCAATAATACGACCAATCAATATCTCAATATTATTTCATAAACCTCTTAACCTCCTAAAACATTCTCTCCATACCTTCATCATGAAATCGGCAAACATCGGTCTATATGATGGATCTGATGGGGTGTGTGTGGGGGGGGGGGGGGTGGGGGGGGGGGGGGGTCCTGTGTCCATTTGTCACTCTAAGAAAGTGTGTTTGTCATTTGTCACTAAGATATTTCCCTTATCATTAGTCACTAAGTAGAAAGTCAATTTTTGAATTGATAATATCGGTTGACTTGAGATATTAATATGATATAGCTGGAGCGATGGTAGAGAATTGGTCGTTGGCGATGTGTATACATAAGGTACACATGTAGTATTGCTGAAAGGAAATATAACTATATTCGAATTATAACTAAATGTGAATAATACACACAACAGCTGTTATACCTTGCTGGGATGTTGTATTTAATGTAGTTCACAATGGCCGAATGAATAGTTGATAAAGTACACCCACGTGTAATTAAGGAGCAAGTTGGTGGTGGCTATTGTAATATCAATTCAGAACTAACTTCTACCTGGCCACCACACAACTTTATATACCCGCTCTCACCTCTGGTATCTTGGTAATACATAGAAGCATGGTTAAATGTACAATTTAATATGGAGAACTAAAATCAGATAAACATAGGAATGGCAACCAGACATGTTCCAGGACCCTGAAACATGCCTGTAGCTAGGTACCTGGGCTATGCTAATGCCCTCCCCTTAGTAGGTGGTGTAGCCCTTGATCTTAATACCCTTTAGCACAGCCCCCAGAATCGGTAATCGGTAAACAAGGTAATCCCCACAAGGTATTTTATAAGAATATGAACATGAAAATGAACCATAACCCAGTAAAATGACCAGAAATGTCCCTAGAATATCTAATTAAAACTGCACTCTCAGCTATGGATGCGCAAATCTGCGCATTTTTTCCTTTTGCCACATACACCAAGTATATGACTAACCCAAACATGTCCCTTAATATCTAAGAATTCCGAGCCCATTATAATCATGTAATTAGCCAAAGAAGTGGTGCATTATCAATGGACGTCCATTGGATCGTATCTCAACCAGAAATTTCACAGGGATTTCCCCCTTGTTAACCTACGTCATATATTGGAGATGAGGGCCCAACATATATGCTGATGATCTCAGTTGAATTCATTAGCATAGTGTGACGTTTTATGGAATTCCGTTCCACATTTCAAACAGATGTTTGTTATTGTGTTCTGTATACATGTTATAAAGCATGGAAGTCAGAGTAACAGCAGTCTTGGAGGTTGGTGAATGTGAACCAGTTTTGACAACAGTACACTAGCTACTTGGATTACAATAAGTGTGTGGTAATAATATGCCCTGTTTTGTAAACCATAATCAAAGTCACATACAAGTCCCACAAATACTATCATATCATACAACCCCATTACAACTACAATACTGCCCAAGAAAACAACATCTTATATAATCCGAAGCTATATAGCCTGCTAACCAGGTGACTGGTGGGGGTATCACTCAAAGGTGAGGTAAACAATTGGTAATAGGCTGTTGTTATATATAATGTCCTCACACTGGGACTACTGGCATTTATGCACTATTTATAACCCAATGCAGTGGTGTTGCGTTGCTAGCCGCAGAATTTCTTTTTATAACATATAAAATATGCTTCCTGCACCCTTTGGATGATATTTCAACCAAATAATGACTCCTAGCTATTCTTGGTAATTATAAATTAATTAAAGTCTACACAGTTACAATCTTGTAAGCTTGCAAGCTTAATACAAGTATCGTTATATTATACCCCACTGCCAATATATAGATTAGGACGGGGACAATTTAAGCTAATTCAAGACACCACTAATTTGACTAAACAAGGTAGGCCTACAGCAACGTACGTAATTGAATGTGACATTCAACCTTACCAGGATGTCGACGATCATAACGAGTGTCTTTAAGTGTAAGCTGGTAACGAGAGAATCCCTACTGCGCCTTCTGTGTCGTATTATCCGCAATATAAAGTCATAGAGAAAATAAGTGTTGGCCCAGTCTAGAGACAAAAAGGCGGCCCTCTTAATGGCTTCGTGTCAGCGGCGTATGTGACTACATCACTAAATATAATATGATCCTAGAGCATGTAGGGAATACAAAAGGTGTCAGAACTAATCAACTATAGTCGTGCAAAGGAAGCATCTATGTCCACTGCCCCCTGTTCCTCTTTCTCTGTTGGTGATCATTATTACATAATTATGTGTAAGTCCCTTTGTCGGGCGAGGCATGGGTGTGACACAAAAAGACATTCAAACCAGTTAAAGGATCCAGCTAGAGGATGCAGTGACAGCCACACAATTTATACATCATGTCCTTAGCACTTAGTGTTTGTCCAAAAGCTGTCAACTCAGATCAAAATGGGCTGGTGCATGTAAGACTAAAAGAAGCATTTGGTCTGGATTTGGTCTCCTGGCTAAGACGTGAAATACCTTGAGTCGGTCATATTGTTATTATAGATTGCGTTACTGTGATTACTTAGACATGCCTGTTCCAGTGTCCGCTGCGCAGACCTTTACAATAATATTTTTTATTGTTCATTATTATGCTTAGGGGGCTATCATTATTTACCTCATATGGGGGTATAAGAATTATGGGGGGCGGGGTCACAAAAATATGGGACCCTCAAAGGGGCGGGAGGAGAGGTCACAAAAAAACACCAACCTCAGGGTTGAAAAAATGTCATCTAGGCGGACAAGCAAATATGACTATATGGGCCTATATCTTTGTTGGAATTGGACCACCACATATTTTGAGAGTTATGTCAGACAACCATATTTTGAAAAGTTGTCCTCGGGACAACCACTTTTTGAAGCAACTTTCTTTTTCAACCCTGAACGTGTATTGTTTTTTTACACTCCTTTATTTTCACTTTCTTATTATTCCCTTTATATTCTCTTATTTCATTTATAATTTCCAGGTCTTCTTTCTATCCTTACGTTCCTTAATTTGCTCTTCGATCTCTTCTCATCTGTTACCTAGCTCTTCTCTCCATCTTCGCTATCTTGTCTTGTATCTGCTCATATCTCGTCCAATCTCCTCATATTTCACTTTCTCTGTGTCGGTCCTCTCTTCCTTCATACATACCTATGATACGGTATATATATTACCTTATATGTATTGTACTGTACCCTTTCATCCAAGGATTCTTGGGGGGGGGGGGAGTGTCACAAAAACATGGAACCCTTGGATGAGGGGGGAGGGCACAAAAATACATAGGACTGACTGCCAAAATTCGTATACACCCCCCATGAGGTAAATAATGATAGCCCCCCACTTATGCTGCAGCACTCAATAGATACATAAAAAATACCACATACGTCAGTTTTCCTTCGGTTAGATAATTCCTTTAAAATCTATTTGATGCCAGGACTACCTAATATATCCTGGATCTAGCACACAATGTTATGTTGCTATGTAAGAAAATCTAGTAGGCAGTGCCACAGTCAGACAAAGGGATGACTGTGGCTGGGGAAGGAACTCTAGCAAATAAAGCAGATTACCCTAGGCATTCAACAAACCAGTCGTTTACTTATTTGCTCCTTAATTATAACAACTAATAGAATATATAAAAGAATATAAACGAAATCCATGTCTAAAATTTGTGAAAGGTTTCTCCTTAAACCTTGAATACATATGCACGATTTGAGATTCATCCACGATTTCAGGTTCTACGATTAATCGTGGGTGCTTATTTGCCTGAAATCTTTGGAATTTTTTTTACCTACCTACACATGCACGATTAGGAGAAAAAAGTGAAATCGTGGGTAAAAAGTGAAATCGTTGGTCAGTTGGCAGTCAAGATTTGATCTACAGTAGACTATACTTCTCATTTGTTACTGCTCATAGTTATGGCGTTGCAGTTGCAGTTGCATTGCACTCGCCCTTTCAACACTGCATTCATTCACTTGATGCAGTGTGGGACCTACTCATACAGTCCACTACCTGCTTTACTGACTTAGGACCACCAATTTAAGGTTAGGTTAAGGGTTAGTTTTAGTATTGATTTCTGTTAAACATTCAGTCAGCCGGCGCTAATACATAAACATTCATGCACTCTCTCCCTCTCCGTAAATGTGCGCCATGTTTACCTCCACACACTGCACCCTTCACTCACTCACATAGTTTCACACACTCCACAGTACCATACTCTGCCTCTGCCGCTCCTTGCCACTCAACCCGGCCCATACGCTGAGTGACGTCATCACCCGCTTTGTGGTTAGGGGAATCCCCGCATACATGCAACCTCTAACTGAAAGTCGGCTGCTCGCTGCAATGTGGCACCTACACACCGTAGCGAAATATATGTATACCTGATTCAATATAGAGTTAAGAAAATTGTTAAAAGAAACGACCCTAGAAGATAACAAGAAAGTAAACAAGTGACAATCTTCTGACGTGTCAGAAAGATGATTCTGGGGTGTAGTCGCAATTATAACTAATTTTTGAATTGAATTGTACATTTTCTGACGATCTGACTCACACATAATCGTCGCTCAGGCTTAGCGTGCCGATCGCTTATAGCAACGATAATAAGAATACAAATTTATAGTATTATGACACCAACGACTGAATATAAATGCTTGAACGTTTAATCTAACCTTGTTTTCAACCTCATATGCCAGGATTATTGTGTAAAATCATTCAAAGCGCTCAGAAAGTCTGTTGATGTTAGTTCGACAGAATGTGTAATGATTAACCATCGGCTGAATATAAATATATGAACGTCTAAGCTAAGCTTGTCGAATTAAATCTAACCAACCTTTTTATTAGTTAGGCTTGACCCCTTGTTATACGATTTCATAGTCACAATGAAAGTGCCTCTGCGTATGTCCCGATACTAGATTCGTAAGATGAAGAGGCAGGTCAGATGACTAACGATTTCACCGATCGCACATGCTGCCGCCATGTTTCCGATTTGTTTCTGGTCACTGACACAATAATATCCATATAATCTGCGTAAATCAGTCATGTCGACTTCAAATATTATCCCAAACAATAGTTTATGAACATATTAACGTCTGACGATATTCCTTTCGGTGGAAATATCACGATTTCACCACCTCCAACTCTTCGAAACCATGCTTCTGACGCCATGTTTGTTTGCTTTGGTCTTGCGCATGTGTCAAAATCTGGGTCGGGATCGGGGTCAGAGTAGCGCACGGATCTGGGTCAGGGTATTCATGTGATCGGAGGTGTGGGTAGGATCTGGGTCAGGGTAGGGCTTGGGTCTGTCCACGTGGACAATGTGTGGTTAGGACGTGCACGTGAACGTGCGCGCCAGCTCGCCTTTGGATTGGTTTATACATGGGTTCAAGTGTGGGGTCAAAGTATTCTATGACCTACTAGACCGGTATTGGGGTCAACGTCTTGTCGGAGCGGTGTACCACTTCCGGCCCCGACCAGCAGTTCGTGGACACGGGAAATATCAAGTCCACGGGCCTTGGCTCGGACCCATAGTAATTCTGGGGTGGGGTTGGGTCAAATAAAATAAAATTTGAGGAGACCTAATGTTGACATGTGCAGAAGGGAAACTGCATTATAAAAGTGAAAAATTGTGTTGATAGTCCAAGAATTAGTAAAGTTATAGCGTTTCAAATTTAAATTAGATAATTGCATTCTTCTATTTTGCCAAATCATGGGTACACCTACGATTTTCAATCATTGAAAATCGTAAATGCGCCCACGATATGTCATAGACCTCATTGTAGGAGTCTACGATAAATCGCAGCACTCACTACACATCAACGCAGCAGCGATTTAAGTTGAAATCGCAGATGACCTTTCATTTCACCTATGATGAATCATATATCCCAAATCGCCGCTGATCGCCAAATTGACACGATTTGGGACCCACAACCTGATGTACGAACTCAAATGGACAATTCCAAATCATACGACAGATCGTGAACCTCAAATCTGCCTCCAAATCGTGCATATGTATTCGGGGCTTTACGGCTGACACTGTCAGTGTGCGTGTTCTTTTGGTGTGTTTTGTCTGCATGTATCCAGTGCCAGAAAATAAATCGACTATATATAAGGCACACTACACGCAGTATTTTTAGTCTTAAATTAGAGTTGTTGGTGAACATAATCGAATATGAAAAACCTCTGAGATACTTTATGTAGTCTTATTTTTTTCCTTCTTTTTACCAAAGACGACGCCTGAAAACATTCGTGAAGAATAGTGCGTGTTTTCCTGAATCTGTTTAGATAACTATTGGCCTTAAATGAATAAAATAAAAAAAAACACAAAACGAGGCTATTTAGAAAAATTCGGAATATCACTTCTAGATTTTAGAATTTTGAGAGATTTACCTGTTAGATAGTAAGTTGAATTAAAATTATGATATCTTCGAGGCAACAGATATTTGAATAAAAACGCTATCAAAAAGCCAAAATATCCCCATACACTAAATGCATTTCCCATGAGCACTATTATGGGATGAAAAATTGTAGGCATTCGTCTTAGCCCATTTATATATGAAGAGGAAGATTCAAAATATTCAGAAGAATCCTTTTATTCTTATAGTTCTCTAGTGTGAGACTACTGATAACCCAAGCATACATTCAACAATGCTGTTATATATAATATATGACAAATATTAAAGTAAAATATAAAAGGATAACAGACCCAATGACGCCAGTCACGACTTAATGTGTCCAATTAATATAATCAATACCCAGACTGTTATAGTTTGAGGTAACAAAGATTGAATGACGTAACAATCACGTTATGCAATGTAATGACTAACAATCGATGAATTTGAATCAATGACTTTGTAAATAACTGATACGATATGTCAATACAAAACTACTTGAACAGATAACACGAATAAAAAAATAAAACGGTTTTTTTTACTCATACTAAAACCCAATGTCACAGGGTCAGTGCACTGTCACACGGTTAATATCGCCTATGGTCACACAATATAACCCACGCCACTAATATGGGGCTCGCCCACCAGGTCGCAAGACCCCAGCTTTCCCTGCGATCATGCAACCAGACTGATTTGATTTGAAATATTCTTTTATTTGCGATACAAATGATGAGCCACAGGCCAGGCTGATCCACTTAGTACTAAGGCTTAGCGACAGAAGCAATGTAATCACTTGTTCCTCGCGACCTTGTGCAGGAGCCATAAGGCACTATCACCATTCTTCTATAGTTAACTGATTATCTAATTATCTACCTGAGTATAAATCGTAACATTTCCATAACCACGAATTCAAAAAATTTGGAACTTATATCAGTTAACCATTTTGTGCTGAGACTTTATTTTATAACAACTCAATTCGCAATTCGATGAGTAAAGAATCCCTTACAAATGTTTTGTGTCAGAAAATTGCAGATAATTTGGAACATCGAGCAATGGTTCACAGAGCCTAACCCCACTTAGTGTTCAGCCGACGGAATTATCAACGAAATATGGTCCCCATTCGTACATCTGACTCAACCAAAAGTGTAGATTGAGTCGTTATGTAGAGCGTCTGAATGACTATGTCTCCACCTAGAGACGGACACAGGAAATAACAACATAGTCCCTTTCTGATTCTCATCTAGAGGCCATGGTATACCTTCAACCATAGTGCCTGACCAGGCTAGAGGAAACACATATTCTTAGATATTCCGCACGTTGGACTTAAATAGCGGGAATAATAGCCAGACCATTAATTGGGACATGTTTCTACAGATTTCACTTTCTTAATTTACAAGTGAAAACTTTTCCCAGTGAACATATGAACACATCACTTAATATCCTGCTTTCAATTGTACAACTCCCGACTCATATACGCATCACTTTCATTCCTATCGATACAAAGCGAAGTCCACGTATAGATCCGCTGAGCAAATTGTGCGAACACTACACAAGGTAGGGACTATCAAGCGCTGCAAATCCCGCGTTCACTCCTCCCTCATCGGTGCCGTAAGTTTTACTCCTGAGAATGTGGCCGTGGTGTTTGTTGTGTACAACTTCATCCGCAGAGCTAAACGGTGAATGAAGCGAACAGATATAATATATAAGCGAACGAATGGTTTTTTCTAAAAAAAAGATCTAAAAGGGAAAACTAAAGATATCTCTAACGCGACATGACATCAACATGGTCGACATACGTATTTTGTATAATTATAAATATATTGGCCTTTATTTGCAATAAAAAAACCCACCTCCTTTTTCTTTCTATCTCGGGAGTTTATAAGTACGAAATAATATACATGTGATATCAGTGATACCCTCAACACTATTAGTTTTCTCAAGATATGTGTATTAAATTATAGTAGGAGTATATTAGCACTTCAAATAAATATGAAATACATGGTATAATCTCCATTAAGAGATTGCAATGAGTAGAAGAATTTTAGGAAATTATTCAAATCACTGCACAGATTTCGTGATTGCTTACCCGACAATACTTCCGAACACACCCATCTCACTAACAACATCTAGGGGTGTCGTGGAAACATCTTGACCGGAAATGACGACATAATTTTTGTGGGGAACTGGATGAATCCTTTCCATCAGAACATATGCAGTGCGCTCTTCATTCTTGCCAACCTTTTCCAGAATCGTTCTTATTTCTTCTCCAAAATGGTTATGACCTGAAAGAAATTCGAGACACAATATTGAAATCAAATAATCTTGGATGACTAATAGAGTGAAGTCACAAAATGTACAATTCGCCTCCATATCAATCCTCGCAAATACTAACCCCAATGTTAAGGCAAAAATGAGGCTAAAAAACAGTTAAACGTAACCAGACCAGAGTTTTTGATTCAACGGAATTCCAAATATAATCAAATGTACGCGGTAGTTTATCATTGTTCAGCCTAATTGAGCAGAATTTACTGAATGTATACCGCTGTCAATTGTACATTTCTAGGCGACCTGACCCACTAAAGAATATAGTGAAGGAGACCGGGAGATTCCGCATATATATCACTATGGATACGACCATAGAGATCCTGACGTAATATTATACCCTCGTCACAGCGTCTGACGGCGACACCGCATCCGCCATATTGACTTTCGCCTGAGAAATGTAAATTCTCTGCTTTGCTCTGCTTTACCTTGGTTAAAATGCCTAAAGGGAAGTATAATTTGTGCAGCTGATGCAGCGAAAGACAGATGCCCCCGGGGATGCCCCTTTCTATGGAGCATAATATTTCATATTTCCTACCTCGTTATATTAATACTCAAATAAGTCATTTATGTACATATCCCCAATCCCTAAAAATGGACTATAGCAGAACCCTTTTAGATATGACAATGTTTCTCACCTCCTCCTTCTCTCTGGGGTTTAAGAACGTACTTCTGAGGGTGAGCCAAGGCTAGTGCGACCGCTTGATCACCTTCTTCACCCTGTAACGAACAAAAATACAAATAACATGGGATTGATAGAATCAAATTGATATACTCTTGATGTAAATAGTAAATACATGTATATACTGATTAAGATATTTGTATATATTTTTATTGGCCTACCATGTCAAGGCTGTACTGTCCAGCAAATGTTGCACGAAGTCTCTGGATAATATTCTCGTCCGACACATATTTCTCGAGCACCCCAGGCCGAGCTAAGACCTGCTGGACCTTCTTTGTTCCAGCGAGTTGATAGTATACATTGGGACATTTGATGGCCAGAGACCGCTCAATCATTAACCGCACACTATAATCCTATGTAAGAATTAAACAGTAATCTTCATTAAGAGTTGACAAATACAGTACGGTATCTATTTTCATAATAATCGTTTATGGTTTCTCAAAAGTAGCTCTTCTTTTTCCATCTAGAGAGAAAAACAATAGCTGAAGAAATGAAATGTAAGAAGATTAAAGATAATTTAAGAAGTTTACCTTTTGAGACTTGAGGTCTTCAGGTGCATAAAATACTCGCAGATACGAAACAGCCACTTCCATACCTCGGCTACAACATGTGATTGAAATATCATTTAGCAGGAGTGCTCACTAATTGATAGCCACTAACAGCCAGGGTTAGTGAGGGTCGATTACTCTTTGATGTATAGAAATCGAATTTCACCATCACATGAATTTTTAGATTATTGAATAGATATGGGATCATTGACAGGAAATATTTAATAGATTATTAAGTGGAAATTGGCAAAAACAAGTAATGATCTTCTGACGAAAGATGGATGTTAGCTCCCCAAATATAGGTAGGGATATGGCCATTTAAAATTACGTGTCAGGAACAAGTGAGAATTATAATAATTTGGAATATTTTTTACAGAAAATCTCTGGTCAGAAACAAGCACACACAATATTACAAATTGCCGAAACAGAAACAAACTGGACACTGACATAGTATAAGCTATGGCCAAAAGACATCACCACAGAGAATCACTTAAAAACGCTTAAAATCGCCTCATCGAAGGGAAATGATGATTCAAAACTCTAAATATAACATGTATTAAAGCTATCCGATCAATGATTATTTTCAAAAGTCTTCGAAACGTTCATAATTAAGAGTTTATTTCAATGATCTGGCCCGATGAGGGATAGACGGTAAGGAATCGATTCGCGCATGCGCGTCAAAATTTGCTCTTCCAGTTCGTTAGTTCATGAATCTGCCACTACGTGTCTCTCCTCCCAAGCGATCCTATTTTCAATGTTTTGACTGTCAATTCCTATATGCGAAATCGACGTTTGTATTATAATGCCTTGACCCGAGTTTAAGACACCGTTTAATATCATGGTAGATAATAGGCTGGTATATAAGCACTTCGGTTCCATTGATTCATTGACTCTTCTGAGGCTTCTATGTGATGTGATTACAGAATTGAGTCAGGAGAGGCCGAGAGGCCACCTCTCTGGGTACCAGCTCTCTGGGCAGCACTCGGGATGACGAGGCAGCACTCGGATAACTCGGGATGACGGGGGACGGGAATGACCGGAGGGACGGGGATGGGGATGGGGACGGGGACGGGGAGGAGGAGGAGGAGGCGGAGGAGGAGACAGAGGCGGAGGAGGAGGAGGCGCCAGATTGGATCTGGCAAATTTGAGCACGTAAATTGGGAGGTGAGGAGGGCGGGAGCATGTGGCTGGGCAGGCCGGCAAATGGCAGAATTGCCGGGACAAGGTCCGAGGGGCAAAGTGATTATAAGAGTTTGAGTTAGCTCCTCAAGGAGCTAACAAAAAGTACAGTACAACCTCTTTATTCTGAATACTCTTTGTACTGAGCTATAGCTAAATCTATCGGGACTGGCCCTGTCCAAAGTGGTGAGGTGGACGAATTGAAGAGATATCCGCAAGTAGAAGGGAGAGGTATTAGTAGAGGTTATGGGGCAGGTTGTCAGAAAATGTACAATCGCCAGTTCTACACATTTTGTAAATTCTGCTCACTTAGGCAGACAAACGATAAACAATATATTGCGTTGGTTAAAGTGACCTGTTTGGTTATGTTGAACTATATTTTGAGCCTCCTTTTTGTCTTGAATTGATTTTTCGAGAATTGGTGAAGGCGAATTGTACATCTTCAGGCGACTTCATCCATACAGTAAAACCTCTGCTTAGTTGGTTAAGTCCATTTTAGTGACACCTCTTCCACCCGGACATCTCGCCATTATGCACGGTTCAGCCCAGTCCCTTCGGTGTCAGTAATAAAGAGGTTTTAGCTGGGTTTTGCTGTATTGTATCAAGGTAGATACTCACGCTATGAGTTGCTTGCTGTCAGACAAGGACCCTTCATTTCCCAACTCTTGTATTGTCATACGGAGAACTTTTATTTTAGGGTTTATCCGGTGAATTTCATACTCTAAACATCGCTGGTCATACACGTTCCTCTCAGTTTTAGACACCATGAAAAGTATCACAGATCTACAAATGAAAATATATAAGATATTCACCATTGAGAGAAGATCCAATCGAAGTGAAACATAAATATCCAACAACAATCCTTTATTGGTCAAATACAGTACATACTCGGGTTGATTGTAATGTTTCCAAGCTGCAACCATTCCTTCTGCTAAACCAGCGGCAGCATCGTTTGACGCAACCTGAAATGATCCAAGTCATTAGTTAAACAGGGTTTGTACACTTCTCTCATGACGAAAATCAAAGACTGATACTGATACAGTAATGACTTTGATATCTTTGTTATAATGATTTTGATATCTTTGTCAGTGGATAATATATAAACAAGATGCACGGCTATGACTAACGTCATATAGAATTGCAATGGGCTACATGTACATAAATAAATACATGTACACACACATACATACCGTACATACATACATCATACATGCACCCATACACCCGTTCATGCATACAACACACACAACATACATGCATACATTTATACGTACATACATGCATGTATGTAGTACATGTATACATAAATACATACAAACATGTAATAGGCAATCAAGTAGGCAATCACCTCTCCTCACATGGATGTAAACAACATTGTTATAAACATTGCCCTCAGGACGTGCAGACATGTCAACAACACACACCCATGTCAACAACAATCCGGCCATGTGTGCGGACAGCCAAAATGCTCAGGACTAGTGTCCAAGCCTGAGTGAAAGCTAAACCTCTCAGATGGACTTTTAACTGTTTAAATACTTGCTATTTTAAAACAGCCCGCCTCGGGAATAATACACAAACACCTGCTGAACCCCGGCCACCTGTGGCCACACCGGGAAGCACTGGAGTGAAGCCGTCCCACACCAGGGGTGACCGCTATCAGCCGCCAATTCACCATGTTTGTATAAAAAAAAAACCCAAAAAAAACAAACCCACCTAAATATTATTTTCGCATCCTAACTAGGCATGTCATCCCAAAATGATTTTACACTAAGGGTGAAATGGAGCATGCGGGTGTGAGCGGGAGGTACCGTTACTAATAACACAATTGGTTTATTATACAAACCTTCTGGTCGCGATCATGAATACCGAGATGATTTAAGGCATATCTGCAGAAGGCAAAGTATAAATAAAGTTGTAGTTAATCATTAACTTCATGTTAAATGTAATAAAACAGAAAAACTCGCGGACGCACTCATGAGGAAATTTGTTTACAACATTTTTACTTTTATAATCTGAGTACGGAAAATAAGTTGAGACATCAGGAATTGCCAATATTTACAAGAAAGTTTAATACACATTTTAAAATATAGATCAGAGTGTGGGTTGGTCGAACAATTATTACTGTTTATATCCCTGACCTACTTACCTGTGGTATGGATAAAGTTGTGATGAGAGACCACCAAAACTCGAGGCAATGGTATTTATTTCTATTTGCTTGACTTTTATACTTTCTAAATCCACTTTTCTTTGCTCTGATATTATCTGTGATGATGGAATTCCACCGTCCAACATGTAGTCTGCTCTTAAGAGACCTAGAGAGAAGGACTAAATTGAAAAAGAAAATGTGAAACATTTGAGAAGTAAGGAGATGTTTTATTAATGAATGGAGTTTCAGGCTCCGTTGTAATTGAAATTGAAAATACAATATACAAGACAGCAGTCAAAAGTCAAACATCACTTTTAGGGTCTTGGATGATTCGATCATAACAGTAACAGTTTATACAGTTGCGTTCTAAGTTATAGCCTTATAGACGGTATCTATCAATTTTTCTGAAACATTCTAGATTTCTATGTTGTGACGTTTCATCATTTTGACATTGTGGCATTTCAACTTCTGAATTCCATTGTTCCAAAACTTAAAATCATTGGTAACTCAAATTTTCATCTCAAAGGTTCTTTAATATGAAGAAAACGATTTGCTTGCATTCATGGAACCATAATATGTATGAATTCACATAATATGTAAGTCCTTGCCTTGCCCAACCCCTCTCCTGGCAGAAGTGGTGGAACATCAGTTATATCACAGTTATATACATAATGTACATAATACATAATGCTCAGGACTATTATACATAATACATAATACATTATATACATCAGTGTAGTAGTACTCTGGTCACCGATCCTCATAATTAGTATTTATACATACCTGGGATATACCTTCTTCTCGAATTGTTTCATAGATGGACCATAGTTTACCAGTGAATTCATCAACTTTTATTGTGCTGATTAAAGAAACAAAACATACTGTAATTAATAAAAAGATCAAATCATTGTCTATTAAAACATAATATCTTTAATTAATGTGACATATATATTATAATTCACTTGTGAACACTAATGAACACTATATGAATCTGACATTTCAAACATTGATTTTATATCACGATGGGTGGTTGTACACAAAACTGTGGAGTGAAATCCTCCCATGATATAAAGTTAAGCAGAATCACGCGTGTGATCCGGAAATTCCAATTCCTGTTCACGCCAGAAGCTAAATAAATCATTTTTAGTTCAAAATATAGCATTGTGATATAAAAAGAGAATATAACTCGCATCAAATTTTTTGGATTATATCTTATAGTCACTTGTTTTTACTGTGTTGAGAATCGTGGATTCTCAACACAGTAAAAACTCGCGACTAGATTATACATATCCCCAGATCATTACATTCTCTCTTATTATGCCATGATAGGTGTGCGTATCCACAAAAACATGGTCAGATTAGTCCATTCATCATATATTTCACTAGTAATCCACTTCTTGAAAACACCTAATTTATTACGCTATTTTGATGAAAATGGAACTAAACTTGGGCTGCATATGCGACAACGCATTCACAAAACGCTTGTCTTTTAGTGAATGTCCTTCATGCGTGACTTGCCACATATGCAGCTCTCGTTTAGTTCTATCTTATTATTCTATTATAGTGAAGCATTCAGGGTCATTCTTCAATATAAATTTAGGGTCATATAAATAAATATTCAAGGCAAATCAAAGATGAGCCCCGAATTTTACAATAGTTCACGGTTGACCAGGAAGATCTACTTGTAGATGGTTCAGACCCTTTCAGTATATCATTATTGTACATTACATGTATACTGAATAAAATTGGTATATATAGAGAGAAAGGAGACTATAAATATCATACAATGAAAGGGCACAAAAAAAGTGTGTACTTATATTCTATTCGATGTTATATAACGGTGAAGCAATACCTTTTCAAACAGTCTTTCAGGAAATCGTAGTCATGGGCTACTTTATGGATCAATGAATTGAAATGCATCTGCATGGCATAGACCTCGAGAATACACGAAGCAGGCACTGGACTTGGTAGAAGCATAAACGACACATGTGTTACTTTATCTGCATCTTGTGGATTTTCCTTTGTCCTGACAACCAGACCTGATGCCAAAAACAATTGTGAGGAATAGTCATGACATATATATAATTAAGCACCATAGATGTCATTCTAAGATGATGGTTGGTTCGTGAATAACATAGATCTCAAGAGTTTGACAATAGTCAAATATTAATATACTGTCCTCATTACAATCCCGGTCCCTGCACTCATATACAAAAACTTGAAAAAGTAGGACATATGCTTGTTCCACCTATCAGAAAACATACTCTTTTCCGCGGCATAGCCCAGTAGAACTTGGTGGGTGGGTGGGGGGTTGGGGGGGGGGGTGGGGGTGGGGGGGGGGGGGGAGCGGGACTTAAGAGTACTACGAATGTGGTCAGGTTCAAGAAACTGATGAGCGCCCAGGTGGCATGGTTGAGCATTTTTAATAAAATCCGTTTCCATGGCAACCACCTATGAAAATGGGGATTTTAGAATTTTGAAAATTTCTGGAAATAAAAATGATATAAACTTGATTCAAGTGACCACACATAAGTAACCTGGGACATGCTATCAGATGAAAATGATGGACGAACGGCACCTACTGCTATTTCGTTAGAAATAGCTATGCTATGCTCTTCGAACTTGGGACTGGTGCACTTGCCCAAGTGGCAAACAGTATATTAGGAGGACACACCTATGATCGAGCTGTTTGAAGAATTTTTCTGTGCTCGAAACTTTCTAACCAATCCCAGAGGCTGGTTGCAATATTTACTTCAAATTGCATTTGAAAAAGTTTTTGATTTGAGCAGTAATTAAAAAGTTCTCGCAAACCACGCATTTGAGGCGAAGGGAGTTTTAAAATGGCCACCAAAACAAAAACTTGATGGAACAACCGAAATTGAAACCACTGCCGCTTTCAGCCAATCAGATGGATTAGATCCGATCATGTGACCACTAGCGCGCCTACTACCACAACACCCACAACAATGACGTCATAGTGGTGGACCGGGGAAGCCCTCATCTTCCATCAGAAAAACAACTAAGGAATGTTGCTCTCATATTTAGTAGCCAGGAATCTCCCGGCTTGTTTACGACGATTCTTTATTTTTAGATGTCAACTTAAATATAAAAACAATATTAGACGTACAGATATGGTGAATTTACTGCCCCCCCCCCCCCCCCCACTAGACTGAGTATCCATCTCCACTGTCCCAGGTATGGAAGGAAGGGCTAGGATCCCTTGCTGACCCATCCCTATAATAAATATCTCTTGCAGTGGTAAACTTTCTGGATTATCAGTACGTGTTCATCTGAATTATATCAGCTAGGTAATGAGATCTGATCCTAATATAACTGATACTAATGATGTTTACGGTATTAAAGTGTGAAGACAGTACAGTATGCGCTTTCATTATATCAAAATTGACTTACCATGAGATGCAGTATAATCCTTGGCCTGACTGACAAGCTCCTTTAGTTGATCTGAAGGTAACGGTAAACTTACACAACTGTCCATGTTTTTAAATAGAACCTGAGAAAAGAAGAAAATTACCAGTATTAGGCCTACTATTAAATTTACGTGATTCGAATGAGGCGGGGCGGGGGGGGGGGGGGCATTACTTTCTATATTTAAGTTAGTAGCCGCCCTAGTATTGTCACCTTTTTGCCAATTTTGGACTTGGGATTTACATATGATGTTGACCCTGGCTTCTGATTTCTAGTGCAAATTACTTTAGGTGGAACCTTCCGAGAACGCGCCGGCTGGCCGAATGGGGGAGGGGCTTAGCGAAACCGTTCTTGCTATTTCTTAGTCAAGCAAGTCTTGCAAGATGAATTTATTTTAGTAAATTGGTTATATTTCTCAAGATCTGTACGCCTATTATTGTTTTTATATTTAGCTGAATAAAGGATTGTCGCAAAAACGGCCCTTGCAAATGTATAGCCTCCCTCCCACCATGCCACTTACCAAAGCCTTGAAGGCAGGGCTTCGGTTGTTTTCGTGTGCAGATGTTTTCCTTTGAGCTGTCTGCTGAGGTTGTATGGGTTCAACCAACCCAACGACCAGCAGACATTTAGATTTTAGCAGAAGAATCTATATTTCGTTAGGTTTTTAATGTAATAATCGCAGAGTTTCTACCTTGGATATGACAGCCAAATTCCGTAGTTGTTTAGCTCTGTTTTTGTCCTGGACCATGGGTCTTTCCCCATGCTGGTCCGCCGCTATGACGTCATGCTGTAGGCGCGTGATCTGATTGGCTGAGAGAGGCTCTTCCGGCTGTTCCAACTACTATGGGACTCTGTATATGAAGCATTACGCTGCATTTTGGTCGATCGATCGGCCGATATGGAATCCCCATTCATGCTGACGTTAACGTAAGTTGAACGAAGGTTGTCATTTACTTGTTTGCATTTCGGTTAATATGACTTTACTAATGTATTGCTGTATTCTTCTGCGGGCTATTGATTGTCCTGGATGCCTACGTTTGTGGGAAAATAAGTGCGAGAAAGGCTGAGCAGTGTACAAAGCTGTAGTCTAATAATCGCGTTTCAGTTATGAGGCGGCGTTCGTAGTGTTTTGGTGCATAGCTACGCTTATGTATTGCTGCCGATCATCAAGTAATTACTTTTATTAGTCAGCTTTTACTAGTGACGGTCCACTACTACCTTTACTGACTTAGGACAACCAATTATAGGGTTTGTTTAAGTATGGATTATGTTAGGTCACATTTTATATATCTGTGACAGCACCACCTGATTGGCTGTTGTAACTAGAGCCGGCTTGGGTAGGCAGGGATACATGCTGTCAAATGTTACTTAACATAAATCAATACTAAAACTAACCCTAAACTGTGTAGATAACATATTGACTCAACGTATGTGTAAGTACTAGTCCCGGTTTATTCAAATAGGTCTCCTCCAGGGGCTGTCTGTAGCCAGTGGCACCGCCTGGAGGCAAGCATGACATCAGTACATGTTACACGTATTAACCGCTAGGATTATATTCTAAGATTATGTGAGGTATTTACTTACCTACCGAACTTTAATCATGACTGTAGGAGGATGACGTCCAGAGGTGGGAGCAGATGGGTAGACGCGCATGCGCGGCTCGACCAGTCTTTAAAGCTAGCAGTCAGGGGTTGTGTGCTTGGAGGATGACGTTTTACTAACCAGAGAGAATTTGACCATGAAAAAAGATTATTAATCTTCCTCGTAAGTAGGGAGCAGAAGTTTTACTGTCCGATGGACAATACAGTAGAGCCCAGGGTGGAGAGGGTGGGCATCTGCTCCCACCTCTGGACGTCATCCTCCTACAGTCATGATTAAAGTTCGGTAGGTAAGTAAATACCTCACATAATCTTAGACTGTAGTTCGTCTGCCTTACCAAAGGTGGCAGACAGATGGGACTTTTAAAGCAAAGCACAACCCCTGCGTCTTAAGTTCCACCGCGTTGAGAAGAACTAGAAGAGTTGTTTGAAGAATGAGGTGAAGAAATCCTACTCACTAAACTAACTAAGTCACAAACTAGAATATACAGATCTAGTGCTTAGTTGCAAATGCTTGCAACAGTCTGTTGGCTCCTTTGTCGCGAATCACAGGTTTCTGGTAGAAAGTTCTGAATGTTGATTCCGACGTCCAAGCTGCCCTTTCAAGTATATCCTTGAGAGGCATGTTCAGGGCCAAAAGTTTAGTGGTAGAGGCACCTCTGGTGCTGTGTGCGGAGTAGATAGTGGTGTCTACGCCACTCATGCGTAGGGCGTTTCTGATGTAACGTGCTACTGTTTGTGATCCTACCGGAGCGTAGGGGGCCGTGTGAGACCACCTATTGGGAGACCATCTTTTGTGGTTTTCCTGAGTCCGTTTGTTCGGGCTAAGTAGTCTTTGAGGCAAGTGGCAACACAGTCTTTTGTCCTCTTTAAACCAGTCCAGTTTGAGCATGCCCAATGCTTTTCCAACTTTGGAGTGCTTGAGCACTTTGGAGTAAACAATGTTATATCCGTCTGTGCACTTGTGGACTTCTACCACCTGGAGGCTGGAGGCTTGGCAGGAAATGAGAGAGAGGAGGATTGTAAGTTTAAAGGTTAACATCCTGAGAGTGATATCGGAATGGGGAAATTGTTCCCTGAAACATTCCAAGACACAGTCCAGGTCCCAAGTCTGACAGTATCTGGATTTTGGGGGCCGTTTGTTATAGAAACCCTTCATTACTCTAATAGTAATGGGGTTGCTGCCAAAGGTGCATCCTTGGATCTTGTCCATGATGGCTGATATGGCCGATCTGGCCACGTTGAGAGAGCTGTAGGCTGCTCCACTGTCATAAAGTTCGACTAAGAACTGTAGGCCTAACATGAGGTCCGTAGTTAGGAAAGGTTTCCCCTTCAAGTAACAGAACACCTTCCACTTCCTATGATACGTGCGATAAGCTGTTCTAGTTTTTGGTCGCCAGGAATTTAGGTAATGAATGGCAACTGCTTTTGGTAGATTCAAGGAATTCACTTTGTCTACTAAAAGTTTGCCACGACCAAGTGGCACGATGGAATTTAGGTAATGAATGGCAACTGCTTTTGGTAGATTCAAGGAATTCACTTTGTCTACTAAAAGTTTGCCACGACCAAGTGGCACGATGGAAGATGAGGTGGGAGGTTGTCTTGAGGAAACAGAGGGAGAAGGGTGTTGTCTTCTCTGATGAAGAGGCATTTTGTTGCCCTGGACGTGACAATACTGGGCCAAGGTTGTCCGGGCCAGTTTGGTACTACTAGGATTCCGTTGCACTGGTCTTCGTGAATCTTCCGTAGGCACCGATCTATGATCCTGAAAGGAGGGAACAAATAAGGGAGTGAGAATTTGTTCCAGTTAACAGAAAAAGCATCAGTGAAAGAGGCCTGAGGATCAGGTCTCCAGCTTGCGTATGGTGACACCTGGTGGTTTATGCGTGAAGCAAAAAGGTCTATGTCGGGGGGACCGAAATAGTTTTTAATTTTGTTAAAGATACGAGGATGGAGGGACCATTCTGTGTCTTCAGTGAAGTGGCGACTTTCATAGTCTGCTTCTACATTATCTACCCCTGGAATGTGACACGCTGAGATCCAATTATTACGTTCCTCAGCCCATGCCCAAATTTCTTTGGCAATGGAGTCACAGGTGGTAGAGCGAGTTCCTCCTTGTTTTCTGACATACGCCACAGCGGTGGTGTTGTCAGATCTGATGAAGAAGGAGGTGTTCTCTGAGTGGCAATAAAGAGAGAGTAAGGCTAGGAGAATTGCTTTAAGTTCCAAAGCATTAATGTGGAGATCGGCTTCCGATGGAAGCCATCTACCACCCGTCCTGCCTTTCTCACAGAAACAGCCCCACCCGATGAGTGAGGCGTCTGTGAAAATCTCAATATCAGGGGAAATATGTCTGATTTTTCTGACTCCCGATGGGAGTTGGTTTTGCCACCACCAAAGCTCTTCCCTTGCTTTTGGTGAGATGCGCATGTGTTTGGAGAAATCCCCCTCACTGCGCAGTAGGGCCCAGAACTTATTTCTTTCTAGAGATTTGTAATGGGCCAGGCCATAGTCCACTCCCTTGGTGAGGTCCACCAAGGTTCCAGTGAGAGCGGCTATTGATCTGATGGAGAACCAGTTGTTGTTAAACAAGACATTATCTATTTTCTCCATAGTATTATTGATTTTGTCCTCTGGGGGGTACACACATGGAGACAGAATTAATCACATAGCCTAAAAAAGTCATTTCTGTTTTAGGTTGGAAGAAAGACTTTTCCACATTGATAGTAAATCCCAGATTAGAGAGGGAGTCAGCTAAGCGTTTAGCTGAGGCTTCACATTCCCTAGGTGTTGGAGCCCAAATAAAGGAGTCATCAATGAAGGAGAAACCCTTTCCTCCATTGAGTCTCCAGGTAGAGAAAATAGGTTTCATGATTTTTGTAAAAATCCTTGGTGCTGGGCTTAGTCCAAATGGTACACAGTTGAAATGGAAGAAAGAACCCTTCCACTGAAAACACACAAATCTCCTGAAGTCCTCATGAAGGGGAATGGAATAGTATGCGTCCTTCAGATCAATAGAGGCCATAACTGACCCAGGTGTCACCATGTTTACAGCAACTTCAAGATGATCCATCTTAAAGTGTAAGTATTTGATGTAGGTATTGACAATAGTGAGATCAATAATAAGTCTTATTTTCCCATTTGGTTTTGGCCTGGAGAAAATATTAGACACAAATAGAGCAGAGTGGTAAGGAGTTTTAGTGACCACCCCTGAATGCCTTAGTTTTAACACTTCAAGGTCCAAAGCATTCTCGATGTCCTTAGCAAACCTATACGGTTTGGGGACGGTAGTCTGAGATGGAGTGGAGATGAAATCCAGTTTCACTCCCTGAATACAGTCCAGAATGAAGGGGTCGGTGGTTAAGTTCCTCCACTGCTCAACAAAATATTGAAGGTTTCCTGGTTTAAAGGGAATTGACTTTACCTTTATTTCTTGTTGTCTTTTTGGGACCGGTTGCTTGATGACTGGTTCCCGGATGACTTCAGGGTGCGACAAGATCCAAATTATCAACCTGCCCCCGGGCAGGTTAATTTAAAATCTACCTGCCCGCCTCAAAATTCCACCTGCCCAGTAGTTTCAGACCCCTTTTAGCCTAAACATTTACATGACACCTTTATAATATCTGAAACACATATTAGTTCCAAAGAAGGCATTAACACAATGTGAATTTTCTCTTTAATATTCGTAATGGGGTTATTTTTTTTAATTCAGGAAAATACATGACAGTACACTCTCACACAAGTGATTTTCGTGGTGTCCTGTGCTTTATATTGCTTGTAGCAGTTACTCACAAGAATACTTGAAAAATTTTATTATGAAATAAAGGAAGTTAAATTTCCTAGGGCTCATTAGTATGATTGATACATCAGGGGCCCGTTGCACCACTTTTTGGTGATATCGTACGCAGCGCTAACATTATATTAAGGATACGTTAAATATATTAACAATACGATTTTGCTAGTGTTGCATGAGACCTGTCGTATCCGTATCCACGAATTTTCTGCTGGAAAGGCTCTTATAAACCCATTTCTAAGTTTAAATAAAACATTAGATATGCATTCTAAAGCCTTGAAAAATCAAATTAGAATACATGTACTGAGATCCATATTTTATCAAACTTCCAAAAATGTTCAGATATCCAACAAATTCCAGTTGTTCGCCAGATTAAAACGATTCTCTTTCCGATTCTATGTGTTCACCAAAAATTACCTTTGATGAGTTTTAGAACTTCATAGAGGTGGTACAAACCCTGAAAATAGCACTCTTTACTATGACGATCAATGTTATAGTTTTATTGCCGGTACGTCTGGGGCAAATTAAATATATTGCAAAAAGGAAACAGTGCACTATTATTACTCAAAATCTACCCGTCCAAAGACGGGTAGATTAAAAATCTACCTGCCCGACGCCAAAATCAACACGTCTCGGGCGTTCGGGAGGCGATCTTGTCGCACCCTGGACTTGTTTTGCGAGTTCTGGCCTTGCTTCTGGTAACTTTGTTTTCCTTTTCCCTTCCCCCGGCCTTTCTGGCCTGAGAAGTTGTTGTCGTTGTTGTTGTTGTTGTAGGGTCGGTTTCCCCGACCCTTGCCCCCGTTTTTTGGAGGCTGTTGTTGTTGTTGGGAGGAGAGTTTAGTTGAGAGCTTGTTTGTGGTCTCTATCTTCCTTATGGCCTCCTCGAGGTCATGCCCCAACAAGCGAGTGGGGGTAGGGGGAAATCGTACAAAGTCTGAAGCCAAAGAGCGAAACTTTTCTGGGAGGAAGTTTTCCAAATCCTTCCTCCTGCGTTTGGTGATGTCCTCCGTGTTGTGGTAACACGCCAAACGAATAGCATCGTGCATGGTGCCCAACGTAGATTTGAGCCATGCTGCTGAAGAAGAGGGCGTTTTGCCCGCACATTCCTCGTTCCTCACACAAATAAACTCATTAGTGATATCCTTGGTAGCCAGCGTAATCACAGTAATCAACTTTATAAAAGTTTCCTGGTGTTTCTGGCGAAGGGAGTCCTTGTTCTCCGCTCCCTTAGCAATGTTCTCCCAAATTGGTTTCTCAATGCCAGGGACAGACAAGTTTTCCAGATTGTCAGGTTTCGGATATCTGAGTTTAATCTCCTTAATATCGTCCAGAGCAAAGTTCTTTACCAGTGCGGCGTCCGTGAACTTGGCAAGTTCTGGGTTGATACTAGGTCCAATGTTAGGATCCGTTGTTAAGGTGGAGGTAAAATCCAGGAATGGGTTTTCTAAATCACCTTGAGATTTCACAGGGCCCGAAGAGTTTTGGTCCTTACTGCTGTGTTCTCCCATTTCCGAGTCCTCGTGGTCAGGTAGTGAGTCATCGCCTGACCCAGACAACGTGTTCTCGGGAATGGTGATTTTCGACCTGACCCTACCTCGGTGGGGGGTTGAAGATCTGGAGGAGGACCTGGAGTAGCAATGTCTCCTGGATTTGTGTTTTCTCCTCCTCTTGTGCCTGGGTGCACGTGGTCTGAACAAGCCATCTGCTGGAAGAAGGAGATCTTGATCTCCGGTCCTTCTTCTTGGATTTTAGATCGTCCAAGATGGCGGCCTTAATGTCGTCGATTAATTCCGCCTTCAGCTCTGAGAATGTTAATCCTTGTCCATGCTCTGGAGACTTGTCTCCATTGGTAGTCCCGGTGGAAGTGGAGGCCTTAGGTTTGCCTTTTCCATCCTCCTTCTGGGAATCGTTTTCCTTACCAGACATAACTGTCACGGAGGAAGCTGGAGGGACGCTGTCCCTCGTGGTCAGCAAGATGGCGGACACCCTGGAGTACCGCGTCGGTCAGTCTGCCGATGGAAGACTTCAAATACTAGGCGTTCAGAGCTTTTCCGATGGAAATGCTGTAGTCCCAAGTCCTAGTAAACGTGAAATTTAGTTGCTAACTATTTATCGTTGCTGAGAGAGATTCCACATAGGAAATATCGAGGAAAATCCGCGAGCTTCTCAAGCAGCGAGCTGATCAACTTAGCGAAGCGAGTTGAACTGGTCAAGCCGCGCATGCGCGTCTACCCATCTGTCTGCCACCTTTGGTAAGGCAGACGAACTACAGCTAGACGAGAAGTCGCCAAGTGGCCATGCCATGCATAAAAACCTCAACTCAGCAATTCGACCCAAGCTCATTGACCAACACCCATTACGCAAATCTGCAAATAATTTCCAAAAATCCCTTCGTTCCCATATGTACACACACTTCAAACCTGTCCCAGTCTCAAGCTTATTGATTTTAAGAGACATTTCAGCAAAAAAATTAACGTCTTACTAGTATAATTACGGAGTTCCAGCATTGCATGTTTACGCCGATTTCTCTCTGTTTCTCCTCGTTGCCGACATTACTCGGCTCACGCTCGGCCACACTCGGTGAACTTCGTGTAATGACGTCATAGGCGCGGGGATTCCCCACCGGAACCCTACCCAGAACGAGGCCCATGTAATGACGTCATAGCAGCGGGGAATCGCCGTATCATGTGCATTCATGATCGGCGATGATTAAAGCTAAAAGACGAAACGATTTGGAAGGCGTCGGGAGACGCCATAGGAGGGAGGTGGGAGGGATGGTGGGCAATGTCAATGTACAAAAACATTCCATACTTATGAAAGTAAATAGCCCAAGACATCCCTTCATTCCCATCAAATTGTGAAGATACACCCCCCTGGACATAAACCTAACCTTAAATTGGTGGTAAAGCGGGTAGTGGACGCTTTTGTCGGAACCTTACGATAACGCGCCGGCTGACGAATGAAGCCAGACTGAAGTGGGCGGGGCTTAGCGGATCGATTTTTGCTATTACTACTACTAGTCAAGTAATTACTTTTATTAGTTAGTTTTTACCAGGGACAGTCCACTACTGCCTTTACTGACTTAGGACAACCAATTTAGGGTTAGGTTTAGACCAATTCGGCTAGCCGGCGCTAAATTGTAGGCTAAGCGGTAAGGTTCCGCCTAAAGCTCTACCACCCCTCCCCACGCCCTTTTTTTCCCTATCCCATTCAATGATTCATAGCTAGCCTACCCACATATTCCTACTTTGACTGAGGTGTCAGCTAGCTTTCCCTTAAATCCCCCTCGTCACAGTAGCGTAATAGTGGCTGGAGAGCTTTCGCAAATAAAGACCCACAAGCAATATTTAAAGAATTAACAGCTACCCTATTACTTACTAGCCTGGAACTGGAAGCACTACTACTTAGTAGTACGGTAGTATACCGTCTAAGACGGCCGGCGAGGGACTGTGAGTGTGATGCAAAAGGAGATGATAAAAGTAATTTCAGGTAGTCCAGTTGGGCCAAATACTGCAACACATCCTCCTCCGTGACTTTGGACTGGGTATCAACAATGACATGCAAAAATGGTTAGGATCTAGGGGTATCAAAGTATCATTCGTCACTTGCCTAGACACAAACCAATTCACAACAACACCGCCATCTATCGCCTACTGCGGATATAAATTGTTAAGTAACGGAGCAAAACAAAGCCATGATCATTATATGCTTGGTTTCTTATGAAATAACTCGTACTTCGCAACTACTTATACTGTAAAAATATCAACGTTATTATTTACTTTGGTGGTATAAACATCCATATACAAAATAGCAATGATTTCGTCCAATCACAAATAAGAACACATTCTGATCATCCGGTAAAATGGCGGCCTCTATCAACCTTTGTTTGCTGTCCATTGCCGGTTGTTTATTATTAATTTTAGCTTTCACACACGCAGAAAATGAAGATGAATTCAACGAAGAACTGTTCCTCAAACCATTACCGACAGGACATTTGTACACACATTTCCAATTCACTACGTTTTGGAACGTGAGCCTCGATGACAAGCGAACTTCCCATCGATGTAAGTCTTGAAATTCCTACTCCGACTGGGGTCTGGGGTCTGCTGGAGAACTCGGACCGCACTGGGCTCGGACCATGGTATACACTAGTCTGATTTTGAGTCTATGACGTCGGGAGGACTTGCCCTGAAAATCGGGAGATCTCCCGCCAAGTCGGGCGGTTGGCAGCCCTGGGACTAATTTACAAGTTCACAAATCAGAAATACGCTAGCTTGATTTTTAAAGGTTGGAGCGCTCCGCCCCGCCCCCCCCCCCCCCCCCCCCTCCTCCTATATCCGCCCCTGGTTATGACGTCAGTTATGAAGTTGTGATTTATGGGGAATTCATTTGTGTGTGTTGCCGGTGATGTCAATAAAAAACATTACAAGTTGTGTACCGTTATCACATTTTTCTTTATTGTTTTTCAGTTTCACATTTTCACCTGTTCCCTAAGTCCCTAGGGGAAGTCTTGGAGAAGTACCATGTGAGAGAACTGCACCTCAGCCTTACGGCCGGTCTCTGGCGCTATGAAAAGTGGGCGTTCCCCATCATAGATGCCCCTCCCGGCGCTGAACTGTGGGTCTGGTTCCAAGAGGGCACTATGAAGTAAGTACCGTAGTATGTTTTCCCCAGGATGGAGAGCATTTAATTTAAATTAGTGTTGCGCACTGCGCCATATCTTCTCTCCCCTTGCTATTTTTATTATTTATGATCATGATCACCATTGGCAATTTTTTTATAGATACTAATATATTTATCATATGATTAATAAATATAGGAACCGAAAAGAAGTCAGGTCCAAATGTGCATCACACTCTATGAACTCTTGCTCGTTCTCTTGCGTTCTTTTTGTTTCGGTTTTTGAGATTAAGAAAAGCCTTCGTTTTCCCTAAAGAATTAGGCCTATATTATTACATTATACCTAGGATATCACTCACATCCCTCAACTCAATTATGTTTGGCTGCAGTGTTGATCAGGTGTGGACGGATCTCATCAATGTCCTCTCTGGAATGTTCTGCGCATCTCTGAACTTCATGGACAGCAAGGCCACCGTTGTCCCGCAGTACTCCTTTAGGCCCCTAGGCGTCACGTCCGATGTGTACAACCGGTTTGGTACTAATTTAGTCCGATATGCCGCGCTAGCAAGGGAAAATGTCTGCACAGAAAATCTTACTCCTTGGAAGAAGTTGTTACCTTGTGCCTCTAAGGTAAACCTTAAGAAAAACTTTGATAAGTTTGTCTTTGTGTTCTTCGAAATTATATTTCTACTGTCAGTAGAAATATATTGGACCGATGTATTATCAACACTGTATTGATTGCATCCGGAGCGTATATATAATTTTTTCATGATATCCTATAAAATCATGAACTAAAAGCACGATTACCAATGTAGTGAATTAACTTGGATTTATCTATATTTATACTTTTTCCAAAGTCCCATTCTAAGCAAGTTATATAAAATGAGAGTTGGGTGTAACCTGCAGTAATGAACCGATAGTTGTGATTATGGTTCATATGTTCCACATTGTGTCATAAGTTCACCATAATGTTATCTATTTCAGGCTGGATTAGCGTCATTACTTAATGCCGGTAAAATATACGACAGCGCATATAATTCACTTGGTCTTCATTTCCGTCCAGTCTGTCAGGTAAACCACTGCGCCATATCCGCTCTCCTCTAGATTTGCTCTTCTTTTTAAATTTCCTCAGTGACTCAGATCGTATGATGATGGAAGTAACAATGCATAAACTATTTCCAAATAAATACCGCGAAATATAAAGGGTTTACATAGGTTTAAATTCGTCGGGGCGTTAATAAAAAAATGCATCATATGGGGAGATTTTGAGTCTATGACGTCGGGAGGACTTGCCCTGAAAATCGGGAGATCTCCCGCCAAGTCGGGATATATTAATTACTTTTATTAGTCAGTTTTTACCAGGGACAGTCCACTACTGCCTTTACTGACTTAGGACAACCAGTTTAGGGTTATTTATAGTACAGATTTGTGTTCGTTCATATTTTCTTTGATCTTGACTTATATCTTGATCATACTTATGAATACATCTACTCGTATATCTGTTTATTCAGAACAAAGATTGTACAAGTTCGTCGGTGGAATTAAGTCAAACCCTGGCCCTCGTGTTTGAACCGGTTGTGGTAAACCGCGGAAAATTCGGTTTGTATGCTATTCATATTACATTATTCACACAATATCACTTTGCATGTCTGAACTCGCATAAGTGATTTTTTACATCTAAAAGTTTGGAAATACTTTGATGTAGCCATGAATTCTGATGAAGTGATTTTATATCACCTTGGTACTGAGATGTACGATTGTTGCAAAATAAAATAAATTAAAGAAGGAAGATTAAAGTGGCTAAGATAGTTAAAATGAGTAGTCATGAAATCTCGTGAAACTTTGTCAGTGTAATCATATAATATGATAGGTATAGCAATATCTGAAGTTTTGAGTACCAGCATTGCGTTTTCATTCAATGATTAGTGAATATGTGTAATGACTGGGTCTTTGTGGCTCTATTCATTTCAAATCCGTGAGAAAATGGTGATGCCACAAAACGGTGCTGCCACAGGCTCCAAGTGGTCAGAAATATAAATGGCTTTAACCCAGGAGGACAGCATTTGGTCGAGCCTGGTATTATGTAACTCCAGATGCCAAACCAACTGCCATTTTGAGATTTCTGTATTGCAAGCAAAAACGATTTTGCTCACTATATTTACCAAATATCTGATATAATATGAATGTTAGAGTTTTGATATCCACCGGAGTTAGTTAGGTAGGGTAAGGTAAACCAAATACTAGAAAAGGAAGTAGAAATTCCTTTACTCGATAATCTAGCCAACAACAGTGAGAAGTGTCACTTTAAAATAAAATATTTCTATAATATCGCGTCACATGTTTATAATTCATTATCAAAGCTATACTGTTATTATGTAGGTTAAAAGGAGAACAACAACCTATTTTGACCGTTGTTATGACTTTATTTTGCAGATTGGAACCTTAGGGAGTTGTTTGGGCGTAACCTCGCTAGTGGTTGTCCACTTGCAACTAGAAGTAAAATCTACATAGATATTACAAGTAACAAGGTCAGTTTCAACAAAATTTTGTCAGAATTCTTTATTCATCAAATGACTATTGACAAAAATGAGTTGCACTTCAAACCCAGCTAACTCGTAATATTAATAAGTAAGAATATATCGACAAAATGAGACATCCACAATTAAGAATACGGTATTTATCGTGTTCTATTCATGTTCTTAGCTTAATTGCGGAAGATTTCACCCTTTTGTTAATGCTACAGAGCTTCATACAAGTCCATTTAATATATGTCGGCGGCCCGCCGCAATACTTTGCTGCAGCGATTTCAGTTGTTATAACTCACCGACGCTCGTTTTATTTCGACTGATTCGATTTCGAATTCTTATATTTACGTATAACAGCAGCAACTATTGATAACTTCAAACATTCAGTAAATTTAGTAAGATTTGTTTTGTCGTAATAGCTGAGAATGGAATTTTAATGTACGAGGCAGTTTCCTTCCTTCCCCAACAGTTTGAAGTTTGCTTCCTTGAAGCGAGGGCATTTGCCTATAGTGAAATCAATTTTTTTAGTATCTATGTACAAGGCATTTTAAGGAAGCAGTTCTAAATCAATCGTTATTATACTAGCAATATTAGGCTATCGTTATTATTCTAGCAATATTAGGCTATCGTTATTATACTAGCAATATTAGGCTATCGTTATTAAAGTCCTTTTTGATTCATCCCATGCAGACCTTAGTCCACTACTTCATGCTAAGTCCGCAACCTGACGAGACGATGACTCTCTACCGTGGAGGTCAGAAAGCTAGATATGCTGTATATGACGTACCAGATTACACAAGGAGTCACCACGTCATTAACCTGGGCGTTAAGTATAACAGGAACAAGGAGTACTCCAAGGTCACGCCCCCAGTCCTCCACGCGCATAGGTACCAAACAGGTAGGCACTGCATGAATCGTGTCCACAAAAGTCCTTTCTGTGGTACCAAGTTTCTACTATATCATAAGAACAAATAATACTGATAATACAAACTGTGTGTGTAGTATTCATATAGCACCAATACACATAAGAGATAAGATAAGCAACAGTCAATGGTACAGATATCCATATGATATATGGGAAGAGCGATTTCTACAATAAGAGGTAGAAAAGAGTAACTGAAAAGAGGGGTTTCTTTGTCTTACATGTTCTCGGAATTTGTTCTTTTACAAACCGTTTTACTCATCTGTAGAGTTCTGTCCACCCTCTCTGGAGGACGTCGTATGTGGTTTGTGAACGTATCTGGGATGAAAATGTGATTTTGAAGCCTTTTTTAAATTGGGATCTCCACACTCTATTTATAGCCTGGGAAAGCTCCCACAACCTACTATATCATTTCCCGGGGGACCTAACTACATGCAGAGGAGTGGGAGAGTGAAGAAGAGGGGAAGAGAGAGGGTAGGGGTATTGGAGGGGGAGAGTGAAGAAAAGGGAGAGGGTGGGGGAATAGGGGAGGGGGAGGGAAAAAAGTGGGAAGGGAGAGGAATTAGGGGAAGGGAGATGGGAAGGAGAGAAAGCGAGGAGGGGGAGCATGAGGAAAAGGGGAGGGAGAGAGCGGGAATCCGAGATGGGGCTGGGGGAGAAAAACAGGTATGAGAGGCAAAGAAGTGGGAAACGAGGGAGAGGGGGAAGTGTGGGGAGGTGTGGTGACTTTGCTAGTAACATATAGAAGGGTTGAGAATAAGAGATAAGACACAATGGTAAAATACACAGGAATGAACATTAGATCATAGTATGGAACATCTCCAGCGTGCAGGAAAGCAGTGGACAAACTCTACGAGGCATGTTGCTAGGGAGCGTTTCTACGCCGACGATGTTGCGTCACCAAATATGCGGCCGTAATTTTTAGTTGCATCGTAAATAACAATGTTGCGTCGCCAAATAAAAATACAACGTAAGTCGGTCGAAACACATTTGCGAGGGGGAGTAGTTGGAATACAACAATTTAAATAGATTTGCTTCTAACTTCCTTGAAAAAATTATTCGGGAGATGGGGCTGGGAGAGAAAAACAGGTATGAGAGGCATAACTTGGTAACCTCACTTGAATATAACGTACCAGATTACACAAGGAGTCACCACTAAATCTGCGTGGAAAGTTGGGGAATTTTACCTGCCTCGGGAAAAAAGTTTTTTAGACGTTGTTGTCGTAATAGCGTGATTATGTGGATTGTTTTTTTGTGCAAATATTCATCAGTTTTTACAAACAGACCCAGGTCCTCTGAAAATCGGCAGCTCTACACATCAGTAAATTCTGTTAAATTAAGCTAAATATGAGTAAATATTAGGTATATATATTAGTATATTTGATGTTGTGTTGGTTATATCAAACAGTATCTTCAGGCGACTTAGCTTTGTATGAAGTTTTGTTATTTATTTTACGTGTACGATTCTGCTATTGCAACCCCGTCATTGCACCTCCCATTATAACATACCCTCTCGATGCTGTAGGTTTTGGCCAGGAGAAAGGCGGCGTGGCTTGCCTCCTGTACAACCATCACCCGGACCAGGTAATCCCCGTCATAGTCATGGAGATACTGCCCTGGTATCTCCGCACATACATACACACGCTCAAAATAGAGAGGTTTAGCTCAGAGATGAAGGCCAACGAGAATGGTACGAAAATTACCCCAGGTGAGTAGATCGCTTCAAAACTAGGTTTGAAAGTTTAAGTTTTAGTAAAGCCCAAATAACGAGAACACACACATATATATACGTGTTATACAGATTAGAATAGAAGTTCTCTTCGACTAGTATAACAGAAAAGTTTGACAGCATGTAATTTATGAATACTCGTTGTATTTTAGTTGAATGAATTAACCCCATCGAATATTACTTGAAATAACTTCATCTTGTTGGTATTCATGGAATATTTGCCAAAGACCAGAAGGAAACTACACGTTTACAGTTTGTATTTTGTCCATGGAAATAAAACTATTATAAAAACTGCTGTACATTACAGTGCGTCAACACTACATCCCCGGCAGAGACAGACAAAGTCCCTACTTCCTCGAGCTCGTACTCAGACTGCCTCCAGACTCGGTTACCAAGATCTCATTTGAGTTTGAGCGGGCGCTGCTGACGTGGACTGAATACCCGCCAGACGCCAACCATGGCTTCTACGTCAACAGCGCCGTCATCAGCACCGTGCTGCCCTCTAACATGGAGTTTCTATCACGACCTGACAACAGCTCACTCATTGAGGGAATGTAAGTACATGTTTATTATGGAGTGTAGCATATGTATGTATGACGAAGCTACAGGGATGCAACAAGTCTTTGGTATTTGGACTGAAATCAGGATTTTTGAAAACTTCCACACATTGTTAAATGTCCAAATTTAAAAAAAAAAAAAACTCATGTCGCAGAAATCTCGAAATCTAAATTTGTTTGGTCATCAAAATGTTTTTTATTTAAAAATCAGTTTAGAATATTCTGTACAGGCAGCCCTAAATAATAAGAATTCACATTTTTTTTTCCCGAAAACCCCAAATACAATGTTGTTAGTATGGCCCAATGCAAGTCACCGAGAGTCTTAGTCTATGATTCCTCAGTTGGTCAGTAGTTAGGTAGTGATTCTCATTTGGCAGATTTTAACTTCGTTTTTAAAAAAAATCAAAGCCTTAAGCAAGTCATGGGGGACACATGTCTCCTGAATATTGGGATCCAGGGAAACTTTGACCTGTTGCTATATAGCGCCTAGTTGGTCATAGATAAAAAAAGAGTAACAGATAAAGTTTGCCAACTGCAACTCTTTTACAAACTGGTTTAATTGTACATGTTATTTTTTTAATTGTTAAATTGTCTAAAACCTGAATAGAATTACCAATTTTAGCGAAATATTTGAAACAAAGGAGATATTTTTTATACATTGCACTAACATTTATTCTATCTCTTCCAATATTATTTATTAGTAATAGTTGGCAAATTTATATCCGTATCAACATCATTTGTTTTTACTTTTATCTTCAGCCTGAAGAATGGTACGGACACCCCCTTTGTGCGCCTGCACACAGAGTCGCTGTTGATTACTCTACCCACCCCGGACTTCAGCATGCCTTACAACGTCATCTGCCTGGCATGTACTGTGGTGGCTATAGCATTCGGCTCGGTCCACAACCTAACCACCAGGAGGTTCGTTGTCTTGGACCACACTAAGAAGAAGGGTTTGCTTTTTGCTTGCCAAGCTGACCGGGCTTTTCTCTCGCAAAAAGAAGGAGGATGAAGCCAAGGAACAGAAAGAGGCGACAGGGGAAACGGAAACTGTGGATGAGAGTGGAGATACAAAGAAAGACATGTAAATTGATATACGACTCTCTCAACATATGTTAAAGAATAATCCGCGTCAATCAACTGCAAGTCATTTTGAACTCTATTGTAGAGTTCTTTATTTTTGATTTATCATTTATTTTAAAGGATAGTTGAGACCTAATCATGAAAATCTATCAGAGTTAAATCATTTCATCAATAATTCTTAAGAACAATCAGCTCGTGTTGCTAGCAAGAAATATCTGCGTTGTGTTCGGCAGCACGTGTTTATGAATTATATCCATAATGTAAAGTTGGTGGTTGGCCTTCAGAGTGTCGTCACCACTATAAGTATGATTAAACTCCATCAGCATTTGAAACATTTTGTGGAAGAAAATTGAAAGGTCCAGATCTGTCAAAACATTTCAAAGTCACCGTTTCAGCTGACGCTTGTGTAGTAGTTTCTCTCAATATGAAGTATCTTTCATGTAGACTCTTTATGAAAATTACAGACAACTCTTTTAGAGCTCATCAAAATACAAATATTTAGACCATATGGGTTAACCATGTGCAAATAGTTCATCATGTATAGTGCTCCCCCCCCCCCCCCATTCCCCCCACCATGTACCCCTAGACCTAAAACTGCTGGCCAGTTTATATATGAACTATAAGCTTGCGGACATATTATTCTTAAAAAGGCATTTAACATTTTGCCCTATATTTTACAATTGATGTGAATCTATGAATTGTAGAGTTATCTTATAGCCTGATACATCCCCCGCCGTTGGTAACGTTAGTTTACCCATATTAGCTGGTCTAAGATCTCGTCTTACGTACAGAAATGTCAGTCCAACATTGTCCACTGCATTGCTCAATTGTTACTGCCAAGGCAAGTAACAGAGTCCGCTTTCTTCATACATCTCCTGTTAATGAAAATATTTCTTTTGAGACAATATCCTATAATGTTGCCTGAAACAATAATGTACATATTGACGCAATATCATACAAGAAAAATGTAAATGTTCACTATAATTCCAGATAATTTTAAGGTGGTACAACGTACATATTTAGCTACCGTAACAGCTGTGAATAATGTTAATAGATTGGCTGTGTACAGTTAGTATATTTCAACTGAAGTATCAAATGAATTATAACCCGAATGATTAGTAAGTTGTGACTAAAACAACATTGCTGTGATTGTTGATGAAAGGGAATTGAATCAGATGTAGATTATATATGAATTTGAGATTCTAAAGATAACTGCTGTCCTCTATGGTTGTGACTAGCTATCATCTAGATCCAGTATTTATGTCCGATAGGTTCATGTACACAATTAAGCGATGTGCCATCAGAAGTTGTAGAACTCATGCATCAAGTTTCCTTCTTATCATTAGCATTACTTGAACATTGAATATAAGTTCATGGAGGGGCATTTCAATTTCATGAAACATGAAGTTACCTCATTTTTGCACCCATTCACTGTGTGTTTGTTTTACATTCACTTGAGTTACTGGGTTTCTCATTATCAAACCTCTATGTTTTCCCGCGTTATTGACTTTTGGAATATTTTAACACGGAATTAATGTAATGTAATGTAATTTATGTAATACACTTGATTTGATTGATTGATAACTTAGGAAATGTATATCCATTCTGAATAATATTGAAGGACTCGGTACTTGATTTTCTCGAAGGTGGCAATCAGCTGACAGGTAAAAAGACATCTTGACGGAAGACACTCGGTCGAGAGTCAAAATAAATTCATCTTTCCTGCATTTGCTTGACTGCTCTGTTTCTCCTCTGACTGCCCGTCGTGGAGATAAACGGCTCAGTGGACGCGGGGCCTATAATTAATGCACTTGAGTGGCTTCAGTTATTCCCCTTATTAAGGAGGGTAGGGATTTTGGCCTCCTTTCTAATATCACCACAACTTGACCGGCCAAAATCCTACCAAAATCACGGAGCACGTGGCTAGTGTTTATCAGGTTGTGTATTGTGCAATTACTTACAATTTTTACCACAACCTCGTCCTCGGCGTCCCGCCTCGGTTGTGGTAAAAAATGTAAACATACCTACAAACTGAAGCTCTCTACCCGTCCCATTAGAATAGTTTTGGAAAGATCCTGGGTTACTTAAAACCTCAAACGTTCATTATTTACTTTAATATCACACTAAAACGGCTTTGGTGTTGGTGTCCACGATCCTTTCGTGTCTCCATGTTTACCCTTGGCCCGATTTCCACTGCAGTGATTGGCATGTTCACTACAAGTCACTTGAAGTGTCTACTAAGACTCTACCAATGTCCAAATGACTGTAGGGTGAGGGAGTGACCCTCTCTGTCCCCAGCTCTCCCCCTACCTCTCGCTCTCTCACTTCTCTCTCTCTCACTTCTCTCTCTCTCTCTCTCTCTCTCTCTCTCTCACTCTCTCTCTCTCTCTCACTCTCTCTCTCTCTCTCTCTCTCTCTCTCTCTCTCTCTCTCTCTCCTCTCTCTCTCTCTCTCTCTCTCTCTCTCTCTCTCTCTCTCTCTCTCTCTCTCTCTCTCTCTCTCTCTCTCTCTCTCTCTCTCTCTCTCTCTCTCTCTCTCTCCTCTCTCAACATTATTAGTCATATAATGACCTTCAATTGCCGGTGTACATTGTTGTGTACTTGTACATACTTGATTGAGATTTTTTGTAGATATATCACCGTTATCACTACAAATAATATGTCCAATTAAATATCTTGAAGTGCCCGTCAACAAACAAGATATTGACAATCCTTAACATGTTCACATACTTCGTCTTATGCATATCATTAATGGAAAGAAATAAAATTACTGTTACCCTTACTTGTTTCGTTTAACCACGCCTTGTTGATACACTACAAGTCATAGTCAAGACTTATCATCTGGTAATTTTGTTCCAAGATAATCTCCCATTGATCGAAGACCGAGCATTATAGCTGCTTATGGCTATATGTATATAAAAGAACCATTAATAAATCCACACTAATTATTTGTCGTGTACTATATTGAATGTTGTACACACCCTTGAAAGGGTTTGTACTCACTGTATTACAGGTTTACTTTCGGGATGGCTTATATATATCTCAAGTGAGGTTACCTGGGTATTGGCTTTTCCTAAATATCTTTTTTAAAGAAGTTGAATTTGTTTCTGCAATTAGCCGATTTGCGGCAGGCGCAAGAGTGTGCAGAGATTTAATGATTCAAGGAATTTACCCTCAGTACACATAGGGTCGCTTATCCACATTCACCGATCAAGAAAGAGGCACCCAACTACATTGAGGCCTATTTACAAGGCAATTTATCAGAAGCTCGATGACGACGGATGTCACCTCACTCCGGAACTTAAAGAAAGTGTGGCAGAAAGAATTATTAAATCTTACCGTAAAATACATGAAAATTCATAACTTTACCTGATTCCTATATCTAGAGGTCAACTCTGCAGAGAAGGTGCTCAACAGAACCCTTGCTCTGCCGGGGGCTCCCATGGTATAGAGATGTAAGTAAAGTTAAAATTTCGAACTGAAAACTTTTACTCCATAAGAGACATACTAATTACCGAACCATACAATTTATTAGAACAATTAGTACAATTTTTCCAACTTAAAATATCTAGCATTATTGCAATGGACTATAGGAGTGACTGTGGAAAAGAACAAGACTTCTGAACCGGTGAGAGAACTTTTAATTAGTACGTCCAATGACAGTATTAATTACAATCTACTGAAGAAGTAAACAGAAGAAAATAGAGAAACAATCTACATAATGAACTCAATCGCTTGGAGAATATTATGAATGAATATATTATGTGCTATTGCCTAATATGTGAACTTGTCAGAGATGGACAGTTGAGTAGATAAACATTACGATTGAGTGTATAACGGGTTTGACGATTTTATATAAAAGATGAGTATAAGTATATTCTTATTTAAGTGGTACAAACCGTTCATGTAAATATTTAAACATTTAATCAACCATTAATTATGGTTCTGTATATAATGTAGTGACCAAGAAAGGTTAGATATGACTAAACATAGGGTGGACCTTAGGTCATTATGTAACGATCATATTTCATTATATCATGTATGATATGATGTCATAAGGTGGAAAGTTGTTGAATTACATTGAGAGGTTCGAGTGTCAAGAATATTTACAGAGCGTCAGGGCGATTCCTTGCGAGGACAAGAATCATTAAAGAAAAAATATCAATAGGTGAATTCTCACCTCAATGTTAAAGTACTTTTTATACCAGCCATCGGTAGTTTACTAATGTTTGGCGCAGTATGGGTATGTCAGCGTTCTGTTGAGCAACTGAACAACCCCCAAACCTCTCATAGTAACCTCATCCGTGATCTTGTATAATACCCTTTTTCATTATCGTAACTAATATTAAAATACATTCCCATTGAAAAATGGTAGTAATACTGATGTTTTTAGTACAATATTCTTGAATGAGTTATTGATACCAGCTATCATAGGCCAATAGCGTCGGGTATAGTGTGGGGTAGCACCAGGGTCCTGTTGAGCACCTGATTGTCCCTCTATCCTGACCTACCCTTCCCCACAAATGGTAACAATGTAATTCATCGATCGTTTACACAGATGAAAGGAGCACATTTTGACTCACTTTCTTAGATTGATGAGATAACATCAATCTAAGTAGAGGGCTCTTGAGGCCTTAATTCGACAAATCAACACAGCCCTTTCTTAGATCGACAAATTTCAAAGGCAGCTAGTGACAAACGAAAAAGACACTTTCTTAGCCTGACAAATCGACAAAGACCTTAACAACCAAAATTCGGCTGTTTTACGAAAATATAGCAACAAACGACAAAAGAATTATGTTAGTGACAAATGACAATTGCTGTTTTTTGGTAGCGACGAGCTCTAAGTAGATTGGGGTGATGTCTGTCAATCATTGATAGCATCTTGGCTCCTCCCATCCTGGATATGTGTATATCAGCAAGTTGAGAAGTAAGATGCCTCATATGCAAAGGTGTTAAAGAGACCAACAGAATTACATGGAGTGACCAGTCAGATATGGGATAGGGATTTAATGTTTTCTGTCTCCCCTTCCTCTCTCTCCTACTATCCCTCCTTCTCGAGCTTTACATTTAACTGACATCAATCTTTGTTTCCCTTGGAAACGCAATCTTCTATGAAAAGTGCTCTGAGCTCTTAATATTATATTCTTGTATGAAGGACAACTTATAACTTTGTTAAAATTGGACATGCTAGATACCACTTTAACTGCGGCAGAGTAGTCCCCATCCACACTATATAATAGGTTTCTTATCATTTTGTATATTACCTAACTATATCATTAAGAATTTCTCTAAATCATAAAACCTTAATGGTATTACCTGTCCTGAAGCCCAACATGGAGGAAACTTGGATCCGTCGTTTATACAATATCATGTGCATAGTATAGTAAGATAATTTATAATATTTTAGGGATTTTTTGTATCCTATAGATTGGTGTGTGTGTGGTGGTATGGGAGGGAAGGGAGAGAATTGATATAACATTGCGTCAGTATTGTTGCATCGGCTCAGACGTATGCAATGGGCTGCTAATGGAGGGTGCAAATATGAAAATTAAATTAGAAAGTAATATAAAACTATATTATATTATAATATCGGGAGGGGAAAGTGTACATTTGTAGGCGACTTCAAACGTATGACTTGTGAAAATAATGATATAATACAATGATAATGATATAATATAATAATATAAATATACAGGTCCCCTCTTTAGTTAGATGTACTTTTTGACCATTTTTGGAATCATTAGCAACTTATTTCAACCACTGATCAATTACCAATACAATATGCTTATAGAGCTTAAGTAGTCCCACCCAAACCATTGCTTCCACCTGGATACTGCACATTAAACTATATCTCAAGTCAATCCTTGCACTAGAATTTAGCTGCCTAGTTACACTTTGTATTTCTTGAGAATTCAGTAGTGAAAATGTGTATTGCATTGTAACACCGAGAACAAGGAGAGCAAGCTGGACCAAAGAAATCCAATTAGTGGATAATGGATGATACAAATTGTTGAGTAAACAATGCCCACCCTGTTCAGATTTACACTGGATTTACAGATTTAAGGATTTACAAGGATGCACTGCCAGTGTGTGGATGCACACATATTTCCTAAGTATGTGGATTTACTGAGGATTGGACTAGGATATAAAAAATAAATCCGGGATTTTTTTTCCAGTGTGATGCCCAACCCCACTCGCGATATTCACTGCACAACATGTGTGCGGTGCTTTAATGCATACTGCGCCTACTTCCGCGCATTGGTCTCTGCTTTGCCTTCATCAATCCGCCATCTCCCCTTGCATTGTGGTCTCTATGTGGGCTACATACATCTGTGGATAAAGCCCGATGGCATATGTGCCATGTTATATGACAAATAACATGAGTACAGCTGATTTCTTCACAAGAATTTATTGACAAATGTAACATAGCTTCATAAATACCACTTTAAACATTTGAAGCAATCCTGGCCAATAAATGTGTATCATTCATGGAAAACATCCAGATTTCTAGATTTCCATTCTATACAAATAACTATGGATCATTTTCAACATTCACTATATATATGATATTTTATTTACCAATACTATTGTAAATTTGCTATCATATACAGCGAAGACCCCAATTTTTCACTTTTTTGACCTATAATCATCTTTTGCATTACTTTACCAAGACATTCGAGTTCATATAATGAAATCCCCCCTTGAAGACCATTTTTATAGTTATAAACTTGATTACCGTCATCAGAATCTAGGATATAAGTTATTCTAACAACTTCCCGGTTAAATCATTGAAAGTTAATGGGCAAATTCCATCATATATGGGGAGATATCATTAGATATTCAGATAGACAGTTGATGTTAATCACGTTTTAATCGTTTTCTATATGAAAGGCAGGTCAAACATGTAGGGTGGTTTGGTTCATAGGTGAGAATGTAATATATCTAGTAATAAATTATGGGGGGGGGGCAGCTCATATGTAAGGCCATGACCCTATCACTGACATGGGATATTCGTTATTATATCCCATCTGTTTTCGTACACGTATAAGATGCAATTTTGAAATAAATTTGAAAATGTAAGTTCTCAGAAACATTGTCTTTTGAATTAGGTTCTGTTGTTGGCATACATAATTTCTGGTCAGTCTACATGCTTGCTTGATCTTTCTCGTAGTGTATTTAATCTCCAAGTATGTACATGCCTGTGTGCATGCATCTATACATGTAGACATTTATAGGTAGGAAGATAGGTATGCTGGCAGGTGTGATGAATGTAGATGTATGCATGTATGTGTGTCTATAATTATGTAAATAAATGTATCTAACGGCCTTTTGAATATATACAGGAATAATATATTATGATATAATCATACTGTCTGACAAAATGTATCTATACGAAAACCTGCGTAGACAAATCTAACTTAATTCATCTGTCGGCTTATATATGCCAATCCAATTGTCAAGTAATACACAAACGTCCATTGCGACAATGCCCTCTTGCTGTTAATTTATTATCGAAGTTCATCTACTTATAATGGCAGATCTATTTAAACACAAAATCAATTCGTGGTTTACAGCATTGAAAACGGTAAACATGCATTTCCATATTGATGGATGTAACCGTGAATCTATTTCATTCGATCCAGAAACACATTACACACCTTTTGCCTGGTATGCGCTCCGAGGGATTTAATCTCTTTTAATTGCATCATAAGGCCAGGAGGTTATCGCAGGATTTTGTAGAAAGTGTCCGTCGGAAGAATCGGTTGAAGAGCGTTTGTTTATCCACTGTGACGTCATGAAAACTTAAACCAGGCAACTTCCGACTTCTTGAAGGAAGTAGAGATCGAGCTGCTGCATCTGGTCGTTGAGCAGCAAATTGTTGTATGTGGAGAAGAATCTGATGGAGGATATCATGAGCGACCGGCCGCTGGACCGATGGCATATCCAGAGTCTTCGCTTTATATTTATCTGCCAATTTGAGGAGCTCTGAAAAAAAACCCACATATGTAAAGGGATGGCCAGCCTGATATGCCTACATGAAATAATGTCATCATTTGTAAAGTTATATTTGCTATGCATGATCTGAATTCATTAGTTGGTCCTTTCAAAAAGAAGAAAATCCATAGATCAGCGTCCTTGCATGGTTAAAACGCTTATAGAGCGAAGACGAATTAATGGGTTTTCGACAGTGAAATTAATTACTAATCGCATTTTTTTTTATAGTAAAAACAGTCAGTCTTTGTTTGGATGAACATAATATGTGGATAGAAAATCTACTTCGTGACATCGAGGTCATGATATATTTTCGTAGAAAGCCTCGGGGCAACCACAAATAAATAGTCTCGTAATAGATAGAAGGAGGACCTGACATGACATTCTGTGATTGTGGGGACGGTGCACCGTAGAGAATAAATGATTGAGAACAATGGTAATCCCCCATCAGTAACCTGGCTCGGCAGCTTACACGTCTGCGCACTCAACAATTGCTATCTATCCTTATATATGTATACAAAGATTGTAGTACCTACTATAATCTTTGATGTATACATATAGCGCCATGCCTCTGTATATACATGTACTTGCATAATTGTGTTAGAACCAACTCTGTAATCACTCCACGAATTTTGGCATTCTTTGATAGGTTTTTAATGTAATCAGATGAAAGATTATTTCCCTTTGTTGTACTTACCTGCTCTTTCGCTTTCTGATCTGGCGGGCTCCCGTTTAAGAAGCAGAGCACAGGCACATCTGGCATCATTTTCATTCGTGTAAGTTTGTTGAACAGTTTCAAAAAGGCTTCCTGTCGTGTGGGCCTCTGATTTGTGGACAATAACAAAAGCGTCTGGTTCATCGCCACGGCCAATATCCTAGAAAGTACATTCAAGACATTAAAAACTGAGAGGAAATTGAATTCAAATATAATCTCTAAATGATGTCCGGTTGAAGTGTATTCTTTATTTACACCAGGACCTGAAATATTTACTATGCTTGAATTTGAACCAAATGTTCTTGTCAAATATCATATTATATTTTCACGAGTAAAATGTTTAAGAATGATTCATTGGTCACCACCATATTGTGATATACTTCCAATACTATTTCAAACAGCCTAGGAGCATTGTTTATAAATCGGTTCTATCTAGGTAAATTGCCATATATTCATTTCACCTTATAAATATGGATTTTGGAAAAGTAAGGTAGTAGAATACAGAAAAATATTCGTTTGATCACTATCATCAACTCATGTTGTACATAACTGCGTCTTCACAAACCGGGGCTTTCAAACCTAAATACAGAACTGTATATTGGATACCATTACTTTCATTTCGTGTTCGAGACCTAACATCGGAGAGACCATGTCCACGGAGAAACAACTTTTACCGGAGTTGAATCCCATTGGGGGAAACGCAAGGATGAGAATTTTGCGTGAGCGAAGTATTAACCAGCATGGAACCGGATCAGGTATTGCCAACGATACCACAAACAGTTTTGGGAGAAAAGCAAAGGCACAATTTAAGGCAGCCCGTGTATTGTGTATGAACGCACAAGGCAGCCCGTTAAACTTTACATCCCTGAATATCGTCTTGCGTTCCCATCATTCCGTCAGACCAAATTAAAATCATGGTAAGATGAATGATTGTTGTGTTGTAGGTCAGCCTTTTGATTAATTTTCTCAATTTATTTCGTTGATGCATGATACATTTTATATTAAAATCACATCCTAATTCGAAACTAGATTATCGTGCAAGTATTTCTGGGTCGTCATTTCATCATCTTGTTTCCTGGCGTGTTGTTGACTGTATGATATCTAATACCAAATTATTTCCTGACATTACCCTCTCTGCTGGATGGCAACATTGTTCCACGGAAAATTAATTTGACTGCGTAAACACGTGTTTTCCGAAAGACGAATGTTTGTCATCACAAAATAATAACTCAACAAATTAAAATATATTTCCCTCTCATTCAAAATTGCTGTAGGTGCATGCATGCACATGCCTACATATATATTAAACCCAGATTGACATATTGCGTGCAAACGAATGACAAGGATAACTACACTCCAAGAATAAAGGGTTCCTTAAGGTTCTTTGGGGAACCATAAGGATCCCTAAAGAACCTAAGGGTTCTTCAACATCTAAAAGAGTTCTTCTGAATCATCAGGGGTTCCTCCAAGAACCATAGGTTTTCTTTGGACAACTTAAAGGGTTCTTTAGCTCATGGAGGTTCTCCAAAGAACCTTATTTTTTGCCTTAGGGAAGAAATACCGTGCCGTGCTGTCTCCCAGGGACCCATCCACTTACAGTCTAACAGCCAGAAGAGGAGGACCTTTAAATCGACTGATCAGTATGGGAGTCAAGGTAAGTTTATATATTACTACTACGATTTTTCTCACATCAGCTCTATACACTAATTTACCTCCATATTCCTAATTAAGTAGTATAAATTAACTTTTGTATTAATTATTGTGTTTCATTTATTCCCAGGATACAATGCTGATATTCTGTGTCCAGCCAGACAGACCTAGGATGGGTAGGATATATTTGAAGCCTGCCAAGCAAGTGTTAAAGTAATAGAGTGAAAATACTTCAATTCTGATAACCTTTTATTATAATTCTAGGGTAGGTAGGTATTTCTCCACCGTTTCGATTTGCCTTTCTGTAACAACTTTTCTCAGGCTTCTCCTGGAGACAGCTGTGTTTTCTCTACTATCCGTTTTTCTGTTGTTTTATCTCCAACAGTCAGACATGTGTCCTGCCACATATTAATTACTGACATACTGACACCGTAGCCGGGCAACGTCGGGAATACAGTCCCAGTCCCAGCTCTGAGCCACTGTATGGTATAAAAACCACAGGTCGGCACACAGTGCCGACCTATGTTTATTTTACTGTATCTAAGCTGTGGGAAATAAAAAAAAGAGAAAAGGTAATGGTCAATGCATGCATAACTTGGTAACGTACTGGTTTATGAGTGAATTGTTTATCTCTCATTTAAAGACTTTTCTTCATATTTTGTTAAAATTCAATACACATCTTAACTTAACATTGTCAAACTTTTTTCTTCTAAAGAAGATAACAATGGAAGGAAGAAAGGAAGTATTGACTGGAATACTCACTGACACCAACGAGTTTAAAACAGGAGAGTTGGAACTCATAAGACGGCAGAAAGATGTAACAAATTTCCCCATCTTATCTTGAATCTGATGGCCCAGGCGGTCACCCCTTTCAACCGAGGTTGTTTGACCCTTCTTAAAGGGCGTTCAGTCTCCCCACTCATTTTTCTTTTTGGAGGTGCTAGTGAAGTTTCTTTCACTATTGTTTAAATATTGCATAAATCTATTTTATAACTTGGCAATCAGGTTCAGAACATCTATAGCTCGGGACCTGTACATCTCATTTGTACAAATAAAATAAAAATGAGCAAGTATCATGAAGTGATTCATTTGTTGACTAATTTTCAGTCAGTTTTTTTCCATTTAATCATATCCAATGATTTGATTGGAAGCATATACAATATATCAATGTGTAGCCTACTCATTTTCCCATCCATAGGTCTCATGGTAATTTTTCAAATCAGATCGGACCAATGTTAAATGTATAGCTGGGAGGGAATTCGAGAAAATCGTGCACTTGGTGACAAGTTTTTGAAATTTGGCGTGGTGTTAGGTATGGGTATTAGGTTTTCAAAACTCCGTGCAAACAGAATGTGGTGGCCCCCTGGTGGCCGTTATGCGCAAAAAACAAAATGGCTGCCACTGGGACATAACAATGTCATATCTCAGCCCCATTTAGCACTAAATCCATGTGTAATACCACTTTGACCATGTTTTAAAGTATGGGGAATCTATTTCCAACAGTATTTTTTTGTTTCAAGGTCAATTTCAAGGTCAAAATCCAAAATGGCGGCCCCCGAAAGAGTAAATATCATATCTCAGCTCCTTTTTGCACTAGATCTATGTATAACACCACTTTCAGTATGTTTTAAGATATGAAGAATTCATTTCTGAGGTCACCTTTCTGTTTCAAGGTCAATATCAAGGTCAAAATCCAACATGGCCGCCTCAGGTAAAAGTAAATATCATATCTCAGCTCCTGTTTGCACTAGGTCTATGTATAATACCAATTTTAGTATGTTTTAAAGTATCAGGAATTCATTCCTGAGGTCACTTCTGAGTTTCAAGGTCATTTCTAGGTCAAAATCCAAGATGGCTGCCCCTGGAAAGAGTAAATATCATATCTCAGCTCCTGTTTGTTCTAGATCTATGTATAATACCACTTTTAGTATGTTTTAAGGTATGAGGAATTCATTTCTGAGGTCACCTTTCTGTTTCAAGGTCAATATCAAGGTCAAAATCCAACATGGCTGCCTTAGGGAAACATATTTATCATAGCTCAGCTCCTGTTTGCACTACATCTATGTATATACTAGTTTTAGTATGTTTTAAGGTATTAGGAATTCATGTCTGAGGTCCCTTTTCTGTTTCAAGGTCATTATCAAGGTCAGAATCATTAAGTCAAAATCCAAAATGGCCACCAGCTTGTAATGTAAATATGCTATTTCAGCTCCCATAACCACTAGATCCATTTATAATAAAGTCCCTCTACGTAAGTTTTCAGAAATTGGGAATCCCTTTTTGAAGTCATTCTCCTGTTACAAGGTCATTTCCAAAGTCAAAGGCTATATAACGGTAATGTTCTGTTTAAAGACAAAAACTATTCATGATGGGCCATTTGATACAGCCACCCATTGAGATAGTAGAAAGATTAGGTTTCATATCATTAACTACTTTCACATATTATTAGCACAGCCCCCTTCACACTTGCATAGTGTGCTACAGCACAGTCCAGCTCGATGGCACTTACATGCTCCCTTACAGGCAACCACACATCCACAATGGAGGAGCAGTGAACATGCCTGGCTGACATCTGCAAGATCAGTCCAATATGGCACCTACTGTTTGGTTCTAGCATTCCATTCCCAGTCCCATTTGCTAGGGTCTGGAATCTCAGAATCGATTCCAGGCACTTGAGGCCATGGGTGCACATCAGATTTGTTGCTTCATTCACTGTGTCTGCACTGCAATTTTGACTGTACATAAGCACAGTCGAGCTTGAGATGTTGCATATGCAAGGAATCCAGAGTGATGCTGGTTGGGTCTTGGGTGATAGCAATGATTGTGTCAGTGACCTCAGGAAAGGCACCCCATGCTTTCCATGCAGTCTTTTTACCAATTCTAAACATTGCTGATACAACATCACACACTGTGAATGCATGAAAGAATGGAAGTGCCTTACAATATTCAGGTCCCAACATTTGTGAAATGTGGTGGATTGGTATATCTTTATATGATTTTCCTGTTCCAATCCAACCCACATTTCTAACAGGCCAATCTCATGGAATAGAATGATGGCCAGCACAATCACATCACTATCCACTGTCCTGAGGTAGGCTTTAGTGTGACCCTCCTTGGCAGCATGTAGTAAGTGGAGCATCATTTGTGTGTCAGCTTGTTCTTGCTGGCATGGGGACAAACCTGCTAAGTCAGTTGGCTTGTTGCTGAGTACAAGGTCAGTCTGTGTTGTGAGTAGGTGGTAAGATGAATCTGCTGTGCTCCTCTGAAGTTCCTGACTAATGAACTGAAATAGGTTGTCTTTATTATGACAATCATTTAGGAACTTCTGCCATTGGACTCCCTTTGGCAGAGGAATCTTTGCTGAAACTCTTGTTCGGCAGCCAAATGTCTCACCACACTTGGCACGAGTTTGGGATTTGAGACTTGTCTCTATATATGTGTCCCAGACAGCATCAACTCTTGTTGTGCTGCCTGTCATCTGACTCTGCAAGTATGGCAGCACATGCATCTGTGTGTACTCCCCAAACACACTGGCACACTTTGGTGCACAGATGTGTATTACTGCCACCATATCAAAGACAGTCTAAGATGCCTTTTTGGCTGATGGAGATCAATCAGGATTAGGCATGCCTGGTAGACAGCCAAGAATATTTGATTTGGTTCCAGATCGCAGGTTGCCACAATTAGATAAGGATGGAGGTTCACGCTGATTCTCATGCTTGAAAAATCCATCTATGTCTGATTCAGGGCATGCTTGAAGGGACAAAAAGAGCTTGGCAACAAGAGTATTTGCCTTAGCAGAACCCAGCTTATCATTTCCCTTCTTTAAATCAACAAGGGGTCTTTTGGAGAATGTATACAGCTTTGCTTTTGGAATGATATCAGACAAAGGCTTTGAAGCTTTTTCAATTCTGTCCCTCATGAGGTGATTTGAGGTGATTGAGGAACTTGTTCTGTTCAGCTACTGAAGACTCTGGATGTTCTAAAGTTTCTTTGTTGTCTGCAGCAGGGAAGCACTTTCAAAGTCACTAATGACCCAAAGTACTTTAGGTTTTGACAGCTCAATCACCTTCAATCACATCAATTTCTTCCTGTTGACCATACATACAGGCGTTTTGCCCCACTATCCTCCTTCAGGAATTTGATGATGTGTTCCTGGCTCTGATCCAATCCCATCATTGAGACCTTTTTGTCCCCACATTGCACAACAAACTTCCCCTCCGTGAATGCCTCATGGATTGAAGGATGGGTTTCTTGAAGTTGCACCATGTCTTTCAAGAATATTGGCATCCAGCGGGCATAATTTGTGTGCCCAAAGGCGAAAAACTATGGACACATACCATAGCAGGCATTTAGAGTTAGTAGCCAATCACCAACCTGCTGACCTGCTGACAAAATGGCAGTTATGAGCAGGTAATCTCTCACTGCTGTCCAGTAGCAAATCATAGGAGCATTGTTAATAAGACGCCTTTCCCATGTCTCCATGGGTTCATGAGGTCCATATCCCTCAGAGCAGTAATCATTGTATGCCTGAACTTTGAGTATATGGAGCCAGGCAAGAGTGAGCTGGTATGCATACTGTGTAAGCTTGACATGCTTGCCACCTAGCAGAGAAGCTGCACACCAGTATTGAAAATCTTTGCAACGGAAAACATGTGTTCCCAGCCTGATCCAGCCAACAGCTTACCCCCACATTCTTGAGATGTCATTTTGACATGGAGGAATCCCATAAAACACACCATCTTTGACTCACCAACCTCATCTGGGTATTGCCATTGACATTCTTTCTGTTGCGCATAGAGAGGACAGTCACCTTCAATCACTGGAATCTGGCCAGGATTCACAAACTCAATTGCCTTCTTCACCGCAAGCATTGCATGTTTCTGCATAGCCATTGATGAGGCCTTCTCATAGAATACAGGAAAAACTCCAACTGTGGCCCTTGGCCTGACATCTTCTGGGTGTTGGCCATGGGAGAAGAACCCAGAGTATGTCAATGGTGTTTCTTGAAGCGTTCCATCTTTTTCTATGAGAACCTTGTAAAGATCGTTGAGCCATGCCTCCTCAGGCACACCTGTTCTTGGATTATTCATCAAAGCTGGTCTGACTGATCCATTTAGATGTTTTGAGAAAGTGATTTCTCCAACATATTCATCAATATATGGGACAGTGATGAAGTCATCAGGAAGCTGGATAGTTGATACTAAAAGTGGTATTATACATAGATGTAGTGCAAACAGGAGCTAAAATATGATATATATTATATGTTTCCCTGAGGCAGCCATGTTGGATTTTGACCTTGATATTGACCTTGAAACAGAAAGGTGACCTCAGAAATGAATTCCTCATACCTTAAAACATACTAAAAGTGGTATTATACATAGATCTAGTACAAACAGGAGCTGAGATATGATATTTACTCTTTCCAGGGGCCGCCATCTTGGATTTTGACCTAGAAATGACCTTGAAACTCAGAAGTGACCTCAGGAATGAATTCCTGATACTTTAAAACATACTAAAATTGGTATTATACATAGACCTAGTGCAAACAGGAGCTGAGATATGATATTTACTTTTACCTGAGGCGGCCATGTTGGATTTTGACCTTGATATTGACCTTGAAACAGAAAGGTGACCTCAGAAATGAATTCTTCATATCTTAAAACATACTGAAAGTGGTGTTATACATAGATCTAGTGCAAAAAGGAGCTGAGATATGATATTTACTCTTTCGGGGGCCGCCATTTTGGATTTTGACCTTGAAATTGACCTTGAAACAAAAAAATACTGTTGGAAACAGATTCCCCATACCTTAAAACATGGTCAAAGTGGTATTACACATGGATTTAGTGCTAAATGGGGCTGAGATATGACATTGTTATGTCCCAGTGGCAGCCATTTTGTTTTTTGCGCATAACGGCCACCAGGGGGCCACCACATTCTGTTTGCACGAAGTTTTGAAAACCTAATACCCATATCTGACACCACGCCAAATTTCAAAAACTTGTCACCAAGTGCACGATTCGTGCAAATTTTGGCGAATTCCCTCCCAGCTAGTAGTGATATTTTCATTTCTCTGTATAAAGTCATGAGTTGAAATTGTCAGAACATGTTGTTATTATGGCATTTTATGTCTTAAACTCGTTGCTGACACTGAAGAATAAGGGAAAATACTATCCACACCATGAAATGGAATATGTTGAATAAATTGATGAAAAGTGATGTTGCTTCAGCAATAAAAGCAATAATAAAATCAACTAGGTTTTGAAGAACCTAACTGCATTGTGAAGAACCATATTCAGGGGTTACAACTATAGTGCAATGGATACAATGCTGATATTCTGTGTCCAGCCAGACAGTCTAAGTTAGAGACTTTGCTTATTACCCACTTTTTAAAAAGAATCCTTGAAAATTAGTATGTTTTCTTTGTTCATAAGACTTAAGATAGATACTAGAAGCCAGAATCTAGTCTAAGTTCCAAGTGATCATGATTTTTGTATCATTGAATTCGAATTTAGAACCTTAATATGCAATATTTTCCTCCAATTAAATGGTCATATTTTAATTGTGACATAGGCATTTTCTTGGTATTTTGTAAAGAATAAAAGACCATCACGCCTGCATATATGTTAAACTTTAATTAAAAGAAGAGAATTAATAAAAATTTTAAAATAGACTCCACATATTGTATTTCTAAGTAAAGAATCAAAGAAAAGAAAATTTATTTCCACAATTAGATAGAAAATACAGTTCTTGTCATTCATAGCTTTTGACCATACATATTGAAATCGTTCAAGAGTTTTATCGCATTGTGATGTATGGTTGAATTGGGCCTAACTTTACCCTAAAATATGTACTTCAGTTTACAGAAATGTAAACTATTTTGTGATACAGAAAATATAGTTGGTGACGTGAGGCAGGAAAGGCTTGTGCCCTAAAGTGAGCCAGTGAAAAATGGTGTTTGAGTGAAAAATTTGGGTCTCTGTGTGATTCTAAAAAGTCTCATGTTAATCCTTACAATCCCAGATTTTGCCTAAACGGCCATTTTTCAGTGAAAATTGGTCAAATTTGTGACATTTCGGCTTTCAATTCTTCACCCTGCCATTTCCACCATTATGATAGTACAAAGTTGACATATGTGCCAAAAGTTGGCAAATTTAATTTTGTATGTTTGTATTGCCATCCCCAATGCTGCAGAACCATTTACCTGAGAGAAATTGCCCTTTTCTTTTATTTGACATATCATATCTGTATGATGAACTGTGTTGTAGTATATAATATGCCAAGGGTGTGGTTATGAAGTCACATTTATTGTTTAAACTTAAATTATTAATTTATTTTTATTTTCATGATGAAGTTGAATTAATCGAAATTTGAAAATTTCTCAACATTAAATGTATCCCAAGCATGAAATAGTTTGGGAAATAAAACTTTATTAAAAAAAATATATATTATTGTATCATAAAAACTCATAAAGTTATCATGGATCATATGAAATAAGTCAAAGCAACTTAAGTTTTAGTCCCTAACTTAGAGCACACCACTATAGAACCATGTGCATGGTTATACAAGGAACCCTTGACAAATCAAGCTATGGTTCCTGAAAGAACCTAATCTCTGAGTAAAGAACCCCATTAAAGGGGTTTCATCTAAAACCCCATGGTTCTTTGAAGAACCCTTGGTTGATAAAAACCAGTATGTGTATTCAAGGAACCAATGGACAAGGTTCTTTAAAGAACCCCAGATATTTCCCGATTGAGGGTTCTTCAAAGAACCTCCCCAAAAGAGTTCTTCAAAGAACCCCAAAGGGTTCACCCTGGTGGACAGTCTGAAGAACCCATAAGGGTTCTTGAAAGAACCGTTTCTTCTTAGAGTGTGTATTCGATAGACCTCTTTTTACATTCAATTTGTCAGGTCTCTGGTGACATGTAACATCATGAGCCATGGAAATATATGTTGTGCGTGACACAGCTAGTACACAAAATATAACAAAATATAACAAAATCTGCGCCCCTGCTGCATCACTTCATTTCATCAACAATGTATAGAAAAAATGCATGGTCCCAGCTTCTGTTGGTACTTTAAGTTGAATACCTTATTCACAACACCCTGTCTACCACTTGGTCCACCATAACTCCATCCCAGTATATAATTAAGGCAGCCTACTTACTACTTGCTCTCACAGATCAAATGAATGATTAGATGGATGGTGAAAAAGAAGATGTGTACCAAAATTGTATTCAGGTGTTTGATGACAGATGCCAGATGACACAAAGTGAACCTAAGATAACCTAATCCATATAAGAGCTGGTCTAGCTACGTCCCCTGTTCTAAAAACGACAATACATGGTACACACAGTGAGCAGAGGAAACCAGAAAAGTTGGCTTCTAACATATGGGTAATCCTCCATCAGCTCTGTTCATAAAAGACCAGAGCCTGGGGGCTAATCATCTCGTGCGAGAAAACGATTAGTACGGAGAATCAGAAATTCAATATCCGGTGGCGGTCATTCCCTAGACAAGTGGCACTCGGGTTACATCTAGCTCACATTTAGCAGTACGCTCCAAGGTTAAAAAACACTTGTTAAGGTTAATGAGCATGGCCACGCTTTACTTCAGCAAGAGAGTTTTATAGTTAAGTTCCACCTCTGTGATATATGTTATGTGATCTTATATGTGTAGAACCAGCTTTGGCCTGGTTGAGTGATGTAAACATGTATAAAACCCCAACAATAATTGTTTCGAGTATGGCAAGGGCTGGTGTAGCCACTCCCAAATGTTTTCAACTGAAATCGCTTAGAACGTTTTTTTTTAAAACAGGAAGATTTGTTTTATATATAAATGACTCAAGAGGGATATTTAATAATATTTGCTTCCACGCCATCATTATTTTCTTCTTTCTTATGGTCGGCCACCCTCTTTCTGTAATCTCCTATATAGATCTATAAGTCTGGTAAGTTTGAAAAGTATATAAATCCCCTCTTGATTTTGCTATGTGCTCAACTCGATTGGAAGTTAAACTTAAAGCGTGCACATGTTTTCACAAAGCTTTACCACGGCCTAAAAAAATCCGGCATATGTTTCTCTAAATTTATACGATGCACTTTTCCCGAGGACTTCCTTCTTGAACCCTGATTAACTACCAGCGAGACAAATTGTAATACCAATCTGATATACACCTTAGCTCACCTTCGAAATGTTTTCCCCGTTCAATGTCCAGAAATGATAACATAGATGTGAACATTTGGATTGACTTAGAAATATTTATATCACTCTTTCCACGGCTAACCAACGCTACTTAATTAGCTCCTTTATCAGGTAACACAACCTCAAGTGTTATGTTTCAATGACGACAGCAAATAAAGGGTAATCACTCCGCTCCCTTCTGGGTACACCTTATCCGACTATCACAGAAAGCACCTGTGAAGCTAGCCACTAAAGCATAATGTCAAAGGAGACATTACGAAACTATTTGAATGTAAAGAGATTCAAGGCTTCATAGTGTCAAGCCCTTTACCAATACGATAAATCACAATTTTATTTGCCACCCTTTACTAGTCCTGTCCAACCCTTGATGCAGATTTCCATTGCCTTATTCTCAAATTGGATTTCTAATGGTAACTAGGGATGATACTGTAACAGATTTGTATGTTAAAGGGGAACACTGGACTGCATATAAAGCGTTCTCAGACATATTGAGAAAAACTATAATATGATGTGCCGTGGGTTGTAATATGTAATTCAATCATTCATAGATCATTGGAGGGTCATTTCTAGTACCTAAACCTGCTATTATCCGGAATGCAGGGAGCTACCATGTTCCTAGAGTTCAATGCAGGAGTGACGTCAGACTAGCAGGGCAAATTATTGTCACTCTGTAGGTAATGTTATTGTATAGACTTCTGCACTCTCTTACACTTACCGACATGAACTTGACTTGACCATTCAGTCAAGTCAGAGTAACATTTGTTCCTATTGGCTGAGTGCTGTTGATGTAACAGAATGGACTGGACTTAGAGTTTACTGACTTGACGACAAGGCATGATAGTGGCATATATCATATGCCTCAGGCATAGCGCTTAAAATTTAGGCCACACCCACCAACTCTCGAACTACCAACTATAATCCCGACCTCCTGTCGATCATGTGAAAATGCTACTTCCCGACTTCCAATTGCCAGAAACAATGTCTCCAGGCCTAGGGAAAAGCCATAGAGTGAGATTACCTCCAATACAACAGGGTCTTCCTCCTATCATAACTGAGTAATAACCGATTCCCCGAGCCCTATTTACCACAGCTTGGATTGAGATTCCACGGTACGAACATATGGCAAGCGAACAAGGCATCTTCGGTAACAGTTGGGCTTTTTACAGGGAAAAAAATGGACCAATCACAAGGCCTGTTACATCAACAGCACTCAGCCAATAGGAACAAATGTTACTCGGCAAACATTACTCGGTGAATGTGCCTGGCATCGCCGTATAACGGCGATGGTTTGCACATGGGAAATTTAGATTGATTGATTCCAGCAATATCATTGCCCAAAACTGAGTATTATAATGTGGGTTCCCACTTATTAACCACTTATTTTATTGCTTGTGTAATATATAAGGCCCCGAGTGGGCCGGGTAAGATTGTCACTCCCTGTTGACCATTAATTCCTTGGATGATGATGTGGACCTGTATGGAGAAATAAAGCCTTGCTGAAACCATATTCCTCTTCTCTGATGTCTGTCTGATCGAGCAAGGGCCGAACCATCCTAGACCCAAGGTCACAAGCATCTTTATCACTTAAGTTACTTAGATAGCTATATCCCTCTTCTGCGTTAGCTACCGTGCTACCCCTGATAGCTGACCATTGGAATTGACTATGTAATTGAAGCTAACTTAGAGCAACTTTGGGACGAGCTGGCCCAGAGTAATCAATCATCCCCCCTTCTTCCTCCTAGTGGTCATATAATGAACAATGAAAACTCACACTTTAACAATACTTACAGTCCATATTCTTTGATTTCTTTTAGATCAGGCAGGTCGTGAATAAAGCCTCAGATTCAAACATAGAAAAAGATTCTTTCTCTATTGTCTGATAAGTTTGTGATTAATATCATTTCATTTGATTAATATTTATAGTTGATTACTTAGACTATTGTTGTCATCGTAACAGCCCCGTACGTAGTGTATGGAAAGACGTGGTTTAATCAGGATCCTTTGAAATTATATCAAGGAAATGCTGGGTTAGATTATCATTACACACATAAAGAAAACACTGTATGGCGTCCAGACATAGATGGAAAATATGTGGCAGACATTATGATTATATTGGAGAATTTGCTATGATGTCCTTATTGATCAAATCCATATTGCCATATTTCATATCCTACAACCACTTCTCGGAATGTACAGCAGCATTGACTGATTGGAAGTCAACCTCTTCCCGCTAAGTGCCCAACGAATATAACACTATAGGCAAATGAGTGTCGATATCTTCTCGGCACGTATGTGACAATGTGTATGGTTCCACGTCCGTTGCAGAGAAAAAGAACTGTCAGCTACTGTCGTGTTTATTTTTACGTCAGGAAAAGGGTTAATAAAGCCTTCTACGATTCATAATGCCAGTTATGCTGCTGGGTATGCTTTAGCCAATTTATGTTCAAATCAGGCACAAGTGGGTTATGTATACCATATATGATGATGTAGCACGTTAGGGAAGTATCACCCAATGCCCAATGTTTAAATATTTACAAACATCGCTTTATGCATGCAGCTGGCAATCGTCATGTCTAGAACCTATAGGCTTCTCTCATTACAAGAGAAGCTCTGCTTCTACAAGGTGTTTCCGCTGGATTAGGACAACCTCTTCGGAAATATTTTGGAGGAAGAATATTTTAGGGACGGTTGTAAAACTAAAAGAAGGTCCCCCAGAAAAATTCTAGGAGACGAATTGCCAAACATGCATGGTAAGTATATCCCACCATGCAGCAGCTTATAATGTAGCTATATATATACTGCTGAACGCTCTTGCACATTTTGTTTATGAATCTTCACATCGCACAGATAACAAATATAGAGAAGCAGTATCGATTAGCGGTCCTTGTGCAAAGCACATGTTGACATGTCCGCGTACAAATCCTGGCCCTTGCAGCTAATGGCAGACGAACATGCCAGCTTACTGCAACTCAAACAACGCCTGCCTGGCAACAAATGAGAGCCTCACCAGATCCCAACCTGGCTCATGACAAATTACCCTAATCTCACTCCAGGGAAAGATACGTAGAGTTCGTTCGCTTTCTGCCTTTTTAGTAGAGGCAATATAGGGTTTAACCCCAAAAAAATTGCAACAAAACGTTTTATGGTTGATTCTAGTACTTTAAGGTGTGCTGAACAACATATCAAAAGTTGGACAAAATCGGATCATGGGAAAGTTTAAAAAAATGCAAATATAAAAATGGCGGCCACTAACAATTTTTTATACCATAATTCAGGGTTAAATCTATTTAGAATGTCATATCTCAGCTCCTATTAGGGTTATATTCATATATGATGGGAGTTTTCCTAACTTTTAAGGCACAAGGAATCCATTTCTGAAATAATTTTTCTATTTCAAGGTCATATTCAAGGTCAAAATCCAAGATGGCCGCCACTAGGATACATGAAAACATATCTCAGATCCTAGTAACACTAGATCTATGTATAATACCATTTTTACTAGGTTTTAATGTGTGAGGATTCCATTTTTGATGTGATATTTCTGTTTCAAGGTCATTTTCAAGGTCAAAATCCAATATGGCTGCCACTAGAAAACATTAAAACATATCTCAGCTCCTATTTGTACTAGATCCATGTATGATACAACTATTACTAGGTTTTATGGTATAATCATTCCAATTCAGTAGTCATTTCTTGGTTTCAAGGTCATTTTCAAGGTCAAAATCCAATATGGCTGCCACTAGGAAACATGAAAACATATCTCGATCAGCTCCTATTTGTACTAGATCCATGTATGATACCACTATTACTAGGTTTTATGGTATAATCATTTCAATTCAGTAGTCATTTCTTTGTTTCAAGGTCATTTTCAAAGTCAATATCCAATATGGCCACCACCAAGATATGAGAATGTTATATCTCAGCTTCTATCTGGAATAGATCCATGTATGATACCACTTATACTAGGTCATAGGGTATAGGCCTAAGGATTCCATTTCCAAAGTCAAGTTTCTGTCGGAAGATCATTTTTGAAGGTTCTGATTTCAATAGAGATGGAGACTACTTATACCTAAAACATGCATGGAATTGTTATCATTGGTAGAAAAGTAAAAGTTAGGGAATTTTATCATTGACATTCTTGTTCATCATAGTCTTCATTCACAGACTGATTGGTGATATTATCACAGCTGTCCACTTGACAATACCCACTTGCACTGGTGCATTGCAGCCAGTACACCTTAGCATATGAAACCCTCTTGAATAGTTCCTGTGAACAATGTGAATTAGTGCTTCAGGAGCAGGTGTTTGTCTGCCATTACTGACATTTTCTTAAATCATTTTTATTCAGGTTATGAGCAGTAACATAAGTTTAAAGGATGTATGAGGTGGGTCGGCACTTGGCCCTGAGCCAGTGAGAAAAAGAACTAGCTTCATTAGAGTTGATCAAAATAAATCTATAGTCCCTTCAATATGATGAATACAAGGGCAATATTTAACTATTTGAATGAGTTTTCCCTTCTCTACCCTCCATCCCCACTCAGATGGCTCCATCATAACCTGGTAGTATATCTGCAGGGAGTGCAATATACAGGCTGAGGTGGTTGGTGGCAGCCTTTTAGCCCCCAGCTCTCTCAACCAATGGGGATTAGCAGTAGCCTGACTCATATAATACACTAACTACAGATATGTGTGGACATGTCCTTTACTCTGAGCAATAATGTTACACTTATCTATGACTTACGTATATCTTTTATATACACTAATATTTCTTCTTCTTGTTTTTGCATACATCCATATGTCATGTTTGGACCATAGCCATACACAGTCCCTTGCCTTCTGGTTGAATGAGGCCAGGTCCTCAACTTGGCACTCCTGCTTAAGCAGGGGACATTACAGGAGGTGCTTCATCGTCTGGGGTTCCATGCCACATACACAGGTCACATCCTTCTTGTCTTCCTGGTATCTCCATTTCTTCAGGATTACTTTGGAAAGGCCAACTCCTGTTCTTAGTCTGTCAAGGCATTTCTATTCAGCTCACTTTTGGTTGGCACATTGTAGCAGGTCTTCTGTAGCACTCATGGTCTTGGTTGTTGATATTCAGAAGTTAGCAACCCTTCTTCCCATAATTCTACCCTGGTGACTTCATTGGGCTAGACTTTGTTGAGGAATCTCTTTCTTGATTTGAGTCTTGTCTTTGATTTCGTGCAATCAAACAAGGGTTGCTGTTCATTTTTAGTCTGGCACTGGCATTCATTAGAGCTTCCACATTGGATTCCTTGTGGTGCTATACCTGATAGTATGTATAAGCTGTCTATGGGTGTTGGTCTTAGACAGTCAGCAGCTGACATATTGGACAAATCAAATAGTCTTTTAATTGTGCTGAGTCCTCCGACTCCTAAGTGGACACTGCGTCTTAGCATGGACAGATCTTTCCCATACTGGGCAAGTATATTCAGCTGTTGAGTAGCATACAGCTAAAGCTGTTGATAGTAGGGTGTTTGGGCTGGGATCCCAGCTTGTCCCAGTCAGTTAACTGACGACTTGGATCCTTGTGCAGAATTTTGCCTTCCTAGGTCTTCTGCACCTTAGTCTCTCAAGTACCAGGACTTGGTCTAGAAATCCAGGGTAATTTTCTATGATTTTAGAAACAATCTGAGATATAAGACACCAAGTCACCAGCTATGACATAGACTTCAGAGAAGGCAACATATACATGCTAAGTGCCTAAACTCCCTATGAAATTGATATTTTCTCATTACCATTAATCAAATGTCATTTGGTCAAATATCTACAAACATCTACAAATTTGGTGTGTGGTTTTAAAAGCCGAGGATTTGCCCTTCATAATGCACAGATGCTGATAAATACAATATATATTATCAGGCAACATATCTGTGAAAACTTTCTGGCTTTAATTTGGTATATATGTCGTTATATTGAAAAGAAAATATAAATTTGGTTTACAATATCAGGTTATATGACCTTACACATTCAAGATGTGAGTAGTGTTACCTTTATTTGAATTACGGGGTTAAATTCATAAAATATGTATGGATCTTCAAAATGGCTTCAGGATAACTTCTGAAATGGATTCCTTCTACCTTAAAACATAAAAAAAATAGTATTACACTTCAAATCTAGTGCTAATAGGAACTGAGATATGAGAGTTTCATTTCCAGGCAGCCATATTGGATTGGAAACAAAAATGATCTCTGAAATCGTATCATCATACATTATAAACTAGAAATAATGATATTATACATGGTGCTATAGTGGCTGTGATACAATATCTGCCAATTGCTGTTGGGATGCAATATTCATGTTTCTATGTGGCTGCCATATATATATTTTGATCTCAAAAATGACCTTCTAACAGATTTATTATTGCAGAAAGAGATTCCAGGCATATTAAAACATAGCAAAAATGGTATCATACATTGGTATAGTATGATTAGGAGTTGAGATATGACATTTTGTTTTGTTTTTACTCTGAATTCTGAATTCTAGTATCTAAAATTGGTATTGGCAGCCATTTTGTTTTTGCGTTTTCTTTTACTTTCCTGTGATCCAATTTTGTCCAACTTTGGATATGTTGTTCAGGACATATCAAAGTACAGGAAACAACCAGGACACATCTAGTTTTTTTAGAAATAGATTCCCGAATTTAATATTCACAAATAGCTTTTGAGACAAAATCTTTTGTTTCCATACAGCTGCCATATTGGATTTTGACCTTCAAAATGACCTTGTAACAAAATAACTATTGCAAAAATAGATTCTACACACCTTAAAACATAGGAAAAGTGCTATCATACATGAATATACAAAGATTAGGAACTGAGATATGACCTATGTTGATTTTACCCTGAATCATGGTAACTAAAATTTGTAGTGGTAGCCATTTTGCTTTTGCGTTTTTCTGTACTTTCCCATAATCCAATTTTGTCCAACTTTGGATATGTTGTTCAGAACATATCAAAGTACAGTAAACAACCATAAAACATCTTGTTGCAATTTTTTAGAAATGGATTCCCTAATTTAATATTTGCTTTTAGCTTCTTGGACAAAATTTGTTGTTTCCATATGGCCGCCATATTGGATTTTGACCTTGAAAATGACCTTGTAACAATAAAATTATTGCAGGAAGAGATTCTACACACCTTAAAACATAGGAAAAGTGCTATCATACAGGAATATACAAAGATTAGGAACTGAGATATGACCTATGTTGATTTTACCCTGAATCACGGTAACTAAAATTTGTAGTGGTAGCCATTTTGCTTTTGCGTTTTTTTGTACTTTCCCATAATCCAATTTTGTCCAACTTTGGATATGTTGTTCAGAACATATCAAAGTACAGTAAACAACCATAAAACATCTTGTTGCAATTTTTTAGAAATGGATTCCCTAATTTGATATTTGCTTTTAGCTTCTTGGACAAAATTTGTTGTTTCCATATGGCCGCCATCTTGGATTTTGACCTTGAAAATGACCTTGTAACAATAAAATTATTGCAGGAATAGATTCTACACACATTAAAACATAGAAAAAGTGCTATCATACAGGAATATACAATGATCAGGAGCTGAGATATGACCTTCTTGTTGATTTTACCCTGAATTATGGTAACTAAAATTCATAGTGGTGGCCATTTTGTTTTTGCGTTGTTTTGTACTTTCCCGTGGTCCGATTTTGTCCAACTTTTGATATGTTGTTCAGGACATATGAAAGTACAGGAAACAACCATAAAACGTTTTGTTGCAATTTTTTTGGGGTAGGGCTATTTTTTAGCTTAGATTGCCTCTACTATTTAGGATATCCAGACATCTGTTGCCCAAAACTCGGCTTCAGGTTCACCAAAGACAAAAGACATCGGATGGAAGCTACATTTAGTTTTTGGAGTTATTTGCCATGATCCATCGTCATTATTGGATGCACAGCTAGGACCTCTTGCAGTTTGATATTTTACCCATGCGCTCATCGGTGTTATTACCGGTATTTGTTACGTTGTGGTATTTGCTTCATATTATTTGCAATATATTCTTTACTATGAATATCATGCCTAGTCGGAGCATCCCCACAGCCTTCCACAAGTCGCTCAATCGACAATTAAACCACATATTCGACTTGTCACTTTATATAAAAGAAACTATACAAAATTAAATTGAAGGGCCAGAGTGTTTTTACATGTTCTTTAGTTTACAACCAACTCGCAAATTGAACACGGTCATATACTTGCAAAGTGTCAAATACTTTTCGGACAGACTACACACAACGTCACAACACTTCTTGGTCCCTCCCACTCCAAGTCAACAGGCGCTTGAATTATATCATCCTGACTCACCAACTTCCCATTTTTCCTTTAAGATATTTGCTAGATTCAGAATCGAGTGACAAACATAGATCTATTTGTGTGGCATATTAGATTGGTGAGAACGTTCTCAATATTTCTCCTCGGTCCTCAGGAGTTATTCTGCTGTTCAACCTTTAACTACTATAGCGATGTATTTCTTAAAGCAATGTTTAAGCTTTGAACTTATTTCCTGTCTCAAATAATCCGGTAAACCAAGCTTATAATTGACAATTCCGGGAAGAGTAAAAGTAACCATTCATGGAGTATAATCTCCAAGCTGTAGGCAGGTTATAGAAGAGATTATCCCAAGTGGACCCGACACAACATTTCTTCTGCAACATTCCTTCTGATCGGGTATCTCACCCTTGATATATAGTTTATGGCAGGGTAATTATAGTGCGGGGTTTCTCTCTGATGTGGAGGTGTGGAAGAAGGCATATTCCATTAGTCCCTGTTAATCAGTTCACATCCCCATAAAAAACAGCTGGGCTCGCCTCCCTCGACCCAATTTGGGGGGAAGTTCCTCCTGCCTTAGATTTAATCCTCTCCTCTCTAAGCCAGGTAATAACACATATCAAGTAGTTTAATGGCACTTAAAATCATAAAATGCCACCTAAATGACCCAAGGTCAGGGCCTTTCCTCCCCTGCCATCTCACCCCTTCCCTCATCCCTATAAAGGAAAGGAGCGCTAAACTATAGTGATAGTTGGATTATCGAAGTAATCGATCTAGCCTTGAAAGATACATGGAGTAGCGCCACACCGCTACATCTATCCGGATTAGATAAGCGAATGACTAATACCCCTTTTTGGCCTGCCTATTAAATTAACATTGCAGGGTAACCAATAGTCATCAAGACAGAGCTCTTCGCAATGCTCTAAGATGGTCTATTTACGAAGAAAATGATAGCCTCTCTACCCTTCTGAAGACCTCTACCAGTCAGAAGAGAAGGAGAGGACAGTCAGGCCAGCGGAGATGCATGAAAGATGAGTCGGAGATGAAGGTAGCTGACTATCAGCTCAATTTTCCATCCCATAGTTGACCGTCCCGCGTCAGAGAATCGGTTCCGTGGACTCGGGGTTTAATGATAGAATAGAGTCAGTGGACACTACTCTTATAACAGGTGACGGCCATGAATTCATAAGTATCAAGTCAATATCCAGAACAGAATTATTGGCCTTCTCACCCCGAAGAAGTAGCTCACATTTATATTACTATTTGACTATACCAGTGTTATTTACGAAACACTAGACATTGTACCAGCCTTGCAATACACCCATACACACGGGAGGCAATTATTAATGTCTTCCTCGGCGATGTTTCAATCTCTGAATCCTCAAACATCAAATAAAATATAGGATAATGGCATTTCCAACAGTATCAATGAACGACAGGTGTTCAATGCTTTAATAGTAACCATTACTTTGACCACAGAACTGTTATGATTAATTTGAATCATTAAATAGCCTGCGGCGAACACAGGGACCTTCGAAGATAATTTATTTCCCCCATTCTCCTTAATCATCATGGAGGACTAAAGTAAACCCAAAATGTGATGAATTAATCTAAGTGTGTATATGCATGTGTCCTACCATATTCCCCTATAGCCAAGTGGTTACAGCGTTAGACTTTCAAATTGAACATTGTGAGGTTGAGTACCAGAGCAGACAGCCTTTTTACATTTGTCTCATTTTCGAGTCTTTTTTTTTTAAAAATTCACTAATATCTTCATAACTGGGACTCGGTTTCCTTTAAACTCACACATGTAGCTATTGATGCAATTCCTTTTTGATTGGTAAAGGAATTAGAGAAGCTAAGATCGAATTAAGCTAGAAAAGTGAGTTAAATGGGGATCTGGGATACATAGGTTCTTCATGATAGAGGCAAGGGTGGCAGCACTAAAGCTGTGATTCCACTGGATTGCTTGTGTATGTGCTTATGGTTTGCTCTTGCTTCGCCTATTCATAGTGCGCTTTTCATCGCTCTTTGTCCACTTTTATGTTTTGCGCAGTACAAGTGCAGAGCAATTCTACTAGTTTCCTTATAAATCCAATAGTAATTCCATTGATTTGCTCTCATTGCGCTATTTGATTGCTACTTAAACAGGCAGAAAGAGCGTCATGTACTTCTGCTCAAATCAAACGGGTCAGATATTAGTGGAACATCATGTGGCATAGCATTTTTTTCTAAGTATATGGGAAGCATTGGTCCGCTCTTTTAATTTCCCCGGGCGCCTAACAAGCAAAGTTAAAGGGAAACCAGAGTGGTCAAATGGAATTGGTTACTGTGCTTAAATATGCTCTTAAAAACCCCTATTTGCACTTTTTAGAAGCGCACAGGACGTTCTGCTAATATCTGACCTCTTTGATTTGAGCGCAACTAGGTGAAATTCTTTCTGCCTATTTTAGTAGCCCATCAATAGCGCACTGAGAGCGAACCAATGTAATTACTATTGGTTTCATAAGGAAACAAGCGAACCAGTAGAATCGCTCTGCATTTGTACTGCGCTAAAAAAAGCGAAGCAAGAGCGAGAATCGCAGCTTGAGGCTGCGATTCCACTAGATTGCTCTTTTGGTCCATTCATGGTCCGCTCTTTTTATTTCCCCAAGCACTAATAAGCGAAGAAAGAGCGAAAACCAGAGTGGTCCAATAGAATTGGTTACTGCGCTTCTATACGCTCTTAAATTTGACATTGGTGCTTTTTTTTACTTTGCACTAATATCTGATGTGTGTCAGTTGACAGCAACATGTCTTTTAGTAGCAGTCTAATAGCACAGTGAGAGCGGACCAAGGGACTTGCTATTGATTTCATGAGGAAAAAAGCCAAAAGAATTTCCTTGGTTTGCCCATGTTTTTTATTTAGAGTAAAAAATCATTAGTTGGACGTTGCATGCAGTGATAATGATGAGAGATGAGAAATGTTCACTTACTTTAACAGTAGCATCAATGAATGTCACATAATACTCTTCTCCATCAACACTTATAAAGGCACTCCTCTCTGGACCCTCGTCATCTGAAAAAGAATACAAATGATGCATAAGAATCAATGAAATCAATCCCCTATTTTGAAGGATGTGTTATTAAAGTGTAAGAGACATAAATGAGGTATATCTGTAAAAGTGATTGCCATCTAACTACTTTTGACCCATGACAGTCATCAGTGATTGTATTTGTATTTTAAGCAACGCAGTGAGCTGTGGGGGGGGGGGGGGGGGGCAGAAATAACACAGTAGCACCGACCAGAGCCTGGTGATGTCACACGTTTGCAACCCCATCAGTACACTAGCCAACAACTGACCAATATATATATGAACAGGCGCTATGAATGATGTCCTTTTTGGATCCCTCAGTAGACGTATGATTCAAGTGATAAAGATTAAGGAGGTGTTGGATGGGCACGTACATGATGGTCAAGGATAGTTGTTTGAGACTAGTGTCTGACAAGCTGACCAAAGGGGTGGCAAGCTGACCAAAGGGGTAGCTACACACATTTATATTTATACTAGCAAAGTACCCGTCCTCCGGACGGTCACCCTCTTCCTCTCACTGTCTCTCCCCTCCTCTGTCAATGCCTCTCCTCCTTTTCTCCCCCTGCCTCTCCCCCCACACACCTCCCCCCCACACACACACACACCTCTCTCTCCCCATCCCTACCCACCTTTTCCTCTCCCCTGCCCTATTCTCTCTCCCCCTCTTCTTGATCTATCCTCCTGTACCTCACCCTATTCGATTTCCCCCACCCTGTGTCTGTCCCTCTGCTTCTTTCATTCTCTCCTTCCCTCTCCCTCCCTCCCCTTCCTGTCTTTCTCTCCCCCTCCCCCTATTCTCTCTATCCTATTCTCCCTCCTCTCCCTATCTGATTTCTCCCACCCTCTCCCTCTGCTTCTTCGCTCTCCCCCTCCCCCTCTGATCTCTCCCCCTCTCTTTCCTGTTGCTAGGGACTCTGAAGGACGCGTTGCTAGGGAATCCCACATTGCCAAGGACGGTGCGACATATAATTTGTATTTGCAATAATAATGTGAAAAATGTGCCCCATGGGGTCAGGGAATTTACATAAATGTCTTACCCTGGGGGCCGGGGATTTCACCATATTTTCCAAAATCCCCAGGACATTCCCCCATACCCCCGGGGAGGGGTGGGGGTTGACAAGTGCATTAGTTTCGTCCTCTCGTTCATAATGAGCAAAGGGAGTCGTTACAGATCTTGAAGCGTCAATTTCTATCGACAGCTTGAGGCAAATGGGGCCAATTTAATATCATTAATTGTATTTATATACTTTTACACAGTTTATATTATCATCATGGACCCTACAATAGCTCTGCTCGCGAGTAATGAAGCAGACTATATGGTCGGCAAAGAGAGTGCAGTACTTCAGCCAATGTAACTAATCTGCTGCACAATTCTGGTGATTATAGACATATGGTTCAATGTTGCTGGACCACAGATGAATGAATGACTTCTTCCCTCCCTATGATACCAGCACTCAATGAACCCATCGTCATTTAAAACTTAGATAGACGAGGGCGTCGAACCTGTTAATAAGCACTATTTTTTTAGTGCAATATACTATGTCCTTGCACCGTCAAGGGATACTTAATTATATCGCCAACCTCTTTCATCCAATATTCATACATAACTTTGTAAGTTCGGTTACTGATGGTAAACATTCAATGAAAAGGTTAAACCTGGCGCTGTGTTACATTGCCAAATATATAAAATTTGTGGTATCTTACCCCACCCACACACTTCTCCTTCCTCGAAAAGGTGTTAATATGTTATCGGAGGACGGGGGAAGATAATACTTTGCCGTCATCTAACATGCTTATTGATATTTACACGTACCGTAACGGTGTATTTATGAGGATGCCTGCCTTCGATTCGATTTATTGCGCATGTATGAAATGCTAAAAATATAAATATATCGTCTTTGCCATGAAATAATGATTACTGACTACATAGACACGGCATCCTTATTGGACAACTGCATACAAGTTCACCAACTCACCTAGGTATAAAATCTATGCCATACATATAGGTGTATACATGCAAGAACACACGGTATAGATAGGTTACATACTGCTCGAAAATATCCTTTAGCTGGTGATGATTGTGACTATAGAATGGGGGACATTTCATTTATCTCTGCAATGTCATGTAGTTTAAGTGTATACATGCAGTTACTTACAGAATTTTATTTATAAGTTTACACATGTAGTTACTAGAGACTAGTATGAGTACATGCATGCGGAATGTACTGAGCATCATGTTTACATGCAGTTACAGGCGCTGTACTGCACGAAATTGTCCTTTGCCTGATGATGATTTTGATATCTCATTAGTCACTTTCATTTAGGCCTATTCTTAAGTCAACAACTAATTCAAATGAGCATCGTCTCTCTCTCTCTCTCTCTCTCTCTCTCTCTCTCTCTCTCTCTCTCTCTCTCTTTATAATAGTGTACGGTTATATATGGATATGTGTGTCTAATAAAATGTCCTTAAACATTCAGAATCAATACAGCGAAGCCTTGTTTTGATACTCTATGGATAAGAAAGCAAAGTAATATCTTGTGTTCGTTGGAGATGGAATGTCCAAGGAATGAATACGCTCATCTACCACGCAATAATTAATTGCACACTGTTTTCCCATGTCCCCAACTCAAATATTGGATTGCGAATCGTCGGTTTGTTATCCCAGTTGATAATTTAGACAAACCACTGACATCTATTTGTTTTTGTGCTTGAGCATAGCTATTCTGACGTAGACGATCGGATCAGATATAAGTAGATCTTTACTTATTCAGTTACTGAGGCAGGTTAAGGGGGTTGCTCGGACATGGTCGTCAGGCAACTGAGTATTTGAGGTATCATGTATTTCCAGTCTGAACCATACGCTTCCATGCCTGTCGTAATCCAATCATGCTGTACACGAGATTTATTACCCAGAGTTAGGACCACCCCTTGCATGAGGGGACAAAGAGATGTCATCACATAAATGAGTTGATACATGTAAACCTTTTGCACTAAATGATTTTATCTACAAGTTGAATAAATGCTTCATTCACTGGGGAATAATTTCAATTGCTGTCATGGCCACCACAAAACCAATGGTTTTGAACAAGTCCATATAATTGAATTCACTATGAAGGGAGTTGTGCAAGTATCGCCTTAATAATGCATGTTGTTGAACGCATCCTGCCCAGGTAACTTTAATCAAACGTTGATAAACGTTCACCAAACGTGTATCAACGTTTGATTAAAGTTAATGTTACCAACGTTTGGCCATGAATGTTATATTAATGTTTTTCAACGTTGTTTCTCTGGCTGCCTTTTTCAGAACGTTTATTTAGCCTCCAATAAATTTATGCAAACTAACGTTCATGCAACAACGTCAAAACAACGTCGCAAAAATGAACTCTTTACTATGAACGTTGGATTAACATATGACATATAAACGTTTTTCCATAGACGTTTAATGAATGTACAAAAAACGTTGGTTGAATTTACTATAATGGTTAGATATTTGGGTTAGAGATACCAGTACTGTATAGAGATATGACAGGCTTTCTAGGTCAGTGCTGTGATAGAATTGAAGTGTCATCACAGGAAACTGGTACAAACCAGTTGCTGACATGGGCACACGGGCACATGGCACAGCTATAGGGACATGTTTAAATCAAGGTTTATATAGGCAGGAGAGAGAGAATTTAAAAGTGTTTTCCAAATAATGTGAAACAAATGGTATGTGGGAGGTGTGGTGGCCAGAAAGGGGGAAAGTGGGGTAAAATCGGGGGGAATACATGGGGGGGGGGGGCGAAATGGCGAAATGGGACTTTGGGTTGGGAAATGGAAATGATGAGAGTGCCAATTTCTGGAATGTTCGAGCCACTAGTTGTTGGCCATCCCGTGCCCATCGAAAAGAAATAAAGCCACAGGATTGTAGCCCCATATGTGTCTAGTTTCTGTAAGATGCAAGAACAAGTGCATCCAGAAGTATATCGCCGAGATGGTGTAGGTCTACGGTAACTGTTTGGCTGGTTAGTTTAGTAAGATTATTGTGGTCAGGATCTATAGCCTCCCCACCCCCCACACCCCCTCCCGCACAAAGCTGTTGATTCTTGTGTTGACAAGCGTTGGTCAGGCTCAGCGCACTGACCAACTCGACGGGTAGGGTAGAGTGTTGATAGGTAGTTAATCGGCACTGTTCGAGAGTCCCTTAGAAAAGGGTACATAAATAGGTAACCATATTTTTTGTTTCTTTTTTAAATATGGCTGTATGAAACAATTCCTTCGGTCCAAGTTGTAGAGTGGTATCACTGATATTGATAGAGAGTGATAATAGCGTAGTTTTACGGGGAAAGTACATCGGAAAACACATATCCCCTTGACGGGCCCTTGTATTATACGAGAGACCCGAATTACGGGCATCATTCGAAATGTTCTATGTTATAGCTATGCTATATAAACATAGGCGAATGGATGCCAGCCGTTGAGCTAGAAATAAAGGATTGATGAGTGTTTTTGTGAGGACATGTTTCGTGTTTCGGCCAGACTTATGAAAACGGGAACGTCTTAAAAGGAGACAATGCCATAAATTGTTTGTGACTTTAAGCGAATTTCTGGCAGAGTGGCATAATCAAAACATGATCCACACATCAAAAAAATCAAAACCAAATTTAAGATTTAAAGGAGATTTTGTTTTGTTATCCATAAAAGATATCCCCTAGACCCCTTGCATTGACTACTATAGCAGGATAGTTTAAGAATCTGCCCTTCAACAAAGACTGTTCACAGACAGTTCCAAGACCTCCATAGGTGGTGCTGCTGCAGCATTCTGTACCTCATCAGTATCAGAAGCCATCTCCGTAGTACAGAAGCCCAGAATGTTCATACCATTGACAAGTATTTGTGTACACAGACTCTGTAGCAGCCATTCATGCCATTGGCAGGAATATGAGCTCACGCTATGACCCAGTCACATGACAAACCATTGTGGAATTGCAGCCAATGAAGCCAATGATGAGCTGGCTCACCAACTCCCCCAGTCCTTCCTCCCATCTCTGCAGCGGCCAACAAGATCCACATCAGATCGATGAGATGATTGAGGACTTAGATGTAATGCAACAAGAAGTTGGTCTACAAGATGGGATCGTATGCATGAGGTACGTAGTTGAAACGATTGTATCATCGCAAGTGGTGAAGCCACGAGCAATGATGCAACCGTTTCAACTACCAAGTGCTTATGATCTCAACGAGTAGACCGACTTTGAGTTTGCATTACATATTCATAACACAACTACTAGGCCTATGTTAAAATGATTTATTTACTACGCATGGCTTTCCACCAACACTTGTTTATTTTCTGCATCTCAAACGCTTTATGAAAGACTCAATCTCATTGGATAATACAGCAATTTCAGAACGAGACTGGTGGCCCACTTTTCCAGAGCATGCACCGGGGACTGTTTCAAAGCAACCAATGTATATCCTGAGAAATTCATGATTTGTAATTTTCGAAATTTTAAACGTGTTCCCAACATTTTCTTTGTATGTCTACTGACATTTCAATGCGTTGGGAGTATTTTTTTATCTTATGTTACAACTGATTTTATAGATCTTTGGAATTATCATCCCTTGCGATTTTTATACCGATTTCTTTACAAACTTTGTAACTTCTTTACAAACAACTATGTAAATAAATCCAAACTCGCTTTCAGTGAGAATTTGAGTGAGAATTTAAACCAGGTTAAGGAGGTGGTTGGACATACCACCATTAATTTTTGGCCATAGAGGCTTTTGGATATGGCGACCTGGCATTTGGCCATAGCGACCCGGCAGCTTTTGGCCATAAAGGTTTTTGGCCATTCAGTCCCGGAATCATCGGGCGTAGCCGACATTCGAACATGGCGCCATGCGGTGGAAATATGACAAACCAATCAGAGGCAAGATAGCAAGCGCCTTCGATACTGTGCACATCACACGTATGCTGTTCCGAAACATTATGCATAACCAGATCAGCGAGTTGCTGGGTGGATATCTAGCCAAGTTGTGATATATTGGTCTAACCTCTTTGAAAAAAACTACTGATAGAGGCCTGTGGCAGACCTGTTTAGTGTCCAAGGAGGCCTTTGTATCTATCCTCTCTGAGGTACCCTACCTCCTACCCTAGTCTTTCATTAAGTCAGCAATCATCGACCCTCTGGCTGAAGATGTTGCTTATGACGATTACTTAATAAAGTGCTGCTTTATATAATCCTCACATATGACAACCTGTGAGTCACACCTCGGTTTGTCTCATAAATCTAACAATCATTTATTTCCTGAGTTGAGTCAAACATTCCATGTCCTCCACATAACTTCAGTCGCTTTCTATGTCAACACAAAAAACACTTCTTGGCCATCATACCCATAGCATATACATTTGCCTGGATGTCTTCCTTCTCCATATCTCTTCCAGACAACCAGTGCCCAAACAGAACCTTTACCACAATAACAGGAGCCCCTGAACAATCCACTACCAGTAAGTTCCCCAACATACAGGGCATTACTGCTGAGGTGTATGGTGCAGCACTAAGCCAGGCGGCGCTCATGCACAAGTTAGTGTTTGTGCACCATTCACTATAATCAAAAGATGCCATGCCTGGCGAGTACAAACCTCCATATCGTGCCATTTGGTATAAATAGTGCTGAGTATCAAATTCCTAAAAGTTCGCTCCCTTTCCATTGGTCAGTGTACTCTAAATTTCTTCCATTTAAACCATATTGGAGTAGACTGCACATGCTCTCGACGGTGCAGTCCGAAGTATAAAAACGGGTCAACACAAAAGACACCAGGCCAGAACTACTATTTTTGGAACATTGGAATAGAAACTATATAATGTCTCTTGCTAGAGCACTCCATTCAGGTCCGTGTACTACAGAGTACTGAAAGCGCTGACTGTCCTTTCATGTTAGGATGTAATTACATTTGTTCCTCTTGGGAGGTAGTAGCCATTAATCATCCGGTATCTGCCCTGAATCAGTACCTTTATTGCTCTGCAAGACCCCGCCGATGCATATTACCATTGAAATCAACTGCTAGTGCATGAAAGCCAATTAGAGATATTGCCTCCCAATAGGCCCTACTTTCCGTCAAAAATAAAAAATAATAATCTAATGTCTCAGTCTCCGCTTTGAATCAGAATTCATGACATTCCACAGGGAGGTATATATACAGACTACATCAACGTTGTCTGTAATAACAAATGGCTTGATAAGAAGGCAAAGTCATTCAGTCGCTTTATATGATATGTGCTCGAATATGGAGGAAGTTATAGAAACTATTTTCTGAAAGCCTTGTTTGATGATATCATTAAGTGCTAGAATGGCTCAATTGCGCACAAGGAATTAAGGCTATTGAGTTGATGAAACGGTGGAGAGGAAGCACGTGTTCCATAATGATTCATTTCTTGCTACTAATTAGGCAAATATAGGATACATCATTTACATTATAATCGAAATTATCTTATTTGCCCATGGGTATGCTGCAGGGCGTCGTCAGGGTTTTAGTTGCATCACTAAAGGAAATTGCAACCTGGCTCTAGATCGAGCAAATATATGATTGAATGTCTAACTATAGTTTACCATTCTATCCACAGCCTTCTCTATTTAGCTTGTTTAAGTAAGTGAAGAATGCCAAACCTAGAAGTATTATTTCAATGTCCCAATCAGGGTCTGAATCGCAATATACCGCGGATATGTGATAAAGGTATGACGGCATGCATCGTTGGTACAGGTGGGAAGCAAATGGCACGGAAGTGGACGATAATTGGAATTCTTGCGGGAATTGTAGTCACACCCTATTATAACCATTACCGCGCTAGCAAATTAGCAGTCCTGATGATTCATAATATCTATATGGAGAAGTATTTTATCTGTCAACAAGGCAAAGGAGATTGCATGAAGCTAATAATGTTATACGTTTATCTTTATAACTCGTCTTTCAGGAACATCTGCTCTCTCTATTACTCTCTGATTTATACAACATTTTATCCCTTTATTTCCCCTGAGGGAATTGGATCCATTCACAAAACTTCCGTGTTCATTCGCTCCAGAAACACTCACTTTGTATTTTGAAACATCGTATAGGTTTTGAGAATTATGAAGGCCACAGGAATATCTTTACACAGCCAAGTGTTAGTACATAAATTCTTTCCTCCAGATCCAATTACATTGAGTTCACAATTCTTGTCCATGAGTGCAAGGAACATTTGCTCTACTGTGGGATTGTTATGGTTAACTCCACCAGCTCGTTCTTTAATGAGAAACTTTAGTGGTTAGTTCCTGACACAAGACCAAGTGGCTATAATTGTGGGGTGGGTTTGAGAAATATTTTGTTGTATTTTTTTAATTCAACATTTTTATACAGCTAGACGAGGAGTGACAAAAACGCCTTCCAAGAAGAAGGCTCAGCCAGCATATTTTGACCAAATCCGTCACCTCGGGCCTTTTCAGTTATGACCCAATACCTATACAGATCATGTACAGATCAACCTGTTTTCATAGCCTGGAAACTAGCAACAGTTATCCCTCTTCCAAAAGTGAAATCACCACATTCCCCTTCCGACCTCAGACCAATCTCCCTCCTACCTGTCCCAGCTAAAGTCCTAGAACGCATTGTACATTCACAAACCTATGACCACCTCGAAACCTTCGGCCTTTTACACCACAAGCAACATGGCTTCCACACAGGTAGATCAACCCAAATAGCTTTATCAGAAATTATCGATGACATCACCAATAACTGTAACAATAATCAACCAACAATAGCCCTTTTTATCGATATGAAAAAAGCCTTCGATACAATAGACCACTCAATTCTGACCAACAAACTCTCAGCCATTAACTTCCATCATGAGACTATTTTATGGTACTCAAGCTATCTTGAAGGAAGGTCGCAAAGAACCAAAATTGGGGACACCATGTCCCCCCAAGCCTCTCTCTCCACAGGCGTCCCTCAGGGGTCCATCTTGGGCCCGCTTCTATTCAACCTCTATATAAATTCTCTCCCCTCCTATATCACCTCCACTAACCCCTCTCCTATCTCCTGTCAACTCTATGCTGACGATACTGTCCTCTACACGTCAGCCCCAGACATCAACGACGCTGCCAAGGCCCTCAATGCGTCAATTCCGCACCTAGCAAACTGGTGCGGAATTAACAAACTGACGATTAATGCTAATAAGACCAAAGTCATGGTACTATTCCCTCCCCTGAAACCCAGTACCCCACCAGTCATTGACCCTCTACAATTTGCCATCAATGGCACCCCAATTGCCGTAGTCAATGAATTTAAGTATTTAGGGTCCACAATTGACGACCGTCTAAGTATCACCCCTCAAATCAAACTAACCCTCAGGAACACAAATGCTGCTATTGCCACCTTTGCAAAAATCAGACCCTTCCTCTCACATAACATGATCCTCCCACACCTCGAATTCAATTCCTGCTTTCTAGACATGGCAAATGCCACATCCAAGGCTAAACTAGAAAGAACACTTAGAAGAGCCGTCCGCATTGCCTCCCTATCTAGGAGAACAAGCAATGTCGATGAAATTATGTCCCAAAACAACCTCCTCCCTCTACAAACTAGACGCACCCTCCAACTCCTCCTCTTAATGCACAGGAGGGCCCACAGCGGGCCCCCCCCAAACCCACCTACCCCTAACATAACCGGGGACACTAGGGCCTCCTCCATCTATAACCTCCCCATTCCTCGCCCGAAAAGAGAGGCGTGCAGACGTGCACCTGCCTACTCAGGAGGCACCCTCTGGAATGAGCTGCCCAAATCAGTAAAAAATGAACATGACCCCCGATCATTTAAAACAAAAGCCCTACAAATCCTGAAATCAGGCCGTTGAGGTGACTCAACTATAGGCTATTATCCCCCTTCTAAATACTGTCTTCAATCGCTGAAACCCTAGTCATTTCTGTCTAATATTTTCTTGCATTTGCACACTGATTTGAGGTACTGTTTATTACCTAGCATTGTTCTGTAGTATATAGTATCAACTTTCAATGACTCTCATGTACTACACCGTACTGCATTATATCGTATCAGCTAATTCTCCAGATAATGTAGTATTTTGTCCAAGTATTATACTGTAATATATTGTATCAACTTGTAGCTTTCAATTACTTCCATGTATTGCATTGTTCTGTATTGTATTATATTGTATTCACTAGAAAATGTAGTATATTTTTTTCCTATCCACATATGTTAATCGAAGTAGACTGCAGCAGCAGGTAGAATGCCACAGACTTATATTGTGTTACCTGTTCTCGACTGTATCGTGCATATTTTGTCTTGAGAAGCTGGATAAATAAAATCATTAAAAATAAAAAAAAAAAAAAAAAAAAAAATAGTAAACATACCGATATTGTACTTTCTTACCCAGAAATGGCAACTATATTATGTTTCCTCAATGTTTTGTTCAAAGAAATAATGCATCTATGGTTTACAAAGGTTTATCATAAATTCCTATACGAAACCTATGGCGAGAAATTCCGGTTGTGGCACCGCCATTCGTAGCCCAAGGGCATGCGTATGCAAACTTGATAGAACAGCCAAAACTGAACAGCCAAGAGCTGTCACATGATCTACAGCAATGACATCATAGTGGGAAAACCTCCAGCAGAAAAACAACTAGGAACTAAGAACTGTTGCTGTCATATTCCAAGGTAGAAACTCCAGGATTATTACGTTAAAAAGCTAACGAAATAAAGATTCTTCTGCTAAAATCTAAATGTCTGCAGGCATCTTATGGTGCTACCATAAGATGCCGGCAGTTGTTTGTGAATGTAACAATCCCTTTAAAGAGGAGGGCGAGGGAGGTTGCTCTCATTGACAATGAGAAAATGAATCCTAAATAGCCTAACACTTCCTCAGACTGAACATCAAAATAAATATCTAATCTAGCGGTTATATACTTCTGGACCAACGGCACCCTGACCCGCCCTCTGTAGGAGGCGGATAGCATCAGAACAAAAAATTTGCTCTGGCATGCCAACAAACCGGTCAAATCATTATAAGCCAGCCTATATCCATGAGTTTTGCTGGTTGCCTACTAGATTTTCACACATATATGGTCAGCCGATATGCAAACTTACAACAGTTTCCAGCCGGTTTGAGGAATATATACAGTTGAGGTCAACTAACACAGAGATTTACGATTTCCCATGGTGGGTAGTGCTGGGTACTGATTTGAATGGGACCGCCATTCGCACCCAACTCCGCCCTTTGCAACTAGGCCTACTAGTATTACAGGTATTAAACACTGACAGATGGATTTCAATGTGATAGGAGGAGGGAGGGAGAGCAGGGCAGGTAGTGGGCAGTTAAAGTGAAAAAAATGACAACTATAAGAACAAAAACAGAAAATAAAATAATATCCTATGGATCTAACTAGTGGGCTCATTTCTGGACAATCATTCACATAGCTCTTTTTAGTTTAGTCTGGTTAGGGTTGGATCCATAAGAATAGCAAGCACAGTTGTATTCCAGGATAGGCCGTATTGTGGTTATGTATATCAATAAAGCTGTTTTGAGGGAGATGAGTGTTCTCATGTGGGCAAGGGTGGTTAGCTTGGCATTAACTGACTTGACCATCTGTTTTTGGTAGAGTGGTAGAGTTCCCTTGGTGAAGCAGGAAACGCTAGATCTATGCTCAGGTTACAAAGATGTACGAAGAGGACAAGAATGAGGAGGGGAATGGCCCTTGCAATGGTCATTCCCTACAGTCCAGGTTCCTAAGCCAGATGACTCAACAAGGGTCTGTGTCGACTTTAGACAGCTAAATAATGTCACCCAGAAGGACTTGTACCCACTACCATGGCTAGATGATTGACTTGAAGGACTGGGGAGTGGGGGGTGGGGGTCATAAATGGTTCTGTACCCTTGATCTGGAGAGTGACTATTGGCAGATAGCCATGGATCCAGAAAGTAAGGAAAAGACAGCTTTCACAACCTCTACTGACCCCAGCCACGTTTCAGAAAATAATGACGGAGGTCTTGCACAGGTTGAGCAATAAGATCTATGTGGTCTATCTGGATGAGCAGGCGTCAGTCTCCACCCCCAGCCAGACAGGAAAAGCGTATTAGACCAGATCCTCTGAGATCTCCAAATTATGCCTTATTTGATATCACCCTGGCATCGGACCTACCTCTTTGTCCTTCTTAGAGTATAGGATTGAGAATTAGTCCAGGTTCTTAAGGTTGGAGTACATCACTCCACATCAGGCCCGTCTAATACGCATTCACTTAACGTTGTGCATTTGCCATGCCATCACAATGCATCCCTCTCGCACACTTGGTATCACTCGTGTAAGTTTGGGTATGTCCTTCTTATGCACTGCAGCTTGTATTTGTGATTACTATTGTATTGTCTTATGATATGTGTACTCTGTGTTCCCTGTATAACATATATATTGTAATGTGATACCCGTAGGCCTAATGGTTTCTCACTCTATCACCAGTAGCACCACTGAGCCTTCCCGCCACATTCATAGCTCTCTAACTCTGGTGTGCAATACCATTGCCCAAGACTTCCCCTCATTCCCATCAAATTGTGACGATAATCTGGTACCACACACATTCTATATGATGTTATCATTTTTGGTAAGGATCTCCAGGAGATCATGAGCATGGGGAAAGAGTTTGTCAGGTTGGTGGAATACTGCTTGAAGCTCAAACCCCAAAAAACTGTAGGCTCTTCCATATGGAAGTGCAGTGTCTGGGTTGTATCTAAGGAGGGAATACGGGCTGATCCAGAGAAAACACAGGCAGTTGATGAGTGGCCTATTCCGAATAACATTAAAGAAATCTGGTCTTTTCTGGGTTTTTCTTCTTATTACTGACAGTTCATCCCTAGCTTTAACAAGCTTATAAAGTTGGTGAAGGACACTGCTACAGCAGGGCAAAAGTTACTGCGGTATAAGCTCTCCTGGATGGAGGAGTTAGATAAGGCTTTCAGAGCAACAAAAAAGGCTCTGCTATCTACACTGTTCTTGGCTTACCCACAAACATCTGGCCAGTTCATTCTGGATACAGATCCGAGCAGCATGGCCATTGGGGCAGTCCTATCTCAGGTTCAAGATGGTGCAGAGAGAGTGATTGCATATGCAAGGAATTCTTTCTCAAAGTCTCAGAAGAACTACTGCACCACATACAGAGAGTTACTGGTAGTTGCATATTACATGTGATAATTCAAACACTATTTATATGGTCCTGATTTCATAGTCTGTACTCACCACTCACCATCACTCACCACTACTCACCACATCTTTAATTTGGCTTATAAATAAATGACCTTTAAACAGCCGAGCACATGCTTGCTCGCTGGCTACTCAATCTACAGCAATATGACATTACCAACAAGGGAATGATCCAGCACTGTTGGAAACACGAAAACGCTGATGGACTTTTGCAGAGCAAATGCGCCAACTGTGATGACTGCAGGGCTCATGAAGCCCCTGTGGCAAACCTCGCAGGGGAGGAGGTGGTCACCCTGGAAACTCAGATAATTGCTGATCAGTCAATCTGCAAGCAACAGCTCATGAATGATATGAATTGTATCATAGGGTTGGTTGAACAGAACTCAGAGCCCACAGATTTGTCAAGCAAAAGCAACAAATTTAGAGAAACCTGGAGTCATAAGGGAGACCGGTGCCTGAGGGAGGGAGTGTTAAGCTTGCGCTGGACACAGCCCTCCTCTGGGAAATTGTTTATGCCAGTAGTGGTACTGTTTGATAAAAGGTTGGAGCATTTCAAACGCTATCACAGGCCCACAGCTACTGGACATTTCAATTTTACTGGCCTGGGCAGGCAAGAGATGTCAAACCGCAGATACAGTTGTGTCATAACTGCAATGCTCAAAAACTAGATCTGGGGTCAATAAATTGCCGTTGCCAAAAGATTTAGCTGGAGAAAGGTTCAGTCGTATTTTGATGGACATTCTCAGTGGCTTTAAGACTAGCACATGGGGTAATCCCTGCATGTTGGTTATAATGGATTACTTCTCTAAGTGGTCGGAGGCTCTATGCTTGCTGAATCAGAAGGCGACCAAGGTTGCCTGGCAGTTTTCCCAAACTTTTGTGATTTGGGGCACCAAACACCATCCAGACAGAAGCAGGGCTGGTGATGGGCTATTGTTTAAAGAACTCTGTAATCTCTACAGCATGATCAAATAGACTATGTGTGTATCACAGGTACTGTATACTGTTACATTGGGTATGTCCTTCTTATGCACTGCAGCTTGTATTTGTGATTACTATTGTATTGTCTTATGATATGTGTACTCTGTGTTCCCTGTATAACATATATATTGTAATGTGATACCCCTATGTGTATGTTCTATGTTCTATGTGTATGTTCTATGTTCTATGTGTATGTTTTATGTTCTATGTACTGGCCATCTGCATGCCTCAGAACTGCCTCTGCAGTACTGGCCTCCGGAGCTGTGTTTGTTGTGAATAAAGCATGATTGCTGGCAAGGACCAAGAACCTGAGTTAGTGTTCAGACACTACATAAGCTAATGGGTTGGTGGAGAGGTTTAATTGTGTACTAGTAGAACAGCTCTGGTGCTATGCAGATTATAGGGTAGATGACTGAGATTTGTACATCCCATGCATTGCAAGTGCCTATACTAATACTGTGCCTACAAGGACATTGGACATTGGACATTGGAGAATTGAGTCACATTCTATGTCTCCTATTTCTACTCAATGTGACTCAATTTTCAGTACATCCTTACTCAGTAGTCTTCAGCTTTAAGTCATACATGCTAGCTGATCTAATTTAAGGTGTACCAGGGTGTGCATGATGGTCTAGACTTCCCCTCTGGTTCAGGTTTCATTGAGGATCTTCAAAAAAGGTTGAGATGACAAGTATATGAGGAAACTTTGAAGACTAGTGTGGTAGCCCAAAAGCACACATTTGATTTGAATGCAAGGTCCCTGTATAGATATTACCCACCAAAAGCTTCCAACAAAATGGTGCTAAACGGGCCCATTCATGATATCCAAGGCCCTGGGAGGAAACTTCTATATCGTAGACAGTGTGGCAGGTGGTGTAAAGTAGAGTGAGGACTTGATGAAGTCAGTCATGGAACCTGGAGGAAGTAGAGGATGAAAAATAAAACAGGGAGTTCCAAGCGAGGTTTGAACGTGAGACCCTCTAGCCGGTGAAAATGCGGCTTTAGATACTTTCAGACTACAAAATAACTCAAAGCGAAAAATTACTCAGAGTATTTTCTCTGTATAACCTCAATTGGAACCAATTGTATATTTCTGGGCAACCTGACCCATATATAATAGACGTCTCTTACAGATTGTAAGATTTACCTAGTTGTTGCCCTTATCTGAGCCATATTAATCTCTAAACAATTTGATACAGTGTGCCGCATCTTTGCATACTTTTAAGCACAAACCAAACAACGAGTAAACACAGCTCTGATGGAGGGTGACTGAGAGGAACTGGTAAAACCAACTGACAACTGAAACCCCAGCTTATTTAAATACAACTAGGACCTGGTCAGTGGTTTATGTGTTCATTCATTTTGAACTAAAACAACCAGGCACACACTGATATGGCTAGTGCCTCAAAGATAGATAAATGCAGAACTCTGAAAGAATCAAGCAAACCAAGCGAGAGAAAGGACAAAATGTGGTTAAGAGCACCTGGAGGTATGCATACAGGTAATCACCTTTTTGATCAGTGGCACAATATGATCCCGAGCGGTCGTGTGGGATTACTTATGGCTACCTATGCTGTCAGGCATGCTATTGAATGGCGCCGTTAGGTAAGGCCCTTTTCTTACACAGAGGGTAAGGATGAAGTGACATTTCTCATTTATAACCATACAAGACTAATATCATGCTGTCATAGGCTGAGACACAAAAAACAGGTACGGATAGAATTGGTATGTACATTTCCAGTTTACCTGGCGTAGATATATGTACATTAATTGGATAATAGAAATTTGATTGAGAATAGCAATTTGGAAACCATGTAATACATGAAATCTTGTTTAACATAACTACACGTTTGTTTTAAATTGGTTGTTCATCAAACATCATTTTAATGGAACATCAACTCCATCTGACGGACATGACAAGACACATTCTTCCAAAGCAGTTGTATTTGTCCAACATCAAAGCCATCATCTTTTTTCCATTATATTCCCTCTGCTCCAATGTCCATGATTAAAGCCACAAGATTTTGTTGTCTCAAGATTGTCTCGTTTTGGAGTACCATTCAAAAAAGCTTTTCTTGTAGGGACCTTAAGGGAAAATGGCAATGGACCACAAGGCTACGTATTAGCTGTCATGTCTTTATTGCACTATTGCCAGATCTGATTTTAAATTATAACCCTCTCACATTTTCTCTCATCCTGATTGAGAAGTAATCAGTCACTATTGAAGGGATAATAAAAGTGGAAATAGGAGACATAGAATGTGACTCAATTCTCCATTGTTTACTCATGACAATCCATAAAATTCTTAGATTCATGATTTAAATTGCATTATTTTATTTGGAAATTATAATTTCCACCAGTCATAGGAGTTGGCATTGATTGATCGCACTGGTAGGTAGGTACCTTCCCATTACATATGGCTATTTAGCCTCCGCCTTAACAAGTTACAGGAGGGCCTTTATGTTTTGCATTTAATGTCTTATGAGATGAGATAATGCAAGTGTCACGCATGTCCCAATGCTAACCAAAGCCCCACCATGCGAAGGGTCTATTGACATGTACATAGGTAATAACAGATTAAATTTGATTGAATGTCTGTCCAAGGAGGTATACCAGCTCCTGATCTGGAAAAGAAATCCAGACTGGAAAAAAATTAGAAAATGGCGCAATATATTAAACTTAACTGAGCAACAATATGAAGAAACACCATGAAAAAAAATATTTGTTCTCCAGTATAAATCCACGTCCAAGACCAGATTGCATCTGGAGCTCAGTTTTCTTTTAAACTCACACATGTAGCTTCATATGCAATTCCCTTTCGATTTGTCAAAGAATTAGAGGGGCTAATATCGAATTAAGCGAGAAAAGTGCGTTGGATGGGGTTTGGTCATATATAGGTTCTCTGTTATAGAGGTATGGGTGGCGTTCATAAGCTTGTGTTTATTTTTGGTGAAAATGGTTTTCACAAAGGCCACGATTCGTCTAGTAGCACACATAGAAGGATGTATTGAACAACTGAAATCATAAACATACCATTGCAAACAGCGTCGATAATAGTCCCTAGATGATGAGGCGTAATTAGGGGCATAGAATATGCCTAGGTATAGCACATACAATTTTAGCCACACCCCCTTTCTTCGACTACCATTATAAACTTGACCACCCTTGATCATGTGAAAATGCCACTTCCCGACCTCTAATCGCCAGAAACAATGTCTCCAGGCCTAGGGCAAACTTTACTGTGGGAATACATCCAATACAACTGGGTCTTGCTCATACCCAAACTGAGTAATAACCGATTTCCCAATCCCTATTTCCCACAGCTTTGATCAACATTCCATGCATACGGACACATGGCGAGTGACCAAGGAACCCTTGGTAACACTCAGGTTTTTACGGAAATATGAAATGGACCAATCACATGACGTGTTACATCAACCTTCAGCCAGCCTCAAGCCACAGGGCTCAGACAATGGGATCACCCCTTGCAAACATTACTCAGCATGCCATGTAGACAGCTCCGGCTACATGGCTGCCATGGCGGGCAGGTGGGTACAGTGTTGGCGAAGGCTTAGGCATTTTTTAAATAGCCTAAGGGTTCATTATCCGCCCAATAATATAATATCCTAGTTAATTCAATAGTTCTATAAGGGCCTATCCTAGTGTGCTACAGTATCTGGATATTAGTTGATGTCCGAGATGTCCGCAAATATGTACAACCAAGGGTAAAATACTTATTGTGTCTAGGTTGAACAGGATGGTAGTGAATAAGACTAAAAAGCCAGATTCCGAGGACTTTTTCAGGTAACATACCCACCCCCTCTAGGGTCAAAGTTGTATCAATAGGGAAACGCACTGTGTCAGATTGGATGTAGACACTTATTGATCTCATATTATTTCATGTCTAGTGATGGAAATAAAACGATGTCGCAAAAACAAACAAAAAATGCTAACCGAAACCTGTGTTAAGCCGGGAATCCATGAGGCAATTTAAAAGCCATCTCCAGATCAACGAATGGAACCGCCGGCATATTACTCAACACAACACCCAACGCATGGATGCCAAATGCCCTGTATCTTGCTAGCTATGTGGATTCTCAGCTTTTTTCAATAAAAAAAGAAAGAATCACAGGATTTTTTTAAAACTTTGGATTTAGAAAGAACAAGGTTGGGGGACCCCAAAAAGCCAATAAGACATATGTCATGGAATTAGTTTTTATTTCAGGGACCATTGAAATTTGCTACCATTCACTATAGGAAGCTCTCCTATGGTAGATACGGATTTGCTGAAACCAGAGGTACCGCTGCCTTTGCAAGAAAGTTGTCTGTTAAACAGAACTTATGAATAACCTTCATGAACAACTAATGCAATCATCCATGTCATGTTAATACAAAAGGGAGAAGGAATGAATGTTATATATTTTTGCATATACTCTAAATATAATGGGTTATATGTGTGTGGGCAGAGGGTCAATGACCTGGGACCTAGCTGTGCCACTGCTATTACCATTACCATAACTGAAAGGTTATTTGGCTGTAACTTTCCTTTTAGAAAGAATTCCGTATTTACATCAATGTTTTGTCATCAAAATCAAATTGTAATGAATTAATGATTAACGGAGTCTTAAGGTTGGGTTTAAAACGGATTTAGTCCTTCGAATAATTTCTTTAGTTATCACGTTTTTAACAACTCTATGACGAATGTATCTTAGTAAACTAGGATGTGTCTGTCATCGAAGTCTGATGATTGAACACATTTCACACAGATGTTGTGATGTAGTGCTTTGTTTTATTATATAAGTTCTGATTAACTCATTCTGATGCACCTTAGTTAAGGCAGACTTGAAACCAAGCAAAACTACTTTACCAGTGATTATCCATCCAGGTTTATTAGAAACTATTTTGCAGAGGTACATAGATATAAAATTACTTTTAAGATATGCTAATTGTTAACACCCTAATCTCAGCCTCAGTAACGAGATTCTTCCATTATTCAAATCTCCATAACTTTTTTAAAAAATAGACCCGAAGCATACAACTAGAACCAAACCTTCTCAAGATATTGAACGACAACTTGGATGAATGTAATAACAATCAGACAAATAGTTTTTGCTCTGTGAACCCTTGAATTAAATTTTTTAAAATAGTGGAAATTTAGCAGAACGGCACAGCGGACCATAACAGAAGATAGCAGACCATAACAGAAGATAGCGGACCTTAGCGGAGAAAATAATAACGGACTGGCTTAGGAAACGGGTTAGTAGAACAGAAATTCCCTAATTTATCCGCTATTTTCTGTTCCGCTATTAACGATTCTGCTTCACTCCATTACTAGTTATGAAACGGGCCCCTGCTCCTAGCCCACATGTCAGGCAAGAGACCTATTGCTGATCAGCATCACAGAAGCCTAACCTGGCTGTGACAGGTTACTAGCCTGGCGCAGTGGAATGCTGAACAGAAACTGTTTATTAAGGCTGAACAGGAATTATCCTAGTCCCTTTTTGCTGATCAGGAAATACGCAGGCTGAACAGGTTTGGGCTCGCTTATTGGAAATTTGAAAGATTGCTGAACAGGTAAACGTTTTGCGGAATGGCATCCAACCCAGCTAAGAATAGGAAAAGCATTATGCTGTTCAGGGATTGGTCATGGCCATGCAGGAAGTATGAAACTGGAAGACCTATAATATATCAACCTTGATAAAATGTAACTTTTTGGAAGAATAGGAAGAGTGTGGGTTGGGGGCTATCCTGCGGCTGAACAGAAAATAAAATTCCCCTGCTGCAGCCTTTTCCTATGGCCATTCTTACTTCTGTATTCCTGATCAGCATGCTAATCTTCCCGTTTTAGAGTTATGGGGATATGTACATGGCTTTCCATAGTTCACCTAGACCTATATATCTCTCTCTCCCTCTCACCCATCCCCCCTCTCTCATTCTAGCTCATTCTCTTTCCTTCCCCTTCCCCTCTTTCTCTCTCTCCCCTCTCCTTCTGTGGCCTTCACTTTCTCCTTTCTTTTTGCTAAACTAAAATCATATTTTAAAATGGTCTTAAATTCTGATTATTATATTGAGATTTCAAATAGATTTCCAGTGTTCATTTTTGTAAATCTGGCTTTTTCTTAATAATAAAGATACTGTTCCCATTTTTTTTCAGGATATACCCAACACAATTATTTAATTATATATCATATGAATATTAATTTTTGCTTTTCTGATTGTGGGCTCAATTGCTGTGTGTACACGTGTATGTAAACGAACAACGTGGGGATGTGCAGGAGTCTGAAATTTTCCGACCGAATTTACAAAATGCAAAACGACTCACTCAAACAAAGGCCTAAGTAGGCTAGTATTAATAATGATAGGGAGAGACATATTATCATGAACCACTGATTATTTATAAAGGGTTTTGCTTTAAAAAAAAACACGCTAAAACACTGGGTCTCGCTGCCGCTCCGAGATTTGGCTGTGAACCAGATATAGGGATATTAAGCCGTGGGGGAACTGCATGACTACCGATTGTGTCATGGTAAGCTAGTCTCGGGCCGGCATCAAGAGCAAACAAGCTAATTAGACGCCAGTGGAACCATACCCAGCTAATATTTACACTGTGCCTCCACATTGTGACATCCTTCGCAAGATGTATCATATTGCACGCAAAATACTAGTATCCATTTCGAAAGGGATCAATTCCTTCACAAAGGATATAATTTGATATAATTTTTGAAGTTTTAAAAGAGTGTGGGATCAGCTAGGTCGCAGGGAAGAAACGATTGCTGGGAATCGGCGATTCTATTCAGAGAAATCTAATTATTTTGATATATTTGGTTGCAAGCAATCGCTTGTACCTTGTGACCTAGTGGGGAACCCACACCTTGGGATTCTTGTCCCCAATATTAGCCATATCATCATGTTGGTACTCATACTAAAAGGCAGGATGGGGGATTCCACCTAGGCTATAATCTGCAGGCTATGAATATTCCAAAAATGCAATTGTATTGCCCATTCATGTTCTCCTTTTATGCTTGCCCAGCCATGATTGATAATCTAGAAACAAACAGTCTAGCGATATTGTTTACCCATTGCTAATATAAAATCAGCTCCCTATTAAATCGGTGACTACCTAATCTGCATTGGGAGTATGCCTAGCTGTTATTAAACATGCTTGAAAGTATTAATATCAATTTACGTACCAAATTTTCATTTGCCTATATCTACTGATATTGCATATTATATCGAAGGTATAAATTGATCTTTTGATGTTTGCATGACATTCATGCGACTTACGCGTTCATGCTGGTTGGTCAAGTCCACATTGGTGCTGTTGTTCCTCCTTATCATGCATTATTCCTGCGAACGGCTATGGAATATATATTGCCCATAATGAAGAGCCTTAAAGGGACCTATCACGAAAATGTGAAAATTCGAGCAACAAAAATTTATTAAAAAAAAAGGCTTGACCTATAGACGTGAAGATGCAAAATGAATCTCCACTGAATGTACTGCCTTTAGCCGGGTCTTTACTGTGGATCTGCCAGTGATTGGTTGGAGGTAAAAAGCAATAATGAGCTGAACAGGACAGGCTACTGTAGCCACTCTATTATATAGTCAGAAACCCGAACCATATATATCGTGCCGGAGGTTTACCTATATAGGTGGGCATAGTTTCATTTCATAACGCCATTAGTTGTTTCCATTCATCATAATGTATTCTTCATTCTTTGGCCTTTCTACTTGCCCCAAACCAAATGAGTTTAATTTAAATTTAACAGTAATTAAGAATCACTACATTGAATTTTGTCAGACGGAAACAGGAAGAAACTACTTCCGGTGCATTGATCAATGATATAGCAAAAGACTGCCAACTTGCCTTCTAACTTAAGTTGATTATCTTTTCCACGGCAATATAACAACGTTCACACTACTGAGTCAACGACTGAGTCAACATTTACTCGCGAGACTTGGAATTAGGTTTATGTGGGCCTGTGGTAACCTAAAATGTTCTTTACTAGCTTCCAGGGCTGTCAAGGAACACTGTTCAAAGTTGCGGAAGAGCGTATAGATTCACTAAGGATAGAAGATTACAATGATATGGACTATACTGGAATAAGACGTCTGTCTTATTCCAGTATAGTCCATGAGTCTATGTAACAAATAGAAGTAACACTTATATCTGCGTTTTGGCTGAACAATAACATAATATAATGCAAGCAGCTGCAGCAGTTGGTCTTAAATTCTAAAACACTCCACATGAAATAATAGGACATTTCTCCTTTCCTTCCTTCATTCTAATGAGACAATCGCATTAATGCATCAAGAACAAGGCGTCCTTAATTAAAGATGTACAAGGTATCATGTTCTTAAATCAGATGCATTTTTTTCCGCCTTGAAAATTCCTAAAGAATACAATACAATACACCCACCATCCTGCGAATACAAGTGAACGCAATAACGTAACGTAATTTATTCAATGATAGCTACACGCATTACTTTTCTGCGTCCTTGACAACCATTTTCCCCACGTTGAGAAATGGTCCAAGATGGTCCAAGACTGATTTTGACTGATTTGGGGTTAATTAAGGGGTTTTTAGGGGGGCTAGAGGATGGGTGAACCAAAGCCGTCACAATGGCTCTTATATCATCATAGAGCCCTTAAATGAGTGACAAACGTTCAATTATAGACTTTGTACTAAGTCTTTATGTCTTATAGGGCAATGTTATAAATTGATTACAGAAGTAGGCCTATATATAGCCTATTTCATATTCAATTTGAATGGAATGAGTACCAATATTCCATCGATCACCCACCGTTATGTTCAGATTGGAAGATTGAAAGGAAGGATATCTACGAATGAAATACTTGCAATGAATGGATAGATTTCAGGTGGTTGATTACATCGATTGATGTGTATACATAGGCCTATATCATCTACACCCAACAAAAAGGTGGCCTCACAATAATCTGGGCTGCATACTGTAGGATTCACCCACCATCCTTGACCTTCATTCTGGCCAGGGACGACACACATATATGAATACTAGAAATGTCTATGTGATACGGGCGGAAAGCTATAGGACAAAAAACATCAGCAGTACCTATAAATAATATATAATATATGTATATAACAAATACTAGTATTTATACACTCTAAGAAAAAAGGGTTATTTAAGGTTCTTTGGGGAACCTTATGGTTTCCCAAAGAACCTAAGGATTCTTCAACATCTAAAATGGTTCTTCAGGAGCATCAGGGGTTCCTCCAAGAACCATAGGGGTTCTTTGTCAATTTTAGGGTTCTACTTAAACTTAAAGGGTTCTTTAGCTCATGGAGGTTCTCCAAAGAACCTTATTTTCTTCCTTAGGAAAGAAATAAGGTTCTTTGGAGAACCTGCAATGGCGCCACCTATAATACTAGGTGGCAGCATGAGCCAGCCCCTCATTATTACTAATTCCTTTATATTGAAAACACTAGTAAAGCAAATATATGATATCTATGCACTATATATATCAATTATTCTGTAATTAAGAACATTTTGGATATCATTATTGTATATTCTAATTGTGTATTTTATGTATGTGATATTTTAGAGAGGGTGTAATAACAATACCCCTCCATCATGCACATCCATATTGTATAGTATCCTAAGTGGACTCAAGTTTCATCATCTACTTCCATCATTGCAAGGTGAGAGCTGGAAAGGTCTGTAAACATGCAGGGCCAGTGCTGATGATAGATGATGAATAAAAGGATGCAGCTATGCTGCTGTACCTTTAAAAGCTATCTGGGCTGTAGATGTTCAATCTGAAGTTGCCTTTCAATCTAAAGTTTGCTACTCTGACAAGGTTCTACCAAGAACCATTGACAAATCAATCTATGATTCTTGAAAGAACTGAATCTCTGAGTAAAGAGCCTATTAAAGGGATTTCATCTAGAACCCTATGGTTCTTTGAAGAACCCTTGGTTGATAAAAAAACAGGGGTTCTTCAAGGAACCAATGGACAAGGTTCTTTAAAGAAACCCATATATTTCCTTATTGAGGGTTCTTCAAAGAACCTCCCCAAAAGAGTTCTTCAAAGAACCCTCAGGGGTTCGCCCTGGTGGACAGACTGAAACAGACTTGAAAGAACCATTTCTTCATAGAGTGTATACTAGGCCTATATTAACATTGCAGATACTAATTCCCCAGTATACATCTTATAATAATTATACTCATAGCCGAATGACAACTCCATTTAGAAACCATGAGTTGTTAAAAAACAATTGAATAATGTTCACCTCTGATGAATTGATTAGTACAAACCGCCGTTAAGCACAATCCCTATAAGTATTCAAACGAGACGCGTGTTTTGCAACAGGCTATAGCAAATTGCTATGCTTCCTCCCTAGAGAGGCAGTGTACGTGGTTTTGCAATGGGCAGAGGCCGAAGCCAATTACTGTCAGGTTGAGTGATAGCTTTAATCTCGTTGGTCGTAGGATTACTTTTTAACACTTCTACCGTACTTGTTTCCAATTGATTAATCGTTAGGAACCAATACATGCGCTGTTTATTGCCTGCCCCGGTCTCTACGATATTTAATCACCTTTCAAGAGCTGTACCATCTTATGGCCATGCATTGTTTGAGCTTCTCACCCTAGTACCTCTCTCCATGGTACAGACGGTTATTTAAATAGTATCCACTTCTTATACAAGTTCTAAAAGAGACTGAAACCATATAAGTCTATGTATCAATGATAGTAAAATCTCACGCATCCAGAAGTATGGGAGCATATTATATACACGCAGCTGTAGATGTGTGCTACTCTGGGATTTAATGGTATCATACGGAGAGGAATAGTGAAGAACACCCGCTTATATTTCAAAATAAGTTATCAACACTCTCAGCTCTCCCACCCTTGATATAACCTAGCTACGGTACATAGCCCTTCACTATCAGGGTTATGGAAAAGAAGTGCTTGAAACAGGGAAGGTGGAATTGCTGTAGTTTGTGTAGAGTTGCAGACACAGGGAGTATATTTACGTTTATTATATCGTGTATATAGTGTGTATTGGCGACAGTCAATGCAGGTATAAATTACTGCAGTGGTACCTGAATTTTGTGGCGGCGTTGCCAGTGGCGAACGCCTTTGTTAACCTCACTCTGCTGTCGACCCCGGTACGTTACGGTCGCAATTTTGGTGGCAATATTTTTTTTTAATAAAGGCGGCCTCAATGGTCGCACCTTCTAGCCGCACCCCTTGAGTTACGTTATGTTTTATTATCTAAGTCAGACGAAATTGATTTATATTGTACTTTATCTTCTGTCGAATTCCCTAATTAATGCTCTATCCTATGGCAGTTCTACCACATGACTATCCGGTATCAGCATATATATATAGACGGTATGAAGATCCAGACAGGACCTATAGTGACACTATTTGTTTATCCTCTTTATCTTCATCTGGCAATGAAGTGCCATAATAAAGGTCGACATGACAAGGCTTCTACACTTCAAGAACGTCCGTGACGGCAAGGCTTTGCAGTAAGAGGGCGGGTCATTTTCTATGATTGACAAGCACTTCAGCCTATCGACTTTTCCTATCGCAGCCAATGTTTGCCCGCCACAGAGCTCATGGAAACATAGATCTGAATCCCCCGGATGGCTGGGCCTAAAAAACAGTATTGCTTTCCCATAGTTCGGAATCCTTGGGTTTGTCTCCACCATGCAATGGGTTGAGCTGTTGGTTTGTGTACCATGTATATAGCAGCTAGGAAATTGCTAATATACATACATGCGTCTCGTTTTCTAAGAATCTACAAATATATGTGTGGTAGGACATTCATGAACTTTCACAATCTTTTAAATGGAATTATGGAATTTTCTCGGAAGTACATCCATATTCTTAGCTTCCTGGCAATACCATGTAGTATACTCGTTTTGACCCAGAGGTTCAATTGTTAAAATAGACTAAATAGACTGGATCTAGGTGGACCTTATATCCACGTTTGCGTTGATTCAGTTCTAACATTGATTCTCCCGTGAGAATCAATGTACATTTGACGAGAATATGTCAAATCTTATATCTTATAACATATTGGCATGCACTTGCATTTAAAGATTTATGTTAGAGTTTTGTCGCTGTGATACTAATTAAAAGCAATTGTAACATCAACATGTGCATATAATTATTTGCTTTCTTACACAAACTCTGAGGGACTTCCCGTTATTAAAAGTCATTAGCTTACAGGCTCGTGCTACAACCTGAGTCTTATCTTGAGTTGCATATAATTATATATTATAATAGACACATATACTGTTGGCCAGCACCAATTAAACAGACTTCATATGACAACACCTAGAGCAGGAATAAATGTAATTAATGTCTGTCTCTGCATGCTTCTGGCAACCTCTGAAACCTGATATCCTCACATCAAAACTTCTAGGGGATAGAAATTTTCGTGAATGAATGTGATTTTTTAGTTCGAATGCCAATTAAGCCTCTAACTAGCTTTGGCGTGAGGGTTGACGTGTAGTGGATACCGGGCTTAACTAGTAATTAGATCTACGTATGGGGTGATTGTGGAAAGCAACTAACGCCGCATTGAAATCTCATACCTTGCTATATATAGTCTGTCTAGAAAGTAGTTGACACGTGATTCCTTAGCCCTTTAAGGGGAGGGAAAGGCGGGTGAGTTTTGACTTCAAACTATTGCCTCCTGAATTGCCGTTTGCGACCGACCATGGCCGTTTGCGACCAACCATGGCTAAATGTACAGCTGTCCTATATTGTGCTGTCTCTGTTCTATGTGCAGCAGCTGTTGTTTTGCTTAGAATGAAGACAGAGCTGGTTATACTGGCCCTGTTTCTTCATGGTTGATTGCAATGAGCGACTCGCTAGGCAAAGAGTGGACAGGTCCTTGATAGAAATCAGAAATCTCCCACTTTTCCCTCCCCTTAAAGGGACTAAGGAATCACGTGTCAACTACTTTCTAGACAGACTATAGCAATCAAGTACTATGGTGCTTATTATAGCAAGCACTAATGTCATATTGCACGTGAAGTCACATAGATTATAGGCTCTCAGATACCATGCGGATAAATAGAGGAAGCGGAATCTATTTATCTTTAAACAAAATCTATAGGATAAGAGCTGTATCACATAGACCAAACGTATTGAACAATAATTCTATCATACCATCATTCTCTTTAATATCACCCAGAAGTGTTTGGTAATTGTGTGGCGAAGAGAGACATGTACAACTGAGCTTGAGCGTAACTACACGCAAAAGTGGTTGCAGAATCACTAAAATCACTTTCATCTCATCAACGGTAAGCCGTACGTTGCTGCAGGCTTCTCTTTGTCAGCTTTTTTAAAAATTATGTGATTTCATTTAAGTATTCATGACTAGTCGAACTGATGAACACTGTACTATTATCTAATACTAGCAAAATACCAGTCCTCCGGACGGTCACCCTCTCTCCCCATACTTCCCCCTCTCCCTCTTTTCCCTCCCCCTCTTCTCTCTCTTTCATATACCTGTTTTTCTCTCCCAACCCCATCTCCGATTTCCCCACCCTCTCTCCCTTCCCTCTTCCTCATGCTCCCCCTCCCCTCTCTCCCTTCCCCTACATCCTCTCCCTCGCCTCTTTCCCTCCCCTCCCCCTGTCCTATTCCCCCCTCCCTTTTCTTAACTCTCCCCCTCCTATACCCTCTCCATCCCCTCCCCCTCTCCAATACCCCCACCCTCTCCCTCCCCTCTTCTTCACTCTCCCACTCCTCTGTATATAGTTATAGGAAGGACAAGAATTGGTCTTTAATCATTCATAACACTTATAATGGGGTCCAAGATTTTTGAAACCCTATACAATACCTGAGCGGAATGGGAATAATGATATTTAGTTTGATAGAAGAAAAAGGCCTTATTATGCTATCTGCCACTAGGGACCTTGCATGTGAGAATTATTACTTCTTTTTTTTTTTTACAAAAATTGACCAAAAAATATATTTTCCCACAAGTGAAGTTGATCTAATTTATAAGGTACAAACATGTGTCTAAAGCTTAGTCATTCATTTCAAACCATACAACAAAGTTTTATATTTATCCTATTTTGAAATGGCGACCTTGCACATGAGAATTATCACTTTTCTGTTCAGAAAGTTCCCTCCGCCTCTTCTCTGTTTCTCATACCTGTTTTTCTCTCCCAACCCCATCTCCGCTACCCCCTCTCCCTCCCCTCTTCCTCATGCTCCCCTTCCTTGCTTTCTCTCCCTTCCCTCTGTCCCTTCCCATACATCCTCTCCCTCCCCTCCTCTTTTCCCTGCCCCTCTTCTTTCCCTCCCACTCCCCCTCTTCTATTTCCCCACTCTCCCTTTGCCTAACTCTCCCCTACTATACCCTCTTCCTCCCCTCCCCCTCTCCAATACCCCCACCCCTCTTCTTCACTTCCCCCTCCTCTGCATGTAGTCGGGTCCTCCTTCAATTGATCTGACTGGGGCTTTCCCAAGCTATAAATAGAGCGTGGATATCCCAATTTAAAAAAGGCTTCAAAATCGTATTTCTACCCCAGATACCTTCACAAACCACATACAACGTCCTCCAGAGAGGGTGGACAGAACTCTACAGAAGAGTTAAACGGTTTACAAAACAACCAATTCCAAGAACATGTGAGACAAAAAAACCTCTCTTTTCTACCTCTCTTTTCTACGCTTTTCCCGTATATTATATGGATATCTCACAATCCTGGGCTGTTTACCATGCACACCTATCCAGACATGTCTGTAGCGAGCGGCGCCATATTCACTTATCAAGCCTTATATTAGTCAGTCGAACCTGCCTCTATTCAATGATCATGGATAGAGTCAGGCAGTACTGCGGTTGGCGCTACGTGGAACTGGCGCATTTCAGTCTAAACATGTGAAATACATGTTCCTACTTATATTCCCGATTTATATTGCATTCTTGGTACTTTTTCAATACATTTACAGAGTCTAAGAACTTTGATGCAGGATTATAATTATGGTGTGATCGTTTTTATGCAGACCCTAAATGTGCGGGAATATTTTATGCAACCTTATCAGTAGAAGTCTCCAGTTAGGAGGCCAAGATCTTGCTTTGATGTAAACAAAGACATGCGGCCGTTTTAATGGTCATTTTGACATCTTGACCAGTATCAAGTGACAACATTCATGTGGTCACAAATCTTGTAATACTATGCATTTATGGCGATTTTATGCTGTCAGAAGTGACAAAACTTAAATAACACTGTTCACCACCAAATTTTATTGAAAAAGCTGGAATCTTATGGCATTCGAGATATGGAGCTTCTTTGGTTTACTAACTATTTACATGAGCGGAGACAATTTGTTACAGTGAATGGGTCTAAGTCAAGTGGGGGAGTGGTTACTTTTGGGGTCCCACAGGGTACCATTTTAGGACCCATCCTTTTTACGATATATATTAATGACCTCTATACATCAGTCACGGTCATCAGTCACGCCAAGATTCAGCACTATGCTGACGATACTGTACTCTTTTTTCATGACAAAGATGTTGGCTCTCTATACGATAATCTACAACATGACTTGGATAATGTATATTCATGGTGTGCAGCTAATAAGCTCTCCCTGAATGTCTCCAAGTGTAAAACCATTTCATTTGCCATAAGTCACCAATCAAAGTTAAAACTGCAAAATTCAGGTCGATCATTGACGCTTGGCGCTGTAAAACTTGATGAAGTTCTGGAGTACAAATACTTAGGTTTCACTCTGGATGATTTACTAACCTTTAAATCACATATTTCAAACACATTACAACTGGTCTCTTCTAAAACTCGTCTTTTGTACAGGGCACGCAAATCATTAACTTTTAATGCTAAGCGTGACCTCTATAAAATGGCCATTCTCCCCAATCTTGATTTCTGTGACTTCATTTACGATTCCGCTCCTCAATCACTACTGAAACGACTGCAGTCGCAACAGAATCTTGCGCTCAGAATTATTTATAACAAGAGTAAATTCGAAAATGTAGATAATGAACATAGATTATTAAATATCTGGCCTCTGCAAGACAGGCGCGACAAGCACCTGCTGGACATGGCCTTTTATATGGCCCAAAACCCAGAGAATCTAGATAAGCGTGATCTCCCAACAAGGAGTCACGCCAAAGGGATGAAAAACTTAAAGGTTCTTAACACTAAGTCAACAAAAATAATGGAATCACTGACATACAAATGCCAGACTCGATGGAATGACCTCGGTCTTACGGCTCATAAAATTGAGGATAAAGCGGTGTTTAAGAAATATACAGAGATTCATTTTTCACCTTTCCACTCGAATGACCCGTAATCTTAGAATAATCTGCTTTGTGGCTGACCTCTCTACTCTCGCTTCTTCCTGTACTTACCTGTACTTATGTATGGTACTGTAATGAATTTTATATTGTGGAACTCCGAAATCACCTATATCTAATCACCTCATGTATCATCTCATACTCGTTTTTGATTCTTGTCTGCACCTATGTACATGTGTGTTTAAGTATGTAAGTGTTTTGTATTATATTACAGATTTTCTTTGGCATAACAGTGGCAAAGCCACCATTTATTGATTCTCATGGAACATATATATTCCTTTAAGCTACTGTTTAACCTGCAGTAAATATTAATCTGGAGATTTGTTGTTACCTCTCCTGTATTTCTGCACATATTACTGTTATCATCCTGCTGTGATGTAACAATACTCAATTCGCCGCTGCCTAGAATATCTTGGTATTGATGTTGGAGTATGTTTCTTTATATAGCATGGAGACGCTTCGCATTGATCATTAATTACTTTCATCCACCCTCGGAGGCTAATTGTTTACCTCCTTTAAAAACTTGGGGACGCAGCTCGTTTGCTATCTACATGTGTTGTTCGGATTTGAATTTAAATCTGGGTCTAAATTGAAATTTGGAGTTAGATTTGGATTTAAATTTATTTGTTTCTTAATGTCAACTAATACCTGCTACTCGCACCTATTAGCTTCGTAACTGTTGTAACCTGCGGGTTACCCACAAAACCACTGTTAAATCTTGTTAATGGAATTCGTATGTAGGCATTCATCGGAGGAAATGATATTATTTATCATTATTGATCGAACGACCTAATTTGTAATTTCAACATACTTGCAAATAAAGAATTCTTGAATTTGAATTTGAATTTGACAGATGCTATAGTTCGAAGCTCGAAGGCCGGTGCCATGTGCACAGTTTGTTGATGTCAAGTCACGTCACGTCACGGTGACGTCACGTCACAGGCGAGATTTCGAAATTCCTGCGAGACCTCCGCGATGTCGCTGTACCGCTCTAAGTTTTTAAAGAGGTTGGAGGGTTTCATGGGCCTTTTCTTCATAATTGTAATGTGATATATGCAAAACAAGGTATAGATGGGAAGGAAATGACATAAGGAAGATGTTGGTGAATTTTAAAGCAAACATTTTCGTTCTGTTTAGAGAAATGTCCAGTAGTGCCAAGTTGACACTACTGCATCCCCGCCTTTTTGAAGGCATTGCTCTCTAACTCTAGTACGGCCGTCACCATACTAGAGTTAGACTAGCGCTAACTAGCCTTATATAGGTCTTTGTAGAAAATAAATATATGAACTGTATGCATTACCCATTCCTGGGGTACTCTGATATGAACGCAGAAGACGATGTAGATCTTATCTCTAGTTAAAGATTTTAACACATTCAATAAATGTGTTCTAAAATTTGATACATTCTATGCACAATTTATGGTTGGCAAACTGTGCCATAATCAGGATTGCTTAATATGCATCAATTCATAACAGATGATTGCTGGTTAATTAGCATGTTTTGACACATTCTGTTCTGTGAGTTGTCCTTCTTACTACTAAGCCTAAAACTTGATTCCTTAGCAATATGCAGCTGTAAAACGATGCTTTCTTATACACAACTAGCAAAGTACCCGTCCTCCAGACAGTCCCCCTCTCTCCCCACATTTCCTCCGCCTCTTCTCTGTCTCTCATACCTGTTATTCTTTCCCGACCCCCCTCTCTCTCCCCTCTTCCTCATGCTCCCCTTCTTGCTTTCTGTCCCTCCCCTCTCTCTTTTTTACATACATCCTCTCCCTACCCTCTTTTCTCTCACCCTCTTCTTTCCCTCCCCCTCCCCCTCTCCTATTTCCCCACCCTCTCCCTCCCACCCTGTCCCTCTGCTTCTTTCATTCTCTCCCACCCTTTTCCCTCCCTCCCTCTCCCTTCCTCCCTCTCCCTCCCTCTCTCCCTCCTGTTGCTAGGGACTCTCACAGGACACATTGCTAGGGAATCTCATGTTGCCACAGACGGTGGGAGAGGCATGACGTCAATCTCTTTTAGTTCTCAATAGTGGCATTCCCGGGCTAAAAATAGTTGTATAGAACACAACTAAAAAAACTAAAAAGGGCTTCAAAATCACATTTTCACCTCGGATACCTTCACAAACCACATACGACGATCTCCAGAGAGGATGGACGGACCTCTACAGATAAGAAAAATGGTTTGTAAAACAAAAAAATTCCAAGAACATGTGAGAAAAAGAAACCCCTCTTTTCTACCTTAAGAAACCCCTCTTTTCTACCTCTTTTCATAGAAATCGCTTTTCCCGTATATTATATGGATGTATGTGCCCGTATAATCCTAGCTAAGAATTACTTTTCATCATGATTATGGCCGGCGCGCGGGCTGTAACGTTATGTACACATACATGCTGCTTATCACGATCTGCAGAAATGATCATTGATCATTAATATTTTTGTTGCGTCAGAAATGTATTTACATTGGTAAAGGAGGGGAAAGCTAAGCATACGGATACGCTGACCTGATGGGTGCCCTGGTCATTGACTCAATCAGTATGGGTTGTTATTGCATATATGCAAGAGAAATGTCGGAATCCTCCAGTGGCTGTTACCCTGGTGACCTGATGACACGGCCGGGAGCGAGTGTGTTCCCATGCCAACAGCTGGACTATCCCTGATGGGGTCATTATTGATCAATGACACTGCCTGGATTAGCTGGCAGGTTTTATCTATGTATGCGATAACAGCAGAAATGCGTTCCCGCAGGGACAGCTTCTATTTTCATATTCACAACATAAATGCTTACAATTTTCTTCTCTGCTCCCCAGACGGGAGCGCAACTTGTGCCAATCTATTATGCGTGATTCTCACCAATTCTTGTCTGGCATTCATGTTGTTGGAATACCTCAAAAGCCCTTTCTCGAGGGATGTGCTTCCGCGTGTTTACTAAGAACGAACGAGGTGGCAAATAGAACGCTATTCCGCATGCCGACATCGGGAATAGAATAATGGATAAGAAACTCATGGCCAAGCATCTGACGAAGAAGCTGCAAAAATAACATTTTCCTAGTTCAGATGTGTGACCTGAAACAACATGACGATTTTGAAAGTCTCTATTGATTTCTTCTAAGTTATCGAAGTTGTTCTTTTCCCACACATAAACTCTAAGGCGGTGTCCATCATATAGCCTTCCCTCTGTAGTCCATGTTATCCCCTTGTCAAATTAATATCATACTTTTAAAAAAACTACCATAGGGCCTCTTTACTAATGTGACCATTGTAAAGGGACGCATATATAGCTATATATCAGAACTAATGAGAGCTGGTCAGTGGATGACCATTCATGTAAAACGATGACACAATAAAGTACCAGGCTTCAACTGATTTGCGTCGCATTTTCTCTCTCGTCAATAGCCAATAATACAATACCACTATCCGGACTTGACAATAATGATAATCCCTATAAAGTATAGAATAAACAAGATACAGCGATTGCAAATTCCTTGTCTGCCAATCTTCCAACATGGCATGTATTAAAATGCAATTATTTTAGATTGAGGGAGAAAATTGACATTCACATCGAAGTAACCTCAATAAATATCCATTCATGATGAATATATCAGGTAAAATAACCTTCAATGTTTTTCCTGCTGAATTCCCTCACGGAGGGCAATATTCTAGAAACCACATTGAAGGAAATGGATGTTATATTTGTTAGCAGGATCATCAAATATTTCTCAAAATAAATGCACAGATGGCAAAGGTGTTTTCAAGTGATAAGGGCCCATCTTAGTTTCAGAGAACACTCAGGGGATTTGCTGATAAAACAGTGCTTGGTTGGGTATAATTGAACAGGGACAGGATCTATTTATATAGAAACTTTTTGAATTACTTGACGACGTTTTATGAACTATATGAGCTAGTGTGGTCTGTCAGATCATGTATATTGGTCCATGTTCCAATCATCCCTCTCCCAGATAGAAACATTGATATTGGTTTTTTTCTAACCAGTACTAACAAATATCTTTGTCAGTGACTCGATCAAAGTCTCTCTTTTATGTTTTAAGTTTTAATCTATTCATCAACTTAAATTCGCCATTCCAATAAAGGGTCTCCAATGAGGGTTGAATAACAATTTCTATTTGCTCATCAAGATATGACCGAATAAATATAGTTCGTTAGTCGTGATGTAATAGGATATTTTGTGGGTGAATATGGTTGAAACGATCCTCTCAATGCAGATTTAATAAAAACTTGAGGTTCAACCTTCAGTTCAACATAATCGAACAGATTTTTTAAATCAACGCAATACCATATATATACTCAGATATACTAAGCATTTATCATTTTTCAGTAGTAAGACCAACCTCGGCCGGCTAATTGGTGTGCCGGCCGCCGCACGGCAAAAACACAACGTACAGAACTATCCAGTAGCCTACATGTATTACCGTCAATGTCATGACCTTAATTTAGCAGAATGGACTAAAAGTGTAACGCTGCCGATTGTATTTGTTCTGACGACTTGGTCCTTATGACCATTGACTGGTTTGAGGAGTAGTTACAGATATATGTCTGTAATATGAAATATGAATATGTGTATAAATGTAGTCGGATAATCATCGGTGAAACAGACCCGGCACATTAAATCAGTACCTCATGGATGTTGATATAATGTGGATAGATGCATGTAATCAATACTCAGAAAAAATATTGGACCAAATATTATTTAACAGCCTTCCAATGCCAACGTTATATGTTATATACATTTATATCTATTTCATATTGCAACATTCAATTTTATTACGGAATTCAGTTGCCTACTGATATTCTCCTGTGGTGCGGTATAGACTACAATTTATACTTACAGCACCCAGAGTCCAGGACTTTAGGGAGATAATGAAATGGTAGGACCAATATTTACCAAGCATCTTTCACATAGGATCTCCCACGAACAAGCGCACCTACTTCCCACGTTATCAACAAATTTCGAGGCTGTGCAAACTATAAGATGTCCTACAAAATTACATCATGTTTTTTAACTCTATCTTACCTCGGTAAATTTATAATCTTCTATAGACGAGGGTTTTCCTTGGGACATCTACCAAACCTACAGCATCCAAGATTAAATTAGAAAATCTCCTCTAGTGCCTGGTTTTAGAAAGCGATGGCGTTTGATATCGTATGGATCATAGTACTTCCCATGAATAGATAAACAACAGACGTCAACGGCGTCTGGCTCCCCATATTAAATGAAGCAGAATCCTGTCATGCGATTGCTTCAATACTAGAAAATCACCAACTGCCTGCCTTACAATGTAAACGGACTGAAAACATGCAAGTGATTGATCACAAAGAACATGAACCAGATTTTCTCCAGAGGCACAATTGCTTAGTTTTGTTTTCTGAATGGTGAAAGAAGCTTCGAGCTGCTGGTTTAGAACCTTCACACAGAACTATGTTCATGTGTTCTAAACTCCCTCTTTACGGTCTGAGAATAGGGCCTTATGTTCTTGCAATTATGTATATAGGAGACATCAGCAGTCGTAGGCATGAACCCTTGCAAATTATTTGTCAATAAAAACTTGCAGACATGTACATGCCTTGAAATCAATTTTAAGTGTCTTAGATTTGCATTGCACCAATTGTGAGTTTCTCGATAAGATTCGATTGAATAGTTTCTGAAACGCAGGACGATATGGGTGAATTTGTAAAAGCAAATACACTGTGAAAATCCATTGAGGCTTTTGTCAATGGAAAGTAATCGATTCGTCCATTCCCCCTCCGCCGATTGGCGTTTCGATATCCGGCTTACAAAGGTATTTGTTAGCCACTTGATTACTCTCTTCCTCTCTGCGTTCGTTTGGCAAGATGTAAAGCGAGTCTTTGGCATTGATTGAGAAAGAATTGTATGTGAGAGAAGTGGTGCGACCGCCATTGTGTTTTTCTCTCCGGTCACTTGAAATCTGACACTGGCCGTGCTGAGAATAGAATACAATACTGTTCCTTAATAAACCTTGAGCTCGAACAAAAGGCGATGATAATTTGTAATCATTGATAATATTATTTGTTTTAGCTGAAGGGGGAATGAAAATGAGGAAATGAATATTGATGACATCATTAATTTTCGTACATTGTGTAAATTGGATTCTGAAAGTAATTGAAACCCATTTTGCAAGGCATTTTGCAGAACCGAAGAAAATAAAATTAAAGTAATCAAAAGCGGGAGGAACTCCAAACGGGACAAATAATATAATTTTCAATTAAACTTAAGCTCCAAACAAGTGCTGGCATTCTATTGATTAAATTCATTTTCTCAACATCCAGGCAAAGGTATAATCTGTACTAATACTGTTTCCCCCCGTAATTCTCAGTTTTATTACTGTAATAGATTAATATGAGTAAGCAAAACTTCACGTTACCTTGATGAATAAAAACAGGCTACTCACCAGCTAGTCCATTACCAGTTGGAGATACAATGATATACAACATCTATTTAATCGAATGTGGGATATTTATGTGTGGGGTTTATTGCAGCCTGTTAAAAGTAGCAAAATCTCCACTGACAAAAACGTGCAATGCGTTATATCGTGTTTGCAAAGGGAAACCTTGCAGGTTATGATGCACATGATAATGCCCTGGGTGCTATTCATCATCCCTAATAGGGCTTCCTGTGATGGATTTATTGCTCCCAAATGGCAGCCATACTAAGGGGGAGAATATTAATGAATGGGATAGGATATTTGCATTAAACGTCTTGGCCTACTTTAAATTTTCCACACGGCCAGCCATTGATCTCTATTATTCTCTTATCTAAAACAATCTTGATCCCGTTTTTGGTAAATAAGATGCTAATTGTCTGTCATGGATTATTCATCAACTTCAGTGTAACAGGTATCTGTAAGCGAATGTTATGTGCAATATGTGCGATCATTTGAATTGGGGATGATGATTCCGCTTAAACTCTAACCTTTTGAGTGCACGATTTATCCACATATTTAATTTAGCTTTGAAGAAATTAAAAATGGAGCGAACATAAAGAATGGTAAGGCAGGATGACGTACATCCACTGTGGTCAGCAGGGACCATGCAGGGAAGCTTCCCCACCGCGCGTAGATCCCATTTTTCTTATTTGAGGCTAAAGATTCCTGGACTGATGCTCCTGACATTTGTTTGAAAACTAGGAGAATTCCAAAGAAAAAAATGGAAAATTGGAATAATGGGAATACTTGAATCGCTGGGGCTCCTCAACGTCCGAGGTATTATCAATCGTGATAGTCCCCTATAAATAGGTCACGCCATTTATCAATCTATTCATAAATCTATTATCAATTAGATAATCAATGAAGCCATTTCCTACCATTTGTATATTCAACCTGTTTCGATGATCGGAGTTCTATACTCCCTTATGAGTAACGCGATTCGTGCATTTCGTCACAATATGCAGTATGGTTGGTACTGCATTTGTGCAGTGAAATATAGCAAATGTTCTTTACACGGTATTAGGAAGCTTATCAAATTGTTAAATGGTCTCAATTGGTCACTTCCGGTAATATATGTATAAAAGATAAAATAATAGTGTTATTCACGTGATAAAAGACGTCCTTACCAACAAAAACGTCGTCGTCATCAGCGTCTCCCAAGGCAGTAAACGTATCTAGTAATTCGGCATTGGATTCGCCAGGAGGCCCTAAAAATACAATCCGATACGACGGAACCGATGTTGAAGATCCAGAACTAACATTAAATGTTCCACTTGGTGTCAGGCAGCCGTCTCGATAACCACCATCTTCGTCCCCACTTCCTGTGCTATTTACTGAGGATTTGCGACATTTGGAAATAGAACGGACCGATTCACCTAGGTATGACATGCCCTTTGAGAGGGGGACAGGGGAGGCCCTCCAATAAGGTACTAAAGGGTCAGGGTAATCATTTAGATCCCCAAGGTCTTCTGAATCAGCTGGGGCACTCTGCGCCCGCCGTTTAGAATTGGAGAATAAACATTGAAGCGAAGTGCTAATGCAGGCATTTGCCAGCAAAGAATTCCTATTTGGGTTTGATTTAGACGAAGCTATTTTGTGATCGAATCTTAGTGGGACTTCATGTGATTTGGGAATCAAATTACTTCCCTGAGGTGGAGGATTCAGGAAGCCCTCATTTGATTTCACACCTGCAGCAGACGACACTGGGCTTCCGCTTCCACCTCCCTCTTTTTGTCTGCTTCCACCTGCGTCAAACTCACTCCAGTGCCTCCTTCTGTTCTTCCTCTCCAAGTGCACATAATCTGTGATTAATTTGGCGTTACTCCCCATTCTTAGAGAAGCCTCTGGAAAAGTATTGTTACCCCAGATCCACCCTCGACCTATGCCATGTGTTGGACTGGATCTGGCCCGGCTAAGGATCTCCCATAAGGAACCAGTTGTGAATGCTCTGCTGCGAAAAGGCCTTGGGGGTGCGCACGTGGCGCCTGGACTTGAATCCTCCGAGTCCGTTTCAGGAACGTCCTGGAAAGTCACTGATACACTTGGCTTTTCCATCATTCACACACACACACACTTCCTTGTTTACAAGACTACTACCTACAATTTTAAATAATCACAGGAACTTAATCACCATGGCAACGATGCGATGCATCAAGCTCAGTTGATGGAAGATCGCCTACAACGCCTGATCTAACACTGCACCTGTATCATCAACGATTGAACCTTGAGTAAAGTTTGACAGGCTTCCAGAGACAAAGATCGATTAATCAAAAACAGAGGTACACACAGCAACCCTTGCTTTGCCAGTTTATACTAAATCTTCTGGAATCCTTTGTGTTTGCTGCTTCCGAGATTTAAATATAAATCCTGGTGTTTACAATCAGGGTGCTGCACTGCCGCTGTTGAATGCCTCAAGCTTCAAGAGCTTCACGTTCTAGGTGGCAGTTGCTTCTAGTATAGGCAGCTTCAGCGTGTGCTGCATCATATAGGCCGGGCCAGCAGGAGAACTACAGTGTCCGCTACCATGCCTACAGCCGCTCTGGTCGCGCGTCAAGATGTAAGCACCCGTTTATAGGGTCGGAGCTTCTCAGTGCGAGTTGCTCGTGTGTGGGGAGGCACAAAGGGTGAGCGAGGTTATGTTAACTGAGTGTGTGATAGAGGTAATGAGTGAGGGAGTGAGGGAGTGATATCATAGGGACACAGAACGAGCATGAACGAGCATGAACGAGAGGGATATGGAGAGCGGGTGAATGTATGCTTCCCAAGTATAAATCATTATAATTATATAACCTGGAACAGCATTTACATGTCTCCTTATTATTCCCCACCAGGATCCTTTAAACCTCAATAGGAATATCTTAACATATGGCCAAGCTGGGACTGATATCACGAGGAAGTAAGATGAAAAAAGCAGAATGGGGAAATATGCGATAGGATAACAAAAATAATAATAAAAGAAACTCCGGGCGCGATGGAGTTGGGGTTACCGAGAGGAGCCCCGGTGGCGAGAATGAAATTGAGCGCCAGAAGCAACTTTGGGAGTTAACATTTGGCGTGGGAGAAACAGAATACGATGATTACTCTTCGAGTTAAAGCACAGGAAGCGAAGTTGGTCAATTATAGGGCCAGAGTGATATAGGTGTAGGGTAGCGATCTGTCTGAAAGCAGAAATATTGTAATTGGACTAGGAGGTGGGGTCTGGTTTGTAAGTAATAAGATAGAGTAATTACTGTGGACCATTGACTGGGGAAGTTATAGTTATATGGCACTGGCCTATGACACAGACAAAACTGGCTTAACCACAGCCCCGGCCTACAACTAAATTGACATTAAGTGAGAAGTATAGTGACTGTGAAATATAGTTTGAATGTCATTGGTGGTGAAGAGATATTCCCGCGGGAAGAACGTCTGGGAACGATGCCATGTCTTTAAATCAACTTGAATTTATCAACTGCCAAATAAAATGAAAAATATATACATATATACATAACGAATACATAAGGAATCCTTACTTAAGATTTTCAGCAACCTTTAGTGAAGAGATTTGCTATATATATACACACAATGCTAAGTTTTGTTTGCTACCTTTTTTGAAAGAAATAGCTTAATTTCTTATGCAACAGGCACCGGGTATATAGATACAAAGCTCGATGTGTGGTACTTTCACTACACCAGTACTTTCATCTCACGGTTAAACTAGTTGCAGCTAATTTAATTCATTGTTGTTGGGGGAGAAAAGATTATTTTTAGCCCATTTCATTGATAAAACATTTCATTTAAATTGTATTATGTATATTCATACATCATCATACGTGCATGCAGAAAAAGAGACCTGAGGAATACTATAAGGGGTAGGAATCTAACAACCAAGGCCATGTATATGGGGGTAACATAGAAGATGGTCAACATATCGACATTGTCAAGTTGATAATATTCGTAACTAAATCTTTCAATCATAGGCAGATGCTGTTTGGTGAGAATAATCAAGATAAAACATGCCTTTTTATAAAAATGCTGGAAATGAGAAATTCGAGCAATAAAGGAAGTCGGTAACGTTTGAGTAAACTAAGGAACAGAAGCAAAGAAAAATGGAACAGTGTAGGCCTACTAAGGTCAGAAATGAGAGCATTCTCGAGGAAGTATAAATGTTGAGAAATCATATGATGAGATATTATATGATGAAAGATTGCATTGAGTAGAGGTCAGATTTCAAATATAATGGTGTGATTTTGTATTGTTATGAAGCGATGTTTAGGAGATCTCGAGACTTGCGTAAATTGTTTTAAAGACAGAAAAGAGAGTTTTTCCGAATCATTGTTAAACACGTCATGACATGGCATGACTCATAGGAAAGGATGCCATGAACCAAAAAGCTAAGATACATCAAAATATTTACAACGGGGAATAGTGTAATCGCACTCTTAACTCACTGTCAAAATAATAATTCATCGGTCACAAAACATCTAAGCGTAATTAAATTATCCCTGGGGGTACTGGACGACTATGGGAATACTCCTCTTCTTCCATCCATTCTAACCATCTAAATTGTATTTAACGGAAACAGTATTGTTTTTAAGCGTTCCATTTTGTATTCACTTCTAGGAAGGTAATGTAGAAGAAGAATGTTCTAAGGTGAAGACTGACGATTGCGACGAGAACGAGACAAAGGGAAACATCTGGATCTAGACGAGGCGGAGATATTTGAGAGAGGGAATGGAGCAAGTAATGCCAATTGCTGCTAAATGATAATTGGCTTTATTTCATCCTGCACGCAAGGTTTTTAGATCAGATTTTCCTATATTCAGGAAGCTTAAGGGTACTATTCCCTTTTATGGCACAAAGATGTCTGAGTTGATAGCATGATGAAAGGACCTCATGGATATGAAAGATATTGTGTATTATAGCCCAAAGGAAAGACCTCCGCTCCCCCATTGTAAACCAGGTAATATTATCTTGTCTGTCTGGACTCTGCCTAAAGATCGATATTCTACCTCTCACGGTTCTGAACCAAACCAGTCCCACCCATCTGCAGTGGTACAAGACTGCACCTGATACCTATAGACCTGCAAAGAGGATCTGACCCCTAGACTTGAGTGTTAGGTCTGACCTCTATAAACTTGGGGGTTATATATTTGGCAGGACGCGAGTCCGTGCCTTTAACTCCTAATTCGACGGAATTCATTTAGAGCCCTCCAGGCCCTTTAAGTATTTATTGTATTGTTAGCTATTGTTCATTCATTTATAGTTCTTTATTGACCAGGATGGCAGTGGCAATCCTGCCCATAATTAAAGAATAATTGTAAATAGAAGAGTCAATTTCTATTTTGACAAGAACTTACGTAGTTGGCTGTGTGGGGTCACTAATGAACAAACTTCCAATATTGCGCATATTATTCATTGAATTTAGCTTGCAATCCAAAGATGGCAACCAAGATGAGGCCACCAATTTCTAATACAATACTATGTGCTTTATTGAGTGTATATTGGAGAAAGTTTGGGAAATGATTCAGTGGTTCGCCTTTTCCGAGATTGATATTTTCACAAAGATGTGGTATTCATATTTATGAAGCGGGAGGATGTATTGCATTAAATCCAAGTTTAAAATAGATTAGTCGGACCAGAAGGTGCTTGCTGCCTCATGCCATTGTTAGAATGCCATACAAAAAAATAAAAAATAATTAACGAACTAGACGAGAAGGCATCAGTCGCATAATTAATATTATGCATGCATAAACAACCTGAGCTCGAATATTCGCCCCCATCCCAACAGGGGAAGCCTATTAGTCAGGATCCGCTCAGATTTCCAAATAATGCATTATTTCCAATTTGGCCAGACTCCTGACCTACCTCATTGTCCCCATTATACTGTATAAAAGAGATTTCACCAAAGATTTGATGCTCTTACTAGAACAATTACTGCATACCAGACCACACACAGTAATGCCTATATCTCTAGTCTAGGCCCTATGTATTCTTCCATGCCGGCATGATCGATCACTCTCGCACATTGAAACACATTCAGCCGTACTCATGTATGTTCGGGTAAACTTGGCGTGATGGTTTCTCACTCTCTCACCAGTAGCGCCATCCATTCTGTGCCACCATAGAGCATATTATGTACAAAACATCGGCGATGGTTTGCACATGGATTTAACACTAAAACTCAACGATTTTAATGCGACTGGGCACAGGAGGAGGGCGGGACAGCTTGGAGGATGGGCAGGATGGTGGGCAATGTCAACCTACAAAAAGAATCCATATTTATGAAAGTAAATAGCCCAAGACTTCCCCTCATTCCCATCAAATTGTGATGATAGGCCTGCTCTGGTGCCACATACCTCTAGACGAATCGCGTCAAAACCGCTTTGTGTGAACACAAGCAAATGCTCTGCCAAAACTTTGCGAACGCTGCCCAATACACTGAGACATGATTACTAGGATAAGGGTCCCTATACGGATTGTTCATTCTCATGCTTTTTCTCCTACAAAAGTATGCCTCCAGTACCATGAATAGCAAGCAAAATAACAAAGCAATACCTTAGTCCAGTCAAATTCACTGAAACGCATAGCAGTAAATGACAACTACCATTAAACCTTTGTCAACGCTAGCATGTATGGAGAATCTATATCGGCCGATCGACCGAAATGCAGCAGAATGCTTCATACAGAGTGCCATAGTTGGAACAGCCAGAAACTAAGCCAGAACAGCTGCTCTCAGCCAATCTCAGATCCGATCCGATCATGCACCTACAGCATGACGTCATAGCGGCGGACCAGCATGGGGAAACCCCTTTGCTGTCATATTCAAGGTAGAAACTCCATGATTATTACATTAAAAACCTAACAAAATATAGATTCTTCTGCTAAAATCTCAATGTCTGCAGGCATCTTATGGTAGCACCATTGACAATGAGAAAATGAATCCTAAATAGCCAAACACTGCCTCAGACTCAACATCAAAATAGATATCTAATCTAGCAGTTATATACTTCTGGACAGTGCATGCTGGTTCATGCATAGGATTGTCTAGGGGAAAAAAATTTTGAACTGGGGATCCATGGCTTGAGTGTCTCACATGCTAGCCACTACCATATAGGTAACTGATAATCTGAGCTGTGTATTGGCGCTTGGTATAGTATCTATATGGTTTTCAGAGGTTACAATTTCCAAGGTGAAAACATAATAGTGGTGAGAATGCTATACAAAAATACCCGAATAACATGACCCTGACAAAGAGATTTGGCATTCTCTATGGTCCTTTTAATCAATACAGCCCAATCGTTTCTAGACAAGGTGGGGGAAAGTCATCAACTCAATAGAAGTGCGGTGGCTGTTTGAATCATGCTGATAATAAATTCCATTAAATATAAATACCTGAATAAAGAATTTTGTACAAAAAGAATATCCACCTAGTTTACCATGAAATGTCGAAAATCTGTTTGATTTGCAGTTTCTTTACTTTTTATCCCGCTACTGACATTGTATTATTCCCTTGACCCCTCCTATATAACTGCATGTAATTATTGCATCAACTCGTTGTTTTTTTACTCCAGTGCAAACGTATTAATCAGTTATTCAACTTCAATTGAAGTGAATGATTCTAGGGAGAAGTTTTCTATAGAAAAAGAAAAGAATTTTCTTTACTTTCCGAGACCCCACTTTCTTGGACCCCACTTTACACCAAAATCGATTTTTGAATGTTCATACTCACCTAAATTATCTCCTTGGCCTTCTTCTGAATTTCCTAGTGTATTAATATTAATTGTATTGGTTGTAATTTGATATGCTAGCTTGGAGGCTATGTGTGGACTCCAATTAAGGGCCATCTGCATTGATCAGATGCCGAGGTTTAACATCAGCATCCCATAGGCCTGAATCATAGGTACATATTAGTATGAATGTTGGAAATCGTGTTCCAGGGGTTTCCCCAGCGCCGGTGATTCACTTTGATCAATGGTACTAAGCACCCTGGTCACTGCCTGCGTTGAACATTGATGGTTCCTTTATTGACCAGTGTCGTGGTGTGTAGATATATGTTAGACCCAGAGCCCATAATTTATGTAATATATATGGGATGGCATCCCGATGGGACGGAAGGAGGAATACTGTCATCGGTTCAGGAAGAATGTCCAATTAAGTGGTATGCTAAAATGGAACTTAATAGTTGGAAGGATGTTTTTTCAAAGACTCAAATGAAGCAGTTCCGTTTAGCAACAACTGCTAACAGCTCACCCCATTTGTTCTCCTTGTTGAATCATCAGTTCGTCTCTGTCCTATCTTCTCAACACAAAAGTACAGATTCCATCAAATAGGCGGAAGTAAGCCGTGTCACAGATTGCTGAGGCTGAATATTTACTTATATTTGGAGAGGGTCAACCCACTCTAGGTCCAAACCTTCAGATCAGATAACAATGGTATGTCAGCCTACTTCGCTAATCGGTCTCCTCGCCTAAGACTCGACGTTTTAATGGGAATATAATGACATTTTGCGGTCTTAATGGAATTATAATGGCATTTTGTGGTTTGAGGCGAGAGGCTTTTCCTTCGTTTGAAGGGACTCACCCATCTTTGGACCTAGACTGAACCATGGGTCACAAGTGATCTATCATTAATGTGACAGTATAGTCAATGATAGTCAATACCTTAAAAAAGATTTATTGTTTTGTTGAGTAAAATGATATTGGTATAATATTTTTTTATATTTTGTATAAATGTGAAAAAATAAATATAAAATTGTAAATGTGAGTGAATATATAGGCCTTATAGAACCCTATTTGATGAATTGGAAGAAGAAAATAGGGGTAGGGCCTATGTAATGTTAGGAGTGGGTGGGCGGGCATTGAAGCATAATGTAGAGGTGGGTTGAAGAAGTGTGGCTGAGAATTATATCCCAGTGGGGGAGGTCCGCTATGTATTGTGGGATTGAGAGAAAGGCGAAAGATGAGGAATATGTATTATATAAGACTAGCAAAGTACCCGTCCTCTGGACGGTCACCCTCTTCCTCTCACTGTCTCTCCCCTCCTCTCTCACTGCCTCTCCTCCTTTTCTCCCCTGCCTCTCCCCTGTCCCTACCCCTGTCCCTCTGCCTCTTTCATTCTCTCCTTCCCTCTCCCATCCTTTCCCTCCCTCCCTTTCCCCTCTGCCCTCTTTCATCTCTCTTTCCTCTCTCCCATCCTCTCCCTCCCTTCTTTCTCTTCCCCTTCCCCTTTTCCCTCTATCCTATTCTCCCGATCCCCATCTGATTTTTGCTACCATCTCACTCTGCTTCTTCATTCTCTCCCTCCCCCTCTGATCTCTCTCCCCTCACCTCCCTCTCTCTTTCCTCGCTCTCCCCCTCTCCCTCTGATTATTCCATAGGAATATTTTACATGCATTTATTGGGTCAAAATGTCTTCAAATAAAGTTAATTGGCGGGAACGTGGGCAGCTCTACCCCTATGTCTCACCATCCTTCCTTCTCTCCTTTATTCCTCTCTTCACTCTCCCACTCCTCTGCAAGGAGTTATATAGGTCCCCCCAAAGATCATAGTGCTATAATCTTTGGTCCCCCTGGACATAGGTTGTGGGAAATGACGTAGTATCTCACAGGGGCTTTCCCAGGCTATAAATAGAGTGTGGTTATCCCGATTTAAAAAAGGCTTCAAAATCACATTTCCACCCCAAATACCTTCACAAACCACATACAACAACATCCAGAGAGGGGGGAGAGACCTCTAAAGATGAGTAAAGTGGTTTGTAAAACAAAAAATTCCGAGAACATTCTGGACAAAGAAAACCTTCTTTCTACCATTTCTTTTCTACCTCCTTTCCTAGAAATCGCTCTAGCTTTATATTATATGGATATAGGCCTAAATAGGTGAACGCTGATTGTTCTACTACCAATGTGTTTGTCTGCAGTAAAACCCTTTTTTAAGGATTCTCTGGCCGGAGATTGCTAGCCAAAATGTTACCCTTTTCCTGAGAATTTGGGAACGCGGGTGCGGTCCATATCTACAGCTGAGTGTGTGTGTGGGGGGCTGGGGTGAAACATCTAACATACCAATGTTTATACCAACAATTATATGATGTATCTTCTATAGTTTATGATATTTGATCTTTTATATTCACCCAGATGATAAGCATTTTTGGTAAATATTCTGCATTTTCAGTTTAAGAAAGACTAAATTTCAGTAAAAAGGTTAGTTCTATGACTTGACATCGCACACAAATAATTGATCCTGAGAAGTCGTTTCTTTTGGAAACGCAGGGCATAAACATTAAGTTAAACTGATTATTAAGTTAAATAGAAAAATAGTTGATTTAATCATTGATTAACTTAATAATTAGTAAACTTATAACTTGTTCTTAGCTCATTTACATACTTTTGGGCATGCGCACTGAAACATAAACTATTTGGGCCTGAATCATATATGAAATCACAGTAGTCAACTTGTGGGAGTATGGCTATTTTGTATAAGTCTATTTTTGCTTTTTGTATGGGGGAACTTTTTGATTTGTACATCAGCGAGATTATTTATCTTGTTTTATTATGGTGTTGAGGATATGAGGTTTGAAAGTGAGGCCTTCATCTAGAGTGAAAGATATGTACTTGCAGTCGTATTTAATTCTGAAATTCCGAATTTGAGGTTAAGTGATTTTTCATTTACTTTTCTCCTAAATTTGAAACTTACTACACCATATTTCTCCGCGTTGACTCAGATTTTATCCATTTGACACCATGTATAAAAAGCTGATGATATTGAAATACTTCACCAAAACTCAAAACAAAATACTGGTATACGGTATATAGTATGTCATTATATTGAATCAATCATGTTTGGAGGAATGATGGGGGTTTCATCTCTTATTTTTACATTGTAACCAATACTAAATATATAAGTTGTTAAATCGGGTAATATTACTTTCTCAGGCGTATGATTGTGAACAAAGATGACCGAATTAATTAACAAAAACTGGCTTGGAAATAACCTGTATAAAATCACGGACGAATTAAAACTAGTATATTATGTGTTGTAACTGAAAGTATTTCAAATGCCCTCCCTTCACAAAAAATAATAGCTCTCTTACCAACAGTGGCCAGTACGAAATGTGCCGTGCCAAATTAAGACCGTGCCTCCTAAGAGGGGTAATGTCCCTTCCCATGTCCTACCATCTAAAAGGATTCCTAACAAGAAGTGACTTATTTATCCCCCTAGAGAGGTACTCTTATTACCGACCCTGGCTGGTGGTCGAAGGAGAGATAGATGAGAAGGATAAGGAAGAGGGCCTCATTATTCAGCTGGAATATGTATCACCTAATACGAATATTCTCCTCGAGACAAAGGTAGATTGATTTAATCTATGTTGGCCAAATTCAGCCCACCTTAACCCATTCAATTCCCGTCGCATATAATTCATAAGGATGAGTCGATGTGAAAAGTGATCCCCGCATCGACGCACTTTTTAATCTGAAACTGTCATATTATCTGCACATAAATGGGTGGATATTCAATTACGTTTGCGATCTGGGGAAAATTAGTTTTTAACAGCTTGTCGTGGAAACAGTTCTACATGCAGCAAATGTTATCGATCGAGATTATTGTCCTACGTGTATACACAGAGCGTGTATTAACGTTCAACAAGCCTCAACTTGGGTAGATTCACAATTAATTTTCTGTCAAATGTATTTTACAGGGATGTAATAAGAGCCTGAGCTTTACCGTACAACAAGACGTTCTGAACACAAGGCCTGCAGTCTGTGCATATTCTACATTTACATCCATAGCTCGATGTGAAGAGCAAAGCACTGAACAATAAGATAGCAAGACCTTAATGTCTGGATGGAGGAGGCACCACAAGAAGCTCCAAGAGTCATCAGATAAATCACTGAGACCGGGGACCCTAAGACGTCACATGACTCATCTATCCCGTTAGTTCAGCAATGTCCTGTCATAAGCTGACTTGCATTAATCTTGAATATTATTGAGTTTTTTTAGGCTGTCGTTGACGCATGCGCGCAAATGTGCCCTTTCTACATGGTCGAGACCATTCGGTCTAGAAGTGCCCATTTAAATTGTTAAAATGATTAGCGTTAGTTTTCCCTAGTAATTAGTAGTTAGGGATGTAATATGGATTGCTGTAGGGTTTCGGAGGAATTGGGTCATAGCCACTGAAATGTCATCAAAGATAGCAGAAAAAGCATGGATTCGATGATAAGTAAGACACCATATAAAGATGTAGTGTATTTACATATGAACATTATTTAATTGTCTTGGCCGTAATGGAAATTTTTAAAAAAATAAAAAGACGGCATCTAACTTCCTTGGGCATCCTGCATGAAAGGTGGTCAAAAATCCCAAGAGAATTGATCTCGATGGACTACGACTTCATTTGGTTAACTGTCGATATGGTCTACATAAATGTATTTTCTCTATAATCTTATTTAACTCGGAGGAGCATTAAACATATTGTCCACCCGGTACCTCGGAGATTAGTTCTTTCCCCCACTATCGTTATCAAATATATTCATAATACATTCTCGCGGAAGTAACATATATACGATCACAGGAATATTATTAATGAATATCGGTCGTGTTTAAGCCCGGAAGAGATTCGGAGGCGATATCACAGACGTGCAACGCTGGCTCATCAACTCAATGGAAAGAACATAGGCAATAATCACAACATACCTATGATGGAAAATAAAAGCAATTATAGATATATTATATCAAAATCAGCATATGTGGAAGCCATTGGGGATGGTTGTCGGGCTCTAAACTACCACAGAACTGTATATATATATGGAAATTACTGCAAGGATACCATCCTGTGAATAGGCCAGTGTACTTTTTACATCTGGCATCCACTGTCTGGGGTGGTGTATTTCTGGGTGGGTGAGGGTGGTTAGTTGCTATGGCAGATGGATTGGCTAACGAGGCCGGACAGGGACCAACAAGAAGCAATGGCCTCCTGCCTAGAGGCCATCTATTGACAGGTGGTATGTTATAGACTGTCCATCTGTTGTAAGCCTGTACAGCATTGTGAAAATCTGTATTACTAGACCCATGATGTATATTCATTGTCACCTCACACTCAAGTCTCCCAAGGTAGGCCTACACATCTTATGGGTCAAGGCGTCAGAAAATGTACGATCGGTAGCTCAATAGATTATTTAGCCGATTCTGCTATAGGGTAGGCTGACAAAATATCTAAGTATCTAGATTTAGTATCGTTGATTCAATAAAGCTGTTTGGTTATGTTAAACAGTAATGTATTTGAACCTGATTTATGTGTTAGGCTACATTTGGGTTATTTGAGAGGATTGGTGAATTGTATTCATTCGACTCACCCCATGTGCTGAGATTGATAAAGCACTCAACCACAGCTTAAATATTAAAACCTGATATGTGATCCAATTATATATAAGATAAGATAAGATAAGATAAGAAAATCTTTTATTTGTCAAAATGCTCAATGTTACATTGTGAAAAGGAGACAAATAGGTCTACATGTCTTTATGAAAGTAGTGTTCATTTCTACCGACAGTTACCTTAATTTTTAATGCGTTAGCCTTGTACTAGACTGAGCAGAGAATATGACAATTAAATTGATAAAAGATATAATATAAGAAAGTAATGGAGACAATGTATATATATCAGAAGGATCCTATGGCTATACGACAATAAGTCATTCGAAGTACATCTTATATCTCGTTCATAACTCTTTTGAGATTCAATAATATATAGAGAGAATGGGACGAGCCGGCAATAATCGAAAATTTATTGGACGAGATTCGTCCACATAAGCATGATGCCGTAGGCAGAGTGCTTATGTGGACGAATCAAGTCCAATAAATTTTCGATTATTGCCGGCGAGTTCCATTCTATATTTATTATATGTGCATAAAATTTGATCATATATCATCAGATACCACTGAAAAAGTATTAAAGAACTCTCAGAGAGCCCCTGCTGCCCCGCTGAGAGCACCGTCAGTAGGCTACAACGGTGCGCTGTTGACATATCAGGACTGTGTCAGTGTGATCATGCAATATTTACTTACTGACATTGTTGAACTAAAACGTTCATATCGCAGCCATTTCTTGAGCTACAATAATAAACCTTACATCATTTGATAGAGAATTTAATTCTCTATTTAATGGTGTGGTTTTTATTATGTATTTTTATAATCAAAGGTGGATTAACGATCGCGGGGATCACCGCGGGGATCTTCGCGGGGATCTCCGCGGAGACAGCGGAAGTGCTGAGGTAACGTCAGAGCTATTTTTAGACAACTACATTTTTATAGGACGCGTCCTATATGAATATTTTTATAGCACCCCACTTATAGCATCTCTCATATAGCATGCGCGTATAATAAAATTAATTAAGACATTTTTTAACCAACTGGTTTTTTTTCGTGTGGCATTGGATATACTTTCCTAAAGCCTTACATATTTCTATCAAAATGAGATCCTTAGTTTATTCAGGAGGTCATTTATTTTCATCACTATATTGCGAAGTATCAAGGAATGGATATTTACCATTTGAAATGAAATATAAACTATATCAAGGCATAAGAAGACAAAATACATATAAAATACATATAAAATATAAAATAAAATACATTGACATGAACATTGTTTGACAGTCTATATTGGGATGATTCACACGTCGGGGAGCCTGCCACCTGTAATCACTCTAGGTCCCAACCAGGATTTTCTGGCTCTGACGGGCCGATTATGTAATACCATTCGGCGAATGTATATGTGATGTGTTTCAAGAAAATGAGTCATAAGTTGCAAAATTGATATTTTTCAAAGTGTTTTTTTCACAGGACCTCTTTATTGAAATCTTCTGATTATTAGTGGGTATAGCACTGATAGTCATATGAATCCATGTAACAAATTTCAGAAAATTTACTGGTAATTACCCATCCAGAAACATTGCAAACTTTTTATTTCAAAAATAAAAATATCAAACTTAAAATATAGAAATACTTATTAGGTCTCCTACTGATTACTATCATTGGAATCAGATTGATCTCCTCTTTTCAAATATAATGATATCCCAAAATCAATATTTTTCGACTTAAGACTTATTTTCCTAAAACGGACAACATATTTTATTCCATGATTTGGCCGTGAGCGTACAATATAATCGATATACTTGCCGCTCACAAGGTGGACAATATAAATTCCTTGTATTGTACAGTGACGTCACAACCGTTCGAGACTTGGGGGACAACAAAGTTTGATGAAATTAATGCAAATAAAGTTGTTTTAAGTTAAGAATCATGGAATAAAAGCAAGAATAGCACAGTATCGCGTCTTCGGCGGCCTATATTCTCCTCGTATGGCCGAAAAACAACTCGGCCTACGGCCTCGTAGTTTTCGGCCATACTTGGAGAATATAGCCCCCCTCATACGCGATACTATGCTATTCTTGCTATAATATATAACAGGCCATTACAGCACCACGGCCGAGTGGACTGTCACACCTAACCAAAACCATGTGTTTCATCTCTCTCTTCTCCCACTCAGTCACATCACAAATACAAAGCTTTAATATCTTTCCTCATAGTCGTCACACATTGATGAAATAAAGATGGGAATAGTTCTTATGGCTAGGAGAATACTTCCAAAAATGATTTAGTTAGTATATTTCACAATTTTAAAAAAAGTTTAAAGATGAGTGGACCACCTGCTAATTGATACTGACACCACTTGCATTCAGGGACTAATTGATACATGTTTGTGTCAGGGATTAGGGTGGAGGAAACGTTCCCCCTGCTGATAGCTCTCTGAGGACAAACCCTAGACTGTAATCTCATTTATTACTTTAATTTATAATCCTAATTTTTTATTCATTTATGAGTAATGTTTTTCTAGTTCTTGTCGAAATTGTTTTTGTGTTTCAATATTTTGTATCTTTGTGGGGAGGATGTTCCAGGCACATTTGCCTTTGTACAAGAAGCTATTTTGAAATAGGGATGATTTAGGGTGTTCAATTTTCAATTTTTTTCTATTTTTCGCATGGCTTATATCTCAATGCTTTACAAATGTAGTAAACCCTTTATATCTAGAATAGTTCTAAGCCGTTCCCTTCTTTTTCATTTTCTCTGTATAGGTATATACAGACAAATTGATATTATAGGCAACGGCGCACTTATTACCGACTTCCATATCGGCACATTTAAAAAACAACCCCTTGTAATCTATATTCATGAAAAGGGAACAGATTATACCGCGTCCCACTCCAAGTTCAGATATCAAGTTATCCAGATTAATGGATGAAGAATCAGTAGGGACGACTAAAACGCGTTCTTGGGTAGCGAAAGGACATCCGAGATTGATGTGTACTAAATATCAATACCAACTTCCTTCAATGTCAGATTAATTTTTATTAATCCCTGTTGGCTATCTATTATTCATGTGATTTATAACCCCACCTCGAGTGTATACATCCCATGGATGAACGATATTAATCTAATATTTCGGTTATCACATTTACCTTTTCCAATATGTGAATAATGTATGTTTTATTGAACGTAAGATGAATGACATGTTCGCGATATACCTCCCACACTGGGGCCACAGCTGTGTTTTGCCCGCGCTTCACCTTCTTGAGAAATAAATCGATTTTATCATCATCTGTGAGCTGTTTCCAGGTTTTTGTTTTGTCCAACATCGGATCTTTACTCTAAACACATTTAATAAATCAAGTCAAAATCGTGGAACATCGAAAAAATCATTTGTGCGATACATCTGAAACAAGAAGGCAGTCGTAATTATAGGGACTTTTATAGGGACTCTCGTCCCCAGCAGGCCAGCCAGTCTAACAGTTGCAGTGGCTTAGAGGTATATTATCTGTTGCAGTTTGAACTAAGTACTCATGAGATGCATGAATTATTTTATTTCTATGAGAAGGTGATTGACTTTTCTGACTTTTTGATTGACTATTTTGACTTTTTATTTCGACTTTCTGATTTTTTTTATTGACTTTTCTGACTTACGATTGACCATTCTGACTTAACACTTGTTTTTTCTGACTTTCTGATAGACTATTTTGACTTTCCGATTGACTATTTGACTTCTGATTGACTTTTCTAACCTTATGATTGACTTTAATTAATGTTGACAATTTTGACTTTTAGAAATAGTCAATCAAAAAGTGAGAATTGTCAATCAAAAAGTCAGAAAAGTCAATCATAAAGTCAGAAAAGTCAATTGAAAAAGTCAAAATAGTCAACCATAAAGTCAAAAAAGTCAAATAGTCAATCGAAAAGTCAAAATAGTCAATCAAAAAGTCAATTGTTAAGTCAGAAAAGTCAATCGAAAAGTCAGAATGGTCAATCGAAAAGTCAAAATGGTCAATCGTTAAGTCAGAAAAGTCAATTGTAAAGTCGGAATTGTAAGTCAGAAAAGTCAATCACTAAGTCAGAATGGTTAATCGTAAAGTCAGAATAGTCAATTGTAAAGTCAGAACAGTCGATCGTAAAGTCAGAAAACTCGATCGAAAAGTGGAAATAGTCAATCGAAAAGTCGAAATAGTCGATCGACTGGGTCTAGAATCATGAAATCAATGGAAAATACTAAAATAATAATTTATTATGATGCTTGAACTAGTTCCCGAATAATAATATATCCTTGCTGACCAAACAGCTTTCCAAACCTTATTTTCTTTCTTTGAGCTATATAAATGCGACAACATTAAAGTAAATACTATAATATTCTCATAAACAGTACATAATGCAGGGACTCCACTGTGGGAAAAACGGCGAAAAAAGGCTGCGACGAATTTTTTGCGACAAAATATCTAATCAAGTTAGATATTTTGCAATCGTTGGCAACAAATAAATGTGTTGCCAACAACCTATTTTACCCCTCTTCCACTAGTGATTTTTGAATTTTAGTTTTTTAGTGAATTTTTAGTCATGTCGGCGACGAATTTTGCCTGTCTGCGCCGTTTTTTACCTATAGTGGAGTCGCCCTATAAGATCCAATATCATATGGAAGCCATTTTAAACATCCCTCCTCCACTGTGTCTGGAATCTGTGAATAATTTTGATCACCTACTGCTATTTACAGCTGATCGGGATTATTTTTAACAGAAATAATCAAATTCTACCAAAATTATGAACGAAAACATTTTTGACTCTTGATATTTCAGACAAACAATCTCAAGATACTTCTGTATCATACTGACTAGTTCCTGAACAATAGTATCAAGGTTATAATATAGAAATAAATAATTTAGAAAAATTTAATGAAAGCCATGATGTTTGTCGTTATGACCAATTTGTCATTTTTTAATGTAAATGCTGTTATATTACCGACAAATAAAAGATTTTTCAATTCAATTCAATTCAATAGCCTAGGCCTATGTGAATCGAACCTTGCAATAATTACACAATATCACAGATTCTAAGTTCATGTATAGTCAAATCAACATGACCTTTAATTCAACGTGGCTCATAAGAGTTTATATTTAGCACTTATAGGACGAGTTGCCGCACGGCGCGTAAATAAAGGACGAGACCGCAGGTCGAGTCCTTTATTTACGCGTCGTGCAGCAACGAGTCCTATAAGTTGATTATTATACATGCCTTATAGTAAGTTGATTGAGTCGGCAACCTTGCGTCGGCAACCTTGCGCCACCAAACTTGCGTCGCCATGACAACGAGCTGGTAATGTACTAGTCCAATACCACGTTACAAGTAATGTGCGGCTGTCGGGGCCTCAGTATTGAATGCGTGTATAATAATGAGTGATACTAGCCTATATATTAACAAATTTCTCATGATTCCAACCATATTTGTTCATTATTAACGTCACAAGGCTTGCCTCCCGTACCGTATACAGCTGTTGCTGTCAGTTAGATTTCACCGATGGGCACTGACACAATAATATCCATATAATCTGCGTAAATGAGCCATGTTGACTTCAAAAACTATCTCCAACTATAGTTGATGAACATATTAAAGTGTGGGGATATTCCTTTTGGTGGAAAAATCACGATTTCACCACCTCCATCTCGTGGGAATCCATGCCTTGTGCCAACGTGAGCTGCCTGCCGCCATTTTGTTTTTTACTTTGGCTGATGCGCATGCGCGTTACTACCTAGGTAAGGCGGTTGTGTTGGTGGGCCTTGTCGCTGCAGACACCGTGGCGGGCCTTGCTTCCCGCGTGGTGGACCCTTATATCCACCATGTCTCAGATCATTAGAGCCCCTATGCTCGTGGACACTACAGAAGCCGTAATGATTAACCATCGACTGAATATAAATGCATGAACGTCTAATCTAAGCTTGTTTTCAACCTCATATGCCAGGATTATTGTGTAAAGTCATTTGAAGCGCTCAGAAAGCAGTTCATTTTCTTGGCTGGTAAGCACCGTATCATGGCTGCCATGTTTTCGCTAAGCCTGGGCAGACGTGGAGACGTTCTCAAAGCAAACACGACTGACATAGGCTTAGAAATCGAATGAAACGAAGCATATCGAATGAAATCTGACCGACCACTTTATTTGTATAATCAAACCAGTATATCTTTCATGATTTCATGGATCGCAAACGCTTAGAGCGGGCCTGGCCTGACTTTGGCACATACGCGTCATTACCTCTTCCGTTTCGAATGTTTTCGGTGGTTGAAATGCTTCGATAAAGCTTTTATTATCGATTGTCTGACCAAAATGATAACAGAAATCCTTTAATAATACATGGATTAGGGTCCGTATACGGTGACGATTCTAAAAACACATCAAATATTTGTTAATCAACATGAAAACATTCCGTCAACCATGCCGTAGCCTTGGGCTTGGCCTGCCTTGGCCTGGCCATATTGCCGAGCACGGAGGCTAGAATGCTTGGAAATAGCTAATTATTCACCATCGATTGAATATAACAGCAGAAAGGTTTAAGTTTAGCATATAATAATAATTCAAGTTATATGCAAGAATTATTCTGAAATAGAATTTGAATCGCTCGGAAACTTGTTTTAATTTTTGCCAACTGATTTGGCATGTGAGAATTGCGCATGCGCATATATATAGATGTAAACAAACGCACATGGATAGTCGCCTTGGTCGTGATTGTATATCAAGGGATCGGTTATCTAACAGTTATATACAGTTTAATCTCCTAGCAGTCAAGTATCCTCCCACCGAAAAAAGGGGGAGACAATACTTACGATTTTTAGGGTCATCTTAGTGGTAGAGACCTTATTGTATTTCTATTATATACTTTCGTTTGGACCTTTGGCTTTATGAAGGGTTTTCTTCATTTGATATATTTTCGGTTTGTTTTCTTCTTTTTTTTTTACCGACACACACATGGATGGATTGGTGTTATCCCTAATTTCTGTCGAAATTTGGGTTTCCAGGTTTAAAAAAAGTGCCTCCATGGTTTAAAGAGCTTCATGGCAGTCACATTGAATTCAGCTGCAACTTTTAGGCCAGATAGCCTTTCTGTCATATGAAATATTATTATTTCCGAAGTCACTGCCTGTGAATATAAGATTTCGTTTCCAGGTTATGCTATCCATCATTTGCCATTAATATATTAAAGCTGCATCCTCAGCTATATTATGACAAAAGAAATCGTGCGAAATCTACTTATTGCTCGACTAATAAGACTTTAGTTACCAATATATAATAATTTGAAGCAAAGTCGCATTTAAAGTGGGCTTCCAGTTTGTTAGAAGAGGGGTTAGGTTTAGGTACGTGCCGATGAAGGCAGGGAAGCACAATACAAGTTAAAGTCTCATTATATTTGCTCTGCTTTAACTCCACTAATCATCTTGGGCGGTGTTAGGATCTGTATATGTTCCAACAGAACCGGAATTCTTACAGGAAGGTAAAGCATAAGGACGGTGAGAATTGGTATGTTTTCTCAATAATAATTCTGCAACTTTGTTTATGCTAATTTAAATAGCCGCTCTGTAGACAAGTGGATTGACAACAAACATTGCAATTACCAGACGAAAATCAATACTAATCCCTGCAAATAGGCAAATATGAATTGAAAAGAAGTCGGCAGAGGGGAGAGTGGAACCCGAAAGCATGAGTCACACGTTCCAGCCATGACGAGGGTACCGACCAATACACAGTAACTAAATCCAAGGGTATGAGTGGGTGGGTCGCCATAATATAAGTTTGGACTGTTATGAAGTCCCGCTACACTGCGGAAACTATACAGGGCAAAATCCTCCCAAATGTTGATGCATAGGTAAAGAACAGAATATTAACAAAAAGTAGAAAATTGATGTTATCTTAGAATAAAGCTCTTAATTGATTGGAAAAAACTTTAATAACAACACTTGATAGATAACAGTATTTATTAGCAATAGCTAATAAACGATATCACTGTCGTAATTTATAGTCGGTGGAAGATGTACGCATAAATAGATAGACACCCGCTATAAGTCCTCCAATATTGATATACTTGGTCGTCTTGCGAGCCCATAGCTGACCCACTCGTGACATCGCCTGAAAAAATGGAACAAAATCTATTTATTTTCATTGCACTTACGTGTGTTCCTATTTCCAGAAAAGAAAGTCTGTGGCACAGAATTTAGGTTGCATAAGGGCTTAAAAAATCGTGCTAATGTTGCATTTGAGATTCTGATCGAATAATACAAGTATTCTTCATCAAACTTAAGCCTGATACTTCACTAACGCGTCAAACCTCACCTCAAAGGGAGGAAGAGGCTTTTTTTAAAATACCAAATGGCACGATGGAGGGTCCAAACTGATCGAGATACATCAGAAAACGGGCCGAACCCCGTAGAACCTTTTCTGATCGTCTCGAGATCAGTTTGAGCCCGAACCGAGTACCCTTTGCTATCTATTACACACTGTATTTGAATGTTAAGAAGTTGATTTAATTTGTTTAGCCTGAAGCTTGAGGAATCTTGATTCAACACAATTTGTACCGAACTGATGGCGTGTGCAGTTTGGAGCAACCGAACTGCACCTTTCTAACTGCTCACGTGTGCAATAAGCATTCGAACTGAAGCCCATTTTTATTGACGAATATTTTTCTCTAGATACGAAATAGACAAAACAGAGCAGGTAAAGCATTATGTGTTTTCAGAATCGTCACCGTATACGGACCCTAATACATGTATTATTAAAGGATTTCTGTTATCATTTTGGTCAGACAATCGATAATAAAAGCTTTATCGAAGCATTTCAACCACCGAAAACCGAAAACATTCGAAACGGAAGAGGTACGAATGCAAAATAGACTTCCCCTTGGAAGTTTTGAGGTGAGGTTTAACGTGGTAGTGGATATCAGGCTTCACACATATTACTTATATCATAAGTCAAATTTAATGTAGAGATTCTAGTCGATGGGTTTCCAATGTTTTTAAAAGATAGTTGACCTTTATTTGAAATCAGTGAACACCAGAAAACCTTACCACTTCAAGGTAATCCGTATTGGAAGCAGAAAGCTTTACCACTAAAACCACCTTTTATATTAGCAGTTTAAAAATCATTTAAATGTATGTGTTTACAAGAACTATGCTTCAACTAAATGGTCAGACTCCACAGAATGTAGAAGTAAGCAGAGAGGAAATATTGACAGGCAATCTCGTTTCCTGAACAGGTGTCCCAGGTGCAAGGAGGACAAGGAGGTGAGATGGCCAATTGCCCAGTTCCCACACAACCAAGCCAATGAATATAAATACAAGGCTTTTTAAACCTTAAGATTCTTAACTTTAGTTACTACAGGTGCTATAATATAAAACCCTGGAAAGGAGTACGAAGATCTTGAACAGAATGCACTGATTTTATCAATTACAGTATATGAAATTATCAACATCCTTTAATCATATCTTCAGGTCCACACTATTAGTAAACCTAATAACAGTTTTTCTCAAAGGCCTATTAAGTATTTATGACCTATGAGCTATTAATGTTATCGAGTATTTCCCTCAAAGGAGAGAAATAATACTCCACAACGTTAAATGATAACACCGGAGGTGTATCGGTGTTATCCCGACTCCAGTACTCTACATTGTGTACGTATGGGAACAGTGGCATCCCCTGGAGTTCTACACCAGAGATACTCACAGTAAAACTTGGTTTATGCAGGGCTACCCACTACTGGACTAGGCCCTGTCACATTGATATGGGTTTAGATTACAATTGTCCTGGCCCTTTCAGTCAATCAGCTAGCCGGCGTTGCGAAATTGTGTACGTAACTATTTTTATTTTGCAAAATCCACAAACAACCCTTATTGCTTTCTACAGTCCAGTTAGTAGTGCCACTCCCCCACCAAATTTTATTATATAATTATATTTTAGAATTTTGCGAGGCTTAGCAAAGGAAAGAACTCGACGAGCATATGGGATTGGTCAATCGCGATGAGAATCAATGTCATGTCTGTGACACTTGGATGCTTAGCATCTGTTGCGTCTTTAATCTATCTTCTCGAACTATGGTTAGTGAAATATGAACCTACATAGTTGCTTACGAGTACTTATAATGACCGTACAATGCAAAATAATCGCAGCAAATCACACTGCGGAGGCTAGCATATTCCCCAGTTCTTTCTTTAACCGTTTCTTCCCTAGAGAGTGAGACATATTTCTTTCCTCTTACCCGCTATAATACTGAACCTGAAAACAACACTTCACTAGGTAATAAATCAACGAAAGAAAGTAAACAAAATTCAGAGACTAACCTTAGTTATGGCTGAACGATCTTGTGTGAGGAGACAGAGGCGACCAACAGAAGGTTTGCTGACACGAGCCCACTCCTTCAGTAGTTGGGGATACAACGATGTGTTATTGGTCCTAGAACCACTCCTAGGAACAGAAAGCAGATTATTTCAGACTCAGAGTACATCTACAATGCCATACGTTTTGTCTACTTTCCATATACTTCTTACAACTGATAATATATATATACATAAATACAAGGCTTTTTAAATATTATATATAATATATATATGCTATATGTACAAATGGACGCGCACTTATCTGCGCGAATATTGTTTCTACATATCGTCCACAAGGTGGCGTATTTGTCAAGTAGACTGCATTCTATTCTCATTACTTCTTTACTACATTTATTGTCATCTACACACCCTTTGGGTAGTGTGAGCTTTTATACTATGTCTTCTGCTGTCAGAAATATTAAACAGAGTAAATTTATATAATCTAGACTTGTTCTGGTTGTCATTGCCTCTCCTCCCCAACGATTCCAAGGGTCATAAACCGTTTGGCAGCGTCACTATCGACAAGAACAATGTAACCCAGGTTCACATCAGAACGTATGGATGCGATTCGATTAGTAAGACTATTCGGCAGGGATGTGTTTGAACGGTGATAAAAAATACTCTGCTTACCTTTTCCCGAAGGGCTGGAAAAGAAGAAGAAACAGTTGAACGATCAAGTAAATTGACATCAAGGGAAGAAGGGATTATAGTCATTCATTTATGATCTAAATTTCGATTAATACTTCACTCTTGTTTTTGAACATAACATGTCTGCACGTAACCCATGCAATGATCCAAAGCAGCTTATTTTACACCAAGAAATAATATAATGGAAATTATACCGTGCGAAAGTTAGTCAACTAATGAGAAATTGAATTCGAGGCAAAAGACGGAATAATTATTCTGGGGAGGCGGGATGGCTGAGGACTTCTGCAGGTCACCACACAGATGAACACAGTCTAGCCAATTCACACCGGCCTGAAGGCTCAATCTCAATCTAGGCTAAATCGCTGGTTTTCGACCCAAATGCATGAGAATGTTGTGGGTTTGAATGGTGTGGCTGCGATCCTCCCGCTAGCCACTAGGGTAGTAGACCAGCTGTACTTAGTCCCGGTAAAACAATAACGCGGCACGTACCATATCAGTGATGAAAACATCCACGTGACCATCAGGAAGCGGGAGTTTGGTGGCATCCCATCTAGTTATACCCACAGTGATCTGAGGTCTGCAATGTGGAGAAATTACATTTAACAAACAATCTTTAGTGATGTCAAATATTATTAAGACATTATATTTAATGAATGCTGCAATAATTTATTAAATGTGCTGAATAACGCATTCAGTTGAAATAAACAAACACGGTATTTGGAGGAGTAATGGTGACTGCTACTTTTAATAAAAAGATATATCAAGGTATCATGCGCTCTTACCTATTTTTGCGTGTCCTCTTTTCATTGACAGTGTTTATATTAGTGTCAGTCTTCTCTATACAAGACTTCTGCAGGTCACCACACAGATGAACACAGTCTGGCCAATTCACACCGGCCTGAAGGTAAACGTACACAATTAAAGTCTGTTTAAAGACTCAGGATCTATCACAATATTAAGGTTCATTGATGTATACATCACAGCTTCAATAAAGTTCTAACTTTTCATAAATCTTTAAGAGGCTTGCGGAAATGTCCACGACAGCATGGCGAGGCTCACACTCCAAAAAATGTATACATCACAGCTTCAATAAAGTTCTTTTCATAAATCGGAAATAACAACAGCATGGCGAGGCTCACAATAAATGCCAGAGAGATAGGTAGAGAGAGAGAGAGAGAGAGAGAGAGAGAGAGAGACAGAGAGAGAAAGAGACAGAGAGAGACAGAGAGAGAAAGAGACAGAGACAGAGACAGACAGAGACAGGGACAGAGAGATCCTTTGATGAGACCCATTCCCATTAAGACAGAAATAGGGGACATTCGAAAATAATGAACTTGTAGGTGGTTCAAATCCAAAGTTATGGGAAACTTTTCGGTATGGCAAGCACTGAGACATGAAAGACACATTACGGAAAAGGGTGGAGATAAAGTGGGGAAAAGTGACGAGGGGTGGGGGGCACCTTTCTCTGTATTTATATATGTGTGTATGTGAAAAAAGCTTGAGTGAAAAAGCTAACGCTTTAATAACTAACAGGTGTTTTGCGCAGAACATTTAGTGCTTACCTCAATTGGAATGGAACCTGTCCCGCACATTGGGTCACAAACGACATCTCCAGCTTTTATTTCACACATTCTAGAATTAAACATATTAGTCCACACATGATGTATGAGATCTGGGGACATTGTGTGCACTAGCAGGGATGCAAGTTCGGTCGTGCCACAAATACTGAACATTTTGAGGGAAAAAAGGAGTAAATTATTATTATATTTAGCGCCTCTACAATCGGGACAGAATATTAAACTGATTTAAAAACAGACATGTTGATACCCCGCCCCCCTCCAAAAAAGGTAAGTTTTGACCAAATTTAGCCAGATATTGAAATTCTTTTGAACAATTTGACGCAATTCGGTTATAAACGGTGGAATTTGAGGGAGATCTGACAATATTTGGAAGCTTTCAAAAATACAGATTTCAGTGCAGATACCGATGACCTCATGCAACCCTACATTAGAAACATGACAACAATTATTTTAGCAAAGACATGACATATCTGGAAATAAAATGAACGTCTAAGAGAACGAATTCAATTAAGCAAAAAATGATGAAATAAAAATGCATTTACCTTAGCATACCATAAGCTATTGTTGGGCGCAGGGAACACCTTCCGAACTCCACCAAGTGTCTCCTATGTAGGCTCTGTGTTGTGAGGGCAATGGTCGCATACAAAGATGTCTCATTTACATTAATAACCACTTCTATATCAAAGTTTTTCATCTTAACATTCCAACCAAAATAGTCCTGGACTGCACCACCAAAGTTCCTAGCCACATCGGGAGACTGAAAGGAGTGGTTCATGCCAGCCCGGTAACAGGTCGCTCGGAAGAATGGCATAGCTGGATCGTGAATGGGTTTTGAGATAGGAGGTGGTGTGGCAGTGACGGTTGGTGTTACGTCAATGACTTTTTTCTTGGTAGCTGGAGGCGCGACATCTCCCTCTCCGTCAACCGGGGGACCCACTACGGGGACTGCTTCTACGGTAGACTTGATCTGCCCAACTTCTCCCCCTTCAGACTTAGCCCCATCATCTTCGGCTTCACTTGTTTCGCTTTTCTCAACAGCGGCGCCATCCGGCCTTCCCAAAAGGAGAGAAGGGTCTTGGGGTAAATGGGAGACAGTCCCTTCATATTTGATGAACTTGGCCCAGACTTTAAGTCCTAATTTCCAGTCAATGGTCGGCACGATTCCTTTAAGTTGCTCAATAGCTTCATCCTGTATATGTCCGATAGGGAGAGAGCATACTAATATATTATCAAAATAGGAGATTTTTTGCGGTCAAAGGTTGAGGGGCATATAAACGGCATAAGTATAATTAATTATTTGCAATTCTTTAATTCTATGTAATAATTATTTCATATAATGAAATCTCTTCTTTAGAGCTTAAAAATCGTGAGATTCCACCCTTGTTTAATTTCAATGATATGCCTAAAGTATATAATTATATAGATGAGTGTGATAAAGCTGCACAAGCTCAAACGTACCTTCTCCTTAGCATATGTGAATTCATTATGGCGTTTGACAACGACATAAATGTTGTCTATTGATGGCAATTGTAGAACCTGAAACCATAAAGAAACAATTAGCACTGTTTCATACATTAGTAGGTACACCTCCCTGACACTATAGTTAATATAACACATTATAATATCGATGTTTCGTATATGTATATCCAAGGGAAATCCAAATATTCTTTAGTTGTTGGTGACACTGGACTATTTCTCTAAGGTCTATGACTAGCTATATATGACTATGTCTATGTGCCTTACTTTTGGGATGTGAATTAACAATATCGGTACATACATAGGCTTGGAAAGGTAATTGAAGCAAATTAAGTACTTTATCGAAATAAACAAGATAGCGGTTGAAAGTCTATCATACTTTTCAGGGACTTTTATCCCCATCGGGTCGGATTTGAGTGTAGTAGCTGTGGTGAATCTGTGTGACTTGAGAAAGTCGAAAAAGTCGATCGTGAAGTGGAAAATTTTTGTCTGTGAAGTCGAAATAGTCAATTGTGAAGTCGAAATAGTCAATTGTGAAGTCGAAATGTAATCATGAAGTTGAAATAAGTGATTGTTAAGTTGAGATAGTTGTTTGTTAAGTCAAGATAGTCGTTTGTTAAGTCAAGAAAGTCTTTGTAAAGTTGAAATAGGCGTCCATGAAGTCAAAATAGTTGATTGTAAAGTCAAAATAGTCCTTTGTAAAGTCAAAACAATTGGTCATGAAGATAGTTGATTGTAAAGTCGAGATAGTCAATAGTTAAGTCAAATAGTCGATTGTAAAGTCAATCACAGTCAATCATAAAGTTGAGATAGTAGGCCGTGAAGTTGATATCGCCTAAGACACCACAATCAAATCTCGCGGTTATGCATCTGGACCCTCCCACGACCACCGCTTTTTTAAAAAAAAGCCGCCACCGGCTACTCACTAAAATTAGACCAGTCGTACCCGTTATCACGGTCCTACGCACATAGTAGAAGAAAAGGGAATTGCTGCTGTCTCTGCCCACGAAATAAATGCTCATTCAGCTTTGTCTCAGGTGTGAGAACTACCGTATATTAGTAAGCAACGATATTAGCTAGTGATTACTGGAACAATATTGTCTATATACAACGATAGGGTCAGGTATAGCTCGAAAGATCCGCTCGGGAAGATTCAAATCGACGGCCATTGCCGCGAAATATATCAACAAGCGCCGAAAATGGTGTCTCCCAATACCGCCGCAAGCGCAACTGTATCAAGCGCTGTTTAGCCATTGAGGCTAAACAGTGCTAAGGGTGGGGGTGCGGGAGCCGGGGGGTGGGGTGGTGGGCAGCATTGAAAATGAGAAAAAGATTACATATTGATATAATACAAGTACATAGCCTAAGACACAACACCCATTGAAGCGGATACTTTCTAGACTCCCTGCGACTACCGCTTCTGTAAGAAGCTTGCCAACGGCAGAATCAAAAGGAAAAGAGCAGTCGTACCGGTTATCACGGTCAAACACCTATATACCTAGAACAACATTTATAGCTGTCTCTCTCTGCCTACCAAATACATGCTTATTGAGCTTATTCTCCGTGCTCACTCATACCGTATATTAGTAAGCAACGATATTAGCTAGTGATTACTGGAGCAATATTGTCTCTAAAAGAAGATATAAACAGATTTTCCACCTTCCATCCATGTGTTATGATTTGTACCGACCAGACATTGGCGTGTTTTAGTTCCCGGAACGGCCGCTGCGGCGCCACTACTGCTGGCGGTACACATGCCTCACAGAGGCATGTGTATTATTAGACACCAAAACAAAAGCGTAGGAGGGGAGGGGGAGGGGCAGCCCGAGGGGTGGGGGGGGGGATGGTGGGCAGCATTGAAAAGGAGAAAAAAAGTTCCATACTTATATAATACAAGTACATAGCCTAAGACACCACCAAAATTAATCTAGCGGTAATACTCTGGACGCTCATTGGAAAGACCACCCGCTAAGAAACGACTATAAGGCCTCCCCTCTACCCGAGCGTGCGCGGTATCAGTAATATTACTAATAAAAAAAAATTGACCTGGCATTAAAGGCCATTGGCCTAGACTAGCCCGAGAAATTCTGACTGGCTCCGCTCTATTTTACTGCTGGTCGCTACACACAGTCAGAGTGCAACGTAATGTTTTTCTATAATAGAATCAAAGCCCCCACTGAAAACTTTAGAATTGTGACATTTTCAGGCGAAATAATTGGATCTCTACTTACTTCCATAATAAATAAAGCACCCACATGATTTGTGTGGCATTTCTAAATGTATTTTATCACATTCCACACACATGTTCAGCGCACGGTAGGCTAGGTAGGCCTCAACAAATGGCGGCAATGTTCTGCGCCACTATAGCGCCACCTGTAAGCTCCTACAACATTAACTTATTTTTGGCGAGAATTAAGTTTAAAAGGCCAAAAGACTACTTCTTTTTGTGTCAACATTGCTCTGTTCAATTTTTTAGCAAAATAAACTGAAATTTTCATAGATTAGCAAAATATTTGCATTATTTTGGAACATTTTTTGTTTACTTCCGGTACCCAGAACACCTTGCTTCATTGTTTTGAAAGTCCCGCCAACTTGGGCCAGAACCATCGTTACCAAACATATTCTCATTTATTAAAACTAATCGGCGATCAGGTATTATTTTTTGCTCTGCACATTTGTCAACATATATAATTCCATTGCAGACATTAAATATCTGTGGTTAAAGCGTTTTTCTATTATATCTCTACTTGGCCAGAAGTGGCTCAGTAAACACCACTGTTCATTCGGTTCTGCTCCCAGACCCTCCGTAGGTTAGGGTCTGGGAGCCCGGGCTAGCCTAGACCAGCCAGAATAACCTTATAATAGCCTACTTTTATACGGTATTCATAATTTCTAAATATTGATTATTATTGTGTTGCCGTCAACCGACTGGGGCCCCAACGTCTAAGGCCGGGGCCCTAAATAAAATTCCGGGTCCCAACCTCCAAGCGCGACCGCGGCTTGGGGCCCATACGGCCAGACCGAGGCTCAAACGTCCCGGGGCTGGGGCCCTCATGTCCCGGGACCGAAGAGTCGACCAGCATTTTTTCAAGCGTGCGCGAAACAGAGTTGTGAGACCTAAATACTAAATAAAAACACTCTACTTGCCTTTGTCACATCTTTAAAAGGTATAAATAGGAAGACTTTCCCTTGATGCGGGAAAACTTCTACTCCCAATTTTTCTTCTATATCAGCCTTTACAAGATCCTCAAAGCCAGTGACACAGGTTGCTTCAATTTCACATAATGTCTCATCCAGAACGCCTGTCTCACCATCATCGTGGCGATCGACGGAGGCTGCCATCTTGGATAGCATATAAGCTGTGGAGTAATGGGGATAAAACGAAATATTTATCATCAAAATGCTTCTGGAAATATATTACTCTATTAATGCAATTATATTAACGGAGAATAAACAAAATACGTTTTCTACGTTCCAGTCAATTTAAAACATCGTTTCATATAAACCCTAATTTGAACAATACAAATATACAGCGTCACGCTATTTTATTTATCCCGTTACTGTCATGGGTTTTAAGTTATGCTCACTGAAAACAAAAATACATGTGAGGATGAGCGAGTATAAGAAGAGGGATTGATGCCCAAATATCTGCATTTCCTCTTCGAAACTGGACTCTAATGTAACAATGGAATGTTAGTTACTTGACATTACCTCTTCTACTTCTTAAATTCTCATACATTAGGATCCTGAGCCCAGTTTCAGGATGTATTCATGTCACCGAAGACGATATCTCACCCGGTCATTCCACACCCCCTCAGCATCACTTGGTCTTGGCCTCAATAACTTGAGAAGACTCGGGTTTTTTCAGTGTCTTTGAAGGATGTCTTGAAGTTCCAGGTGCAGTCATAGATGTGACTGCTGCTTCCTTGGGGTGAGAATACTCTTTGAGATACTGCTAATTTGGAGGCTCGACTTCCAGTGGCAGTGAGTGATCTGATTCAGAGACTGCGTTGCTGTTGGGAGATGCGATGGCTGGCACTCTGCTACACTTCACAAAAGGAGCGTGAGTTGAGGCCTTATCACTATCAGGAGAGGTTTGAAAAGACTTAAATAGCTAAAATGATGATCAAGATAACCTTCCGGAGGATGGCCATATTGGTACTTGGACTCTATTTTTTGGTTACTTGCTATACTGGGTATATGGTTATCAGGAGGAAATTGGAAAGGGCCACAGAAGGCAATTCCATGAAGGAAGGTACATACGATAAAGGCAGTGAAAAAGGTGAGTCGTTGATATCTTATACGGTATAGCTCGGTATCGACTTTACATTTCATGTTTCGCAATCATAATGATGGGACCAGATTTTCACCCTGATAAACTCACTCTAATATTATGAACAATTATCAAGATTTTTTCTATTCAACCTTTTAATTGCCATCTCTTAAACAAGGTTCCCTCAGTCATGGAAAGTCATGGAATTAGTGATTTGGATCTCCAGGCCTGGAAAGTCATGGAATTCTGGACAGGTCATGGAAAGTTATGAAAAATGAAATTCTGAATCTCAAAATTAAAATTCTCCATAATACCACCGACAAGTTCTACATTTTGTTTAGGATGACATTGGTCTGGTAAATAAACCATTAGACATATTTCTATTTAATTTGATTTTCGCCTACATACATTTAAATATTGTGCAAAGACATTTGAAAATATTGTTTTCCAGCGTTACCAAATCATTAAATATTTACTTTTGAAGTTCAATAATTGTCATTTAAATGATGAAATAATCAATGGTGGGTCCCTATGACAACAATCCTAAAGCTATCCTTTTCAAAATTCATCACTTTTTACAACCATACATTTCATTCAGGATAAGAAACTGAATCAATGAAAAATTTGCACCAAAAAAATGTAATTTTAGATTCTCTTTTGCCAATTTTACCACCAAAATGTTCACCCTGCACCCTCCCCTGAAGTCTGTCTATGAGACAAACCCCTAATGACCCCCTAACTTTTAGGTGTTTCCCATTAACTCCTTGTCACTCATTTTGGACAGGGCTTTGCCTTCAGGGAGGCTTTTATGGATGGGTTGTGAAGGCAACAATAACATTTTTAGCAATTTCTATTTGAATTTGACTGTTTGAATGCAGATTATTTTTTCCAAATAGTACAAAATTCTTAGAAATAACAGTAATAATAGTTTATGAGCGTGCATTGCTCTGCTCTCAATCTCCTATAACATTGCCTATGAAGCTCACCATATCCACCCTGGATGGGGTAGAGCGCCCCACAAGGAGGAGGATGCAGGACTGCAGAATGCTGGGCAAAATCTGCTTTGTACTACAGACTAAACTGCTTTTCATCTCAATTGTTGATGAATTTTGATCTAAAAATATTAATCTGATAGCTCTCTTTACTATTGCACCTGTGTGCATATTCAGGCCCTATACATATACCTGGAAATTCAGGTTCAGGTACCCATCACTTGCCAAAAATTAAAAAAAAATATTTAAATTTATATACTGTGTATCTTAAGAAATCCTCACATTTCAAAAAGTCAATTATACGTTGAAATTACTCCCAGAATGCACCATTTGACTCCGAATTTTTAAAAAATTTCCCCCATGCCCCCAGACCCCCCTGGATGCCTTCAGCACAAAGCACACTCAGCTCCATGTGACAGACTATGATTTCGGATTTTCACAGGTTGGCAGCTCTATATTTGTGCCTCATCTCATTCCCCTCTCCTACCTCCTACCAGAAATGGGTGGATTAGATAGCTTCACTCTGATTATTGAGGGTCATTGAATTTTTCATTAAGGTCATGGGAAAGTCATGGAATTTGAATCCAGATGTTCTGTGGGAACCTTGCTTACACTTTCACCTGGTTTTTTTACTCCGAGGTGAAATTTACATTTTCAACATTTTATTTGAAAATTTAATTGCTTTGATCAACTACGCATGTATTAAGACATAACTAATTATGTGGTACCGGTAATGGTAGGTGGTAGGTCAGAGCTTGGTGAATAAAAAAACGCCATATGTCCGAGCCTTGACGAGAAACATGGAGAAAGTGCTAAGACTGCTCAATTTTCAGTAGAATGATCCGATACTTAATATAATTAATAGACAGCTGAGCATAAATGTCGAAAAGTGACTAAATACCCGTGATTGGTACAACCATCATTAATGACAGAGGCCACCAGAGAAATGTAATTGGCAAATTATCATTGAATTTGAGATGATTTACATGGGTTGACATCAACACCAGGAACCCACTGGAAGACTTGAAACCTAGGTTTCAAAACTGGGCCTTCCTTTTTGTAGTCATCATCTATGCAAATAAAAAATGTCTTGAATTGAATTGAATTGGGTCCCCGGAAGAACTGTAGGCCCTAGACCTTTGTTCTATAATATTTCTTGCACCATGATTGTAATATTCATAAGGAAATAAAACAAACTTTTTATACGTGTTCAACTGCCTGTTCCTAGCACACGCACCTTTGACTAAAGTTGATATAGCACAAAGTATTCGACCACGCAGTACACCTTTATTGATATTTTCTTTTGTTTCCTTTGCTACAAGTAAACTTATTCACCTTATCAATATATATATATAAAGCCTATCCAGACATCTGAGCCACTTCCATTCTCACAGAAGCCGTCTGACATCCGGACCTGGAACGCCCCTCTGCCTATATTATTTCCTTGTGGATAGTTTGCCCTTTTTGTATCTGCAGTGCTGCTGAATACAATCAATGGGATTTCACTAACAACGCAGTGCTAAACCAGACTTGAAAGATCGTCTGCACGATTCTCTCTCAAGTCCACAAAATCGTACCGCTAGCCACAATACTGTCAAATTTATCAATAGATGTTATGGTTTATCGCTATATATAATCTGTGTATATCCATTATGGATGCCATTATATTCATGTATCCACTACCCACACTCTTGACTTTGAGCAGAGCAAGGCATATTATTGGGCCAGTGATACAATTGACTTGGACAGTCACCTCTATTATCAACACGTGTGTTCTCTTTGAAGACCATACATGTACATTTTCTGAGCCGCCTATTGCCACCAATCCATAGTCTGTTTGATCCTTGTATCAGTATATTGAGCACCAAGGTGTGTGTACTTTGCCATAGTACAAGGCTTCCTTACACTCGGCCCACATGCTTGCATGACAACATTAATTAGTATGTAGACCTTGTCAAGGGCCTGCCAATGCAGTCCGATTCTTAGGGGCCCTTTGAGCTGAGAACCATACTGCCTATGTGTGTAATCTATCGATTGCTACGTATCGAATGATTATTATTTCTCGTGTCTATCTTATGCATGATGCTGATATTTCACAGCTGGCACGTTCATCATCAATCTATGGCATATCTGTAGCATATATTGATTCTATATTGGCAATGACTATTCTATTCTTATGATTGGTATCTGGTATGATTACCAGCTCTATTTATATCATTAAAAATTCCAACAGAATTCTAATATTCACATGGATTGGGATGCATGTAAAGGGTTTTGTACCATATGACGCATTGCCAGTGGAAATAATATGCTGTGAGGAAATTAGGGAGACAGCTTTGAGAAGGTGGAATGTAGGGTAGGTATAGTGGTAGCTTGGATGGCATTTAGTCATGAGGAACGTGCCAGCTGTGAAATATCAGCATCATACATAGGATGGAGAGAGTCAAACTAATCTAAGCTCATGTCTCCCGGGGTTATGGTTATCCACCATCATCAACTCCTTCCCTTTCTACTCATAGACATGTGAAGAATAAACCTTCAAATTACCTTCATTAATTTGTTGGCAATGTCATTCCTTGTAAACATTCACTGGAACGGACAATATCTGCTTAAAATAAGACCGAGCTTCATTCTACTTCCAGCGATAACTTTTTTCTAAATGCAGTTTGATTACACTGAAGATCTCCTCAAGCTGAACAGGGTGCTTGTTTTTTTTCAGGCGGTCCTGTTTTGTTTTATTCACTTCATTTTATTATGTTTTTTTATTCATCGGTTATCACGCATATCTCACACTTAACCCAAGCTTTTCTTCAATTCACAGTACTGGTTGATGACTCTGATTGGAACCCCTGGGGCCAGGAATTTGAGAAGGAACACCAAAAACTGCCGGCCTTTGAACGACCCCATCTCGTGCTCGATTCTGACGCCAATACAACAAAACCCGAAGAAAAAACAGATGAAAGGAAACTTCTTACAAAAAGGCAAGAGCCTGAACACGTCATAGAGATATGGGGAAAAGCAGCAATCGGTAAGTTACATTGATATGCGCTGTGATGATCGATCTACCGGGTGCCAGATTGGTACCAACGTTACTTTTCCCTATTGCTACATGAACCGTATACAAAATTTACCTTCTTTGAAGTTTGAAGTTTTCATCACAGGGACGCTCATCCATTCATTCAGCGGTCTATAATTTTGAAAACAACCGTGAACGTCAATGTTACAATGACAGGTTTATTATTAGATACAAACAAGTTTATCTGACAGTTTACTGCACATCATATGGTGCAGGTAAGTTCTCAGCACAGGATCAAATAAGGTTTATCCCGCAAGTTCCTACACAATTGAATATATGGCCACCCATAACAATTGTTACTCATCCCATTATTTGTGTTCGAGTCCTGCTAATTAAAGGTCTGCAGAGAAATTATAACTGCTCCCACGACAGTGATATACATCCTGAGGTTGTTTCGATTCACGCTGAGGATTGAACCTGTCCCCCTTTTTCTGTCCCCTATTACTGAGAGCTATTGGGAATATCTCTTCGATCTTCTGCACCACGACGGCATGGAATCCCACATGCCAACAACCTGGATGCATTTGATTGATTATCAAGTTGTGAATATTCTCTCTCAACCGGTGTTAATAAGAGATGGGGAACTTGTCCTTAATCCTTGACATTAATTTATGGATAGCGCAGAGATGCACTGCTCTTTCCTTGTTTTCCCCATCAATCTGATTGACACGATATCACCCCTTATTGACTGCTCTTAAGCGACTATTGATGGTTTTGTCATTTTACACCAACATAGACTCATAAATTTCTAATTAATTCCTGCCAATCAACACCTTTCATCTACCAGTTTGAATTATTTAATATTAGCTGTTAGAAGAAAACAGCACATGTTATTATCATATCATTATTGTAGTATTCTACAATAACTTTTCTCCAGATTCTCTTATATACACCTATAATATGACTCTCCGTCATCTTCTTAAAGTAAGGGAATATTCGCTGCAATTGAAAATGTTAGGATAGGACTGACTAGCAGATTGTTCTACTGATCCTTTTAATCCCAAATAATGAAATTGCCTTGTAGAATTGTAAAGTACAAAACCAAAGAAAATTTCTACAGAGAAAAACACGAATTCATGACAATTAAAATTTTTAGGATTGGATTCTGTATTTCATTACCTTTTTAATGGAATGAATGATAATCCCGGATTTTCTAAGTGGAAAAAACAGGAAATGCCTATGTCCAATTCTGTATTCAAAACTTCCATTCTACAATGATTAAAGAAAGAACGAATAGCGGAAGATAGCTCTTACCCTCTTGCCCTCACCCTCACCCCTCCAAATCTGTGATGTCATGAGAGGGATAACAACATTTGGCTCAGAGACAGAGTGACCTGACTAATTAATAACATATAGGGTGCTTATCAAGGTCAAGAGCCTGCATCACCACTTCAAGTCACTCCCTTCCCCCTTTTGGGGGAATACAGAGGGATGTTGTGGTTTCACCCCCCCCCCCCCCTTGAGCTCAGCTCCTGGGACAGACCAACAGCTGCTGCTTATCTATATGCTTTGAAGACCCAACTGGACACTGAAGATGAAGGGGTTTGGTCATGTGGCACCATGCAGAGCTGGCACATAATTGTGGTTAGTCCCAATTAAGATAGAATTCCATATGTTGAGGACTGGCTTGAAAGTTGTGAGTGTACATGAAAATAACTTTTTCTTTGCCCTAGAAATCATGTCTACAATTCGATTATGAATTACCCATTTATATGAGAGGAAGCTACACTTGTGCTTACAATACTGTAGGTATTGGAGATTGAAAGATGAAGGCTTTCCTTGGGAAATGAAGGGTTGTGCTATCCTTAGTGGCATCTCAGTGTATCCAGAAAGTAACCACTTGCAAGATATATTTATTTTGGTAAATTGGTTATATAATTTCTCAAGATCTGTACGCCTATTATTGTTTTTATATTTAGCTGAATAAAGGATCGTCGCAAAAACAGCCCTCACAAACCAGCCGGGAGTTACCCAGCTACTAAACTAAACATTCAAAACCAGACCAAGAGTTGTCAGGCATTTTGATTTGCGAGATCTGCTGTCGATCTTATGATTCCATAAGACGTCAGCAGATATTTAGATTTTAGGATTCGATTCTGTATTTCATTACCTTTTTAATGGAATGAATGATAATCCCGGATTTTCTAAGTGGAAAACCTTTGTTTTTCTTATCGGAGATCGGAGACAGGCTTCTCCAGTCTGCCGCTATATATGACGTCATTGCCAGTGGTCACATCTGATTGCCTCAGAGCAGCAGCGGCTCTTCCATGCTGCTTCCCTGCTCGCTGTTCCATTAACTTTTTGTATGGGCTAAAAGGCAGCAATGGGCGCTCGGTACAAATCATAGAGCGCCCAACCGTGATAACGGTATGACAGTTCTGGGTGTGAAGAATTAGCCGATGGCGGCTTTTTTCAAAAGTGGTTGGTCACATAGAGTCTAGCACTGAACCCATTCAAGACCAGCTGTACCAGTCCCTCTGCTGATGTCACAAACCACCAGGTTTTGCCTGGATATAGCTCCAGTGGCACCCTGCTGTGACTGTTCTCCCTAACCACTTAAACTGGCTATTTTTATATTAAAATATCAAATAAACTTTTAAGCTGTGAGAGGAAGTTAATCTATATATTAATACGGGAACACAAAAACGTACATTGCACATATCTCCTCCGAAACAGCTGGCCAGATCTCCAATATATTTCACGTCCACCTTGCCAAAAATGGTGCGGACCCATTCCGCTTTGTTTCATTAACAAATTAGGGTTAGAAATGGATTTACATCCAGAAGTATCAAACCGCCCATAATATATTTTTTCCTGTGATAAATGAGTTGCTTGTGACTGACGTTTACCTTACAGATTGTTGAATGATCCCCCCCTCTCCTCCCCCCTCCTACCTAGTGTCACGCACACACCACCGCCGTTGTGTGTGCGTGATGCACGCTCTATTGCATCACGCTAGGCCTGGTGTTGGGGTGCCCTTATGGCTCCAACGTGGTGGCGCAAATGGCGGTCGGCAAGTCCCAACGCATCCCCATAGGATTACTATAGGAATATCGAAAATCTATTTTAAAGCCTAGATGGATTATTTCTTCGGACAAAACTTGGAGAGGACATAATATAATTGCGATTTCAGGGTAAGGATGTCGGCTATAGGTATGTTTAATAGGAAAACGGCATGATATCCGTGAGTTCTCTATAGACTGGGTTTTGACTCTAAAAGCCTGGGGCGATGGAAATGATTCTAAGTATACCAGCTGCGTCCGCCTTTCTCAAGGCGGTTTTTGGTCGCCGATCGTCGAGCACCCGCATCCAGGGCCCCCAGTGCTGCCTGAAAACAAACCTATCAGTGCCCCTACACCAGGTTTCTGGGTCACCCAAAGCATGATGTCATGGACGGGTACCGCGGCACGTTGTTGCTTCACTATGGGGCGGGAGTTGATATATTTCACCATATTTCCACCGAATGGAACTCAGAAAATGTCCATTGTCGTCCTCAATGATAAACTTCTATTCACTACTGACCTTGTGGTTAAGCTTATCGCTGGATGTGGAATCGAGGAATATTAGTTGGACCTGACTGAACAGGAAAAATTGTCAAATTGGGAAATGCGGGTTAGGTTGTAAATACGTTATTTTGACTGAGTTCATTCAAGAAAAATACTTTGGCCATGCTCCTAAATTTGGTTGTGTGTCTGTAGAAATGATCTGGCGCATGGAGCCAATCAGTTAAAATGTTAGACTCACTGCAGTTTGCCCCCCTCACACTGTACGCATCCGACGAGTTGTAAGCCTTACAACTAGTTTTCCAGTTGAAGTTGTATTAATCGAAATTTGAAAAATGTCTCAACATGAAATGTATCACACGCGTGAAATAGTTTGGGAAATAAAACTTTATTTAAAAAATATATATATGTGATCAGTAGACATAAGCACGCAATCTTCTGAGAGATTTGAAGATTTTTCAAAATATTCCTTGCATATGAGGTTAAATACCTCGGAGTAGAGGGGTTAAAGTAGGTGAGGTAAGAATAGGTTAAGCAAATCGTAGATATTAATGCATTTCATAAACATTCGATGGTCAATTTCTAGACTTAAAAACAAGTTTCAATACTGAAGGATTAGGACGATTGACGCTAAATGGCATACTGAACCTTCATTCCTTTAAACGTTTAACTGTTCTTGTTTATTTATATTATTTATGTATGACAATGTACACGTAGGGATAAGAAAGAGATAAGAAGCGAGAGGCAGGAGCATACATCCTTGAAATGAATCCTGTAGAGGTATTTCCCTGCATCTCCTCTCAGTAAAATGCCTTATTACCCGAGGCTGCTGCATCCTTTGCCTTGTTTAATTTTTACCCTTGGACATATGCCAAGAGTTCTTTAGGGAAAGCCCCCCACCCCGTTTGAATAGGGATTACCGGTTCTCCCTCTTTCCACCTTTGCCCGCTTTATACCTCCCTTGTCTCTGCTATTTAAAACAAGACGAAGCTGGCCAGCCCAGCAGTGCCTCTACTCTGGTGGCTTCAGAGAGAGGGAGCTTCTCCTCCAACATCCGGGGTTCTATCCGGTGCTGGCACAAAAACAAGTCTCTATAATCGCCCCTGGTTTCCTGCATTGGCAAGACGTTATGTATATAATATATAATACCTCAATAACCAGGACGCATCTATAATACATCTGCTTGTGCTCTATATGGTTATATAAGGTCTTCTTCAACGACTTCACCACCACCTGACTTTTCTTTTTATCTTTTGCCATTTTCCCCAGAAATGGAATCCCAATTAGATTTGGTGTATTTTTTTTTATAATAGAACTTAGTTTAGAGACGCTTTTGAGTAGTTGCCATATTTCTAACCCTTTTGATCTGTCTAGGACGTCCTTAGGATTCATGGTCTAAAATCTGCAGCCAGATCAGCATAATCCTTTCTAAAATTGTCTCTAATTTACCGTTATTTCCCGGCCCTCTTTGACGCCTACTCACCGATTAGGAACTACGTCAGTCTTTCTGGGTTTTTTTCCAAAAATTCTTTTTCCGTGAGAGGATAGGGAGGGGTCAGTCACCTTGTTCTCGGATGTTCGTTTCATTACTTCTCTTTGTGCTTTTTCTAAATTGTCTCATCCGTCCTTCCATGCTCCGGCCGCGCATTTCTGTGATATCTCATTTTCTGACGTAACTGATAGGAGTGTATCAAATTGCTGCTGTCTATTCCGTGTGTCGCAAAGACTGGACAGTAGTTCTCCTTACCCGAGCCTCCTGGTAATATTACTATTCACGCGCTTTGCCTCACATGTCTCAATCTTTATTTCAATTAACTGCATCAGCTCGATTTGTTATCATACTATTTATTATTCAGCAGTGCTTTGTTCACTGCGGTAATGACCGGGTGGATCGATGCAAGGCAAACAATTGACCTTTGTAGCTTCCAAAAACTGACTCTTGAATTCGTAAAGATGCATGTAATTCTGTCTGAAATGATCCAAAAACTTTTAGCCATTAAAACATAAGATATGACATGCATAAATCCCTTAATTGTATTTGCCCACTTCATTATGCATATGCCAATCATTTCACGACCGGATTTAATCCCAATCTCGTTTGAAAAAAAAGTAAAACGTTTTGCTCCAAAGACAACTGTGTACACACGATGTTGTGTTTCTGCATGGCCTCAGCGCGGGGGAAATAGCATGTTAGCCAGAGATGAGGACTCTGCTTACAAAGCCCACATGTCGAGGTAGCCCTACTATATGTTCCATAACATGAATATTCCATACATCTGACATCAGCGAATGTGAGACCTGACATATGTGTCTCTTTATTTGGCCGTATTTAATTCTTGCCTTCATCCTGTGTAAAAGACTTATCCTGTCTCTTTGCTCTTATTGCTGTGCGCGTAATGCCCCCTCCCTAACGCCTCTAGATGAACGGCACCTACCGCTATTTCAATAGAAATATCGAAATAGCTGTGCTATGCTCTTTGAACTCGGGAATGGTGCACTTGCCCAAGTGGCAAACGTATCTCTTTATTTGGCGACCCACATATGATTGACCTTTTTGAAGAATTTTTCGGTTGTTGAAATTTTCTAACCAATCCCAGGAGCTGGCTTTACAAGATTTACTTCAAAATACTTCAGATAAATTTGAGCAATTATTAAAAAGTTCTCGCAAACTTCACATTCAAAGCGAGGGGAGTTTAAAATCACCGCCAAAACAAAAACGTGAACAGAAGAGTGGAACAGCCGAAGCCACTGCCACTCTCAGCCAATCAGATGGATCAGATCTGATCACGTGGCCACTGCTGCAACGCCCACAACAACGACGTCATAGCGGCAGACCAGGGAACCAACCCCTCATCTTCGTTTCGAAAAAACAACTAAGGAATGTCGCTCTCATGTTGAAGGTAGAAACTCCGGGATTATTCCATTAAAAAGCTAACAAAATATAGATTCTTCTGATAAAATCTAAATGTCTGCAGTCATCTTATGGAAGATCTGTAAGACTGATTGCAGACCTCACATGGCAAGACACCTGACAACTCACCCAGAAGAAGTTTATAGTAGCCGGGAATCTCCCGGCCCTACAATAGTTGTTTGTGACGATCCTTATTTTTAGTACGATATAATTAGCCTTTGGCTATTTCTGTCGATATCTAATATATAAAGCTCTAGAAGGGTTTTTTGTCACGCATGTTCTAGGAATCTGTGATCTCCCCATCTGTCCTTTTGGTCTGTACAGGTCCGTCAACCCTGTCTGGAGGACATTATATGTGGTTTGTGAAGGTATCTAGGTTGAAAATGTGATTTTGAAGCCTTTTTTAAATTGGGATCTACACACTCTATTTATAGCCTGGGAAAGTCCAGGGGGACCCGACTACATGCAGAGGAGTGGGAGAGTGAAGGAGAGGGGAGAGGTATTGGAGAGGGAGAGGATTAGGGGAAGGGAGAGAGGGGAGGGGGAGAAAGCGGGGAGGGGGAGCATGAGGAGTAGGGGAGGGAGAGGGGGTACTCAATTTTACTAGGACTCAATCTTACTAAACTAACCATGCAAAATCGTTACTGTACACCTGTATGAATGACCTTACAGTTACACCGTATATCCTCGTGCAGTTATACTTTTCTGGATCCGCTTTCTCATATGTAGGCCCTATGTAGATTCTTCTTCTATGGAAAAATGGGATATGTTTAATGATGTTAGTTAGTCTAACTTGCTCTACCATGTCAGCCAACTTTCATTTCCCAGAATTTAAATGGTGTGTTCGATCCTGCCATTTCGGAGTGAGCTTTTTTCTTCACTTGAAAATGTCCTTGACTCTATACACGTGTATCGATGGAATTTGAAATGACGGTCCGTGAATGATGTGGTCCTTTTCAGAATCCTAATGTCTGCTTAGTCTCGACTGACCTTTGTAGCTTGCAGAAAGATGACTCTTGAATCGGTCTTCAAGATGTAGCTTTCTCTGAAATGATTCCCGGCAAGAATTGTTTTTCTATTTTTTGTTCTCCTCCTAAATAGATCGACGTGTCGTGAATTCTTCCGTGGACAGTTGACATTTTAATTCCTCATGGTCACGACCAACTTTAGCTTGTTACCTTGGAAAGTTTGTTCTTTTATTAATGTAGACGACACTTAATTCTTCCATGCAAGTTGTGTGTGAGACAGGTTTGGTATATCGATATTTCATCTGAACTCACTGGTATATAGCATCTACTCCATTTCTAGGTCCTCCTCCGGCATGATAAAACATTCCTTTTCCACATACTAATGAACATATACTAATTATCTCAGGAACGCCTTCATTAAAATGGGAAAAAATCCTTTATTGCCATACAGTTATGACCTAATCGATGACTCCTTTATATTAGGACGACCTCTCCTGTATAGGAGAATAAACAGTAATAACATAAACCATTGTATTCAAGAATAACTCTTGCTTGTTCAAACATCGCAAGTTGGATGTTAACAATATCTTTGGTTGGCGACTGACTTGATATAGCTATCGACAATTCACCCGCGGTCATTCGCGCAGTGCTGCTACAATTGAATATATATCGATGTTCCCGTAATACCTCCACCTGGGTTGAGACACCAGACGCCTTCCTGTGCCCTCCAGGCGTGGCTTTGTGCTGTTTTCTTTGGGATCTTCTCAGATCTTCGGTCTGCCTTCTAACACAGGGCGCTGCCAACACCAACACCCAGCGCCCCCCGAGGCGCGCAAATTCTCCCAAACTTCCTCCTCAGTCTCGACTAACCACAAGTCCATGAAAGACTATTATATTCTTTCTTGCTCGCTAAAGTAAGAAAATATTCTCCGGTGGTTTTTACACTGACTTCAGTGCTGCTATTGGGTTTCGTTATTGGGATTGCATAGCGTAAAATCCCTGCTCAATATTTTTTTAATATGTTTTCTTTTCAGTACTAAGTCAATTCTTTTGGATTTAGTTGATAAAACCCGCAAGTCCGTGATGAAATATTTGTTCTGGCCTTTTAACAAAAAACGAATTGGTATCAAATAATTTAAAGAACTAGTATTCGGAACCTGCCCAACTCGAAAGATGCATATGATCAGCCACCTACCATTAGCAATTAAAGCCTTTGAACATTCCTCGATCAATAATTTTATTTCATTCTTCCTTTAAGACAAGCCAGTTGCATTGGACGTCTAAAATACCACCTCAGCACTCGTGTGGGCTAGACAGATCTGGGTCCAGTCTGAGTTACATCAGTTATTCTGGCCAGTGAGGCAACTTGTCGGTCAGACATAAATATCTGTTGATTATTTACCCAGGCCAGGCTTGTATTGTTGCGTCAATATTTGTAACCCCCATCATTACCTACAAATATACATCAGGCCTTATATAATAATCCCATTAGATGGTAGATCTACGGTGTTGGTTCTAATCGTCTCGGACAAGCCCAACATGGGGAGGAAAAAATGATGAAAATGTTTCCAATACTATCTAATCGACCATCTCCTGACAGCAAACGTTGTTATTTACAATGAATTAGTGATATATATCTCCCATATTGTTGGGGTAATTTTTAAGAATAGGGTCGCGTTATCACATTCATACAGCGTCGCTCTCTATCGTATTCCTCGCTGCATTTAATCTTTTATTGTACGCTCTTACGCTATAAAGATGGCCTACATTGATTATTATGGGCATGACATTAAAAAGGAAGTTCAACGAACCCCTGGTTATTTTATGAAGATCAGTATCTAGGTGCACTTTGATCCTCTTCGTTGATTTTGATTTGTTTCAATGGCAAAAATGGCAAAGTATACTGGCTTTTCATAGAAACTGCCTTTTGATCAGCTAGGCTTTCATGTCTTGTGGGATGGAAACAAGGAATCCTGATTGGACTAATAAGGCTATTTCCATTGGCACCTAATTTGGAGATTTCTGCATGCCTGGGGTAGTTTGCCTGGAAGCCCTTGGTCCTCTATAGAATCCAGTATTCATTCATAGAGGAATAGAGGAATGTAAATGTGCGTGACTACACGTATAGTCGCGATCCGGGGTGACTGGAATAAAGTGGTCACAGTAAGGGATGATATCCTCTTCATTGAGGGCTTATTTACTGGCACTTAGCTTAGGCAAAAGAGCGGTGTATATCATATGAACTAATCACAGAAAAGTCCCTTGCCATTCCTATGAAATATTGTTGTCGTTGAAGCTGTATCAATCATGATGTTGGTCTATAAAATGTGCTTCGTTTTTATTCAACATTTTCATACGGCAAGACCGGCCTAACTTGTTTGTTCTATAGTTACTTTCATGTTTGAATACATAGGAACAAAATATTTATTATAATATTTATTCCAGGACTCTATCTATGGGAACATATCTTCCATGGACATCTTGAATCCAGACTTGGTGGGATTTGGAGCTATGGCTCTGTAATTTTGAATAATCTTGAATTCAGGTAAGATCTATACATTAATTATACCATGAAATTAAATCTGGCTTATTTACTGAATTCTAGTCATGCCTTGTCCTGCAGTCAGCATCTACTTCCTTCATGTGTTATCGTCGGCTGGTAGCTCTATTAATTACTAAATTATTATAATAAATTGAATACTTGACATTTCGCTCGTGGCTATTCTCATTTCAGCCTCAACCTGTGATCAAAAGTTATGGTTTGCTTGTACTTTAATCCTTTCATTTCTAACTTCAAATACGTGGCCTGATTAACAATTCCAAATCGATGAAAGACGATTATTAAAATCTCATTTCTTTAAAACTATTATCACTTTTGAGTATAGATGAATTTTTCATCTCAAGGGCCACACGACCATCTGTTCTTCCAATTAGAGTTTGCAAACCACCCACGAGCCTTTTCAAACTGAATTGATTGAAGTACTTCTTTAACCTTTCAAACTCTACAATTCTTAAAGGTGTTAATTGTCTCTGTATAGAGAAGTTCTAAGAATATGTGAATGATAGAATTGATTTCCCATGGTGTTACTTTTGACGAAAACATTGCTTATTATTATCACCTATTATCACCTATGATGTCCATGTCATACACCATGTGCTGAACAATATAAGAACATAAACATCTTCAACCAGTCTTCAAACCACTTTTTGATTACCAAAAATCGCCACTTCAACAGTGTAACCTAATCAACAGTTCTCCTTCCACCACTTTACTTAGTTTATTGCGTAGGCAGTTATTGCTACATTAATCAAATATAAAACCCCGAAATTAATTATTGGGATTAACAACAGCACTGGGATTGCTCCTTTACTCATGCCATTGTTTCTATAACTCTGTTGGCAATAATAGTCTGGTGCAGTGGTCTAAGCCTTTGGACCCAGAGGCATGAAGGTGGGTTCAAGTGGGCACCATTTCTCCTTCACCTCAGTGCTTGCTGATGTGTGGGTGGCTGTCTCTAGCCCTATGCACATTAACATTTTAACATCCCATCGGCAATATTCGAAAACATTAGGGCATATATGCATGGTCCACCAAGTCAAGTGACTGTTTATCTGGAACAACTATGCGAATCTCCCTGAAAACAGAAGACCGGTTGATCAAACTGTGCAATTGTAGATTGTGTTTTTTATTCCACAAAAACCCATTCGCATGCCGTTTAGCTGGAATGTAAAATGAAAATTCTATTGACAGTTAAGATTTCCGAAGTAGTATTTTCACGATCACTGTTCTTTCTTAATTTTATAATTGACAGGAAATTAATTTATATAGAAAGAATCGATACTTTTGTAAACTTGCAGCCACGATATTTGGGCAACCATATTGGACTAGTTGGAAGTGCCTGTTGCCTGTTGACTCCCATTTAATTTCTGATTTGGCAGACCCTGAATATACACTGCCCGAGTTTGGCACCGCGTACACGGGTGTCCCTCTTTGAAGTTTCAGGCCAACAGGACTTGGACAGAGAGTATGGGTGTATATGGGTATATACATAAATATATATTAAAGGATCATCTTTCAAAGAACTGGTTTCTTTTTTTTAAATGAGTGAAATCGCCTGAAAATGTACAATTCGCCTTCACCAATCCTCTCAAATAACCCAAATTTATGACAAAAATGTGGTTCAAAATGCACTTGAACTTGTTATAATCAACACATGTACTCAAGTTTTTATCGTTTTTCATCCTAATTTAGCAGAATCTACTAAGATCTACCGATTGTACATTTTCTGACGACCTCATATCTCCGAAAGTTTCGTTGGTCTAAGACCAGATGAAGACGTCGAGTGACTTCACAATCTCATGGTTAACATTATGTTCGCTAGTCATAAACATTGTCTTATTCCAGATTTCGGACCGGTCCCGGAGTTGTGCCTGACAAAGTGCCCCAAGATACTGTTAATTTGGTGCTCGTTGTGAACGGACGTGCCAAGGATAAAATTGACTTTGCCACAATGTGGCTAGAATATCTTCCCAATCTTCCTAAGCTGAAGAATGTTGCTGTGGTGATGCTCGGTGACGAAAGATGTAACAATCGGTGGATTTATAAATACACAACTAAATACGGCGGGCCTGTCAAAGTTGTCTTCCTTGTCTATGACAGTCCAGAAATCGACGATGAAAATTTCTATCAATGGCCACTAGGGGTTGCTACGTAAGTGTTCATATATCTTCTTTTTTTTCTCTTTTTTTATAGATTTTAAAACGGTTGAAACCACTAATAAATCGATTGAAATTGTTGAACACCTTGCAAACATTCTTTAGATATTCAGTTTTTACTATTTTGTGGCAATGACGTAAGAAATAGAGTTAAGACACACATTTCAAGAAAAAATCTTGTAATTAGATAAAAAAAAAATTAACCATTGTTACATACTCTTTCTCAATTTAATACACTGGTAATCTTATTTCATAGATAAACAATTTGAGCAGTTTGGACTACACTTTGCCCCTGCGTTGGCATCCCCGACTAAAACTATTTTATTTTGAGCCATGAAAATGGCAACACTGGCCTATCGGGAAAAGTTCCTCGAAAGGTTAATCACACAAAAATAATGTTTCCATTTTGGACCTGAATCAATGTCCTGTAGATGTTTCAAAACATTGCTAAATGTTAAAATGTTCTTAAGAATTGTTTCTCCACTCAGATATTCAGGGGACATTGTAACCCCAGTGAAATCTTTTCACGTCTCCAGAATCTCCCAATTTAAATCTAAACACATCTATCAGTGATATGTAACCCTATCCATTGGGTTGAAATTTTGTAAGAATTTGGAAAATAGAATCTCTGGGTTGTTGCCATAAAGGTAACTTTATTGGTGCAGTACGAACTGGAATCCATCACTTGCCCTAAAAACCCAGGCATGTCGCTGATTAAATGAATGTTCATAACAGACCCGAACTAGAAAAAAGACATATTTCAGCAGATGACAGGTGTGACGAGTGCACGATGAGGATTCTTATCCTAGGCACTTAAGCATCATGTACCCGATATGATGTAGCCACTGGTTGCTGGGGAAAGACCACCCTAAGATTTTAAGTTTCCAACTACTCTAATCTTGACGTGTTATGGAAGAAAAAATGATAGGTGATGATGTAAATATATCTTAGTGTGAACATATATCTTTATGTATGCAAGGTAGACCAATGAATACAGAAATCAATATGTATGTCCAAGAATAACCGATTCCCTTTTTTCTTCAGAGGTGTAGATATGATATAATTGTAGCAACTTTGTACCGGTGTATGCAAAGCTTGTCTTCCCTCTGAAATTGCTATTCCCTTTGTGTGTCCTGTCTCTTATGACATGGCCATGTTTCTGAAGCACCTTGAAGTGCCTTAACGCTGGGGGAACAAGACAGTCGATGCACCACCTGCTTTGCATCGACTACCCGGTTATTAAATATAGATTCAAATCAGATGTCACATGTTACATATATATGTGTCCCTTGGGTATCACTAACTCACCGGCTCCTCATGTCTATGCATGCCTCCGTGTGGGCTTGTCTTTTCTGTACTTTCTACCAAGGTGACTAATTACTCTTTGATATTATTTGAGTTTTGAAACCAGAGAGCCTAGCCGACCTTTCGGTTTATGTGCCTAATCAACTAAGACGTATAGCTGGTAATGATATTCTTCGAGTAATGTATTATCACTAAAGAAAGTGTGATATTTCTGAAGAGATTTGAGAGCATGTTCTGAATGTGTAATTATCCCTGACTGTGAGCCTATCTTTTAATGATAAGCACATTTGGAAGCTTAGAAACCGTCACTTCTTTGAAAGATGTTGCTGTTCTCATCGCATTCTAATGAAATGTATTGAAATAGTTGTTATGTACACTGAAATAAATGTAAATTTACAGATACCAGCAATTAACGGCTATGCAGCTATAGGCGCGCCCCCCCCCCCCCCCCCCCGCGTATCTTAAATATAGACATCCCCTCTCTTCCTCCCCCTCTCTCCCTTATCTCTCACCCTCTCATCCTCGCTCTCCCCTCCCTCTGAGTCTTTCCCTCCCTCTCTCTCTCTCTCTCTCTCTCTCTCTCTCTCTCTCTCTCCCTGTTATCTCTTTTCGCATCTTTCTCCCTCTCAATCCTCTCTCTCTCCCTCTCTATCTTCCACCGTCACTCTTTCTCCCTCTCTCCCCCTCCATCTCCCACCATCACTCTTAATCCCTTTCTCTCACTATCTCTCCTCTCTCTCTTTTTGTCCCTCTCTTCTCTTGCTCTCTTCCTTCTCTCCCTCTTATATTTATTCACCCCTCTCTCTCCCCTTCTCTCAATCTCTATCCTCTTCCTCTATTTCTTGCCTCTCTATCAATCTCTCTTCTCTCCCTCTCTATCTCTCTCCTCGCCTCGCCCTCTATCGCTCTCTCCTCTATCTATGTAGCGATCTATCCATCTGTGTCTTGGGATATTGTGGGGGAGAAGCTTCCCCCAAGTCGGGTCAAGAGATGCAATATGAATCACAAAATTCTCATCATTTAATATGGCCACATAAGGGATTAAACTGACAAACTCTGCCTCAACAAAAGTATTGTCTTTGAAAGCATATCCTTGTTTTATTTACAGCTACCGAAATTTTCCTCATGTAAGCCCTGGAGAGCTAGATGCCAATGCTCCTCGCTCATACGTGTGTAACTTTCTAGGCTCCCTCTACCCCAACTCTTCCAGAAGCGTGTTGGTAAAAACCCTTCAGTCATCGAACCAACAGTCATACTGCTATGTGCGGGCTAGGTTAAAGTATGTTTATATTTTAACCCATTGAGGACGATAGTGTCTGGAAAGGGGCTCTTGTTCACATGTTCCCTCTTTGAGTCTGCATTGAGCATTCTAAAAGTGACAAAATCTTTTTGATACTTTTAAGAATTCGTGAAGTTATAATCTGTCAAAAATTGCCTCCCTGTTTTAATGACGAACTGCTTAGCCTGAGTAAATCATTTAAGGTATAAACCATCTTAAAACAGTTTATACTTAGAGCATGAAGGTACATACCTTTAGTATATAACTATATTCCTCGCTGCTTACGAAATACGTCAATTAATGAATGCGGATTATTCATCGTAATAAAACTCTTATTGAGTATTATGAAGGGTACATCTCTGAAAGACTCGGGTGATTTGCTATTGTACTTAAAAAAACTATTTTCCAATACATATTTAAATATATGCAGCGGCATCCCCTGCTTTATCAGATCTTCCTTGCTTTATCAGATCTGTAAATATGACCGTCTTATCTAAACCAGGAATAGTATCCTGACAGACAATTTTACCTAAAATGGACTTCATATATGTAGTCTATTGATATATCTCTTAGATAAATCCTATGTTTGTAAAGCTGATTATACTAGTCCTGTATTATCTGTAGCTAATTATTATATACTCGCCCTGTATTATTTGTAGCTAGTTATTATAAGAAAATACTAGACCTATATTACATTAGCACGTTAATATGGTTGTGTTGCCTCAACACATATCCTGTGATGGATCTGACTAAAAAGAATTGTTTGTACTTTTATATGAGTATTTCAAGATGATCCGATTACCTATTAATTGGTATCAGAGTCTCGGTAGAGAACTTTATTCAACTGATCTTTTAGAAAAAAGAAAATTGTCCTCGATTAAAGACTATTCCGTAATTGTTCATCTTCGGGTTTTTTTCAGATGGGTGCCAAATGAAAGTTCTCAGACTAGAGAAGAATACATTGAAGCTTTAAAACAAAGTGACTTAACTTTGAACCCAGTTGGGCAAAATACTGAATGCTATAGAATATATGAAGCCATGTCGCTTGGTTCAGTTCCTGTTGTTGAGGACCGAATGACAGAAGGAGATTGCGGGGGGAGGAAACCCTATCCGCTGAGAATACTCAAGCAATACCAAGCACCAATAATTTATGTTTCCGATTGGACCAAAATTGATGATCTTCTAAAAAGTGAAAAACGCCGCTCTAAAGAAGACATCATTCACCGAAGAGAGAGAGTACTTAAGTGGTATGCAGACTTTCTGGATAAAATAAAACAGAAATTTGTAAATATCATTAATCAAAAATTCTTTGTTGGATCGAGGTGATGAAATAAAAGAGATGTATTATATGAAGGATATGTTTGCTGATATCTACTATATAGATGTATAGTTTTGGTTCTTTTAATTTAAAGTTTTTTAATTTAAAGCTGTGAATGGTGCATTTATGAAATAGAAATTTATTCTATGTTGGTCGAATGCTGTTCTATTCCTTATGAGCAATTTCAGGTTGACTCGATAGATTGATAGTTTCCAGGAGAAAATGTCAAGAGATTTTGTTTAAGCATGTTTGAATAGTATGAGTGACTTTTAGATCATAATCATTTCATGATATGCATTGCATTTATTTTTTTTATTTTTTATTTTCAAATTGATTTTATTTCCTTATCCTGCCATCTTGGCTTGTACAATTCTAAAAACAATTTTTATTTGGGTTTAATTTTTGTCTAATAACCTGTTGGTTTCACCATTGAACACATAAATTGCATATAAAAGTGGGTATCCAAAAAAGCGGTGAGTAAACCGATTCACATTTTTCTTATTTGGTATCATAAAATATATTGAGTAAACCGATTCACATTTTTCTTATTTGGTATCATAAAATATATTGAGTAAACCGATTCACATTTTTCTTATTTGGTATCATAAAATATATTGAGTAAACCGATTCACATTTTTCTTATTTGGTATCATAAAATATATTGAGTAAACCGATTCATATTTTTCTTATTTGGTATCATAAAATATATTGAGTAAACCGATTCATATTTTTCTTATTTGGTATCATAAAATATATTGAGTAAACCGATTCACATGTTTCTTATTTGGTATCATAAAATATATTGAGTAAACCGATGCACATGTTTCTTATTTGGTATCATAAAATACTCATACTTATGCACTAAGAAACAGAATATTGCTGAACCGTATAGTCACAAATAATTTTGACCGGTAGCAATTTGTCATAAATTTACAAAATCCACAAAGCATATTGCATTTAAGTTCTTGCTTTATTTATTGTTTCAAAATTTCATTAAACAGTTCCAGAAGAGGTGATTTGGAAACTGAAACGTTGGTAATGACATTCTGGGTTTTTTCAAACACTTCTCTTAATTCACATTTATGCTTAAAATTTGCTTTAGTGCCAGATATTATTTTCTCTCACCCCTTACTCTATAAATGTTTCATTTTATCTATGTACCGGCACATACCACCTTTTCGTGAGAATGGCCTGGGCAGTAGTTTCGATGTGAACAACTTAACAAACCTGTAAAATGTGATTCTGTTGCAGAGTGTGTGAATTGAGAATTAGTGAGATGAAAACAAGAAATCTTGAAAATGCTGAATCAAGAGTACAATCATATTTATCAGACACTGTATTTGATGTATTTATTTTCAATAAAAGATGATGTTGATCAAAATGGTGTTCACATTAAGCCTTTACGAGTAGTTCAGAATAGAAAAATACCGTAGCTGTTGTATCTTTCAAGCGTCTCTTGAAATGCTATGTACCAGAGGTGCCAAAACTCCCGACTTGGCGGGAGATCTCCCGATTTTTCAGACAAATTGGCAATTCCTCCCGACTTGACATCAAAACCTCCCGCCAAAAGGCCCAAGTTATGAAACCACAGATATTTATCAAAAACATGCCCTAACTATACAAATCTGAGTAGAGAAACTACCCCAGTCACAGACTTATTTTACAATTTCAGTTCAAGCCCAGCCTTACTCCAGAAGAATGTTCCCAAGAACCCAACTCAAGTTACAATTTATGGTCGTTGTGGTGACAGTGGTTCTTGTGGGGCAGGGCGATAATGTCTTTGCCATGCCCATGTATATATGATACTTGAAATTGGACTCAATTAAGGGATTTTTTTCATATGGGAAAAATAAGGTTTAAAGTGTGAAGCTATAGGGCCAACGTTCAATAAAAAAAAAGAAGGAATCATGGAATTCTTTTTAATTTTTGGATTTAGAAAGAACATGGTTGGGGGAACCCAAAAAGCTAATAAAAACCTGTCACTGAATTAGTTCTTATTTCAGGGAGGGACCATTGAAATTGACCCCAATTACTATAGGGGTCAATAAAAAAAGATTTGTTCCCCCCATTTTTTCAGAATTTCAGATGATTGAATCATGCGATTTCCTTTAAAACCTGCATACATAGCTGACATATTATTTGACACTCCTAATTAAAGAAAACAGGGGGTCATTTCACAATAAAATGGTATTCAGCTGAACTTGTATCACTTGTATCATGTCCTGTATACATGTGTCATCTTGAACTTCAAAGCTGAGCTGAATAATATTTTCTCCAAGTATGTTTAACAATGTTTTTTTATTTGTGAGGACAAAGCAGTATGTCAGCTATGTTTGGAGAAAATTACAACCCTTGAATAATTAGGGTGAAAAATGGGAAATGGGGCAGTACTCGATGTTACGGACTGGTGGACAGTTCCACCCTGGGCCGACTCAATTTATTTGCCCAAATTTTAGGCTTTTCCAAGCACCATGATTGGCATACAGTTGCACCACAAATACCCTACATTGATTTTGAAAAGAAAAAGTTCTTTGGAAATTATGAAGCGGTACATACTTTCAGATTTATTGAATATGATGTGAAAATGAGCCTAAAATGCACCATTTCAGTCCTAGTTTTAAAAATTTTCCGGGGGGGCATGCCCCCGTACCCCCCTAGTGTTTACTACTCACGCCTACGGCGTTCGTATCTCCCGCCCCAACATCCTCAAAATCGGAAGATCTTCCGACTTCCACTACCCCCTATTTGGCACCTCTGTATGTACTGATTTACTGGACGAGTCTTCCAGCGCAACATTTATAATCGCTGAATTGCAATTACATTTTGGCATTGGTTTCAGCAGCTCTGGGTGATTGGGTTTTAGCACAAAATTTCCTAATTGAGCATTAGTCAGGAACAGACAACCATGGTCACCGTCGGACGGTCCACTAGGCGGCACCGCTCGACGGTCCATGGTATCCACTTGTACGTTGTACGGTCCCCTAGGGACCACCAGACTTTTGATTCATTAGTGTATGGACATTTCTGGATATATTTCTACATATATATTAGCAAAGCATCGATCTCCAGACTCTACCAAACTCTTGTACCTTCGCAATGATTATTATTTAAATCACTAATTAATTCGAATTCTAAATTAATTGTTTTTTTCTGTTTTTTTTTGGCCAAACCAAAGGTGCTTATAATCTTGATGAGCCTCCTGTTCATTCCTGTAACTTCTGTGAAGTTAAGAGTATATTTGTACATTTATTTTTATCGTTTAAATTGATTTATATAGAACAATTGCTATTTTTACTGAATATTTCGATTTGTGCGTGGGTTACAGGTCCCTGATTTTGGTGAATAGTTTGGAGTTAATTTGTACATTAATTTTCACTATTTCTATTATTCATTATAATTAAACATACCAAATATAGGTGGTGAAAATCAAAATTGTTGCTTCTCAGACCTATCAGACCCCCCCCCCCTATTACCTTTTCAGAAACTCATAGTTTTTAGCATTTTCAGACATAAGAGCGGCCGTCACAGTCAATATCAGCATAATGCAGGTGAAGTTTGGGAAGGCTGGGACAAATATTTCGATTCATACACCTATGCTTCAAATACCTATATTTTCCCTATCATTTTGCCTAGATCAGTTTAAATTAGATATTACATAAATATTGTGTTTTTTTCATAATAGTGAACATGTGCATATGTAGAAACCATTTTTCCTCAGCAGAAAGAAATATATTTTCTAAATGCGCCTGTGTATTATATTCAAATTCCATAATTATTATTTATTTTCTAGCCTGAAAAAGCACTCTTATTGCAATAGCAGCGGAGATTCTGGCATAAGAACTTTGAAAGTATGGTTCCCACAGCCTCATTTTTGCCAAGGAATTCAAATAAAATGGTTATAATCATGTGTGATCATCCCAAATACAGGTTGTAGAGACCCTAGGCTGGAAAATGATGCCCGATTGGGAGAATTACTATATATGTACAAGAGACCTATATCAGGTCATCAGTCTTTATCGAATGAAATTATAAAAATCAATGCAAGTTGGAATAGATTACCTTCGGTGGCCCACCACACCATAGATCCTAAGGCCTTCAAATATAATGCGAGAGCAATTTACATATGGAAAGATGAATATTCTATATAAATGTTATCTGAACAACTGTATTATTTTATACCCCAACAACAAAACTATGACTGATGATCATCGAGTGAACCATCTTTGTTAAAACTTAAGGCACACATATTGTTTACCTAATTATAATAAGAAAACTACCACTGTACTCATGTAGAGAACCATCGCCAGTCAATGACTGAGATGATATTGTTGCTCTACTCACAGACAATGTTAGAACCACCAGGGGAGCTGGAATCCTCCCGTATGCTGGAGCGCCCCTCTGTTTGGCTAAAATATTAGCAATAAAAGTTTTCTAAATCTAAATCTATATATTTTTTTGCTTTTTTACCTCTGAACTAGAGAAGTTGCTACACGAAAAATAAAAACAACAGGATTCATTTTGATTTTACCTTCAATATTCATGAATAGTCATTTGTATCCATTTCAAGCAACCTTACATGGTAACAAATATCACGTGTACCAACCATCATTGTTTTTCAGAAATAACTTGATAGCTGGCCATTTTTCCCATCTAATATAACCTGGTAGACCATTCCATAACCTAGGGCCCCTGATATGGTTTCCATGTTAGAAACTTATTTAATATAGACAATTCCACTTTTTAAGCCGAAATAATCACTAAAAACACCAATAATTAATCATAAATCAATAGAAATGGTAAAATAAATGTACAGATGAACTCCAAACTATTCACCAAAATGGTCATAAGCATATTCGGCACCAGGAAAACACCCACATATCGAAATAGGCAGTGAAATATGGCCAAAATGACCCTAAATTAATAATAAAAAAAATCGAATGAAATTATAAAAATAAACTTAAAATAAATGTACAAATGCACTGAAAATTGTTCACATGTATCAAGCAGAGGTATCCAAGATAATAACTAACTTCGTTATGGCCACAATCACCAAAAAAAAATTGCCTTGGTCACTTTTGACCGTTGCTTGACGGCTGCCCCTCCGGTCAAAGAAGTACCCTGTGACTTCTTTGTCACCGACCGACGTGTAAGTGGATATCGCGCTTTAGTCTGCACAAAATCAGACATTGCAAAAACATTGAAGCTATGACTCCCACATTTTTTTACATCATAAGGAGATAAATAAAATAGTCCAATATATCAAATTTTCAGATAAACCGAAAAAGTGTTTCTGTCATAAAAGAGTTTCTTCTAATTAGTGGTATTAGTGGCATTAGTATTCTAATCCAGGGTACCCCAAAGCACTGCATTAATTGATGACTTTTTAGCGATTGGCAACACAACTTTGCGCACCACCATTCTGTCATAACAGTAAGGCCTCAGCGCAACCATAATGATACAGATTTCCCCATTGGTTTTCCGGACCGCAGAGCCCACCGGCAAAAGCTGTACAATTTGTCTGATATCGCATTGAGCGATATCGGGTCATTGTGACGGGAATTAATCCAGTCGTTCCTCCTCGACGTCTGTGACGTATCTGCTCTGACGTACAGCATCATCGTTTGAACTTTCACCGTCCTACTCCATCGGACTTTCGAAATTTTCTTCCCACCCACCACCCTAAAACAATGCTTAAGTATTCTCTGAATACTTCGTGTGGAATCTATAAACTATATAAGTGTTTCTAAACATAAATATTCTCAACAGTGACTCCTGGACTGATTAAAGAATTTAATCGTACCTGAACTGACTCTTCTACATGATATTATCATATAACATATATATGTTTCCCAAAATGATTAATAAAATCATGAATTTGAATTACTGTGCTTTTTCTCGTTTCATAATGTGGGATAGTTAGTGTTCTCTGCATGAGGGATCAGGATAGGCCTCCCAGCAACTTACCATACAGTCCTTTTTTTCAAGTGATGCTGATATGTATGAAGAATCGAAAAAGTCATAGATGCTGTCTGTGATGTTTATTGTAGATGAATAAGTTATAAGTAGTATAACGATAAACGAGAATGATAGAGATAATTACTTGGTACATATGACTTTATACCCAAGTCCGACAGGACCGGATTGTGAATGGTGCAACGGCTAATGGAGGAGGTCTCGCCGTATTTGTTAAAAAAGTAATATTATTGAACACCAAAGGGATAGAAGGTATGTCTATTTGTAATTTTGACATCGAAATGCAAGCGTTGAAACTAAAAATATGCAATTGGGGGAGCTTTATCTTGCATAATGTATTTTGTAGACCGCTTGGGTCTGTGGAGAAATTCCTCTAATACATGAATGGAAGTCTTAACACCCTGTGACCCTGTGACGGTCAACACTTCCTCATTAATAGATGAGATATATAGCAATTTACCTATACATGAACACCAAGTCCTGGATATTCATATTTCTGATCACTTTCCTGTGAGTTGTAGAATTTTTGTTAGAAATAGAACAAAGATCAAAGATAGAGAGTACAAATGGGTGTTTAATCCCAAAGAAAGGGCCTACCAGTATTCAATCGAATACTGGAAGATAAAGTGAAGAATTATGAGTCAGAATTGTGGGATGTCGACATGGAATAGGAGTGTTTTGCTAGGGGTATGAAGGACACCATAAAATCTACATTTAAGCGTATAAGGTGAGGATAATTCATACGACTCAAGTGTATATTGATCAGGAGGTGAAAGATGAGATGAAATTATTATACCTAATGGCACGATGGAGGTTTGTAATCGATTGAGACGTTGGGGCAAATCGCACGACATCCCAAAAGGGTGGAGTGCGATTTGACCCAATGTTGAGATCGATTACAAACCGAACAGAGTGCTATTAGGTATTTATTACATACTAAATCAACAAGAGAACTCGATTTTAATAGTATTTTAACTTACTTTCCATCAATCTTGTGGATATTCGGCTCAAATAGCACATAGGTGCTATTTGACTTTTCAAATAGCACCCCTGAATTACGTATGTAATAAAGAAGAGATATTGCGTTCAGAAAGGCTAGATTACTAAAGGATAATGAGGAAAGGTCAAAGGCGGTGGCATTAAAAGTAGATCTAAAGTCAGTAAGTTGATAAGACAAAAGAAAAAAGAATGTCTAATCAAAGCAGTATGGTTATGATAATAAGATGAAACCGAGAGAGTTCTGGCGTAACATTAATAAGATCTATAACAATAAAGACGATTCTTTTAAGCCTTTGAATGAATTCTACGAAGGTCAGATGCTATTGTCTGGTATACCTGCATTGGCATTTGCAAATCGATATTTCGCAGCTTTGGGTGAGAATATCATCACTACAGTTGAGCCAATCAATGATATTATACCTTTACAGTTTCATATTGATAACAACCTGAGTATTGAGGAGGTTATATCGGAAATAGATAGCATAAAAGAAAGTAAGAGTTCAGGACTGACATACGTGAGTAATAGGCTTTTATGTTCAGCTTTAAGGAATAATGTCGAGTTTTTCACAATCCTATTGAACAAATGTATAGAAACTCGTAAATTACCTCAAGAGTGGAAGGTGGAATGAATTAGAAAGAAAAGGATAGAATGCGATTAACCTGTAATAATGACTGGTGTAAACTAAATGGTTTGGTGTTAAATAAAAAGAAAACAAAATACCAAATATCTAGTAATGGTCGATCGGATATGAATGTATACTTCTTAAGTGAGGATGATATACTTGAAAAAGTCCTGTTTTTAAATATTTAGGAGTGTCAATCGATGATCGGTTAACTATGAACATCCAGGCAGGAGATATGACCAAAAGAGCTAATTGTGCACTGTCAGGTATTACAAGGAGAAGGAAATACTTAGATGGTAATCTGTGCTGGTTGCTCAGCAAAACGTATGTATTGCCCCTACTTGAATATGCAAGTCCTTGCATTATGAATAGTAATTTAGGCAGTTTGAATAAGTTACAAAGAATATGTTACAGAGCCTTGAGATTAGCGTACGGCTGGCATCACACGACAAAAAGAACTTCTTGTATTAGGTAAAATTCTACCTTTGAAAGATAGAAGGGAAATAACTTTCCTCAAAACCCTATATAGAAAAAGGCGGCTTATGTTGATGATTCTCCGAAAGAGAGACAATTTAGAAGAAAAGGAGGAATGATTTTTAAATCGGTTAGACCCAGATCTGAAAGAATGCGTAAGAGCGCCTTCTATAGAGTAGTACCCTGTGGAATAATCTATCGGAATTGATAAGAAATAGTGACAATTTAGATTCTTTCGCTTTTCATTTAAAGGAAATTAATGTATTGAAAAAAACGTACATGAAATGGAAGAGGTCTGAACGTATTCATCTCTGAGAGATGGAACGTTCCTTTTACTATTCTCCACCGTTTTTAAAATTACCAAAGTCCTTGTAAGGGCTAGGCGATTATGTGCCAAATAAAAAAGAAATAATGTATAAGAAATATCTGGACGTATTGACGAAATATATGAGAGTATCTGTTGTATTAGAAGAACAGAAGTGGTAAATACCAATGTGTAAGTAGGAGATGGAGTTAAATATGTATAATGAAGCTTTTTGCATAATTGTCGATTTCGGTACCTTAATAGTATTTAATATGAATGTATAGAAGGCAACGCAGGAATATATCCACAGCGTGGGTACGCGTCTTTTTCTAATGATGTATTGTAAATGTTTGGCCTTATTTGTAAAAAAAAAAAAAAAAAAAGCATGTGGACGTACATAAAAGCATGTGGACGTAGGCTACATGCAACGTTTAACATGGTAGGCTATAGATGTAGGCGGCTCTAGTTATGACGTCACAATGTATAAGGGATCCAGATCATGGATGATGCAATGACTAACGTATTACCAACGTAATATATATACAAACCCATGGTTTGTCTGATTTGGATTATTACCCGTGAGCCCATTATCCTCATGCGTACATGACATCCATTGTTCATAACATTTTTTGTACACTGTGCATGCCGGTTTTTTTAGGGAAGATTGGCTGTATAAAAATTCTAAATAAAAAAAAATCACCCGCTCTCATAACTTGGAATCACCTTTCTCGTCCTTTGCTTTTTTCTCTTCTGCATTTCCTTTGTATTTCAAATTCCCTAAGAAAACCATTTTGTGAGTTATATCATTTACACAAAGACCAGAAAATAGGTAACCCTTGTGTCTTTGTATGTGATCTCAATAATACAAAAAATACAGGTGGAGTATGGTCTGTAGTGCAAAGATTTGGTCATAAATTTAAAGAACGGCCTGGAAGACCTACTCAGCTGAAGGTCAAGTCCTTTTTTTTTTATTCGTTTAGAGGTCAATAATTATTTAATTGTTATACAAATACGTGCCATCCTTCCAGGATGTTTTCAGACGTCACCTAAATTAAAACTAAATCTTTACTCATTACAACTTTTAATATGTACGGTAACTGTCACTTTAAATAATAAAAATTAGATGTAAACATAAACTTCTATCTCATCCAATCTGTGCACGTGAGAGCTTTATTTATTCCTATGTATTTCTGACAGTCTCATAAACACGTACAAAGACAGCTAATTTCTGTGAAATAATCTGATTAGACGCTGTATTTGTGTTTTCTGACTGAATATAATAGAAAATGTATTATGCTAATACATGGTTCACCAACAAACAAGTATCGAATAATGCACGTCCACAGATAAAGGGAAGAACAGCTATATCAAGCATCAAACCGAGTTCACAGAACAAACAATCATGATAAATTGCCCCCCACCTAACGCGGGCTTCATTTCTCAACAGGCAACAGTGTAATATAGATACGGAGTTATGCGCTCTAAGCTTGATACATAGCATAATACATAAACAATGGTCGCCATATTGAATTTCCCTATACCCGATCCCTACTAAACTTGATATAATATGAAGTCATTATGAGTATTCCTCCCCAGTAACCGAACAGAGAGTGAGTGTGGGAAATTGAATGTTTATTTACCCAACAGGTGGTGATGTAGTCGCTGATACAGGTAATAACAATCAATAGGTTTAATTAATGTGAATGTTAATTACAGGCGTAATTAAATTAATAATCACATATATAGGTAATTAATTAAAGGTTATTAATAATAAATGGGCCCCCTGGCTCGCATGATGAGAAGGAGTGGGAGGGTGGGTCGAAGAAGAAGAGGGGAGAGGGGTTGTGAAGGAGTGGAGGCTGGAGGAGAAGTGAGTGGGGGACGCGCTGGGTGAGGCGCGGGAGAAGGGTATAGGAGTTATGTGTAGAAGGCAGCATGGGACATCACTCTGCCGGGGAGGCACACAATGCCGGGCAATTACATATATAAGTAATTACCATATAATTACAATTTATTATTTTAACATGGTTCCAGGGTGAGTACTGAGGCACATCAAATATCGGACAGGCATGCATTCAGCTCATATATCAAAAGTGCAACGGGGTGATGGAGTTACAAACTTGACATTAATCTAACCAAAATTTGACATTAATCTAACCAAAATTTGTTATGACTTTTATAATTGTTTGTTATGATTACTGTCCTTAAATACTGTATCTTATTTCTTGTGCTCTTGCTGTTTTTTGTACTTCCTCCGCGGCAAGTTGTCCATTTGTTCATTGATTGATTTGCTGCATTATTTTGTCATGTTTTATTAGTCGTAGTTTCTTTGTCATGTATCATTAGTAGTACTTTCTCACTTGCTATGTCACCTTAATGAGTTGTCAACTTAGCTCTCAACTCAGATGTGATTAAGCTTGCTTATATAGAAGTATTACTCAATGTCCATCTTAACAGGACCGACACACATAACGATAGAAAAGTGTAAAAATCCACTTTTATTTTATGATATTTTGTATTGGACATTAATACTCGATGTAGTTTTCAGGAAGCAAACAACCAAGTCTAAGGTTAACGAAGAAGGCATGGGCTGAAAGAGATAAGTTCATAACCTTTTGTCCATGTACACTCTCTTGGAAATAAAGAATTGGTTGAATTGAATTGAATTGAAATGTTTGTGCGTAGGACTTGGCCAGTTAGTACGACAGACAATGAGCAACATCTTGTGATCTTTTTCTTAAATTGGAATTCGTAATGGGCTATCTGTAAGAGCACGGCATGGGTGATAGTTGCTTAATGTCATGTTTTTTTTATTTCCATTTACTTTAACATTGTCCTAGGAAACCGATGTGTTCTGGTCGCAGAAATCTTCTATGTGAATCAGACCCTGTTTCACTACTATTTTATTCTGGTAGAGTTCTATATTTTATGAATTACATTATATAACTTATATTATATAATTGTAGCTGCTCAATTATACTCTTCAAGAAGCATCATATAGCCCTTAAGGTCCTCTTTTTGTATTAAAGGTAACATTTATTCTCTATTTATGTAAACTCAGGCTATACGGAGAAAAATATTTGGATAGTATAATATCTCCGATGAAATGAATAACCTCTGTTGTTTTCTGTAAGGTTGCAGTTTATTTTGCAAAAAAGGTAGGGCAATTCCTACGCGTTTTGACCGTGCAGGTCGGTCTTAATCAGGGGAAGGACATGGTTCTTGGTGATTGTTTATTTGCTCTATACTGAGAAAATCGCATCTTTGAAAAATGTATCTGTAACCCGAATAAAGAAATTGAACATCTAAATCTAAATATGAACGAAAGAAATAAGCTCCAAGAACTGCAAAATAGGATCCTCAGGGTGGCTTTGAATTATAATTACGTGGTGCCTAATATAGAACTGAACAGAGACTAAAACAATGACTACTGACACAAGAACAAGGTTTAATATTTGCAAATTAGTTGTTTGCTTAAAGTATTTATTCTGCAATAACATTGCGTCCTAGCGGACGCTATTCTCAGTCATTACATCAATTCTCAAGGAAATATTGATAAAAGAAACGGTTCATCAAGTTCCTTATACATCTATATATATATAATCAGAAAAGGGGAAAATCAGAAAAAACTCTAGATAGTCCAAATAGTTTGACTTTAACATCATTCTTTTTGCTTAATATGATACAACGTGTATCCTATAAGAATGCGTTTTTGGACCGTGTTAATATAATCCATAACAATGTTTTGGCTTTTGATGAACAACTGAAAGGTCAAACTTATAACTTGTCCCCCCCCCCCACACACACACACACTTCAAATTAGCTTCCGACAGCCTGTCTGCTGTTTGCTGAGCATTTCTCCAGACCATTTGGAATCGTGGACATTATTAATACCTCTCGTCTATTATCATTTATAAGAATAGATCACAATACTAGTTTGTTTGAGCAGAGCTATCCCCTTTCCAAATTGGAAAATTTACAATAAACTTATAAATAACTCAGGCATTATTCTTATACATATCTCTGCAATCCTCTCTACTAAATTACCACTTTCAAGCTTTGAAACTTTGATAATTCTCTGTGTGTTGCGTTGATTCATTTCTCGCTCAACTGCTGACCCTAAATGTTCATCGGAGAATGACCTTGAATTCTTCAATATAATAACCTCCAGAGAGGGTGGACAGAACTCCACAGATAAGTAAAACGGTTTGTAAAGCAACAAATTCCGAGAACATGTGAGACAAAGAAACCCCTATTTTCTACCTAAGAAACCCCTCTTTTCGTAGAAATCGCTCTTCCCGTATATTATATGGATGTTATTATGATAACTGATCAGATTTGCGTGCGAGTCAACAAGGGTCTGCCATAGATCAGCTATGGCAATGCCTATGGACCCAGCCGTCGTGTACACATAAAATTAAATAATGAAAAACAATCAAGAATTCATATCTGAATGGATGAAGGTGAGATGAGGGCTATTGCACATGTGATGACCTTAGGAACACGGCCGCCATTGTCATGCATTTATCAATGCTATTAGACAATACTTAGCCAGGCTAAAGCCTAGACCCAGCATAGCACAGATGGTGTCACAGCGGTGGGGTGCGAATACACACCCTCTACTGAGGCAAACTCAGCCCCATATGTGTACTCATCAGAAAGCTAGCTGTGAAAAACGTGCATTAATGATTTTCTTTACATTTTTTTTACCCCCGATGCCAACAAAACTATGAATATAAAACAACCCCTATCTCGATTTTAAAAATTTTCATTACACTTGACCTTTAAGACAGACAGCATCAGACCTCAAGAAAGCAACAGAAAACAGTGAAAAAAGGTAATTGGTTAAAAACATTCATACTTTACACAAGAAAAAGCACTAACGTGCTCATACAAGATAACCAATTTAATCCAAGTATTATCTCATCAATTACTTGGGTTTCAGTGAAACATGGCTAAATGCCAGTACCCATGACAACATGATACAACTCCCCAACTATACACCATGCAGGTTAGACAAAGCTGTAAGAAAGAGAGGAGGTGGTCTATGCAGGTACTTTAAAAATGACCTAGTAGTGGACACTGAAACGTATAAGAATTTAAATATTCCTAACAAAGACCTGGAGGTTCAGATAGCAGTAGTGAAGAAGGGAATGGAAAAATGCTGTACTGTTCTGAACGTATGCAGACCGCCTAGCAGATGCACAAAAGCACTAATTTCAAAGCTTCGGGACATTCTCTCAAACTTAGATAGCTCACACAAACTATTCATGATGGGGGATTTTAACATTGACTATAATTGTATTAAAGCGTCAAACACTAGCCTCTTCTCTAAAATCAGAAGCTTAACAGATAATTTCTCATTGGTCCAATACATCAAAAAACCCAACTATAGGTCGACCCTCAGATCAGAAACCACTATTTTCCCCCTTAACTTTTTTAGTAAGTAGGATTAGCCATGGTTTGAAACTATGCATCCTGTTTCCGGAAAGATTATTTCTTTATGACACAGCCCCTGGAAATCTGCAGTCGCTAAGTGGAGCCTGATCAGCTCTGCTGGGGCACCTCTTGAATAACACCAGGTACAGTCTAAGCCCCGAAACCTGGCAAGAGGAAGACTGCTGATGAAGCAGACAAGGCAACAAGAAGCATGCACAGCATGTATTACAACAACCGAACCTGCTACGGCTGACTGTTGGGAAAGGCTGACTGATGACTAGGAATAGGCTAGCTGACAACTGGGAAAGACTAGTGACACTGGGAGAGACTGGATTCAAATTGTGCAGCTTTTGCCGGTGGGCTCTGCGGGCATGAAACACGGTCCGGAACACCCATGGGGCTGCACAGGAGGTTAAGTTGTGGAATGCAGTCCAGAAATGGATGTGAGACAGCATAGGAGACAAGCCTGGACACACACCATAGCACTTATAGCCTATACCACAACTTCGAAGGAATGGCATTGCCTTGGAGGATAACATCTGGAATGGCCTTGACTGTAGGTGGAAGGGGGTTCACTTACGGCACGGCCCCTGGAAACCTGCAGTCGCTAAGTGGAGCCTGATCAGCTCTGCTGGGGCACCTCTTGAACAACACCAGGTACAGTCTAAGCCCCGAAACCTGGCAAGAGGAAGACTGCTGATGAAGCAGACAAGGCAACGAGAAGCATGCACAGCATGTATTACAACAACCTTATTATATATAATGAACTAACGTTGGGATTTTTCGCAAGTCTAACGATGTTCGTGAAAAGTCCAAATGTATGAATCTGGAATTCATTTATGAATCGCTTTATAACAGTATTATCCTTAATGTCGATGTACCACCGATAAATTTGTCTTTTCTTTAAAATCAGGCCTCACTGAGATTGTCGTTTTAAACGAAATGTACATGTTTCCCTGAATAAAAATATCTTAAATCTTAAGTCTAAATCCACCCCATCCCATGCACCCCAGCCCCAATCTACTTACCTTGTATTTAAATGCTTTGCTGTGTGTTTAGCTGAAACAGGAATATTACAATTCAGTCTAGGTCCAAAGTTGAGAGAGTCCCTTCAAACCACTCGGCTCAAACCGCAAAGTGCCATTATAATTCCATTAAGACCGCAAAATGTTAATTTTTTGATTTTTGATTTTTGAAAATATTTTATTCAGGACATATACATTTCCATACCTCAGTACGAATATTTCCAGAATAGCCTGAATTACTGTTTTAAAGTTACATTACATCGAAGTTCAGTTAGAGAAAAAACAAGGATAGTTACTATAGTTATAAGTAGAGTATAATTCACGCAAATATCAGAGACATTTTCTAAAAACATGACATATTTTAAAAACAGTACAATTATCAATCGATTGCGCCGTGCTCTTACACGTAGACCATTGGGTATTACACTTTCAATGTAATGAAAAAAGTTTACCATTATTAATCAGTTATCAACTCTTACATTGTTCACATAGGCCTGTTCGTAAGGTGTTCGTGCTACAGAGTACGCTCTCATAAGGCTCCAACTAACTCTATTTTCACATTGAACTCTATTTTCACATTGAACTATATTCCCATAAAACGTTGAGTCGGCCAGGAAACCGATTAGCGAAGAAGGCTAACATACCATTCTTATCTGATCTGAGGGTTTGAACCTAGAGTAAATTATCCTCAGCGACAAGTGCACTTATTAGTGGTAACCTAACTAGATATTGATCAGGTTAAGCCGTATATATATGTGATGTGTTCCATGGAAATGAGTCGCAAGTCACAAAAATTATATTTTTCAAAGTTATTTATTCACAGGATCTCCTTGATGGAATGCTCTTATTTTTAGATGGTTAAGCACTTATAGTCGTATAAATACATGTACCAAATTTCAGGACATTGTATTATATATATCCTTGCGTTTTAAAGGTCATCCTATGGAGTATTTTAGTTACTTTACTAGTAATTGTCCTCCCCGCCCCCCCCCCCCCACCCAATTTATTTTCAAAAATAAAAATATCAAACTAAGATATTATATAGAAATATCTATTAAATGTCCTAATGTTTACTATCATTAGAATCGTCTTAATCCCATCTTTTCAAATATGATGATATCTCATAATTATTTTTTTGCGACTTGCGACTTGTGACTATGCTCTAAACACTAATATCGGCATTACATTTATCGTTTGGATATACAAATATTTATCCTCCTATACTTATATAATCGATAGGAAGAATGAACGTAAACCAAGCCATATACTGTGCGCGTCACCGTTTCGCGCGATACGAAATTGGATACGAATTTCTTGTACCCACTTTTGATACGTTTTTTTTTGTACCCGCGATTCGCGCAGCGTTTTTCGTACCCGCGGTTCGCGCAGCGTTCAGCCTCTCAGCCAGTTCAAACGCAGGGGAAATTTAGCTTATATGCTATTAATTAATGCTGTATAATAGCGGAACTCCACTATACAGGCAAACAGGCAAAACGTGTCGCCGACATGCTTAAAAATTTGGCGCACAAAAATCACTAGTGGCGCCGTTTTTTACCTATAGTGGAGTTCCGCTATTCTAGCGGAACTCCACTATAGGTAAAAAACGGCGCCAACAGGCAAAATTCGTCGCCGACATTTCTAAAAATTCGGAAAATTCGACATGACTAAAAATTCTAGTGGATGAGGGGGTAAAATAGGTTGTCGGCAACACATTTATTTGTTGCCAACAATTGCAAAATATCTAACTTGATTAGATATTTCGTCCCATAGTGGAGTCCCTGCATAAGAACACAAGACAATGGTTATATTGAATTATTTTTATTACAAACAAAGGCCATTTTACATTTAATCAAGAATAGAAGAGAAAATCGGATGTCAATGTTTCATCCTGTCATTTGAAAAGTAATAATGATAACATTAAATTCAGTCACTTCATTATTATGTATAAATCTAATTACCAAAGATTCGATACTAGTTCTTGACAGTTCTAATACCCTTCATATCACATTACAGACATGGTCATATATCATAACAATTCTCGCTCATAAAAATTCAATCACATATCAGAACTCCACATAAAATATAAAATCTCAAATCATCACATAACTTATTGCTCTAATCATTGCTTTGTCTATTAATAATTTATGCTCAATCATTGCTCAATCTCAATAATGGAATGTAACCTTGGATAATAAATACAATAATAATATAAACACTCTAACATTGAGAAAAACAGCTTAACCTTGTATTATATGCCATATTAACATAACAACATCATGAAATTTAAAATATGCCAGTCATCGATACTGGAATCAATGCTAAACATCCACAGAGAAAATAAATATTATTAGAAGAGTAAGGATCCTTTATTTCTGCCTATAATATTGAATCAAGCAGAAGGCATCATTAGTTTAGACCTATAGCTGAACTTGTCATCCAATTAAATTTAAAATCGATCAGACCTAAGAAATAATATATTCAATAGATTTTCAATACAAAATATTTGATCCTTGGAGCCTATGGAGAACTCAGAATTCACCGAACAATTTAATAAATATGCAATGTCATCACCATCGGAGTTCTATAATTGCAGTTATTATACGTGCATGCTTATGAGAAGTGCTATCATTAGAAATGGCCGCGATATGAACGTTTTAATTCATCAATATACTAATGGGGCTGTCAGTGGGACTGTCAGCGGGGCAGTCAGCGGGGCTGTCAGCGGGGCTGTCAGCGGGGCTGTCAGCGGGTCAGCGGGGCTGTCAGCGGGGCTCTCTGAGACTTCTTTAATATTTTTTCAGTGATATCTGATGCCATATATGATCAAATTTTATGCACATACAATAAATATAGAATGGAACTCGCCGGCAATAATCGAAAATTTATAGGACTTGATTCGTCCTATAAATTTTCGACTATTGCCGGCTCGTCCCATTCTCTCTATTTATAGCCAAATAACCATTCAGTAATGGTAAAGATAATGGCAGCGGCAAGGGTGACATGTCATTGACCCTCTGCTCACAAACACATATAACACAATTATTTTTGGAACATATACAAACATATCTAACATTCATTCAACATATGATTATATGAATGTATTTCCTTCATCTGTGATGATGCTTGTTAGTATTCCTTGGTGTTTTGATTTTCACAGATAACTTCATAAACATCCTATCTTTGGAGACTTGAATAAAATTCAATCTGCGACGATGTAGAAACACACAATGAGCTGGGTACCACGACCCACCACTGCTCAGTTCTCAATATGAAACATATCATAAGAGATTAAATTCCAGTGAGGCTCCTTTTCGTATAAGAATTAATATTCCAATGTGTTGAAGATTGAAGCGGAAGGGTAATGGATGGGAAGGGTAATGGGAAGGGTAATGGAGGGAAGGGTAATGGAGGGGAAGGGTGGATGGAGGGTAAGGATGGATAGAGGGGAAGGGTGGACGAGGGGAAGGGTGGACGAGGGGAAGGGGGATAGAGGGGAAGGGTGGATAGAGGGGAAGGGTGGATAGAGGGGAAGGGTGGACGAGGGGAAGGGTGGATAGAGGGGAAGATTGGATAGAGGGGAAGGGTGGACGAGGGGAAGGGTGGATAGAGGGGAAGGGTAGATAGAGGGGAAGGGTAGATAGAGGGGAAGGGTAGATAGAGGGGAAGGGTAGATAGAGGGGAAGGGTAGATAGAGGGGAAGGGTGGACGAGAGGAAGGGTGGATGGGGAGGGGATGGGTGGACGAGAGGAAGGGTGGATGGGGAGGGGAAGGGTGGATGGGGAGGGGAAGGATGGATGGGGAGGGGAAGGATGGATGGGGAGGGGAAGGATGGATGGGAAGGATGGATGGGGAGGGGAAGGGTGGATAGAGGGGAGGGGGAGGGGAAGGGTGGATGGGGAGGGGAATGGTGGGTGGGGAGGGGAAGGGTGGATGGGGAGGGGAAGGGTGGATGGGGAGGGGAAGGATGGATGGGGAGGGGAAGGATGGATGGGGAGGGGAAGGGCACTGTATACAAATAAACACATAAACCTGAGTATGGACGGTCTGACATAATAATAATACATAATTATATACTATATAATATACCCGATATGCAGAGTATCAGAACTGTGGCTTCATACTTAGTTATCTACCCATAAATTGTTTCCTCAAACTTTATAAACGCCGCTGACTTGTGGAAGGGGGACGGCTCTTTAAGGGAATACTTCTGCAGCCACCCCAGAAGTTGGTATTGGCCAGGTCCCAGGCATAGTATGCCTGTAGCAGGTCGATGAGCCATTCAGCAACTCCTGAGCACTTGAATGTGTGCCCGTCAGCAGTCACAAAGCCGGTGTTGTTGGCGACCACCAACCTTGGAGGTGTCTTTCTCCCGGAGAGCGATTCAGGCTCGAAGTCGATTCCCTGAAATAGGAAGATATGCATATTAATCTATGGAAACTATCATATCATGATGCATTACTTAGAAATTAAAAACTTCACATGGACAATGTTTGCAAACTTTATTTCAAATTATTGAAATTATCATCTTAGCTAATACTCACTTACATAAACATATTAATATGTCAAACTATAATATTAATATTGATATATTACCCAACTAATACAGGTTTTTATTACTCTTTAATATGTACACACCTCAATCGTCGTCATGGCTGGCTGGTGGGCTCGGCTGGCCTTCCCCCTCATCGTTAGCTGCTTCTCCAGTGCTGTCAGGATGTCCCATACATCCTCTTGGGACTGAAATAAAATTTATTGGTATTGATCCATACTGAAATAGAATATACATCAATTTTAATCTCAGATGAATAAATAAACAATCATAGGGAGAGTTGGATGAGGAGATGGAAAGAATAGGGTATGGCAGGGCAGAAGGTGGTGGGAGAATGTCTGGGATGAGAGAGTGAAAGAGTGAGACATTTAAGGGAGAGGGGTAGAGATTAAGATATAAAACAAATAGGATAGAGAAAAGGAGGATGGATGGGTGGGATATAGTGGGTATAATCGGGCCATACAGTAACAAGGAGGGTATAATCGGGCCATACAGTAACATGAAGGGTATAATAGGGTCATACATAAACATAGAGGGTATAATGGGGGCCATACAGTAACATGGAGGGGATAATGGGGGTCATACAGTAACATAGAGGGTATAATGGGGGTCATACAGTAACAATTAAAGAGGGTGTAATGGGGGTCATACATTAACATAGAGGATATAAGGAGGGTCAAACAGTAACATACAGGGTATAATGGGGTCATACAATAACATAGAGGGTATAATGGGGGCCATACAGTAACATAGAGAGTATAATGGGGGCCATACAGTAACATGGAGGGGATAATGGGGTCATACAGTAACATAGAGGGTATAATAGGCGTCATACAGTAACATGGAGAGTATAATGGGGGTCATACAGTAACATGGAGAGTATAATGGGGGCCATACAGTAACATGGAGAGTATAATGGGGGTCATACAGTAACATGGAGAGTATAATGGGGGCCATACAGTAACATAGAGGTTATAATTGGGGTCATACTTTAACAAAGAGGGTGTAATAGGGGTCATGCAGCAATATAGTATAATGGGGCCGTACAGTAACAAGCAGGGTATAATAAGGGCCATATAGTGACATGAAGGGTATAATAGGGGCCATACATTAACATAGAGGCTATAATGGGGGCCATACATTAACATAGAGGCTATAATGGGGGCCATACATTAACACTGAGGCTATAATGGGGGCCATACATTAACATAGAGGCTATAATTGGGGTCATACTGTAACAAAGAGGGTGTAACGGGGGTCATGCAGCAATATAGTGGGTATAATGGGGCCATGCAGTAACAAGGAGGGTATAATGGGGGCCATACAGACTAACTTCTATACATTATCATTGAGAAATATTCCGTTAACAATCACACCACCACGATAGTGAGTGCACATCAATCATAAGTATTCAATAATACCATCAACAGAAAGAAAAGGTTAATCAATCGATGACACCCTGTTCAATAAATCTTCGCACATAGAATCTCTCGACATAAGTTTTAAATACAGAATGATCGTCAATTAGACGAATATTCTCGTCAAGCATATTCAATAATACACCCGTTCATCCCAGAGCCGATCTGGCTATACCGGAGCGGCAAAATATATTCTAACCTTGACCTTGACTACCGGAAGTGGCTGTTGCCTGGTTACTGCAAAACGGACGCCACCTACAGGTGAAAACCCAATCGGTTCACCTGTGTTCTTTTGTCTCAGTAAAGTACATTACCATCGGGTCTATAAATAGGCATTATTCTCCACTTAGCGATATAGGCCTAACAAATAGTAACATGTTATAAAAAGGCTGTGCGTTGTTATTTCTTTCTATGTCCGCGTTCAAAGCCTTTATTTACTGTGGCCATTTTACTTCACGCTTGGATATGAAACTTTCCCATTGGCATTTACTTAACATGAATGAAGTCGTCAGAAAATGTACAATCGCCAACACGTCATATCTAGTCAATTGTACTGAATTAGACTGAAAAACGATAAACACAAGGTACATCTGAGTAAATCTACAATTGCGTTGTGTTATATCATATTACGCAACATTGTGTTGATCAGTTATTTGAACCGCATTGCTTTCTTGAATTCGGGTTTATTCGAAAGGATTAGTGAAGGCTAATTGTACATTTCCTATATTTACTTAGCATGAATGAAGTGATGCCGATCAGTAAACGTTTATAGAGCTACTATTGTCCTGATGAAAAGTAGGTAAGGGCGCTTTCTGTAGAGGGGTGGTATCACATAGGTCAGATTTTCAGAAAATGTACAATTTGCAGCTGTACGGATTTAATATATTCTGCTAAATTAGGCTGCAATTTGGTCAATACTAGGTAAATTCGAGTATATTCGGCATTGCATTGATTCTAGCAACATATTTAGTTAGGTTGAACTGTATTTTGAACTTTATTTTCGTCTAAAATTTGGGTTATTTGAGAAGATTGAAGATGAATTGTACATTTTCTGAAAATCTGAGCCACATATATACATATATATAGTTATATTTTGCCACTAGTAACTACCGTATTCGTTGTCTTTATATATTCCAACTAGGAATCAAGGATCGAGGTTCATTCTAGGATAGTTAATAATTAAATTCATCGGGAATCGAGCTGTATTAAATCGAACTGGCCAGATTTATCCATTGTTTCGTCATAGGGTCAGAGTTGGTCAGGTATTTGTTTTTCTCGGTAGAAGGTATTAGACAAAAGGAAACTGACGAAGTTGAATTCATTTTTGAGTAAAGTTTATTTCAAGACAATTTCACATATGGGATACATTTCGTATTCGAATTCAATTCAATATATCATTAATTTGGACATAAGAGCACTGTACACAAGGCAAGATACGGATCAAACCATCTACATTACATTACATCTAATTCTACATTACATCTACATAACCCATGATTGGAAGGATGATACATAACTACACTCGACGCCTGTCGGCGTCTCGTGTAGCTTTATAAATGATATTCAACTCCTTTGAAAATAACATAAAGAGCTCACTAACAAATCTAGAAAATAAGTATAGGCATTTCCACCTATTTAGGCATTCATAGACTAGTTTTCTACCATAATGATTGTGCCTAAACATAGATTGAATCTCAAGTAACTCAAAGTCAGAATAAATTAACTCCTGAACAGAATATCCATTCCTGGAATAGGAACATGTATTTTTGAAGAAATTTTGAAAATGGTACTATTAAATCTTTTAAATACATTAACCCCCCTAAATGGGCAGTGAGCTCCCCGCAATATAACCTCCTTTCATGTTCCGGGCTATCATTAGATAGAGGGGTCCATGATAGGAAGAACTGCAAATTACGTAGATTTATTTTTAGATAATAGAAATATATTTAAGAATAACATGAAGAGCTCACTACAAATTGGTGACCCTTTAAATGGTATCTTTTCTCAAAAAGTGTTTGTGATGAATTACTGCGAGCCGGATACCCAACCCTACTCCCTGTCTCATGAAGGAAGGGGGAGGTACGATTTCCCAATGCTCTGACCAGTTGCAAGGAGTTGTCTCTCCCTCACAAACTTGCGGAATTTTTGATTGTAAAATTGCAGATTTCCATGGACATTAAGTTAAAAGTTAAAAGTTACAATTTAGTCCAGTACCATAGGATAAACCCTTACATTTCATTACATAACATTACACAAGGAGGTATAACACATTATCCCCCTAGTATTACAAAGTCGGTCCGCCAAAAATATATATTAAACATGTTGAATTGATAGTTCAAATGATCTAGATAAACAATGCCACAGATTACTCCAAATGAATAACGAAATTAAATTGATCTATCTATAATGAGCATTGTTAAAATATTACAGGGATTTACTGAGAACAGGAACCTAGTCATAATGCCTTTCCTGAATAAAAAAGAATAACAAATATAAATCTTAAATCTATACTCTAATCAGATTATTAGATTATAAACAACATATGCTGCCATAGTGGAAATGCCTATATCCATACCTATAATATACAATACTATGTCTAAATGCCTATATCCATACCTATAATATACAATACTACGTCTAAATGCCTATATCCATACCTATAATATACAATACTACGTCTCAATGCCTATATCCATACCTATAATATACAATACTACGTCCAAATACGTATATCCATACCTATAATATACAATACTATGTCCAAATACCTATATCCATACCTATAATATACAATACTACGTCCAAATACCTATATCCATACCTATAATATACAATACTACGTCCAAATACCTATATCCATACCTATAATATACAATACTACGTCTAAATGCCTATATCCATACCTATAATATACAATACTACGTCCAAATACCTATATCCATACCTATGATATACAATACTACGTCCAAATACCTATATCCATACCTATAATATACAATACTACGTCCAAATACCTATATCCATACCTATAATATACAATACTACGTCTAAATGCCTATATAGATATCCATACCTATAATATACAATACTACGTCCAAATACCTATATCCATACCTATAATATACAATACTATGTCTAAATGCCTATATCCAGACCTATAATATACAATACTACATCTAAATACCTATATCCATAACTATAATATACAATACTACGTCTAAATAATTTAGACTTGCTCGTTTCACATGAATGTAGCATTGTCACGCAGCTCATCATCCTACTTTTGAGTTATTATACTTGGAGGATCTCTTGGAGATGAGTCCAGAAGTTTCATGTCTCGCCATGCATTGTCCACTGTTGGAAGGGGAAGTTTATAGATCTCCTTGTTGTGTGTGTCCTTGCATATACCCAGAATACTGGCAACATAGAATCCTCGCTCTTTCATCTGAAGAGATAGAAGTTACAGAGGAGCATTACTTGTATTGTAAAGTATGTGCATAGAACAAACATATACATTCCAGTTGTTTTAATTACATATGATATCCATATAGTCTACACACAACGATTTAATCAAGCAACATATGTAATCATTATACATGTGTATCTTCTTATGATTCTTTTAAATATTCTTAGGGGTTTTCAAGTCATATAATAGAGAGATTAATACTCTGTTAGTATATTCACGAATGAGGTCCATGAAGGAATGCAGTAGTAGTTGAACTTACCTATGATATTCTCGCACACCAGCATTCCACTTGATGACAGCTGTTTCAAGGTAGGTCCCCCAGACTTAGGCTTTGGTGTCAATTTACAAAACATGTATTTTTGAAGTAATTTTGAAAATGGTACTATTAAATCTTTTAAATACATTAACCCCCCTAAATGGGCAGTGAGCTCCCCGCAATATAACCTCCTTTCATGTTCCGGGCTATCATTAGATAGAGGGGTCCATGATAGGAAGAACTGCAAATTACGTAGATTTATTTTTAGATAATAGAAATATATTTAAGAATAACATGAAGAGCTCACTACAAATTGGTGACCCTTTAAATGGTATCTTTTCTTTATGTTGGTGATATATCTCAGTGGCCTTCCAATAATTGAATGAAAGGACGTTTTAACAGATCATGCAAAAGCATGGACATGCAAACAATATGCCACAAGAACCACTGTACTCTCCCTCCACTGCATCCACTTCTCCCTCTCCCTTTCTGATTTCCCCCACCCTCTCCCTCTGCTTCTTTCATTCTCCCACCCTCTCCATCCGATTCCCCCTCCCCCTCTCCTCTCATCTTTTTCTCTCCCTCTCCCCCTCTTCTCTCTATCCTCTTCTCCCTCTCTCCATCTGATCCCCCCACTTGCATGGTCTCTCTCCCTCTCATCCCTCTCATCCCTCTCATCCCATCTCTTCTCTCTATCCTCTTCTCCCTCTCTCCATCTGATTCCGCCCCCACTTGCATGTTCTCTCCCCCTCTCATCACACTCTGTTCTCTATCCCTCCCCTTCTTCCCTCCCCTCTCTTTACTTACTCCCCCTCCCCGCCGTTGTCAGGAATGGGGCCTTCCAATAATTGAATGAAAGGACATTTTAACAAAGCAGGAGGCCCAAATAAATTTTACCCAAATAATTGAACCAATTTCATGAGATTGCATGGTCTCTCTCCCTCTCATCCCTCTCATCCCATCTCTTCTCTCTATCCTCTTCTCCCTCTCTCCATCTGATTCCGCCCCCACTTGCATGTTCTCTCTCCCTCTCATCACACTCTGTTCTCTATCCCTCCCCTTCTTCCCTCCCCTCTCTTTACTTACTCCCCCTCCCCGCCGTTGTCAGGAATGGGGCCTTCCAATAATTGAATGAAAGGACATTTTAACAAAGCAGGAGGCCCAAATAAATTTTACCCAAATAATTGAACCAATTTCATGAGATTAGAACCCACCAAGGGTTCATTCCTAATTTGTTCCTGAAACAAAGCACAGACTCATTAGTTACATCATATTCAAACAAGGCAATTGATCTACTGCATTTAAATAGGGTATTTAAAAAATTCTCTGAGAAGAACGGGATTGCTGGGTGAGCCGGGCCCCAACACACGCCCGTATCTATGACAATCAACCATAAACTATGCATCATCAGATTGTCACTTCATGAAAGAAAATGGCACAGTTTAGAGAGCTTGCATCATCATGTTAATGACATTGTTTTTTGTGTGGTACATCTTAAGTTACCTAAATATTTTGCTGCGAACGTTAAAATTGGGTCCCAAAGTGGCTGTTCTTTTGGCATCTGGAGTTATGTAACCCTTGGTTGGTTTCTAAGTCACTATCTATTTTGGGGTATGGTCACTGGAAGATACAGAGTGGTGATTCGTCAATCAAGATGACAATCAGTTACATTTCTGTCCACTTGGGTGTGTGGCAGCACTGTATCATGGCTAAAACCTTTCCTCTGGGATTTGAAATGTGTAGAGGGCTTTGACCCATTTATAATACACATATTCAATAACTATTGGATGAAAACAAAATAATGATGCTCTGTACTTCAGGTATTGCCATACCTACTGCATACAATTAAGTTGAACAAGTTTCATGCGATTTCATGACTACTCATTTAATGAGAATAGCCACTTTCAACTTTTTTTTAATACCAACGACAGCATGGTGGGTAAAAATCCATCTGAAACGTTGGGCAGCACCAACATCTATGATTTAAAATAAAGCAATAGAACAAAGGGGCACCGTTGATCTCCTATACCAGCTAATTGGTTTAAAATTACTAAACACTACAAATCCCTAATCTATTATACAGTACATAGAAAATTAACAAATTGTATCAAAGTTAGGTGGGTCGCTTGTATATCCTCTGCCCAAGCCGATGGTTAGAGATATGATGATGGATTGCAAAAGCGTTATTATTAGTTTAGGTATTTTTATTATTAACTATTAACAAGTTAGAAATACAATACAAGTACAAATGTAAAAATTATAAACAAATTGTTACAAATTATATTGATAGTAAAGTTGGTTAGGTTATGTAATCAATTATATTGATACTAAAGTATGTTAGCCTGTGAAGAGGGCCACAGTGTTAATATATCAATTATTATTAACCATTATTATTAACCATTTATTATTATTAACTAAACCTATTAAATTACGTTTTTCTTGTAATCCCAAATTGTTACAAATTATATTGATAATAAAGTTGGTTAGGTTATGCAATGTACATATATAAACAAATTGTTACAAATTATATTGATAGTAAAGTTGGTTAGGTTATGCAATGTACATATATAAACAAATTGTTACAAATTATATTGATACTAAAGTATGTTAGCCTGTGAAGAGGGCCACAGTGTTAATATATCAATTATTATTAACCATTATTATTAGCAAGTAACAAAGAAAATTAAATGAGGGATAGACTCTGGATTAGTTAGAAAAATAACTATAGATTATATTAGTTACTCGACGGCAAAAGGTTTGAACAGAAGAAGGTTAGAACAGAAGAAGGTTAGAACAGAAGAAGGTTAGAACAATATACTACATACCACCCATCATGTAGTGTGTTCAATAGAAAGTTGATCATTGCGTGAAGACGACCTAAATACCTGGGCGACCTTCTGATCAGGACTAAACTCAAACCCAAGCCCGATACGGTTTCACCTGCCATACTCCCTGGCACTTCCCAGAACACTCCCAAGGCTTATTGCAAGACTAACTCTTGCAAGTATTACTAAAAGTTGGACAAATCTGGCAGAATTACATCGAATGTCACAAGAGGGTCTTATATGGCATGCAAAAACATAGATTGCAAGTGCAACAACCTGATATATTGCATCACCTGTGCCGTGTGCAATTTGCAGTATGTGGAGAAAACCAAGCAAAGGTTGATGCAGAGAATGTATCAACACTTCAGGACTGCCAACATACCTGATCTTCCCCTTCACGTTACCTCAGTATCTAGACACTTCAACTCCCCTAATCACAATGGGGAGCATGATGCCGAATTCCATATTTTGGAATTTGTACCATTTAGCATGGACAGAGCAATATCTGAAGACATTCGTAATGAGTTGAAATGGAAATTGAAATGGATCCACCCATCGGTAGCAAAACGGGCACCCACACTGTCCCTCTGAGTTTCCAGTCTCCATCTGTGATAAATATCCGAGCCTAGGATTCCCCTCTAACACAACTAACCTAACTAAGGAGAGCCAGTGGTCGGAAGGCGGTACCCTACAATCCCCTACTTCTTTGGAATAAAAACAACACTAATCACCATATCCTCACTTCTGAGCTAAGCTAATTATTTCAGAAAACTGCTTTCACGAATTATAGGGATTTCAGTACCTTTTACCCCTACTAAACCCCCAAAGGAACAATATTAGAAGAACATGAATATTCATGGATCCAGACCCTAAATGGACCCTTTACTGCTCCCATATATAAAAACAGACAAAACATGATGTTTCTAAGCTTCAGACCTAGGCATTTCTATAGGGTTTCTTGCGGGGATTTTAGCTTTGGGGCAAGTTAAAGACGTTTGATATATAATTATTGGAGAGTGGAACACTTCATACAATTATTAATGAATGTTCCTTTGCAAAGCTCATATATTATGAATAAATCTGATGATGGTTATCTCTAGCCCTCCGACAGGGCACCCAGTCCCGTTCCTTTCTGAAAATATAAAAGAGTCAGAGAGTGAGAAGTTAGATGACATATACATCTACAAATCTATGAGGTCCTCTGGTGGACACTTACTAATTAAGCAGTTAATTCACAAGAAATACAGAAGTGTACGTACCTGGTAAATGTGTGATCTTCATATGTATATATGGAACATATTATTAATAATCTACTCTTTATTTCCCAAGGACTAGTTACAAAACCGGGGGGGTACACACCAGATCAAGAAGGTTAAATAGGGTAACTTCATACAAAGTCACATGATAGGCAGTATCTGTTGCAACTGCTCTTACACCATTTTAGCCACCACAAATCGTATTGTTCTGTGGTGAAAGTGATGCAATGGATATCCCCATTTTATGCATCTTCTATGGAAATTATGGCCAAAAAGCCCTATTTTTATTGGGGAATTACTAATTGGACAGGATGTAAATATTTACATTCTTAAGTGAAATCATGGTGCTACCAACTAACCCTTAGGACCCAGATTAATCTTTGCCTGTTGCATGGAACAGGACATTATTTAAAGGCCATTTTCAACATTTTAATTGAAAAACGCTATGTCCAGCATGGATATTTTCAAGCGTTGCCATATATATAAGATGAGAAAAACGAGAAAACTTTGAATTTAAATGCTACATGGAACGGGACATTATTTTTTTTTATTTAATTAAAGGCCATTTCAACATTTCAATTGAAAAACGCTATGTCCAGCATGGACATTCTCAAGCGTTGCCTATATATATTCGGGGCATTTATATGACCTAAGGTCTGCGCCATGTGACAGGGTATGCACTTCACGCTATAAACAATCAATACATTCACAGGATATAACAGTTAAACATCGTCATAATATCTGTTCTGTTCATTTAGTTTTGTTAAGTTTAGTTTAGTTTAGTTTTCATGTTATGGTTAATAAAACAACCAAAGATCAAAAAGTGTTAATTTATATAGTTACATAATAGAATACCTCTATATTTATACTCTTACTCTTCCATTAGTAAACAAACTAGCAATTTCTACAACAGGTAGTCAATCCCTGTACTAACCAGGCAATACCCACTCAGGGGTCACCAATATCCCCCACATCACTTCCATATAACTGACCCCACAAGACTTGCTGGAACTTTTTCCCTAAACTAATAGCATATTTATAACATATGCTCTGGGTAGGTACTGTAATTAAATATTGCAACTTCTTTTGCTAATTAAATCCATTCCATTCCAATTTCTACCTCATGTGGTTGTACCAGTGGCTGCCATGCTCTCAAGGTATAGGGTGGATGGTTCAGCCATACAGTGTGTGTGCTTATTTAATCATGCTTAGAAATGCAGGTAACACACACACAGATCCAAGAAAAATAATAAATGCCATCACAGTCACACACACAGAGCCAGTGACAATACACTAACACATATTCACTGTGTGCATTAAACACTCAGGAAATCTATTAAAGGTGTGTGTATGGTGGGGGGGGGGGGGGGCGGGAGGTCTATGCTTTGTTGTCATATATTATGTTGGGGTCTGGTTTTCTTCAGAAATCATGTCCTCCTTCCCACTACCCAGGGACAATACACTAACACATATTCACTCAATTTCTACCTCAACAGTTTGAACTACACGCTAAAGGAACGAGTGTGAAACCAGTACACAGTTACAAGACCACCAAATATAAAGGAAATTATTAAATCAGTCTTCCTGCCCACTACCCAGGAACATTACACTAACACATATTCACTCAATTTCTACCTCAACAGTTTGAACTACACGCTAAAGGAACGAGTGTGAAACCAGTACACAGTTACAAGACCACCAAATATAAAGGAAATTATTAAATCAGTCTTCCTTCCCACTACCCAGGAACATTACACTAACACATATTCACTCAATTTCTACCTCAACAGTTTGAACTACACGCTAAAGGAACGAGTGTGAAACCAGTACACAGTTACAAGACCACCAAATATAAAGGAAATTATTAAATCAGTCTTCCTGCCCACTACCCAGGAACATTACACTAACACATATTCACTCAATTTCTACCTCAACAGTTTGAACTACACGCTAAAGGAACGAGTGTGAAACCAGTACACAGTTACAAGACCACCAAATGTAAAGGAAATTAGTAAATCAGTCTTCCTTCCCACTACCCAGGAACAATACACTAACACATATTCAATCAATTTCTACCTCAACAGTTTGCACTATATACATGTGGTTGTACCAGTGGCTGCCATGCTCTCAAGGTATAGGGTGGATGGTTCAGCCATACAGTGTGTGTGCTTATTAATCATGCTTAGAAATGCAGGTAACACACACACAGATCCAAGAAAAATAATAAATGCCATCACAGTCACACACACAGAGCTAGTGACAATACACTAACACATATTCACTGTGTGCATTAAACACTCAGGAAATCTATTAAAGGTGTGTGTATGGTGGGGGGGGGGGGGGCGTGAGGTCTATGCTTTGTTGTCATATATTATGTTGGGGTCTGGTTTGCTTCAGAAATCATGTCCTCCTTCCCACTACCCAGGGACAATACACTAACACATATTCAATCAATTTCTACCTCAACAGTTTGAACTACACGCTAAAGGAACGAGTGTGAAACCAGTACACAGTTACAAGACCACCAAATGTAAAGGAAATTATTAAATCGAGTCTTCCTTCCCACTACCCAGGAACATTACACTAACACATATTCACTCAATTTCTACCTCAACAGTTTGAACTACACGCTAAAGGAACGAGTGTGAAACCAGTACACAGTTACAAGACCACCAAATGTAAAGGAAATTATTAAATCAGTCTTCCTTCCCACTACCCAGGAACAATACACTAACACATATTCACTCAATTTCTACCTCAACAGTTTGCACTATATACATGTGGTTGTACCAGTGGCTGCCATGCTCTCAAGGTATAGGGTGGATGGTTCAGCCATATGGTGTGTGTGTGTGCTTATTAATCATGCTTAGAAATGCAGGTAACACACACACATCCAAGAAAAATAATAAATGCCATCACAGTCACACACACAGAGCTAGTGACAATACACTAACACATATTCACTGTGTGCATTAAACACTCAGGAAATCTATTAAAGGTGTGTGTATGGTGGGGGGGGGGGGGGCGGGAGGTCTATGCTTTGTTGTCATATATTATGTTGGGGTCTGGTTTGCTTCAGAAATCATGTCCTCCTTCCCACTACCCAGGGACAATACACTAACACATATTCAATCAATTTCTACCTCAACAGTTTGAACTACACGCTAAAGGAACGAGTGTGAAACCAGTACACAGTTACAAGACCACCAAATGTAAAGGAAATTATTAAATCAGTCTTTCTTCCCACTACCCAGGGACAATACATAAACACATATTCACTCAATTTCTACCTCAACAGTTTGAACTACACGCTAAAGGAACGAGTGTGAAACCAGTACACAGTTACAAGACCACCAAATGTAAAGGAAATTATTAAATCAAGTCTTCCTTCCCACTACCCAGGAACATTACACTAACACATATTCACTCAATTTCTACCTCAACAGTTTGAACTACACACTAAAGGAACGAGTGTGAAACCAGTACACAGTTACAAGACCACCAAATGTAAAGGAAATTATTAAATCAGTCTTTCTTCCCACTACCCAGGAACATTACACTAACACATATTCACTCAATTTCTACCTCAACAGTTTGAACTACACACTAAAGGAACGAGTGTGAAACCAGTACACAGTTACAAGACCACCAAATGTAAAGGAAATTATTAAATCAGTCTTTCTTCCCACTACCCAGGAACAATACTCTAACACATATTCACTCAATTTCTACCTCAACAGTTTGCACTATATACATGTGGTTGTACCAGTGGCTGCCATGCTCTCAAGGTATAGGGTGGATGGTTCAGCCATACGGTGTGTGTGTGCTTATTAATCATGCTTAGAAATGCAGGTAACACACACCGAGCCAGTGACAATACACTAACACATATTCACTGTGTGCATTAAACACTCAGGAAATCTATTAAAGGTGCGTGTGTGGTGGGGTGAAGCCGTCTATACAAGAGTTATTTCATTCAGGTAGCCAAGTACTCCATGATGATCTAACAAGATTTTAGATCAGGCAGAAAGCCGACCACAGATATAACATATGGTTTATATTATAAATTTTCCCAGGACCTACTCGGTCACAGGCTGGAGGCCACAGGTTGCATAATACTGCTTCTGGGTAATCTACAACAGGAGATAATTCTACGATGACCGATAACAATGATTTTCTGAAATTTTATCCAAAACCTTAATATACCCAGCTCCCATTCCACAAGGAGCAACTGAAAACTAGTGCCTGATGAGACTTTTTGTTGAAACCACTAAGAACAATGTTGATATTTAATAGAAATAACACTACAACAGGTAGTCAATCCCTGTACTAACCAGGCAATACCCACTCAGGGGTCACCAATATCCCCCACATCACTTCCATATAACCGACCCCACAAGACTTGCTGGAACTTTTTCCCTAATCTAATAGCATATTTATAACATATGCTCTGGGTAGGTACTGTAATTAAATATTGCAACTTCTTTTGCAAATTAAATCCATTCCATTCCAACTGGGCCTAAAATATAATTATTCCCATTACAAGCTGGTGTAATCCCACTTATTTAATGAATGGCTGGGATAATCACCTTCCGGAACAACCGGAAGTCACCCAGAAACCTCTAGAAATTATTCATCTCTGATTCAACTACTTCCAAGTGACATGTGTTGATTCTCATGAGCTTTTGTGTGTTCCCCATGCACCCTTTCCAGAAAGTTGTTCAGTAGCAATATAAGCCTTTTCACACTCCATAATGAATACACCACATAGTTCTGCTTCATTTCCTCCAACCCCCTCTCCCCTGCCTACTGAAGGAAATATCAAACTGAAACTGTATTAGGTTACTAGGTTCATAGCCCCCTCTTTTCGCCCAGAACTTAATTAGTAGGCGAAGACCATGAAGCCAGCTTCCATAGTTTCAAGTTTGTTTTTGTTTTTAACATGTTTTTGTTTTTAACATGTTTTTTATTAAATTTTTTAAAACATATATGAGTCAGGAATTTCGAAAAAACCGCTGACCCATATACCCCTGCTGAAGCATAGTATGAGGTCACTCATAACTCACCCTAACAGTTGCGAAAAGCGATCAAAGAACAAATGTGCCACTTGAACTTATACTTTGGTGAGGAAGCCACGGTTCACACACACACATACATGAAACACAATAAAAATCCTCTTTAAATAGTGATATTCACTGGCTAGAAGTTGGAGTACATACCAAGAAAATGAAATGTACCAATCCTAATTATCCTAATTACTTATTTAATGAACACAGAACTGTCAATGGTGGGTAAACCAGTTGTCTGTTTCCCCCCTCGGCAAATCTCATTAAAAGTTGCTTTAAAATCATGAGATGAGATTTTTGGTAGGGCACCCATGTTTTCATCACCTTATACGTCTAACCCATGGCGAGGCTGAGGACCTATTCTGAATACTCTAAGGACCTATTCTTACTGCCCTGGGTCCCCATGGGTGATTTCCAAGTGAAATTTTGAGAATAAAATAATTTTAAAGCTAAATCTGTGATGACACAGGCCCCTATTATATGGGAAAAGTTGCCCCACCAGCTGGAGAGATCAAGACAGGTGTGTGTGGTGGGGGGGGGGGGGGGCGGGAGGTCTATGCTTTGTTGTCATATATTATGTTGGGGTCTGGTTTGCTTCAGAAATCATGTCCTCCTTCCCACTACCCAGGGACAATACACTAACACATATTCAATCAATTTCTACCTCAACAGTTTGAACTACACGCTAAAGGAACGAGTGTGAAACCAGTACACAGTTACAAGACCACCAAATATAAAGGAAATTATTAAATCAGTCTTCCTTCCCACTACCCAGGAACATTACACTAACACATATTCACTCAATTTCTACCTCAACAGTTTGAACTACACGCTAAAGGAACGAGTGTGAAACCAGTACACAGTTACAAGACCACCAAATGTAAAGGAAATTATTAAATCAGTCTTCTTTCCACTACCCAGGAACAATACACTAACACATATTCACTCAATTTCTACCTCAACAGTTTGCACTATATACATGTGGTTGTACCAGTGGCTGCCATTCTCTCAAGGTATAGGGTGGATGGTTCAGCCATATGGTGTGTGTGTGCTTATTAATCATGCTTAGAAATGCAGGTAACACACACAGAGCCAGTGACAATACACTAACACATATTCACTGTGTGCATTAAACACTCAGGAAATCTATTAAAGGTGCGTGTGTGGTGGGGTGAAGCCGTCTATACAAGAGTTATTTCATTCAGGTAGCCAAGTACTCCATGATGATCTAACAAGATTTTAGATCAGGCAGAAAGCCGACCACAGATATAACATATGGTTTATATTATAAATTTTCCCAGGACCTACTCGGTCACAGGCTGGAGGCCACAGGTTGCATAATACCGCTTCTGGGTAATCTACAACAGGAGATAATTCTACGATGACCGATAACAATGATTTTCTGAAATTTTATCCAAAACCTTAATATACCCAGCTCCCATTCCACAAGGAGCAACTGAAAACTAGTGCCTGATGAGACTTTTTGTTGAAACCACTAAGAACAATGTTGATATTTAATAGAAATAACACTACAACAGGTAGTCAATCCCTGTACTAACCAGGCAATACCCACTCAGGGGTCACCAATATCCCCCACATCACTTCCATATAACCGACCCCACAAGACTTGCTGGAACTTTTTCCCTAATCTAATAGCATATTTATAACATATGCTCTGGGTAGGTACTGTAATTAAATATTGCAACTTCTTTTGCAAATTAAATCCATTCCATTCCAACTGGGCCTAAAATATAATTATTCCCATTACAAGCTGGTGTAATCCCACTTATTTAATGAATGGCTGGGATAATCACCTTCCGGAACAACCGGAAGTCACCCAGAAACCTCTAGAAATTATTCATCTCTGATTCAACTACTTCCAAGTGACATGTGTTGATTCTCATGAGTTTTTGTGTGTTCCCCATGCACCCTTTCCAGAAAGTTGTTCAGTAGCAATATAAGCCTTTTCACACTCCATAATGAATACACCACATAGTTCTGCTTCATTTCCTCCAACCCCCTCTCCCCTGCCTACTGAAGGAAATATCAAATTGAAACTGTATTAGGTTACTAGGTTCATAGCCCCCTCTTTTCGCCCAAAACTTAATTAGTAGGCGAAGACCATGAAGCCAGCTTCCATAGTTTCAAGTTTGTTTTTGTTTTTAACATGTTTTTGTTTTTAACATGTTTTTTATTAAATTTTTTAAAACATATATGAGTCAGGAATTTCGAAAAAACTGCTGACCCATATACCCCTGCTGAAGCATAGTATGAGGTCACTCATAACTCACCCTAACAGTTGCGAAAAGCGATCAAAGAACAAATGTGCCACTTGAACTTATACTTTGGTGAGGAAGCCACGGTTCACACACACACATACATGAAACACAATAAAAATCCTCTTTAAATAGTGATATTCACTGGCTAGAAGTTGGAGTACATACCAAGAAAATGAAATGTACCAATCCTAATTATCCTAATTGCTTATTTAATGAACACAGAACTGTCAATGGTGGGTAAACCAGTTGTCTGTTTTCCCCCACGGCAAATCTCATTAAAAGTTGCTTTAAAATCATGAGATGAGATTTTTGGTAGGGCGCCCATGTTTTGATCGCCTTCTACGTCTAACCCATGGCGAGGCTGAGGACCTATTCTGAATACTCTAAGGACCTATTCTTACTGCCCCGGGTCCCCACGGGTGATTTCCATGTGAAATTTTGAGAATAAAATAATTTTAAAGCTTAATCTGTGATGACACAGGCCCCTATTATATGGGAAAAGTTGCCCCATCCCCTGGAGAGATCAAGACAGGTGTGTGTGGTGGGGGGGGGGGGGGTGGGAGGTCTATGCTTTGTTGTCATATATTATGTTGGGGTCTGGTTTGCTTCAGAAATCATGTCCATAATTTCTACCTCAACAGTTTGAACTACACGCTAAAGGAACAAGTGTGAAACCAGTACACAGTTACAAGACCACCAAATGTAAAGGAAATTATTAAATCAGTCTTCCTTCCCACTACCCAGGGACAATACACTAACACATATTCACTCAATTTCTACCTCAACAGTTTGAACTACATGCTAAAGGAACGAGTGTGAAACCAGTACACAGTTACAAGACCACCAAATGTAAAGGAAATTATTAAATCAGTCTTCCTTCCCACTACCCAGGAACAATACACTAACACATATTCACTCAATTTCTACCTCAACAGTTTGCACTATATACATGTGGTTGTACCAGTGGCTGCCATGCTCTCAAGGTATAGGGTGGATGGTTCAGCCATATGGTGTGTGTGCTTATTAATCATGCTTAGGTATGCAGGTAACACACACATACAGATCCAAGAAAAATAATAAATGCCATCACAGTCACACACACAGAGCCAGTGACAATACACTAACACATATTCACTGTGTGCATTAAACACTCAGGAAATCTATTAAAGGTGCGTGTGTGGTGGGGGGGGGCGTCTATCAAGACATGGTCCTTTTAAAATAGTGAACATTAAACACTCAGGAAATCTATTAAAGGTGCGTGTGTGGTGGGGAGGGGGGGCCGTCTATCAAGACGTGGTCCTTTTAAAATAGTGATGTTCACTGTATAGGAAATAGCTTTAAATAAATGCAAATGAACTGATGTCACTGGGTAAATGAAGCCATTAGGGAGGTGGTTTCTAAATATACACCACAAACTATTGTACTTCTCATTTACCATCTCACATCATCCAAACTTTTACTAATTATGTGCTAGTCTTAGAAAGCCTTAGTAACCATGTAACCTAAGTAAAGCTCAAAACAAGAATCAGGCACTCAACAGAAGACCTATCTAGACACTTGTTTATTAAGAATGTTGGACCACCTTATTGTAAAAAGATCTGCTGCAATAAACAATTCTTGAATTGAATTGAATATTTAGGTTATACTAAGACATTGAAGTATGTAAACGTTTCCAAAGGAATCAGAAGGCATTGTAAAGATGCACTTGTATCCTTATGTCTAGGATGTATGTCCCTGTTCGTCAAGGCTCAGCAAGACACATTATTGTTTACTAGTACAGAGTCACTTGGGTATTTGAACAGGTATAACTAATTCTGGTGGAAATATTGGAATATTTGGTGAAAATCTAGGTAAATCTTTGATGACACAGGCCCCTATTATATGGGAAAAGTTTCCCCACCCTTGATCTGGAGAGATCAAAACATGATGAAGCTGAAATCCTCTTTAAATAGTGATATTCACTGGCTAGAAGTTGTAGTTG